>CM065458.1:0-1279095 GCA_032872475.1 Leptopilina myrica (nomen nudum)
ATTTTTAAAGATAGATTTAGCAGATAAATTGAAGTATATACGTGAGAGATATTTATGCCTGCATATCCTTGATCTACAAACGTGATAATAACCTTTTTTTCTAATTAACATTTTATTAAAAAATTAATTCTTGGGAAAAACTAAAACTATTGTTTCTAAATATTTAATTTAATTTATAATTTACTAAATTATTAATTTATTTACTATTCTTTATGTCATAGGCAAAAATAACATTAAAGTCACTCGAATCTAGTTTTAGAAAACGAGTTTACATCGAATCATTTATTTTTCATTTTATGAAAGTAAGTAATTTTTTTTAAACATTTTTTTTTCAAAAAATAATTTAAATTAAAAGAATTTTCATTTATTAATTATTGAATTAAATCGTTTTTCGTTCGATAAGATAAAAAGAAAGGGGGAAAGTTATGTTTCCTTCTCACAATCACGTAATTATTTAAAAATAGAACTTTTTTGCAAAAAGGAAAAAATCAGACAATTTTTTTTCGTATTTTACCTTTTCATTCACTTGTCACACCGCGAAATACGCAGACAAACTGAATCCAGTTGTCGATTCATTTCTTTAAAAGTGAAAGGAATGAGAGGGGGATTTATATACTATAGTTACAAACACTTGTACATATCTTTCGCCTAAGGAATCTTAATAATCGTCACATATTTTAAAAGGACAACCAATTAAAATGTCATAGCACGTGCACAGTGCAATGAATAAAAATATTTATTAAAAATAGATTACCAAAACAAACAGTTAAATATTACTTGTAGAATTTGTTCAAGACTTTCTTATACAGTTACGTCTACTTCCTTAATTTCACAAACTTTCTTTCAATTACAAATTACTTAGGGAAATATCGATATTCAATAGAATTAAAAAACTATTGAAACTTTTTTTTTGTCCGTAAAATGTAGACCATTGTCTACTTTCAAGGATAAATAGGGTTTTTTTTTCTCAGAATCATATTAAATGATTCATCATTTTCAGAGATAGTTGGTTAATAAGTAAAATTTTAACTGTAGAACAAAATCTGTTAAGAAAGTAAATTAATTTGAAAAATTTCTAATTCTAAATTAAAACAACATTTTTGTTAGTTTATACAAAAAAAAAGTTAATTTATTTATAATTTTCTTACACACAAAATTAAAAGTAAATTATTGTTTTTAATTGGGTATGTACAAAAATATATTCTACTTGGAAAAAATACATTAGTTTACAATCGACAATTTCTATTTAAATTTTCGAGTATTTCTTTTTAACAATGAAATATTTCGCAAAATACTCGATCAATGGTAAAAACATTTTATTCTCCTCTATGTAATATAAAAATTGCTTTTTTTCAATCGTTCAATAAAAATAGTTGTGAACTTTACCGATGTGGAGAATTTTTTTTTCTTATTCGTTTTTAACGATTGAAAATATTTTTCTATTAAAATTTTTATGCATTTTTCTATTTCTATAAAAAATGTTTTTCATTGAAAGACATTTTCTATTAATAGGAAATAATTTATATTAAACAGGAAACATTTTTGAACAAAATAGTTTGGATGGAAAATTATTTTCCTTAATTCGATTATGAATGTGTGAAAAAATTAAAAATTTGTCATTCTTTCTGTGCAAGTGCTTCACATTCTCTTCTCCGCTCAGCAAGAATAGAATAGAAATTATCGAAAAATGTACACGCTCGTTTTTCTAAATATTCCTTTCGTCTTCTTAACGAATCCCTTTTGTCTATTCTCTCGTCTAATTCCTTTTTCAACGAGGCTAAATTTACACGCGATTCCTGCATTAATTCAATTTTCTCCTCTAATTTCTTGATATTGTCACGTATCTCGGCCTCCTCCTGTTTCGCCTGTTCTTTAATTTCATTAATTTTCACTTCCTTTTCGACTAATTTCCTAGCGAGATCCTCATTATTTTCGGTTATATTTCTTAATTTCTCCTGTAAATTGCCAAGTTGGTGATTATTTTCCTTGACTAATTTTTGCACGTTGTCCAATTCTTTCTCCTTTTTGTCCTTTAGATTTGTCAGGGCTGTTGACACGTGTTCTATGATGTTTTTCGCCTCGGTATAGGCAATATTGTCCGGTATTTGAATATCGGCGATATCAACGCCTGGTATACCGGCGAGATTGTAGTGAATGTCGCGATTGTATTTTAAAATCGTTTTCGTTAGATTATGATTGGCGGATGATAGTTTCATGTCACGGGAGTAAATATCCTTTTGAATGTCCTCGAGATGATTGGATAATTCTTTGAGGAATTTTTTAATGTCGTTACATTTGGCAATAATTTCGTCACGTTCGGTGGGTGTTATTGGTTGCATGGAAATTGTGTTCTTTAGTTGTTCTTGTAGAAGGATATTTTTCTCGACATCTTCGTCGAGTACGGCACAATCGCTTTCTATTATTTTGTTCTCGTCGTTAAGCTTATCGATATGTTCGTTTTGCTCTATGAAATATTCGTCGATACTTTTGCTGTCTTGCTTGAGATTCATTAAAATATCTTGTAATTGTTTTGTTTCGGAGTCAATTTTCAATCGTAACTTGTCCTCTTGCTCGAGTTCTTCGATTTTATTTTCGTAATTTCGTGAAACTTGCTCGAATGTCTCGTCACTGACGTCGTGTCGTGTTTCTTCTTTTTGTAAAAATTGAGCGACAAGTGTCTCCTCGAGTTCGGCGTTTTCGTTCCATGCGACGTACCAATCGATCATTGAGAGAAATAGATTTCGATTTTTTTCAGCCGAATCGTTGACACTTGTGAAGGGGAGATTTTCGAGGGAAAATTGCTCTAAGGCGAGGTCTTTTATTTCGCAGAGTTCGACGAGCCAACTGAGCCATGCGAGGGCATTTGGCAAGGCGTGCATTGCATTTGCGGTTTTTAACCAGGCTTTCGACATTTGTCCAGGATAGTGTAATTTCTTGGCTATTTTTGGCATTTCCTCGACGTAATTGATATTGTTTAGGGTGTGCTTCACGCCGAGAAGTCCAACGAGCAGGCCCGATACGTCGACGAACATTTTTATGCTCAGGGGTTTTAAACTACCGTTTGCGTTGAGCATGGAACTTTGTTGAATACGGTGAAAGTAATTGTCCACTTTTTTGAGCATTTGAAATTGAAATGCCTTCTCTGCAATTGGTCTCGAGTCCTTGCGAGGTCCTTTCGCCCCTGCCAGGATACTGGCCCGTTCTGCAGATGGTGAACGAGCGTTCTTCGAGGTTGACATCGATAACAATGTTGAACGTGAATAGGATTGTCTTTTTGGCGTCGCGAGCGCATGATGTCCTATTGAAACTTTTCCTAAAAATAAACATCAGCGTTAATTATTTCAATTAACATTTAAAATTTTTATTATTTTAATTATCTTCCATTAAATCTTCAAACACGAATTAATTTTATCTTATTTTATTCTTATTGTTACTAAAAATTTTAAACTTTCGAATAACCGAAATTTTTGTTGTCCAAATATTTTTAAAACATGTTTTCTAAATTAAAAAAAAAGTTGAAATTAAAATATAATTAAAAAAACAAATTAAAACAAATTTGCCATTTTTCCGAATTAATTATTTTGATACCTAAAATATTTTTTAACAAATTTAGTAAATGAAATGACAAATAACAGTAGATTGAACAAAATTAAATTGTTTTAAATTCTATTTACCCTATCAGAGTTAGAAATAAAGACAAAAAATATGTGCACGTGAATTATCTCTAGAACTGAAACATCGATCTTCAAAAATAACATTAGTTTGTCATCGAAACGATTTGTGTACATTTTAATTTCCCTCGATCAACTTCTTTTTTACCATCGTAAAATGTATAAATACAACCTAAAATTTTACTATAATAGTGAAGAATTTTTAATCTTGAAAAGAAAAATAAAAGATTTTCAACAAGTAAACAAACTCATTCCCCGCCAGTGGATTGAAAACTACACCGGCAAGGATGCTGTACAAATGTATCCCGCCAACAGGATAAATAATCTATTTTCCCCGCTTGTGGAGTGAATGACCACAGGTGAATTTTAAATCCTAGTGCTAAAAAGTACAATGTTCTTACCTGTTTGCTTTAATAATGCTGACTTTCTGCCACTAAGTCGATCGGAGGATAAACTTCTTATTCGAGGCCGAGGAATGTGTGAACCTCCGTCTACTGATGAACCTCTGATTTTCAAAAGTTGTGTCGTTCTTCTATTACTGTCCGCTCCATTTGGCGGATTTGAGAGTGAACGTCGTTTCATTTTTTTTGCACAATATTTCCGTGAATCAATGCACAACAATGTTTTGTCAGAGCATTTGACAACAACGACAACAATAATACATTTTCAAATTCGACCGTTGTTCCACATGACATAACCTATGACTGTTTTGACACATAGAGCGGCCAACTGAATTGTTATTTTGGTTCGCGACTGCAGCGCTCTCTGGAGTAGTTGCCACTTTTCGCGCCTTTTTTCAAATAAGTTAAAATAACAAAAAAAAAGAATAATAATAAAATTAGTAGTTAATTAATTAATTAATTAAAAATAATAAAAACAATAAAAGAATCGAAATTTTTACATTCTTCTTCGTAAATAATTTTAAGGATTAATTTTTGAAATTTTGTAGTTTTATTTGTAAACAAATATTAAAATTTATTTTAACATTTAATTTCAAAAAATAATTTTCAATAAAAATAAATAAAAGATTCATAATTTTAATTTTGTTTTAGTAAACAATTTATTTAATTAATTTCCGAAATTTTTAATTTTTCTTAATTCTTATTAACATTAATTAAATTAAGAAATTAATTAGTAAAACTTTCCTAATTCAATGTTTTTTATTTTTTAATAAATTAAATTCTCAAAATTTTATTTTAAACATAGATTAAAATTCTTTTCAGTCATTTAAGTTTCGAGAAATAATTTTTTACAGTAATAAAACTAAATAAGAGTAATTTTTATAATTGGTAGCAAATAATTTACTAATGTATTTAAATTCATTTAAAAATTAATTTTCAAACTTTATTTACAAACGAATAAAATTTTATTATTTCGATTTTTATTATTACTCCGATTTTTTAGTTTTCAAAAAATATTTCTCTATGAAAATAATAATAAATAAAAGAAGCGGAATTTTCACATATTTTTGTAAATATTTTATTAAAAAATTTTGTTTCCGAAATTTTTAAATTTTTTATAGAAACAAAATAATAAAAATAGTTTTAACATTTTAATTTCAAAAAATAATATTGCACAAGAATAAAAATAAATAAAAGAAGCGTAATTTTCACAATTTGTTAGTAAATAATTTCCTGAATTTTCCAAATAAATTAAATTCTTTACCAATCAGATTGGTTTATATTTACATTAAAATAGTAATTTATCTACTAAAAAAGTATGAATCTTAATTATTACTTCTCTTTACTTTCTTAACTCAATTTTTTTCTTTTACAATAAATATAATTGTCTTTATTCAATTCATTATTAAATTATTTTAAATATCTACATTAAATGATTCCAAAAAGAAATGATTCTAAAAATTCCCCAAGAATCTAAAAATCACATGAGTAATTTTCGAAATTATTTTCAGAAAGAACAGAATTAAGAAAGGAAACACTTAAAAAAAATGTCAAGAGTGTAAAAAAGAAACAACTCTATATCGTACGGTTTACTACTTCTTAACCCATTTATTTCTGTTTTAAATACAGAATTTTATTTAAGAAAAAATAGAAGATATAATATTGGGTTAAAATCAATCGGAATGAAATCATTCATAATAAAACGATGTGCAAACTGACATTTGATTGTTTCCACGAACAGCAAATTTCCACATTAAAATCAATGCTTCATAGGGGCATATTCGCTTTAGACAAACTTATTGTGATTAACACACCAGTAAATCGATCTTAAATGTTATCAAAAAAGATGTTATAAAAAAAAACAATATACAATATAATATATTATGTCTAATATTCTGCAGGAGATACAAACGTTTTTAAGTTAAAAACACACTCGAATAACTTCTCCTTAATTCGTGACTGTTCAATATTTTGTGGATTTAGAAAAAAATCGAAGAAATTTAAGAATCTTCCAAATTAAATCTTGATTTTTTTTGTTTATTGTTTGTTAATATTTTTGACAATCGTTAAATATTTCTAACAATTGTTAAATAGTTTTTTTTTTTTAAAAAGCGCTCAAGAAGAAGTAATTCTGGTTTTCGGTCTTAAAACGAGACAAAAGTAACAATAGTTTATAACAGTACACGACAATGATAGTATAATAATAATATAAAGCGCTAAAAAATTGAACCGCTTTGAATGCTTTAAATTTTCTTAAATGAATAATTGGAGAAACAATTGTCAACTATAAAATCAATGATATCAATGATAATTAATAAATGATATTAAAAATATTTAAAATTCTATTGGTAAGCTGAGGATATAGGAGATTATTAAAAAAAAAAAGAAAAAGAAAAATGACGAAATGAGCAATTTTCTTTGAAAAATTACTTCATAAAACCCTTGGCTTTAAAGAGATCTCTCATTAATCCCTTTAAATAACCAATTTCCCGTTGTAGATCCTTAACTTTTTCCTGCAGCTTTTCATTATGCTTGACGAGTTCCTGTTCTTCGCCGAGGATCTCTTTAATCTCTTGCTTCTTCTTTTGCCGATAGCGTGTGGCGGCATTCTTATTCTGTTCCTTCTTGCGCACTTTCTTATCTTCAACGCCAGCTTTCGAGTATGGCTTGCGCCTTGACTTTGACATACTAGACGGAGCTTTTCTCGTGTGATGATTATGATTATTTTCCATGATCCAATCGGGATCATCGACAGACTCCTCCGATGATGTGCAACTTGCACCGGAACTCGTGCATGGACTCGATGGTGACATATCTTCGACGCATGAGCGTACATATTCGTCGACGGCTGCTAATTCTCTTGCCACATCGCCTCCTAGTGGTTCTAATGAGAGATTTTCAGCATTCCACTGTTCTGAGATTTGATCTATGTAGGGTATTGATTTTTCCATGGGAATTGATTGTTGTTGTTGTTGTTGTTGCTGATGTTGTTGTTGATGATCGACATTGTTTGTCTGTTGGCTAGGGTATACGAAGGCATTTTGCATTGGTTGGAGTGTAATGAGCAAATGGGCCTCATTAACTGGTTTTAATGGCTGTGCTTGTGGTGGTGGTGATTGCGGAGGCGTCAAAGTTGAAATGACTGGTTGAGAGATCTGATAGTGACAGGCCTCCACATCTCCCATCACTGTTTCGAATTCTTGCAGGAGACTCTGTGTTGTGTCCTGATGGTGAATTTTCTCCAAATTCGGATAGACAACAGCCTTGTTTTGCCCGCATTCTGGACCCGGGAGTCCTTCGAATATCGGGAGATTGATCTTTTCCTCTAACCAATCTGAAAAAGGCTCTGCAACAACAAAAAATAATTCAGCATTAATTACAATAGTCAATGAATTTTTTTTTTTAGTTAAAACGAATTTTAATTTTACTTCACTCAAATTTCGAAGGTTTGCCTTCGAAGCACTTTTTGCTTCTACAATATTTTAATAACTATCCCGGATTGCATTTAATAAATTAAATATTTTTTTAGAGAATAATTTTATGACTATACAAAAAAATACTTTTGCAATAAAATAAGGATTGAAAGTAGAATCGAAACGTAGTCGAACAACTTTTCTAATTTTCGATTCCCTTCAAAAGTTAAAATTCCAGAAAATAGTTTTGTAAAATTTTCATTACCCCCGGGAAAAAAGAAACGTAATTTAATGAAAGAATAATAATAGAATGCTAATAAATAGTAATAAAAGAAACAATAATAGAATACGTGAAAAAAGGAGCTAATTAGATATTAGTTTATTTATGAATATTTTTTCCCCGTTCTGTTAGGAAACAAGAAATATAGAAATAAACACTTGGCATACATTTGTTCGAGAAATCTGCGTAGATCAGCATATTAAAGGAATTGTCATAATTTAATTAATGATTCATCAACGATTCAGTTTAATTAAAATCGAGATATTGTATTTTTTTGAGAGAGTAAAAAAAATAAAAAGTGTAAATTATATTCAAAATTATGCAATTAAAATGTATTTTTAATATATCGATCGTTTGTCCCTGGAATTGATTGATTTCTATAAAGGGAAGAAAGTCAATTTAGTAGAAAAATTCTCACATTGACGTCAGTGACTTAATTTTTCCCTATTCCTTCATTTTAATTTTAATAATTAATTTTTTTGTATTATCCCTTTTAAAAAAAAAAAATTTCTTGCAAAAAAATTTATTTTCTTGACTTTTTTAACAAATGTTCAATATTTTCATACCCGATTTCTTTTTTCACTCACATAGAAAATTATTTTTTCAAACAAATATCGCAGAAATTTGAAATATACACCGTAGAAAAAAAATGAGATTTTATTAAACAAACATTTAGTTGCATAAGGCTTTAAAGGATTACATCAACTATTGAATTTTTTTCATTTCACAAAGATTAAAATGACTTTTCAATTTCATCTTGAATTGTGAAATCTTCATAAGCATATTAGTCCATATAACAAGCTGACCGCCTTCTTGATATATTAAATGCGTTTAATAAAAATTTTTATAAACTATTGCCATTATTTAAAAACATGAACACGTCGAGGAGAACTATTTTATTATTTATCAATAAGCTAATGAATAATAATAACGAATAAAACCTTGAAAGCATATAGTAGAATATCAACTAAGGATTTTCCTAGTTATAATTAAACGTTCAATTCAAGTATATTTTAGTATTGGAACTTTCCCCGCGTACGAGAATTAACTCTTTATTTCTATTCTTAGATTCATTTTTTTTCTCTACAATTATTATTCCATTCTCCGTAAGACGCTTGAGTGTGGAAAAAAAGGTTCAATAATAAAATTACCTACGATTCAATAAACTTTCGTGTATTAACAAAACATTTCAATTAATTTTAAATATTAAAGATAATTGAAATTAATTTCAAAATTTCATTTTGATAATAAAAAATTTATTTTCTTCTTTTGGGAAGAAAAAAATTTACAAATAAAAAATTTGAATTTTCTCACAGAAAATACTCTTTTTTGTCAATTTAGAAAGTGAATACCTTTCTATAAATATCGAATTTATTTTTTTTTTCATTTTTATTCTAGTAACTATTGAAAATATTTAAATAGAAAAAAATATTCCTACACTTGAACATCCAAAACTTAGAAAATAACCATTTTTATTTTGCTAATTAAGAAAATTAATTCCTTTTTACGTTAACTTTAGTTTATGTTCAATTTTGTTCTAAATTTTGAAAATATTTAAACAGAAAAAAACTCTCATTTTTAAAGGAAAATTGAATTTGAATTATTGAGTTTAGAAAACTAATTTCTTTAGTGTTGACTTCATTTTATTGCCAATTTTATTCTAGCTTTTAAAAAAATATTTAAATAAAAAAATAATCCTTCATTTCAACCTTGAAAACTTTGTAGAAAAATTGCAAATTATTTAATTAGTCCAAAAAAAAAAAATTTTGCCGAAAATAAAATAGTTTGAATTTGAATTTTTTACAAATTAGATTTACGTCTTTTATGTATGTTTTTAGAAGTTCGCTTTAAAAAAATTTACATAACTAGTTAAGCTTTTGTTGATCGTAAAGAATTCGTAAACGTTATTAAACATAATTTTTTACGCAGTTGAAATGAAATATACATAAATAATTATTTGCGTTTGTATATAAAACATTTATTTAAACAACTCGTCAATTCAAATTTTGTTTATAAAACACTTTAATTGTAAGTTTAAACTAATAAAAATAAATTGAAATTTAGAGTCATTTCAATAAATTTCTGGTAATTTAATAATTTAATTATAAATAATAATAATAATAATAATAATAATAATAATAATAATAATAATAATAATAATAATAATAATAATAATAATAATAATAATAATAATAATAATAAATGATAAGGACAATAATATTACTTTTTTAAAAGTAAAGAAAAATAAATATTTGAAAGTATAGTAAAAAAATTAAAAAGCAAAAATAATAATTTATAATAAACAAAAATTAATAATTAAATTATAATAGTAATTATTTTATTATAACAATAAGTATGATAGTAATAATAAAATTTGTAAAATTATTTTAATTTATCAAAATTTTTCTAGAAACTTCTCTCGTCAATCTTGATATTTCTCAGTAATGTGAAAAATAATAAAAGACAATATCGCTCGCAACTATATTATTGAAGTTCGATCTTGTCGTATAAAGAATGTAAATTGTATTCTAATTTCAAAAAGGTTATCTGTAATAGACAATATTATCCAAACAATATTTATAGATAACTACAAAATTGTGTCACAAATTAGAATCTAGTTTTCTAGGTATCGTCAACAAGATTTAAAATTAAAGAAAAAAATTATTATTTCTCATTCTATAAATTGCATATTAAAATTTCTTTGCGATTAAACTCTTATCAATATTTATTATTCTAAACACGGTAAAATGGATTTTATCAATTTTTCTTTGAAGTTAATTAAAATATAATTTTCACATAATAAAAAAAAATCTCAATTTTAATATTATAGTTTTCCGGTAAAGTATCGCAGGAAACGTGTTTAATAAAATATTTCCAATTACTATCGAGATAAACTAAATCAAAGTAGTTTCCTGTTTTCACCTATATGTATAGAAATTTAAAACTTCATTGCCATAAATATACATTTATTTGTGTCAATAAAAGAAAGGAATAAAAAGCAAGTTTTAATCTTGTTTTTCGGTTCAGTATTTTTTGAATTGAGTATTTTTTATTTTCAGTCAATTTTTATTGCACTATTATTATGATACGAAAGAAAATGTATTTATTTGGGACAACAAAATAAAAGAGTCGTTGTAATCCTATTTTTTGTTGACTTATTTTTGAAATTGAGTATTTTATTTTTGATAAATTTTTATTACTGTATTATTATTATTATTATTTAATTTTGTTAATAATCTTTAAGTTCCGTTCTTATGCTATTTTTTGATGTGATAAAAATTTTGAACGTTCAAATGAATTTTTTCGGAAGAAATATTTTCAATAATTCCCTGAAACAAAAAGCAAAAAACAAATTAAACATTTTGGAATATTAATTTTACTACTTGGTCCATTATTATTAGAATAAAATTTGAATTAGAAAAAGAAGAGAAATATTTCGTTCGTTTGATTGTTCAAAACTTTAGAGACATTTTTTTTGTGAAAATAATTCTGAACGTTCGAATGAACGAAATATTTTTTCAATATACATATTATCAAAAGTCATTCACTGAAATAAAGAGCAAATTTTTTTTTGCGTTTTAAAAAGTATAAATTTTCTGTTTTCTTACAATGACAAAAAATTTTTTTAACTTCGGTTAAACATCGGTTTTTTGTTTTTCAAAATTGTTTAAATATTTTCTTTCGCATTTTGTATTAAAAACTAATGGTTGTAAACGAAGGCAATTGAACTTATATCAGTTACAATTTCAAGAAAGGTTCTTGATTTCTCTTTTTACAAAATGATAAGGGGACAATTAATATTACTTACATAATATTCATGTGATATTTGTTATAAAGTCTTTGTTTGGTCTAGCTCGACTGATAATAATTGATAAAATATACTACATTTTTAGCTGGTTAAAATTTTAATTATTACTATGAATTTTTTTTTATTTTTCTCTTTTTCTTTCAAAATACTTAAAAATTATATTTTTTTCCCTTTGTTGTGAAATTAACGTGAAACTCGTTTAATAACAATGAACATTGTTTTTTAGCTCGTTTATATTATAAATAAATAAATAAAAATTAATAGTTTCCACATTCTCAGGAAGAAATAAAAATAAGTGAATATCGCCAATACCGATAATTATTAACTTTGAAAAAAAATTTCCTTCCACTAAAAATCGGTTTAAATTAACTTCAAGGTTCAGTGTAACAAAAATTTAATCGCAATTTAGAAAAAAATAGTGAAATAAAAATAATAAATAAAATTAAAATTAAAAAAGAAAATAAAATCGAAAAATAAGGAAACTATTAACTATACGATAATAAAATATTCTCATTTGAATATATTGTGGAAAAAGAATTATCATATATTTATTGTAAAAATAACGGGAGAATTTTTGCGCGCAATAAATTAATTTCCAACTTCCTCGCAAGTGATCTTTACAAAAAAAAATACTATTTTGAATTTGTTTTTGACAATATTTTCGTTTACATTTTCGAATCATTAATTTTCTTCAAAAGCATTGACGAAACGTGTGTAAGAAAAATGTAAATATTGAAAATTCTTCTATCCGTAACATTGAGTTTTTTTTTTTTTTTTTTGAAAGCCCATTATTATACTTCTTTACTATTCAGAATGAATTTTCTAGAAATAAAAAAAAAAACCGATCTGGTGATCTAGTTTAAAAAAATGTTAAACTCACGTATTTTTCCAACAAAAACTATTCTCTCCACGTGGCTTTATAAAGATAAGAAACGCAAATTTCTGGATGGTTTGTGTACACATTAAATATATATACATATATATCGAAATTTACACAAACGAATTTTTTTTTTCATTATTATTTCCTCAAAATAAAAAATACATTTAAACAATTATTTTATTTACATTATTGTGAAATTGTTTCTTGTATTTTCAAGCTGAATAAGCAATAATAGACGAACTGATTTGATTAATTGATCGAAAGGACATTGCGAAAATGATAGAAAATAAAATAGACGAAAAGTAAAAAATGTAGAAAAAGTAGAAGAAAATAAGGGGGGAAATTAAGAAATAAAATGAGAATAAAAGAAAAATGTAAGTAAACCTTTGTAGTAAATTTAGAGGATGTTCTCTATTTATCAACATTATTGAAAATGGACGCAAAGACAAAGTTTCTTTAGTCAAAAATACTTAATTTTGATAAATATTGTTTTAGAAGACTAAGAAATTCTATTTACTCAATTAATTGTTATATTTATTCTAAACAATATTATTATCTGTATTTATTCAAGTAATTTTTTAATGGTTCAATTAAAATTCAAGCAGAAGTAAATCGAAGGTTTAACATTTTTAATAGAAAATATCTGGAATGGAAAACGAAAAAAAACAAATTTAATGAATTAATTAAAATTCAGGCAGAAGTTATTCGGTTGTTTATTTTCTTATAGAATATAAAAAATTCCAAGCGGAAAAAAGAGTATTTTTTAATGAACAAAATGTAAAGAAATTATTCGATAGTTGAAAATATAATAATGTCTCAAATGAAAAAAAAATCAGTTTTCCTTTTTAATTAAACGAGAATAATTAGAACTGCACTTTCTGTTATTGATAATAATTTTCGCGTCAATAATGATTAAAAACTAGCCATTTAAATTTTAAAAGGAGGGAAGTTATCAATTTGTGGTGCATAAAAGTTGAAGCAGCAGAAGAAGAACAAGAAGAAGAAAAAAAAAAGAAAAATTGTCGATGATAATAAAATTTAAAAATGAAAGTTGAATCACATGTGTGTTTGCACATTTGACCAATCAAGCGACATGGACCTATTAAGATTTAATATTAGAATTTCTACATTCACGCTAACTCGCAGCCCTGACCTACTTTTCTTAGGAAACTTTGAACATTCACGGTTTTAATACTTTTAGCGTTATCTTTGTCTTGAACCACGATGCTTGAGGTCAATATTATTTTTGCATGACAAAAGCCACAGATGTATTAGAAGAAAAGGGTAACAATTGTTATTCTAATAATAAAAGATCATGCGATCATGAATATAATCAGTTTGAAAATATGTTTGGAAAATATTTTCGTTTCTTATTCGTTTCAAATTATTCGATAATATTTTACGATTGTATTTTTATTACATATGCTTGTACATTTTTTGAACTAATTTTATTGGTTCACTAAATATAGTGTGTGATAAATTTTGATTAGACAAATGAAAAGGCATTAGGGAAACAGTTTTTAATTATCAACTCTGCTTTTTTCTATTTATTTATCTATTTTGCTTTATTTCTTTATTTCTATTTAATTTTAATTTCTTTATTATTATTTCTCTTTCTTAATTACTTTATTTCTATTTATTGTTCTTTAAATATTTTTTCAATTTATTTATTTTTTTGTTATCATTGTGAATTTATGTTCCAGTTATTGCCCAATAATGTAGTAGAAAAAAATGTTAAACAAAAAATTCTCGATTGCTAATTAAAGAAATTAATAATCAATCATAATCGTATTGTTTGAAAAAAAAATTTCCCTGCAGGGAGATATTTTTGAATATCATTACTAAACAGTGTTTCAAAATATTTTCGCTTCAGAAAAGTTCGCAATGTTCTGGATTGAATAAAAAATATTGTCGTTCATTTGAACGTTCAAGACTTTAGGGACAAACATCCAGAACTTTAGTGACATAAATTTGATAAAACCTTGAGTAGAGATACAAAATAAAAAAAAAGAACAGAAAAGAAAAAAGAAACGAAAGAAGTAAATAAATTAGCCGCTTTTAAGGGAGGAAAATCACAATTTTTCAAAGGGGGACACAATCAAATCTGTCTATAAAAAGAGTTTTAATGCTAAGCTTTGAACCGAAACTTTAAACTGATACGCAAGCGGATAACGGAAATTTACAAGCGGAAAGTGAATGTGTTTATGTAGCAGTTTTTGAATAGTCGAAAATTTATTGCCTTCTGTAAACTGGTTATTAATCGGAGCTAGTTTCTGTGGTTTGGAATTTAGAAAACTAATTTGAAAAACTATTTTTTTTCCTCTCCTTCGATATGATAAATGTTTCAACTTATATACTTAAAGACAGAGAGAAATAGATCAATTATTTGTCAATTTTTATTTTTATATTTTACTTTAAAGTGATAAAAATTGAAGGCATTTATAAAAAAAAAATCTTACATAAAATTTTCGTAGATAAGAAAAAGTATTTTAAAACAAAAGTAATTCCTAAATGTTTCTTTTATCTTTTCCATTTTCATAAAAAAAAATTTTTCTTTTTTAAAAATAAAATTTATGTCAAGCGATATTTTTAATCTTTAAAAAAGAACTTAAAAGTTAAAATTTTCATTTCAGATTATTGTCACTTATCAGAAATTATTTTGGAAGCAATTTCTATTCAAACGAATTTTCACTTGTTTCAAAGAAATATTTTTCTTTCTGTGTGCTTTAAAAAGGAGATATTTCTTTCACATCATTGCTTTTAACGGAAGTATTTCTAACCGGTAGTTTGGTGCTTGAATTTTCTCTCTAAAAAACAAAAATTCAATAAATTATATTAAAATAAAATACAATAAGTCTAATTGTAAGTAAAAGCGTGTTTCAAAATAAAACGATTTTTGTTTAGTATGTCAAGAAAATAATTTAAAAACAATACCGAATATTTTTTTTCTTTCGTAATAACTTATTTTTACAAATCGTATCTATTGACAGTTAATGAGATTCCAACCCAATTTTAAACATCATTTTAATTATTTTCTAATTTTCCTGTAATTGACTTTTAAGTTTTCTTTCTTTTTCCTAATTTCCGAAAAACTTAAAGATAATTTCTTGAAAATTGATTCCGGCTTGATTTTCAAGAATGAAAAACGACAAAAAAAATAGGTAAAAAAAAACAAATTAATTGCAGATAATTTAATCGAGAACGTAAATTTCTGCTATGGTTGCAAACAAGATATCTTTTTAATTCCGATAAGACAAATGATAATATCAATCAGAAAGTGCAGGTACTGAAATTGTGCAAATTTCTTTTCACTCTCGTAATTAATAAATCCGTCAATTTAATTTAGTTAATTAATTTTTTAATTTCTGAATTCAATTCTTTCGTGGCAATATTTTCTTTTTTTCGGTTTAATTTATTTTTCTATTTTTTCGTATCAATGTGTTAATTTTTGGTCTATTCGTATCAATTTTTTTTCTTTCTTATTTTATTTTTTCTTGCATCAATTTCTGAATGTCCTTTTCAATTTAATTAAAAAATTAAATGATGATTGAATTTAAATTTTATTTGTAAAGATTTTTAAATTTTTATTAAATTCGTATCAATTTTTTATTTTCTTTTAAATTTAATTTTTTCGGAGCTATTTTTTAATTTTATTTGTATCAATTTTTCTTCTATTCGTATCAAGCTTTTTCCTATCAATTTTTGATTTTCTTCTATTCGTATAAATTTTTCTGACTTTTTTTTTAATTTAATATTTCCGTGGCAATTTTTTATTTTACTTTTGTCGATTTCTTATTTCCTATTTTTTCGTATTTATGTTTTCCCTTATTTTTATAATTACAATTTTTAATTATCATTATCTACTTTGAAATTCCAATAAATCTTGACTAATTTCAATAAAGCCGCACTAAAATGGAATTAATTAGGAGAATCAATCAATTAAATTGATCAATGAATCTACAATTATTGAATTAATTTCATTCCGTACATTTCTTTCTATTTCTGATTATTATTTATTTTCTATGCTCGGTAGTAAAATATCTTGAGATGAAAGAATTTTTCCCTAAACATTTACGACTCATTCGTGTATCAAACATATTCTGTTTATTGAGAGAGTGAGATGTTTCTCAACTAATGAGAATATTTATTATCTCGAAAAGGTCAGTGCATCTTCTTGACTATTGAAATCTTAAAATGCTAATTATTTGGATATTTGTGGAAAATAAACGCCCGAAGCAAAAATGTTTCAATGATAGAATATTTATAAAACGTACCACCATAACAGACTGTAGACATTCTTGCCATGTTGATATTCATGTTTTTTTTGTTTGTTATTTGTTTTCGATGATCAAAATAAAATGCAAATCACAGAAGCAGTGGTAATGCCGAGATTGATGATGAATAAAAAATGTTCCAAAATAAGGATACACAAATAATAGCGATCGAATATGGTGGGCTAGATCTACAATAATAATTAAAGTATATCTTGTCCTTGCATTGATATTCTTTCAACGTCTTTTCACCAATTTTTGAGAGTTGACAATTATTTCTTTGTTCCACGTGTACCGATATGCGAACTGCATGCTATTATATAACATTAGCACACTCCAACATCGAGATGCTGGATTGATTCCTTCTGTCACTTTTAAAGATGCCAGTATCACAATATTCACTTTAATGGCCCATAAAAGCCATAGAATGCTAACTTTTATTTCTGAAACAGTCTCCCAACGTTGTCCTCCTTTCTTTTTTTTTTTCTTTTTTTTCGTTTGTTACTGTCTCAAAACAATTTTTGAGATTCCAGTCCTTTTTTGTTGTCCGTCAATAATAAATGTTGTGACATTTAAATTAAAAAGGTCATGGCACACAAAAAGAGGGAAATATTTCCTTTTTGCCCTTCGAATAGTTAGAAGATGGTATCAATTGAAGTTGAATGATAAGAGAGACGACTCCAAGTGTGATGTTAATTGGGCACTAAACTTGTACACGTGGCCGAGAAGGGAGAGAAGGGAGAGGACACGTGTTGAGATGATGTGACACACACGAAACTCCTTCACGACGGGACCTCAATCAGGAGAGAGAGAGAGAGAGTTCTTCGAAGACAGTCGACGAGAGACTAACTCACGATTCGAAAAAACACACTCTGCCTGGCAAGTGAGCGACAAGACACTACTTGACAACTTCTTGTCGACCTGCGAACTGAGGAGAGGCGTGTTACCAATATACATACACGATTTGATTTGTATTGAAAAGACGTTTTATGCGACTCGATTTCATACACACAATCATTGAAAGAGTTGTTCTCTCGGGGAGCTTATCTTTGGACTTTCCCTCCTCTTCATCTTCCTCCTTCCCTCGTTTCTCTTCTATAAGAGAGACAACATTTTCCCTTTCCCTCCTCTCCTCTAAAAACACACGTCACATCCCCTTTCAGACTCCCATAGAGGTTAACCAGTTTATCCCACTCTCTTTTTTTTTTAAACCACACACGGGAATTGAAAAAAAAATGATAATGTACCTCTAGTTTTGTTTGAGAGTGTAGAGACTGGCACCTTTGGAAAAGCTCGCAATAATTATATATTCGTATTAATTTGTCAAGTGTGTATATATATATACATGTAGCGAATATTGTCTAGGAAAATATCTGGTTATACACACCAAACCCGTTATATAAAATATATCGACAAGTATATTGCTTTTAATACTTAACAAATGAAATGCTTCTCATATCTCACGCCTCTTGTTACAGTTCAATCGTCATATTTCTCAACTGATACTAATGACATGACAATCTAGAAAAATTTCCCAACTAGATCGAAACTTCCATTTATTCAATAAAATCGACGGAATTCCTTGCCTCTGTTGTAACATAATTTTCGCAGCTTTTTTATGAAAAAAAAGAGAAAAATTTTAATTACACAAAAAAATAATTTTTCCAATCAGTAAATCTAATTTTCAATGTTTCTTTTTTGGTCCTAAAAGAAACTGTTACTATTTTTCTTTTTTCCTTCATCGAAAGATTTTTTTCCACTCAATCTTGATTGAACTTTTAACCCTCTCAAATCTGCTGGTGGTACCATATTCGAAAAATTTATTACTTTGATAAAAATTAAAATGATAAAATCGCATCCGATTTCTCTAAGTAGTTTTAAACCAAAGAATATAAATTTTTCAATTTTTATGCAAAAATTAAAAATTACAATTCTGGGCGAAGTTGCAATAATTCTCTGTAAATCAGAATAATTATGAGGGAATCGTAATAATTTCTGTGTAAATCACAATAAATTGATTGTAAATTGAAATTCTAATTGAAAAATATTTATTGCAGTAAAATTTTGAATATTCTAAGGAGCGGAATTTTTTCCTGTACATATTTTCAAAAATTACTATGTTGAATTACAAAGTATTGCAAATTCTACGCTTCCTTTCTTAAGAATTACTTTTTTATGTAGAAAATAATATTTTTTTAGAAAATATAAATTTAAAGTAGTAACAAAAAATTTTTTTTCATTTGTAATTAATTTGTTTCGTCTTTAAATTAAAATTCTCTTGCAATAATTTTGAGTTCCATAACAAAAAAATTAATTACAAAGTTTCTAAATGTTAAATTTAAGTTTTCAATTTTTATTGCAATCAGTAATTTTTAAAAATATTTTCGATGAAGAATATTTCGTTCTAGTAATTTTTGAAAATAATTAAATAGAAACAAGAAATATTCGTTTTTGATCGAGAACTTGAAAATACTTTTGGAGCAACTTTCCATAAAATTTTGATTAAAAACTTTTAACAAATATTTTCCATCCATTATTTCGAATAAAATTCAAACAAATTAATTTCCTTGTGAAAAATTTGTGATTTATAATCAACGATTTGAAAGAATAAATATTTTTCATAACAAATTTTTAGAAAATTTTGTTTAAGACCATTTTTATAAATTTACTTCATCGACTATTTCGAAAAAGAAAAATTTTTTTAAAAAAAGTCTATTATTTTCCTCATTGTCTAAAATTTAATAAATTTTCAATTTTTAAATTAATTGTGAATGGAATTATTTTCTTAATGTATAGGTATAAATATTTTTTCAAATATCGAAAAAAATAGTTGTAAATTCGAATAAAAATTGAAAAGTGGGTGTGTAATATTACGCAAGAAAATGCCAAAAATTGTTTTTGAAAATTCATTAAATTAATAAAACATCAGGGTGTATTATTTATAGACATAAAAGATTTAAAAGATAAATGACAACTAATTAATTCTATGACATTGTTATATTGAAAATAAAAAATAACATTAAATGAGAACTCAATTTTTTTCCAGTGAAAAATCATGAGACTGAAGTCCATAACGGCTTTCAATTCAAGTTATTTTTAGAAAAATTATTATCCCTCAAGAAACAGTTAATTTTATGTTCTAAACATTTTAACACTCAAAATGAAGGAAATTTATTCAATTTGTAAATTTAAATTCTATTCTACAATAATATTACGCAACATTATAGAAAATAGTATACCTACAAATTCAAAAATTTTTTATTTTCCTTTTGGTTTTTTAATTGAGAAAATAATTTTTGCAAATATTTGTATAGAAAAAATAGGTGTAAACGAAATATTTTTTATTAAAAATACTTTCATATAAATTAATGACTGTAAAAAAATTAAAAACTTTAATTTTCTATTTAGAAACTTTATATAATTAATTTTTTTGACAATGATGCAAATTGTTGTAATAAAAATTTAATTATTAAAAAAGAAACAAATTTCGTTTATTTAAAAAAAAGATCCATAAATTATGAATACGTTTAAATAAACGAAAAAAATTTTTTGAATAAATATTTTCAAAAAATTTCCAGATGGAATGAAAAACAAAATTTTTAATTCAATATTTAGAGATAATTTAATTTTTTTTTCACGTTACGCAATAATATAGGAATAAAATATGAATTTTGAAAAAGAAATTCATTCATTTGAAAGTTGTTTTTTGGAAAAACTTTTAGAAACAAAAAAAAGTAATTTTTAATTTTTCTTTTTAAAAAAATTTTACTCATTTATATCTAGCTTTAAAAATAATTATTTTACACACTGTTTTCCTAACATATTTTTCAAACTTCATCATCTATATTTCTAATTAGATATCAAATATTTGAAGGGCTGACAAATATTTGTATGAAGCAAATTCTAATTTTATTCAGAAAATCAAATAAAAATGTCATTCACACCAAAAAGTTCAGTACATTGACCTTCGCATTATTATATGAAAAAGCCTGATAGATAGCCTATTAAACTCGCTACCTTGAACCGTTTATTTCCAATGAATTTTTTTTTTATTTATACAATTCTCATAAAAATTTTACTCCACAATTTTTTTAAGAAAATACTATTCTTTGTTATTTAATTGCAAAAAAACGAATAATAATACAAAAAATTACAAACACAGTAATTAAAAAAAGAATAATAATAGTATAAAATACAAATACAAAAATTGAAAAAATAAAAATACAAATAATAAAAAATAACGATGACAAAATAAATTTCCAAATATTCCATTATGAAAAATCAATCACTCGATAATATTGTATAATATAATAATGTTTTTCCTTGGATTTCAATTAAATGTAAATTAACGTGAAAAGAAAGAAAAACATTTAATTTATGTAATCGTAATTAAAGTGAAATTAATTTTAACATAGGGACTAGATATTTGAAAATTTAATGAGATATAAATTAACTTTGAAAGAGACACTAGATTCATGTAAATTTAAATCTTAAATTCTATCCTCTCAATTTAGTAATTATATTGTTTCGTTTTTATTTCTAAATTCCGTATTTGATGATTTTAGAATTAAAATCTATTTCTCTCTTTGTTTTAGAGAGAGAGAAAGAGTAATCCATAATAAATACCCTAATGCTATATCGCGTGATTATTTTTAAGTATGTCGCAGTATTTTTTTCAAGGTTATATATAATTTTCGTTGATTTTGTGAGAAATAGATAACAAAGTCATTTTTTTTTATTATCATTATCATTTGAACGTCATTGTGTTCAAACTATCAAATTTTCAGCAGCATCTCTATAAGAAAATTATCAAAATCAAAAAGATTATAAATTGGAATTTATTGCGATGACCCTTGATAGTTATTAATGTACATTTTGAGTCAATGCATTCATAATGTGATTACCAGGACTGGTTTATAATTTTTTAATTTTACTGTTAAATAATTTATCTTTTTTTTTTTTTGAAAAAAATTTCTCTTTTTTCAAAATTATTTGTCATTTTTTTCGGAATTATTTATCATCTTTTCAAAATTACTTATCTAGGTTTCTCACTCGATAATTAATTATAAGTAGCAAAAAGAAGCTTTACGACTAAGAAGAAAAGTAGCTTCGCGACTAAGAAGAAAAAGTAGCAAAAACTAGCTTTTATATGAATAAAAAAATGTATTAAGAATGTAGCTATTGAAAAATTAAATTCGACGACTAAAATCCACTTATTTTGCAAAAGTTTTAATTAAAATTCTTCAAAAATACGATTGTATTAAAAAATAATTTTTAAATGTAAAAAAAATTAATTTTTTTAAATATAAAATTTATTTCAATTAAATTTGCCAAAATTTTCAAATAATTGGAAATTTTATTTAACGTCTTTAAATTATTTGCGGGAATTTAATTATCTTCAAAAAATTCTAATCACAATTTTTAGGATAATTGCATATTTTAAAGAATTTATTCAAAATTGTACATAAAAATAATTGTATTCCTGCGAAGAATTTTTTTATTAGTTGCAAAAAAATTGAATTCTTGCAATGAATTTTATTAAAATAAAATAAATTATTAAAATTTTTCTAGGATTTTAATTATAAAGAAATCTAAATATAAACTACAATTCTCATGGAAAATTTTCGTAATAAATCAATCATTTTATCAAAATTATTACAAATAATTGATTTTATTCGGAGAATTTTTTTTATAAATTGTAGTTTAAATTAAATTTCTTTAAATGATATTCAACTTTTGTTTAAATAATTGAATTTTTCATAAGAATATGAATCATCAATTTTCATTGAATTCCTATAAAGAATTTAATTATTTTCAAAAATATGAATAAAATTCATTGAAAGAATTTAATTATTATCACAAATAAAAAAATTCATCTCAGCACAATTAGTTTTAAAAAATGTTAGTTTCGCAAGTATTTAATAATTTGAATAAAATTCTTGATAAAAATGCAATTAATTTTATAAACAAATTTACAGATTCAATTTACACTACGATTCTTAAGAAAATTTATATACATAATGAAATCAGTTATTTTTTAATAATGTTGATAAAATAATTGATTTCTTTAGAAAAAATTTCACGACAATTGTATTTGAAATTAATTTCCCGTGGAATTTTTTTTATTTATAAAATTAACTGAATTTTAACGAGAAATTTAATTACAACTATTTGTCATAAATAATTGAATTCTCGCCTAAAAATTGTTTTCAATTTTTGTTAATATTCAAATCGTTACTAAAGAATTTTATGAACATTTTTTGAATTATTTCTAAAAATTTAATAAAAAATTTTTACAAGTATTTTTTTATTCCAACTATAAGCGAATCTAAACAAGTGCAAATTTTTAAGAAGAAAAAAATGAGCTTTTAGTGTCACAAATCAAGAAATAAGTATCCAAATATTAGCAAATCGGATAAAAAAAAGTAATAAACAGTAGATTTTTGTACATGAGTGCGAAGCCTATAATCATCATTTTTTTTCTCAAAATTATTTATCCTCTTTATCAAAAATTGTTTGAAATTCAATTAAAAAAGATTTTTTCTTTAATTATTTTTTCCCCACATCTTTTTCTTTTTACTTTACATAAACACCTGACAATTTTAGAAAGTCTTTACATGTCTTTTTTGCCACTTGATATAAATTGAATACGTTTAATATCATGGCATTTTTTTTTACAATCAAAGTATCAAATCTACAGAGTGCGGATGGTATAAGTTATAAACAGGTTGTGCGCTTTCATCGTATGCGGTTTATTTTATTATATATACATATCGAAATGTAACCGGTCTTTTAAGTTCTTGTTATCCGAAAAATAGTATAACCCGTAAAGAAAGAATAAACAAAAAAAACTTCCAAGTAAACATATTAATTGATCATCAAAAAATTTCGAAGGAAGAATTACATTTTTTTCCCCTCTTCACAGCAAAATAAGTTTTTGCCAATTCCTTACGTAATTGTTGCTAATTAAAAAATTAAATCAGTCGGAAAATTAATTTCTCGTTTCAATTATTACACATTGTCTGTGATAAATGAAGGTTTTCCACCTATTCAAATCATCTAAAACAAAGTATAATATTTAACAAATAAAAAAAAACAAATTGTTCATCGGGCGTCAATATTGCACACACAATAAGCGGAAAGAATTTGAATAATTCAGCATTGCAATATGGCAAATTGATCATTAGTTAAAGGAATAAACGAAGGTTGTCTGTAATATTCATCAATCTGTGCGCTTACCGAGTCAAGTATATTCAATAATTTTATTGTCGCGGATTTATGGAAAATATGTAAAACTGGTTTTCCCTCGACTTAAGTAAAACTTGACGTATCTTTTATCCTAATTAAGCGTTCGACTTATAATTAATTGAATTCAATGCAACGAGTCATAATTTTTTTTCTCTCTCTCTTCATATTGTAAATAATTCCCAATGATATTTGCCTTGAGAGCAGAAACCTTTATTTCAAAAAATTTAATTCAACAAATTAATAATTTAAATTCATCACATAATCCTCTCGTTGGTTCATCATTCCTTATTTTTTTCTTACACATTTTTTCTTTAATTGATTCACAATTAGATTAAATAAATTATTTTCTTTAATTAATTCACAATTAAATTAAATAAATTATTTATTAAATAAATTCACTATTTATTTATTTAAGTAATTAATTGACTGAACGGTTCAATTATGCGATGATTTATACACTAATTGATTATTCAGAAAAATATTACAAAATTTCTTTTCGTATATTAAATTAATTCTCAACACTGAAAGTCTGTCGTCTTCAAAATGTCTCGTGGAATTTATTTCTAATCAAGAAAATAAAACACTGAAAATTTAGAGGTGATGACCTATTTGAGTTTCCAATATTATAATTTATATTGAGGGAAATTTTTTTCGGGTAATTTTTTAATTATGACTTTGTGAAAATATAAAACTTACGGGTTAATTCCGGTTTTTAACGATTATTATCAAAGTTGTATTTTAACGATTGGTTGAAAGAGTGTAAAAATTTATTTACATAATTTTGTTGATAAAAAAATGAACTAAAACTGTCGAGACAAATTGTGAGCGGTTTGCAATTTGTAATATATTCTTGAACTTTTATTAATTCTCTATTATTTGTAGATCAATGATTTATTACAGTTTATGCATGCATGTAAATAAAATGATAGCCATCAAGAGCGTGAAATATGGTTAAATTAAAACTTCATGTAGCATTTGTTTCAATAATAAAATGATAGGAAATCGAACAAATAAAATTTATTTTGGAAATAAATGTTGAATAACGTTTTAATATAATTTTACATCTATTAAACAAATTTTTTATTTATTGAACAGTTTTTTCAATTCTCGAAAGTTGTTTATTTAAAAAAAAAAACTTTGCAAATTTTTTTCTTTTGACAAGAAATTTTATCCAACAATTTTAACAATATTTTCAATTGTAAAATTTTATTTAACTTCAAAATTTATTTTGGAAATTTAAAAAATGAAAAGAAAATATAGAATTAAAATAATTGGCACAATTTTTTCATTTATCGAATTTAGTTCATAAACATAACTTCATTCTTCTCAAGAGACAATTAATATTAAATTAATAGTGCTCGCGTATTTAAATTTTGATGAAAAAAAATTTTATTATAATAGAAAAATTTTTTTAACAGATTGTCAAAAGATGGAAAAATATTGTGAAACACAATATACAAGATATTATATATAGATTTGAATAGATAAAGATAAATTAAGAAACTAAAATTTACTTAAGTGTTATCAACATTTTTATCAGTTAAAAGTCTGTTTAGTTTCACATCATATTAAATTGGATTAATAGTTTATCAAGATAATGAAAAAATTTTCCGACCATTTGGCCACAAAAGCAAATTGAAAAACTTTATAATTCAAAATCTAAATATTTTCCTCCAATTCGTATGAATAAACAAAGCGCAGTTATATAATATATTTAAATCAATTAGAATCTTTACTACTAAAATTAATTTTTTTCCTACAGTACAAATATTTAAAAATATTAAAATAGTAATTCTTTTCTATAATAAAAGTTTGAACTTTTAATTTTTCCTTAACAAACGAATTCTTGATATAAAAATTGTTACATTGTACATTATTATTCTATTTTAAATTGAGATAACAGTGTAAAGTTTAATAACGAATAAAAGCTACAAAATCTAAAAAAAAATTATTTCTACAATTTTAACTTCATTTTTCTTTTTTGCTTCTCAACCTTGAATAGTAATTTACACAAGGAAGACATTAAACTTGCGCGTTCAAATATTCTACTTCCTAATTTTAGTCCATAAAAATAAAGATCACTAAACTTTGTTGTAACTGCAAAGAAAAAAAGAAAAATTCAATTATAAAAAAATGTTTTTGTAATATTTAAAATAAAAGAATCGTTCTTGCTTAACAAAGTATCAATAATATCATATCGTCTAGAAATCTAGAACATGTTGCAATTTTTATCAACTTCTTAAATTCAAAATCAAGAATTGTATTGACACGGTTCGATGACCATGCGAAAAACAACTCCTTGATAATCTATTATAATGGAAAGAACCAGTCTTGTATCAAGATTTTTCACGAGCATTCAATATATATTTCGTGTGTAGTTCAAACCTTTCTCAAGTTTAAAAAAAAAACATTGTGAACAAGAAAAGAAAAAACTACAAAATGTAATTAGTGTTACATTTATTAGTTTGACATTTAATGAATATTGAAAGTAAATTCTAACATAAAAAAAAGTTGCATTTACGCTTGTATGTGGGTTTTTTCAAGAATTTTTGAAAGTTGCATATATTTGTGTGGGGATTTTTTTTATTATTTGTTTGTTTTCCTTTCAATTAAAAAAAAGGAATTTTTTTTAGTAATAAAACTATCGTTGTCAGCCTTGAAAGGAAGAATATATTTTTTTTCTAGGTTTATTAGTTCTTGCGCTGTTTTTATTACCGACCTCTTGTAAAGTACTATAAATTTTAAAATGTTATTAATTTAATAGATAAAATGTACAAGTGTCTCTAAAGTAATAAAATCTGTAGCAATCATTTTATTTACATGTGTTGATTTTTTTTTTTACATAAAAAAGAGAAAAAAACGAGTTTTTTTAAATAATTTTTATCTTCTAAATTATTGTTTATCTAGGATTATAAATAGAATGAAAATTAAGTCTCGAAAGGAATTCTACAAAACGAAAGTGTGCCTATAACTGTTATTTTTGAGAAGAAAAAAGAAATTTTGAAACAGAAGTTTTATTTGGATTGTTAAATATTTTATTGATTTTTTCCAGTTGGATTTGTTTCGGTAATTTGAATTTTACGGAGCTTCTGGTTTTTTTTTGAATTGATATTATTTTGGAAAGTGATTTAATAGAGAATCGAATTTAATAACAACATTGAATACCGTAACAGTAATGTGAGTGATAAATCCTTTAGTAACAGGTTTTATAGACAAAAATATTGCCGGTGCGTTTAGACATCTACGTCTCGGCGCATATTGACTTTCTCTAATTGCATAATCAAAGTAAAACGAAACCAGGAGATCGATTTTCTGTATTAAAAACTATCTATTAATTCTCCTTGTAAGATTTTTTTTCTGATTTTTAATCCCCGTAATGCTATTCTTGTAACGCGGGTATTTTTTTAGTCCTGAAAGATAGTTCCATTCCTTTCCTTTCTGTAAATTTTATTTATCAGTTTGCAGTTTATTTTTTCTCGTTTCTTTTTTTTCCAGAGAATTTTGTCACTTTTCTTTCTGCTTGAAAAAAATGTCTTTTAGTTAAAAATATTTGAAAATAATTTCCAAAGAAACCGTAGTGATAGTTTTTATCGTTTATGTGGATGAAAATTTAATTTTCCTTTTATGAAACTATTTGCGTCTTTATTCATCTCGCCACGAGATTCTTGCTTAAAGTAACGTCAATGTGATAAGTCGATAAGCAATTTTTTAAATACGAATTAGATTAATCCTGAATGACAGTGGGAATTTCATTTAAAATATTATTATTTTATCAGTTCGATAAGTAGCTTGTTCTATTCTATAAAACGCAGAAATTACTTCCATTGATATTTCTCTGAATTTTCTTAAATTTGATAATTCGTCTTTCCAAACCCTTTTTTTCAAATGTGTATTTAAATTCGAATCAATTTTTCAGCTTTCGAAAAATAAAAAAATTTAAATGTTTTCGTTTTTAATGTCGTTTCTCAACTTTATTTGGTTTTTGAAAATTTTTGTGATGTTAAAAATTTTTTTGTTTTGAAAAGGATAAATTTGAAATATAACGTTGATTATTTCCGGGTCAATAACTGAAGAAGTTGCAGAGAATTAATGAATTTGAGATAAAAATTATCTTGTATTAAAAAAAATTTTAAAGTCCGTATTATGACGAATATTGCGAATTTTATCTAATCTTTCTTTGTTTTTGTTTTTAATAGAATTTAATGGCGAATTTTAACAAAAATATTCTACTCTTCCCAAAGGGTGTTTTGGCCTTTATTCTTTAGTGTGTTTAGAAATTGATAATGTAATAATTTAATGTTAGAATTTTAATAAATTCAGTTTAATTGAATTATTTTAAAGAAACGAATCTAATATGTGATCTTTTCGATTAAATTGAAATCCTAATAGTTGAGAGATTAGCAAACAAATTAATTTGCGAATTTTCGAATGTTGAGAGAACAATATTTACCTTCTTTAATGAATTCATCTAATTCCTCTAAAAGTTTTGTCGCAACTTGTGCACGAGTGGGATGGCATGACTTTTCATATAAATCAATCTCCTCCTCCTCCTCATCCTTGACGATTGTATCTCCTGCAGATTTGTCGTCATCATCATCAAAAGAGAGCCACTCTTCCTCAACATCCAACACCGTGGGCGACACGGGTTCCTCCTTCCAAAACCACATCTCTTGCTCCTGATTGGACGACATTGTGATAATTGTTCGAATCCAATTCAATTAAAAGTTGATTAACAGAAATTTGTGTCGTCGAAGCGACAATATTGGCGGAAATTGCCATGATGGCCCTAAAAATAAGGAAATTGTTTTAGTACCCAATTTAAAATAAATATTTCACAAAAAATGGCATCGACTAATTAAAGAATACTTAAAACTTCTGTAAATTTGTAAAATTTCTTTTCATTATTGAAGTTAAAGGAAAAAGAATAGAATGGTTGAAATATTAATTATATCTGATTCATTTTCGCAATTTACATTAATGCAATACTGACATATCTTTAAGTCAAAACAAACAAAAATTTACAAACATTCTAAAGTTTATTTACAACACTTTGTCAGAATGTAAAGAGTTTAATGCAAATATTTTGAAACATTGTTTAAATTTAAGGAAATGCGCAAAGAAGTAATAAATTTATGCGACATTTCTAAAGTTAGTGATACGAATTTACAACTTAGTAAACAGTTTAGTTTACAATCATCTAAATGTAAAATTAAAAAGTTAACATAAATATTATTTTTGTATAAAAAAACAATAACATTTTTGTTTAATGTTTTAACATAACCTATAAGATTGTTCTATACTAAAAAAACAATCGAAAATTACAATTATTGTATTTAAATATACCTGAAGTTGAAACAAAAATCACTTTTAAAAATTCATGAAAGTGAAGAAGAAAACAGTAAAGTATATTTAGATTTCATTTAGAATGTTTTGAATCTTAAAAATAGAAAACACGAGTTTTTCTACTTTCAAAAAAGAAAAAGAGGGTCATGAGTTTCCCAACATATGGAAAGCACCCTTAATTCCAATCAACATCCATTTTCAAACAAAAACTCAATTTCCCAAATAAGCATGTCCCTAATTTCAAATTCTACCAAAATTGTTTTCTGATTTAATTCCAGTTCATTGCCAAAACTTCAAATTAAAGAACCAATTCTCCTCATTTTTGCTTAAAATGGTATAACATGATGCAACCCTTCAATGACGTCATTCTGTAACTTAAATTATCGAAAAAAATAGTTATTTAAAAGATTAGAAATGTTAGTAATGTTAAGTGAAGTTTTCACGTGACAAATGAAAGACAACATATAAACAGAGTCAATGTTATTGTTCTTCATTGTCATGTGTCAAATGTTGGAAAATAAGAATGACACACTTCTTAATATAGTGTGTGTGCCGCCATATTTGTGTTCTTTTATAAGCCAAAGCAAACGCTCTAAAGAAAGCATCGAGATATTCGTGAAAAAAAGCAAAGTTTGAAAACAAAAATATAATGTACTTACGACATGATTAATTGGTGTGTAGGCACACTTGCGTGTGCAAGCCGAATTTCGACTAGTATATCATCTTCACCGCTTTTTAGCCGAGAAACAGTTTACACAAGTCGTTTTACAATTGTCCATAAAGAAGAGTGAAGAAGAGTGACGAGAATTCCCAGAAATCAAGGAAAAGTTTCACTCTGCGCGTAATGTGTTAATATTGGTCAAGTTGCGCGCAGCTGCCTCAGGGCATCAACCAATCAAAATTGCTCTTGAGGCGGCGCCATCTTGGAACGAAAATTCAAATTTAAATTCTTTTCTTCAAAGTTATTTCTTTGAGATCCCATTTCTTTTATATAAAAAATACGAATAATGCGTAAAAAATTGAAAAAATAGATTTTAATTTATTTCTGATCAATATTTTTCTTTTTTCTTTTACTGTTTTCACTCTTTTTATTATTATTATTTATTATTATTATTATTGCATTTAATCTTTTTTGGCGCCATTGCAATGGTGATTCAAATCGATTATTTATTTTGCAAATAAAATTTGCAACAAACAAACTAAATAAATTACTGAGCTACGTCATCCGATTTTGGACTTTTTGAAGCCTCCCCCTCTTTGTTACACTAAAAAAATTTTAATTTGCAAAATTTTTTCCGCATTTAACTCCCCCCACCCCTGGGAGTATGACGTAGATTGTGAACGACCCTTAAGTAAACAAAGTTTAAACGACAAGTACAGGAAAAAAATGACAGAAATAAATGGAAATAAATAATATATCCAAGTAAGATTATCATTTACCATAAAATAGAAAAAAATATCTTGTTTCACAAGACTATTATTGAAAGAATCAAGAAATTTCCAAATTTTTACATTAAAATGTTTATTATAAATCAAAGCTTACATTTATATCCTCGTCAGATAACAATACTTGCACCAGAGAGCCAAGAATACTTTAAAATTTATACACATTCTTTTCTTTTACAAATCAAAAGTTATTAAATGAAACATGCTAAAAATTTATTTATTTCAAAATTTATTTTTTTTTCTGCAAATTTTTCAATAAATAGAAATTTAAATGTAAACTGAAAAAAATGGATGGCTCTTCAAAATAAATACTTTCAATAATTATAAATATGATTGACATCCTAGCGATTCTGGACAGTTAGTTTCTTGATAGAAACTTTTTAATAAATCGCAATTATAATAATTATTATACAAAATTTTATAATTTAGAAAAATTACAAGCAAAATTATTATTAATTAAAATAATCGTAAAATGAAGAAATTGACAAAAAAATTAATTATAAAATTTCATAATTAGACGATAATTATTAATTTGAAAAGAGAATAATTATAATAATCATATAAATTAATACTAATGTTCTCAATTCAAAAAGAATCGGAGATTCTCAGATATTTGTCTGTTTTCTAAAAAAAAGTCTCACTATAGATACATTTTCAAAAAAAAAACAAATTTTTCTTTAAATAAGTGAATAAAAATTTTTAATTACATTTATTCACTCGGAATTAGAAATTCAATATTGAATCAATTGACTCAAAAAGCTTTACATCGAACATGATCACATACTCTAAATATTTTGCTGTTACGGCGTATAAAAATGGCTTTTTTCTTAATAACAGTTCTTTCTTTCTCGTTCAATGAAATATTTTTTTTAAACTAACTTCTTTTAATCGTTTATTTTTACAGATTTAAAAAATAGGCCTTCAGCTCTCAGGCGCACTTTCCAATATATTTTTGTCTCTAAATGCATGATCCAGAATTATTGAGAGCATTTTTTTTAAACAATAAAACACATTTCTAGATTAAAAAAAAGTTTTATCAAATTTCTTTCAAAATTTTCCAATTAAGAATGCAAGCACATGTTTCTTATTAATTAAAACTGAAGTATTTAATTAACATAATTGATCAAAAATACGAAATCTATTTTTCAATCAAAATATTAATTGAAATTTTGGATCAATAAAAATAAATTATTTTTTTGATCAAATAATACTAATCAAGTAGTCAATTAATTAATAAGTAATCAATATTATAAATTTATATAATAAAATTAATAATTAATATTAATCAACTTGACTGAATTTTACATTTTATTAAATTAAAATAAAGGGAAAAAAATAGAAATTAAAATAAAGTTGGTGCAGAATAATAATAAATAAAATATTCGTATAAAATAATAAATATTGCAATACAACTACAGCCTTAGGATTCGATTTCTCTTATCACTTTCGAACGAGTGCGAATCGAAGTTTACATGCCGGTGAATTTATATAGACACAAATGACAACTTATAAAAACTACGAAACATGGGAAAAAAAATTTTAAACAAAATTTTTGTGACTCTTAAAACTTATTATCTGATCAATTAACTAAATAATTATGAAAACAATTTTCTTCTTCAAATTGTTTCAATAACTATTTATTCCTAGAAACTTATTCGGTATTAAACTTTCTTTATACAATATGAATTTTTTAAAATAATTAAAATTAATTGAAAATTAATTTTTTTTCCGTTAATTAAATTAATTAATTTAATTAATTTTTTTTCACTTTAGAAAAAAAGTCATCCTTTTTTAAGCTGCGAGAATTTTTTCGAAAATTTCAAAACTCTTCATATGAATAAAAAGATATGTGGTACATACAATTTTCCAATGTGCATGCAAATAAAAATTCAGCCTTTTTATATCCTATGCATAATAGAAATAGGAATCTTTGGAATTAATTTTCGACTCTTGGTTTTCTTCTTTAATATTTGTTTTTGCAATTTTTCTTTGCACGGCTGAATAGATTGTATGAAAAGCATTAAATATTCCAGAAGTCGCGTTAATTTTGTAAGTTTCAATTTTTGTGTCGATTTTTTTGTTTTTTTTTTGTTTTGAATCGCTGGAATGTGCTGTATAGAGAAACTATCCAGTCAATGGATGACGTTAGGCATCAATTCAACGTTTTGACGAAACATTGGTGAGCCCTTTGACTTCCTTCAAATCACTCGCTTCTATTTTCCATCGGAAATGTTTTCACCTCTCTATTGAGCTCGAACTGACTGTTTTCGCTCCTATAACAGAAAAAAATCCCACCTTCTGCTATTCAAATCTTTTTAATAAAAAACATTAACCTCGAGTCTTCATTACTATTGGAGAAAGAGAGAGAGAAAAAAAATTTAATTTTAATTTCGTCTCAAAATGAATGCGATTTTTTTTCATTCTTAAATTAAATTGAGATTTAGACAACTATTAATGTTACAAAAAAATAATGTTTAAATAATTTAATTAATTTGAATTTAACTGATCTGAGAATTTAATTAATTAATAAATTTATTTATTTAGTTAATAAAATAAATGTTACTATATTTTAATTTATAAATCATTTAAAAAAATAAATTATAATGATAAGAAATTTGAAGCTAAAAATTAACATTCTGTTAGTAAATGATGGCTGAGGAAATTTTGTTTAATTTTCCAAAATAGATTTTTGAGTGAAGCAAAGCTGTTTGTAATAATAATAATTGTATAAAAAAGACGTGAGGTTTTTTTTCAAATTTTGTAGAAAAATTACATTAATATGTGAAAAAGTGACCGAAGAACTGCGTTTCTACAAAAAAAGTTAAACATACAATCAACAAGCAAAGCAAGGATGATAAAAATACAAACACTAATTAAAAATTATTATCAAACACATATAATAAAAATTTTCTAATTGCATTTTGGCGAGCAATTTTTTTTTTACACAGTAAAATGAAAATCCCAAAATTGCTTACAATATTCCATCAATATTTTCACGTGAATTTTTCACAAAAATTAAATTTTCAATTTTTGAATTTGAATCTAGAGAATTATTTTTTAATTTCTTTTTTTTCTTTTTCTTTTGTGACAAATTTTGTTATTACTAATTTTTCGCAAATTTACGTGAAGAAATTGTTAGAAAACGATTTTACTCGATGAAATTGACGTAAAAAATTTGTAAAAAAAAAAAAAATTGAACGATGTGCATCAAGAGTTAACGAAAATGAAAGAGATTTAAAACTAATTTTACGCACCTGCAGTACATTAATCGTAAATGTCAATCTTCTCCTTCGATTTTTATTAATCCCCAAGAATACAATCCATATTTAACGATTCGTAGATTCACAAATGCAAAATATATTCCAAAATTATTAAAACAGTGTTAAACACAAATGCGTGCTGTGAAAATTAACAGATTGACACAATTTTTTTTCCTTAACGTCCGGATAAACCAAAAAAAAATACATAACTTCGAAAATAAAAATTTTTTTTAGTCTTTTTTTTCATTTCCAGGCTTTGCAATCTATAATTATCAATGAAAAAGAAAATAAAATGTTCGATTTTATTATTCTTCAGTCTAGATCTATAACTACATTCTTTTCATCCCCAGAAAAAAAATTTCGAGTTGTGTTAGAGGAACAAACACTTGTTACAAAATAATTTATTTTTCTTTATTAAAGTATCAAGGCACTACTTTTCTTAAGCATCGTTATACGTTATAATAACGCTCACAATGTTCTCTTAGAGTGATATATATAGCTATATATAAACAATAATCATATATTTCTCCTATCTAAAACTAAATTAAAATTATTATTAAAATTATTAATAGATCAATAAAATTAAACTATCTAAATAAAGTATAATACAAGGTGCCTCGAATTGAAGCAAAGGCGAAATATTTTTTGTTGTCAAAAACACAGTCTGTTAAAATCTCGTCTGATTAATATCTACGCTTAATTTATATTTTATTTATTTATTTATATATATTTTTTTTTAATCATTTATATTTATAATATGAGTACGTTAGAAATACAAGCGCAATGAGTTGAGACGCGAGTTCTATTTGTTATTAGATTATATTTTTCTTTTCTTTTTTTTTATAAAAATTACTCGAAAAAAAATTCGAGACACCCCGCAGGTAGTAGATTAGCTCTTAGGACACAATCGAAGTAAAAAAAACTACAAATGAGTTTTTATATTGAGAAATGCACGCAACAAAAAATTTCTTTTGATAAAATTCTTCAATCAAAAGTATTATATTATTACTAATAATAAACAATTAAAAAAGTCATGCAATAGTGTATATAGAAATAATAATGGTGATTTTGTTGTGTGACAGCCGAAAAGAAACATTTTCTTAAAGTTTAACTTAAACTTAATGTTTAATTTATTAATAATGTTTATAAAATTTATAATTCGTATACCCAAATAATATATATTCTTTTGAAAAAATTTGTAAAAATATTCTCTATTCCACAAAACCCATAAATTTAAAAATAATTTTCTATTCAAATAGCAATTTGCTGATTTTATCACTTCCCTATTTTTGAACAATATTTTTAACTTTAGCATTTTTTTTTAAGAATTTCTAAAATTATTATCTACTTTTAAAAATATAATTAGCGATTTTCTCATTTTTCTCACTAAAAGATTTAATTCAAATCGTCAATTGTTTAAAATTTTTAGTTCGCGAAAATTTTAAACAATTAAAAATGCTTTTCCTTCAGTTCTTTTCTTTTCAATAAATAGCACTACATTATTCATTACCAAAAAGACTGCAATGAATTTATACATAAAATGCTTTGAAAATATCAATAATAACAAACTATCTTTATGATAATTATAAATTCTCGTATTTTTCAATAAAAATCATTTTTAATAAAACTGTATCACAGATAGAAAATTCGTTATTAAATTATCTTTTCAAAAAATAGCTACAACAATATCAAATACAACATTCAACATTGAAAATGCACATATAAAAAATACGACACGATAAAACAATACTATTTAAAAAAAATCCCTTTTTTGTTCCCTTTTTCATAGTTCTGAGAATTAAATCCAATAAATCTCAATTTTCACTGATAAATACGAGAAGTACTTTCGCACGTTTAACGGCTAATTGATGTCAGCAATAATAAAATATTCACGGTGAAAGAATGTTTTTTTTTCTCTTGTTGAAAGTATCCTAAAAGCAAAAATCTAAAAACAAAATACCCCGGAATTGTTATTAAAACAAAAAAAAAAGAAAAACGAAAAAAACATAATACGACAACAGGCAAAATAATTCGGTGAATAAAAAAGTATTCTCTACGTAGAAGAATGAATTCCTAAAGCGTGAAAAATCTTGTTTTTAAACCCGGGTTTGTTAGGACTAGCGTCGTGATGGCCAGACTGTCCTTCGTGCAGCGCCCTTTGAACCAGCGGCAATGAACCCTGTGATTGTGTGTCGTTTCGAAGAATCATCAGATTGGGCCGGATAACGAAAAAAGAACAAAAAGAAAGAAGAAAAGGATAGTAGACATCTAATGGTGTGCTACTTGCATGCGGTGCGACTAATTTTTCAATAAAGATTTTTGTCTTTTTTTTTCTTTGGTGTTTACATTAATTGATAATGTAAAATAATTATAAATTGCTCACCTCGTCTTGTTGTTCGTGCTCGCTATTCGCCAGACTAGATCTGGAACCACGTCTCGTAGATCCTTTCTCTTCGCCTAAAATTTGTGCAACTTTTGATTGTTTTACTAAATCCAGGGCCTGAAAATCGTACAATTTTATTAAAATAATATTCAAGTAAGTAAAAATATACAAGAAATAAATATAAAAGTTTATTTCTATAACGAAATATATATTTTTACGTTTATTAGAAAATATTATTCAGTCATTTTTATTGATAACGGTCTTCGCACTCAACTATTAAATTCTAACTATATTTACTACTTTTTCTTACTATTTGATACAATTATAATTTTTTTTAGATTTGTGACATTGAAACTACTTTTTAAAAGAATTTACACTTCTCAGATATACTAATAAAATCGAAAAAACGGTTCTCAAAAATTTTAATAAAATTCTTTTAAACGATTCAATTATTTTCTAGAATTACAAGAAAATGTTTTGCAAGAATTCAATTACATTCATAAATAATAAATTTTCCAGAAAGAGATTCAGAGAAATTGAAATTAAAGTTTGATAAAATTTAAAAAAAATTATTTAAAAAAAATTTGTATAAATTTCTTTCTGAAAGAAATTAATAATTTTTAATGATTTTTGTAAAATCTTTTTTTTTTAGAAGAATTCACATATATTTAATATAATTGTAAATTATTTTCAAAATCTTTCTGAAAAATTAAATTATTTAAAAAAATTAAATTAAATTCTTTGCAAGCATTCATTCATTCATTTTTTTCTTTGCATTATTAAAAAATAATAAAATTTCTCAGAAAGTTTGAATTAAATTGACGAGGAATAAAATTCTTCGCAAGAATTCAATTTTTTAATCAAATTTACTTAAATTCATTGCAAAAAATTCAATTACTTAAAAAAATTGTAATAAAATTCTTTAAAGTTAGTCAACTTTAAAAAATAATCAATTACTCAATTATTAACTTTTGAATTTAAATAACTAATTTCTCATAGAAATTTCCGCGAAGAATCGATTTAAAAATAAATTTCAGTAAAAATTTTAAATAATGAAATATTTAAATCGTTATAAGTGTGAATTTTTTAAAAATAATTTAATTTCAACTAATTTTAAATGAAAGTCTTTGAAAAATTTAATTGTTGTAAAAGTGCAATACTATTTAACTATTTATGAGAAAAATTATTAATTTAATATTTTTCATAAAAATTTATTAAACGTATTTTCAAAAAAATCGAAATTTTAACTTTCTAACTTTGTCAAATTTCTTAATGAATTACTGTTGAACTGTTTTAACTATTAAATTTATTTCCCAAAAGAAAAACAAAAAACTAATTTCTCATCTACTCGATCTTACCTGCTGAACATGCTGCATGGAACAAAAATAATTAAAAATTGAATTCATTTGAAATTTTACAACAAATTTCAAATTATTCATTAAAATATTTTTTTTAAATTTTGATTAAATAATCAAAACTCTAATCAATATTTGCATTCTGTGATTTGAACCTATTGAAACGAATTGAATTGAAATTACACAGAATTCTGAACAAATAATTTTTTATTATTGAAACGAATTAAAAAGAAGTGTATATTTAGAAAAGTGAAATTAATTTGACAAAACAAGCGACTTTGATGAATATCTTTTTTTTAATGATGAAATATTTTAAAAATAGAAGACAAAAAAAGAATCTCACCTCTTTTCGCGATCTAAGGGCACAGTCGTCGAGTGTGTCGGCGGCTTCGTATTTCCCTTGACGTCTATAAAGTGCACCAAGATTCTTAAGTGTAGTTGTTACTGTCGGTGAATCAACTTTTGCTGCTTTATGCCATCCTCCATACTCTCCATATGGAGCATTCTCCTTGTTCTTATGCTTATTCTCTTCTCTCTCCTCAGCGACCTTTAAAAAAAAAGATCACAACAAAATCAATAAAATACGTTTGATATTTAAAAAAGAAAATGGCAAAATTTTAAGGAAAAAATAATTTTTGTCTAGGTAATTATTATATTGGTTTAAGACAATATTTTCTTTTTTTAGAATAATAGACTGAAGATTTAATAAATACTAGAGAATTCAATTATAGAAAAAAAGATAGAAAAAAAATTGAAAAATAGCAACACACCTGCCAAATTGGTTTATTATCACCGTCAATAGCACCAAACTCCCTTTCGTGAGCTCTTGTTAATACTTGTTTATAAAGAACTTCGGCACCCTTATATTTCCCCTGTTTCAAATAACAAGATGCAAGATTATTTTTCGTCTTCGCAACATTAGGATCGTCCGGTCCAAGTTTCGCCTCATAAATTTCCAATGCACGCTGATAGTAACGCTCGACTTCCTCGTATTTGCCCTGATTTTGACAAAGTAATGCAAGATTATTCAATTGCTTAGCAACATCGGGATGATCGCGGCCAAGAACTTTTTCACGAATTTCCAATGCCCGTTTGCATAATGGTTCGGCTTCCTTGTATTTGCCACGTTTCCCATAGAGAACGGCGAGATTATTTAATGTCGCCGCCACTGCCGGATGATTTTCACCCAATGTCTTCTCACGTATTGCCAATGCGTCATTCAATAGATTTGCCGCTTCCTTGTATTTATTTTGATCTCGGTAAACTAAGGCGAGGATATTTAACATTGTGGCCACATCGGGATGATCATGACCAGATGTCTTCTCTAAATCCTCTAAGGCTTGCTTACAGAGCGGTACTGCCACTTCATAGCGACCCTGACTTGCATATTGAATAACAAGATTGTGCAAAGTTCGTAAACGTGCCGGTATTTCGTAACCAGCATTAACTTGCTGTGCAAATTGCGAAGGTGGAGTCGGTGACATTGCTGCAAAAATAAGAATAGAAAAGTTTTATATACCACTTTATTAATTATTTACAAACGTGTACAAATATTTCTTAATAAAATTACGTCGATGAAGTTCACTCAACGTTTATGATCAATGATTGGGAAAAAAAGTTTTTTTTTTACAAAAATAATACAACGTTTTGTATACAACTGTTTTCTTTTCGAATTACTGATCAAAAAAACTGATAAAATAATTGATGACAAAATGAAAAATACTTTTTTATCCAAATATGAAAATTTGAATAGAAAAATATTCTTTTTCTCTAAGTCGTTGATTGTAGTTCTGAACTTCATAAAAGTACAAAATAATTCTAAGAAATATTTGCGAGACTTGGAAAGAGTTCGAGTAGTGATGAACGTTTATTTGGAATTATTTTCTATCATTTCAATAACGAAATGGAAAATTTGATCACTCAGGTCTCGGATGGATTTTAAGACACAAAAAAGTCGATTTAGTCGAAATTTAAGGAACAAAAAAAATCATTTTTTATTTTCCGGACCTTTCACTGATTTCTGAATTCAATTATTCCAAATTTCACTAATTTTAGTAAATAAATTTCAATTCAATATCAATTTGAAAGCTTCTGAAATTTAATTATTTCTAAAAAATACAAAATTCGATTATTATCACCCATACAAAATTCTATTATTTTTAAGAATGTATATCTAAACTTCATCTCTAAATAATAAAATATTTTCAATAATTTTCCGAAATATCTTCGAGAATTAAATTATTTAAATACAGAAAATCATTTTTTTACAATAAATGTAACTGTAAGTAATCATTGTTTTTTTAAAAAGGAAATTGTTTCCTAATTGTTTTCGACAATTTTTCATTTCTTTGAAATGTTTGCTAAACAAAAATTTTAAAAACTTATTCATATTATTTTTTCTTGAGGAATTAAAATTTCAAATAATTGCAATTAAAAACCTCATGAAATAAAATTAATTCTAAAATTTACAACTGTAATTCATCCAAAATTCAATTATTTTTTAAAGAATTTTTGAAAAAAATTATTTAAAAAATTTAATAATTTTTAAAGAAAAATAATGTTATTAATAATTTTATAAAATAAAAATTTAAAGATTTTTAAACTTATGCTTCCCTAAAATTTTCAAGAAATTTAATTTAAAAACCTTTTAAAATTTAATCAATTCCTAAAATTACTGTTATAACGGTTTAAATATTTAATTATTTTTTAAAATGTTAACTGAAATTTTTGTTAAATCAATTCGTATCAGAATTCAACTAAGAGAATTGAATTATTTAAATAGAATGACTTTTGTAAATTCATAAAATGATATAATTTCAAAAATGTAATTATATTTATAGACAATTTTTAAAGAGGAAAAAATAAAATTCTTTAAAATATAAAATTTTACAGAATTTCCAATTGTTTCAATTTGTTAAAATTATTATTGTGAATTCAAGTATCTTTTTCTTTAAAAAATTTTAATTACTATATTTTTCAGAAACCTAATTTTTTAAATATTTACAAATTAAATTGTTCAAATTTTAATAACTTTCGTACAATAATTATTTAACTTTATTATTGTTCTTTATTTGCTTAAAATTTCCAAATACTTAAAAATTTGAACTGCAAGTCTACCAAAATTTATTTTCTACACATATGAATTTAAACTATAAAACAAAACATTGTAATAAAACAACGCTAACTTTAGGTGAGAACAGATTATGTAGATTATTATAATATAATAATAATTGTTAACGTAATTTTTAATTATTCCTTTGAAAATTAAAAATGTGTCAAAATATATTTTAATTAATGCTCATTTTCACTTGAAGAAATTTAATTTAAATACTTGGAGAATTCAATTATTTTCCAAATTTTCAATTAAAGTCATTGAAAATTCAAATTTTTAAATATTTTATATGAAAAACCCAAAAACCCACTTATTTTCATTAGAATTTTACAAAATCCGATTATTCAAAATTTTTTTAAATTATATATTTCAAACGTTTAAATATATCTTAAAAATATTATTAAAAAATAAATGAAAGGTTTGTCTAAAGTTAGTTTTTACGTTTCACACTATGAAAATCTAAATAAGTTATAAACTAGCCGAGGCCTGATTACTCAAAAATAGAAAATAATCGGAAATAAAACGAGATCTACTCAAGAGGAGAGAGAAATAAGTCCTCAACATACACTTACTGTTTCGCTCCTCAGCATCGTCATCAGGAAACAGTGAGAGATCAATGGGATCATCTTTTGGTCTGTCCTTCGCATTCTCATCGTCAGCAGGTGGATCCGGATCGTATTGTCTCATATTTGCCATGAATTCGAGATGTTTCTTCTCCTCCTCCAATTGGGCGACCTTAAGAAAAACCCAATATTACCAAACTTTCAAAATTGTCAATTTTTTTTTTTAATGAAAATCAATTCTTTCCAAAGATTATTTTTACGTAATTTTTAATTTGCAAAATTAAGAGAGTTATAGTTTCAGCTTTATGATTTAATTCAATTATTAAAATAATGAAAGAAAAGAAACTCACGGCTTGTTCACTGGCTTGGAGTTTTTGTTGAGTGCCAGCTAATTCGTCCCTTAACCAGGCATTTTCCTGACACAACCTCTTCACCTGGGTTCGAAGTTTTTGTTTCTCCGCCTCGACCATTTGCAAATGACTCGCCAGTGCCATCATCACTTGCGCCTCACCAAGACCCAATTCAATCATTTCGATATTCTTCGACAACAATGTTGTTTTGTCACGTGCTGCCGGCGCCTCCTGCGACTGTAGACTCTGAAGAAGACCACTGTGCTCCACTCTCAGGGTCTCCAGTCCTTGAGCAACGGTGCGAGCACCCGCCACAATCTCCTCCTGCGTCATGGCTGTCATTCTGCCGATGTGTTCTATTTTTTTTCTGAAAACATTAAATAAACTTCAGTATAAACAAAATAATTACGATTCGAATTTACTATAATTCATTATAATTTATTTATTACTATTATTTATTTTTTATTATTACTTATAGTTTTATTTCTATAGTTACAAATAATTTATTTATAAAATTATAAAAAAAAGAAACGAACGTCCAAATTGATCAAAATTCGTCTATTGTATTCTTTTTTTTACCAAATTTTGTTTGGAAGATTTTTTGCAAAAATTCTTTTGTACAAATATCAAATTTATTTCTTACTATAAGCACACTTCGTACTATAAACAGTAAATCGAAACGATCGAAACTAAAAGCAAATGATTCACTGCAAAATCATTCTCCTTCTCTAAACTAAAAAAGGATATTCGTTCAAGTTTCCACATCATTTCCCCCCTACAATTGAATTGTCCTTTGGAAAAATACTAGACTGCATTCAAGGTGCGAAAAAAAGTCATCAAAGTCAAGAACTGTCATTTAATTTCCCAAAAATAGAATTCAAACACTTTTCTCGAGTTTTATTTTTTTCCTTCTTTATATAATTTATATTTGTCGCTAACAAAAGAAACAACAATTTGAAAGATTCATATGTTTCGTGTCAATGGAAAAAGTTGAATTTTATCGATAGAATTTTTCGAATGTAAACTTACCCCATTTTCAGGGCCGCGTGAAACTATACGAAAATCAATGGCTCAATAATTGAACGCAAGCGCAACGAGTTTTCGAATCAAATGCGACAGACACTACAGGCATGAGAAGCACGTGAAAATGCAAGAAGAGAAAACCTTCGAGCCAAAATGAATCGATACGAAATGCCAGTAGTAGTATTTGTAGTAGAAGTAGTAGTATTAGTAGTAGTAGTAGTAGTATTGGTATGAAACTGTCTGACGTTGAATTAAAAGAAAAACGATTATTCTATATCATTAAATCACATTGTCTACTCAATCTTTTACACTTTTTTTTGCAAACTATATTTAGCTTGGATTTATTTTCGTTTGACGAGATAGGAAAATTAGTGATTTTAAATTTTGAATTATTTCTAGGAAAATAGAAATTTAGAATTAAATTAGCAGCGATTTTTTTGCAAATTTAAAGCGAGGGGAGGAAAATTTAAATATAATTTTCGAACGAAATTTTTCATGCACTGGGACATAGTATTTATCGATTGTTATTAATAATAATTGTTAGTACCAATAAATTTTGGTTTCAAAATTAATTCCAATGATCCACAAATTTTTAATGTTTAAATGAACGAAATACTTTGAATTAGAAACATTTTTCATAAATTACCGATTGTAATAAAAATCAAAAAAATAAATTTTATATTCAGAAACTTAATAAATAATTATTTTTACAGTGACGAAAATTATTCTTCTAATTAAATTTTATTTAAAGAATTTTCCTAAAGATTTGAAAATTTAAAAATATTTTCAATCAAATTCATTAAAAGAAAAAATTCTCTTCTATTAAAATATTTACTATTAGTAGAATAATAATTATTAATAATAATAGAATAATAAAATTAAAGAAAATGAAAAATAAAATAAATTCAACATTATTTTGTAGAAAAAAAATTAATTTTCGAAATAAACAAGAATTTATGTTACTAAGAAAATTCAAATTTTAATGAAGTATAAAAAAATGTCGTTTATTTAAAGGTTCCAATTTGCAGGGATTTTTTTCAAGAAAAAATAAATTGATTTCGTTCGGTTGAACATTAAGAACATTAGGATCATTAATTCCATCTGGATTTGACAAAAAACATGACTAAGTGAATTTTCCAAATGATGAAAAATCGACTTCCAAAGAAGGAAGAAAAAGTGAAAACGAGAAATGAAATCATAAAATCAAATCAAATAAATTTCCACTATTTTTTCCTTTACACTCTATTTTTTCTACTTATTTTGTCATTTTTCCACCTTTTTTGTTTGATTTTAAATTTAAATAAACAAAAAAATGGATTTCAATTAGTTTTTGTTTGTTAGAAAGAAAAATTAAGTAAATTCAAAATCTAAAATACAAAAAAAGAAGAAAAGCGAAAAAAACAGAAAAAATTGATTTCAATTACTTTTTTGAGTATTAAAACCAAAAATTAATAAATTCCAAGTAGAAAATAAAAAAACGGAAAAAACTCCCAAAAGTGGATATTAATTAGTTTTTTTCATTAAAAACAAGGAATCAATGAATTCTAAGTAGAAAATAGAAAAATAGTTTTTAAATAATTATTTTTAATAAACAAGTAATAATTATTTAAAAACTATTTTTTAGATTTGTTTCATTTTTGATTCTATTTTCTACTCGGAATTTATTTATTATTTTTTGTTTAAATCGAAATCAATTTTACTTGATTTTTTTTATTTTCTACTCGAAATTTTTTCATTTTCATTTAAATATACAGAAAATAATTAAAATTATTTTTTGTGGTAGTTTATTTTATTCTTTGAACGAAAATGAAAAAATTTCGAGTAGAAAATAGAAAAAAAAATCAAGTAAAATTGATTTCGATTTAAACATATAATAAATAAATTCCGAGTGGAAAATAGAAACGAAAATGAAACAAATCCAAAAAAATAGTTTTTAAATCATTATTTTTTGTTTATTAAGAACAAGAAATAAATAAATTCGAAGTAGAAAATAGAAAAAAACGAAATAGACCACCAAAAAATGAATTATAATTAGTTTTTGTCTATTAGATGCAAAATAAAGAAATTTCGAGTGGAAAATAGAAAAATAGAAGAAAAACGAAATAAGCTATAAAGAAATGGGTTTTAATTACTTTTTGTACAATAAAAATAAGTAATAAATAAATTTAAATAAATTTCCAAATAAAAAAGAAATAAAACACAAAAACATGGATTTTAATTACTTTTCGTTCATTAAAAACGAAATAAATTAATTAAGAGTAGAAAATAGAGAAAGAAAAAAAACCATCAACGTAAATGGACTATACTTCATTTTTGTCTATTAAAAACAAAATCGAAACAAGCGTGTTGCGGCAATGAACTGCTTTCAATATTATGGAATGAGGAAATTATCAACCAGGAAAGTTGTTGTGAGAAGAAAAAAAATCAAAAAACCGTTAATCATGTAATAACACACGTGCTTCAGAAACGAATACTATTGAATAAATAATAATTGATCTAAATAATATCAAATATAATAGCGAGTTTTTCAAACTACAGAAAAGAGAAAATAAATGAAGAATTATATATAGGAAATTATTATCGGATAAAAAGCAACGGCAATGTAAACAAAGGTGCATCTCCTTTGTTCAAGAGGCAACGAGTTGATTAGAAGACCAATGCACTTTCACTTCAGAAACCACAGTCTCGATTCATAGTAAAATACATTTAAACCTTCTCCACCAGAGTTTATTCTATATTTCAACATCGACCAAGTTTTCTCTCTAAACTATATACATTGAATCTCAATACTTTCATCAACAACACAATTTTTTCTACTTTTCCGAAAAAAATTATTTTTTCTTTTTTACATTTTGAGATTTGACGGACACAACAAAATTCTTTCCGAAATTCTCTCGAAAATTCTTCAAAATTCTCTGTCTGGAAAATGATAATTAAAAATATATTTGTATTGGAAATTGTCTCTAGTGACTTGTTTGCAAAAAATCGAAAAAAAGGAAGGGGGAGGGCGACTGTTATTACTCACATTCTATAAGCGTTCAGCGTTTTTGACATTTCTGTTCTACCCATCGATAATGTTGAGTACAGCAAAAACCTACCTAATTTTTCGTTAAAAAAATTTCAACTTTTGTTCTCAAATAATAATATCTCCCTCTCTCTCTCTATTTCTTGTTCCTGATTCACTCACTGCATCACGACTATATTTATAAATATTGTCACTAGATTCAGTCGACGAATGGATGAAATTCGTTTTGAAAATAGAGAAAATTCATTTATTCATGTAGAAAAATAGAGAAAATTTCGTGTGTAAATTGCAAAATATGCATAATAATTATAATAATAATAATAACAATGAGAGGGGGAGGAAGAGAGGATTGCTTGGCAATATCACGTTTTACACTGAAACTGATGCGAATGTATTTGGCTTCTTACCCTGCAATAGAGGGTTGAAAATAAAGCGCGCTTGCGCGATTTCTCGCATTTAAGAGCATGGTTTCACTCTTTATGTGTGTGTTCAATTTATTTTTTTTTTTTTTGCTTCACCGTCTTTTTAACTCTCTTTTTTCTTCTGTTGAAAAAGCACATAGGTACAGGTGAATAAAAGTAGACCTTCTATGAAAATTTGAAAAGACTTTCCTCAAAAAAAGTAGGCCACTAGAGTCAAAAAGTAATTTGATCATTTCTGAATGAGAGTTCACATCTTCTGAACTGGAGAATTCTTTTGATCTCTACCTGGGCTTTGAAATCTTTGATAATTGCGAATTTCCCCCTTTTCATCTCGACAGGAGGGAAAAAGAAATTGAATTTCAATTTCGAGCGTTTGGAAATATTGGAAAGAATTTATCCAATAAGTATTTCTTTTCCATTTTTTAAAACTAATTTGTAGAAAAAATGCATCCTTCTCCTTTTTTTTTATCACAAGGCGTAAAATTTTATGAATCAGATAATCGACTAATATTGTTAGTAGACTTTTAGAAAATCGTCTTGTCTGAAAATGAATAATGTAACTCGCTGAAAATTATGTAAATCGAGATTGGAAAATAAAAGTGATGTTCCGGTAGATATAGAAAGAGAAGATTCATTCCTTGATGACGTAAAAATCAAAGCGCATTTTGTATGCCAATTACCGGCTTTTCGATCAAATCTAATGTTCCAATTTCTTCAAGAAACTCCCTCTTTTGACGAGAAATTAACAGTTAACACTGTCCTAAAACAAAAATTCCACTTTGTAAATAAAAAATACAAGAAAATAAACTCAATTAAAAATAATAGAGAAAATAATTTTCTGTGTATATAAAAAAAATCCAGTCATGAAAATCAAGAATATTTGTCATTTCTGAAAATAATTTCAAACCTCTTGAAAATTAATATACGATTTTTTTACGATCGTAATTAAAACTTACGTAATTCGTATAAAAATCTGACTGATATTTAAAAAATACAATAAGGAAAAAAAAATTTATCTATTTTTCAAAAAAAATAGTCGTGTTGAACGAAAATCGACAGAGATTAAATTTGCAAACACTTTCAATCATACTGTCGAATTGTAATAAATCGAGGGGAAACAATTCATATTACCTAACTTATTATCGGAACTAGGCGCACGCGTATTCAATAATAAACACAATATTATTAAACAAATCCTACAACATACAAGAAAAAAATTAAAATACAATTAACAATGCTAGAAAAATAATAAATTCACAAAACAAAGGAAAAGTAGACATAAATTTGTAATCTCATGAAATGGACACGAATTTTTTCGAAAGTAGTAATAGTAACACAATATATATATATAAAGAAATAAAGTCCAATTTGTCTGAAATATATACAACTTTAAAGAAAAATTCTAAAGCAAGAATGGTCATGGTCACTGGTTCTCTTCGTCACGGTATCACGACGACTCATAGAAAGGAATTAAAATATATTTAAACATCCGGTTTCGATTGATCCAAAGGTGTGGTAATTGAAATCGAAAAAAAAGAACTTTTAATCACATTTGATCAGAAAATAAATCCTCGAGGATCAATAAAATATTACAACTATATAGCGAATGATGACTCACTCTAAAGAACGGTCCATGCAGGACTCTCGTCTAACACCTTCAAAGCAGCATTACACTTTCTGCAAACAGAAAAAAAATAGAAAAATAAACACCACTTCTTCTTAATTTATCCACCGTGTATAAATTATTTTTTAAAAAGAAATCAATTGCATGCAATTTTGACAGTTAACTCACACCCTTTCGACAAATATCATAAGATTTTGGCCACGTAATTTTTTTAATATAATGAAAATAAAAACAAATTACAATTGATTGAGTTTGGATTCAATTGATTGATTTTTTCTATTTGGAGATGAATTTTTCTTTTTAATGTAAAAATTTAGTGAAAATCCCTTTTTATGACAAGATTGCTGACAGAATAAAATGGCGAGATTAGTGGTGTGTGGATAGTTGAGGGACGACAACAATCACATATTTTCACACTTTTCCGCTTAATAGAAACTTGGTGGGGATACTTTACCTTTTGTATTTCACTTAAAGTTATCATTAAATAATGTTTATAAAATTTAAATATTGCTTAAAACACTGAAATTTGTACGAAACACGACAGACAAAACCGATCAGCCGTTCACGCATACAAACACACGGTATATATCGAACCATATCGAAGTTTCGAGTCTTCGAGAGAGAGAGATGGTATTTCGATTATTGAGAATGTTCATTTTGAAAAAAGGCGGCAAAAAACAATTTTTTTTTATTGATTTTTTTCAACTTTTAATAAGACTTAAATCAAAAAATTTTAATTTTTCAAAAGAATTCTATGAAATTTTTCAAAAATAATTGAATTTTATTAATATTTTTATAAATAATTGAATTTCCATTACATTTTTTTTTGTGAAAATAGTTGAATTCTTACAAATTTATTTTTATCTCATTTTATTTATTGAAAGAATTTCAATTGTTTCGAATTCTTTATAAAAATAATTGGATTCTTACATTTTTCAAAAATCTTATGAAAATTGTGTTTAAATAATAGAATTTATTGAATTAATTATTTCCATAAATAAAACATTTCTCAGAAATTTAATTATTTTTAAAAAATGTACGAGATTAGATTATTTGTAATAATTTAAATAAAAAGAAATCTCTCAAATATATTCAAAAATTAATTAATTAATCATTATAATTAATTAATAATTGAAAGACAAATTGAATTAATAATTAAATTTTTATATTTTAATTGAATTAATAATTAAATTTTATTATTGAATTCCCATGAAAACTTTGTTAATTATAAAAATAATGAAATTTTTGCAAACAATTTTATAGTTTAAAAAATTTTTGAATTTATTTGAGAGATTTTTTTTTATTAAAATTATTAAAAATAATCTAATTTCGTACATTTTTTGAAAATAATTAAATATCTGAGAAATGTTTTATTTATGGAAATAATTAAATTCTTGCGAGAAATTTTATTAACATTTTTGAAAGTAATTAAATTCTTGCAAAGAATTTTATTAATATTATTTTGAAAATAATTAAATTTTAGAGAAATTTTTTGATCTATGAAAGTAATTAAACTTTTACGAAGAATTTCATTAACATTTTGCCAAATAAAAGAATTAATTAATAAGAAAAATGTTTTTTTAAATTTTCCAGTTTTCGAATAAACTGCAAACTACAAGGCAACTAAAATGAAACAATGACAAATATATAATGTGATAAACCATATTTATTGAATTATCATTAGAATAGTAAATAGATACAATAGAGAACGCTTTTAGCAGGCCACCTTTTCAAAAATAATATTCAAAATCTAATAATATTCGAAGAAAGGGGATATTTTTGTCTAGAGTAAGAAAGTGGAAATAGTGGTGGAGGAGAAGGTTGCGGGGAGAAAAAACATTTCATCATATGAAAATTAAGAATTCACAAGGGAATAAAGATAAAAACATAATTAAAAATATCACCGTACAAGAGGCTTGCTAAAATTGGATATAGTTAAAATTTTTTTTTTTGCTTTGTTTTGAATATTGTATGTATATGCGTAAACACCAATTTTTTTTTTGGTTTTACGATATAAGAAAAAATCTACATTAACTGTCAGCTTATTGTGATTCCTTGTATCCTATTAAAAATGATCATGGTCGTCATAATAGCGATCTGCTTTTTTTGTGGCTGATTATTGATAAATTTTCCTTTTTGTTTTAAATGTTATCGATGTCTAAATCTTCTCCCCCGTCGGAGTCATTATTCTGAACGGGCGGTTTTGCGGTTTGCTGTTGTTGCTGTTTCAGAGGCTGTTTCGCTCGATCGTCATACTCAATCTAAAATTAAAATAGTGGGAAAAATATTTTAATAAAAGCAAAGAGAAAATTTAAGAGAAAGAGAGAGAGAATCTAAATTAAGAAAATTATTTTGATATTTCGATAATATTACCTCAAGATCATCGTCTTCTTCTTCTGATTCGGATTCTTCTTCCTCGGCTTCTTTCAACCAAGTTATAAATGGCGCAGCTTTATCGTGAATTTCCTGTGACAAGTCCTTTGAAACGTTCTTCTTGCTGACCTTACTCTCCCACTCCAAGAAAGCTTTTTCCTCCAAGATATCAGAATCATAAAATAGCTGTGGAAAAAGAAGACGACTATTTAGACAAGTGCAAAATAATAAACAATTTATTGAATAGTGGAATATTTCTTAAAATTGAATTGCTGGAATTTTGTCAAATGTTTTAAAAATAATTTAATTCCTTCCAAGAGTTTTAATAAAATTTCTATGAATAATTGCATTTTTTGGAAAATTCATTTGAAATTCTATTGAAAATAATTGATTTTTTGAAGAATAAATAAATAATAAAGGAATAAAGGAAATTTGTAATTAATAAAAAAATCAGAAACAATTAGAAATCGAAATTCATTAGAATTAGAAAAAATGCGACATACTTTGAAAATTCCAGGCACCTTCGGCATCAATACATCCTTATGTAAAGCAATGATCTGCTCGATTCCTCGGAGAAGATATTTTTGTGCCTTAGTATCGCCATGAGTGAAGCGAAGCAATAGCAAGCGATGTTTTTTGATTTGAGCAGCAATACCCTGATCGAAAAGCAATTCAGCAAGTACCAATGGTGCTTTCGTCTTGATCTCGAGACGTTCGGCCTCAGAAACAAGTTCCTTTGGATTATCCAATTGACCCGCGTCACGGCGACATTTCACCAATTTATAAAATATATCCATACGTTCCTTTTCAGTCTTTTCGAGATCGTCACTGATGGTCATGCCCTTTGCGCCATCTGTCAAATCCTGTAGACGCGCACGAACAGCTTCCTCGGAAACGTCCACGGCCCAATTTGAATCGTCATCATCTTCGCTTGCCATTTTCACTGGCGCCTCTACAACAATGTCCGTTGTATTGGTTTCATTTTCAGGTGATCCTGAACGATCGCCATTCACGTCGCCATTCTTCTTGGAACGCTTGCCTGAAATTTCATTTCTTTTATTACAATAGATAATTAAAAATGTATTCATAATTCAAAAAAAAAAAATAATAATAATTTTAATTTTTCAATAATTCATTAGCGAAATAACTTCTACTTTCCACGATTGGTTCAATTTGAACGCTCAAAACTTTGGTAAAATCTTAATGTTGCTTTTTTATTCACATTCCTTTCGCCCAGTGGAAAAATGGAATATTTTTTACTTTCATAAATTTTCCGAATTATCCATAATTCTTCCATCATTTAACCCCCCATTTGACCTAATTGTCATTTTCCAACAATTTTCATTAAAAGTCATCTATTTCCGTATTGATCACCGGTTGAATAGCAAAACAATTTTTTTATTACTTCTTATTTAGTTTTATAGTTCACTGTATTTCTGTCTCGTAAATATTTTTTTTACTTTTAATTTGTCATAATTTTTAACAAATCTACGTTCCATAAATTTCGAACACTCAAATTGAACTATTTTTTGTTAAATACATCTTTTCAAAAATTACTGATTGCAGAACAAATTTAAAAAAAATTTATTTTTATATTCCGAAACATCAAAATTAATTTTTTTTACAGTGACGCAAAATTATTGCAATAGAAATTAAATTAAAGAAAAATTAGATTGATTGTTAATTTTTAATATTGTTTCTATTTCTATAACAATCGGTAATTTCTGAAAGTAAATAAGTTTTCAAAAATTACCGATTGTCGAAAAATTTCGTTCATTCTGAACGTTCAGAATTAGTGACTCATTTTTCTTCAAATGTTTCCTTTCATACTTGTTATTAATTATTTGACTCTTCAGTTTTTATTATCTCTAATAATACACATTCGAATTATGAAACGAACAATAAAGCTAAAAGATAAATAAAGAGAAAAAAAAGTGTAACATGACAAATGATAATTGGAAAATCGAGAACAAGTTAAAAAACTAGTAATAAAATTTTGAAAAAATAAAGTCACGAACAATGAATATTTACAGTTATGAAAAACTATTTAACTAAAAAAAACTGTGTAAATACAAAAATTTACAGAACAAATGGAAAAATTTAATTTTATACGACGAATTTTATTTCATATTTTAATTTTGATTATTAACCATGTTTTTTAATCAATTAATTTCCATTACGAAAATTGAATATTGGGAATAAAAAGTTTGTTTCTGTTCTCACCTCGCTTGCCCTCGGTGAGGGAACTGCCTTGAGCTGCAGGATTCAAACTAGGAGGATTCTTCAGGATATAAGTGTTGAGCTTGTGATTGGTCTCGAGCAATCCATGATGACCGCACGCTTTACAGCCCTGCGAGATGGTGCCTTTCTTTGCGCTGACCAAGAGTTCAGTCTCAGGATTATCACAGGAAGGACATAAAACGTACTTCCGAATAAAACCATCGAGTAGATCTTGCAATTTAGTCGCGTCATGCGAACCATTAACGATAAATCGTTCATTCTTGAAATCAAACTGAGTTTGTGCACCGAGTTCACATCCAAAGTACTTGGTCGGATAAGTGGCCGGTCTACCAATGGCTTTCGCCACTTCAACCATATTAACAATGACAGTTTTTATGCCATTTCCTTTGCCCTCAACTTTGGCTTGAATTCTGGGCATTTTATAGCGATAGAACGCATCGCTGACGTTGCGATTAACGTTAAGGCTCCCCATGATGATAATGCTGCTGTTCTTGTTGTTGTTGTTGTTATTGATTGTTTTCGCCTCTTAAAATTCCGCAAACACGTCAATTTGTTGAACGTTTTATACGCCGTTGTCGAGTGTGTTATTTTATCTCTTTTTTTTGAAAAAAGAAGAAAAAGGAAAATTAAATAAAAAAAATTCTTTTTTTCCAGCTAGGAGTTAATTTTTGCGAGGAATGATTGCCACTTTTCCCTTTTTTTTATCTTCGTCTTTTTTTTTGGTATTTTTAATTTTTTCTTTCTTTTCTTCTCAAGTGGGCAATGTCTTCGTCCTCGGTCTCCTAGATCTCTTTGCCACGATTCCCAGCGACAGTTTGAATACCGATCTGTGACCTTGCTGCGAAATGGCTACCAAATGGTAGCTCGAAACGTGTCGCGTCAGGTTGCTTTTCTTTTCTTGCGATTTGGAACACCGCTCTACCCAGTGTCGACAGTCACGTTTCTCTGAACGGTTGCAGCTTTCGATGCCTGTTACTGAAGAGGAAATTTGGAATTTAGAAAAATTAAGAATACGAAATTTAAAAGTTTGAACAAATTAATTTAAAAGGGGAATTTAAGATGAACATTAAAAGTGAAAAATTGTACCTTGAAAATTTTGTGGTCCTGTGTTTAGGCAGGACCAAATTTAAAAATCGTTGGGTGGTATCTTGGTGCAGGGTTTGCCTCGATCTGGTGGGCAGAGGGGGATTGTCTTCAATGATCATACACGCTGCTTGTCCGTTGCTTGTGCCTATAAGAAAATGTGAATCCCACGACGTAGTCGGCAATTCACTACTTAATCGTATTAAACGGTTATTCCAAGTGACAGGGATGATGCTGCCGTCTTTGAGACACCGGGACAATGTCCTGTTACCGCCGCCTTTGCTGCACACCGATCCTTTCCTTCTGGATAATATCCTGGATGTTTCTGCAATCAAAAAACAAAGAACGTTACTCCTCCAATATTTCGCAATTTTCCCAAAAACTCCCCTCAAAACGTCACTTTTACATTTTCAATTATTCTTTTCTTCGTTTATTTTTTTACTTTTCTTCCGTTATTTGCTTTTTCTTTCTTTCTTTCTTTTCTATTTTTCACTTTTTTTTTGCTCTTTACTTTTACTTTCTTCAAATTTTATTTTTTTCCTTTAAATCAAAATTTAAAGAAAGAAGAAGTAAATAAAAAAAAGTGAAAAACAGACAAGAAAAAAGCAAATAAAGAAAAGTTAAAAATAAACCTAGAAAAAGTATAAAATTTAATCTTTCCATAAAGCAAAATTTAAAAGAAAAGTAAAAAAAAAATGATTCAGTTTTTACTTTTTTCTCAAATTCGTTTCGTTTTGTTCATCTTTACCTGTACTTTGTCCATCTACATTAAATCAAACATTTGCACCAAAAAGAATACACTTTTTTTTTGCTCGTTCGCCAAAGTGGTCTGATAAAAGTATTCGCGAATTGAATCATCAGTTAAATGTTCTTATGATATTTTCAACTTATTCATTAGCATTCTGAAAGTTTGCTTCAGCCTGAACCGGAACATTAGAATATTTCAATGTGATAAATCATCTATTGTAATAGTATTTTTTCAAGTGTCTTCTTCTCGGTTTAACGATCATTTAAATATTTTTCGGTCGAAACAAACAATCTCAGGGTCATGATAGCAAAAGATTGCTTGAAATGTGATTTTGCACAAAAGAATTTTTTTTTTAATAAAAAAAAGAAACGAAATAAATGACGTTTTTCAAATTTGCGTTTTCAATGACATTTGAATATCAATTTGACAAAACAGAATCAATAATGTGAATTCAGCTGATAATAAAATTTATCAATACTTCAATTATTTTTATTCGTAAATTAAGATTTGGGCACTGGATAATTTATTTTTTAATAAAAGTGGAACAAAAATAGTTGTAAAACTGAAAAAAGGAAAAAATATTTTTAATAAATTTAATTTATTTAATAATAGAATAATTTTTTAAAATACAAACTCTCTGAAGAATTTTGTTAAAATTTTAGCAAATAATTAAAATTTTTATTTCGAATAATTTTTCAGCAAAATATTTTCTGAAACATTTTCTTATAATAATTGAATTATTGACGAAAAAAACCCTTTTTCGAAAATAATTAAATCTTTCCAAAGAATTTTATTAAAATTTGTTGAATTTTTCTAACAATTTTATTAAAATTTTTAAGATCGCAAAAAGCTTAGTAAATAGTAAGTTTTAGTAATTGATTGCGAAGCCTGTGAATAAAAGAAATGTAAACAAAGCAGTGGAAATTTTTTCAAGACCAGAAAAGTTTCGAAATAAATGCGAAATAAAATGAACTAAACCACTCATTTAAAAAGACTGAAATTAACATTTAAAAAATCAGAATTTAGATTCTAAATTATTGTCAGCTTATAAGCTCTGAAATAAGTACAAGATGTAATGACTCATTTTTAATTTGCATCCTCATGTATACATTATTGCGAAAGATTAATTGAATTTCAATATGCTACGCCGATCAGCTGTTTATAAATTCTCGTTTCCAATTTGCGTGCAAAGAATAATTTCGACACTTGTTTGAAAAAAGTAAATTTATCACTTTGGACACTTTTTTTTTGTATTTTCAAAACGAAAATTTCGGTTTACTCGAATCTTTCAATTTTCAAGTAAATAATTTTTTGTTTTCTACTCGAATTTTGATTTTTTCTTCTAGAAATTCTAGAATTTTGGAAATGTTTAAATTTTTCGGAGACGAAGTTTCCAGATTGGACACATATTGTCGGAGGTTAATCGAAAATTCATCTAAATAAAAATTGTATGAAAAATGATATTTCTCCTCAAGTAAAAATTAATAAAATTAATCGAGGTAGAAGAATTCTCTTAGAAGTTTATATTGACATTATCCGAGAGCATATTCTGCTCTAGCAAAGCGTGTATAAAATCAGTTTTGAACCGTAAGTAAACCTAAAGTCGATAGTTTAATGAAACGGATCACCGGCATGTGATTAAATCCACCCACACAATATATAGAGAATGAGAGAGAAACAACCCCACTTGTATACCTCTTTTTTTCAGGAATCGAGGTGGAAGATACCATCCTGAGTAGTGCGGAATTCAAAATGAAAATTGATAATTGAGAAAAAAACACGTCAAAAATTACCTGCTCGTCGTAGACGCATAAGTTTTTAAAGTTGGCTGCTGACGGCCCGTTTCTTGTTTAAACTTTGATAATTTGAATGAAAAAAAAAATTGTTTCCCAGAGTGGGGAATTTTTCTTTTTTTTTAGAGAAAAAAGAGACAAGAGAGAGAGGAGAGAGAGAGAGACGGAGACGTAGGAGAGACGTGTCTTAGAGAGAGCTTATGGCCGTACAATTGATGATGATGACTCGAAGCTCGAAACTGAGAGAGGAACAGGAAGAAAATTCTACTCTGGGGTACAGGTCCCGGATCGGATTGGAGTAGGCGTACACGCGTTTACGCCGGTCAGACGCGCAGGCTTGCTATACGTGAAAAGCAGCTTATTGATCGTTATATGGTACTCCGGTTAGAAAACCGTCGACGACGTAAGCCCAACAACAAATGTTTCGACGTGGAAACCTCAGACAAGGTCAGAGTGAGAGAGATTTTCACCAGCTTTTTTTTCGTCAAGCAATGCGGAAATTTCAAGCGTTAGGATAGGTCAGGGTGACTGCTGCATTTCCGGAAGGCGCTACCTACAAAAAATTAAAAAAAAAACAGAAAATTAATTATCACTTCAAGTCCAAGGCGAATTAAACCACGTATTACTTATTTTTTTTTCTCTCATACTCCTCCTCCCTCCTTCTTTTGGTAATGCCCGATAAAAATTCTTGACAATTCTACACACACAATTCATCGATTTTTCCCGCCTGCTCACAAGTCTAGAGTTTCAAACAAATTTACAAATACAAAGTTATTTATAATTTCTGAACTATTATGCGTATTCCATAACTCACGTTTCATATTCCATTATGTGTAAACGATGTCACGAGAAATTGTCAATAGAAAAGCAATTTCTATTTTACGATTTATAACTTGTTTGATCAATAATTTAATCATTCGAATGTTTCCTAATCGGGGTTTGTCACAAAAATTTAATTTTCCTTTTTTCTTGACAATAAAGAATATTTTTAATTAACTCTAAAAATAATAAGATGAAAAAATGTTCTATTGGATTCACTTACGAATTTCTTAAATTGGAAAATTATTCAAAATTATTTTTCATCGAATCTACGAGAATTAAATTACTTAAATAGAGAATACAATAATTTATTAAACAATTAAATTTTTCTTGAACTTGATTTCTCCCAATGAATTTTAATAAAATTTTTTGTTAGATAATTACAATATTCCAGGATATTTTAAATTAAAATTGCAGCAAAAATAATTGAAATTTAGCGATGAGATTTTTATTTTTTACAAAAATGATTGAATTTCGGAGAAGAATTTTAGTATTTATAAAGATAATTTAAATTTTGACGAGAATTTAAAAAAAAAATTTAAACTGAATTGAATCGATAAAAATTAATTTCTTTATTTAGAGCGAAACACATTTTTTGTCTTTTAACTAATCGAAGAGTCGAAAAAAAAGAAAAACAAAAGGTATAATAAATATTTAGTTTACCTCTTAAAGTATTCACTTTTAAAAAAATATGTACTAGTAATGTGCACATTTGGCATATTCAGGAATTATTAATTAGAAGACTAAAACTCAGGGGCTTCAATTAACATTTTTTTTAAAAAGGATTTTCAGTCCAATTAGTCCGGATTTCAACAATATGAAACTTTGTAATTTAACAAAACAAAACAAAAATGTTAAAACAATGTAAAGAATTTTTAATTGTTCTGGAAAATATTCAACTAAAAATAATTTAAATTTAATGTTCATATTTAATAAAACGAAATTAAAAAGGAACGAAATTTTTCACGTTGGTGAAATTTTACAGAATTTATATTCAACGATGTAGAAAAAATGTTTTTTTTTTATTTTTATATACTTTTTTATGAAAATTATTTTGCAATTTAGTTTGAATTTTATTTTTAATCCTGTTATGGAAATAGTTGAAAAAAAATTGTTTTCACAAAAAGTTTAACGTTTCAGTTAATTTAAAAGTTTTTAATAATTTATTGCGAAAATTCACGCTTATTAAAAAATTAACTATTTTTTCTCATGACAATTGAAATGAAGTTAAATTTTTATAAAAAAAGGTAATTTTGCTGCAATATTTGGAAAAAAGTCGAAAAAGTCCCTTGTTTTGAAAGACTTGTAAATACAGTGAAAGAAAAAAATTGTGAATAAAAAGAATTTTTGGTTGTTGATTTAAAAAAATATTTTTTTTCTTTTAATCGTTGGATGAACTTCACTGACGTAATTTCTGAAAATATGTAAAAACTAGGAGTTAAAAAATCAACATAGATATCTATAAATTTTTGGAACTATTAAAATAATAAATAATGAGAATTAAAACTGTTTTTTTACATTTCATTTACCAACACACGACTAATTTCAACTTTTTCTTGAATTCTTCGAATTTTCGAATTTCTGCTTTATATTATTCTTATCTCAAGTATGAATAGTAAAACAAGCAATTCTGATAACAAAAAGAAGATCTTATCGTATAGTTTCTTTTTGTTCATAGAAAAAAAGAGGGGAAAATTAGTTAAATAAAATTTACAAAACCTGCGATGATTATATTAAACTATATGTAATTACGGACTATAATAATGTCGCATAAACTATGTTTAATTACATAACGATAGAATCAACCTAGAAAAAACATGAACATTCACTGAAAATTCTAGTCTTTGAATTTACAATCGATTCAATGCAGTCCTTAAACGTCGACCTTTAAACCAGAGTTGCTTTCAGTTCATTTACTTTGAGACAGAAAACTCTTTATGAATATACATATACATAATAATACATTCTCTCTTAACGCCACGTCATTTATGAGAGAATTTTGATCAAAGGAAAAAAAAACGTGGGAAAGAAGAGAAAATTGAATAGGAAAAAAAGGGAGAAAAAAGAAAAAAAATAGTAAGAAAAAGAAAAAAACGAAAAGAGAAAAAAAGGAAAAAAGAAAAAAAAACAAAAAAGCGAAAAATGTAAATGAATAAATATTGATCCAAACAAAACGAAAAATTAGTTTTTAAAAAATATTCGTTAAAATTCGAATTACAGGTTATTAATAAGAAAATTATAAATAGCTATTGTATTCACGTGCAACGAAGTGTGTTTCCGAACTGTAAAAATTGCTTTTTATCACAATTGCAAATATATATATTTTTTTTTCCAAACAACCGACTTTGCGATACCACCTACGCTTTAAATGCAGGAAAGCTTTATCAAAAAATTTGAATCGAAATACTACGTGTTTAAAAATTTTTGCATAATACAAAACTACAATCATTATTATTACCGTCTATAGTATTTATAATTCAAAGCACGTGTTTTTGCAGTCAAATTTAAATAATCGTAGAGTAAATATTAAAAAAAATTACATATTGAAATAATAACGAATTTCAGTGAATGTTTTCAAGTCTTTAAAAAAAAAGCAGATTACATATACCAAACATATGGTAAAGACAAATTTTATGATCCCAAGATTAAAGAACGAAAAGTTATCAAACAATTTTCCAAACAAAAATAGTTTTTCGTTAGAAAATTGTTTTTTTTAATTTTTCTTTTCTTTTTTAGTAGATAAAAGTTTTTTTTCCGCACGTTTAGAACGAAAATAGGAACGGTTTAAGTGAAGGACGATTTTATTTTGCCTTCAAGTAAAAATTGAATTTTGTTGGAAAAATATTTTAATTTAAATAAATAGTTTCTTTTTTTAAAAATTAAATTTATATTTTAAATTTTATAGATTTTTGAATTCAGTGTTGAGACAGAAATTTTAACCTTTTTTTCCTTGACTTTCACTAATTTCAAAATTTAATTATTCACAAGTTAAATAAATTTGTTAAATAAATATTTCAATACTTTTGAACTATTTTTCCACAGAAATTTTTTTTTTAAACTACGATTTAAAACTTCTATAATTAAATAATTTCTAAAAATTCAATTATTTTCTACACTTTTCAACTAAATTTCATCTCTAATTCAATTATTTTTTTTATAATTTTTTAAAAGTTTTTCGAAAATTCAATTATTTAAATACAAAAAAAATGTAATTTTGTATAATAATAATTAATAAATAATTAATAATAATAATAATAATGTTTTCAATTTTTTTTAATCCTTTTTAATTGTGCATTTCGAAAATTTAATTAGAGAAATCGTTTAAAAATAAATTTTTGAAAGATTTGTGTATAATTATTTTTCACACTATAAATGTCGAAAAAATTTGCATTTTATACCAAAAAATTGGTATTTTTTGCCATATTTTGAAGAAAAGTAAAAAAAAATTCTAATTTTCAAAAAATAAACCGATAAAAGACGTATTTTTTTTAAATAGTCGAAAAAGTTCAAAAAGTTATAATATCGGAGAACTGCTGTCGTGGAATAAACTTCTGTGAATTAATCAATGAAAACGTAAAAAGTGAAACATTTCTCTGATTATAAATGAAAATGTAAATTATTAATAAATTTCAATAACTGAGAGCCACTGTGTGTTAAGTCTTTGTTGAAAGACAACATTAAATATACTTAAATAAGATTAACTGGAATTGGATAAGAGTATGCATGATTACAAAATGAAACTGAAGCCTGACATCAAACGACCAATGATAAATATATAGCTATTACATTTTTCGAATAATTTGCATTCGTTACACAATCAACAAGTCAAATCCACTTTCTTACCTGTGGTTATGGAAAAAATATGATTACTTTCTAAAATGCGTTTCTTCTTGTTTCAATAATTATTTTTCCAAAAATATATAATGACTAAAAAAATAACAAATGCGAAATTACCTAAAAGCAAAATAAACGTGACTCATAAAACTGATATCTTTTGAACTTTGATTACTATTGGCGATTGCTCTCTTAATCGAATGTTATCACTGCAATTTATAATCAAGGGTGAAATGACAATTTACGAGAAATTAAAAATAATATTTTTTTCAAAATTCCAGTTTTTCGGATTTATTGCGGATTTTAATTAACCTTTTTTTTGTCACATAACCTTTAAATTTAAAGAAAAGAACGAATTTATTACTGGGAGAAAAAACTAGAAGTAAAAATAATATTTGAATTTTTAAACATGAATTTCCTGTGATTTTAACGCAATGTAACCGTGACGGAAGAACGCATAGCACGTGACAAGATTAGATTAGACAAAATAAAGTATCTCTGGTCGTTTGCACCAGTTAAATGTTTGCAGCTAGAGAGAGAGTATTGTAGACAAAAATAGACCGAACATTTATAAGTGTTCGCACTTTCCATACCACTGCCTAAATTGTACATTTCAAACATTAGCAAAATAATAACAAAAATAATTCATAAATAATAAAATTTATATATAAATAAAAATTTTTAAATACAAATTAACATTTAGCAAAAGAAAAATTAATCCCCAAAAATCAGAAAACCAAATTGAACAGATGTTTCATTAATTTCATTAAAATGCAATATTACCTATTAATTAGCAATTTAAATTATTTTACCACTAAAGATTATAATTACACGCCACGAGCAATCAATCGAAAAAGTGAGGTTAGATTAGCTTGCAAATTAAAAATTAAAATCGTCTCATATTTACAATTAGGAAAAAATTCAAAAATTTCACACTCACAATTTTTAAACTCAAAATGAATATTACGCACGAGAAATATACACACCATGAGATTAAAAATGACGAAATAACCTATACCAATTTAGACACGCATCTATTACTTAATTTCGACTATTTAGATTTTCGAAAACATTTCAAAATGACGTAAAAACGGAAAATTTTCCAACTCGATTATTGCAAACTATATTTAAAAGATAAAAAAAGAAGTCCGGTTTCACATACTTCTTCATGGAGAAATAAATGCTGAAATCGTGAACACGTTCCTGACCAAAATGGCTGTTTTGCTAAAATTGGCTGACCACGTTCTCAAACACTCGATTGCGTATCAATAAATGAATATAGTGAATATTTTCATATTTACCTTGTCGTCGAGGAAAAGTCATATAAAATGGTATCGCCCTGCTGGACGGTCGCCTTCTAGCGCAAAAAATACAACTCAAGCCGATGAAATAATTAAGACAGATGGATCGCCCAAAGCTCAGACTTCCTGCGTTTTGTCGTCACCTAAAAATAAAGAGAAAAAAAAAAGAAACCACATTTAGCACAATCATTTACACGATTAAATCAATATTTAACTTACTCTCAGGACAATAGAAGACTAAACGATAATATTTAATCACCAACAATTCGCTAATTGCTTTCGTTTATTAGTTTTTTTTTTAATGAGGATTGCAATGGAAAACGTTCCGGCTTCTTCAACAACTGCGTGAATTATAAAGAAACACTTCATTTCCGCTGTCAACTTCACACTGGTGGAAGGTCAATCGATAAAGTATCGAAATTTCAAAACAAAGAAAACGAAAAATAACAATTATCAAAATAAAACTATAATTATTAACTAATTTTAAAACAATTAATGTCGAAATTGGAACAGTATAATAAGATCGTAATTTTCTCCCACTTAGTAATGTGACTTAATTCTAATTACCACCGTATCGGTGGTAATTTTCCCGCTTCTTGACTTTGTATTTTTCCACAAAAGTTTTATTAAATATAACTAATGGAACTATTTGATAAATAAGATTATTTATATCGTTAAATTAATATTCGATATTACTATCAAGCGAAATTATTTACTTACAAGAAGTAAATTTATAACTTACGACTTACAATTTACAAGTGTTTACAAGAATGTTAATCGGATTGCCTACCCTCCAGGGGCCAATGTTGTCATTACCAAAATTGGAAACATGTCAACGATTGTAAGTTTCTATCTTAGTTACAAAATATATAGATAAGCAGGTAGTTACAATTGGCATGACGAGCATTATTTTCAGTTTTTAGAATATCTCATTAAAAATAAACGCTATAAAAGTATGTATAAAACAATTATAGAAACGTGGCAAAAGAGAAAAAAAACATAACCTCTAACATATTGTTATTAGTTCACAAATAAAAACATTCTCTTATTTGTACTCTAAACATATTGTATTATATTTTTCATTCTTATTTTATTCTCCGTCTTTTTAGAAAATGAAAGCAGTCAAGTGCCCCACAGAGGATTTAAGCTACACTAATTGTGCTATTATCAATGTTAATGATTTTCCAGATGATGTCAAGTAAGTAATTTACAGATTGACATTATTTTTTTTTTCGTAAACATTTATAAGTTTTTCACTTTTAAAGAAATGAAATTTACTCTCTTTCTTCTTTAAATTCAACTTTTTTTTACAATATTGCTTAACTTTTTTGCCAGTGGTATTGAAAAATAAATCTAAATGTTTTATTTAAATTTTCGTTTTTTTTGCATTCATCAGCAATCTTATTGTTGAAAATATTCCATTCGTTTGAAAAATGTTGTGGTTTATATAAAAATGTATAAATAGTTCTAATGTGAATTCAGAACGTTTTATTTTTGTATATATAAAATTCTGTGTAGATTAACTTAGGAAACATATATATTTTTGACGATTAATTCTAGATTCTAGATTCTATTTTTACTGCTGTTTATTTTCTAGGCATATCGAAGTGATAACGGGACCAAATCAACATTTTGTGTTCTCTGTGAGAAATCATTATGAAATATCACGAGGCACAGTTGGATTTAGTCTTCCTCAACGAAAATGGGCTACACTTTCTCTAAATCAGGAAATAGAAGTTCGGCCATTCACTGATTTCTCAAAAAGCGCCTCATGCGTTTGCAACATGGTCCTGGAAGTTGATTTTCTAATGAAAAAAACGTAAAATTATTTAGTAAAATTTTTAGATGTTTAATAATTTTAATAATTTATATTGAGAATCGTTATTATTCTGGTCGTCTATTTGCAGTTTGAAATTAATTTTTGTTTGCATTTTGGTTTCCTAATTTTGTTGATAATCTATCTTTTTAAATATTTCGAATTTCAATCTTGATTTATTGAAAAAAATTGAATTTTTGCGAAGAATTTAATTATTCATGAAGATAATTGAATTCTGAAGAAAAATTTTATTACAATGTTGGAAAATAGTCGAAGTTTTGTGAAAAAATTATTATTTACAAACAAAGATAATAATTGAATTCTTTTATTAGAATTTTTGGAAATAATTGAATTGTTTTGAAGAATTTTTTGAAAATGGAGTTTTTTTAATAATTTTACAAAAGAATTTCTGTTAAGTTTTTTAAATAATCATAGTTATTAATAATTGTAATTAAACATTATTTTCGTTATTGAATATCCCTCCAAAGATTTTTATTAAAATTACAAAAAAGATAATAATCCATAGTTAATAAGTGAATTTAAAAAAAATTTGAATCCGAATTCATTAAAAAATACAAATTATCATTCTTCTTTTCAGGGCTTCGCTAGAACCGTTCGATACCGATCTAATGGCCAAGGATTTCTTACTTCAATTTTCCGGTTGTGCATTCACTGTCGGACAATTATTGCCATTTAAATTTCTCGACAAGAAAGTCCTCTCAGTGGTTGTAAAATCAATAGAAGCTGTTGATCTATTGACAGTTGGTGCAGGACAAAATGCAAAACCAATAAAAATTAAACTCGGTCGTTGTTTGGGCGATACGGTGATTCAATTTGAAAAGGCGATGAATTCAACGTTAAATCTTGTGGGAAAATCGGTGGGCAAAATGGCACGACAATCGGTAATTAATCCCGATTGGAATTTCGAGGATATGGGAATCGGTGGATTGGATAAGGAATTCACGGATATTTTCAGACGAGCTTTTGCCTCTCGACTTTTATCGGCGGACGTTGTGTCGAAATTAAATTTCAAACACGTAAAAGGAATTTTACTCTACGGACCCCCAGGTACCGGTAAGACCTTAATGGCCCGGCAAATTGGAAAAATGCTCAACGCCAAGGAACCGAAAATTGTCAATGGACCACAGATTCTCGATAAATACGTCGGGGAAAGTGAAGCTAATATTCGACGACTATTCGCTGATGCCGAGGAAGAAGAGAGAAAAGTAAAATTGAGATATTTTCTTAATTTTCCTATTTGTTTCGTTCTTTTTCAATTTTTTGCTTTATTTATCATTTTAATTTCATTTCAAGACTTAATTTTATTTCAATTGAATTTTAGTTTTAATTTTATTTCAATTTTAATTTAACGATTTATAATTTTTTTTGTGTTACTTTACGTTCTCGTCAGTTGGGACCAAATAGTGGTTTACATATTATAATTTTCGATGAGATTGACGCAATTTGTAAATCAAGAGGCAGCGTCAGTGGGAATACGGGAGTTCACGACACAGTTGTAAATCAATTGCTCTCAAAAATTGACGGCGTCGAGCAACTAAATAATATACTCGTAATTGGAATGACCAACAGACGTGATATGATTGATGAGGCTTTACTCAGACCGGGAAGATTGGAAGTCAGTATTTTTCGGCAAAATAGATTTTATTTTTAAAAAAAATAATATTTTTTTAAAGTAAATTTAATATATATAAATATTTTCTTGCAGATTCAATTGGAAATCAATTTACCCGATGAAAGTGGAAGACTTCAAATTTTGAATATACATACGGCAAAAATGAGGGATCATAATAAATTAGCGAGTGACGTTGATTTAAAAGAATTGGCAGCTTTAACGAAAAATTTCAGTGGCGCTGAAATCGAAGGTTTAGTGCGGGCAGCGCAAAGTACGGCTATGAATAAATTAGTTAAGGTGACAAATAAGGTTGAAGTCGATCCAGAAGCCATGGAGAATTTCAATGTCAATAGGGGAGATTTCATCTACTCTCTCGAGAACGATATCAAGCCGGTGAATGAAAAAAAGACGCTTTTTATAAATTTTGCTTATCTTTTATGTTTTCGAATATTTTCGAAAATTCCGATGAATTCCGAAGGAATGTTGAACGATTTTTATTTTTTTGAATTAGGCTTTTGGAACAAACGACGACGATTTGGGACGATTAATGTTGAAGGGTATCATCACCTGGGGAAAATCGATTGCGGATATTCTCAGTGAGGCACTTTTCTGTAAGGAACAATTAATTGCCACCGAAGGACCGGCACTTGTTTCAATTCTTCTCGAAGGTCCGAGGAAAAGTGGAAAAACTGCGCTGGCAGCGCAAATCGCAAAGAATACGAATTTTCCTTTTATTAAAATTTGCACTTCCGAGGATATGATTGGTTTTACTGAACCGGCAAAATGTTCAGCGGTTGAGAAGGTAGTTTTCTTAGAAAATTAAAGCAAAAAGTATGCAGGCCTCGGAAATATTAATTAATAATATTTTTTTAGATATTTACTGCAGCCTATCGCTCTCAACTCAGTTGTGTTTTGGTTGACAATATCGAACGTTTTCTCGATTACGGACCAATTGGTCCCAAATATTCTAATTTAATGCTCCAAACTTTATCGCTATTGTTGAACAAAAAACCTCCACGTGATCGAAAACTATTAATTATCGGCACTACTAGTCGCAAGTAAATTCAATTATTATTTTCAAATAAATTTTTTTTACATCTATGTAAACTGAATAACTAAAAATTATTTCCTTTTTTTAACAGACAAATCTTACAAGATCTAGAAATTCTCTCCGATTTCAAGACAATTCTTCATGTGCCCAATTTACTGACACCAAATGATCTTCTCTCGGTGCTTGAAGAGGTGGATTTATTCTCAAAAGACGAACTCGTTAATCTTCATGGAAAATTACTGGGCAGAAGGTATATTTCCCTTTCTCTTTTTTTTCTATTTCATTTTCTAAATTAATTTTCTCCATTTTCTAATGATTTATCGAAAATTATTTCAGTATTTACATTGGAATTGAAACACTATTAGATTTAATAGACAGAGCAAGACCAGTAGAGGCGAATTATCGACTGTCAAATTTTATTTCTAAATTAGAGCAAGAAGGTTATTTAGAATAAAAGTCAATTTTTTTTTATTTATATGGAAATTTTACATTAAAAATGTGCAATTATTGTGTAAATAGTGTGTAACTGCGAATCGAGGGTTAAAATTGAAATTTTGTACGTTGCATGGATGATAAAAATTGATTGTAAACGGAGGATGCAATTCCATGTGATTGACGAACTAATAACCTACCTCTGAAAAATCGAAAGTAATTATAAACAAATTTTTATAACAAATTTTATTAATATATATATTTTAAAATTTATTCAACAGTTGACTTATTTCTTTCTTCTTCTATTTACATTTGTAAATGTTGTTCACTTTTAAAGTTTTAGATTTGTTGCCAATAAATTATTTTATATACATAATTTAAATAAACTAAGAGTTTAAATTTTTTAATTATTTCAAAATTTTATTTATTCAAAATTCTATTTCTTTTATAAAATATGCCTATAATAATAATAATAATAATAATAATAATAATAATAATAATAATAATAATAATAATAATAATAATAATTTAATAATATTTAGTAATAAATAGTTGATTTTAAAAATAGCGCTAAAATTATCGATTTTCCGTAGAATCGATTTTTGCGGTTTACTTCACGACTCTCGGCAGTTTGACGTTAATCATAACATAACATTGGCGGGAGATGGAGTTTATTTTTATTATTTAATCTTTTTCCAATCTAATAAATAAAGAGGAAAGATATTGTGAGTGAAATTTGGAATTATATTCGACAAGATGTGGTTTTTGAAAGGACCGCAAGGTAATTAAATACATGGCATAACTAACTTTAAATCTTACCATTGTTTTTACACGTTCCTGTTGACATGTGAAATGTATTAGTTAATTTAACTTCTTCAATTCTAAATAAAGAAATATCTCTTATTAATTAAAAGCTTTTTTAAAAAAAGACGCAAACAAACAGCTAACATTTTTTTTAAATTTACATAGAGACGTTTACAATTATTTCAAAATCCTAACCTACAAATTCATTATACTGAAATCTTTTTACAATCTCAACTATAATATATTTTTTCGCGTATTTTTTAAATATAACTTTAATTAAATACAATATGAATACTGCATTTTATTTATATTTTCTTCGTTATTTAATTTTTAAAACATTTTATTTGTGTTTTTAGTACTTTATGACCTTTAGGAATAATATTTTATTCGTACAAGAAAAAAACAATTAAATGCAAATAAAAATATTACAGGTGAATTAATTTATCTGAAGCGAGATACCCCAATAAATGTGGGAAGAATTCAGGGCGATATTGTTTTGAGAGATGATAAATCAATAAGTAGAAATCATGCTTCAGTTTATGTTGAGCCAAAGGTAAATATAAAAACTTTCTTTTTATATTTATTTTTTTTTTGTTTTTGAACAAGAAATATAAATTTTCAACTTTTTCAGAAAAACAAAAACAAATCGTTGTGTTTTGTTAAGGACATGGGCTCAAAATATGGTAGTACCATTAAAAGAGGAAATGAAACAATAAAAATATCGAAGGAAGGAATAGAAGTGCATCATAAAGATACAATCAAATTTGGACTTCAAAATAATGATTACGCGTGAGTTTTTACAACGAATCAATAAAAATTAAAAATATTACAAAATTAAAAATCACTTAAAAAATTTGTCAACAATTATAGATATTTCAAGTTTTATTTCAATAGTAATATAATATTAAATTTTTAAACTAACTGTACTTGTAAAAATTTCAAACGTTGCAAATTTGAATTATATCGCTGTAAATAATAATTTTTTGGAAAATTTTTTTTTAGAGTTTCCCATGTTCCTATGGTTGTTTTGGTTTCTTCTATGACAGACATTAAACACTTGCAGTCAATAATAAACGATCTCGATGGATACATCGTTCTGGAATGGTCAAAGGATGTCACTCATCTCACAACCGTAAAAGCAAAATTGAGAGAAAAGGTAAAAATTATTAATGATTGCAAAAAAAAGGATATAATAAAAATAAATATTTATCAAGTAATTATAATTTATTAATCAGTAATATTTTACTTTTCAGATAGCACTTGCTCTTGTAAATTGTGTTCCAATCGTTGGAATTGAATACTGGGAAGCTGTTAAAATCGCAGTAAAGGAAAGTAAAAGTTTACCCAAATTTGCCGATTACATTCTTCCAATTTCAGAAGATATAATAGACAATACAAAAGTGTCTCTAGCGCCGAATAAAATTCGAAGATCTTTGTTTGAGGACTTGACTTTTTTGTTCTTCAGCTATTCTCAATTTAATATTTACAAAAAGATTGTTAGTGATGCAGGTAAATTAAGTTTTTAAAAAAACATTTTTTCCAAGTAACAAATATTAAATTATTTATTTTAATTGTTAAATTTCATTAATAAAATGATTTCTTAGGTGGAGAATGTTTAATGTTCAATAAATCAGTTCACACTGATTTGAATAAATTTTGCACTGATAATTTCGCTGTCGTCTATTATATGATTGGATCAAATCAAACTGAAGAGAGTATTCTCGAGACGCAGAGGACAAAAACAGCATACGAAGAAATTGGTATTTAAATATTTAAATTTAAAATTCCTTTTTCGTCCTTGTTAATTAAGTTTAATATCTTCTTTTTTTTATAGAGGATCTTTTACGAAAATCAAAACGTCGAATGATTTCCGATTCGGAAATAATGTTGGCTATTCTTCACTGTTCTTTGGAAAAAAATTGCAACTCCAAACACAATTATAAAGAGTGGCTACTGGAGAAGAAGAGTAAAACTTCCAAAGATGATAGAAAAACTATTTTCGCTGTGGACACTGACGATTTACATTCAAAATCATTGATTACGCATAATAATGATAATATTGTACCAGAGTCTGTCGAAATGACAAGTCAGGATTTAGTCGATACACAATGGAGTTGTATGGGTGATAACAATAAAGCACCACCTGCTTCATTGGGAATTTCAGACATAAGCTCAATTAAAAGTGAAACTCAATTATCCACTGAGGATATTGACAGTCAATTGCCTAAACTCAATGTCGAACAAAAAACTGAAAAGCGAACCGAAAAACGAGGTTCCGTACTTGTCTGTTCAACACCAGCGAAAAGGGCAAAAATTAGCGGTGGCAGTTCTCTATTTCCCGTCGTTTCCAAAAAAAGTTCACAAAGTCTATTCAATTCACAAGAACAAGTTCTTTCTCAAATTCCTAAATTATCACAGTTTTCAAATAGACAAAACAATTCCATAATTATTGATAGCGATAAAAAATCGTCTTCCCAATCGCAAAATAAATTCACTCAACCGTCAACTATGACTGAAAGTGTTAAACAAAAGCCTAAAGGAAATATTTTTGGTAATTGGATGCAAGCACCGAAGGCAAGTAAAATAGAAATAATTGAAGAAACAGATACGCCAAAGAGAACAACACAAATTAATAAAAATGATCGTACATTGATGGAAAATAAAGAAACAAAAAGAGAGATAACACATTCCAATGATTCTTCATCAAATGGTATTTCGTTTGGAGGTAGAATTAAACGAAGGGAATCAACTTCGAGTGATACGATCAATGAATCAGTGAATGACGAATTAGTCGATGAGGAAGAACCACAGACGAAAAAGAGAAAAATAAATGTCAGTAATGATAGTTCGTTGGAAACTAATAACGCGCCAGAGAGGAGTGAGAAAAGAAAACGGGACTCTAGAAGTGATTCAGACAGCAATCAGTTTGTTATGCAAACAAAACGAAATCGAGAGGATAAAGAAAAAGTATTCCACACAGAACCGGTGGATAATGATGTAAGTCGACTTATGTTTTTACTATTTTATTTCTAATAGCAAATAATTTTTCAATTTATACATAGAATTTATGGTTTTTAATTTGTTCAAAAACATTTTTCACAAACTTGTAGGCTGTAAATTTTCCTTCAGTTTTTTTCGTCTTAAAACTTTAGAATCACAAGGAATATTTAAAATAATATTTCTCTAGAATTTTCTTATTTCAGTAAATAATAAAATTTGTTTTTAAATTTTAAATTAATTCAAACTTTTGTAAAATTGAATTGAAAATATTTAAATAAATTCTTTGAAACAATTTTATTATTTTTAATAGTATTTTAATAGAATTTCTCAAGAGAATTATTGTTAAAAATACATAATAACAGTTTTCCATTGAATGGAATTATTTTGAAAGTTTACCAAAAAATTCTTTCAAAATTGCATTTGAAGTAATTTATAATTTTGAAAGAATTGCAATTAAATTTTTTAAATCACTTAATTGCAAAAAGATGTAAATTCCCAATTTTTTAAAACTAATTAAAGTTTCAAAAAATATTTTTTAGTGTTTCAAAAAATTAGGTTTGTAAAATAATTTAATTCTATGTTTTAAAGATTATTTAAATTATTATAAGCAAACAATCGAAAAGTTCTAGAAGAATTAAAATTTGTAAGTTTATTATTTATTATTTTCAAGTTTTTTATTCTTGTTTCTTTTTTTACAGGATGATTGTCTTATGGTCACGGGTTTAATTCGCCTAGAAATGAATGATTCCTCCATAAATGACACTTTCGATAAGAAACCATTTCGTAAGGTAATATATTTATTAATATTTATTGATAATTAATAATAATTAATTACATGTATAATATTTTCGAATTGAATTATTAATTTATTTCACTTTCCCAACAGGTTAACTATACGGTTCCCAGAATCAGAATACGACTTGATAATATGGTTGCTTGGGAAATGGAGGTGGAATAGCAGAGAGTTTTTAAATATAAAAAAAAAAAATTTCCTTCACTATTGTTATTAATTCATATTAATTATAGTTTATAAACGGTGTTCAGTTATTTAATATTTGTCGTATTTTTTGTCAATTTTCTTTATTACATAATATTTTGTTAAAAAAGTCTAGTTAAATATTGTACGTGAGAAACTGTCGTAAAACGTGAAATTAAATATTATTTATATACATGTATCAACAAATTTTCTTTTAAAAGTAATTAAATATTTTAATAGCAAATATTGATTAGATATTTATTTTCCAAACTTTGTTGATAATGTTACATTATTCTATAAATTACGAATTTTAAATTAATTTTTGAAATTTTTTTAGTCTCGAATCGAATATATCGATTACATTTAATTAATTAATATTACAACTTTTTCGCCGAATAAAATACAAAAAAACCATTGGTTATATAATTACATAATTTTAACGATTAAATGTCTTAGGTAATATAAGTGTCTTATTTTTCAAAATATTAATATAATTATTTGGTTAATAAAATATTTTAATTTTTTCTATCGTCTCGTTGTTTCGATAATCGATTTTTTATTTCAAAAAAGCGCGCGCGAAATAGATGCGTGCGCATTCTCATGTTGTCAAGTGTGAAAAGAGGTTAGGAATCAATGTAGTCACATGGATCGGATCAATCGGCTGTATTTTTCTTTTCTATTATTATTACTAAATGAATAAGTGATCAGTTATGTTTAATTCAATAAAGAATTGTGCTAAATTCGTTATTCAAAGAAATAGTAAGAGATTGGGTAACAAAAAGTCAAAGTCTTCGAAAAAGAAACTCAAAACCCTACCCGGTAAGTTCGTTACTTTTTCCATACAATTTGTGTTTACTACTTTTTTTCGTTATTTAAGAAAAAGCTATTGGTAAAAATTAAGAAACTGTTTAAAAAAAAGTTTGTAATAAGCTGCAAAATTATAATTTCAAGCTGTAAGACAATGGCGACTAGTTAACATGAAAATATTTTGGGAAAATTGTAGTCGGAGTTAATGAATAACATTTATTCGCATTGGCGAAAGAAAGACGATTTTCTTTCTTTCATGAATGTTATTTTCTTTTTTCTGTCAACGCGAATTTAAAATGATGAATTGTGTTAGTTGTTAATTATTATTTTTTTGGCTATAATTAATTTTTTCCAGTCTTTAAGTATCCCGTGAGTGAAGAAAGTGATCGTCGAGTGTATGTTTGGGGCCTAGCGGAACATGGAGCATTGGGCACGATTGACAGGGTTCAAAGAATTGATCACGTTGCCTATATTCCAAAACCAAGTCGTTTAACATTTGGAGAAACTTTTAAAGTCGTTGACATAGCGTGTGGTTATGGTTTCACTTCGTTTGCTGTACGTTCCAAAGACAATAACATTGTTTATGGCAGTGGTATCAACACAGATTCACAAATTGGTAAGTTACATATTAATATTTTACACCTTCTTTGGAAAAGAAAATTTTATTACTTGAAGAAAGGACTAAAATTATAACGAAAGTTATAATATTAAACTAATCAATTAGTTAATAGCGGAATTCGTGATTTAAAATTTTATTTAATTTACAGGGAAGCTATTTCGAACGTAGAAAAATTATAAATGTTTCTTCGATCGGAACTATTTTCGTCAATTTGTTGAAATATTTGTTTCTAATTATATACTGTGATTTCCGTAGGTTATCATTCTTCTGATAAACGATACAAGGATCATATTATAACAGCACCGAGACCGGTGGAATTGCCATTGAAAGAATCAACATCTCAGGTCGTTGCTTTGGCTGCTGGCAGAGCTCATTTATTGGTATTGACTAGCGAGGGACTTTTTACACTAGGAAACAATGGATATGGACAATGTGGAAGACCAATTATTGATAATGAGGATTATAAGAAGAATACGATTGTACATCATATACCGGATGTGAAAGGAAATCAAATAGCAAATGTATTTGCTGGACAGGATCATAGGTTAGTGGACAACCAATTAAAGTAACAAGATTTCAGTGATTAAGAACATTTTTTCTTTTAAAAAAAAAATTGGTACCAATATTTTTTTAGGGATCACAGTGAGTCCCTATTTTCTCTTTTTTTCAAGACGTTAAAAAAACAAACTGCAAAGTGTTTGGAAATTCAACACTATTTCCAGAATGAGATATAGCTCATAAAAATTACCAGAAATGCAGAAATTAAATTTAATGATAATGTTTTACCAAATTTTGATTGTCTGCTGCTGCTTAAAAGTTTACATAAAATTTTCCTTTCCTCAGGGTGTTGTTCAGGAACACTTTAGCAATAATTTTGGTCATTACCAGCTGATAGAAAATTATTAGAAGGAGAAAAAATAAATATAAACGTCCTTTTTTCCAAAATTCCGATTGTCTTGTTGATTTCGATAGTTGTTTGCTTTTTTATGCTAATTTTAAAAATAATTTTTCTCTTTAAATATTTTTAATTTTGAAATTAATGCATTGAAAATCATTGAATTCTTGCAAAAAAAATGTTATCAAAAATTTTGAGAATAATTATATTCTTTAGAGAATTATATTATTTATGAAAATAATTGAATTCTTGCGAAGAATTTTATTAAATTTTATAAAAATTCTGATTAAATTCCTTTAAGAATTTCTTTGATTTTTTTCTTAAATAATCGAGTTCGTTTAAATTACATTTTATGAACAATTTCTTTCAAGTTTTTCAAAATAATCGTGTTTCTTACTAATTAAAATTAAATATTTATTTTTTAAATTTAGTTAAAATTTTAGAAAATAATTAAATTCATCTCAGAATTTTATTTTTTCTAAAAAGAATTAATAATTTTCTTTTGAAGAATTTTTTCAAATAATGTAGTTTTTTGGATTTAATTTAATTTTAATTGAAAATTTTTTTAATAATTGAATTATATTACGGAATTTTCTTTAAATTTTGAAGATAATTGAATTATATTAAAGAATTTTCTTCAAATTATTAAAATAATTGAAATTTTTTGAAAAAATTTATTATTTATGAAAATATTTTTAAAAACTTCTCTTACTGAAATACTCTTTTTTTACCTAGTATTTAATGATGAAAATAACTGTGATCCCTTATTTTTGAATCGAAATATCTCAATTTTCTTGAGATTGAAAAATTATTTTGAAAGATTCAACTAATTTCAGTATACTTTTAACTGAAAATGGCGAAGTTTATACATTTGGATGGGGGGCTGATGGACAAACTGGTCTCGCTCATTATCAAAATGAATATAGACCAAGTTTGGTTAAAGGTGATTTAGCTGGGCAGCGTATTGTTAAAGTGGCGTGTATTGCAGACTGTGTCTTGGCACTTAGTGGTATGTTTCCTTACTCTTTTTACTTTTTTAATCAGACAAATAAATTAAAATAAATAAAAATTCAAGTTCGAATAGTGGCATGTCTTTTCCTTAAAAGACAAAAAACATTTGTATTTTTTTTACTCTATAATATTGACACTAAAAATTCATAGATTACTATTTATGATCCTAACTGAAAAATAGTAGTTATTAATAATGAATAATTAAATTAATATTATTTTTTTTCAATATTAATAATTATGATAATTAAATTAATAAAGAAAGGATTAAATTTTTATGCTCAATACAGACAAAGGTAAAGTGTTTGGCTGGGGAAATTCGGAATATGGACAAATTCCGGGAATTGGTGACAATCAACAGGTAAATATTGCTACAGAAATAAAGGCATGCGATGATCTTGGAAGAATTACAGACATCGCGTCTGGTGGCAGTTTCTGTATGGTGTTAAATGGTAAATTTTGCTTCTTTATTTATCAATGTATCGAATGAATGAATAAACATTTGTTTTTTATTCTTTACTATTCAGACGCTGGAGAAGTTTTTGTTTGGGGATATGGAATTCTTGGATTTGGTCCAGAAGTACGAAGAGCAATGAAACCTACGAAAATTCCATCGACACTTTTTGGTATTAATGAATATGACCCTACTGTTCGGGTAACTATTGATATTGTATTTAATTTTAATTAAAATTAATTATTATTAAAAATTTGAGAAATTATTATATTAATAGAAATTTTTTATTTAAATTCAGCTCGAAGCATGAATTTATTTTATTGTCATTATTTTAATAGGAATTTATAGGAATAGAGATAGGAATTTATATTTGCAAAAATAAATTTATTCTACAGATAATTGAAAGACACGATTTTAATTTATTAACAAATTTGTTGAACAGGTTGCAAAAATTTACTGTGGAATAAGTCATCTTGCAATAGTGACAAATAAAGGGGATCTTTACATGTGGGGCAGAAACAAATTCGGTTGCCTTGGATTGGGCCACTATAAAGATCAATTTTTCCCTCTCAAGGTAATTTTATTTATTGATTATTGAAAATAGTGAATACTTTTTGCATCCGCTTATTATAATTTTTATCTCCATCAAATTTTTTTATTCTGTCTACAAGAGGCAAATAAATAATAAATATGGCAAAATAGTAAAAATTTCAAATTTCGTATTAAATATTTCTTTTTTCAAACAATTTATTTTTATTCATTCTATTCGATCAAAAGTGTTAAATTTGCTAAATCTGCAATGATTGTCATAAATTATTTCATTCGACATTAATAATGGAGATCGTAAAGTTTGGTTCATTATTTTAACAATCGTAGAGAATAAAAAAATTGATCAACTAATAATTGAAATAAAAGAAAAATATTTTTCAGGTATCGATAGGAGCAGAGGTAAAAAAAGTTTCTTGCGGCGTCGATCATACAGTGACATTGTGTAAACCATATGTCTAGGAATAGAATTTTACTCTTTTTTTAATTATAACAAATTGTTATTAAAATTTTTTAACAGATTTTTTTTATTTATTCTAGAAAAATATACAAAAAAACCAGCTATTTGTATAAATCTATAAGAGTTATGAACTAAAAGTTTATACACTAATGCAAATTGACAATTATGAACATTTGTGAACAGAAAAAAATTATAATTAAATTTTACGACTCTTAAATGAATTTTTCTTTTTTATCTTCTTGATTATAAATATAATAATAATAACAATAATAATTTCGCATTAAATGTAAAATTATTTACGTTACAAAATGACAATGATCTAGTGTGATTATAACATTTTATGATAATTACCATTTAGATGAAAAATTAATAAAATTACAAAAAATTTGATATTTCGATATTTTAAATGTTTACGAAATTTAATAAGGACACAATTGTGAAAATAATAATGACTGGCAGTGTTTTCATGGAACTTGCTGCACTTTTACAGATCAATCTTTCATAAGATATTATGTACTTTATTTCGTCTGGGAATCGACAGTTTTCTGCAAATAATAAATTGGTTTTTATTAAAATAGAACTTGGGTAATAATAAGTAATAAATAATAATAATAATAATAATAATAATAATAATAATGATAATAATTTTACGAATATTTTCAGAGATCGAGGGTTAAATAAGGAGAATTTTTACCGCATCTGACCGATGTTGATGTTGAATTATTCGGCTTAACGGAAATATAGTACGGTTTACATTCATGAATATAATCTGTATCGCCACATGAAAGATCAATTGTGTGTCTACTATTACTGTTTATAGTGTCACATTGGGAATTCACATTTTTCGAATTATTCGAGTACAATGATTCTCGAGAATGACAGACTGTCAGTTGACCATCGGATGAGCCTTCAATCTGTAGAGAATAATTTGTTAAAAAATTTGTTGACTACACTTTTTCAACTTTGAATTTAAAATTAATATTGACTTGAAATTTATAATTAATATTTACTTTAAATTGAAAATTAATTTATATTTATTAAAAATTTTAAATTAATATTTGCTTTAAATTCTTAATTAATATTTGCTTCAAGTTTCAAATTAATATTTACTTCATGTTCTAAATTAATAATTACTTCATGCTCTAAATTAATATTTACATCAAGTTCTAAATTAATATTTGCTTCATGTTCTAAATTAATATTTGCTTCATGTTCTAAATTAATATTTTCTTCAACTTCTAAATGAATATTTACTTCAAATCGAATATCAACATTTACTTTAAATTGGAAATTAATATTTGTTACAGTTGTCAAAAATTAATTATTGTTCTCTTTTGTAGACTTACAATTATTTTAGGAGTCCAGTCCGTTGAGTGGAAATAATTGGGATGAATTCTGTAAAATTTGCTTCCACGTGGTTCAACAGAATCGTGAAATGGCGCCGATTCCTCTCGCGACTGATATCTCGATCCGCATTGTGAATTGACGAGACGTTTAGGATCTGCGACAGAAAAATATTTACTCTGCAGATGACAATTAAAAGGTGAGAAAAAAAATAAATATTCGTTAATTAATTATTAGTTAATTAAATTATTTTCTGGACAACTCTTACATTCTCTGAGTCTTGAAATCAAAGAATCAATCGGATATAAATTGGACATTGAAGGCGACGATGAAATAACGAATACATCCTCAGATTTCACGTAATAAGTTCCCATTTCTTTTCGTCCTGACGTTAAGAATAAGAAATAAGCGTCTGCAAGAAAAGGGGAAAAAATGATAAAAATTGAAAAATTAGAAACAGTGATTTCTAGAAAATAGAGTAGAAAGCAGAGTAGAAAATCAGGATGTTTTACCAGGGATTTCCAAACGCATATTTTGCATTATTCCGGTAACGCATTCTTTTACTTTGTCATCATCTGATGAACTGAGATATGGAACAAATAATACAATGTCCACATTGCCTCCACCATTTTTTTGAGCATGTTCTCTGTCCAATTTATCTTTGATTAAACGTTCCACTATTTCGATGCTCTGACACATATTAAATCCTTTCTCGTCTGGAAACAAAAGAAAATAATCGAAATTTGCTTAAATTTTTTCTCAAAAGGATTTTATTATCGTGTCTACTTTTACTTTAAGGATAAGAAAAATATAAAAATATTATTTACAACAATATTTTATTCACTGAAAGATTGAACTGTTTTGAAAAATTGATAGCTAGATTTCAAAAAGTGGACGAATAGTGAAAATTTCTTTGAAATTAAGAATTTGATTTAATTTAATTGAGAAATTAAAAAATTGGTTAATATAATTTTTTTCTCTAGATTAAAATTTTAATTTAGATGGAAATAAATTTCTCTGTCAAAAGTAGTGTTTTAATTAAAAGAAATTATTTTGTTAAAGCCAAATTTTTTTACGTTTTTCATAATTCGATGCATTAAAGTTGTATAAATCCAGAATCGTGTTGCTTGAATTAATCATAATTTTTCCACTCTTGCCACTTAGGAGAGTGAAATTACTATTGTATTTACCGACTTCAATGCCTTCTAATAGTTTTCTGCAAAAAATATTCAATTATTAGAAAGTAAATTTTGATTTGAAATAAAAAACGAAACAGAATTTATTCTTCATTACTTACGAAAGTATGGGTTGAATATATTTATACGGCCAATTAGTATCGAGAACAATAGTCAGATCGACATAGGTTCTACTAAAATCGTTACGACGATCAGTTTCGGCACAAGTAAGATCGTCTTTTAGTAAATTCGCTGTTCGGAGTAAAAATATTTTTAGTTTAAAATTACAATTATAGTTAAAAATACAAATATAATTAAAAATAGAAATATAGCTGTAAATAAAAATATAGTAAATTTAAATATAAGTGAAATAGTTGAGTTTAGTTTTAAATACAAATTTAATTATAAATTACCAAGATCGGTGAAAAGTTGACGAGAAATTCTTCTACTGTAGTCCCTCAGTAAAACGTCGTCCATTGTTGCCAAAGCCAAATCTTTCATTATCTTCATTGCACTGTAGGTCTAAAACATAGTTTACTTTCAGATTTAATATTATTTAATTAATTGAATTTAATTCAATTCAATGCATTTAATGAATTAGCGAGTTGCATTTTTTAAACGCTATTCTCGAACGGAAATTCATCTAATGAAATTTGCATTTAGTCGAAATTTCATTTAACTGAATTTCCACTAAACCGAAATTGCTTTCAATCGAATTTACACAAATCGGAAAGAATATTGAGACGAATGTTTAATTCAATGCTGAAATTCATTTATCTAATTGTGGATTTCATGAATTCATTGTTATTCAATATTTATTCACGAAATCGACAATTCTTGATAAATTAAAAAAATGTGTTTAATGCATTTGAATATTATTTTCAACAGCAATTGTTATCGAAATGGAAATATAAATCTTTTTATTCTAAATATTTTTCTTCTTATTTTCAATATTATTTTTGCATTCTGTTATTTTTACATTCTTTTTTACTTTTTTTTACTTTCTTAGTGAACATTTTTTTTTGTTAATCAAAGATGTAAATTTTTTCATGTATAAATTAATAATACCTGATCTTCTAATGTTTCAGTTGTTGGCGCTAATTTTGCGAGAAGTTGTTGGCGATTACAAGCGCGCACGAGTGGATCAAGTGAACCCCTTGAACTGTAAAACATGTCTAAAACTTGAGAAAGTCTAATTTTATGTTTCTCATCAGTCCATGAACCGATTTCATTTGCTATTATCAGACCATCAATGTCTCCTCTTAACAAGGGTTTCGTCAACTCGAGATGTTCATTGGAGTCGAGGAAAAACCATCGAGGCATTTCTGATGAATTCCATTTGCCATTTGCTCCCATTATAAAAGGTATATTTTTTTCCTCAACAATTGGTGCTTGACGCCAGCAAGCTGCCGCTAGATCACCTATTTAGTGAAATATCATTTATTTTTTAAATCAATTTGCCAATGATTAGGGGTACAAAAGATCCAAAATAAAAGCTTCAAACCAAACATCGCAAAGTTTAAAAAATTTCTTTTTTAATTTCAAAATTTTTATTCAAAGTAATAAAAATTTTATCAATAAATTGTTCTCAATTAGAAAAAATTAAAATTTAAGGCTTCTACTGTAAACGAGAAAAGAGATTAAAATTTATCAGAATTAAAAATGGAAAAAATATCAAAAAATGAAAGTAGAATTCAAAACGTGTTGAAAAATATTGTATTCCAAATGTATTTAGAAGCGAATGTCTTCCAAATACCCAAGAATAGCATTTTTATTTCTAATTTTCGAAATTATAATTCTTTTTTACTTTTACAATTTTAAATCAGAAATAATTCTTGTCTTTTGGAACTTTTATCTTGAATTTTTATCTTTTTGGACTTTTTGGTACCAAAAAATTTTTGATTTATTATTCAAAGTGGAATAACTTGTGCGGAAAATGTTATAATTGCAGAATGTAATAATACCCGATAATGTGGCGAACCACTTGTTACTTATTTGTGGAGTTCTCATGAAATATTCCGGTCCCACATTTTCGCCACTCATTAGTTGACTTATACTAATTAATTGCGGTTGCATCGCAGCGGCAATTGCTGCTATAAGCGGTCCTCCCGAAACCTCACCCCATCTAAACAAATTTCAAAACTTTAACTTCCCTTCCGAATTCGGCTCTATTATTATAATTGCAGTTTTTAAATACTGAAATACCAAGTTTTTGGTTCTAATTAGTTTTTTGTTTGTTAATTAACATGAATTACCTCGTTTTTATGACACCATTATAAACCGGACATGAACTAGGCTCCACTACGTATTGTGCAACTGCGGGATGATTTGGGGGGAATTCCGGATAATATGAATTCGGATCGACACCACTATCCTCTTCCTGTTTGGTATTCGTCATACTTTGTCTAAAAGATAAAAGTCAAATAAAATCAATGTCATTTTTTTATATAGAAGAAAATTATCAAAATCAAAGTATACTTTTCAGTTATCTGCGTTTCTATTAAATTTTCTCCGTGTTTTCTTTTGAAAATTATTCTATAAATATTTGGATATTTGAATAAAATTCAAAAATTAATTATCAAATTAAACGTACAAAATATTTATTTCTAATTAATTCCTTGTTTCTTGAAACTTATTCTAAATATTTGAATATTTAATTAAAATTCGAAACTTATGAAATTAATAGTAAAAATATTTGTTTTTGTAATTTATTTCATAAACAAAAATTTGGGAGAGGAAAATATTTTGTTTCTTTGGATATTTTTTTGTTTTGTTTTGTAAGTAATTACGTACATTTCTTGAGGGGAAAGCATTTCAACAGCATCATTTGCTCCTTCTTCTTTCATTTTGAGGAATTTCTTATCAACGCTTCTTGGAAATCGATAGGCATTGTCATAATTTCTATTGCAATTCTCATCATCTCTCTTCTCTCGCTCCACTGTGTCTGACAGCATAAAATGCAATGTGCACTAAAATAATTAAATGACAATGAAAAGAATGAATAGAAAAAAAGTTCCCACTTAGATAGGTTGTAAAAAATAATTCTTTTACATTTTATTTTCATTTAACTGGGTGTAATATTTTTTTATCATTCTTACTCTTTCAACGTCAGAAATACTGCTATTTGGAAATGTCATTGCATCACCGGCTATAACTTTCAGTAACTTTACAAATCGATTAAATGTATAGTATCTGGATGCGTAGGGAATGAAATTGCTCCTGGCAGGCACTTTTAATCGTTGAATTCCATCTTGTCGAAAACTATTAATATATTTAGTTAAATACAATTTATTTAATTATGTATTTAAATATTTTTTTATATTTTTTAAATATTTTTTTTCGGTAAATTATTTAAATAAACAAAAAATTACCCATGCAAAAGAGCCTGAGAAAGAGCAGTTAACGTTCTCATAGTCGAACCCGGCGATTCTTCGATTTTTCGAATAATTTCGATCAATGTAATCATATTGTGGGGTAATCTATTATCTCGCGTCAAGAGATACGAATTATTATAGCATTCGAGAATCGAGGGCATAATTAGGACACCATTTGAATTATCCTGTGCATTAACAGCTGAAAATAAATTATTTCGTATTGTCAGTTTGCAGTAAAATTAACAAAAATTATTTTTTTCTTCTCGAAAAAGTATTTATAGTCGAGAAGATTAATTAAATATTAAATTACTTACCAAGGAAACTGATAACACTCAAGCACAAAAATACGTATTTTGCCATGTTTAATAAAAGAAAATAATTTCCCTTTTACACTAGAATTTGATTTTTACACTTTCTTCTCAACAAAACTGAAAAAAACGTTGGATAACACTTTTATCATAATAGAAATAATGTCTCACTTGTTAATAATTTCTTCTAACTATAGGGAGATTTTTATTCAATTGATTAATTTTCTTTTTTTTTTATTTCAGAGAACAGAAAAAGTTGGACATTTTTCGAACACTTTTTTTTGCCGAGGAAAAATGAAGAAAGAGAGGTAGATATTGATTAAAAGTTCATTTCGAGTGAAGAAAAATGACTAATGATTAATGAGCTGGTGAACTGAAACCATTTACCACACCTTCCATCCGACACACAAGAACCTACCATCCCTATCGTGAGATAAGATACCTTATCTGATGAGTAACATATTTCTCACCTATGACCAGAAAAAGGATTTAAAATTTGAATGGATCTTGTTTATTTAAAGAAACAGGTTTTTCACTTTCAACACTGCAAGGAAATTTGTCAAGTAAATAACACTTTTCCAATTTGTCCTGATTTTCGTTTTTCTTCATTTCAATGTCGTCTTCGTATTCATGAACACAATCGCTTTACAATCGCCTCACAATTGTTTTACACCTTTGAAAAATAATAATTTGCTGCTAAAATTATCCCATTTGACTCACTTTTTTTCGTCAATTTATTTATAGGTGAGTCAAATGAATCATTTTCGAGTTTTATAATATTGTCAATATTGCGTATATTATTTGCATTTGTTTTCAAAATTTGGAATTCAATCAGTTTCTCATTAAATATTTTCAATAAGATTTCCAGTGATTGTTACAATTTTGTTTACGAAATTATTGAGAAAAAAAAGAAAATAGGAAAAATACTTTTTCTTGTGTTAACGAGTAAATTTTGAAACTTAATAAATATTTTTTTTCGAATAAAGCATTTTTCGGAGCTTAAATAAATAAACTTCGATTCTTGGTGCTTTGGTGATAAATCGTAAATGTGAAATCGTATTTTTATCGAAGTGTCCAGTATTCTAGAAATGTAGTGAAATATTGTGATTGTAATGTGATGATACATGTGTAGAAATAATTGGGACACCTTTTTTTACAGGTTGTGGAATTATCTTATCACGCATAGTGGACCGTTATCTTTTTTTCAATCTCTGTAACTCGGGCGTGAGTCACTTAAAAAGTGTGTATACAGTAAAAAGAACTTAAGAATTGTCTATGGCAGAATGCTAAAAATGTCATAAGATTTGAAGAATGAAAACACTTTGTTTTTTACTCCTAACATTCTATGGTGAGTTTTTTTTAAATTTCTCTATTAAATTTTCAATTAATTATAAATTAAGTTTTATAAACTTCATAACTGAAGTTTTTTTTATTGAAGGAAAGAAACTTTATAACTGTTTTTGTTTCTACTAAACTTTATTTGTTTTTTACACGAATAGGGAAGAAATAATAAAATTTTATATTTAAATTAATAATTCGTTTTTCATTTCATGTAATTTTTATGTTTTTAATTAATTTTCAGGCGTTTGCGTCGTGATATCAAGTAAGCAGATTCCTGATCATTTAATAAAATGTTACAAAAATGAAAATATTTGGGGATTTCAACTGCCGTTAAATTTAAGAGTAATTGTTGACATTATCCGAAAAATTGAAAGGCAATCTTTTTCAACTCTACATATGAAAACACTGACAACTTCCTTATTGCGAAGGTAACTCCATCAAGTACTAATTACTAAATACTAAAAACATCTTATTAAATAAGAATCCTAAAGATTTTTAAAAAAATTTATTTTTGTAATTTTGTAACAATGAAAGATTAAAAATGCCATTTAATTAATTCTTGGGACGAATTTTATTAGAATATACTTCAAAAAAAAATTGATTCGAGAAAATTTATTTAAATTTCAGAAACTAATAATAAATAACAATATTAATCGATTATGAAGTTGAGTAAATTTTTTCAAAATTTCGAATCGGAAATAATTTAAATACTAAAGTTGATATTTGAAAAGAAAATAAATTTCCAATTTATCCAGAACAATTGTAATAAATTGAATGGAAATGTAATTTTTCAGATTTAAATTAGACGGAATTCATCGGAACAGTGAGGTGTCTTCGTCGAGTAGAATTTTGCCATTTATTGCAAATCAACCGCAAAGAATAAAACAGGAAATCATTGAGGAATTGATTCCTGGAGATGATAAAGCATTCCCGGCTGTGAATCTCACGTTATTAGAATATTGCACCCTACATCAGGCAATTTCCAATACCATTTGGTATTCTCAACGTAATGATGAGGAGAATTTTTGCATCTCCGGACCCCTGGAAAAAATTGTCGACGACATTAATCAACGAATTAGACATTGTTATTTATTGGCGACTTTTGCGCGTGATTTAATGACAAAATGCATTGATGAAAATTTAACAACAGCTGAGAAACTTTGTCCAAAGGAAAATGGTGTTATTTTAACGAAATTTGGTACAATCTCCCTTGGGAGTGTGATTAATGCTATTGCAGCATCACTTGTACCACAAAAAGTTCAACTCAATACTTTACTGTCTTTGCGGAATCAAAAATATTCGAGTAAGTTTTATTCTTTTAGAAAATAGTAATTTTTATTTTTATAAATTTTGCTATTGAAGGCTTTTATTATTATTTATAGATTTAAATTAAAAGCTTTTATAGTTTATAAAAAATAGGAAATTGTAATAAAAAAGCACGGATAAAAAATTTCCAAATTTTTAGAAAAATGATTTTTATTTTTCATTTTGTTATTCAATTTTTGAATCATTGAAATATTAATTATTATCTTTTTCAGAGAATGAGTCGAGTAAATTCAATTTCAATCAAGAAGAAGTTGATCTAATTGTCCCGAAAGATCAAATATTGTTACAACGATCAATGTGGATACAATCACTCTCCCAATCCCCATTGAAATTGAATAATATTTGGGCTGCATCCCTGGCTGGTAATTTTCTCCTAAAAACCGTATTTTTATTCACATTAATTAATTTAATTATTTGTGAATCATTAAAAAAGTTATCAATCATTAAGCATGTTTAATTTAATTACTATCTACATTAATATTAAATGAATTTATTTTACTTACGAGTGAATAATTTAATTTATAATAATTAATGAATTTATAGTAATTATTATTACGAATAACTAACTAATGGTAACAATATTTGTTTTAATTTCTTACGTAGTTAATTTCTTTTTTCATTTTCAGGTGAATTAGCCGAAGTTGTTGTTTATCAAGGACCAATTTTTACATCGACAATGTCAATTGGAGCAACTGGATTTTGGAACAGTTCAATACGACCCGCTGTCTTTTATGTGTCTAATAAACGTGGTCTTTTCGATGCAACGAGAGCGGAAATAATTGGAAGCATCGACGGTCTGGTGATTGCTAAAAATTTACCTCTCTGGATGGAAAATTTCGATAGTCTTCGATTGAGTCAAATTTTAGATATGTATTATTCCAACCGAGGAGTTTCATTCAATAAGAATATAAAAGCCTGCGATAGGGGAAGAAATTTCATTCACATTGCGCCTGGAACGATAATTGAAGAGGAGGTCTGTTTAATATTTTTCTCATTATTACTACTGTTCGTAATTTACAATTGAATTGAATTGAATTTTACTTTTAGCTAAAAATTAATTTAAAATTAAAGAAAAAACAATTTAATCTTTGAATTATTTCTAGACTTTCGCAATTTCCAAACTTTTGGCTTATCGAAATGGCGCTGTTTACATGAACGATGGGGATTTACAAAAATTTGTAAATTATGCGACAAGTACGTTCTCTTATTATGTGAATAATCACATTTTTACTGAATCGAGATGTCGCGAGGAAACTCGCCAACCACGAGTGGAACTCATTGTCACGTTTGATGGTTCCTGGTCTCCGGAATATACCAACGATTTTTTATCGTAGGTGAAAATTTTCAAGAATATTAAAAATATAATTTGGTGATAATTTTTCTATGTGGTGTGTAATTTTGTTGTTGTTGTATTTTACAAGAGTTCTAGTGGAAGATGTCGACGTTTCTCTATTTGGATCAAAAATGGGATTAATTCATGCAACAAGTGGAAAATGGTTATTTAATCTCACGAATAGTCCGGCTAGTGTTTATGAAAATTTACGAAATTTAAGGAAAATGAAATGTAGGTATAAATTTTTTAGTTTTTACTCGATAAACACTTGATCTAATTAGATGGCTTTTCTTTCAGGGCCTGATGGATTAAATTACACCGCAGTGCTTGAAGGGATTTTTGATTATTTAGAAATTGCCTGGGAAGAAAATAGAAAAATGGCTAATATCGGAAATGTGGGACAGGCTCTTCTTGTACTTGCACCTCGAACTCGATTAAGTGCAAGCGATCAACAGTCGGCACTGAATCTCATCTTGAAAATTAAACAAAAGCATCCCGGTGAGTCTGTTGTTTTGTATATTTTTCCAATAACGCAAATATAAATATGTAGCGCGTTCAAAACAATAATTAATCATTATTTTATTATTCATATAATTTATTTTATACTTATTTTTATTCTTTGCTTCAATTTTCATTTTCATTTTCAGAAATGCATTTTCTTTATTTCGTGATGGATGGAGTGGCAGATATTTTTCAAAAGTTCATTACTTCCGATGAAGATCATTTAATATTAAGTTCCACAATAGATGACATTAGAAAACTTCTTGTGGAAAGTAAGTTTAATTTCATATTTACTTTACTAGTTAATTAATTAATTGGATCGCATTTTTAAATCAGGAATTTTAAGTTCCAGTAACTTTGAGACCAGTGTTCGGTCACAATAATACTCTGGGAATTGGAACAATGCAAATGGAAGACTACATCAATTTGGAAGAATCGATCACGTACAAATTGCATTCACACTGGAAATCAAAAATCAAGAAGACTACACTAACAGTAAATAATAAATTTCTAAGTTTTCAATTCTTCATTTAGCGTTTTTTTTTACAAAAATAGGAATCACACTGAGAATTTTCCCTTCTTTTGCAGTTTCACGGAGTTGGATATGGAACAATAAAAATATGCTTTCGAACGAAACAGAAACTTGAAGACTCGCCAAGAGAATTGAATTGTCAAACATTATCGGCCTTTGAGGATATTAAATTCGAAGATTTTTCTCCTTGCACCTGGAACAATTGCTCTCATCTCTTCTATGAGGTTCAATATCAGAAATCTTTAATGAAATGCGCAGGTGAGTTTTCTATCTCTATGCAAAATTAATTTAGTAAAATGAGACAATTCATGATCCATAAGTTTTGAACCTTTAAATGAACGAAATTTTTTTCGTTTCCATTGAAATAGCAATGAAGAATTTCGATTCAACATTTTAACTAATTTAAATTTGACCTTGTAACTATTTTTTATCCAAACGCAAAAATTTTGTAATAAAATTCTAATTTCAAAAATAAATAAATTTCACTCATTTAAACGTTTAGAACTTTAGGAACATCAATTCGGGAAATAATATCATTAATATTTCTTTGCTTTAATATATTTGTAATATAACAATATAGCATTACAAATAAGAAAAACGAATTACAATAAACAAGGATATTAATAATATTATTTCTTTTTTTTAGAAATTGATTGCAAAACTCCGAATCAAGTAAGATACATATTACAAATAGAAAACGTGGTATCTTCAAAGTGTCCGACAATAATTTCCAGATATAATCTCGTAATTATTACAATATTAGCTACATTTTGTATTTTTTGAAAAAAGAGAGAAAGAGAAAGAGAGAGCATATTTTTGAGTGAGAGCAGTACTGAAAATTAATTATAAAATTAAAAATATATGCTACAATGTTTTTTTTAAGAAATAAGGTAAACAATTATTTATAAAAAAATACATTTGTATTTGAATTACGAATTTTTTACATTCTCCATGACCGAAAATTCGAACATCGAAATTTTAAGTAAGGTTGCAATCGACAGGTGTTGTAAACGAAGGAACTGTTGAAAGCTTTAAATGTTTTATAAAAATGGGTTAAATATTAAGTAACTTTTCAGAAATTCGTCTCCAATCTTCTTGTTTCTGAAACAAATTAATATTTTTTATATAGGTGAGAATTTAAGAGTAATTCAGTTTTAAGAGATATTTTATTTACTTTCGAGAAGTTTAAAACGTTTATAATCAGCGACTTAGAAGAAACAATGTTTTTCTATTCAAAATTTGTCTAGAAGCAATTTTTTACAGTATTTCTTTAATCAAGAACTTAAGAAAGAAAAAATATTATTTTTTGTCTAGAAAATGTTTTTTTACTCACACTTTGATCATAAACGTTGTGAACTACATTCACATTTCTATTTTTTTAATCATTTTTGTTATTAATATTATTATTTACTATTGTCTATAATTTTATTAAAATTCTTGGAAACAATTCAATTTATTTTCAGAAAGAATGAAATTCCTTTAAGGAATTTAATTATTTATAAAAATTATTAATACATTTTTAAAAAATTCCAATAAAATTCTGTTCAATACCATTTCAATTAACTTTTTCGAAAGAATTTCGTAAAATTCATTGTACTTTCAGAATTTTAATTTAAAATTGTAAAAAGAAAAATTTTCAAAAAAAAAATTAAATTATTTTTAGCAAACTTCAATTAGTTTAAAAAATTTAAATAAAATTCTTTTCAAAAGAGTTCAATTTTTTTCATATATTTTTTATATATTAAAATTCTTCGAAGACATTAAATTATTTTCAAATTGTTTGATAAAATTCTTTACAAGAATTCAATGATTTTTAAAAGATTAATTTTTAAATTCAAAGCGTTTAAAAAGTATAACAATAATAACAATGATTAAAAGATAATGAAAATATAGAACAGTTTGAAAACAAAATAATTATTACATATTTTATTTACCTTAGGTTGTTGAGAGTAAATCACTCCGCGGGTTACTGACCGAAATTCAACTTCTCTTGTTCTGCTGCCAAATGAAATTTCGACGTTAATGGAATAAAGTGAGGATTGCTGTGATCTTTACTGTCTTCGTGGCCAGCATGATTTCCATGATCGACGTGATCACCATGGTCAGAATCATTTCCATGATCACCACCACTTCCATGATCGCCGTGATCACCACTGTGACCACTGTGATTTTCAACTGACAGGAAGAAAATTAAACCCCAGGTAATGAAAGCAACAATTAAAATAAGAGACGCTATTGAACTGAATCTATCCCATCCGAAAATAATTTCCCTCGATGTTTTATATTCTTTTATTTCTGTACTGCCGCAAGCACATGTACTAGTTGAACTTGGACATTTATTCATTTTGATTTAGAAATGTTTTCTTTTCTTTCCTTTTTTTTGAAGAAAATTTGACTATAAAAACACTCACAGGTAGTCACACACACTCAATACTACTTTCTGAAATTACTACTCATCATTAAGTGAAAAATAAAATATTTTTAACGAATTGAATTCTCGCATAGCGTCGATAAGATAAGATTATCAACAATAATCTCTCAAATTTACAGTGATTTGTGGGAATGCGATCGTTTACCTAATACAATGTCAAAAAACGAGATTTAAAAAATAGAATAAAATAAATATTTTTTTTCATTGATTTCTAATCAAATTGATTAATGATATTGTTCTAGTTTTTGACTAGAATTCACTTAATTTAAGTGAATGGAAATTTTTTCTATTTGAATATTTTGACTACTATGAAAACAGGAAAAATAGTTAAAAATAAATATTTACTATTGTTGGGAATATTTAATGATTCATGTTTAAAGTTGACTTAGTAATTAATTTAATTTAACTTATTTTTGATCCATAAGTTCCGAAGGTTCGAATATAGGAATTTTTTGTACATTTTAAAAAATTAAAATGTAAAACTAGTAATAAAATAGTGAATTAATATAATTAGGAACAACATTCGTTATTGTCGTTTCGAGATTTTTGCCAAGCAAATATGTAATAGCCAAAACTCATTCCAAGAACTACAGCTATGCATAAATAAACATTGTATGTCATGAAAATGAACATTAAAAAGTAGCCTAAAATTGCTTGAATTGCGTGTAAAATTGTTTGAACAGCGTGAACAGTTGACAGTAAGTCTTTTCTGAAAAAAATAATTAAAAAGTTTAGAAACAAATTTTAATTAATTAATCGGATTATTTTGAAAACTTTTTTTGTTGAAAAAATTACTTCTTTGATGAAACTCTGTGTTGGCAGTTATTTGAAGTCATTTTGTAGAGGTAGTCACTGAAACAAAAAAAAATGGGAACGATAGTAGTTTTAAAAATTCTGTATTTAATATGTAAATAATTAAAATTTCTTTTAGTATTATTTTTAATATTATTATTATTATTATTATTATTATTATTAGGAAAATTCATGTCCTAATTGAAAAGATTTTAATTCTAATAAATACCGATAACTTTTCAGGGCTTCGTAAACGGCTCCGAGAAGAATGATGCCAATTGAGGAACCCAAAACTTCTTGCCAGTTTGTCGTTTGCCATTTGTCGAATAAAATTGTCTCCGTAACGCCAAAATGAAATGACATCTTTAAACGTAAGTAGAAAAAATAATTTTTAAAAATTGAAAAAATAGAGAATTTTCTCAAATTGAATTAAAATAAATTTTGTAATCCTATTTGTGCAGTTTTAACAATAATTTCTAAATATTATTGCATATTTTAAGAATTGTACCTAAAAAAAAATTGGGAATATAATTCAATTTTACAATAAAATGTTGTATATAAGGAATTTTCAAAAAGTTAGGTTTTCGAAAGATTGTAATTAAATTTTTTTTGTAGATAATTGAATTCTTGGAAATAATTTTAAAAATCGAAAGAATTAAAAGTTTTGTCAAATTTCTTTTGAATTAAATTTTATCTGTTTCAAAGAATTTAATTTTATAACTAATAAAAATTGTTTTGAAATGTAATCATGTTTTTAAAAGAATCACATTTCAGGAAAATATATTTTTTTAATAATATTGCAAAATTTTGAAAGTATGTAAATATATGTGAATGAAAAGTAAAATTCATTTTTTTCAATCTTGATTTATTGTTTCATTTAATTATTTATTTAATTTCTTTTACTTGGGATAATTTTTTCATTCATTAGAAATAATACTTTTTCTCGATATTCGGAAGATGATGGAAAAAATAAAAAAATATTCCCTGCGAAATTCTTTTTAACAGAAACGATTATTTTTGAGAAAAGTAGAAAAAAATATGTTTTAAATTCCATAAAGAGGTCATTTTTGTAGGCCATGGGAATATAAATGTACACATATATCTCCATCAGAAGGAATTTATAATGAATTCCTCGATGCAGGTGTCGCGATCAATTGTTTGCTTTGTGAATAAATGGATGCAATTTACAACTCGCAATTGTTGTGCACATGAGAATTTATGCAAAAAAAGAAAGAAAGAAGGAAAAAAAAGAATAAAATTCGAATCACATTTTTCTGATGTTTGATCTAGAATATTTCACACTTTAAAAGCAAAAAAAAAAAAAATAGAAATTCCTTTTGTTTTCAGAATCTATAATTTGTTTCGATTTTCAGATTGGATTCTCACAAATATACAGATATAGGCGTGTATATGGATTAAAGTAAAACCCCGGAGCATGCAAATAATTTCTCTTTAAGTAATAGTATACATGGAACTGGAACTCGTAAATATAAATCAACAATCGTTAGTCTACTTTTGGAATGTGAAAAAATGAAGAGAGGAAAAATTATTTTAATAAACAGGTGAATGCATTTTTTACTTAAACACAAGTTTTGCTTAAATACTTAGTGGGGTATTATTTAAAAAATAATTTGTTTTAAATAACTTTTATTCAATTCGGATAATTTTTTTGTTTACTTTGAATTGTTTTTATTTGACTTGAATAATTTTTATTTGACTTGAATAATTTTATGTAACTTGAATAATTTTTATTTAACTTGAATAATTTTATGTAACTTGAATAGTTTTTAATTAACGTGAACGATTTTTATTTAACTTGAATATTTTTTATTTACTTAAAGTAGAATTGATTAAAACTAGAATAATATGTTTTAGTCAAAGTGAACAAAACTTTTTCTTGAAACTTATTTCTAATTCAATTAAATATGTTTTGTCTTGAAAATTTTTCTTCTTATGTTAAATAATTGTTTTTAGTGTTCTATGTTTTGCTAAAATAAATACTATTTACATTGAAAATTTACAAAAGGAAATACTGATGAAATATTCGGAATACAAATATTGAAAACAAATACAAAGAAAATATTTACAAAATTCGTGGAAAGAATATTTGAAATATTAGATTTTTTAAAAAATTTTACTGAATTAATACAATACTTACAGAATGCATTTTTAAAATTTTTTGAATCTCTTTTTCACTTTATTGAAACGTGTCACTCATGAAGTCAACATTACAATTGAAGGAAAATTCAAACCTGAATTCATGTAGATATAATTACGTTATCAAATATATCTTGATAACATATCATAGCAATTAGAAAATATTGTCTTCACTTTTATATAAATAATAATCTAAAATAATTGTTTGTGTAAACTAAATACACTACTTTCAATCAATTGCAATTTCTTTTTAAATATCGAAAATTTTTTAAATTGTTTTTCTAACGTATTTACTTTTTTTTAGGAATCGATCCGAATTAGAGGAAATGTTCACAGTCCCGGAAAAGATAAATTATTTTAAATCGCGATTATTTAATGGTTTAATAATACGAAGAGTATTTTTTTGGGGGAGTTATGAAGTTCCGGAGTTTTTGGAAGATTTCCAATCCAATGCTTCACAGTTCAGAATTTTTTTCAAATTCAACATGATTTTAAGGTATGAAATTATAGTTATTAATTACTATTACTATTATTAGTTTTTAAATATTATTGTTTGGATAATATTGTTAAATATTATCTACAAAAAAAATATTAAAGCGTGTTTGCAATTTATTTAAGTAACTATAAACGAAAATATTAGACCTTATCCATTTCCACTGGAATTCTACGATTTGAGAACATAAGGAGACGAAATTCTAGGATCTTATAATGCGGCTTAAGTTGAAAGGGCGCGGAAACTTTGTAACGAATGTTGATCTTGTCACTTATTTCTTTGAGGGCACATGAAGTATTTTCGCTTGAGTTGCGAAAGATGTGACGAAAGCTTCCCACTGTTGTACTTGATGCTGCGCGAATAGTGCTCTCGTTCTGATGAAGATCATTTTCATATCCACAAACGTCTTATATTTTCATCTTTGACGGAGTTTACAACCTTTATGATCAACTAATTCAGAATAATTTCTATAGAAAGTTTTGAAAATTATTTTTCTGAACTAATTTTCGTCAATATTTTACTGAACAAATTTTCGTAAATATTTTTCTGAACAAATTTTCGTGAATATTTTTCTGAACAAATGTTTGTAAATATTTTTCTATACAAACTTTAAAAAATATTTTTTGAACAAATTTTCATAGTTTTTTAAACAAACATTCATAAATATTTAACGAATTTTACGTTTATGCTTAACAATTTAGAAGAAAAAAATATTTTTTTAAATCAAATATTCATATATATTTTTCTAAACAAATTTGCGTAAATTTTTGTATATAAGAAATTTTAATAGAACTTCTCGATCATCAATTTAAAAAAAAAATATTTTGAAACAAACAAGTTTATTATTTTTTTTTTACAAAATTTTATTTAATATTCATTAATCGTTGATCATTAACGCTGTGAACTTTCCTCGTTATTTTTGGGTATTTTTAACTTTATAGAATAAATTGTAATGAAGTTTCTAGTAATTGAAAAGTATTTAAAAATATTTTCTACTGGATTTAAGGGAAAATAATTTTCCAAAGTTAAAATGCCTCAATTTATTAATTAAAATGCCCCTTTAATTAAAATATTTCAATTGATAACAATTTAAAATTGCTATTTGTACAAAATTTAAATATTTCTTGTTTCGAAATTTATTCAGAGCCATTTTTGGTTTTCTCTTAAAGTTCCTAATATTTTACATATTGATTTTGAATTCCTGCTAGTTTTACTATACTTGCATTAAAATTAGATACTTCAACTTGCAATAAATTTAAAAAAAAATATTTTTTCATTGTTTCAGACTCCAGTTTGGGGAAAAAAATGATATCAGACTCTTGAAAGATTGTATTTAAAGAAAAAAAATTTTTTTTTAATAGTCTCACTGCAAAAATGAAAAAATAGAATAGAAATTTAGTTTTTTAAGAGACTGTCTTTATTTTTTGAGATTTTTTTTACCAGCAATAATTTTAAATAAAAATTATGTCTCTAATGTTTTGAATGTTCAAATGAACGAAATTTTTTTTCTTTTCAATATTTTTGTCTTGAAATGACAATTAAAAAAAATTTAACACAAATATTAAGAAACTAGTTCATTCTTTAATTTGTAAATTAATTTTTTTTGTATTAAAATTCAAACATCAAAATAAGTAACAAAAAGATTCGTGTATTTGAATGTTCAGAACTTTAGGGGGTTTAAAAATTTCAAAAAAAGAATACAGTCTCTTAAAAACTTAAGTTTCTATTCTGTTTTTAATTTTTGGCAGTGAGAGTGGCAAAGAAAAAAATTTGTTTTTTTTTAATACACGACGTTAAAGTTCACAACGTTTATTAACGAAAAAACTTATTCACTTAATAAATTAAAAAAAAATAAAGCAGCAATAATGGTATAAAAATATTTAGAAAAAATAGATTGATGTTTATTTTATTATAATTGTTATATAAATAAATATTTAGTTAAAAATAATTATGGAATAAATTAAACAAATTTTTTTCGTTTAATTCGTTTTAACGATCTTTTTTCGTTTTAACGTTGTGGACTTCAACTTCGTTAAATACAATAATTTTTTTAAGAGACTATCTTCATTTTTTTTGGAGTTTTTTATTCGACTTATCTTAACTTTTTGAGATTTTTCTCTACTGCCAATAATTTGACGATAAAATTTTTTTTGCTCGACGCTTTTTCTCATCATTTTCTTCTTCTTCTTTCTCTTTTTCATGCTTCATCAGAACGGGAGAATATATTATTTTACTGAATTAAGGGTGAAAGGATGATGGTGCGTGCGGCGCGCATTCCCCGATAAGGGACTTGATTTCGAGGTCTCGAACGCGAATAAGGGGTGCTTTTTACCTAGCCTTCATTGGCAAGTGGCAACCCCTCTCGCAATATCCCGACAGACTTCGACCCCTATATACATATAGCGCCCTGGTCTGCGTCATATGAACGAGACGAACCCGACCAGGCGCAACCTGTAGCTGATCCTGACCGACGCGCCTCTCCTCGCTCTCTCTCTCTCTGTGTGTCCGGAAATTCATCCACGCTCGATTCTCAAACTCTCGTTCGCGAGCAGTTCAGTCAGTTTGTGTGTCTCTCAGTGCCACTCTCACCGCTAAGCCGTTTACATCGTGGGTGGTGGAAAAAAAGTGAACTCGAATCATATCCTCCCCTATTTAGGAAAAAAAGGGCATTATCTTTGGGAGAAAATTATTTTTTTTTTTTACTAAATGTCAGTGTCCATACAATCACAAACCGAGTGTCAATGATAATTATTGAAGGTGCAATCGAATATTAGTGTTTAGGAATTCTTCAATTTTTGCTTTTGCGAAAATTGCACGCTTGTTTTTTTTTGTATTGAGAAGTTCACAACTGATTTCTAAAACGGTATGATGTTGATTTAAATAATAGGGTAAATTTCTTGTTTTTTTTGTGATTTTCTTTCAATCGAGAATTCGTGTTTATTTTTTTGTATGTAATGTTGACGAAATTCTGAAAACGTCAGTGAACGAAAATATTTGTCTTTGTTGATTGGTTTGAAAATTACTCACTGTGGTAAAAAAAACAAAAAAGTAAAGTTAACTTTTTGAAACTTTCTGAATTATTTGTCGATATTCGAACTAATATTATTTTTTGTTTATTTTATTTTCAATGTAAACTCGATTACTATTTTTATTCTTTATTTATTATTATTTGTACAATTTTTTTTTAATTTTGAATAAACTTTAATATATTAATATTAAATTTTGATAAATTTAATATTTATTTTCGTTACTTATAAAAAATAGTCATTTATTCGAATCAAAGTAATTTATTCGGTACAAGTAAAATTTATATTTTTTTCAATGCCGAAATTAATTTATTCGGTGCAAGTAAAATTGATTTCAGTAAAAATGAAATAAATACAAATGTCGTACTTTCAATAAATAATAATCGTAATAATAATAATAATAAAAATAGTAATAATAATAATTAGATATTAATATTTGTAACAAAAAAATATATTATAAAAAATACAATTCTTTTCGTATTCATAATTATTTTATACAAAGAAATATATTTCCTAGTGTATAAATATACAAAAAGAATTGTATTTTTTTCGAATATAAATTTGTTTTGTTTTCATCTTTATCGGAAATTTTTTCTATATACATAGTGAGGGAAAAATTAATTTTGCACGAGGAAAAGTTTTTTAATTTTTCTTTCTGAGGGGAGTATTTCATAATAGTGCATGTCTTGTTTTGCAGAATAGAGACGCGTGCTTGAAAGCATATTAATTAAGGAACTTTGTTTTGTGTATTTAACGCAACTATTTGAATATTTGACAGGAAAGAAAAGTACTCCTCGAACTATATAGTAAAATATTCACTAGCATTGCCGATAATAATTCAAGTTTCATTGTTGACTTTGCAAAATTAATATTTTTATTAATTATTCCAATAGAAATTAAAAGTATTTTTTTTATTAAAATTATTAATAATAATAGTAATAATAATATGAATATTAATATAAATTAATAATAATATAATTATATTATATAATAATAATAATAATAATAATTACTATTATTATTATGTATATAATATTATTTATTAAAAAAAAATAAAAATCACATTACATATATCATTAATAATTAAAAATAGAAATTATCGAAAGTAGATTGATTTAATACGAAAATTTATTGTCTCTTTAAAAAAATGTAGTAATTATTGTAAAATGCATGGAAGTATAAAAAATTCCGTGAATTTGTAGACAGATAATTGTTCCTTTTTAATTGTCGAGATTAAATTCCACTAAAGTTGCGTATTATCGCTCTCATTTAATCGCTTTAATATTTTATTAAATCCACTTCTGCGCGAATATAACGACGACAGCTAAAAGTATTACATTACTGTCGGAACAAATCGAGATATTTCTACTTGCCAAGTCTATCGGGAAATTATTTGACGGTTTATTCTTACATTGTTTTCTTTGCAAGACTTCTTTTTTTTGTCTACTTTTTTTTGCTGCTCGCTGAATTTAACTTGAAAATTTCTGCTCTTTTATTTCAATGGAAATTCTGTTTACTATTTGTGAATTGAAAAAAAAGTTGTATATTTATTTTAATTGGTTTTATTATTTTATTTTTATTCATTATTATTATTATTATTATTATTATTATTATTATTTATATTAATATTTTATTACTATTATTATTTATTATTTATTTTTAATTTAATATATTAAAGTAAATTCTTTTGAAAAATTTCTTAACATTTTTCTTAAATAATCTATTTTCTTTAATAATTTTAATTGAAAATTTTGAAAATGAGTGAATTTCACGAAGAATTTCTTTCAAGTTTATTCCAATTCTTTTCAATATAATTGAATTCCTGTAAAAAATTCTATTCTTTATAGAAATTATTTAATTCTCGCACGAAGAATTTTACTATTTTTGAAAATAATTTAATTGTTTCCAAAAATTTGTTAGAAGATTGGAAAATAAATTAATTTTTTCGAAAAATTTTATTAAAAATTGTAAAAAATTTCACTGAATCCTTTAGTGATGAAATTTTATTGACAAATTGACATAATATAATTTTTGTAAACAAATTGTGTCTATTTTTCATTATTAAAGCAAAATAATTTAATATTTTACTAGAATTTTCTTAAAAATTGAATTCTTTCGTGAAATTTTGTTAAAATTGTGTTGAAAATAAATTTAATTTCTGGGAAGAATAAATTTTACTATTTTTGATAATAACTGACTTCCGCCGAATGATTTTTTTATTATTTATGAAAAACTATTTAAATTCTATTTGTAATAATTTAATTCCTGTGGAATATTAATTTTTTTTTAATAATCGAATTTTCGTGCAGAAATTTATCAAAATTTTTGTTTTAATAATTTAATTCTTCTTTGGGAAATTTTATGAAAATAGGTGACTATTAAAAATTAATGAATTAAGAAATTATTTTGAATATAATCGATTTAAGAAATTTGTTTATAAATTAGTTAAATTTGATTACTTATTTGAAAATAATTGATTTAAGAAATTTTTCTAAAAATAATTGAATTTTACATTACAATGAATTTCATTAAGATTTCAAAAAATAATTGAATCTGGTCGAAGAATTTTGCTATTGAATTTATAAATATAATTGAAATGTTGATGGCGATTTTTTGTTTAATTATTTGGAAAATAATTTCGACCATCTGCGATTAATTTTATTAATTTTCAAAATAATTGAATTCTTCCGATGAATATTGTTGTTTATGAAAATAATTCAATTCAGTAGTAGATTTTTGTTAAAATTCTTAAATATCAGAATAATGGAATTTTTTAAAATAAATTTCACAGACACTCGTTGAAATAATTAAATTTTTGAGATTAAATCACTTTTGGAATTTTTTTCAAAAGAATTTAATGTTTGCAAAGACTTTTGTAAATAATTAAATTGGTTCAATGGATTAATGAAAATTTTAGAGAATAATTGAATTTTCTCGTAAAAAAATTTTTTTTTATTATAATTGTGTTGAAAATAATTTAATTTCTGAAAAGAATTTTACTAGTTATTTTTTAATTATTTGATAAAGTGATATTAAAAATTGGGTATTTAATAATAATTAAATTACTTGTCCCTCTAATTAATAGTAATTAATAATGAAAAGTTTAAATTTGTTAAAAAATCGGTTTTTATTTTTTTCGTCTAAAATTTTAATGTTTTAACTATAAAGTTCAAAATTTCTGTGTTCTTTCGAGTAATTATTTGCTATCAAGTTTGTTTAACTTTCGTGTTTATAAAAGCGATACATCACTGTGTAAATTTCTTCATATACATTATATATCCGTATAGCATTAGTAGTGTGAGTAAAATTTAAGGGAATATTACACGATTCATTCCCTATCGTGTGCGGTTGAAAGTAAATTTATGTTGAACTGTTCGCGTGACTTACAAGAGAACTATGCAAAATTTCCATTTTCGGCTCGCGAGATTTATATTAAGAGACACTAAAATGTCCGATTATGTAGAATACGTATATATATAGATACTATTATGGAATTTGGCGAAATATCGATTGCTTACCTCCGAGGGTGTATGAAATAATACATATAGTTTATATCTCCCGCATTATAATGGCTCGTATATTCCTAATTGAAAATAATGTAACTGCTTCTTGAATACATAGCGCGTAATAATAATAACAATATAAAAACATTTTTGAAAAATTCTTTTTAAAATTCTTTAAAAAAATTTTTTTTAATTATTTTAAAAATATTTAAAATTATTTTTAAATTATTTAATATTTTTTAAAATTATTTCAAAATTATTGTAAATTATTTTTTAAATTTAAATATTTTTAAATTCATAATTTATATTTCACTGCGAGTACTCGTCCGTTAAACTTCATTCTTCAGTCGAAAATAATACTTTGAACAGTATTTTTTGTTATAAACAATTTTTTTTTGCATTCTGCAATTTTTCGATTGAACAATATTTGGATAAATTTTTTTTTTCGTAAATTACAAGAGAAATTGCGAATTTTTCGTGACTATTGAAAACGAAATTTGAGTAAGCTATTATTGGCCAAAAAAAATACCACAAAAGAGATAATAAGTTATTAGAAGAACGAGGAAGAACTGAAATTAAAGCACGTCCTACATGCCTTCAATTTCTTATCGATATATTTTGACCTACTAATAAGGCTGAACAATCATTTTGTCCCATTGGCCTCCTTTTAACAAATAAAAATTTTTTCCACCCTGTGCAAGAATTTTTCTGTAATAATTTTTTTTACAAAAACTTAAGGGTATTCAGACTATTATTAAATAAATGAAAACAGACTGAAAAGTAATTAAAGTCAATTAATGGTTTAATTACTGAGAGTAAAATAATATACTAAATTGAAAATAATTAATTAATTAATTTGGAATTTAATATGATTTTATTCTTTAGTCTTTTTTTATTTATTTATTTATTTCAATCATTCGATTTCGATAAATCTAAATTCGCTTGTTGTGATACATTTTTTCTTGGAATCAAGACTTTTTATTTATATTTCAAATAAATTTTATTGTTTAAAATTTAAATAAAATCTTTCTTTGGTGCAAATAAAATGAAAATCCTTTTTGTTTAGAATTTCTACTCGAAAAAAATCTTCACCTGGAACAACTATAAAAATTTCACTATATTAGCGAAATTTTTAGTTATTAGAGCGAATACTTTCGCTATTTCATAGAATATTTTCGCTATTTTAGCGAAAGTTATCGTTGTTCCAGTTAAAGCTTTTTTTCGTGTACATTAAATTTTACAAAATTTTCTGAAAAAAGCAATTTTTTAATTTGAGAAAAAAAATTAATAAACTATTTTATAAGATTTAAAATTGATTTATTATTATTCATTAGATTTAATTTGAGAAAAAAATTAATAGACTATTTTATAAGATTTAAAATTGATTTATTATTATTCATTAGATTTAATTTGAGAAAAAAATTAATAGACTATTTTATAAGATTTAAAATTGATTTATGATTATTCATTAGATTTAATTTGAGAAAAAAATTAATAGACTATTTTATAAGATTTTAAATAATTTGATTTTTATGCAATAATTATTATAATATAGCAAATTTATTATTATTTTGGCTCTATTGCAGTGAAATTATTAGTCGGGTAAAAAAACTATTCTATTTATTTTCGATTCTTTTTGAGAGGAAAATTTCCAATCGAGTTTTTTAATTATCTTTCGCAAAGTAATTTAGCTTTATTGTTATTTTCTGAAAATGACAGAAAATATGGTATATAATATAGAAAAGAAAGTAGTAATCTATATGAACAGATGCCTGTTGAGACAATTCAAGGAGCAGTCCATTAGCAGCATTTTCAGTGAGAGATTTTGTCTCAATATCCTATATCTTATGAATGGTGTAGTTGTCCGATTGCCAAAAAAGTATAAAAGTCTATTAATTTTAGTTTCAGGGGTAGAAAAAAGAAAATAGAAAATAAAACCTTTTAATCTCGCCTTCTTTTGTGCAGCATTTTTTTTTTGTTATTTATTTTCTACTTTTATATAAATAATGATTTTTTTCATCTATATTTATAGAATAATAATTTTTTCAAAATGAATCATTTTTAAATTATTTCTACATTAATAATTTCTTAATTATTTTAAAATTATTTTTACATTAATAGTTTTTTAATTATTTGTAAATTAATAATTTTTAAATTATTTTTGAATTAATAATTTTCAAATTATTTTTTAAGTAATCCTGAAGAAAATTTTATTCTTGAGAATTAAGCAGAAAATCAGTGATTATCACGCGGAAAATTTAAAGATAAAATTCGATGTAAAAATTTAATTAAAAAGTTAAAACTTGTTTCGTGTTAGAAATGGGGTTAATAACCTTCGAGACCAAAGTTGATGAAAGCTTGTAATAAGCTTTTCCTATCATTACTAAACTTTGATATATAGTATAGTTTACGAGAATGTGTTAACTTCCCTATTACTATTATTTAACTACCAGTGTTTATTATTTTAAAGTTAGTAATTCAACTGTTAGATAATTTAACGCCAAACAAATTTAATTCACTAGAAAAATCCTCTATACTATTATTATTATTATTATTATTATTATTATTATTATTATTATTATTATTACTGTTTTTATTTATTATTATCACTATTTTAATTATTTAATTATTATTATTTATTTACTTTCTTTAATTTATTATTTACTTTTTTTAAAATATTAAATTAATATTAGTTAATATTCCTTAAGAGTTAGTAATATTAAAAATTCAATTTTCAATGTTTGAATATAATTGCGAAATAAAATTCAAAATTAATAAAATTTAAGGAATAAAAATTATTATCTATATGGGCAATAAATTTTCTTTGACAGAGTGAAATAAATAAATTGAAAAAAAACTATCTTCTTGAGAAATGTGTTTCGAAATTTTAAAATACGTCAATATTCTCGTAAGTTGTAGACATTTGCAGAATCATCCCCTTACTTTCAAAGCGATAGCAATATAACTCAGATGTCCTATCCAATACACTTAGAGAGTTCAAATAAAAGGTTAGAAATGCGAAAGAGAAAAAAAGTCATTCCTGCACAAATTTCGTTAAAAATTTTTTTTTATTTTATTTTACTATTAGGTTCTCTTTTTATTAATTTTATATAAAATATTTTTCATTTGTTCGAACGAGATATTCGATTAATTATTATTATGCAAATCGTAGACTTTTTTATTTATTATTTATTTTTTTATTTTCTTTTTGTTTTTAAACTATGTGTTAATAAGTTTTATTATTGTAGGAAAAATATTGTATTTTACAATTGTATTGTATTGTAAGAAACACAATTTTTTTGTTTTATAATTTTTAATCTGCAATAATTTATTTTTTGTATAGTAGAATTTTATTTAAATATTTCACAATAATTGAATTAAAATTTTTATTAAATTATTAAATTATTTTTCGAAAAGTATGATTATATATTCTTCCTGTGTATTAAATCTCAATTTTTCTATAATATTTTTTTTCCTATCATATATATATTTTTTTCTATATTTTTGTAATAATTCCTCATGTATGTTTTTGTCGAAAAGCGAATATATTTTATAAAAAGAAATTCAAGCGCAAAAGAGAGAAAAAGAGGACGTGACACAGAAATAATTGTCTGCGATACTTTTTATAAAATGTTTTTCTTTTCACTCTCAAAGATTTAATAACAAGGTCTAATGAATATTTCCCTCGTATATTTCGTTTATGAATCTAAGCGAAAATAACTCGATGAAAATGGTTATTATCTCCTCTCTTTCTCTCTTTTTGAATATTTTATATAAAGCATTCACGATATTTCTCCAAGTTAACCAAGATAAACTGGGTTACTTGTTGTCACTCATCCCGTGCATAACTACTTCAAACTTCACTAATTAATTAACCTCCTGGCTTTATTTTTTCCCCCAAAAAAAAGAAAAAAAATTTAAAACTCTCTTTTTTTCTGTTTCAGATATATATACATATAGGAATGAAACTAATAAATCGACTTTAAAAATTTTCAACAACGAACCGAGAACGGCTTGTAGAATTTTTGGAGCTTAACTAATTGCCATTTTTACGCACACGTTTGAATACTAAAGGAGAAACAAAAAAATTTTCCTCCTAACTTTTTTAAATTTCAATGCACAATACTGGGGAAATTTCTCATTGTATAGAGAAAGGAAAATGCAATTTTGAGTGAGAAACTATAAAACTAGAAGAATTTACATTTTGCTAATATTTTTGCAAATTTAATAAAAAAAACTCTCGTCCTTTTTTTCTACCTGTGCTTTTTTACAAGAGGAGAAAAATATCCTTACAAAAAAAGGGACCAATTTTCAATTTCTCGAAAGTATTTATTAAATAAGAATTCTCAATTTTAGACAAGGAATTTTCTTAAAACTATTCTAAGCAGAAGAAAATAATTAAAAAAGAAAAAAGGCTATAGAATTAATACGAAATAAAAAAGTCGAATTGAAGAAAAAAAAGGAAGAGAAGAAGAATTTTTTGAAAAGAAACAAAATTTCCTGCCTCTATTTTAAATGAAAGAAACATTGAAACAATAGCAAGAAAAGGAATTGAATGGAAAAGAATTCGGAATCGAAAACTGGAATTGAAGAGACAAAAGTGGACAAAAGTGGAGGAAAAAATTTTCCCCTCTATTCTTATTGGAAGGAACATTAAATTGAAGAAAAGAATTCGAAAGAAAAGAACTCAAAAAGAAAAGAAGAAGAGAGTATGGAATATTGAAGAGAGAAGAAAAAAAATTTTTGGGGTGAAAAAAAATTTTCTATCTGAATTGTAAACAAAAGGAATTGAAAATAGTCAAATAAAGACAATTCGAAAAAGTGGAATTGAAGAGAGGAGAATCTAGGAATTTTTTGCCTAATAAAAAGAGAAGAAAATATTATAAAGATTAATTTAATAAGGTTGTGAATGTAACGTCCTTTATGATAATATAGAAATCGTGATTTTACAAGGAAGAAGGGAAGAAAAAAAGAGAAAGAAAAAAAAGAATCGAGAAAATACAAAAGTGATTGAAATAAAGAAGACAGAAACAAGAAAAAAATCGAGAAAATAAAAAAGTTATTGTTAGAAAGAAAATAAAAGAAAAGAGTCAAGTAATTACAAAAGAGATTGCAAGAAAGAAAAAAAGATCCGAAAAAATAAATTTATTGCAAGACAGAAAAATAGAATCAAGAAAATAAAAAATTGATCGCAAGAAAGAATCAGGAAAATAAAAAGTTATTGCAAGAAAGAAAATAAAAGAAAAGAGTCAAGAAAATACGAAAGAGATTGCAAGAAAGAAAAAAATCAAGAAAATAAAAAATTGATTGCAAAAAAGGAAAAAGAATCAAGAAAAGAAAAAAGTGATTGTAAGATAAAAAAGGATCAAGAAAATAAAAAAGTGAATTCAAGAAAGAAAATAGAAGAAAAGAATCAAGAAAATACGAAAAAGAGTGCAAGAAAGAAAAAAAGTATCAAGAAAATAAAAAAGTGATTGAAAAGAAGAAGAAAAGATAAAGGAAAGAAACAAGAAGGAAAATAAAGAAAGAAAAAGGAAAAGAAGAAGAAGAGGAAAGAAAATACGAAAGTGATTAATCGCGTGCCAAATTAATATTAGCTTCTTTGCTGTTCGATTATTATAATTAATATTATTAATATTGAGTGTAAAGGAAGAAGGAAAAAGAAGAGAATCAATATTTGCAATCTTATTGTGCGGTTTGTGGAGATTTTTTTCGAGAAAGAGGAAATATTTAAAGGAAGTTATTTTCAATTCGCAACATGCCTGCTCCAACTTCAACAAGAACTACGAGTAGTGAAGCTATTCGAATGGAGCCTCTTGGGAGAACATCCAGCTCCAGAAGCCCTGGACAAAACGGAACTGCCAATACTGAAGTGCCCGCAAATTCCGGTGAGTGTCAAAGCTATTGAATTATTCCTCAGGATTCCTTCTCCTTGTTTCTTTAGAGTTCTTTATCCCATTGGCATTTTTTCTCTCTCTCTCTCTCTATACGGTCAGGATAAAAGCATAGAAATAAATTTTTCTATAAAGTTTTCCGCTGTTGGCGTGAAATTCGCTTTAAATAAAAAAATACCACACAGAAATATAGGGCCAAAAATCAAGTAATTTTTTTATTGTTTTCATTTTCAAATTGTTTTGGAAAAATAATAAGAAAAAGTGGTTTTTTTTGGTGATAAAAATGTGATTTAACTTTTTTTATTTTTTTGGTATTTGTTTTGCCCCTGTTTATTATTTATCGTTTTTGAATTTAGCTCTGAGTCAAAGTTCAAAGTAAGAGACAAAAAATATTTTCCTTCTGCGAAACTGAAAATATTTTAAACATTTTGTGTTCGAATCGTGAGAAAAATGCGCCAAAGCAAATAAGTATTTAAATATTTATCAAATCAAAATTAAAGAACTTGGAAAAATTTTATTTGGAAATTCTGAAAAAAACGTAATTAAAATTTTTTGAAAATTGCTAAAAGCTCGAAAATAATTTTAAAAACATTGAAAAAATATAAATTTTTCACGAATTTCATTTTAAAAAAATTCTATTTTAAAGAAATTTCTTTTTTTTGCTTAAAAAAAATATTTTTGAACAATTTTGTATTTTTGCGAAGAATTGTAACTGAAAATTAGAAAAATCGTTAAATTTCAGAAAAATGTAAATAATAAATAATCGTAAGTAAAATTTTTTGAATATTAAATAGTTAAATAATTTCTCAAATTCCTGAAAATAGTTTTCAAAAAGTTGTTTTTTACAATTAAATTTTACCACAATTTTTGTTGTTCAGTAATAATTTAATTATCGATGAAAAAAAATGTCTTCAAAATTAAAAGAAAATTAAAATTTTTTTTGAAAATTGAATAGTTATTTAATTATTTTTTCAAATTCTTGAAAATAGTTTTAAAAAATTAGTTTTTAATAATTAAATTTTTTACCACAATTTTTGTAGTTCAATAATAATTTAATTATCGCTGAAAAAATGTCTTTAAAATTAAAAAACTGTGTGCGCTTAAAAATTAAAGGAAAATATTTAAAAATTAATCTTACAAGTTTCGATAATTTTTATTTAGTTTAATTTTTTTTATTGCAAATTTTCGTACAACATTAACGATCGATCAAAATAAATTAAATTAAAATAAGAGAATACATATCTAAGTGAGGTCAAAAGTTCAAGAGTTCAGTCATTTTTCAACACATTTCCCAAAATAAATTGTTTTTCACCTCTCATTATTTACGAACTGAATTCAGAAATATTTTCACCATTTTCACCCAAGAATGGTTTTGCTGAGTTTATTCTTCAGTTGTTCATTCTTAATTTTTTTTTGGTAGGAAAATTTAAGACGAATTTTTGAGATGTAGGAATAGTTATAAGGAATTAAAGAAACAAAGGACTATTTATTTTTTGGTTTTCTTTGTATATTTTAATTCTTTGTAAAGATTTTTGTTCTCCCTTAAACCAAAAAAGAGTTTGAAATTGTGAAAAATTGTATAAAATATATCTGAAATGTAATTAATATCTGTGAAAGAAAGTGTGGGGAAATATTTTTGTAAAATGCCCTGTGATACAATAGATATATTGCTGTTTATAGAGGCGAGTTGTCCGACCGTACATTACTTGATCTACTTGCATTGAATATAAATGAAATCCATTCATATTACCATTTTGACTCTCTTCAGAGATTAACTATCGTTATATATAGCAATCTTTTACGTGCATCGAAAACAAGAAATTATAATTATGCTCGTAAATAAATTATTCACATTGTTAATCATTGAATTAGGTTGCAATTGTTTTGTAGAAAATTTATTTGTAAACAAGTGAATTTTAAAATTATTCTCAAGGAACTTTTTGGAAAAATTATTTCGGAATTTGAATTCAGGACAAAGTCATATAGGGAAAGTAGAATTTGTCAGAGAAATGAGGGAAAAGTGGGGGATTTTTATTAAAATTATTGAAAAAAATTAAACGTTTAAAAATTTATTGTGTCTATTAAATTAAATTAAATTTTTTTTTATAAACTAAAACATTATTACGAATTCTAAAAAAAACATTCAATTTTTTCTAATTCTGCCAATAATTTCTTTTAAATAATTTAATTTTACTGAAGAACTGCCACAATAAATTGTTACTCATATAAATTATTTGATAAACAATTTTTTTTAATTTGAATTTCAATTCTGTTAAAATTAGTTTCAATTTTGAAAATGATTCACGAAATTTTTTTTAAATAAATTCAACTATCAGAATAAACATTAAAATTCTTACCTAAAAATAAATTATTTTCAAAAATTTGCATTAATTCTTAGCCGAAAATAAATTATATTTTTAGAAATTTCAATAAAATCTATTACAAAATTGAATTGTTTTCACAAAAAACAATATTTATCAGAAGAATTAAATTATTTTCAAAATTAGTAAAATTCATCGTAGAAGGTCGCAATTATTTTCAAAAAATTTTAAAAAATCGCCTTCAACATTTCAATTTCAATTTACAAAATCTTTATAAATAAATAGCAAAATTCTTCGACAAGATTCAATTATTTTTAGAAATCTCTTAATAAAATTCATTGTAATGTAAAATTTAATTATTTTTAGACAAATTTCTTATAAATCAATTATTTTCAAATAAGTAGTAAAATTGAACTATTTTGAAATAAATTTCTCAATTCAATTATTTTCAAAATAATTTCTTAATTCATTGATTTTCAACAGTCACCTATTTTTATAAAATTTTCCGCAGAAGAAATAAATTATTGAAACAAAAATTTTGATAAAATTCTGCACGAACATTCGATTATTTAAAGAAAATATTAAAAATTTCACAGAAATTAAATTATTTGAAATACAATTTACATGGATTTATTCGAAAAAACCGAATGTTTAAAAATTTGAAATTAAATTCTACGCGGTAATTCAATTAATTTGATAAATTTTTTAAATTCTTTTCGGGGATTTAATTATTTTTGTAAATAATAAAATCATTCGGAGGAAGTCAATTATTTTCAAAAATAGTAAAATACTTCGCAGAAATTAAATTTATTTTCAACACAATTTTAACAAAATTTCACGAAAGAATTCAATTATTTTCTCAAATTTTCATAAATTCATTGAAACAATTCAATGATCAATTATTTCTAAGATAGTCAGTAAAATTTATTTTCAAAATTCAATTATTTTCCAAATTTTTAAGAAAATTCTTGTAAAATAATAAATTATTTTCTTTAAAAATTAAAAATAGACACAATTTGTTTATAAAACTTGTATTATGTGAATTTTAAAATAAAATTTCATCACTAAAGAATTCAGTAAATTTTTTTCCAATTTTTAATAAAATTATTCGAAAAAATGAATTTATTTTACCGCAACTTTTAATAAATTTTTGAAAACAATTCAATTATTTTCAAAAATAGTAAAATTCTTCGTGCAAGAATTAAATTATTTCTATAAATAATAAAATTTTTCACACGAATTCAATTATATTGAAAACAATTTGAAGAAACTTGAAAGGAATTCTTTGTAGAATTCACTTGCTTTCAAAATTTCAAATTAAAATTATTAAAGGAAAGTAGATTATTAAAAAAAATTTTTTAATTCTTCAAAAGAATTTAATCAGGATTTTAAAAATTTATAATAAAATTATTCGCAAGAATTCAATTATTTTCATTGATAATAAAATTCTTCAAAGAAATTCAATTATTTTTAATTTAATTGTAGTAAAATTTCTCAAAAGAATACAATTATTTTTAATAATATTAATTAAATTAAATTATTTTCAAAAGTTCTAAAAAAATTCTTCGGAAAAACTGAATTATTTTTTAAATAGTAAAATTCTTTGCAGGAATATACTTATTTTTAAAAATATTTTGATAAAATTTCTTAACAAAATATATATATATATATATTTTTTAATTTAATAAAAGTTTTCGTTTGAGTAGAATAATGTTAAACAAGTTTTTTTTAATTTTTTAAAAACATTCAATTATGTTGAAAATTATGTTAAAATTCTGGAAAACAATTTAATTATTTTTATAAATTGTAAGATTCTTCGCAATGATTGTAATGATTTTTATGACATCAATTAGGTATAAAATTGAAAAAATTAAAAAAAAACAGTTATTGAATTTCAAATAGGTTTTAATTAGAGATTTTAATAATCTGAGTCCCCATGGAAAAATAGTGATTAAATATTTATTTAAAAATGAAGTTATTTGTGTTTTTGAATAATTTTACAATATTTGGAAATTCGTAAATAAATGTAATAGTAAACATGGTTTTTAGTATCTATAATTATTATTTTTATAGTGAATCGCAGTAGAATATTCTTTAGGGTTTTGGAAAAAAGTCAATATATTGTCTGAAAATCAGGGAAAATTAAATTTTTGTCGCAACTTTATTTATATTTTGTAAAAATATTCTTATATAAGTTGTTGAATTTTAAAAAAGTTTGAATTTGAAATTTTCAGGGAAAAACAAAATTTATTAATATGAATAGCATTGATAATAATATTGCGAATAATAGACAGTAATAAAGAGAGTAATAAAAAAGATAGTATTAAAAATGACAGTATAATAAAAATAATGACAATAAAAATGCGAATAATGATAATAATGATAATACTAATTTAGCATTATTAGCATTAATGTTTTTCCCCCCACAATCAACAAGTATCAAATTGGTCCATACTTATATAATCTTAATAACGAAAAGTCAGTTTGTATAAGCTTCAGTTATTTTTCTTTTATATATTTATTATTTTTTTTCTCTTGCTAAACATTTTTCGAAAGAGGATAAAAATTGTGTCCTCGTTATATTGCTTATGATAGCTGAATTTCGTGGTTATAACGACATTAGTAGGAGATTATCCAAGCGGAGATACAAACCTGATGGTATTCCATGGGTTAGGCAAGTCTAATGTGATCACTGGTGGAATGGAAAAGCGCAGAGAGAGAGAGAGAGAGACTAGGGGAAGCTGGATAGATACCCCAATGGACGCCGATCGATTCGCGATTCATTCTTCCTAGCAGAGAATATTACCTCTGCTCTGCTCCTGCTTTAACCTTTGAGGATGCAGATGGCAGCATATCATTTTGAATCTTTTCTCTCTTTAGGGAAACATTTTTACAAAGACTCCAAATGTATACTCGTGTATTTTAGCAAGAAAACCAGGCGCTCAACTTTAGCCACTTTCATTATTTTTTTTATATTTTTATTTATTTACTCTTATTTATACGTATAAGCCCCAGGGATAAATATTTGTGAAAAAATTTCTATAAAAATTAGAAAAAGTTTTTAACACTTTTTTTAAATTTTTTGTTAACTATTGCTCTCCATGGAGAAAAACTTTTTTTAATTCAAAAATAAGTATAGAATCAAAAATAAAAATATGTTTGGATTAAACATATTTTATGATTAAATTAAGCATTATTTTTTATGAATGAAATTGATTGTGCATTGAATCAAAATTATTATGTTTGATTCAAAGATAATTTTTGGTTGACTGTATAACGAAGATAATTATATTTGATTCAATATATTGTTTCCTCATCGCCTAAATTTAAATTAGTTGAAAATATTTTTTTTTCTAAAATGTTCACTAATTTGATTTAGTGATTGACTTTTTTGCTACAGAATAAGTAAAGTTTACTAATAAATGTTAGTTTTTTCTATATCACTGAAAAAAAAATTTATTTGATTCAAATAACCGATTATTTGTCTATAATCAAATAAATATTTACTTGAATCAAATAAATTGTATTTGAATCAAATATTTCAGTATTTGAAGCAAATACTAATTAATTCAAATAAAAATTATTTGATTCAAGTAAGTATTTATTTGATTATAGACAAATAATCAGTTATTTGAATCAAATAAATTTTTTTTTCAGTGTAAAATAACTAGTAATTTCTACTAATTTATTAGTTAAATTTACTAATTCAAAAGCAAAAAGCGAGTTTTTAATTTAAATTAATAAATATTTAGTAAAAACATTAGTAATTAAAATTTAAAGAGTAATTTCAATTAATGACTGACTTTTTGTTTTTAAATCAGTTAATTTTGCTACTAAATAGTAATTTCTGATGATTTATTAGTAAAATTAACTAATTCAAAAGCAAAAAGCGAGTTTTTAATTTAAATTAATAAATATTTAGTAAAAACATTAGTAATTAAAATTTAAAGAGTAATTTCAATTAATGACTGACTTTTTGTTTTTAAATCAGTTAATTTTGCCACTAAATAGTAATTTCTACTGATTTATTAGTAAAATTTACTAATTCAAAATACTAATGCAGTTAGTAGACATGTTTAGTAATTCAAATTTAGAGAGTAATTTGAATTAGTTATTGACTTTTTGCTTTTAAAATTGGAAATTAGTAATATTTGCTAACAAATAGTAATTTCTACAAATTTATTAGTAAAACTAACTAATTCAAAAGCAAAGAGCTCGTTACTAATTCGAATTAGTAAACATTTTTACTGATTAAAATTTAGAGATTAATTTCAATAAGTGCTTGATTTTTGGCTTCTAAATTAGTAAAATTTACTAATAAACAGTAATTTCTACTAATTTCTACTAATTTACTAATTCAAAAGCAACAGTTGAAAAAGCGAAATTTACTCTTGAAAATGACTTTTCCTATATACATTGTATTTAAAGAATTAAAAGAATTGAAAACAGATTTTTTAAATTAGGTCTCAAGATGTTATTTTTACGTGAAGAGGAGTTTAATTGACCTTAATATCAAGGATAATTAAATTTCAGACAATGTAATTTTACTCTTCTACTTTTTTATTCAGGCAGACTAGAAAGGTGAATTTTATTTTAAGAAATTTCTTACTTTACAGTGTTTTTAGATCAGATATCTTTGCAGATAGCACGCAATAAGCTTACCATGCAATTTTTATGAGCTTGCAGGAACAATTTCAATTATTTTCCAAAAAAAATTGCACCTATTCAATGATTTTCAATGTCAGCTATTTTAATAAAGTTTTCCAAAGAAATTCAATTAAACAAAAAAAATAAGCAAATAACCAGGAATTTTTTCACCAAAATTAAAATTTCTTCGCAATAATTCAATTTTGTTTAAAAAGTAATCATCTTAAATGTTCTAATACGATTCTTTGAAAGAATTAAACATTTTTTCGAGAAATTCAATTATTTTCTGAAATTTTTAAAAAATTCTTTGATAAATTCAATTGTAATCAGGAATTTTAATAAAAGTCTTTGCAAAATTAAATTATAATCAGGGATTTTAATAAAATTCTTTGCAAAATTCAATTATTTTTGTAAATAGCAATATTCTTCATAAGAATTTAATTATTATCATAAGTAACAAAATATTTACACTGAAATTCAATTATTTATAAAAATTGAGATCCATTTTTATGAAAAAAATCAATTCTTTAAAATTTTTCAATAAATTCCTTCGCAAGAATTGAATTATTTTCATAAATAATAGTATTTTTTGGAAGAATTCAATTATTTTTATTATTAGTAAAATTCTTTGCGCAGAAATTTAATTATCAATATATAATTTTAATAGAATTGAAAAAACAAATTTTTAATTATCATTGTAACGAGACAAGATTATTTTTAAAAAATTAAAAAAATATAATTTCCAAAATTTTCAATTAAAATTATTAAAAAAATCATAATTTTCAAAAAATTCAAAGATTTATTTATGTTCGATATTAAATTTTAAATTTGATAAGAAAAGAAAACCGGGAAAAAATTATGAACATAACAGAAAAATAATTGGGAATTTTGTTGAACGAAAATAGTAGACACCCTGATAATGAGATAATTTAGAAGAATTGAATTACTTTTCAAAATTTTAATAATAGGAATTAGTTACAAAAATTCAATTATTTACGTAACTAATAAAAATTGTCGCAAAAATTTAACTATATACATAACTAATAAAAATTGTCAGAAAATTTTTATTATTTTTGAATTTTTAATACAACGACTTTAAATGAAATCCTCGCACGAAAGAAATCTTTAACTGGAACAGAAAATATTTTATGAATATTATAAATATATTTTCGCTAAAATAACGAAATTATTTGTTGAAATAGCAAAAGAATACGTTGCAATAACTAAAAATTTCGTTAATATAGTAAAATTTGTAGTTGTTCTAGGTGATGATTTTTTTGTCGTGCGAAAAATTGCAATTATTCTTACAAATTTTATTAAATTCTTCGAAAGAATTCAATTATTTAAAAAAAAATTTAGTGTACCAAAAATTTGATTTACAATTCAAATGGATATGTAGAATTAGAAATAAAAAGAGTAATTTTCTCATTTTCATCGTCGTCGTCGTCGTCGTAATATATGTGTACAGGAGGGTTTTGTATTGACGAAATTTAAAAATGCAAATTTAACAATTTATTTTTCCCTCTCTCTCTGTCTCTCTCTCTCTCTCTCTTCCAATGCAACTGGTATACATCTGAATGTACTCTCCGTACCATTTAACCGACACTCCCTTCAAAAAGCCCTCATGCGCAATAACGAGACAAAGCGAGTCAAAGAAGCAACGTTCTTTACACTTCTCGAGTATACTTGAAAACAAAAGCTCTGTTGCAAAAGACAAAGCTTTTAAAGTCGGTAAATTGCTCATCAAGCCCTTTTCTGGCTCTATTTGACATATGAATATGAAGAAAGACATTTTTTTACCCCCTTAATATATGTGTTTCTAGTTCAGTGTTTGTTTTTTCTTTATACACTGTGTAAAGAGACGGTGTCATTCTTTTTTCCTTCTTTTCTTTTTTTAGGAAAGAGACGAGTCTGATTTTGAGCTACGCATAATTCTTAATTATTCTCCTCTCTCAGGAAAAATTATTGCTTTTATTATTATCATTATTATTTTTTTATTATAAATTATTGCTATTATTATTATTATCATTATTATTTTTTTTATTATAAATTACTGCTATTATAATTTTTTTATTGTATTTTATATATCTTGAAAAAATTTATTTCCTTTTGAATTTTTTTTTTGTTTGTCTTATGAATAAAATTGGAATTGTATTTGAATAAAATCCAAAACTGTTTTTTTCTTCTTTAAATCAAATTTACAATGAACATTCTTAAAAAATTATTACCAATAATTTAGGCGGAGATGAATTTTAGTTAAAAATTCAAAGAATAATTGAATTGTATAAATTGCGTTTTTTTCTAAATAATTGAATTTCAAAAGAATTCTTTGGAATACTGAATAAATTAAGTTTTTTAAAAAATTTTATTCAAATTTTGAAATATTATATTGTTTAGCTACAATTTGAATTAGAGAATTATTTTAGTTTTAACTATTTTTTGATATAAATAATTGAATTCTCAAAGAACTTTCGAAAAAATTATTGATAACAATTAATTTAGAGAAGAATTATAGAATAAAAAAATAATTGAGTTTATAATTTTTTTACAAATAATTGAATTTCAAAAGATTTGAAATTGATTTCTGTTTTGAAAAATGAATTTGTACTCAAATAAAATTTAAAATATCAAAAAGATAAGTTGTTGGAAAAATTTTATTCGAATTTATTTGAAATTTTGTAAGGTTAAATTGTTTATACAGTTTGATTTTAGAATTATTTTAGTGTTAATTGATTTTTTTTTATTTAATTAATTAAATTCTCAAAGAATATTTTCAAAAATTATTAATAATAATTGTTTTAGAGAAGAATTTAGTTGAAAATTGCAGAAAATAATTATTCATTGAAGAAGAATTTAAGTTTAAAATTTCCTAAAATAATAATAGTTTATAAATTTCGCCAAATTTATTATTTAAAGAAATGAATTTTCCAAAGGTTTCTAATTGAAATTTTAGAAAATTTGAATATTTTAAACCTGTAAAGAAAATTTTAATTTCTAAAGAATAATTGAGTTTTTCTAAAAAAATTTTATTCATGTTTTGAAATTGCTTGGAATTGTGTAAAATTTAATTGTTGTATTTCAGAATTATTTTAAGTAAACTTTTTTTTTATTTTGTTTAAAATAATTGCATTTTACATGAAAGTTGTTCAAGAGTTATTAAATAGAATTTATTTACTCGAGAATTTTTGTTAAAAATTCTAGAAAATAGATAGTTATTATTAATAATTATTAAGTCAAGAAGAATTGTAGTTAAAAATTTCCAAAAACGATTGAATTTTATAAATTAATATTATTGAAACATCTGTGAAGAAATTTTTTTTGTTTTTTTTTGCTATTGATTTAGTAAAATTTACTAATAAATAGTAGTTTCTACTAATTTATTAATAACATTTACTAATTCCAATTCTATTTGTAAAAATTTTTACTAATTAAAATTTAGGGAGTAATTTCAATGAATGGCTGACTTTTTGTTTTTAAATTAGTTAATTTTGCTACTATAAATAGTAATTTCTACTATACAATTTATTATTAAATTTTACTAAATCAAAAGCAAAAAAACATTCACCAATTTAAATAAGTAAAAAATTTGATTAATTAAAATTTAGAGAGAAGATAATTTTAAAAATAGTATTTTTGATAATTAAAATTTGTCTAATAATTAAAGTAAAAAAAAATTATCAATAACCACAGAAATTACTAATTTACAGTGTTTATTAAAAGGAAAATAACTACTTTTTGTAAAAAAAAAATTAAATTTTACAGTGTGTGGGTATGTGTTTATTATTATTGTGCATGTGTATAGAATGTAATTGAGACGAACTGAATAGCCAAGTTTATTTGTAGTCACTAACCCGTTAATCCAATTAAATACCTCTACAATTATAATTACACTTGAGTTAGTTATTGATCAATTGAATTGTATCAACGGAGCGGAGGTAGAATTTGACGCTACCGACTTTTCACACTTCCCCACTGGGAAAAGAAAAATCAATTCTCACTCCACGCTGAATTTTCATATCAAACGATGGCGCTATAATACACAATCAACATTGCTCCAATTAGCTGCATTCAAAATCACTGTAACAATTCATGGCTTAATTCTAATCGTCAATATTTATGTTTATGAAAACAATCATTTTCAGCGCAGTCATTATATTGTAAATTATTATCTCTAAAATGATAATAATTATAGTAGCTCTTTATGTTGCAAATTTTCGGTGGAAATTTCGACAAGTATAAAGAGATGAATGTATGAATTATTAGTATGTTAATTATTCAAATTCTTTTTAAATTAGTTACATTTTTTAGTATATTATTTATTAATTGTTGAAAATAATGAATTTATCGAAGAATTTGAGTGAAAAAAACACTAAAAAATTGATTTTTCAAAAATTTGGAAATGATTGTAAAAATTCAATTATTTTCGAAAATTAAAAAAACATTTTTGGAAAAATTTCGATTACAAAAATAATTTTGAAATAAAATTGTCCATATTTCAATTATTTTTATGAATAACATAATTCTTCTACGAAATTAAATTATTGTCGAAAGTTCTAATAACATTCTTGTCAAAATTTCAAGTATTTTCGAAAACTTTTCCCAATTCTTCTCCCAAATTAATTTATTTTCAAAAGTTTTAATAAAATTCTTGTCAAAATTTCAATTCATTTTTCCTAATTCAATAACGTTCACTGTCTAATATTTTTTAAAAATTTTCTAATAGTAGTCAATTATTTGCAAATTTTTTATAAATTTCCTAGCAAATAATTCAATTATTTTTATAAATACTAAAATCTTAACAGAGATTCAATCGTTTTTGCTATTTTATGAAAAAAATTTCATTATCTTGATAAATAATAAATATTATTTTTTTTATAGAAACTCAATTATTTTCAGAAATTTTAATAAAATTTGTTCCATATAATTTAATTATTTTCGAAAATAAAAATATTCACCATAAAAATTTAATAATAAAAAATTAAGGAGAATTCAATTATTGAAGAAAAAATTATCATCGATTTTTTTTTATAAAAATCGAAAATTTACAAATTATTTTATATTTTCTTGCAGTAAGTCAATTATTTTTATAAATAGTAAAATTTTTACATGGATTCAATTATTTTCAAAAGTAGCAAAATTTTTCGTAGAAATTCAATTATGTTCAAAATTTTTTTTTACTTTCTTGAAAGTTTCGATTATTTTTTTAAAATAATAAAATTCTTCTTTGAAATTAAATTCTTTTAGAAAAATTTCAATAAAAATCTTATTAAGATTTCAATTATTTTCGTAAATTTCCTTCAATTCAAAAACGTTTAATATCTACTAATTTAATGAAACTTTTTAAACGTATCCAGTTATTTAAATTATATTTGAAATTAGAATTCATCATAAACATTCAATTTTTTTTATAAATAATAAAAATTTCCCAGAAATTTATTCATTTTCGAATTATTTTAAATAAATTTCTTTGCAATAATTCTAATGTTTTGAAAAAGTAATCATCTTAAATGTTTGAATGCGATTCGAAATAATTGAAAAATAAAAGTATTCCTCTAAAAAATTTATTAAAATTTGTCGTGAAAGTTAAATTGTTTAAAAAAATTGTTGATAAAATTCTGTATTGTAAATCATTTTTTAGAAACATTCAATTATTTAATAAATTATTTATTTTTGTATTTTATTTCATTAATTTCTTTTATTTTTTTCTTTTTTTTAAATCTTTGCGTAAAATTGTTTTAGAAAATAATTATTATTAATTTTTAATAACAATTGTTATTAATTATTCATTTAAGAAGAATTTTACTTCAAAATTTCCTAAAATAATTAAAGTTTACAAATTTTTGCCAAAAATTTCTGAAAAATTTAGCTTTTTTAAAAATATTTTATTTCATGTTTTGAAATTGCTTGGAATTTTGTAAATTGTTGTATTTCAAAATTATTTTAATTGAACTTCTTTTTTTTTATAAAATTATTGGATTTTTATGAAGTTGTTCAAAAATTATTTAAAATAATTTAGAAACAATAATGAACTCTCTAAATTTGAATTAGGAAGAATATTTAGTTATTTACTAATTTGAATTACTTTTTGACCTTTTGCCATTGAATTAGTAAAATTTACTAATAAATAGTCATTTCTACTAATTTATTAGTAGATTTTACTTATTTTAATTCTAATTAGTAAAATTTACTAATAAAGAGTAATTTCCACTAATTTATCAGTAAAATTTACTAACTTTAATTCTAATTAGTAAAATTTACTAATTTTAATGTGTAATTAGTAAAATTGTTTGTAATTTTGTTTATTTTAATTCTTTTCCTATTGAATTAGAAAAATTTACTAATAAATAATAATTTCCACTAATTTATTAGTATGTAAAATTTACTAATTTTAATTCTAATTAGTAAAATTTACTAATAAATAGTCATTTCCACTAATTTATTATTGTAAAAGTTACTAATTTTAATGTTTAATTAGTAAAATTGTTTGTAATTTTGTTTATTTTTGATCTTTTCCTATTGAATTAGTAAAATTTACTAATAAATAATAATTTCCACTAATTTTTTAGTAAAATTTACTAATTTTAATTCTAATTAGTAAAATTTACTAATTCTAATTATTAAAAATTTGTACAAATTCAAATTTAGAGAGTAAAAAAAAATCGAAATTTTATTCTGAAAATCAGAAAAAGACAAAGTTATTTTTTTTGTTGTCATCATTGGAAAAGTCACAACGTTCATCATCATAACGCTTGAAGGGTGAAAAAAAATATTAGGGTGCGTAGGAAATTTTTTGTTTTGTTCCCCAAATTTATTTTATTTTCTGCGAGGCAAAGTGTATATTGTATATATGCGGGATGAGTTATCATTCGAAGATGATGGTGCATTGATTTGGTTTTGTGCGTGGATAAAAAAAAAGTGAAATGCCCCTTTTGCACGAGAAGATGGCGCCATGCTACAGTTTGATAAGCACCCTCTCGCGAGTTGGTACACGCTCACGCTCCACTCTGGCGGTGGCGGGGGTGGTTCAAGGAATAGTGGAGGAAAATCAACCCCCGAGAATTGGGGCTTTACGAGCTTTGGATGCGTCGCCATTTCTGCCTGACATCACGGGTATAACCCACGCTATCCGAAATGCCAATAAAATACAAAGACGCGTCGTGGCGCGCGGCCTCATCAACTACTTATTATTGTTAAACAACAACAACAACAAAAAGTGTCGGCTCTTTTCTCTTTTTTTTAAATTCTACACAACAAACAGAATAGTATTCTTGGAAAATTTTATTATTGTCGTGATTTCGGTAAAAAAAAAAAGTGCCACTGTATATATACATATATATATATTTATCAATATATAGTTAATATTTCGTTCTCATCGAGGGAGTGAAAAAGAGAAAGAAAAAGAGAGAGAGAGACAAGTGGTGGATTTTCTTCACGCATGCATTGCTCCGTCCTCGTGTACTTATAAAATCAGGAGAGTGGAAAGAGAAAAAGGGAAATTTTTGGAAAATTGTCTATTTTTGTTGCTTCGCGTATTCTCAAAATATCGCGAATTCTGGCTGAACAGAGAGAGCCTCTTATTAAGATCTCGTATGCCTCGACAGACGGCGAGGTAAAGGGATTCGTCTATCGAAGACCGCCACCTAATCGCTTCGCAATGAGCGAACAGGATGTCGATGATGTCGCCTTTCTAACAGGTATTAAAACAAAAAACAATTTTCCCCTTTTTTCCCCTTTTTTTGCTATTTTTTATTCTATTTTTCTCTTTTGGGAAGACATATTTGTTTCTTTTTGACAATTTGCATTTTTACTTCATTTCAATATATAATCGTGCGTGTAGGAATGATTTCTAAAGGCGCATGCTTATTCCCAAAAAACTTTTTTGACAAAATTGTAATTTGCCAAAAAAGCGCATTTTAACTTAAAATTAACATAAAATTGAACATTGTCATAAATTTCAATGGCACACAAAGAACCATTCATTTAACATAAACATCATTTGTCATAAAATGCATTTAACATAAATATCATTTGTCATAATTTATTTATTTATTTTTAACTTTATATATATATAAAAATATATATATATATTACAGTTAAATGACTTTTATGACAAATGAAATTGTTGGCAAATGAATTTCATGGGAAATAAATTTTATAATAAGTAAATTTTACGTAAAATGAATTTTTTGTCAAATGAAATTTATGTTAAATGATTTTTATGTCAGAAGAAATTTATGTTACACGATTTTGTTATTAAATGGAAATTATGTTATATGAGTTTCATGTAACATGGAATTTGTGTTAAATGTTAAATATAAATATTTATATTCAAAATTTGAACATTTATTTAATTTAATAACATGGAATTTGTGTTAAATATTAATATTTATATTTAACATTTAAACATTTAAACATTTGTTTAATTTAATATAAATATTTATATTTAACATTTCACACAAATTCTATGTTACATGAAGCTCACATAACATAATTTCCATTTGACATAAAAAACATGTGACATAAAAATCATTTAACATAAGTTTCATATTTGACAAAACATTCATTTTATGTAAATTTTAATTGTTATATAATTTATTTCGCATATAAATTAATTTGACAACACTTTGTCATTTGGCATAAAAATCATTTAATGTAACTCTCATTTGACACACAATCCATTTTTGACATAAATATCATTTTTCATAAATTGCACTTGACATAAATTACATTTGAAGTATTTATAAATATCATTTAACATAATTTTTATTTAACATAAAATTCACTTGATATAAATTTCATGTGGCATAAACTCCATCTAACATAAGTCTCATTTGACATAAAATTTACTTTAGATAAATTTTCTTTTCGTATAAATTCCATTTAACGTAAAATTTAACAGCAGTATCATTTGAAAATAAAGGCGCGAATTTCAAAATTGGCGAATCACAATGTTGTTTATAATATCTAATTATGGTCACTTTTAAAATTTGCGCCGATATTTTTTTATGTAAAATGTAATTTAATGTAAAATGAATTTTATGTCGAATGAAAAATTTGTTAAATGACTTTTATGTCAAATGAAATTTATGACAAATGAATTTTAGTATAAAATAAAATTGATATCAAACAATGTTATGTTCAATATCTACTGTTTTAATACAATTTTATCTAAACGAATTCAATTATTTAAACAAAATCTTGGATAAAATTCTACGCACAAACATATTTAATTATTTTCATAAACAGTAAAACTTTAATAGGAATTCAATTATTTTGCAAATTCTTCTATAAATTTATTTGCAATAATTCTCAATGATTTTCATAAATAATAAGATCTGTAACAGGGATAATTTTTGAAAATTTTAATTCACTTCTCAATTTATTTTTAGTTGAAATAAAAAATGTATTTTTACAATAAAGAAAAAATTTATTTTTGCATTAAAGAAAAACATTGTTAGATGGAAGGAAATCTCAATTTTGACTTAAATGAGAAATTATTTTGAAGAAAATAAATATTCGTTTGGGTTTATTTAAATAATTTAATTTACTTGAGTTGAATATATATATACTTGTTAGATATAAATAAAAATTATTTGAAAAATTTTGAGTACCTTTCTCCACTAATTTGAATTGATTGAATTTGATAAATTTTTTTAAGTGTATATATCGTAATAGTTATAAGATTGTAAATGTTATGCATTTTTTTTAGAATAAATTATTTTTTTATAGTCAGCGCACTACGTGAAATTAAATTTAGTCTCTCTATAAACTCTGGCCAAAATCTATAAATTCAGTCGAATGTAGATTATAAACTTAATCCATTACGTAATGGTATTATTTTAAAGCAGTAAAAACTTTGCTATAAATGATAAATGGTACGAATTATTATTTAATAATACTGTATATTGTGTTTTATGGAAATAATCTAAAATAAGATGCAAATTATTTGGAACATAATTAGTAACATTGACATAAAATATGCTATTAAAAATATATATACTAAATGCACAATTTAATTTTTAATAATTCAATTATTATACCTAAAATTTAAACTGAACTTAAATTTTAACTTCAATTCTTATTAGAAAATTCTACGAGAATTCAATTATTTAAATGCGGAAATAAATAGTTCAATAAATAATTTTATAAATAATTGAATATTTCGTAAAATTGAATTCTCAAAATATTTTGCAATGAATTTTATTATTTATCATAATAATTGAAATTTTGTTAAAAATTTGGAATATAATTAAATGTATTGATAAAAAAATTAATTTTTTAAATAAACGATTATTCGACTAAACTATTAATTAAATATTAACACTAATAAAATAATTCTTATTTAATTCCATTAAATATTGTATTTTAACCAATAATTTCAGTGTTTGAAGCAAATACCATTTAATTTACTCCAAGAAAAAATATTTGATTTGAATTAATATTTATAGTTGTTAACACAAAAGTAATCGGTTGTTTGAATCAAATAAATTTTTTTTCATTGTGTTTTTTTACTAATTGAATTATTTTGGAAGACTCTATTAAAATAGTAGAGAATGAATATATTTAACTTAGAAGCAACTATAAATTTTTTTATATTAATTTACATTAAATTTCAAATAAAATTTATTTTAATTTATTTATTTGTTTCAAATAAATGTTATTTAGTTTAAATTAAATTTTATTTGTCTCAAATACGTTTTATTTATGTCGAATAAAATTTAATTTGTCTCGAAAATGTTTCACTTATGTCGAATAAAATTTTATTTGGCTCAAATATATGTTTTATTTATGTTGAGTATAATTTTTACTTAAATCAAATAAATAGGATTCAGAGACAAATATACATTTATTTATTTCAAATAAAATAAATTTTTGATGTAAATAAATTTTTCTACGTGATTAATATTGCAATTTTAAAAAATAAAAAGAAACGAGTGGAAATTTTCCATTTCCGTAAATTTGGGAAGAAGGAAATAAGCATTAAGTACATAAGATATCGCGTGGAATGTCAACAAAGCGGAAAATATGCATAATTTGCCTATAGCGTAGAGTAGGGAATAATTTTGCGCTGAGAAAAGGGTTAAAGAGAGTTAAGTCGCAGTAGTGGGTAAATGTGTTGCGATGTGCGTGACGTTGTTCATTCCAATTTTTTTTTCTTCTTTTTTCTTTTTTTCCCCATCCTTGCATGTCAGTGTCCTACTCTTTTGAATAAAAACGATTCGACCAGCTGGCCCACTTATGGTACCCGGGCTCTAGGCCGGCTACTAGAGAATGTATACCTCAGAAGCACGTGTACAAGATCAATAACAGAGGAAGCGCTTCTAATTTTTACCCCCCATGTATATATAAATATGTATATACGGAAAAATATTGTTCGATTCGCGCACTTGGAGCAAAAAGTATTATTTATTCTTTATTATTGCACTCTGAAACATCAAAATTATAATTAGTAGCATTATTATTATTATTATAATTACAATGGCAACAAAAAATTTATTTCATTCAAATAACCGATTTGCACCCAGAGAAAAATGTTATTTAAACTAAATATAGTACATTTGGCTCAAATATACGTTTATTTATCTCAGAACCAACTAGAATTTTTATTTCTTTTAAATATAATTTTTATTCGATATATAAAAAAAATTCTACGTATCGTAGGCTTTATTTTTTTTTATATAAAAAACATATATTTGAGTCAAATAAAATTTATTTAAAACAAATAAAAAGTTTGCTTTTCTATTTCCGAAGTTTAATAAAAAATTTAATTCGGTGAATATTATAAATATTTTAAAATTAAATATTAATGTTTTTCATTAAAAATTAAATTAAAATTGAAAATTATTGACTTTTTACAAAAAAAAAAATGTCAAAAAATTTGAAGGGATTAATATTGAATTACATGGTAGAATTTGTTTATTTTTAAAAATAATTGAACTCTTATGAAGAGTTTTTCTCTATATAAAAATAATTGTCCTCTTGTGAAGTGTTTTTGTCTTTATAGAAAATAATTGAAATGTTTCGAAAAATTTTATAGAAATTTTTGAAAATAATTAAAAATTCTTTCATGACATTTAATTGAAATTGTTTTGAAAATAATTGAATCTGTGCAAAGATTTTACTTTTTATAAAAATATAGTAAAATTTGTTACTTTTGAAAAGAATTGATTTTCTTGAAAAAGTTTTACTATTATGTATAAAAAATAAAAATTATTTAATAGTGTCGTAGGACTTATGAAGAATTAAAAAAAAAATTTAGTACTAAATTAAAAAAAAATTTAACATCTGAATTCTTTCAAGGAATTTAATTAAACTTACTGTAAACATAATTGAATGGTGCTAAGATTGAACTATTTATAAAAATAATTAAATTTTTGGAAATAATCTTAAGAATTAGAAAAATAATTGAATTTTTGCAAAGAATTTCTTAAAATTTTGTAAAATAATTGAATTTTCAAGAAGAATTTTGTCAAATTAAAAAAAAATTTTTATTCTTTTGAGAAATTTTATTAAAATTGTCTTAAAAATAATTTAACTCAAGCTGAGAATTTTTTTACGGAAAATAATAAAATCTTTCCAAAGAATTTAATTGAATTTTTGTCATTATAATAAATTTTCTTATTTCGACTAAGAATTTTATTTGAATTTTTTTAATCGAATTTTATTCTGAATAAATATTTAAATCCTTATAAAGAATTTAATAACAACTTTTGAAAACATGTGAATTTTTGTATTAAATTTTGTTTGAAATTTTTTTAAAATAATTAATTTCACGCAAAACATTTGATAAATTATAAAAATAGTTGAAATTTCGCTAAGAACTTTAGTAAAATTTTTAGAAAATAATTGAATTTTGTTGAGGAGATAATTTAAAAAATTATTTCATTGGTTATCAAAAATTTGGAAAAAGAAAAGTAAAATTTTTCCAAATAATTAAATTTTCTAGAAGAATTTTATCTATAATTGGAAAAAATAATCAAATTCTTTTAAGAAATTCCATTACTATTGTATTTAAAATAATTGAATTTTAGCGAAGAGTTTTATTAAATTTCTCGAAAACGATAAATATGTAGAATTAATTAGTAAATTATTTGATGTTTTAATTTGACTTTTAATTTTTGAAACAAAATTAATAAATATTGATTAATTTATTCAATTTTGGTTATATCAATTAGTATAGAATTCGACCGATTTTTATTTTTTGAAAATAATTTAACGTTTAAAAAAGTAATTAAATTTTTACAAACAATTTCTGAAAATTTTCGAAAATAATTGAATTGGTTCGAAAATCTACTATAAAATTTTAGAAAATAATTGAAATTTTCGAAAGAATTTTACTATTTTAAAAAATATTGAATTTTTGCAAACAATTTCTGAATATTTTAGAAAATAATTAAATTTTGTCAGAGAATTTATTAAAATTTTAGAAAATAATGGAATTTTTCGAAAGAATTTTACTATTTTTAAAAATATTGAATTTTTGCAAACAATTTCTGAAAATTTTAGAAAATAATTAAATTTTGTCAGAGAATTTCTTAAAATTTTCCGAAAATAATTGAATTATTTCGAGTATCTATTAAAATTGTAAAAAATAATTTAATTTTTTGCAAATAATTCCTTAAAATTTTGGAAAACAATTTTGTTTCTAAAATCAATTAAAATTTTTAGAAAATAATTGAATTGTTTTGAATGTTCATTAAACTTTTAGAAAATAATTCATTTCTTTTGTGAAATTTTATTACAATTTTGTTAAACTATTTTGAAAAATAATTAAATTCTTGCGAAGAGTTTTACTAAAATCTTTTGTAAACCTAAACAATAAGAATTAATTTTGTTCTTAATAAGTGAATATTTTTCGAATTTTAATTACGAACGTGTTTCAAAAGTTTATAGTTGAAAATAAAAAAAGTTTGCAAGTTTCATAATAATGATAATAAATGGAATACAACTTTCCTCGCATAAAATTTGCTATATAGTTTATAATACTAAGTATTCCGTATAATTACAAGACTTCCCTCCCCGCGTTTATTTTTTAATCACTGGTATATAATAAATTGTGATCAGCACCGCACACGTGCGGCGTGGCACTTAATTCTTTTCAACATCAAGTGCCTGTTTCGCTTCTCGTCAAGTCATCATCAGTCGCTTCGTAACATGCGAGTCGCATAAAAATTTTACATCCACCCTGCCACTTGACCCGGATTCCAAAGCTGCTCCACACTACATATGAAAGAATTTCTTTGCGCCCCATATATACATACATATACGTAAGTCGTGATTGAAAAGAGACCCGTTCTCACACTATGCGAAAAACTCCTTTTCTTTTTTCTTTTCTTTTAAATACACAAACACATGCTTTCTTCACGTGTGTATAGAAAAAAATCCCTTTTCGCTACTTTTATTTAATAGTCTGCCCACCGAATGTTTTCAATGAGGATTTTTATTTTTTTCTTTCCTTTTTTTCAAAACTTTATTAACAAAATCTTTACAATTGTTTCAATTAAGACTGTCGGTATACTATAGAAAAATTTATTCGGGTGATAATTAGATGAATTTCTCACTTTATTGCACGAAAAATATGTAACGTAATTTTTACAATTTATATTGAATCTATTCCAATATTATTTATAATTCAATATTTAATTGTTCAACAATTATAATAAGATCATAAACATCAGTCTATTTTTACTAAAAAATTTTGTGGATTTCGAAACAATTCAATTATTTTCCAAAATTTTAAGAAATTGTTTGTAAAAAATCAGTTATTCTTTTAAATAGTAAATTATTTTTTTTAAATAAAAATCGGTAGAATTCTGCTAAATTAATAAAATTCATCACATAAATATGAACTATTTTCAATACAATAATAATGGAATTTCTCAAAAGAGTTTAATTTTTTTTCAATTTGATAAAATTCTTCTAGAAAATTCAATTATTTGGAAAAATTGTAATTAAATTCTTTGTAAGGATCTAAATATTTATTTAAAAAAATACTCGATTTAAAAAATTCTAATATAATTTTCGAACCAATTCAATTATTTTACAAAATTTTCGGAAATTGTTTGTAAAAATTTTACAAACTTCAGGAATATTGTGCACTTCGGAATCAACCAATTATTAAAGATAATCTTCTGTCATTCTTGAACACTGACTTTGAGAGTAGCTAATCCAAAAAAGTTGACATTATGTGTAAATTGACTCCAGGCAACAATGGCTCAGGACCATGAGTTTCCATATACTTTTCATAAGCTGAATATGCAACTTTAATTCCTGCATAATCTGCCATATCTTCAATTCACAACACTTCAAATGAATTAAAAATTTAATTAAATCATTTTAAATTATTTACGGAAAATTAATCATCAAAAACAATTTTAATGCTAACTTTTCATGAATAATTTTTTCAGTGAAATTTGTAGTTGTTCTAGGTATAGATATTTTTTCGTGTACCTATACTAAATTTATTATATCCAAACCCACATAACCTTGGAGTCTGGAAACCAAGGTATCTGTATGCAGATTTCAAAAAATAACTTTTTTATCAATTGATAACTTAATTTTTATAGGACATTAATACTTGTTTTTAAAGTCCAACATTTCGGGTTTGGTTTATTTAATAAAAATTGTTAGAAATTTATTTCTCGCACATTTTTACTGCTTAAAAATTTTTGCTCTAAGAAAAATGTATTATACATTTAAAAGAACATTGTTTATACAATTTAATTATGTAATACCCGATTAAAAATTTTTTTAAAAATATTTCTTAAAAGTACGCACATTTAGGAGAACATTTTGTAAAAATTCCAAAATAGTATCTCTAAATGAAGACCAAAAAAATTTTTTTGGGGGTTTTTTGTGAGTAAAATAAAATTTTTTTTTTTAAATTCCTCTTATTTATTTATATAACTCGTACAAATTTCATTAAAATCAATCAAATGGTCTTTGAGAAAAACAAATTTTTGATTTTTCTTTCCCCCTCCATAACTTTTACAAAAATCAATTATTTGAAAAAATATTTGCTGAAAAATGTTATCTTACTGCTGCCAACATGTAACAAAAGTTTCAAATTTTTTTGAGAGAGGGCAGATTTTGCATGCTCACTCCGCTAGGCCGTTTGCGCCTACAGAACGGCTTTAAAAATTAGGAATACTCGCATAAAGAATTGTAATTTCAATAAACAATAATATGTATAATAAGCAAAAAATAATAATGTAAATGGTTACAATAATAATTAAAACTAATAACAATATCAATAATAATAATATGTAAAATAATAATTAATGATAATAATAATAAATTAACAACAAATAATTGTTATTAACATATTAAGTTAATAAAGAATGTAACAATTTAAATGATAAATAATTACATTGCAAAGCAATTTTTTAGGAATTCTTGATATAACATTTATCTGGCGGATTCATTTTCGTGTTTGACGCACATTGGAAATTTTTTGCGAATTCTAAGCTATTGGAAAGGGGACCGTTGACTCGAATTTCAGGAATACTGTGCACATCGAAATAAGCAGTTTCCTGAAAATCATGTTTTGTCAGTTTTGCACACATACTTTGAGCGTAGCTAATCCAAAAAAGTTGACGTTGTGTGTAATTGACTCCAGGCAACAATGGCTCAGGACCATGAGTTTCCATATACTTTTCATAAGCTGAATATGCAGTTTCAATTCCTGCATAATCTGCCATATCTTCACCTTGCGTTCCATATTTGCCTATCTGTAAAATATTTATCAAGATATGTTTTCTTAGTAGATTAAATTAGATTAAAAATTCCCTTCATAGAATATTTTGCTACAGCAATGAGATGAATGAAACATCTATTGTTATTAACGATTCTTATTTAGGGGAAGTAGTTGAAACCCCCCTTTATTTATTCGTTAAAATTTTACATATTTTAAGAAACTTACATCTAAATCAAGTTCCTCGAATCTGTAGTGGTTGTGTTGATTGATTATACATTGAACTTTACGAAGAAATGTTGCATTAGCTTCTGGAGTCCACCAATTGATAAGCTTACCTTCCTTATTATAATTTCTACCCTGACTGTCAAAAGCATGAGATATTTCATGTGCAATTAAAGACCCCATTGATCCGTAATTCATATATTTAGGTCTTCCTTCATTGTAAAAAACTCCTTGAAAACAGGCCGGTATTAGAGCTAAAAAATATTTATTTTATAATGAAAATATTGTGATTACTTAGACTATCTGGATAATATTAGTGTTTTAACGTTAAAATTTAATATACACACCAATAAGGTTTTCCATTACAGAATAAGAAGTTAAAACATCTGTTGCACTTTGTAGTTGTTTCCAACCTTTCTTATTTCCTGGACTTTGGATTGAATTTACATAAGATTCGTATTTATTATTAAATTCTTTAACGTTTGATAACGACTGAAAATAATCGCCTGGTATAATTTCTAAGTCTTTGTAATATTCATCAATTTCTTCGTCATAAGAGAAATATTGACTTGGACTTTGAAAAATTATGGATTCCAATTTTTCTAATGCTTTAAGTTTCGTTTTATTGTCCAGCCAAGAATTCTGGAAGAAAAGAGAAAAATAGGTAGTTTTCATAAACATAAATTTCATAAATATAATTTATTCACATACATTTGTTAGAATAGCACTATACTCCTTCTGAATATTATGAATCAGTTCATCTGTATCATTCCGAAACAAGACATTATTAAAAGTATTTTTCACATAGAAAAATGGCATAGCCTCATTGAAATTTTTATAAAGAATATAATAACATTTCTTTTTAAGTGTGTCAAGATATGATTCTAACATATTGTTAATTGCTCTCCACATATGATAGTTTGCTAGATCTCTTTTTGAAATAGATGGAATAAGTTTGTTAAGTTTTTCAAAGTAGCTAATAGGATTAAGCTCGATAAGTTCGTCATCATGAATTATTTCTGGTTTCATTCTCGTATTAAAAAATTCCTTCCACAATATATTTGGGTAATTTTGGACTAGTTCATTGACAGTCATCGTTCTTCGAGGTGAATTTTTGTCAGATTCGTTTGGTTCAAAAATCTGTAAATTTAATTTCCGTAGAAATAAAAGATTTAGGTTACGTTTTATTAATTTTGAATACTTACTTCATTCAGTTTATTATTAACTTCCATCATTTGTTTTAAACTATTTTCAACATCACTTTTTTCTACTCCAATCAATTGTCCAAGGGTAAGTAAGGTATTCTCCAATTCCCGAGACATAACCAATTTGTTCTGTTGTTCAAGCTAGGATATTGAATTATTTTTATTTAGACAAGAATTTACTTAATGAATTCAATTCTTTGTTTTTTTAAGACATATTTTTATTATATAATTTTATACTTACATGCGCGGCTGGTCCAATACGCATATTCCTTCTATATGCATTTTCAGGAAAGAAGTTGATAAAAGGATTATAAAAACCGTTCTCATATTTAATTCGGTAGAAAAAAATTTCCCATTGGAAATTCTTATCTTCCCAAGAATCATTTTTTAGAAGAGGCCACCCATTGGTTTTATTTATAAATTCCTTCATTGAATTTATGGTTCTTTCTTTTGCTTTATTTTAAAAAGATGCACAAAAACGAAGCAATTAAAATATAAAAATGGATAAAATCAAATAATTTTAATTTCCTCTGTGTGAATATCAACATAAGAAATATATTACAGTCAGGTCTCCGAACTGTAACGTTCAAGTTAAGGAGTAGTGTGAATTTCAGGAAATGTTGCAGTTTTGAAGCCTGTCTGTATATCAATTTTTAAAATTGTACAAAATGATCTCACCATCATCAGAGCAGCTTTTAAAAAATGTTTTGATTAATCTGACATATCTGGGTAAAGAAGGCAAAGTTTCATTCCGTAGATAATTCATCATTTGTGGATCAATGTTATCTTTAATCAGTGTATACTGATTTTCTGACCTTACCCATCTTCCTTCATCAATAATAATGAATTTACCACAAGCAAATTTGTAGAAATTATCACAGGGATCCAAACTTGGGTTCATATAACTTAACACTCTTGATGCTATAAAAAAGAACATTATGTCATTATGATATTATCTTTTAGCCTCCTAAAAATATGCTAATGGACTATATAGCTTATTAACTATACTAGCTTGCTACTCTTTAGATTTGTGTAATTAAATAATTTTTCTATTTTTTAGAGAATTATAAATATTAGTTTACAACGTTGTTAACCAAAGACATTTGAAAAACTTCTTCCAACCTGTGCGCATACATTCTGGTGTGGAGCAAACATTTCTGTCACCGGATGGCTTTAAATCTAGATCGCCTGGAACTATTTTTATTTTATGTTAATTTTCATTTTTAGTTTAGTAAGAATCGACTTTTACAACTATATTAGATAATTTATGATGTTACAAATATTATGTCTGATTTTTTATGGAATACTTATATTATCAAGCAAAAAATATTTCACATTTTTCTTTTGCTTAGTACTTACAAATGATTGTATCATTACTTTGTGCTTTTGAAAAGGGAAGTGCAAGAAGACATAAACTAGAAAAAAATTGTCCGTGTGTAATTAAAAGTAATACTTAAACATAAATGAAAGAAAGTGAAGTGAAAAAAAGTTCCAAGAAAAATTGACTTTATTTTAATATATTATTTTGTACTATACTTACAGCACTTTAAAAAGCAACAAGGTACGACCAGGTTTCTTTATTTTTGAAAACGTAACATTTCCTGACAGAGCGTACATTTTGATAGTTACACACAACAGTGTATAGTGAATCGGTAAGATTCGAAATTTTATTTATATTGTCCATAGTCGTGATGCAGGTGCGGAATTTTATGTCATTATTATCAAATGCGAAGAAAAATTTAGAACACCAACACTATTACATCAACAAAGTTTACGATATTTGCACTAAAAACGAATTTTGATTGATTTCAATGTAAAAGTAATATTATTTTTTTGATATGAAAAATTAGCATATTTTTGATTTTAAATAACCAATACAATATATTAATTGAATAATTGTAGGATTAACAGGGAAAGATTTATATTATTTATCAATTATAAAAAAATGCTTTATTGGCGTAATAATATTTTTTTTCTTTTTTCAAGAGCCCCAATAATGTCCGCTTTTTTTAATTTCTTTGTGACATTACAGCGATATTGAGGGGATATTGCCGTGGCATCGAAGATACATACTGCCACGATATTTAGGTTTTCTTTTTAGACAAATATATTTAAGGTTTAAAATAAATATTTAACGAATTACTTACTTAGTAACTACTGAGAGAAATGAATGGCTGTGACTTCTATTTGGTTAGTAATAACGTCGCTGCTAGTCTTAATTAGTTACTGTTACTATTCTGTTAGTAATTCCAGCCATTTAGTTAGTAACGTAACTAATTAAATAGGTAGACCAACAAAAAAAGTAGTTGAATCAAATAATAAAATAGTTGAGTATATACTAATAGAAAATAGTAACACTAACCAATAAGTTAACAGCAGTATAGTTTACTAACTAAAAATAATCCTGGAAAAAATGGTTACCACAACTATTCATTTCGAACCACATCAGGGCCCAAAAAGCATCATGATATAATTTTATTGTTAAGGAAAACTATTGCGGACCAAATAAACACCGTATTAATATCTGGGACTATTATGGCAATTTCTACACGGGAAAATAATACAATTTTTTAAAAACGGACGTTTATTTTCATATTCCGTTACTGCACATGATCTACATCAATCCAAATTAATCCACTATTATCGCAGACAATTAATAAACCATAAAGTAGCTTACTTCAATTGTTAAAAACAACATTAATTAACAAATAGTTAACTTATGATCCTGTCCACCAAAAAATTTTATTTACAAATTTTCTTTTCTACTTAGGTTCATTTAAAGAATATATATATATATATATTTTCTTTTTTGCTTATAATATAACTTATTCAAATTGTTATAAACAATGTCAATTAAAAATGATAAAGTTAACTTTGGTTTCTCTCTACTAAATTTAACATATTTTCAAAAAATGTTAATACAATTTTTTGTAGAAATTTAATTAATTTCAAAGATTTGTCGATATTCAATTTTTATCAATTTTTGCTATTAATAATAAAAATTATTAATAATAAAATTTTTCCAGAATATTTTTTTTTGTAATTTACAAATTTAAATTTATTGAGTAAATTTTCGTAAACAAAAGAAGCTATAGAAATTCGATTTGTCCGACAAAACGTTTTTGACAACACTTAACTTTTTTTAATAGAAATGAATGAAAGAAATTTTCATTCTTTTTATTTATTAATCAATACTAAATAAAAAAATAATATTTTGATTTTGTTAAAAAAATTGTGATAAATAAACAGAAATTATGCAAAAATACTACAAATTTCGTAAAAACAATATGATTGTCAAAATTAATTTGAAAATGAAAGTTTTTTAAAAAAATGTTGTCGGAGAAATACAAATATTTCAAATTACTTTATTTTTCCTTCGATTTTAAATAAAGAAAATGAAATTATGCAAATTTTTTTTTAATTCCTAGATAAAAACTAAAATAAATTCATTTTTAGAAGGTTAAAAAATTAAATCATATTAAAGAAATTCTTCAAATGAAATTAAATATTTTGTTTTTTAATAAAAAAAATGTGAATTGTGAATAGACATGATTATTTCATGAGAAAGTACACGTGCGTTTTTTTAGCTAGTAAAATATAAAATATCTTTATACACATAAAAAAATAAAAATTGTAATCATAAAATACACAAATTCTTCCAACACTTTTTTTTTTATTTATTTAAAATAGAAAAAAAAATTTTTTTTAAATTGTAATTAAAAAATAAAAATTTTACAACTTTTTATTTCAAAAGAAACTAATAATTTAAGAAAAATAAAGAAAGATTAATTATAAAAATAACCTTTTGAAATTAACTAAATTCCATCAAGAAATTACATTCAAATTGTATTGGACATTAATTGAATTTTTCCGAAGAATTTCTTTTAACTTATGTGAAAATAATTAAATTCGTACTACGAATTTTATTTAAAAAATTTTGAAATAATTTAATATTTTTGGAAATTTTTTTTCTTTAATAGCAAAAATTGATAAAAATTGAATATCGACAAATCTTTGAAATTCATTAAATAGTATTTTTGAAGTAATTAAATTGAATTAAATTAAATTAAATTTAACTCAAGGTCAATTCAATTTCATTCAACACAATTCTATTTAATTTAATTTAATTCAATTTTATTATAAATAATTGAAATCCTGAGATACGTTTTATTAATTATAAAAAAAATTCAATTCTTACAACGAATTTGATTAAAAAATTTTAAAATACTTAAATTATTGCGAATTATTTTTTTAATTATTACTTTATTATTATTTTCATTAAATAATTAAATTGAAAAAATCTGTTTAAATAATGGTCTTTTTCAAAAACTTTCATGAGAAATGTTTTTTAAATAATTACATTCTTTTTACGACATTTCATAAAATTTTTAGGAACAATAGTATTTTTCGAGGAATTCAATTCAAAATTTCCATTAGGAAATCCCGAAATATGTTTTATTATTTAAAAAAAATAATTGAATTTTTGCAAATGACTTAATTAAATTATTTCGAAATATTTAAATTAAAAAATTCTTTTAACATAATTGACTTTTTTGGAGAAATTTTACAGTAATTGTCTTTTAATATTTCACAGTAAAGATTATACATTTTTTTCAATATTTATTTCGCTATCAGAAAGAGAACATTATTAAAGTTATGTTCCACAAATTTGATTATTTACATAGTTATTTATTATTTAACAAATTTAGGAAACTTTTCAGAAATTTTTTGTGTTTTTAAAATTTTAAAAACATAAAAAATTTCTGAAAAGTTTCCTAAATTTGTTAAATAAGTAAATAACTATAAAGAAATAATCAAATTTGTGGAACATATATATAAAACAAAAAAATGAGAAATATTAAAAGACAATTACTGTAAAATTTCTCCAAAAAAGTCAATTATGTTAAAAGAATTTTTTAATTTAAATATTTCGAAATAATTTAATTAAGTCATTTGCAAAAATTCAATTATTTTTTTTAAATAATAAAACATATTTCGGGATTTCCTAATGGAAATTTTGAATTGAATTCCTCGAAAAATACTATTGTTCCTAAAAATTTTATGAAATGTCGTAAAAAGAATGTAATTATTTAAAAAACATTTCTCATGAAAGTTTTTGAAAAAGACCATTATTTAAACAGATTTTTTCAATTTAATTATTTAATGAAAATAATAATAAAGTAATAATTAAAAAAATAATTCGCAATAATTTAAGTATTTTAAAATTTTTTAATCAAATTCGTTGTAAGAATTGAATTTTTTTTATAATTAATAAAACGTATCTCAGGATTTCAATTATTTATAATAAAATTGAATTAAATTAAATTAAATAGAATTGTGTTGAATGAAATTGAATTGACCTTGAGTTAAATTTAATTTAATTTAATTCAATTTAATTACTTCAAAAATACTATTTAATGAATTTCAAAGATTTGTCGATATTCAATTTTTATCAATTTTTGCTATTAAAGAAAAAAAATTTCCAAAAATATTAAATTATTTCAAAATTTTTTAAATAAAATTCGTAGTACGAATTTAATTATTTTCACATAAGTTAAAAGAAATTCTTCGGAAAAATTCAATTAATGTCCAATACAATTTGAATGTCATTTCTTCATAGAATTTAGTTAATTTCAAAAGGTTATTTTTATAATTAATCTTTCTTTATTTTTCTCAAATTATTAGTTTCTTTTGAAATAAAAAGTTGTGAAATTTTTATTTTTTAATTACAATTTAAAAAAAAAATTTCTATTTTAAATAAATAAAAAAAAATGTGTTGGAAGAATTTGTGTATTTTATGATTACAATTTTTATTTTTTTATGTGTATAAAGATATTTTATATTTTACTAGCTAAAAAAACGCACGTGTACTTTCTCATGAAATAATCATGTCTATTCACAATTCACATTTTTTTTATTAAAAAACAAAATATTTAATTTCATTTGAAGAATTTCTTTAATATGATTTAATTTTTTAACCTTCTAAAAATTAATTTATTTTAGTTTTTATCTAGGAATTAAAAAAAAAATTGCATAATTTCTTTTTCTTTATTTAAAATCGAAGGAAAAATAAAGTAATTTGAAATATTTGTATTTCTCCGACAACATTTTTTTTAAAAACTTTCATTTTCAAATTAATTTTGACAATCATATTGTTTTTACGAAATTTGTAGTATTTTTGCATAATTTCTGTTTATTTATCACAATTTTTTTAACAAAATCAAAATATTATTTTTTTATTTAGTATTGATTAATAAATAAAAAGAATGAAAATTTCTTTCATTCATTTCTATTAAAAAAAGTTAAGTGTTGTCAAAAACGTTTTGTCGGACAAATCGAATTTCTATAGCTTCTTTTGTTTACGAAAATTTACTCAATAAATTTAAATTTGTAAATTACAAAAAAAAAATATTCTGGAAAAATTTTATTATTAATAATTTTTATTATTAATAGCAAAAATTGATAAAAATTGAATATCGACAAATCTTTGAAATTAATTAAATTTCTACAAAAAATTGTATTAACATTTTTTGAAAATATGTTAAATTTAGTAGAGAGAAACCAAAGTTAACTTTATCATTTTTAATTGACATTGTTTATAACAATTTGAATAAGTTATATTATAAGCAAAAAAGAAAATATATATATATATATATTCTTTAAATGAACCTAAGTAGAAAAGAAAATTTGTAAATAAAATTTTTTGGTGGACAGGATCATAAGTTAACTATTTGTTAATTAATGTTGTTTTTAACAATTGAAGTAAGCTACTTTATGGTTTATTAATTGTCTGCGATAATAGTGGATTAATTTGGATTGATGTAGATCATGTGCAGTAACGGAATATGAAAATAAACGTCCGTTTTTAAAAAATTGTATTAATTTATATTAAAAATCATTAAATTGCGGGGAGAAGAAGCAGAATAATTTTATTTAAACCTAATAAAAGTGATTTTGAAGCAAAATAAAATTTTCGTAAATTGGAAAATTGTGTAAAGTAGTCGGTAATTTTTTTTTATTAGCAATATACTCGTTTTAATTTAAATACACATTTACCTTCTACTGTGTTTGTTTCAATGGTTTCCCTTGGGTCTGATCGTAACCGACCTTTATCACTTATTTTTTCTATACCACTGCGTCAGTGCGATCAGACATGAATACAATTTGCGTAATGTAGTAATGCACTTTCTTGCTTTCTCAGGAACGGTATATAAAATCATTAACTTAAAACCAATTTGCTTTTTCCCCACCATTTCCAAAAAAAGAAAAAAAATAATAATAATTCCACTTTTTAAATTAAAAACAATTAGATAATTGCATATGTTACTTTCTTTTTTTGTTGGAAAGCAAATTTTTACAAACATCATTTTTTTAAAAATAGAAATAGTAGGATATTGATAATTATTAAATTAAAAATTGTTGAAAATAATTTAATTTTGGAATGAATTTTATAAAATTCCTAAAAATTATTGAATTTTGCAATGAATTTTAATAAAATCTCTACAAATTTTTTAATTTTGTGAAAGAATTTTAACAGAATTGAAATTCAAATTTAATAAAAAACTTTATTAAATGATTTATATATCAATAAATTATTAATTTTTTTATTTAAACAATTCAATTCTCTGGGAATTTTTTAACAAAAATTGATTTAAAAATGAATTTAAGTTAATAATTTGTTCTGTTTAGTTTTTTTTTCAATTTTATACAGAATTTATGTCATAAAAATCTTTAAAATTTCTGCGAAGAATCTTACAATTTACAAAAATAATTAAATTGTTTACAAGAAATTTAACATAATTTTCGAAAATAATTGAATGCTTTGTAAGAATTTTTTTTCTTGAAATTTCAAAATAATTGTATTCAATCGAAAACTTTTATTAAATGTTTTTAAAAGTAAGTAAATGTATTCTGTTGAGAAATTCGATAAAAATACTATTAAAAATAATTAAATCCCTGCCTTGAATTTTACTATTTAAAAAAAAATTCAGTTTTTTCCTAATAATTTTATCAGAATTTTTGTAAATAATTGGATTTTTTTTATTATTTTTAAAAATAATTGTATTCTTTCGAGAAATTGTATTAAAAATTAAAATTGTATTGAAAATAATTTAATTTTGTAATGAATTTTGCAATGAATTTCAGTAAAATCTCTAAAAATTATTGAATTTTGTCGAAGACTTTTTATTTCTATTTGTAAAGATAATTGAAATGTTGACAATTTTTAAAAAAAATTTTTTAAATAATTGAATTTTTGTGAAAAATAATTCTTCAAAAGAATTTAATACTATTAATAATTTTTTTTTATGAAATACTTTATGAGAATTCAATTTTGAGAAACATTCAATATTATTCAATAAATTATTAATTTTTTTATTTAAATAATTCAATTCTTATAAAATTTTTTAACAAAAATTGATTTAAAAGTGAATTTAAGTAATTAATGTGTTCTTTTTAGTTTTTTCAATTTTATACAGAATTAATGTCATAAAAATCATTAAAATTCCTGCGATGAATTTTACAATTTATAAAAATCATTAAATTCCTGCCTTTAATTTTAGTATTTAAAAAAATAATTCACTTTTTTCCAAAGAATTTTATCAGAATTTTCGAAAATAATTGGATTTAATTGGTAGTTTTAAAAATAATTGTACTCTTTCGTGATAATAAAATTTTCATAAACAAATTGTGCCATTTTTTTAATTTTTAAAGAAAATAATAATTTAATACTCTACAAGAATTTATTAAACAATTTAGAAAATAAATGAATTTTTGAAAATATATTTTACATACAATCCTTGAAATAATTTGAATTTTTGAGATTAAATGACTTTTAGAATTATTTTCAAGAGAAATGAATGTTTGCAAAAATTTTACTAAAGAATTGAAATGTTCAAATGGATTTATTCAAATTTGAGAATATAATCGAATTCTTTCGTGAAATTTTATTAAAATTGTATTCAAAATTGTAATAACAAATTTAATTTTAGCGCGAGGAATTTTACTATTTGTGAAAATAATTCAATTCTTTCGACTAAAATTTTATTTTATATATATAAATAATTGAATTCTTGTGAAGAGTGCATTTTAAAATTTTCGAAAATATAAACAATATATTAGTTAAACGTTTATCAACAGAAATAATTGTTTATTTATTATTATTTTTTTATTATATTTGTTAGTAATAAAAAAATTTATTTGATTACAAATTATCAGTTACTTTTAATTCAACACATTTATTTCGTGTGCTATACATATTGTTTAAAAAAAAAATAATAATTCAACACAAAAGAGAAAGTCGCAACAACGAACAAAAAAACCTAGTATAAAAAATGGAACGTTTCACACTTTCTGGACCGAAAGCATTTCCTCATGAGTGATTTTTTTATTTTCCAGGAGACAGTAACACAGGGTTGCACAAACGCAGCATATACGAACACAATGGAGTCGCAGTTTGTTCACAAAAGAGAGCACTTTGTATTGCCACCGTTGTTTTCGGCATCCTCTTCGCCATATCACTCATCATTGCATTCGCGGGACCACAGAATGGTAACTTTCAATTTTCTATGCCCACACATACATCTAACGAGTTTGCTTCAAAAATCACAAAAACAAAAAAAAACAAAAAAAAAATAACCGAGAATAATTTCAAAGGGAGATTTTTTATATCTTTACTCATATCTCGCTCTGTATTTATTATATTCTTCATTTTTCATTCGGGGATTTTTCTTTGATAATAGATAATAAATACAATACGAATAATTATTTATTTATTATTTATTTATTGTTATTTTTAAGAATTTTTTCAATTTTATTACTTTAATTTTCTATATTTGCTTTACAACGAAACTCACTATTTTAAATTATTTTTTTCTGTTTATTTCTATTTATTATTTTCCTGTTTTACATAATAATTAATAATTCCAAAAAGAATTTTTTTGGTACTTATTTTTTTGTTCTTATTATTTTTCTGTTTTATTTCTATTTATTTTTTTGTATTTATTATTTTACGATTTTACATAATAATTAATAATTCCAAAAAGAATTTTTTTGTTATTTATTTTTTTGTTCTTATTATTTTTCTGTTTTTTTTCTATTTATTTTTTTGTATTTATTATTTTACTGTTTTACATAATAATTAATAATTCCAAAAATAATTTTTTTGTTATTTATTTTTTGTTCTTATTATTTTTCTGTTTTATTTATTAATTTTTTTTTATTCAAATTAAAATTATAATAATTTTAGAAAGAAATAATTTTTTTTATTATTTTACGTTTTACATTTTCATCGCATAAAAAATATATTAGTTTTCTTTATAATATGTTTAGAAAGAAATTCTTTTTGATAATAAAAATATTAAAAATAGAGGAATTTGAGTCAAATAATCGATTACATGATTAATACCAATTACCAAATATGAGAATTAATGAGAAGAGATTATTTTTATTTAAATTAAAATACACTCTGCACGAATTAATTATTTCTGCCATCGAGATAAAAATTATTCAGTAAATTTAATATTCAGTCATTTGTATAAAAGTAAATTTAATTAAAAATTCTTGTTACAATTTATTTCTCTCTAAATCTGAATTTGTGGAAAATTACTAATGAAATGAATAGAAGTCGTTCCTTACAATTAAATTTGAGAGAATTCGTCCTTGAAAAAATATCCAAATATTTTACTATAGTTCTAGTTAAAGTTATGGTAAAAAAAAATTTTTGTTTTAAATATTTAGTATCAAAAAATGGAAGAAAAATTAAAGAAAAATTGGAGAAAAATTGGAGAAAAATTGGAGAAAAAATTAAAAAGAAAAATTTCTCGAATGAAAGCAAGAACACTTTTGAGTAAATGATATTTTCGAGCAGACTGTTTATGTACTCAATTCGAAAAAATAAAAAAAAAATAAAATCAAGAAGTGTCATTGACATGTGAAATGTAGGTTGGTGAATATATTAAATATTGATTAATAAATAATTATATTTTTTGCAGACTGCCCTTGTGCTGGAGAAAAGCCAGCGAATCTGGAAATCAACGAGGACGAGGAAGGAGGTGAACTGCTTGCAACGAACGGAGAGGTAAATTAATATAATTTACTATCGAACTGCATATTTCTGATATTCACTTTCTAACTTAATTAAATTTCCCCTTAATTAAATTTTAAATTATTCGAAAAAAGCCCCTTTTGCGAGACAGCCATTGTAATGTATAATCAAACAAATTATATTAATTAAGAAAAAAAAATAATTAAAGCGACATTTATTTTTTATTTTCTACCTCTTTATTTTTCGATTTCACTTAGTGCAGTATTAATTAACTAATTAATTATTTAATACTGACGAAGAAGGAAATTGAGGGAAATAAATTATTTGCAAGATTTTTTCATTAAAAAATTAAAGTAGAGTAAAAGAATCCATTTATAGTAGGTAGGATTTTTTTTATTTTCGATCAATTTATTCAAAAGAATGGCAAAGAAGAATTGGGAAAAATAAATTATTTGCTAGATTCTATTATTGAAATTAAAATTGAGCCAAGATGCGAATTTTAGTTGAATTAATTTATTTATAAGTCACTTTATTCAGAAGTATTAATTTTTTCGAAAGAATGAATTTAATCCTGAAAAATGAATTTATTTTTGAAATTTCCCGGAGTTATTATTTTTTCATGGCATTCATTTTTCATTAATTTCTTAAAATATATTTTATTAATTTCTTAAACAATATTTTATTAATTTTATTATTTTATTTATTTTTACTACTTTATTTCCATGAATCGGTTCATTTGACAGAATTATAATTATAAATTTAGATAAGAAATCAATGATTTAATTTTTTTTTCTAATTTGAAATAATTTTTCAGGTATTTCCATGGAATAACGTAAGATTACCTTCATTTGCACATCCAACTAGATACATCATCACTATCCATCCAAACCTTACGACGCTGGAAGTCAAGGGTAATATTTACTGAAATAATACTTTCCGAAATCGAGGAAAAAAAATGCAGATAAAAATTTTGTTTTAATATGATAAATTGCTGTTCTAATCGTGGCAATTTTTCTTTTTTCCAGGGCAAGTCACGATTGAGTTCTTCGTGGATAAAGAGACCAATTTTATCGTCTTCCATAGTAAAAATTTGACAATAAATGAAAAGGTAATTTTTAAATTTATTTATTAGATAAAATAATTAGAAATTTAATGATATTAAAAATATATTGAAATATAATAATTATTTCAAATATTTTAATATAATTTATTATTTTTATATATTTAATAATTATAATTAATTATAATTAATTAATTTAATTAATTTAATTAATTTAATTAATTTAATTAATTTAATTAATTAATTTAATTAATTAATTTTTCGAAATATAATTCTTCAAAAATAGGATTATATTTCAATACAAATTTTAATAGTAATAAAATTAAATTCTTTCAAATAAAAAAATTATTTCGATGAAATTTGTAATTCTATCAATTTTTGAAATTATTTTCAAGAATTCATTAGCTTAAAAAAAGTATTAATTACAATTTTCTAAAAAGCTAATTTTTTAAAAAGATTTCAATAATATTAAAGTAAATAAATAAAAAAATTCAATGAAGTAATTTTTTTCAGATGGTCCAAGATCGAAAAGGCCACAGATTAAAAATTGCAAAGTTGCTGGAGTACCCAAAGCATCAGCAGGTTTATTTGGAACTCGAGGAGAGCAAATTTAGAAAGAAGGCAAATTATACGGTTCATCTTAGATTTGTCTCGAAGCTGAAAAATGAACTCGAAGGATTTTATTTGAGTAGCTACGTTACTAGCGACGGCGAAAAAAGGTTTGCAATTTTGCGAAGTCTTTGTAATTAAAACTTACGCAGTGGAAAGAAAATTGAGTCGAATATTAATTTTATTTTCTAATTTCAGGTATTTAGCTACAACACATTTCGAGCCAACTTATGCGCGTTCTGCGTTTCCCTGTTTCGATGAACCACAATTCAAGGCAAAGTTCAAAGTCTCAATTTTCAGAGACAGATTTCACATAGCTTTGTGCAATATGCCAGTTATGAATACCGAGGACGCTGGATTTTACATGGGAACGGGTCTTGTGAGTCAAATTTTGAAAAGATCGTTCTAGAAAAAAGAAAAATTTATTTTCAATTTAAATTGGAAATTTTAAACATTATTTAAATTCATCTAAAGTGGCAGTTTAAACAATTTTATTAATCTGTAAAAAAGCAATATTTTAGAATATCAAAATTTCTTTGAGATAATTAATTATCCTTACAGGAAAAAATTCTTTCTGTCTCATAGATTCATTTAGGAAAAAAATAATTTTTTACTGAAACGAAAAATACTACTCTTATTTTTATTTATGTTTCAAAGAATTAAATTTTTCGTATACAAAATAATATTTTGCGACAAAATTACTTTTGAAACAAAAAAACAAACAGAAGTTCTTTAGAAAATTTTCTCATTCAAAAATCCTCTCAAAACAATTCCAATTTCTCTAAAGCAATTACTTTGGAGAAATTGATTTCTTTAAATTAATTACTTTAGAGAAATTGAAATTTTTGCAATACAATATTTTTTAATAAAGATATGAAGAATATTTTTTAAGGATAATTAATTATCTTTCTGAAACAGTCGTCGATGACAGTTTCAACATACGCCTGATGTAGAGTAATTCTGATTCACAGCTTCGAGACGATTTTCAAGAATCTGTTGAGATGTCAACGTATCTGGTGGCTTTTGTCGTTTGCGACTTTAAGAGAATCTCCGAATTGACGAATAGAAATGTCTCCGTGAGTGTTTATGCAGCGGAAGCAATGCTTCCACAGGCAAAATATGCCCTTAATATTGCAGCACGTACGATGGACTATTTCGAATCATTTTTCGGTGTTCACTATCCACTGCCTAAGCAAGGTAAAAATGAGTGCAACTAAAAAAATTTATCTCCATCTTCTAATGAACAGAAAAAAGTGTCTTTCGTTTGTCTGCGAAATTTACAAATCTTTCTAACTTTACTTTACTTTTTTCTTTCTAAAATTCATTAATTCATTGAAATTGGAAGTAAATCCGAACAAATGATTTCCATATATTCGATGAATTGTAGAAATCCTGATTGTCTCGGAAAAAATGGTTTTTTATGAGAATTTATAGGAATTTTTTTGTTTGCAATATTTTCTGTAGAATTTCGATTGTCCTGGATATAAATCAGTAGAAGCTTTATTCCAAACGTGGAAATATAAGATTTGCCTGTCATTTTTATAGCTTGCCTTAAATTTTACAGACCTGATAGCAATACCAGACTTCGCAGCGGGTGCAATGGAGAATTGGGGTCTCATAACATATCGAGAGACATCAATTCTTTACGATCCGGAGGAAACATCGACAGTGGCACACGAGTGGGTGGCTGTAATTGTTGCACACGAACTGGCGCATCAATGGTTCGGCAATTTGGTGACAATGAAATGGTGGAATGATCTTTGGCTAAATGAGGGCGCCGCCAGCTATTTGGAGTATAAAGGTGTTAATCACTTGTCACCCGAGTGGAGTATGATGGATCAATTTATTTTGGATAAAATACAGCCGGCATTGGATTTGGATGGTCTCGCGAGTAGTCACTCGATAAGCGTCACCGTCAAGGATCCCACTGAAATTGAGGCAATTTTCGATACAATAAGCTACAATAAAGGTGCATCGATACTTTATATGTTGGAGAACTTTTTGAATGAGGAGGTTTTGAAGAGTGGACTCAATGAATATTTGAATAATTTCGCCTATGGCAATGCGGACACTAGCGATTTTTGGAGTGTCTTCACTAAACATTCGAATCACACTTTTGACGTGAAGGTGAGACTTCTTTTTTTTCAATCTTCGTTTGATATTTTTTCAGGGTTGCCACAGGTCAGGGAATTCAGGGAAAAGTCAGGGATTTTTAGTAAAAGTACTGGGTAAATCGAATTTCAAAAAATTCATGAAAAAACTCTAAATTTTGATGTTTTTTGTTTGCCTTGTAAACTATAAAAATAACTTAATTTTTAAAGAACTATCATAAAATTATTACTTTTAAATTATGTAATGAATAATTTTTACAATTTTCATAAATACTAAATTGATAAAAGAATTGTAATTAAAAATACTAAAAAAATTTAATTTTGGAAAGTTACAAATAATTACAGATATTCAATTATTTAAAAAAAAAATTTTTTTTAATTCTCGTCAAAATTTCAATTATTGTTATAAATAATACAATTCTTTTTCAAAATTCAAATATATTTAAAAACTTGAATAAAATTCTTGTTACAATTTCACAGAAATTCAATAATTTATGAAATTTTTAATAAATTTCTTTGAAATAATTCAATTATTTTCATAAATAATAAAATTTTCACGTGATTTCAATTATTTAATATACAAAATTTTATTAATTTTTTTGAAAAATATCAATTATTTAAAAAGATTTTTATAAAATTCGTCGCATGAATAAATTATTTAAAAAAATTAACAAAGTTCTTTACAAGAATTGAACTATTTTTTAAATAATAAAATTCTTCACCGAAATTCAATTATTTTAGAAAAATTTTAATAACATGTTTGGAAATTTTTAAAAATTATTTTCATGAATAATAAAACTCATCGCAGGATTTTAATTAATTTTGGATACAATATTTTAATCAAAGTTTCCTTGAAAAATGTAATTATTCTTAGAAATTTTATTAAAATTTGTCAAAAAATTTAATTATTTAAAAATTTGTTGATAAAATTCTTTATGAGAATTCAATTTTAACCAACATTCAATTATTCAATAAATTATTTATTTTTCAATTTAAAGAATTGAATTTTTCTGGAATTTTCTAATTAAAATTTATTTAAAAAATGAAATTGCCGAATAATCGTTTATGAAAATAATTGAATTATTGCAACGAATTTTATTACAATTTTTTTAAAAAATAATTGTTTTTTTGAGAAAATTTACTACTTTTAAAAATAATTGAATTCTTGCGAAGGATTTTATTAGGATTTTTGTAAATAATTAAATTTTTGTTGAAAAATTTCATGGTTATTTAAATTATAACAAAACACGAAGAATTCTTTATGTTTTGTAATAATATTCTTATAAATTGTTGAGTTTCAAAAAGGTTTGAATTTGAATGTTCTGAAGAATTTTAATTCCTGTGGAAAAGTAATAATTAAATACATATTTAAAAATTTAGTTATTGATGTTTTTGAATAATTTTACAATTAATGAAATTTGTAAATAAATATAATAGAACATTTTTTTCAGTATCTAATAATTTTTAGAGTGAATCAGAATATTTTTTATGGTCAGGGAAAAAGTAAGAATTTTGTCTGGAAATCAGGGAAAAGTCAGGGAAAAATAAAATTAAATATTTGTGGCAACCCTGTTTTTTCAGGGTAAAATTTAATTTTTAGTTGACTGACATGGGAAAATCAGGAAGGGAAATCAGGTTCAAAGAAATTTAATTTAGGAAAAGTAAAATCGATCAGGGAAATGTCTGGGAATTTTATGGAATTTTGTTTAAGCTTCAAAAAAATTTAGAATATCTAAAATTGATAGAAGAATTACGATTTTTGCAATCGAGGAACTTTTGTCAATATAATTAAATTTCTACTATTTGCACTTTATAAACTTTGCAATAATTATTATTTAATTTAGTAATTATTTATGTGGTAATTATTTGTCTAGTAATTATTTATTTGGTAATTATTTACTGTAGTAATTATTTGTATCTAGCAATTAATTATTTTGTAATTATTTATAGAATAATAATGGAATATTTTCTCTTTTAAAGACAATAATGGAGACATGGACTCAGCAAACTGGCTTCCCCTTGATCACTATTGCAAAGGAGGGAAATATTATCACAGCGAGTCAAAAACGTTTTTTGGTGTCTCCCCGCGATAATGACACTGCACTTCTCGAACCAAAATCGCCATTCAATTATAAATGGTACGTTCCCCTGAGTTTCTACTCGGATAAGGATCCTACGAACATCACCAACATCTGGATGAACATGACAAATGGTATTCTATTCTTGATCCAATTCTCTAAAAACAATCCATCAATTTCTCATAATCTTCGAATTCCAAACCATCAAATGAATGAATTTTTTTCTCCATTCGAAACATAATTTAAAAAAATTACCCTGTACCACAAAAAACCCCCCCCCAAACGGAAGTAATTTAAGAACATTTTCTCTTTCGCTATTATTACCCATCGTAATTAAATTTTAATTTCAAGAAAACTTTTTCATTCATTTGAACGTTCGGAACTAAATTTTTAAAAATAAATGCAAAGAAAAAAAAATTTGGAATTAAATGCGGAAAAAGAAATTTCAATTTTTCTTTTCATTAAAGAATTAAATATCGAAATAGAAGAAAAATGAAAAATTGACTAAATGGAGAAAAGCAATAATTTTAATGGAGTGCTTTTAATAATTTTGCATTATTTTTTGAAAAGTGACCTTTGAGATTGCGCCAGAAGTGGAATATATCAAATGCAATGTGAATCAGACGGGATTCTATCGGGTGACATATCCCGACGAGATGTGGACGTCGATAATAAAAACACTATTAAGCGAACATACGAAATTTAGTCCCGCTGATCGTGCCAATTTGTTGGATGATGTTTTCACATTGTGCGAGGCTGGCGAATTGAATGCATCGGTGCCATTGGAATTATCGTTGTACTTGTTAAATGAACGCGATTACGTGCCTTGGGCAACTGCATTGGGATATTTGCACTCGTGGAGGCAAAAATTGAGTGAAAGTTCCGGTTACAAAAAGTACATTGCTTTCTTGAAGAAATTACTTGGACCGGTGACGAAACATGTCGGCTGGAATGACGAGGGATCACACTTAACGAAGTAAATTGCAAAATAGATTTTTTTTCAAATCAATTTATTTTTTAGATAAAACTTTATTTTGGTAAAAATTTATCTTGGAATTTATTCTATATTATTTTAGCGTTTCATTGTTTTTTAAGTTTATTTATTTATTTATTTAAATTTGTTTTTTTCAATATTTTTTGTTTGGTAATTTTTATTACTTCTTTAAGTTTGTAATTTTTTGTTCTTTTATTGTTTTAAATTTCTATGTTTTCGAATGTTCAAAAGAAGGACGATATTTCTTTTTGTATTTTTTGGTAAAAAAAATTATTTTGAATTTAAAAAAAATAATTCTCAACTGTAAGTAAACGTTTAGTTTCAGTTATTTTTTCCGAAAAGTTTTGATAAACTCTGGTCTTCTTTTTTTCGTAGATTGCTACGAATTGCCATTCTACAGTTTGCAGTGGAACTTCAATTGGATGAAGTTATTCAACCGGCGACGAGTTTGTTCGAAAATTGGATGTTTAGAGGGACGCGAATTAGTCCGAATATTCGGGATGTGGTTTACGCTGCAGGTAAATTTTCGTGTTGCATTTAAAACAATTTCATTTATCAATTTTAAATTAAATTAAACGTTTTAAACAATAGTAAAATTTATTAATATTGAATATAAAAAATTAAATGAATAAAATTGCTAAAAAGAATTCGACTTTTAATATTGAACTTTATTAATATTTTTTTAATTTAATTCTTTCACAGAATTTTACTATTAAAATTTTTAAAAATAATTGAATAGGTGCAAAGAATTTTTATATTTATGAAAATAATTGTATTTTTAGAAAATTAATAATAATAATTGTAAATTTAAATACAGGTATTAAATTTGGAGGACAAGCGGAGTGGAATTATTGTTGGGAAACTTATCAGAAGACACAAATTCCAAGTGAGAAACGAGTCATGCTTCGAGCGCTGGGATCGTCCAACGATCCTTGGTTACTTCAAAGATATCTTTTGAAGAGCACCGATCGGGAAAAAGTGAGAACACAAGACGTGGAAACGGTGGTCGCTTCAGTTGCGAAAAATGCTGAGGGAAAATTCCTCGCCTGGAGACATTTAAAGGCATTTTGGCCACAAGTTCACTCGATCTTTGGAAACGGCTCCCTATCGATAGGAGGATTAATTCACATTGTCACTTCCGAATTTTTCACTCAATATGATTACAAGGAGGTAATTTATTCTCATTCCAAATTTATCAACAACTTTACTCCATTTCAATGTTTAAAATTGAATTTGAATTAATTAAGTTTTGAATTTAAATTTGAATTATAATTAAACTTTAAATTTAAATATTTAAAATTATAATAAAATTTTGTAAAACTTCCAGGTCTCCGAGTTCTTTAAAAACAAAGATGTGGGAAGCGGTCAACGAATGCTGGAGCAAAGTTTGGAAAAAATCAGATTTAACATTCATTGGGTGAAGAATAATGCGGATATGATTGATCAGTGGCTTACGAACTATTTGAAATCAAAGAAGAGTTAAAATTGGGATTTCAAAAATGAAGAAGAAGAAAAAGAAGAGGAAATAAAAACCACAAGTGAATTCTGACGAATTCCAAAAAAACTACTTCAAAACTGAAGAACATTCAGTTGGAAGCCTCAGCATCGTTTCTTCGACGTCACAGAAGGATATTCAGCTCTCAGGAAGAAAGAAATAAAAACTACAAGTTGACCGTTCCAGCAAAAAAACAAGAAAAAAAAGGTTTGAAATCTACATAAAAAATACTTAATATTTTGAAAATAAGTTCCCGAAAGTCACGAAATACGGTAAAAACAAAGAGAGAAAAGAAAAACAAATTCCTTCCAAAGAAAATCGTTAATTTACGGAATTTGCGCTATTTTCAAATAACAATTGAATATTGAGAGAGGGAGAGAAAGAGAATGTACGTGTGAAAGGGATTTTTCTAATTGAAAACAAATGAGGGTTGTGAACAAGAAAAAAAAACTAAAAACTGGCAGAAAAAGGTTTTGTTAATGTCATTTTATTCATTTTTATTTCAATATTGGAAATTATTCAATTCTGTTTCTTATTATTTTACGCAGGATTATTCGATTGTGATAATTACGAAGTTAAAAGAAAATAAAAAAAAGAAGATCCAAGACAAATAATAATGATGAGATAAGATAGCGGGGAAATCGTAAAAGTAAGATGTAAGATTAAGAAGTAAGGAAAGTAGGATAAAAATAGACTAGATTAGAGACTGATAAAATAAGGTTGATGATTTTTATATAAGAAGAAAACAAATTTGCGTGATTTCCAATCAGAATATCAGAGACGTGATTATTATATGCTTCCGTCTGATTTCAATTCTTCTCTTAGATTACTCAAATTTCTTACTACTTTTAATGTAGTATGAATGAAATTATTTAGTAATATAATTTTTCCATTAAATTCTTCAAAACATAAATAATTTTTCTTAAACAAATATTTAATACCTTTATTATTATTTATATTTTTCAAAATTTTAAATCAATTCTTATTAGAAATTAACGATTACTTAAATACAAACATTTTTTGTAAAATTTAGTTTTTTTCCTAATTTTTAGTTACAATTTTTAAAAATACATTATTTAATAGTAACTTTTTAAAATAGGAAAACAAAATTGTTCGAAAAGAAAAATTTATTTTAATGAAATTATCTATAGTAACGATTACAATATTTATGAATTTGAATTGTAACGCAATATCAAATACAATTTATTGAAATATCAAATTATTATTGAATAATAATTTAATATCATATGATTGAAATATCAATTATTAAAATTAATAATTATCAAATAATTAAAAAAAAGGTTTTAAATGGATTTTTAGGTAATATTAGAAATTATTAGAAGAATTCTATTTTTAATTAAATGGAGTTGTGTTATTATTAATTATCAATAGTATTCTCTCTTGATTTAAAATTTTATAATATTTTCTCTTTTATTTACAATATTTTTGAAGTAATAAATAAATTTTGAATTAATAAATGAATTTTTAGATAATAAATGAATTTTGAATCAATAAATGAATTTTGAAATAATAAATAAGTTTGATGTAATGAATTAATTTTGAAATAATTTATCAAATAGCGAAAAATATCATTAACATCTCCTTTTGTGAAAAAATTTGCCAGAATGTGAAAAAATGTATTGAAACCCAAAAAATGAGCGTATTGCGTAAAAGTATCATATCAATGTGAATATTTCGTGCATAATCATCGGAAATTAATCTGCGGCCAAAAAAAGGAAACAAGACGATCGATGGGATATATAATTAGAATATTATGATTATTTTTTTTAATACAATTACTTTTAATACTATTATTTCAAATATTATTAATTTAAATATTATTTTTATTATTATTTTAATTTAATAATATTATTTTTAATATTATTATTAAAAACTATTATTATGAAATGAAAAAGGGAAATCAAATTGCTATGCGGATTTGTTTAAATGTCGTGTGCCATGTGTTCATGTTGCTGACAAAAAAAAATATTCGCACGATTCGCGGGTTACGTATTGTGCGATATTTAGCCTATTAATAATAAATATAATTTTTTCCCGTGTGACGTAGGTTTAATAATAATATAAAATATATAGAGAATCGGAATATTTTACTATGGGAAATCGTGAGTATTATATAATTATAAACTATAGGTGTAAAGTATACGTAAACTCGTGACGCTTCGAATGGTGCGTGTAATATTATAATATAGAATTAATAATAAGTATTTTTCTCATTAGGGAATCCCAAAGAAAAAGCGAAAAGAAAAAATAATTTTTTTAACAAAAAAAAAATATTTAAAGCACACATTTGCACATTTAAAAGAAGTAGTTATTTTTCTACAGCACACTCACAACAATACATTAAAAAAACAAATCGATTTAAACTTTTTCTTTTTTCTAATACTATAATAATAATAATAATAATAATAATAATAATAATAATAGAAAATTGTCTCGTTACTTTTCAATTCTCGATAATTAAGTGAAAATGAATTATTAACTATACTGTTGACAATTATCTTGTAAATTTTTATTATAATTTTTTAATGGCAATTGATTTAGTATTAAATTGTAATGACGAAATACCGAATTATAATTAATTAATTATAATTAATTTATTAATTTATTTATTTTATTATTAGTTATTACCGAATTTGTTAAGAATTCGGAATTAATTTTCTATTTAAAAAACTATTCTTAGAGAAAAGCCGTATATTTTGAAATGAAGGAACAGAAATACAATATTATAAAAAACTTGTTTTTGTGAAATAATTTTTTTTGGGAGACTCTAATGTTTAGCCATTATAAATGATATGAAATTCCAAATAATGGATAGTTTGCTAAAACAAAAATACTCGGAACATTTTTTCTATTAAAACTTATACTAAATTTTTATTAAAAATGTATTCAGTCCATTTTTTACGAATTTTTGGAAAGAAGAATGAAAATTAGTGAATTATTAAATCTGTGGAAAGAAAAAATTTTTTTGTTTCAAGAAGACTCGACATTTTTTTTTATTAAAATGAAATTGCGAGGAATGAATTCAAATTTATTATTTCAATTTTTCAAAAGTGTGAATGATCGTTGTTCAAAGCGCCTAAATCCTAAATGAACTCATTGTAATAAATTATAGTGAGTAAAAGAAAATATGTGTCAGGTTCAAATGAAATGAATGAATTTCTCTAAAATTTTTCATGAGCAATTCTTTCTGATTACAAATTATGTAGAGAAAATTGTAAAAAAAAATCTTCTCTTTTTGAGACTCTCTTAGGACACTTTTAGCACTTTTTTCTAGAAACTATTAAAAGTTTTTCACTTTTGGTATTTAAAATGTTTACATTCTCATCACATGGGAAGATATTGTTTTTTATAATTGTACCAAAAAAAAAAATACTAAATACGAGAAAATTTCAATTGAATCTCGCAAATATTGTGAAAAAATTCCTGCCTCTTGAGATAGAAGAAAATTTTCAGGTAGAAGCAAATATTTAATGGGAATTTTTCTTGAGTGAAATTGATATTTAAAATTAAGTTTGTTAGAAAATTGAAATTGACTTTCTTTTGTTTGAAATTAATTTTGAAAACTAAAATCATTAATGCTAAAATTTATAAATTGAATTAATTTAATTAATTGAATGAATTAAAATATAATAAATTAAACTGATTTATTCAATGAATTATAATTAATAAATTAAGTTAATTTAGTTAACGAATAAAAAATTAATAAATTAAATCAATAATTATTTTTCTTGACATTTTCCAAAAAGAAGAAAAATAGTGTTTAGAAATTCACACTGAGAATAATAATTCATTAAATCTTTGTTTCTTTCTTGATATTTTTCTGATGATATTTTTAAAGAAAGTGATTTGGATTTACTTGCAAGATTATAATATAAGAAGTCATGATTTAAACAAATTTTTTTAATTCTTAACAAGATATCGGTATTTCTACTAAATACATAATATTTTCCCATCTCAGATATTATAATAACTTATATTATTATATTCGTACTAATAATAAAAATTAGAAGTACGTCGCCAATAAATTCGACAATGACTATTATACTACGCGGTTAATAAGGGAATAATGCTGAAATTATTAAATGCATATTCAGTGTGTCAGAATATTATATTTAAAAAAAAAGGAAAAAAAAACAAAAATGTTTGTAATAACACAAAAACAGTATATTATAAGTATTATTATAATATTATAATACTGTGACAGTAAATTAAATGGAAAAAGGGTGCGTAAAAAATAGCAGTAAACTAAATGGAACAAGGGTGCGAGAAAAAAAAATTACGAGACAAAGAAAAATACCAATATTCAACGTCCTATCGAGTAAATTTTTTATAAACACTCCAAAAAGGCGAAATTCAATTGTCGACGCACAACCAGACTACCTTATTACGTGTACATTTATAGCCTATTTTTTCACTAAAAAAAACAAGTTTCTCTCCTCGAACAATATTAATATTTCAGATGATAGTTTTCTTTTTTGCATTTTTCACTTTGCAATTTTTTCGAAAAATATACCTTTACCTAATATTATACAATATAAATTTATGTATTATATGGTCCAGAAATTATTGGACCCTATAATATTTACACCGAATTTTCAATGTGTAAAAACAGCAGAAAAAAAACCGTATATTATACATGTATAGAAAATAATTCTTGTATCAATTTAAAAAAAACAAAAAAAAGTATAATAATAATAATTTCAAGTATATTTGTGATATCGAAGAGGAAAACAAATTTTCGGGAGAAAGAAATTAATTTTCTTTTTTTCTTCTTTTGCACATTTTTGCACAGTTTTTTTTTTATCAGTGAGGGAATAATATTTAAAAAGAATATGTTGAAATTTTCATTAAAAAAACATTTTCATCTTGAAATAAATATCCTTTTTTATTGCACAAAATAGAAAAATTTGTCCATTTCACAAATAATGTAAGAGTAAGAGACAAAAAAAGGATTTTCGATTTAAACGCAGTATTTCACTATTAGAAATAGTACAATATAGTTGTCGCAAAAATAATTGCAATTAGAAGAACAATATTATTTTTTTAAGTAAATAAAATTAATAAATATAGAAAAAAGGGATAAATTGAAATTTAATTTATCCTTTACTTATATATTTATTAACTTGTTTATTTATTTTCGATGAAATAAATTTTTCTCAGCCTGCTTATGGAAAAAATTATTTTACTAAAAATTATATTGTTTGAAAAACAATAACTTCTACCGGTGATTATTATTTTTTTTTTTAATGAACAACTACAATGCAAAATTATCGAAAGTTTGCATATTAAAAAGCAAAAAAAACGCAAATAAAATTGTTTCGTGGAATGGGAAGAAGGAAAAAAAAAATAATATACTCAACGCGTTTGTAATTATAAATTGACGCCGCTTGTAAATGTATAACAATGATTGTTCTATACTTGGTATGGAAAAAAATGACTCTTTTTTTTATCATTATTACAAAAGCGATGTGTAAACATTGTGTGCGAAATGTGTCCTCCTGTTGCCTAATTATTTTTTTTACACTGAAAAAAAAAGAATCGCACAGATAAGTTCCATGCAAGATTACGTCCATTATTAAAAAGACGTCGTCGAGGACGTCGTGTATACAATATATTCGAAGGTAGTCCAGCTTCCTTTTTAGTTTTTTTTCTCTTTTGTTTCGAAAACTAATCACGAGTTTCACGATTAATACCCAAAAAAAATTGTTTTATAGCTTAGAAATTAATTTAATGGAATTAATAATAAAATGAAATACTCACAGAAAATGGAACAGAATTTTGTTATTTTTTCGCTTACGAAAAAGTTGAGAATTGAAATATTTTTTTTATATTCTATGAATAACAAATAAATATTTAATTGTCATGAATAAAATTTATTTGGTTCAAATAAGAATTGTTTGGTTTAAATAAAGTTCATTTGGGAAAAATAAAGTTTTATTCCATTCAAATACGTTTCTTCGGTTACAATAAATTTTATTTTAATCAAATAAATTTTACTTAGTGTATAAAAAAATTTTTTTGGTTCGAAAAAAATCGTTTTTGGTTCAAATAACTTTTACTTATTTGAAGTAAATTTTATTTGGATTATATAAACAATTTTGTTTGTCCTGAAAAAATATTTTTCGTCAATTTTTAGTGCAAATAAGTTTCATTTAGTTGATAAAAATTTTTATTGAATTAAATAATTTCTTTTTGGTTCGAATAACTTTAATTTGGTCTAAATTAATTGTTTCTGGTTAAAATAAATTATTTTTACGCCACATAACATTTTTATTCGTAGTTTTTGTTTCACGTAAATTTTATTTGACTCAAATAAATTTTTTTTGGTTTAAAAAATGTTTATTTTATTCAAATAAATTGTTTTTGGCTTAGAACAATTTTTATTTGAATCGAATAAATAGTTTTTGATTCAAGTAAGTTTTACTTAGTGCGCATTTTTTTTTGCCCAAATAAATTGTTTTTATGTCGAATAAATTTTTTTTTGTCTTTCTTAATTCAAGAAAAATTGGTGTTTTGATTTAAATCAGTTTTATTCAATGCAAATTAATTTTATTTGATTCAAATTAATTTTTATTAGTTTGGATAATTATTATTTAGTTCAAATAAATTGTTTTTGGTTTAAATAAGTTTTAGTTAGTGACAAATTTTATTTGATTCAAATAAATTTCTCTACAAAAAACTGTTTTTATTTCAATAAACAAATAATTTCGTCTGGACTTTTTGACGTGAACATTTTTTAATTGTATTTAATTTTGCTAATAAAAAATTTTTTTCTTCTTCAACTTTTCTGTGATAAGCCAAAAAATAAGTCAATTTATTTTAAAAACGAATTTCAAATTGTTATCGCAACTTTGTTTTCGAGTCTTGAGTTTTTTTTTTGTTCAGAAACTTGTGATTAATTCAAAACAATGTTTTCTCAGTGATTGAATATGTGAAGGTTGTGTTTGTAGTTTAATAAAATCAAGTGTGAAATTTTCAATAACTCAAGAGTTTATAAATGAATAAGTGAAAAATAAAAAATCTGATTTATTTTAGGGAAATCGATGAGAAAAAAAATATAATAAGATATTCAACTTGTATAAGAATGAATCTTCGAATGTATATTTTGGCAAAAATGAAATTTCATTATAAAAACTTGGTCATAATTGTTTTTTCTTTTTTGCCAATTAGATAATTTTTTTTATGACAGAAAAAAAAGAAATTCACATGTTAAGACTGGTCACCAAAGAGTAAATTTAAATTTTACGATTATTATAATATTTATTATTTAATTAATAGTAATATTGATTACTTAATTATTATTAATATTTTATTTATTATTGAATATTAATATTTTTTACTCAGTATTAATATTTATTACTCAATATTAATATTTACTATTCAATATTAATATTTATTATTTATTAATATAATTTCGTGCAATCACGATTTAAAATGAACGAGATAACATTTTTTCGTCAAAATTTCTTTTTTTTTGGGGGAGAAAAAACGTCGAAGCTATAATTATGTATAATTATGTCCTCAAAACTATAACTTTTACAGTTAGACAATTTGTATAACAATATTGCAAAAAAAAACATATTGTATACTAATCTCTATTCTGTATCAGTTTTCATATAATAGCTATTTTGTTGTATGAACAAAGAATGCGGAATATGTACAAGTGTATATGTATTTATATACATATATTGAATATATTATATGTTTAAAATAATTTGTCTTTTTCTTGGCATTTTTTTTTTTTTTTTTTTTTTTTTAAGGAAATTTGCAGATTGAGTAATTTTGTATAAATTAATTGGTAATATTTACAAATTTTTTAGCAATCTTGCTTATCAAAATCGCAAAGCGCTATAATAATAAGAGACATGCAAACACTTTAGAATAGCAAGTCATTCTATCAATTCATACGAATCAAAGTGACACACTCTCTGCTTCAATTTTCTTTCTCTTCAACTTTTTTCTTGTTTTCTTTTCTTCTTTTGAAGTGTACAGTGGAAGTTTACTTATTTTGCGTTCTTACGGCCTTTCCATTTTCCGCTAAGAAAAGAAATTTAATTCTCCGGGGGGTTTTTTTTTTATTAGAAGGGAAAAATTAATTTTTTTCGCGAAAATATTGTACGAGAGCTAAGTATTAAATTTTCATGAAAATTATTAAAAGCGAAAGTTAGTTATTACTGTTTTTATTTATTGTTACTTTTATTTACTTTATTTATTTTTATTTATTTCTTTATTTTTTATTCTTTTTTCCTTTTTTTACTTCTTACTCTTTCTTCTTACCTTTTTTTTTTGCTATTTTCTTACTTTTTTCCTGTTTTTATTCTTTAGTATATTTTCTACCTTTTTTTTCACTCTTTCATATTTTTAAAAATTTTCTATTTTTCTTCTTATATTTTATGTTTTATATAACAAAATTTTTCGTAAAATACTATTACTAAGATTTTTGTACAATATTTGATATTTTATAGAAATAGAAATTTTATTTATGAAAAAAAATTTTTGGTAAAATTAATTTATTAATTAAGTTTAAAACTTATTTTATTTTCTCAACTATCTTGTGTAATTGAAAATTTAATTTGTTGAATAATTTATTTATTTTTCCATTCTCCGTATGATAGGAAAAAAATATTTTATGTGACACTATGTTTATTCATATGTGAGATATGATTTATTATGATTATGAATAAGTGAAAATTATTCAACAATAAAAAGCATTTTTTTAGTCATTAAAAAATTTAATTTCAATGAATATTAATGAGCAAAAAAAGTATAATTATTATCTTATAGAGCCAAAATGAAATTTATTTGTTAAAAATCAATTTTTGTTTTAAATTAAAAGAATCATTATTTGTCGAAATTTTCAAATAAATTGTTTTTGGTTTGGAATAATTCTAAATACAATTTTATTTGTTTCAAATAATTGTTATTTGATTCTAATAAATGTAATTTTCTTTAAATAAATTTAGTTTAGCCAAAATAAGATTGATTTGGTTCAAAAATGTTTTATTTTGTACAAATAATTTTAATTTGGATGAAATAAATATTTTTGGTTCAAATAATTTCAATTTGCTTCCAAAATATTGTTTTTTCTTAAAATAAATTTTATTTGTTGCAAATAATATAAATTTAGTTCAAATAAATTATTTTCTTTTCACGTAAATTATTTATAGTTCAAGTTAATTTGTTTTAGTTTTAATAAATATTATTTCGTTCAATAAAATTGTTTTTGGTTTAAAACAAAATTATTTTGTTAAAATAAATTACTTTCAGGTCAAATAAATATTATTTGAAATAATAAATAAATAAATAAATAAATTTTTGTTTAGGTGAAATAAATTTTATTTTGTTGAAATGACATAAATTTGGTTCAAACTAATTATTTTTTGCATCAAATAGTTTCCATTTGTTTCAAAAATTTATTGTTTTTGATTCTAATAAATTGATTTTAATTCAAATAAATAATTTTTGGACAAAATAAATTTTATTCGGTTCAAATTATTTTTTTTTTTTGTGTAAGAAATAATATTATTATTACTGTTATTATTATTATTAAATTGTTATTCAACAAAAGTTTATTTAAAAGTGTTTGAAAGCTAGTAAAAAAAAATTGGAAAAATGATGAAAAATAATGAAGAATAATGAAAAGTTAATAAAAAATTGATTTGAAACTGACTAATTTTTAAACACTGATGACATCATCTTATTTATGGCACGTTTTTTTTCTCTCAATATATAGGAATCTCAACAATAATGTTAAATATTTATTGCGCATTAACTAAATTTGTTCGTTATAAATAATTTATAGAAAAATATAATTTTTTACTATAGATATATAGTAGACAGATAACTAGATTTACTATATAAAAAAGAACTGAATTTAATTTTTTATTTTCATTTTTTATTTTTCAGAAAGTGTCACTGTTGTGCGAGGTATTTCTAAACAACCGTTACATGTCCGATATTTTAATGCGTGTACATTATTAGGACCCGAAACTTTTGATGCAAAAAGATATCGATACTGCAGAGATTATAAAATTTTGCTCTTGCGAAAGCGAGAGCCACTGTCTTCCCCTTCCTCAAAAAAAAAATCATCTCACGTGGTCCCAATATTTTCCAGTCTCTCGTTCACGGCGCCACGTAAACGTAATCTCATACATATTTACAATATTTCATATAATTATTCATTTTCGTATTTTTAATTCTCATAAAATATTTTTTATTTTCAATTATAGGATTTATTTTTCTTTTTTGTTATTCTTCTTCTTGAAATTAGAGAATTTAAGGCCGTGATACTCGGGGGAAATAAATATTAACTGTGGATATGGGAATTTAGAAAAATTAGAGAAAAATTTGTGTTTTTTGGTTTATTTTATTTTTTTGCTGTTTTATTTTTTTCGGTTTTTTGTTTTTTTCAATTTTGTTTATTCCAATATTTTCTGTATTTTACTATTTTATTTCCGTATTTTATTATTTTATTTCCACTTTTATTTCACTTAGTATTTTATTTTCCTATTTTTATTTTGCTTCACTATTGTATTTTATTTCCGTATTTTATTATTTTATTTCACTTATTATTTTATTTTCCTATTTTTATTTTGCTTCACTTTTGTATTTTATTAATTTCTTTACTTTTATTTTTCTATTTTTATTTTTCTTCACTTTTGTATTCTATTTTCGTATTTTATTAATTTATTTACTTTTATTTTCCTATTTTTATTTTGTTTCACTTTTCTATTTTATTTTCGTATTTTATTATTTTATTTACTTTTATTTCACATATTCTTGTATTTTCCTATTTTTATTTTGCTTCACTTTTGTATTTTACTTTCGTATTTTATTATTTTATTTACTTTTATTTAACACATTCATTTATTTTCCCACTTTTTTTTGCTTCACTTTAGTATTTTATTTTCGTCTTTTTCATTTTACTTTTCCATCTAATTCATCTTTGCACTTTTATTTATTTTCTTATTTTACTTAATTTATGTAAATTTTATTTAATGGGAAATTTAACACAAATTCTCAGGTAATTCCGCGGTTTTAGGTGAGAAAAAGAGAGATTGCGGAAGAAAAGGGAGAAAGGAAGTGCGGTGCGATTAATTTATAATATTTATAGGAAGTAGGTAGCAGAGTTTTTATTGTTTCCTAGCGCACACTATTTAAAAAGGCATTAAGCGCAATCACACGTGACAAATACGTAAGCAATATTTACCGAAAAACATTTTTTTTTCTTTCATTTTAGTGGCAGTCGAGATTATTGAAATGACGTGAAACTATATATGCACAGTACAAATATTACCTCATCTCAATTAAAATATAGAGGGGAAAAAAAATCTTCCTCCTTTTCCTGCATATTTATTGAAAGACGAGTATAATAAAAATTGACCTTGACACTTGGAAAAGTGAATCTTGTATATGTTCTCAGAGAGCTAATCATTGCACTGTTTCATTTTATAAAGTTCGTGTGGTATCTCTTTGGGTTGCGCGAGGCGCTTTCTACAGAGAGTTTCTGTTACAGTTGAAGTTGAAAGCAGTATATTCTCTGGTCTCCAGACAGTAAATTGTGATAACACGATACGTTGTTCGCGAATCAATATTACATGTGTGTGTTTATATAGGCGAAGTTTTGAAAAAAATTTTTAATTTTCGTTATTTGCGTGTGTGCATAAAGTTGTTTTTTGTTGGTTATATTACTATAAAAGCCCGGAAGATAAAGATGGAGATTGAAGACTTGCCGAGAATGACAGCATTGTCACCTGGATGCAGTTTGCCGAATCAAAAGAAAATAAAGACCATGTGCGAGGTACGTTATATTATAATTTGTCAGTGTTATGAATATAAGTGAGAGAGATTAAACTTTCCATGTTAAACTTGTCTATCGCGCGCCAATGAAACTTGGCAACAGCGTATTTTAAATGCGCGCATGTCCGCGCGGGCAAAGTTCAACTTCTTCTTCTCTTTTTAATTGCTAGTAAATTTTTATTACATTCCCTAGAAGACGTAAAATTGGCTTTTTTATAGGAATTTCGAGAAGGAAATTAGTGATGTAGAACTATTCGTTGAATTCCTATAATTGTGTGAGGGCTTTTTTTTGAAAAAATAGTCAATTTCAAAAATATGTTTTTTTAACAATGTTTTATCGACAGTCTGTGGTAGTGACGAGAACTGTCATATCGACACGTGCAGATTTCTACTGTATCTCTGCAGTGACAATAATTTATCATCGAAGATAATTTCTAAATTGAAATTTCTGCGAATTTTTTTTCCCCGATTCATACAATGATTGACTGCAAACGTTTTTATTATCTTTTTATCTGCTTTTGATATAATTAACGTGTTAAGATATCGCAATTGACCTATCAAGAATCTATCAAGTGACGTAAATTGTTTATTATTAAAAATATAGGAAGTTTTATAGAAGAAATTATCATTTTTTCCAGATAAAGTTAATTTATTTTATTATTATTAATTTTTACCACTTTTCAAATTAACGAATCGATTTTTATTTGTTTCACACTTTATTTTTATTTTTCATGTTAAATATTTATTTAAAATTTTATTTATTTATTCGAATAAATAAACAGAATGAGTAATAGAAAAAATAATAATTTTAAAGAAAGTGGCCATCTACAGGGAAAAACAAAGAAAATTGAAATCTTGCGGGCTATTGAACAATTGCGAATATGATTTCATCATTAACGATTGTTGAGAAAAAATCACATAAATTGTCAAACATTTTTTCAAAGAATGATGTAAATATAACTAACAAACATTTAATTTGCATTTAAATGCGAAATTAATTTTTTTCCATTGTAAATTTTCATGAAAATTTATTTTCGCGGGGGTTAAAATGCAATTGGCACGACCCTGAGACCGACGTTGCCAGAGTGATTGCTGAGTCACATATCGTGTGCGATCTCACTTTAAGCAAGGTGTGTAATTCCGTTTGTCCGTTGAATTGTTGTGTTTTAATCCTTAAATCGAGTGTATATTATGAAAAATATTCATCAAAAAATTATCGAAATCACACACTCGATAAAAAAATGGTCTAATTAAAGAATTAAATTAAAGACAGGTCACACGCACCTCGAATATTCGAACAACAATAATAAATAAAAACTCTCTGCGAAGGTGCTCCAAAATTTTCGAGGCCGGGTTTTGTCGTTGTGACCTGTCAAGTCTATCTTGCAAGTCAAATATATTAATGCGACTCGTGCATGGTGTTGTCAGTGATAAAAAAGAATTGTCAGTGTGTTTCCTCTCTAGTGTGTGCTCTCACAATATTTGCCAAAAATCATTGTCCATTGTTTTTCTGTGAAAATCGTGTGCCGAGTGCAGTGTGCGAAAGCTTGACGTGGCCCCCAGTGTATTTTTGAGGTTATTTCTGTACTCGTGTAACTGACCTATACCCATCGAAAAGTTGGACCCACCGAACTCTTTATTTCCAATCCACCATCCAAACGAACAGGTTGATTGTCTCGTGATCACCTCTTTCTCTCCTTCTCTCTTGGATTCAATTCGTGGAGGGAATATAATTTTCGATTTTTCCAAACGCGAAGAGAAGTTCGAAAATAATCAAAAGTCCCACCATAACCTCAAAAATCAGCTGTCAACGCTTCTTTTGAATGCTTGTTTTTCGAGTGATCATTTGTGTTTACAAATAAAAGTGTGCAACGAAACAAATTAGTGTTTCAAAATGGATAAATTGTGACGTTTCTATTCATTTTATTACAAGGAAAATGTTTTATTTGCTAATTGTTTTCAACACTAGAGCTAATCCTCTGTGATATAGCAATTTTAAAATCCAGAAAACTTCCAAAGAAAAATTTTGTTTTCTACACATAATTCATAGGCGTGTGTGTTTGTCTATTAGAATCATATTCTGTGATAAATCGTGAGAGAAGAGGAATTTTAGAAAAAAAAAAAAATGCTGAGCCTAAAGAAATTTTATCGTGAGGAGCTCCTCCAGCTCGCTTTGCTTCTCTCTTTGCTGCGGGTGGATCCGGATGCTTATTTAGGATTAGATATACAGACAATTGGTGTTGGTTCCTTGGATCTAAACAATGGCTCGGGATGGCATTTGGACGCCCATACGATTGTGCATCGGCCCGTGTTTGTGCATCCGAAAAATTTGGACTCGATGCTTCTTAATTATGAGAGAGATATATTCGAAGACTTAAATTCACTGGGTAGATACAATAGATTGAATAGTGCACCAAATGATATACACGCGTATTTATTAAATATCGAGGAATCGGGAAGAGACGCACCTGAACCTGGACCAAGTATACCAAATTCAACAGATCTTTCTAGGAATGTTACCTCCCCTGAAACACCGACTTTACTTCCATCACCTGCTCAACCTGACGGTGCATCAGAATTAACGCAAGAGGTATTTTTTTTTCGAAAGATAAATTATATTATTTTTTAAAAAGTAGGATTATTTAATTAGAAATGTATATTTTTATACATTTCTATGAAATTTTATACGTTTTTCTTTCAAGTACAAAATGTATACAAATTTTGTTTACCTCATATTTTGACAGTTCGAATTAAAAAAAATATTTTTTTCGTTTCTAAATATTTTCAACAATTAGAATAAAAAATTTACCAAATAAATCCAACGTTTATAGAAAGGAAACAATTTTCTAAATTAAAAAAAATTATATTTTCTAAAATTCAAATTTTACAGAAATAAAATTTTGTTTTGAATGTTCGCATCTTTACAGAAAAAATTATTGTTTCTACTCTTTAAATTTTGAGCCAAAAAATTAATTTACCGTTTTTTTAAATACATAATAATTATTATATTTAGTTATTTTTTATTTTATTTATTTCGTTTATTTTATTTTATTTATTTTATTTAGCTTTGAATTTTTTTTATTTTATTTACTTTGAATGTTTTTTTAAAATTCTAATGTTAATTTTACTAGAAAACGTTTGTGAAAACAAAAATTTCCTTCGTTTTTACTTTTTAGCGATTAGAATTTACATTGCGGGGAATTAATGTAATTTTCATTTTTGTACGTAACGAGAGAGCAATGTTTTTACACGCACACGCAGTTCAAAGTGCTTCTTTAAAATCTGAATTCCATTAATTTCGTATAGTTGTTTATTTAAATGTCGAATAAATGCAAAAAAGAACGGAGTGTTGCAAAAATAGAATTAAACAAATTTGAATTTAAAAAACATTCTTGCGGAAAACCTATAAAATATGTGAATATAAGAACGGGAACTATTAAGTTTATTTTAATTTTAAATTGCATTCTATTTGTAAATTATTTACACATCATTAATTATCTCGATAACAGTATAAATTTAGAAAAAAATAATTTTTATATTATTCAGAAATATGTTGTTGTAATAGTCAATGGTTTTTATTTAAAGATCAACTTTTTGCTCGAGAAGCATTTTTTATGTTTGTTATAATAACGTAGAAATTATGATTATTTATTTTAAAATATTAATTAAAATAATAAGAATATTAATAAAATAATAATAATTATAAACAATAATATAAATATTAATAATAACAATAATTTATTTGATTTTATTTATACGTATAAATAATAATAATCAATAAAGTATTAAATTATTTAATTATTTTTCAGTAAATATTAATTTTAATAACAAAATAAAATAAAAAAATAAAACTTAATATTCAATTGTCCGATTGAAATTAACAATTTTTATTTTATTATTTATTATATATTATTATTATTATTATTATATTATTGTTATTATTATTATTATTATCATTATTAAGTAAATAAATATTTGTTTGAATCAACAGAAAAAGCTGTTTAAAAAGAATAATTGTTCTCCTATTCAAATATAAATGATTTAAAAAGTGATTTTAATTCAATGAAACATTTGGTTAATATGTCAACAAACCTTTTTTGATTATTTGAAGCATTTTCTTCTGTGGAACATTAAATATATCTATAAATTGATATATTGAGAAAAGTATTTGCTTTTAAAAGAAACGAAAGTTAATATTTGTACTACTAATCTTTCTTTTTATTATTTGTTTATCTAATTTTGATTTGTGCAATTATAATTTTCTGTCTATTAAAAATTCTAATTTTAACTTATCTTGTCCAACAAAATATTTATTGACACAATTAAAATGAGATTAATTCAACAAAAAATTCTATTTTTGTAAAAGAATTATTCTTTTTTGGTAAAAGCAAAATTTTTACCAGATTCCTAGTTTTGGCATTAAAACGTTTTGATCCTTTGGAAATTTTCAATAAACTTTTGAAATTTCAAATTAACTACAATTTTTCTGTATTTGTTTTTAAATGTTTCTATATGTAAAATAGAAAATTATTGGTAATTAGACAATTCAAAATTTAACAATTAAATTAAAAATTGAATTTAACAATCAAATTATAAAATTTAATTTAACAATCGAATTAAAAAATTTAATTTAACAATTAAATTAAAAAAATTAATTTAACAATCAAGTTGAAGAAGTTAATTTAAAAATTATAGTAAACAATTTAATTTAACATTCGAATTAAAATATTTAATTAAGAGTCAACTTTTTGTAATATACAAAATAAATGTTATAATAAAATACCAAATTAAATAAAATGTATTAAAAATGACGTAGATTTGAACATTCAAAACTTGAGGAATATTCTTGAAATAACATTATTTTAACTTTTATTTCTGGAAGGCAAAATATTTAACATTTTTATTAGTATACATTTGTTCATTCACTTGACTGAAAAACGTATATAAAGTAATTCTTCTTTTTTTTTATAAACGAAAAAAAATTGTGCTTGAAACAACAAAGATATTCTTGTTTTCGAAAAAATATTTTTTCTTTTCCAGAAAAAGTAAAGAAAAAGTAATTTTTAGTCAAAGCAAAAAAGAAACAAAAAGAAAAATCTGCGACACAAATAGAAATTAAATGCTTTAGTTATAAAACTGCTCCAAAAATATTTCACTGTTTCGAACGTGCAAGTGAACGAATTTTTTTTTTATAAATATTTTCAAATATATTTTGGAATTGTTTTGAGAAACTTTGTAGTTTTTTAATTTTAAACTAAAAATTTTCTTATTTTAAAAGTATTTTTCTTAATTTACAAAAATAGTTTAGTTGTATATAAAAATATACAAATTAATACTCTGCAATAGAAATTGAAAATTAAAATCGTACAACTTGAAACTTTCTGCATAATTTTTTTAGTCGTTACGCAATATTTTTATGAGAGAGATGACTGAAAAAAATAATGCCCCTCAAATTTTGAACGTTTAAATGATTGACAAATTTTTTAATACTTTATTCAAATTTGAATTTCGTTATAAATTAATTTTTTGTAACTTGAAAGACTTTTTTTAACAAAATAAACTTTGTTTCATTTGTCAATTATCGCAGTGTAATTGTAAAAAATAGTTAAATTGAAATAAATTTCCACTTAAACGTTGAAAATTTAAGGAAAATTGTTTTTATTATTCTTCTTTATTTTAATTAAATTTTGAATGTTTTACTACAAAATTTTGTTTTTACAATTAAAAAATTACTTTTTAAGTAAATAAATAATTAATTAGAAAATTTTTCATTTAAGTCTAGTAATTCTTAAAAATATTGTGACAAAAAAATTTTATTGAGTTTTGAATGTTACTACAAAATTTTGTTTTTATAATTAAAAAATTACTTTTTAATTAAAAAAATTATCAATTGCAATATTTTTCATTTAAGTCTAGTAATTTTTAAAAAATATTGAGACACAGAAGAAAGAATGTTTTGATTATTTGAACGTCTAAAATTTTGTACCTAAATTAAAAATTGTCAATATAAATATTTTTTTATTACACGACAGAATATTGTTTTGATAAAATTCAAATTTTTGTAAAATAAGTTAATAAATTTTGTTCATTTGATTGTTAAAATTTTTAAGAACATTAAACTTTACTGATTTAAATGGCACTGAGAAAACAATAAATTTGAATCAAACAGAATTTTGTTTAATAATAATAAATAATAGTTTATTTAATTATTTTTCAATTAAACAAAACAATTTTGATTTCTAAATGTTCAAATTTATTTCTTCTAAAAATTAAATTTTTACAGCCATTTTTTTTTGCTTCACTATCCAAAAAAATTAATTACTGAGTTTGTAAACGTAAAATTATGATCTTAAAGTTTTGAACGTTCAAATGAACGAAATATTTTTTATTGAAGATATTTTAATAAATTACTAATCATAAAAAATTTAAAAACTAAAATTTTACATTTACAATAACTCAGTAATTAATTTTTCTGTTAGTGACACAAAATAATTGCAATAAAAATTTAATTTTTAGAAGAAGTAAATAAATTTCGTTCATTTGAACGTTCAGAACTTTAGGATCCTTAAAATTTAAGTTTTTAAATTTTTTTATGATTAGTAAATTATTAAAATATGTTAAATAAAAAATATTTCGTTCCTGTGGATCATATAATTTTTGTTTTAGCGAGTTCTCTTTAAATATAAAAATAAGATTTAGACGAAAATTCGCAAAAACCTTCTTACGCAATAAAAATCATAAAAAAGTTGAAAATTAACAGAAAAATATAATAATAAAAAAAAACAGTATAGTTTTAACACATACAGAAGCTTTCTCTCAGGAGATTAAAAAATCCGCAGAAATAGTGTGTTAAAGACGTAATAAATAATCAAGTCCACTGAACATATAACTCTCACAAAATAGAAATTTAGTTTGATGACACCTTAACGAGTTGTGTGCAGATTCTAAAAAAGGAAAAGACAGTTTTTTTCATTCCCTCTAATATGCCATCTAATGGGAAAATAAGGAGTAGTTACAGAAAGAAAAGTGTTTTAACGTAACAGTACATGAAACAAAAACGGAAACTGGATTAGCTCTTTTTTCTTTTTTTCTTAAAAGTATTATACCATTAAATAGGAATCTTGTTTCTTAACTTTTGTTACATATATATAAATTGCGAACAAAGAAAATCGCAAAGTTTTATTTTTTTTTCTTGTCTGAAAATATATATGAATATTTTTTTTTCTTCCCTCCAGAAATAATATATATTTCTGGCAGTAGTACAATTTATTTTTCTTTCCCGGCAACAATGAAAAAATTTTTCGAAAATAACTGTCCTAGACGCAAGGTCTCGCAGTTTCGTGTATATATCATATACTGGTATTAGCATGTGATCACTGGTCTGATATATATTTAATCACCGTGTAAATGACCTGGTGCAAGTGTTTTCGAACCTGTAGAAAATGTTTTTTTTTTTTTTTTAATTTTGTGTATAGAACGAAATCCTTGCTTTTTGTGTGACCCTGTCTTTTTTTAATGCGCATCTTGTGCCTTTCTCTCTTTAGGATATATAGTTACATATTCATTTTGTACATTTGTTATATACTTTTATGAGTCACAGTAATAACGTAGCAGGTAAAACTCATTACAATTGTACACAATTTTTTTTCCTCGTGTGCTAGAGTTTAAAAATATGCTGCCTAATTTCAAAGAGAGAGGATTATTTTTTTTCATGTTTCTGAGGTTCTTTTTTGACACGAATATTCGTTAGGAAAATTGTTTAGGATTTATTTTTATTATTTTAATTTTAATTAATTATTTAATTATTTTAATTTATTAATTTATTTTTTGATTATTTTTTTTATTTTAATCCTTAGGGTTTTTTAAGACCCTTTTGTGATTTTTAGAAATCTTAATCCCTCAGAACACTATTTTTTTATTAATTTTCTTTAATTTTATAAACCAGAGGCTAAATGTATTTTTATTATGAAAATCTTTCCTGTATATTATTATTTTTCGACTTTTCTTCGCGACTATTTTGAAAGAATGAAACTTTTTTTTATCTATTTTGAAAAATTAAGACTTTTTTTACTTTCATTCAAAATATTGCAACAAAATGCCATATTTTTTAGTATATAATGCAACATTATTTCGATTTTTGCAGTATGAAAAATAATGATAGAGAAATTTGTCAAAAATGATTTTTTAATCATTTTTCTAATCAAATTTTCGAAATATTTAATACAATTAGAATTATTTTGAATAATTGAAATCTTGTTAATTTTATTAATTAAAAATATTTGAAATTTTGTTAAATATATTAATTAAAAATAATTGAAATTTTGTTAAATTTATTAATTAAAAATAATTGAAGTTTTGTTAAATTTTTTAATTGAAAATAATTAATAATTAGTTATTTTCAAGTATTGTATAACAATTTATGCCGTACAAGTTTTGAACGTTTAAAATATTTTTTATTAACGAAATATTATTTATTAATCATATTTTCAAAAATTACTAACTCGAATGAAAGTTAAAAAATGAATTTCAAATGTAGAAACTTTATAAGTATAATTTTTTTTATATTGACGCAAAATTATTGTAATAAAAATTTAATTTAAATTAGAAATACATAAATTTTGTTCTTTTGAAAGTTCAAAACTTTAAGGACATTATGTTTTAAAAATCAAGCTTTTAACAATTTTAATTGCAAATTTTGAACATAAAAATTGAATTCTCTTAAATTTTAATAAAAAAGCTTGAAGTGTGAAATTTAAAAAAGAGAATTAATTAAAATTTGCTTTTAAATATTATATTCGAATATTTGTGAAATAAATCATTCTTAAAATTTTGAATTCGAATTTTTGAAAATTCAGTTATTTGCAATATTTTCAATTACATGTATTTTCGAAAAGTCGAATACAAAAAATAATAACATTAAAATTTTTTAGAATCATTTTAAACATTTTTCAGAACGCAATCATATTTGAAATTTTTAATTATAATTCTTCAAAAAAATCAATTTTTTCTTAATGAATTTATAGAAAAATATATTTATTTAAGAAATTCAATTAATTTCGAAAAATTGCGTTGGAATATTTAAAAAAAAATAATTCTCAGAATCTTTCATTCTAATTTTTAAAAAATTAAATTATTTTTACTATTTTCAATTACACATTTCTGAAAATTGAAAAACATACAAAAAATATGGATACAAACATTTTTTAGAATTATTTTTAACATTTTGGAGAACACAATCATGTTCAAAATTTTTTATAATTCTTAATTTTTGAAGATTTAATAATCCTTGAACAAAATTAATAAAAATTCCGAAAAAATTTACATTTTTAGAAGTCATAAAATGTCCGACAAATTATGTTTATGTGTTAATTAAAATTCTTCAAAAATTTTATTACTACTACTTTCTTATATTTTTAAAAAATTAAACTTTTATTAGAATTTAATTAAGAAGCTGAAGTCGACAACGTTTTTAAAAACGAAAAATCGAGAAAGAATTTTTTAAAAATTAAATTCATCTCTAATTTTCGTGTACCTTAATTTTTTAAGAAGTTAATTGTCACTAAGGATATACGATTATTTAAAAAGAACATGATTTAGAATCAAAAATAAAAATACTATACCATTATTTTTTTGTTTTCGTTTTTAAAAACGTTGTGGACTTTAGCCTCATATTTAATTAATATTTCTTTATTTGATATAATTATAGTAAACTTCACATAATTTTTTTTTGATGTTTAGTATTTTTTATACGAAAATTTCGCTTTGTCAAACTTTTTTCTAAATTCGTAGAATATAGTTTACAAAAAATTTAATATACATTTTCTTTTCCAGTAAAGAAAAAAAATAATAATAAATAAATAAATATTTTATGTTTAATTTAATCAAAATATCTTTGATTTAAAGAAATTATTTTTTCAATGTAAAAAAAGGGAAAATAAAATAATAATAAAAGGAAAAATATCGGCAAATTGTTGTCTTAGAATTATTACAAAATGTTTATAAAATACTGAAAAAAAAATTTAAGGAATTTCCATTTCAATGTAAAATTCATTCACGAGGGTTTCTTTTTTTTGACGGATCCTTTTCTTGAAAAGAGTTTTTTAAAAAGATACCTTTGTGTACAAGAGAGACTATTGTGTCTAATTAAATTCGTATTATGCCAGCATTACGTTTTTCTTGACGTCCTCGTATAATGCAGGTCACCCATATCGGCTATACTATATCTCAATCTGGGTTAACTAATTATTTTTTTTCCTTTTCTTTTTTCTTGTTTTTTTATTTTTTTTATTGAGAAGCGTTTGTAAAGCAATAATGTGTATATAAATTGTAACTTCTTATAGTGCTCGCGCGGTATTTAGATCTCTCATCGTGGAAGACCCTCGATCAGACATGAATGGACCGCGGAAGAGGGGACTTAACAGATTTTTATTTAATTAGTCTCTCCACCATCCGAGTCACGTTTTCTGTGTGCGCTTTAGCAAGGCCGTATAATCACATGAGATCACCATAAAAAGATATCACAACCTTATTCACCAATATTATGTAAATAATATATAGATACACCACATTAGAATATCATCATTCTATTGTGAATCACTTTGTCACATCATTTTATTTCTGTTCATTAGAAAAATTATTATTCATTAATTGAATAATTAAATCGACACAATGTTAATGTACTCTATAAACGTGAATCGCTATTGTTTGGAAAACAAAAGCTTTCTGAAAAATTAAGAAACAGAATTTATTCTGAAGTCAATATTCTTTTTTAATTATAATATAAAATAATAATAGATTTATTTTATTACTATTATTTTATATTATAATTGAGGATATAATTACAGGCTTCCAAATATTGCAACACATATAACTTATAACTGATTATTATACATTTTTATTAATTATTTATTTGATAATAGACAGTTGGTAATTTAGATCAAATAAATTTTTTTTCATTATACAATGTAACTTATTTCGATTTTTATTGAGTAAAAAAAATTAAAGACTATGTTTGAAAAATTATTTTTGAATAATTTTTTGAACTATACGATTAAAATGATTCTGAATAATTGAAACTGCTTAAAATTTAATTGTAAATAATCGATTTTTTTGTCAGGTATTTTATTATAATTTTCGAAAACAATTTGTAAAGATTTTTCATTGCAAACTTTGAAAATAATCGAATTCTTAATAATTTTAAGGAATAATCTTGAAAAGTTCATATTTAATAATGAAAATTAATGATAATTAATTTTAAAAAAGTTAAAGTTTAAAGAAATTAGTTTCTAAAAATTTTATTAAAAATTCTTGTGAAGAATAATACCTATAGTTTTTTCATTTCAATTGTTTTAATCGTGTTCAAAATTTTTAATTAAAAATCTTAAAAAATAAAAAAAAAATTTTAATTAAGCAAAACTTATTTCAAGTTATTTATTTTTTTATAATTTACATTACAATATTTATAAAGAAACTAATTCTTAGAATTATTTTATAATAATTTTTTAAGATTTAATTACATTTGAATAAAGGAAATTAAATTTTTTTTAAATGTACTATTTTAGAAATTATTTAGAAATCAATGATATATAATTACCAATTTTGGAAAAATTTGAATAACTTTTTTATATTTTAAAAAACTCAACTTTTTTTTGAAAATGTTATCAAATTTTGAATTATTTTTAAAGCGGTTTACAAAATTTAAATAATTTTTTAAAAGATTTTACTAAATTTCAATTTTTTTAGACATTTATTAATTACGTATTTAATTGTAAAACTTTTTGTAGGTATTTAAAAAATTATTTAGAAATATTTTAAGAAAGTAAATTTTACGCTTTTCTTTATCAAAATTTTTGATATTATTCTACCTGAATTAATATCTTTAAAAAGAAAAATGGACGGTTTAAATTATATAAAATTGGAATTTTTGTATTTATAAATTATTTATTTTTTAAAAATTGTAATGAATTATTTTCAAGTGTAAATACTAAATTTCAATAAAAATTAATTTAATGAAAAATGGGTTCTTAAACTAATTTTTTAATAGTTTTAAAAAGAGTAATTCCATAAATTACAAAATTCTAATTTTTTAAAAATCAATTATTTTCAATATTTTTCTAATATTTCCAAAAATTTAAATTCATACACGAAACAACAAAATAAAAATTTTTCACAATCATTTTTGAACGTTCAACTCAACGACATTTTATTGTTGCTTTTTTTCAAATTGTATATTTTATTCGAAAAAATATTTTGTATATTTAGAAACTTAGTTTTTAAATAGGTAAATTTTTAATTTACATTTTTTTATATCGTTGACATAGTAGGTTTTGAAAATATTGAAACAGGAAAAAAAATTTTCTTTATTTAAAATTCTGAACGGTCGAAATTTGATTTAAAAAAAAGTTTTTTCTCCTGTTCTTTTATACTAAGTTGTTATTTTGTAATGAATTGTGTTATTCATATTTGTTTAACCTGACGTTTCTTATATTATCGTCGTGCATGATTAAAACCGCAACTTGAACGATAGGAATATATAATTTAAAAAAAAAGCTCGCACATGCGAGTATATGGAGAGGAAAATTTTTAAATTGGTACACACAAAGTTTGATTTCTCTTATTTATTTGATAAAAATATAATTCGTACATTCTTTGAAGTATACTTTCTTTTTTTTCTTTGTTATTTTTATTTTGAGAGCACTCTCGCGACAAAATTTCAACACGTGTGTGTATAATTCTTTTTTGAATCGTCTTCTAATGAGAGTCCCTCCCCTCTTTGCGAATAAAAATAATTTAACGCATTTTGAGGAAAAAAAAGTATCGAGAGTGCAAGCGCGACCTCAATTTCGTGGAATTAATGCGAACATGCTCGACAAATCTTTCGTGCGTCGAGGACGAATTCGCTTTTCCGAAAATAGTCATGGGTCGAGGACTCTGATGAGACGAAACTTATAAATTATATCGATACTCAAGTTTAGAGCAATTGTTTGTTTTGATTTTTTTATTTTAGTAAAATTTGATAGCAAAAATTAGTAGAATTTCACAGACTGCTGGGGAAATTATTGCTAAATCATTTGGTGGAAGACTTTGGTGGTGTCTTTCTTCTTTTTTTTTTAAATAATGGTCGATTCGGAATTTCGGAGCGAAATTATTTTTTTCCGAACACTTGAAATCAAAAATTTTTATTTTCTTTAAATATTATTATTACTACTATAAGATTTAGATTTTAAACAATTATAATTAAGAAAAAAATTCCTTATTTGGAATGGATATCCAATTAAAAACATCTCATAGACTACTAGTAAATTTATTACTAAATCTTGGTCGAAAACTTTTTGGTGGTATGTCATTTCGTTGCTGTTTCCTTTCTTCTTTTTTCAATTAACGTTTGATTCAAAATTTCGAAACGAAATTATTATTTTTTAAACACCTGAAATCATAAATTTTTATTTTCTTTAATTATTATTATTACTACTATAACATTTAGATTCTATACAATTATTATTAAGAAAAAAAATTCCTTATTTGGAATGGATATCAAATTAAAAACATCTCTTGGACTGCTAGTAAAATTATTACTAGATCTTGGTCGACGAATTTTTGTCATTTCCATTTAGTAACATTTCTTTAAATTCTTGGAAAGTTTGTTAAATTATTATTTATTAATGATTTGTGCAGTCTTTTTTTCTAAATTTCATTTGTGGTGATTTTTTTGCGCTCGTATTTTATGTACCATTTTCCACGGTGCATTTATTAGTTTCAATTTGTCATCACGCGCAATAAGAAAATGATTCGTTTTGCACATTTTGCGCAGTGAGCAATAAATCATACCATTAAACGATCATTAAGAAACAATGACCTTTTGGCACAAACTTCTGAAGTTTATATAAACTACATCTTTATCTGTATCTGTAGGAATTTTAAAATTGTATTCATTACACGTGGAGTCTTTTATATTACGCGCAGATTTTATGCAGATTACGATTTCTTTATTACTTTTCTGAATTCGCAGCAATAAAATGCTTTCTTTTAAGTTCAAAAGGTTTTTTTAAACTTTCTACTATTTCTTTTTCGAAAAGAAATTGAGTCAATTGGAAAAAAATCAAAATTGCTCAAAATTTCTTTGATTTTTAAAATTGTATAGAGAAAATTTCTCAAAATAACGTACTTTAATGTTTACGTTACTAAAATTTCTGACAATGAACGCAAATATGATGATGAATATAATTTTTTTACCATTGCAATAACTCTAGGAGTTGATGGCCTTGGCATCAGTAGCTTATCGATGTCACGTATCGTTTTATCAATGCCTCAAACATTTTTTTTATACATTTATATGAATCACAATCAATTTATGCAGCACGTTTATTTTATTAAGTTAAGTGTCGCATGTTGTTTTATATTTCCAAGCACATGTATATCAAATAACACTTATGTTTCGAAAATCATTTCATTTTGATGTAAATTTCTTGATTTTCTTCTAAACAAAATACAATTAATTGTTTTTAAATACCAACATTGTTTATAATTGTTTTGTTGTTGTTTTTTTTTCACAAACACAACTGTTTTCTTTATTTACGTAATGTTTCTTCTTATTTTCTATATCGCAGAAAATTTATACTAATTGTTACTTACTAATTTTTTGTTAAATCTACTATTTGGTATAATTAAAAAATACAAATTCATTTTACTAAATTAAAATTTGGTTGTTTTGAACTAATAATTACTTGCTTTTGACTGAAAAAGTTAGTAAAAAAAATAAATTTTGTTTATTGATGTAGTCAAAAATTGAAGAAACAATTACTGTAGTTCTAGATCTTTTTAGTAACCTGAATTGGTGGTCGACTTTTTACTACAATTGAATTAAATTTTAGGATTTATAATAATGATAATAATAGGAATTATATTAATAAAATAGATACAAATTATAAACAAAGGAAGATAATGAAAGTTATTGTATTTATCATCATGAAACTTAGGAATGAGAGGAATGTACGTGTTTTCAAGTTGGCAAAGTGCCGAGAGGTTCTCATGTGTATACTTGCACTTGACAAGAGTGTGACACGTGTCGGTCTTTCTCATACAGTATTTAAAGATTAGAAGAAAATAATTTTTTTTTTAAACACTGAATTTTACAATTAAATATATTTTCGTTTTCTATTATATTATTTTCCCTAAGTTTCATCAAGTAACCCAAAGATTTGTTTTTTAATTTCACCCTATTTTTATTTCTCCAAAATTTTGAATGTTCAAAACTGAGGGAAAATATTTTTTTCTTTCAATATTTTCTACTTTCTAAATTTAGTTAAAATAGTCTCGGGGTTTTCCTTCAAAAATTAATAAAAATTAATCAGTTATTTTTAACTATACATTGTCTTTAGTTCCACGTTTGAAACGGGAACATTATTTTTTAAATTTTACCTTAATTCAATCTTGTACTTCTTCTATTGTTAATTTTAAATTACTATGTTTAAGCTTTACACTTCCTTCTCTATATAAAATTAGTAATTTTTATTAAATTTATTACACAACAAGTAGTAATTATACCATTACACATTTTTTTCCCTGTAATACTGAAACTGATAAAAATCAGCAGCTGTTTACTTGCCTTAACTTTTTTTTCTTATCTCAACTGATTAAAAATGCTACAGTTTTTTATTTTTTTTTTAATATACAAAATCCTTTCCTTCTGTCGTATATTTTTTGGTCTAAAAAGAAAGGAAAACAATTGTAAAATAATATCATTAATAAAAATTGCTGTTGAATTGGTTTTGATAATAAATAGATTGAAAGTGAAAGAAAATTAATTGTTTGGAGTATAATAGAAAAGAAGAATGAAGTAATTCTTTGAAGCAATGGAGTTTAATTAGAGCTTCGCTCTTTATATATACAGTAGTCGTTGCTTTGAAATTGTAGGATCATAATAATGCGCATAAATTACCATCTAAACATCAGCCAAGCGTACAATGTTCAACAGCCAAGCATCGGTTATAACTAATTCCATATAATGTTATTGAGCCACTTGTTTTGTGAAAGTAGTAACGAGAAATTTGTTTCATCACTTCTTCGCTCTTTTTTAGGTGTCAATAATGTTCAATTATCATTGTCACTATTTCTTCCCCCCACCTGGGAGCTTTTTGGTATTTTTTTAATATCGATGCGATACGAATTTTTAGTATTGTTTCGAACCTGAAACGAAAATTCTAAATTTATATTAGGAACGAAAGAAAAAAATCTCTACTAGAAAAAATTTGTTTCAAGTAAACGATTATTTGTTTAGTATTAAAGAAATATTTATTTGTGTCAAATAATTTTTATTTAAGTTTAAAAATAATAATAATAAATCGTTTCTCTTATTAGTGTTCTTATTTTTATTCTTCTGAACTAAATCTAAACTTATGCATTTGCTAAAAAGTAAAGCTTAATTATTTTAAAGAATGCGGAATTCCGAAAACAATAACAAGCTCTCAAAGTATGACACAGTTGCAAATATTTCCGAAATTGCGTATGCAAGGAAGATAACAATAAATATAAAAATGTGTGTGTGTGTAATTTTTGAAGAAATTCACTATAGAAGTGGTGGTATGTCTTTCGTTGTTCTTTCCTTTCTTCTTTTTTTCAATTAACGTTCGATTCAGAGCCAAATCATTTTTCTTTGAACATTTAAAATTATAAATTTTTACTTTCTTTAAATATTATAAATTTATTATTACTTTACTATAAGGTTTAGATTCTATACATTTATAATTAAGAAAAAAAATTCCTTATTTGGAATGGATATCAAATTAATAACATCTGCATTTTGGCCCTTGGGCTGAAATATTTTAGTTCAAATGAACGATTATATTTTTTAAGATCCATTTATATATTTTCAAATATTTATTTATATTTTATAAAAAATAAAATTTACATTAAAGAATTAATTTATTACCAGCTAAATGATTAGTTTTCATTATTTTTCGTTTTTTATTGTAATTTAAAAAAAAGTTTAAACAGAATATAGTTTATGTTCATTTGAATGTGTAAAATTTTAGTGAAATTAATTTCAAATTTTATAAACGAATAATTATTAACATAACATTGCAATTTCTAACAAAAAAATATATTTTTACAATTGTTACAATATTAATAACGTAGAAAATAATTATATAACAATTAACAATAGTAAGAATGAAGATAATTGGTAATTAAAATAATTTGTCGAGTTCGTTTAAGTTCAGAAACGGAAAACTTTTCCAAAATAGTCAATATTTCATTCATTAGCAAGAATTAAATTTTGAGAAAAATTAGACGTCTTGTAAAAATAAATGAAAATAGATCAAAATAAATATAAAAACCCAAAAATAAATCAAATGAAAAAAAAGATTTAAATGAATTCAAAATTAAAGAAATTCAAATTTAAAGTAATCAGTGCAGACATTTCGGATAATATTACAATCGTTTTCGATAATATGCTTTTCAAACATATAGACATTGTTGAAATTTTTTTTGTTTATTAAATTTATTATTTATCTGTAAGTCTCATGTACATTGGACCATGTTACATTCAGTGTATTGCATTACTTGGTTTGTGTAAGACCTCAATACACCATTAATGGTCAACCTTGTACTGCTTCACCATATTTTTCACAAACATTATACACATTCACAATTTACAATTATTGTATAAAAATAAAATTTTGCTTTAATAACGGTACAATTTTTCTTAGTTTTCACTTTCGTTTCTATAATTACTATCATTTGTATATTTTAATAATTATTATAAATTTTACGGTAAATGATAATTAAATGGTGAAATTCATGAATCTAAAGTTTTGTGCATTCAAATGAACGAAACATACATTCTATTTAAATGTTATTTTTTAAATTGTAATAAAATAGAAATTATAAATTAAATATTCAATTATGTTTGCATTAAGTTAAAACAATTTTTAAAGTTAGATAAAAATAAATATTAAAAAAAATTTAATTAATAAAATTACGTTTAGAAAATAAATAAGTGACAAAATTAGGTAATTATAGTCGATTATAAAAGTATCGAGCAGTTTTAAAACAAAGTATAAAGAGAATAAACACCTTTTTTCTTATTACAGTTCAAGGAATAACATTTATAATTAATCTTAAATCGAACGTCTTTTTTTTCTAAATTATCATATAATATTTTTTGTCATACATATTATAAACGATGGTTATTGTTGGTAAATTTTCTTCTTGCTTACATAAATATGCAATCTGTCTATTTCTTTTCATTACACTGTTTTCCTCTCACAATTTTTTTTAATACTGTCTTTGATGCAAAAATTAAATTCGACCTTGTTGCAATTGTGAAAGTTTTTTTCCTTATTCAATTTTTTTGAAGCTTGAAGAATTTTTAATTATACCAAGATCACTATGTGGAATTTATTAAACTGTGTGTAATGTTGTAAAGTTTATGTTATTGTTTATTATCACTCTATTATTAGAATTTTTTTTTACTTTTTTATAATAAGAATTTTTATTTTATTTAAATATAATTTGAGTAAAAAAACGATTTAGTTATGGTTTTTTTGAGAAAAATATAGTCTTTTCTGTTTGTTTGTTTTTTAATAACCATGAAGTTAAATTAATTTACTATTAAGTCATATTTTTATTTTAAATATTAGGTTGTTTTTTTATTATAATTTTTTATGATTAAATTAAATTCTTTATTTGTGACGCTTTCCGAAGAAAGTTATCTGAGAAATATAAATTTTAGGTTATGTTTGTAAATTTTTGGAATAAAAATACAGAGAAAAAATTAATTAACATTGCAAATTTTTTATATTCACGTCTTTGTTATGTTAAATATAATTAGAAATTTCTTTTAGTTTTAAATGGTTAAACGTAAACTTTTAATTAAAATAAAAGTAACACAAACATAACCTTAAAGTTATTTGCTTCTTATGTACCTTTCTTGGAAACGCGTCACATTTATATAAATTTATTATTTTTATTTATATTTATATACATTTATATATTTATATAAATAATAACTAATAATAAGTAAATAATATTTAAATATCTAGTTGAAAATAATTAATAGTAATAATTTCGAAAAACATGAATATTAAAAAAAATGTAAATCGTGTTCAGTGTACAAATTTAAAATGCATGTGTGTTTCCACACACTGCATTTGTTTTAAAAATGCGGATGAGATTAATGAAAAAATTTTCAAAAAAAAAGGAAAACAAGAAATTTCTATTGAACTATCGAATTTAATTGACCTGACAGTTCGATTGTCGTCGGAAGTGGAAGCCACGCGAGTCCAACGAGGATCCATATATTTTCATAAATCAGAATGAAAAATGCATGCAAACGATGACTTTTGTGACCCAACATGGACGAAGTTTTACTTGTGAGGGACGATTGCTTGAATCTCAGCCTCGAGTTAAGTTTTCAGTTGGTTTTGTCAACTCGTAAGGCTCTTTCTCGAATTTTAAAATATCCGTATATAAAAAGCGAACGAGAAAACGAAAAAATGTTGTAAAGACCTCGTAAATTTTTTCCCAAAAAACGTGTCGGGTCATTTTCAAATTTGGCGAATTGCTTGAAAAACGAAGAGAAAAATGGTGCGGAAAAAAAAGAAACAACCCAGGATGATTTCGGTCTTTGTTCCTGATGACGTATGAAATATTTTTTTTTAGTTAAAAATATGTTTATTATTTATAATATTTTTTATTGTTTCGTATTATTTTGTATTGTTTCGTATTGTTTTGTATTGTTTCGTATTGTTTTGTATTGTTTTGTATTGTTTCGTATTATTTTGTATTATTTCATCTTCATGATTTAATCATTATTATTGTAAACTAAAGATGTTAAAAATTTAATTACTTTATATATATGAGCAGACAATAGGAATTATTTTTAGCCTGTTTGCAAACTCATTTTGTATTCATATTTGTAAATTTTTTTTTTAAAATTCCAAAATTCAGGAAAATAATTTAAAATTCAAACAATGTGTTTTAATCTTTTTTTTGTCATTTTTTGTTGCAGGTATGTATTATTTGATGTATCCATCTTTTTTCAAGATGTTTGACTGCTTTTTATCTCTTGTGAGAAATAATGAAACGGGTTTTAACGTCAGCATTTCCATGTAATTTGGTGAGTCTTCTTATTTGAATTATATTTTACAGTTGACATAGAGGTACAAACAAAATCATTAGTGATTATGCTACGCTACTGCAGAGGTACCAATTTTAGAAGAAAAAAAATTATTTTTCACTTCTCAAAATTATTTTAATAGTGTAGTTTATAAAAAAAATTAACCTTTGTAGGGTTTTCAAATTCAAAAGATTAATACAATTTGACTATTAAATTAATTAGTGAATAATTTATGAATAATTAATGAATAATTTATGAATGATTTATGAATAGTTTATGGCGAAATTTGTCCTTGAAGTTTCAAAGTACTTTTTAGAGAGATTAGTGGAAAGGTTGCACACCAAATTGTTCGTTAAATTAATTATAGCAAATTATGTTAATAAAAAAAAATTACGAATATGGGTGAATAAATCGGAGATTAAAAACTCTCCACCTGCGAACGTCAAGGTCACCGGTAGATGGCAGTTTAGTCTTTTCTTGGAATTTCTCCCGCCACCTGGTGGCGACCTTGGCGTTCTCAGGTGGAGAAATTGAATCACAACTTTACCAAAGTATTTTTTCGAGTTAAAAAACATTATTGCGAGAATAATTAAATTTTTTTCAGTAGGTGAAAACTTAAATCGAATTTTTAATTTCTTTTTTAAAATATAGAAAGAAATATTAATTATTATTAATTAAATTCACCTCAAGACGTAAAATTAAAACGTTATTAAAGCTGCTGGCATTCTTTTTCAGTTCGTGAAGTTTACAATAACTAAAATTAACAATATGGAAAGAAAAAAATGTTTTTCTATTTAAATTTTTGTTTTAAGCAGAATTTTTAAGTTTCTTGAACGACAAAATAAGGATCAGGGATGAAATAGTTAAAAACGTATAAAAAATATTTTTGTCTCAGTAAAAAGGGTATTTTTCTTAAAATCGTTGGTCATTAGAAACATTTTTTTCTTTTATCTTTTACTATTTAGAAAAAACCCAATTTTTAAGATACGAATTTTGTTGTTGCCAAATATGACGAAACTTATTTACGTAAAAGTAAAAGAATCCAAATTAAAAATATAAGTTATTCTATTTTAAAAGTCGTAGTGTGCACACGCAATTTTTAGTGTAACTTGAGAAATTTTAAAGTCATATTTAAGAAGCTGTATGTACACACATACAAAATTTATTTTATTTATCGCACGTTTATGCGACGATAAACTAGACATAAAGTCATCAAACTGATTTCATTGTAAATCATTGAAAAAAAAATAAAAAAGTTCTCGAAGAAAATTTTAGGGAATTCCCATATTTATGAATATATAGAGAACGAGAAATAAATATTGTAATGCGCTATTTTATATAGACAAATTAGTTTACTGCGTACAATGTTGATAGTAATAATTACAATATAATTATCAGTTATGTAAATTTTATTATAATGTATACAATTCTTTTTTTATCTACTTTGTTTATTTTCTTCTATCAACATTTTTTTTAAATCTTTGTTTTTTTAAGCGATTTTTTTCGTAAATTTTTCAGTAAAGAATTTTTTCGAGAAAAAAATGTTAAATTAAAACTTTGACGAAGTTTGCATTAGAGATTAATGATTTAAAGGAAAACAGTAATTTTTTCTTTGGCGAAAACGATAAACTTTTTTAAAGGAAATTTTTCTTTTTTAAATTGTTCATATCGAAAAAATATAATTTTATTGTTTAAAAAATAAAAATAGATCGAAATTTAAATAGAAATTTTTTTTTCTACGGAAATACATCAAAATTTTAATAGACAAAATTTTTCTATTCAAAAAAAGATTAAAATTCTAATAAAAAAATATTTTTTTCTCTAAATTGTTGATTATGAACGTTATAAAATTCACGAAAGTAAATAAAAATTTATTGTCAGCACTTTAACACATCTTTTAATAAAAATGAAGTAATTTTTTTAATAATGAAAGTGTTAATATTAATTAATTAAAAAAATATATTAATAATTAAAAATAGAGCAATGTTAAATATAAAAAGTAAATTTTTGTCTCATTGGTAATTTGGAAAATAGGGTTTAAATTTATTTGTCAACTTTCTGTATAAACAAAGATGTATTAGAGTCAATTTCCTTTTTTTTGGTTTAATAGTGTAGGCGTTTAGTAGTGACCTCCAGTTGAATTTTTTGTTGAAAGTTTGTTCGCAAACACAACTCAGAAAGTGCATACAACGAACCTTGTAAAAATAACTGCTGATCTATATTTTGGAACGTCAGCTCCTGAGGAGTTCAATATACCAATACCCTTCGTTCTTTTTAGCCCACGCACAAAAAACGCCTTTCGTGATTTTTTTTTTTGAACCTTTTAATTTCTGCGAAGAAAAAGTAAGAGTGTCATATTCTATTTTGATACACGTGTCAGCAGCAGGCGTGTATATATATATATATATATATGTTTACAGGCACATTTGACAATTTACTGGAGTAAATGAAGTGGATTATAATTTCAAAATTATGCACAAGAAATACAAAATTTGCTGCATTTACTTCCTTGTTTGTTGTAAGATTTTTTTCTGCTTGTTTTTTTTATCTGTTGAGAGAGGGATATAATTTTAATAGGAGTGCAAAGTGAGGAAAAATATAATTTTCTTCTTTTTTCAGCGTTTTTTGTAAAAATTAAACTAAATTAAATGTTTAATGAAAGAAACTTGTATTTGAACCAAATTAAATTTTTGGAACAAAATGGAATTATTGTAACTAAGTTTAATTTTAATTGAAACAATTTAATTTGAACCAAATGTATTTTTATTTGAAGCAAAGACAATTTTTTGGAAGAAAAGATATTTATTTTCAGTCTTCACCAAATTTAATTTAATTTTCACGAAATTTCATTTAATTTTTATCAAATTTTATTTCATTTTCATCAAATTTAATTTTATTTTCACCAAATTTAATTTAATTTCCACTAAATTTAATTTATTTTCACTAATTTTTATTTTATTTTCACCAAATTTAATTTTATTCGCACCAAATTTAATTTCATTGGAACGATTTCGTTTTTTTTAAAGTAACTAACATTTTTTGTAATAAAAAATATTTACTTTCGCCAAATTCAGTTTTATATGACACAAAAAAATTCTTTCATTATAGCCAAATAAATTCTTATTTCAACCATTTTAAATTCATTTATAAGTAGCAGAAAAAGTTTATGTATTTCCAAATAAACTTTAATTTATAGCAAGTTTATGATCTCAAAGTTTTGAACGTTCAAATGAACGAAATATCTTTTTTTTTGAAGATATTTTAATAAATTACTAATCATAAAAAAATTTGTAAACTAAAATTTTATATTTACAAACTCAGTAATTAATTTTTTTTGTCAGTGACACAACATAATTGTAATAAAAATTTAATTTTTAGAAGAAATAAATAAATTTCGTTCATTTGAACGTTCAGAACTTTAGGATCTTGCAAGTTTAATTTTATTTGAATTAAATAAATTGAAACTAAATAGAATTTTTTGTAACAAAAAAATATGTATTTTAACGAAATAAAAATAAACAATTTTTCTGAACTAATTGAATTTCTATTTTAACTAAATAAAATTCTTTTATAGCAAATTTCTTTTTATTTGAACTAAATACAATTTTTTGTAACAAAAAAAATATTTATTTTAATGAAATTTAATTCTAATTGAAACAAACAAAATTTCTTATGAACCAAATTTTTTTTTATTTGCAGCAAATAAAATTTATTTACAACAAATTTATTTTATTTTTAACCAAATTTGAAGCAAATACAATTTTTTGTAACAAAAAAGTTTATTTTAATAAAATTCGATTTTAATTGAAATGAATAAAATTTCATTAAAAACAATTAAATTTCTATTTGAACTAAAAAAAATTTTGTAACAATAAAATATGTATTTTAACGATATTAAATTTATTTATAACAAAGAAATTTTTATTTGAATAAAATAAATTTCTTTTACAACAAAATTTATTTTTATTTGAACCAAATTCAATTTTTTGTTACAAAAAAGGTTATTTTAATCAAATTCGTTTTTAATTGAAATATATAAAATTTTATTTAAAACAATTAAATTTCTATTTGAACCAAAAAAATTTCATAACAAAAATATTTATTTTAAACTTAACCAAATTTTATTTTATTTTGAAAGAAATAAATTTAAAATTACTTCCCAACAAAAAAAAAGTTTCATTTGAACCAAATAAAATTTGTTTATAACAAAATTGTTTATTCTTAAATTTTCTATTAAATAAAATTTATTGTTACAAACTAATTTTCAGTTTGAACCAAATAAACTTTTCTTTTAACAAACAATTATAAAATTATTTTGAAAATTCAATGAATTTTAAAACGGAAAAAATTTATTTTCAGCAAATAAACTTTTAAGAAAATTTTTGTTATAACAAGCAAATTTAAAAGAAAATTTAAAAAATCAACAAAATTCAAAACGAAATTTCTTTTTAACAAGAAACTTTATTCTTAAGTAAATTTACTTTTAATAAATAAATTTTTATTTTGATAAAATTAAATTTTGATGCAAAGAAATTAATTTCTATTTTTCTTTGAGACAAATACGCATTTATGTAAGTCAAAAATATTATATTTGGTTGGAATAAAACATTTTTCTCGATTTTTTTAATTCGAATTTTTTGAAATGAATTTTTTCTTACTATTTTGAAAGACGATTTTTAATTTCTAGAAACTTAAGAGAATGCAATAAAAAACTTATAAAAAGCACTTGTTATAAAAATGATTTAACTTTTTTTATCAAAAAACTTTTTTATTTTCGTAAATTAAAAATTAAGATACTTGGAAAGATTTCTATATTATCAAAGGTTTTGATATTTAGGATAAAGTAGGTACCGCCTATTTTGACACTGGATAAGTTATCATCTAGAAAGTTTCAGTTTGCTGTGTTTCCTACCAGATATCGCCACCATACTGAACTAAATTTTTTTCAGTTCTAAATTGCATTGAACAATTTTTATTTCCTTCTTTTTTTTTTACAAATTTTATCATTTTGCAATAAATTTTCTCACATATTTTGCAATATTTACTGAACGATTTTTTTACTATTTGAATCTTTCGTTTTGAAATGAAAAAAAGGAAAATTTTCGAAATATTTCGTCATTTTGTAAAATATGTACACTTACTATATTTAAAGTTTTACAAGTTGTAAAACTTAATGTCAATTAATATCTTTGATAATGATGCTTTTTATGAATTTCTTATCTTAGTGTATTCTGTTGTATAATATACATTTGAAGATAATTTATTATAGTTTGTATATAATATTATATCCAAGTACCTATATTATCATCTCTCTTTTAAAAAAGAAATTATTTTCCGATATGAAATTTGTTATATGTAAAAAATATTATTATAAATGTATTTAATCGTTTCGGTAAATACGAAACAATGTAAATAATTTTTACCTCAGATATCAGGAGTAATATACAAGAAATAAAAGAATAGATAGAGGTATTTTTCTTTAAAAATTATTATTTCTTAAAAAATCAAAATACTGTGATTTATTGCTAATTAAAAAAGTCCCTTTTTAACAAACAAAAAAAATTTTTTTAAAACGACAGTTTTTAACGATTATGTAAAAAAATTTTTTTTTTATTTCTCAATAAATTATTGAATATGCGATAGTAATAATTGAATTGGAAATAAAATTAAAATGCCTGAGTTATATTTAAAAAACGCTTAAGACATTCGCATGTGACATATTAGTCTTGCAACTAGTCATTAATATTTTATTCTTACGTTTGAAATCCTTCTTTTCTGGTTAATTATCAACATTACACGCAAATGTTGATTGGCCCTGTATTCTTTTTTTCTCGTGCAGAATATGGCAAAGAGATGTTTTTCTTTTTTCTTAAAAAAAATCGTCAATATAAAACGCATAAATAAATTGTATGTTACAAGTATGACGTATAATTCACATATTAAGTAACACAATAAGTAATTGTAAGCTATAGAATAAGAAGAGAATAATAAGTTGGTTGATCACTACTTTGATATCAGTCTTTGGAGCTTCAGAAATTGTAAAATTCCGTAAGTGCGCACACCAATACGTTTATACATTATATATATACATTTCTTTACATATAGTTATATATGCATTAAAACTTGTGCTTTGGAAGAGTTTTTATTTTTATATTATTTATGACTGTAGTTTATTATTTATATTATTAAATTGCTTTCTGAGCTGTTTTATATGATATATGGTGCGCGCTTTTGATTTTTTATTGTTTTTATATTAAATTTTTTTCCTTTTTTATTAGCTTTTTTGGTTTTATGTATAATTTCTGCTTTCGATTTTTTCACTGCAATTTAAATCTGTTTTTTTAATTTTCTACTAATTAGAGAGTTGTTTGCTTTTTTTTCCCAACATCTTTTATAATTGTTTTTTAAAATAAAATGTCATAAAAATCATTCGAATTCTTGACAAGAATCTTACAGTTTATAAACATAATGAAATTGTTTTAAAGAATTTTAACATAATTTTTGGAAATAAATGAATGTTTTAAAAGAATTAAAAAAAACAGTTATAACTTAATTGTATTCAATCGAAAAATTTGATTAAAACGTGTAAAATAATATGTAATTCGTTGAGAAATTTTATTAACATATACTATTAAAAATAATTAAATTCCTGTCATGAATTTTAGTATTAAAAAAAAATTCAATTTTTCCGAAAAATAAGTTTTATATAATTTTACGAAATTGTTAAAAATCATTGAATTTAATTAATTTAAAAAAAAATTGTACTCTTTCGAGAAATTTTAATACAATTAAATTCAAAATAATTGCATTCCTTTCAAGTATTTTATTATTAATAAAAATAATTAAATTTATTATTAATGAAAATAATTAAATTCTTGCTAAGAATTTTATTAGAAATTTTCAAAATCCTAATTAAATTCTTTTTAAGAATTTATTTGCATTTTTTTTAAATATTCTATTTTCTTATTTTATCTTTTTTCTATTTTATTACTGAAAATTTTAAAAGTAACTAAATTTTATAAAGCATTTCTTTCCAATTTCTAAAGTAATCGCTTCTTTTAAAAATTATAATTAAATACTTTACTGTTGAAGTTTATTAAAATTGTTTTCAATGTAATTGAATTCCTGTGAAAAATTTTATTATTTATAAAAATAATTCAATTTTTGCGAATAATTTTACTTTCTTTAAATTATTGAATTGTTTATTTCCAACAATTTATTAGAAGTTTGGAAAATAAAAAATTTTTTTGAAAATTTTTATTAAAAATTAAAAAAAAATTTATTGAATTCTTCAGTGATGAAATTTCACTAAAAAATTAGACTTAATAAAATTTTTATAAACAAATTGTGTTATTTTTTTATTTTTAAAGAAAATAATTTAATATTTTACAAGAATTTTCGTAAAAATTTGCAAAAAAATTGAATTTTTAAAATCAATTTTACAGGGAATCTTACAAATAACTAATGAATGATAATCTTTCTCGCAAAAATTATTTTAAAAAATTATAAATAAGAGAATTAGTCAATTATTGTTTTTAAAAATTTTAAATAAAATTCTTCATTAGAAATAAAATATTTTTTATATTATTTTAAAAAAAATGTTTTATTATTTTTTGAAAAAGTTCTTTGAGAATTTTCAAAAATTTTTTATGTTTATTAAAAGTATGAAAAGTTCAGATTTTCAATGATTAAAAAATTGAAATTAAAATTTTTCAACCATATTATTGTTTTTGAAATAATTGAATTTCGAATGAGAATTTCATTGTTAATAACCAAAATAACTGTATTATATTGTGAAGAACTTATTTCTAAAAAATAATTGTAAGTCATTGAATTTCTGTGAAATTTTTATTATTTATAAAAATAATTAAATGATTTTTTTGGAAATCTTATAAAAATAATTGAATTTTTTAATAAAATTTTATTATTTCTAAAGATACTGAAAAATTTGACGAAAATATTTTTATTAAAAAGTATTTTAAATTCTTAATTTAATAAAATATTATAGAAAAGGAAAACATGAAATAATTTCAAAAAATTTTTAATTTAGAATTTAGAAAAAAAAATTATTAATTGTATTTAAAATTTAGATTTTCAAAGAATTCTATTTGAAATCCTTTAAAAATTCAATTATTGGTAAACTATTTTCAAAAGTATTTGAATTAGAAATTTTCAAAAAAATTATTTCTGGGTGAATTGTTAATTAAAGGTAGTAAATATTTAGATTTTCGAAGATTTTAATTTGAAACATTTTCAAAATGAAACCTTTCACTATTTATAAAAGTTGGTTGAAACTTTTATGAGATTTCGTTTAAATTATTGAACATAATTTAAAAAGTAAGTTAATTTCCATTATCATTTTTTTTTAAAATAATTGAATAATGATTTGTTTTTTAAATTGATTTTCTGTATAAAAATTGATTTTATTTTAAAAACTGTATTGTTTATAAAAATAATTAAGTTAAAAAATTTAATTTAAAGAATTAATTTAATTTAAAATAGAGAAATTAAAAAAAAATTTATAAATAATTGAATTGGTGTTGAATTTTTATTATTTACGGAAATAATTAAATGCTTGCGCATAGAATTTTATCAATTAGACAAAAAGTGACTTTTCCAGATTTATAGATAGCACTAACATAGTTATTTTTAACTACAAATAGGATTTAAAGAAAAGATTTTCCGGAACGTGTAAATGCGCTTCTTCATAATAAATTATACAAGCAATATCTTATTGTACAGCTGCGCTATCGTTAATAATAACAGTTATTAAGATATATTAGTTTATCCCTATATCGATTGGACAATTGTGCAAATACGTATCTAAAGACACTCGACAAGTCGAAAGAATTGACTAAACATATATAAATGTGATTAACAAGTCGATAGCTGCTTTATATTTTACACTGTACTTGACATTGACATTAAACTTGAACTTGATGTGCATTATCAGTATTTTGCCGTACTTGTTACGTTTAACACATGTTTTTAAGAGACACTTTTAGTATATAGTGAAGACACCTGCGTGAATGTCATATATATTTGTTCATTAAATCCTCGCCTCGCGCTTCACAAATCAAGGAGAGCTACTTTATTAATTATCATGTTCACTTGTTCAGAAATTGGTAATTCATTTTCAAAATATTTTCCCCTTCGCACTCGTATATAATAATAAGCTTGTGTTTTTTTATTTTTTCTTAGTTTCTTCTGTGGTCTAATTTTACTTTTTTTTTAATATGTAAATATACATTTTCTTATTTATTTATTTATAACATATTTCAATGACGCTCCACGAGAAAAGAAACTTTATTACATTTTCTTTTTTTGAAAAATTTAAATGTTCATTCTATTGACACTATTTTGTTAAATTCATGTTCCTAATGACTCGAACCTTCAAATGAATAACGACGACAGTATTTTTTCACTTCTTTTAATTTGTATTTCTTTACAAAAAAAATTATTTTTTAGATTAAAACAAATTAATTTTAAACTAAATATTGATTTAGAGAAGAATTTTAGTAAAAAACTCTAAAAGATATTAATGGAATTTTAGGGAAAATGCTAATAATAGCAATTTATAGAAATAATTAAATTTTGAAAAGGTTTCAAACCAAAAACCATTGAAAATCTAAACTTTTAAACTTTTAATGAACAATTTTCTGTAACTATTTCTTCTTTTAATTTTAATTCCAATTTTTCTGCAATTGCTTAAAGTTTTTTATTTTCTAATATATATTTTTAGTAGAAAAAATTCAGAATAATTGCTTTATCGTAAAATTAAATTATTTATTATTTATTAACCGAAATAATAAAAATTTCAAATATGGATGTTGAAATTCTCAAAGAACTTGGTCAACAAATTTAATTATTTTATTATCTTTGTCAAATTATTCAAAATAATTGATTTAGAGAATTTTAGTTAACAATTCTAAAAAAAATAATATCTGAATTAAATAATAAAAATGATTAAAAAAAGTTTGAAAAAAATTTTATACATAATAAAACTCATCACAGGATTTCAATTATAAAAAAAATTATGCTAAAAATTTCTATTATTGAAGGAAATAATAAAATTTTTGCTCCGAAATTTAATTATTTTTAAATGTAATAAACAATTTTCACAGTGATTCAATTATTTTGGAGAATAAAATTCTTTTTAGCAATTCAATTATTTTCATATAAATAATACAACTCGTTGCAGAGTTTTAATTATTCATTTTCATAAATTTTTTATCCGGATGCCTTTGGAAAATGTATTCTCAAAAAAAATTTTATAGTTAGTCTAAAGAAGCCAATTTATTTAAGAAATTATTTATTTTTTGTATTTAAATAATCAAAATTTCGTAAATTTGAATTGTAAACAAATGGACTTTTAAAATTGTCAAAGAAGATCTTAAAAATTTATTAAAACTATTTTTTTAAAATGATGTAAAAAATAGTTAATTTATAATGTAAAATTTATTTCCTAAATTCAATTATTTTCCAAATTTTTAAGAAAATTCTTGCAACATATTAAATTGTTTTCTTTAAAAACACAAAAATGAAACAATTTGTTTATAAAAATTTTATTAAGTCCAATTTTTAAATAAAATTTCATCACTGAAGAATTCAGTGAAATTTTTTTCAATTATTAATAATAAATTTTATTTTCCAAACTTCTAAAAAATTGTTGGAAACAATTCAATAATTTTAAGAAAGTAAAATTATTCGCAAAAATTAAATTATTTTTATAAATAATAAAATTTTTCACAGGAATTATAATATTGAAAATAATTTTGATAAACTTCAACAGTAAAGTACTTAATTATTATTTTTAACAGAAACGATTACTTTGAAATTTGAAAGAAATTCTTTATAAAAATTCATTTTCTTTTAAAATTGTCAGTCAAAATTATTGAAAAAAATAGATTGTTTAAAAAAATTTTTTTAAAAATTATTTAAAATAATTTAATGAGGATTTAAAATTTTTTTTAATAAAATTCATCTCAAAAATTCAATTATTTTCATTAATAATAAAATTCTTGAAAGGAATGCAATTATTTTGAATTTAATTGTATTAAAATTTCCTGAAAGAGTACAATTTTTTTTAAATTAATTAAATTCAATGATTTTTAACAATTTCGTAAAATTATATAAAACTTATTTTTCGGAAAAATTGAATTTTTTTTTAAATACTAAAATTCATGACAGGAATTTAATTATTTTTAATAGTATATATGTTAATAAAATTTCTCAACGAAATACATAATTATTTTACACGTTTTAATCAAATTTTTCGATTGAATACAATTAATTTAAAATTGTTTTTTAAAAATTCTTTCCAAACATTCAATTAGTTTCAAAAATTATGTTAAAATTCTTTCAAACAATTTAACTATTTTTATAAATTATAAATTGTAAGATTCTTCTCCAGAATTTTAATGATTTTTGTGACATTTTATTAAAATAAAAATAATTGTATAAAAAAAGTTGGGAAACAAGAAAGCAAACAACAACTAACTTCAAATTGTTAACAGATTACCGGAACATGTTCTTTTATTATTATTAATAATAATTAATTAATTCATTTCTTCGTATAAGGTATACATAATGTACTTTCCCATATGAAGCGTTGCATTGAAAAATTAAAATTTTAATTTTACAAACTTAGTAATTAATTTTTTTTTGCCAGTAAAGCAAAATAATTGTAATAAAAATTTATTTTTTATAAAAAATAAATGAATTTCGTTCATTTGAACGTTCAAAACTTTAGGACCTTATGGTATTTCTAATTCTTGTTGTGTGCGTACATTTTTCTTATTTTTGTCATCTGTTAGAATATTTTGTTGTTTAAAAATTTTTGATCTATTGTTTTGAGGTTTATCTTTGGAGATATAGGTAATATAGTATAGATACACGTGTAATTTTTTATGTTCGTATAATCATGGCACGTCGTGTGTGTTTATCGTACACGATCGAGATCCACTGATAAGAATGAGGAGAGGTTCGAAAATCTTCTTCTTCTTCTTCCTCTTGAGTCGCGGTTCGGCTCTTAAGCATATATCCAATCAGCATAAAAAATCGTCCTCTGCAGCAGTGAAATCTCGGTTCTTAGCTTGACAAATTATAGTAGCTCCAGAAGATGATCTGATATGTACACTTGGCACGGGTGTGGGTGCTAGGTGGTCTTCTGTCACTACATAGTCTGTCAATCTGTCATGTCCTCATTTTTCCATTGTCTAGACATCTTTCTGATTCATTATATATTCAAATTTTGAAAAGTTTTACTCAACTATTCAGTATTTATTGGTTTTCCTAAGGATGACAAAATGTTGCTATTCGCAACACTTTTGATTCTTTTTTTTTTTTTTTTAAATTTTGTCTGTTTTACTAAGGATGACAGAATTGAGGCTAAAGAAATGTTGCTTCGCTACACTTTTGATTCTTTTTTTGTCTCAATTTTGTCATCCTTAAGAAAACTGACAAAATTGAGGCAAAAAAAAGAATCAAAAGTGTTGCGAATAGCAACATTTCTGATGTTGCTTCGCAACACTTTTGATTCTTTTTTTTTGCCTCAATTTTGTCATCCTTAGGAAAAGTTTGGAGCTTTATTGGAATTTAGGCATTGAGAACTTTAGGGTCATCAACCCCCATATAAGAATTAGAGGCGTGTAACTTTAGTTTTGGATTTTTAAGGACCATTTTAGCATTGGATGGTGTATATTAGAAATATAAAAACGAAAATATTTTTGACTAATGGTTATATATGCTTTATCTTGTTATGCTTTTCTGATTGTTGAACCTGTCGATGTGGTTTTGGTAATTAGTGTTTTATTATTGAATAAGTCGGCGTTTTCTTTTTTTTCTGAGAGAGAGAAAATTTCCTAAAGTGTACATTGCATCGTTGAAAAATGATCACAAGTTGGGACCACCTTCGGTGTCATGGAGCACACAGATAGTCGTGTATAGGATTACCATAAACACCTATTCAATAAACCTTCCAGACAAAAAATACTTTTGCTCGTCCTCCTTTAAAGGGCCCTAGTGAAATGCTAGAAAAATGACTAATGATTTTTAACAACATCGACGCGGGGAAAATGCATCAAGATGAAAGCTTGTATGCGTAGAAACATTTTCTTAATATTATTATAAATTGAAATTTTATTTTTTTTTGAGATGTACCGCCTCCGGGGGAGACAACGACGACACGGTTCTTTTTTTTAATAACAAGAAAATATTTATAGTTATTTTCCTCTTGGAGAAAGTTTAACAATTGAAATAATGTTTCGAAACTGTTCCCCAAAAATTGTAATCAAATTCTTGACAACGATTCAGTTGTTTTCGAAAAACATTCGAAATTCTAGTTTCAATGTCCATGACATTTTTGTAAAAATTGACAAAAATAATAGAAAAGAATAATAAATAATAAAAAAAAGAAGGAGGAGAGAAATAAATAATATTAAAAATGAATAAATAATAATAATAACTAAAAGTTGATTAAAGATGTAATCATTAAGGATAAGGATGATAAACGTACAACTAATGAGATATCTCTCGTCTGTATATACGCACGCATCACAAAATACAAGACACACTGTGACTTTGGCATTATCATAAGAATTAAATTGCCTGTTCTTCATTACGCCTATATTCTCGGAACAGAAATTTTTAATTTTTTTCTTATTCCTGTATAGATAATATATAAACGTACCTCGCACGTATTTTGTCCAATGGTAGCGATCAGGCACATATACATTGTAATTTATAATGATGTCAAAGAGAAAATTATGTCCAATCATGAGGAGTTGAAGAGAAACAAAAAAAGTAACAAACACTCATAATTGCCAATCGGTTTTTGATGTGCGTGTGTGTCACAAAATATTAAAAGAGTCGTGTATATGCGCGCTCCATGAATGAGCGCATCCCTCTGATATAGAAAGAAACAAAGAAAAAAATAAAAAAAACAAATAAAAACAAATAAAAACAAATAAAAAATAAATAAAAAAACAAACAGGAACAAAGAAAGAACAAAAAAAGAAGGCATAACATATTTATAGGAAGCAAAAAAAATAAATTCCTAACAATTTTCAAAGTAGAGAAAAAATCTTATGGTTTAAAATTGTTCGCAATTATTCAACATTTTGGTTTTATAAATTTTTCTCTCTAATCACATTTATGTCAAATGAATTTTATGAAATTCGTGTCCAATGAAATTTATCTATAAAGAGATTTGTATATGTTAAATAAAATAATTAAATTGAATTTTTATTATTCATGAAAAGAATTGAATTCTTACGTTACGAAAGATTTTTACAAAAATTTTTTTTTAAATAATTCAATTCTGTTGGAAATTTTATGAAAATTGTAAATATTGAAAATCATTAACTTGCGAAAAGTCTTTAAAAATAATTGAATTTTATAAAGAAATGGATTAAAATTTTCGAGAATAATTGATTTACTGTTTATTATTTTATTAAATTTTTCATTTTTGAAAATAATTGAATTCTTGGAAAGAATTTCATCTTCAATCTAAAAGAATATAATTGAATAATTTTACAAAAATTTAATTTACAATTGGATTTCAATCTTAAAATTATTGATTTGTAAAATAATTGCAAGCCATTGATTTTATATAAAAAAAATTCTAATATTTTGGTACATAATTAAATTCTTCCAAAGAATATACAAAAAAACATTCTTTTTTTAAATAATTCATTTTTCGGAAAGAATTGAAATTAAATTTTTTAAAAATTTAATTACATTTTTTGATCAATTCCTGTAAAATTGTATTAAAGAAAATTGAAATCCTGCGATGAAATTTATAATTCATAAAAATAGTTGAATAATTGCGAAGAATTTCATTAAAAATTTTCAAAAATAATTGAATTATTAAGAAGAATTCTATTTTTTTTAAATGAAAAATAATTAAATTATTGCGAAAAATTTTATGAAAATGTTTAAAAAGAATGGAATTTCTGTAAAAAAAAAATTTGTCATTTTCGTAAAGAATTGAATTTTTTGAAAGTTTATTAAAATCATTGCTTTAAATAATTAGTTTTTTTCAAATATAATAAATATTATGAAGATTTTGTTTTAAATAATCGAATTCTTCTGAATTGCATTTGTGAAAATATTTCAATTTTTCGATTAATTAATTAAAAATAGTTTGGAAAATAATTGCAATTTTTTGATGAGTTTTGTTATTTATGAAAATAATTGAATATAGTTGCTAAGAATTTTATTCTTCAAAATAATTTACATTCATGGGAAAAATTTTATTACTTCTGAAAATAATAGAATTATTGTGAAAAATTCTATGAAAATCTTATAAAGAATTCAATTATTTTCAAAAATAACAAAATTTCTCACAATAATTCAACTATTTTCGCAGAAATAATAAAATTTTTCACAGAAATTTCAAAATTTTTAATATATGTATAATTTTTAAGATAATTGAAATTGTGCCAAGAATTTTATTAAAAATGTTTCATAAATTTTTGAATTTCGGAGGAAAATTTTATTATTTATATAAGTAACTAAAAATCGACGATAATTTTTGTAAATTTTGGAACATTTTTGCAAGGAAATAATGCTTTAGAAAATAATTGAATTCGTTAGACGAATTTTATTAAAATTTGGTTTTTGAATAATTGACTTTTGTTGTTCAAAATTTTTTAAAATAGTAGACATTGAAAATAATTGAATTTCGACAAATTATTTGGAAAAGAAATTAAAAAAATTATAAATTATCAGAAAATAATATAATTCTTTGAAGAATAAAATATAAAAAGAAAGTAATTGAATTTTTTAAAATTCTAATTTCTACCTATGAAAAAATAATAACGATTAGACAATTATTTAAAAATGAAGTTATTAATGTTTTTGAATAAGTTTCTAATTAATAATAAATGTAGTTTTAAAAACCTGAAAAAAATTAAGATCCTAAAATTCTGAACGTTTAAATGAACGAAATTTATTTATTTCTTCTAAAAATTAAATTTCCATTGCAATTATTTTACGTTACTATTCAAAAAATTAATTACCTAGTTTCTGAATGTAAATATTTCAGTTTTTAAATTTTTTTATGATTAATAATTTATAAAAATGTCTTCAATAAAAAATATTTCGTTTAAAATTTTTCATTTTTGTTTTCGTTTCAAATTTTTCATTTTTTTTTATTTTCGTTTCAAGTTTTTCATTTAAAAACTTGGGGATCATAAAAAAATTCAATTTTTAACCTCTAAATAATCTGTAAAAGAAAATAAACTGAAAAGAAAAGTTTAAGAAAAAAGTTATAGGCAAATACAGATTAATTTTTTTTTTTTGCTTTTCGAGAATCGGCTAAAATTTTTTTTTTTTTTAAATTATTGCTGCGTGTACTCTCAAGGGACACTTTTACTATATTTACACTGAAATTTTACGCCGAATTATAACAATTTATAAAAATAGAAATTTCGTGAAATTTTTACAATGGGCACATGCGGAGATTGATACTTTTAAATAAATTTTTGGTTTCACATCTCGCATACATATATTCTGTGTGAACGATACGTGGAAATATTTTGACATAGGAGAATACAAGCATATATGATGGATGTCTGTTCCCCTGAGATTGCGAGGTGAATTGCGTTTTCTTTGCGCGATCCTTCCGCTCCCGCATAGATCTCCGATCGACATACACGCACACGTGTTTCTGGTGAGAAAGTTTATTTTCTATATTTATAAATAGCCCGCAAATTCGTTGATTCGTCTGTCATCCTTTTTTTTACGTTTCCCCTCCGTTAGAAGAATTTTTCTAGTTCCACTATTTTTTTTTCTTCAAAAATGGTGGTAGTTTAGAACCTTTTTTTACATAATAGTAAAGATCCTAAAGTTCTGAACGTTCAAGTAAACGAAATTTATTTATTTGTTCTAAAAATTAAATTTCTTTTGCAATTATTTTTCGTCACTTTCCAAAAAATTAACGAAGCTAAAGTCCACATCGTTGATCAACGAAAAAAAATTGTTCAACAAGTAAACTAATTAAAAATACCGCATCAACATTGACACCAAAATATTTAAACAATAAAAACAGAGGATCCTAAAGTTCTGAACGTTCAAATGATCGAAATTTATTTATTTCTTCTAAAAATTAAATTTTTATTGTAATTACTTTGCTTCACGATCCAAAAAATTAATTACTGAGTTTTTAAACGTTAAATTTTAGTTTATAAACATTTTTATGATTAGTAATTTATTAAAATACCTTCAAGAAAAATTTATTTCGTTCATTTGAACGTTCAAAACTTTGGAGATCATAAAAACAGATGTTTAATTTTTGATGATAATTGTTTTGTATGTAAATAATAAATTTAAAATAATATTGTACTGCGTTAAACAAATTTTTTTCGTTGATAAACGTAGGTGTGTGAAGTTGGCTCCTCCACTTTGATATTTTTTAGTTTTCTTTATTGCATTCGATTGTCCACGATTAGTCCAGGTTTGTCCAACAAAAAACTTTTTTTGTCCAACTTTCAAATTTTTTAAAAATTGATTTTTTTTTTTTTTTTTTTTTTTAATGACATAAAACAAAAAATTCAAAATTTCCATTACACATATCGTTTTCCAGGGTATTTCCACCTTAAATACTATATTCAATTAACATTTTGATATATAAGTTTAAAGAAAATTGAAAAAATCATCTATAATGACGACTTTCTTACTAATCCACAAAATTTCAGTTTGCTAAACAGCAACAAACTGAGTTATTAGTTTAACAAACTGAAATCGATTTAAAACAATAAAAAATTACAGTTTTTCTTTTAATTAACAACATTCAAGATGTCAATCGAGTTTTCTTCGTTTAAATTCGTAAAAAAGCGATTTGAGGGTAGACAAACGAATTCAGTTGAATAACATCACAACTTTTAATATTTCATTAGTGTTTTTTTCGTTTAAATTGGTGGACAAACCGATTACTTGAAAAACAAATTTAGGTTTTTTATCTTACTTTACAAATGTTAACATTTTATTCAATTTTTTCTCATTTAAATTAATGGACAAACCGATTTGAGGGTTGGACAATCGAATTCAGTTGTTGGACAAACGAAAACCATTAATAAACAATCAAAATATTCATATATTTGAAAAAAAATTATTGTTTTTCTTTTACTTCATAACTGTTAACATTTTATTCGAGTTTTTCTCGTTCAAATTGTTGGACAAACCGATTTGAGGGTTGGACAATCGAATTCAGTTGTTGGACAATCGAAAACCATTAATAAACAATCAAAATATTCATATATTTGAAAAAAAATTATTGTTTTTCTTTTACTTCATAACTGTTAACATTTTATTCGAGTTTTTCTTGTTCAAATTGTTGGACAAACCGTTTTGAGGGTTGGACAATCGAATTCAGTTGTTGGACAATCGAATTCAGTTGTTGGACAATCGAATTCAGTTGTTGGACAATCGAAAACCATTAATAAACAATCAAAATATTAATTTCTTTGAAAAAAAATTATTGTTTTTCTTTTACTTCATAACTGTTAACATTTTATTCGAGTTTTTCTCGTTCAAATTGTTGGACAAACCGATTTGAGGGTTGGACAATCGAATTCAGTTGTTGGACAAACGAAAACCATTAATAAACAATCAAAATATTCATATATTTGAAAAAAAATTATTGTTTTTCTTTTACTTCATAACTGTTAACATTTTATTCGAGTTTTTCTCTTTCAAATTGTTGGACAAACCGATTTGAGGGTTGGACAATCGAATTCAGTTGTTGGACAATCGAAAACCATTAATAAACAATCAAAATATTAATTTCTTTGAAAAAAAATTATTGTTTTTCTCATTCTTCACAACTGTTAACATTTCATTCAAGTTTTTCTCGTTTAAATTGTTGGACAAACCGATTTGAGGGTTGGACAATCGAATTCAAATCGGTTTGTCCACCAATTTGAACAAGAAAAACTCGAATAAAATGTTAACAGTTATGAAGTAAAAGAAAAACAATAATTTTTTTTCAAATATATGAATATTTTGATTGTTTATTAATGGTTTTCGATTGTCCAACAACTGAATTCGATTGTCCAACAACTGAATTCGATTGTCCAACCCTCAAATCGGTTTGTCCAACAATTTGAACGAGAAAAACTCGAATAAAATGTTAACAGTTATGAAGTAAAAGAAAAACAATAATTTTTTTTCAAATATATGAATATTTTGATTGTTTATTAATGGTTTTCGTTTGTCCAACAACTGAATTCGATTGTCCAACCCTCAAATCGGTTTGTCCAACAATTTGAACGAGAAAAACTCGAATAAAATGTTAACAGTTATGAAGTAAAAGAAAAACAATAATTTTTTTTCAAAGAAATTAATATTTTGATTGTTTATTAATGGTTTTCGATTGTCCAACAACTGAATTCGATTGTCCAACAACTGAATTCGATTGTCCAACCCTCAAAACGGTTTGTCCAACAATTTGAACAAGAAAAACTCGAATAAAATGTTAACAGTTATGAAGTAAAAGAAAAACAATAATTTTTTTTCAAATATATGAATATTTTGATTGTTTATTAATGGTTTTCGATTGTCCAACAACTGAATTCGATTGTCCAACAACTGAATTCGATTGTCCAACCCTCAAATCGGTTTGTCCAACAATTTGAACGAGAAAAACTCGAATAAAATGTTAACAGTTATGAAGTAAAAGAAAAACAATAATTTTTTTTCAAATATATGAATATTTTGATTGTTTATTAATGGTTTTCGATTGTCCAACAACTGAATTCGATTGTCCAACAACTGAATTCGATTGTCCAACCCTCAAATCGGTTTGTCCAACAATTTGAACGAGAAAAACTCGAATAAAATGTTAACAGTTATGAAGTAAAAGAAAAACAATAATTTTTTTTCAAATATATGAATATTTTGATTGTTTATTAATGGTTTTCGTTTGTCCAACAACTGAATTCGATTGTCCAACCCTCAAATCGGTTTGTCCATTAATTTAAATGAGAAAAAATTGAATAAAATGTTAACATTTGTAAAGTAAGATAAAAAACCTAAATTTGTTTTTCAAGTAATCGGTTTGTCCACCAATTTAAACGAAAAAAACACTAATGAAATATTAAAAGTTGTGATGTTATTCAACTGAATTCGTTTGTCTACCCTCAAATCGCTTTTTTACGAATTTAAACGAAGAAAACTTGATTGACATCTTTAATGTTGTTAATTAAAAGAAAAACTGTAAATTTTTATTGTTTTAAATCGATTTCAGTTTGTTAAACTAATAACTCAGTTTGTTGCTGTTTAGCAAACTGAAATTTTATGGATTAGTAAGAAAGTCGTCATTATAGATGATTTTTTCAATTTTCTTTAAACTTATATATCAAAATGTTAATTGAATATAGTATTTAAGGTGGAAATACCCTGGAAAACGATATGTGTAATGGAAATTTTGAATTTTTTGTTTTATGTCATTAAAAAAAAAAAAAAAAAAAAAAAAAATAAATTTTTAAAAAATTTGAAAGTTGGACAAAAGAAGTTTTTTGTTGGACAAACCTGGACTAATCGTGGACAATCGAATGCAATAAAGAAAACTAAAAAATATCAAAGTGGAGGAGCCAACTTCACACACCTGATAAACGTTGTGAACTTCAAGATCGTAAAATTAATTACAGAGTTTGTAAACGTATAATTTTGGATTTAAAACTTTTTTGTGATTAGTAATTTATTAAAATACCTTCAAGAAAAATTTATTTCGTTTATTTGAACGTTAAAAACTTGGGGATCATTGATAGTAAGAAATGCATATTAACATTTATTTAAAAAAATTTTAATTTGATGCACATTTTTAGTATTCTTTCAAATTTGATAATTTTTGTTAACAGTATATACTGTTTGTAAATAGTAAACGACTAGAGAGTATAAAATTTTTTACCTAATTTGAATAATAAATCATTAATTTTTCTAATTTAAGGACTTTTTTAGATTTCGAGACAAACAATTTTGATGATAAACCGAAATTATATGCGAAGTTAGAATTGAACGTTTTTCATTCTGAATTAAGTAATTGGGATAATTAGTGACTTTTTTTTTGGTAAAAGAATAAATACCAGTAGACTATTGTATTTATACGTTAAATTGATATATGGAATGTAATGAAGCGTTTAATTGCCAGCATTACAAATTGAAACTCGGGGATAATTTTTCAATCTCAAACATGAAACTATACTCTGCGAGCTTTATAGAAGAACGATAGATGAAAAAAGAACTTTAGCGACGTCAGACAAAATTTATAGTTGTGCTTCGAAAGTAATCCATCTCTTCTAATCCCCATATCTTATGGTGCATTCAAGATTTTATGCTTCCTCTTGATTCTTGTGCATCCCTTTTTTCCATTTTCTACAAAAATCCCTGGTATAATTACTTATAGGAGGGGAATTTTAATTCCCTTTTTTCCATTTTTAATACCCCTTTGATTTTATGTTCCTAGAGTTTCGAACGTTCAAATGAATGACAAAATTTTTTTTACTTTGTATTTTTTTACAAAAAAATTATTATTTAGATCAAAAACAAATTAATACTAAACTAAATATTGTTTAATTTTAATTATTTTTCTTTTTTACATGGCAATTTTCTAAAAAAAATTAAGGTGGAAAAAATTTCGCTCATTTGAACGTTCGAAACTTTGGCCACATTTGATTTTAGTATTTTATCCTTCTGTTTTCAATATTTGGTACAATGATACTTTTTAAGGATATTAAAAGAGAGGAAAAAAAGGAATCAAAATTGTTGCGATGTAATACAACATTAATAATTAATATAATTAATATTAAAAAATAAACTTGAGGAGCAAAAAAATTTGTTTTCGATACTTTACAAAACTGACAAAAATTTAATTCCATATTTTTTATATTCCTGAATTTTTCTTATTATAATTTTCATGAAAAGTATTTATTTTTTTCCTATCTTGTTGTGCAGTAAATTTAATTTCTGCAACGAATTTTATTATTCATTAAAGAATTTAAATATTTATAATATAATAATTTAATTCTTGCGAAGACTTTTATAAAAAATTTCAATTACTTTCATATGTCAATTCGAATTTAAATAATTGAATTACTCAGAAATTACTAGGTATTATTCATTAAAATAATTGAATTCTTACAAACGACTTTTACCAAAAAATTTATTCCAATAACTAAATTCTGTTTGAAAAATTTATAATATATATTAAAAATCATTGAACTGACAAAAGTTTTTAAAAATAATTAAATTGTACAAAGAATTTCATTACAATTTTTGACAAAAAAAATTAAATGTCTGTGTGATATTTTATTCAATGTTTTTGAAAATAATCGTATTTCGAAGAAGAAATTTATAATACTTTTAAAGAATAATTTAATACTTGCGTGATGAATATTGTTATTTTTTTAAAAGAATTCTTTATGTAAATAATTCAATTCTTCCAGAGAATTATATTTGAATCTAAAAGAATAATTCAATTAATTCAAAGGATTTAATTAAAATTGTATTGTAAATAATTGATTTCTTTCAAACAATTTTAAATATAGAATATTTGAAAACTTTGTTTTAAATAATTCATTGTTTCGAGGAATTCCTATAAAATTGTATTAAAAATAATTGCAATCCTAAAGATGAATTTTAGTTATTTATAAAAATAATTTAATAATTGCTAAGAATTTTACTAAAAAACTTTTCAAAAATAATTGAATTCCTAACAAGAATTTTATTTTTTATGATGAAAAATAATTAAATTATTTCGAACAATTTTATAAAAATGTTCACAAAGAATTGAATTTCTGTGAATGATTTTGTCATTTTTGTAAATAATTGAATTCTTCATGTGGAATTTTTCTAAACATTGTTTTAGATAATTAATTTTTTCAAAATATAATAAATAATTTAAAGATTTTATTTCAAATAATTGAATTTTTTTAATAATGATTATATTTAAATAGTATTTAAAGTATATACTTGAAATCCTGCGATGAATTTTATTATTATTTATGAAAATAATTGAATAGTTGCTAACAATTGTATTCTTCAAAAACAATTGACATTCCTGATTATGAGAGAAATTTTATTATTTCTGTAAATAAATAAATTATTGTGAAAACTTTTGGTTCAAAAGAATTGAATTTTTATGCAAAATGTTATTTTTGAAAATAATTAATAATTATTTTTTATAAAAATTGTTTAAAATGATTAATTTTTTTCGGAATATTATAAATAATTGAATTTATCTCGAGAATTTAATTCTTGAAAATTTTAAAACTTTAAAAATTTAAAATAGTATTAAAAGTAATTGAAATTCTTCCAGAATTTTTCTATTTGTGAAAATAATTGAATCCTTATAGAATTTAATCAAAAACTTTTTTTTAAAAAATGGAATTTCCACTTTCTAAATTTGAATTAGTAAAAATCCTGACTAATTTGATTTAGTGACTGACTTTTTGCTTTTCAATTAGTAGAAATAAGTTTTTATTAGTAAACTTTACTAATTCAAAGGCAAAAAGTCAGTCACTAATTCAAATTAGTAAAGATCCTAAAGTTCTGAACGTTCAAATGAACAGAATTTATTAATTTCTTACAAAAATTAAATTTTTATTCGTATTATTTTACTTTACAACCAAAAAAAATAAATTACTGATTTTGTAAACGTGAAATTTTATTTAAAAAATTTTTTCTTGATTTATAATTTATTAAAATATGTACAATAAAAAATGTTTCGTTCATTTGAACATTTAAAACTTAGGGGATAAAATTAGTAAAGATTTTTACTAATTCTTTAGAGAGCATGATAAATGTTATTATTTGTGGAAGTTATTGAATTACAGTGTTTGTAAAAGAAGAATCTTACAAAAATTAAGTAAAAAATAATCTTATAAGTTAATTAATTTTTAAAAGTAAAATCTTTAGCATCTTTAAATATGTGTGAAATTCATGAAACTTGAAGTAATTTCTTGAATGTTGATTAAAATGTTTTCTCAAAAGTATCAAGTAATTGATACTAAGTTGTATAAATAATTGAAACCAAACATTTGGATCGATTTTTGACTCATGAATTTTTGCTATTAATTTTCTGCTAATTGATACTTTTCGATTAACATCGACCGCGTATGAAGAAAGGTTAAAATTGTAACAAATTTTTAAAGTTATCCAAGGATGTATCTTTTAGCAAAAGAAGGAATATGCATTGAATTAATATCTTACAATACGATTATAGTTTAATAAATAATCATCATACAATACACAACAATAACACAATGTGGAATCTTGATAAAGAATCAAAATAATCGATAACAGTTGAATTAAATATCTACGTTTTGAAATTTTAATTGAAGTAAAGACTTTGATTGCATATATATATATGTATATGTATAGAGAAATATAATCATGTAGGCAATATAATGATAGCCGCCATTCTCGGGAATATCCAATCGGAGTTCGGATCCAATAAGCTTTGAGAGCTTCTCTACGGGTGGCGCCAGGTCAGACATGCCGCTGTGCGCGGTCAAATCCGGATTCGATACCGCTCGTTGTCTTTCTTTTTTTATTTCTCATACACTCGTCGTCTTTCTTCCTCAGCATTTCCTCTCCCTCTCTCTCTCTCCTCGCTTTGGTACACTAATTATCATATTAATATACACCATCCAGCTTTCTCGCCTCATTCTGCAATTTCTCTTTTCTCTCTTTAAAGAAAAATATCCTTAAAGAATATCGTAAAGATTATTGTTTTTTATTTTAACCTTTACAGATGAGAATACCTTGTTCAGGATCTTTTTGATCAGTTGTAATTAATCAGAATAATTAATTTCATACCTGGTTTGGTGATATTTTTCCTTGTTGAAGGGATTAAGATGAAGAACAATAATTTTAATATTGTAAGTTTCAGCTTCAAAAACAATATCTAGGTTTAAAATTTACCTTCTGCATAATCTTGATGCAAAAAGAAAATCACTGTTAACTTGAAAGTATCAAACGGCAACGAATTGATACCAAAAATGTGGATCAAATAAACTATTGATCCAGATTTTTGGACATCAATTTGATCCAATTTAGTATATGAATTTGATACTTTTAAGAAAACTGTGATTCAATTAAAATAAAATTTTAACAGAGGAATGTATTGTTTTAATAAAAAGGTATTTGTTTGGTTCATGCGCCTTTTTTCTAATACAATTTTTGAACCCATTTTCTTTATGCTTTTTTGAACACAGTACTTTTTTCGATCGTACTTATGTATCTAAAAAAGTATACTGACATATATGTACGATCGAAAAAGGTACTGCGTTCAAAAAAGCATAAAGAAAATTGGTTCAACATTTTTTTCACCTTCTCTAGACTACATTATATTTCTGTTTTGCAATTCATCATGCACTATAATATGAATGCGCGTTGAATCTATACATCTATATAGTTTATATATAGTATACTTTTTTGTGGAATTTTTTCCATGATCTCAATTGTGAAACAGATGACCATTGCCAATTCATCTTGACGGAGTGAAACAGATAATGTTTCTGCATGATATAATGGAGAATGAAATGTATACAAAATGTATAAGAGAGGGTGGATCAAAGTTGCGTCTGATATAAATTTTCTGATGGTAGGTTGAACTAGATTTCATCTTGAACAAATGATCATAGTTCTCATCTCTTTCTGTCTGCGTGATGGTTCCTGGCATTATGCCATCCGATTATCCACGGGCGCAGGAACCAATCGAAATACAACGAGGTATTTTATAATGGAGGCGAATACTCTTCATGATCCCCTCTTAGAAATTCCATTTTTAGTGTAAAAAGATCGTATAGGTGGAGGAAAACCATTTTCTAATTCAATACGGACTAAAAATGATGATCCTATATCGAAAGTTTGTATTAGAAGGTATAATTTTTGTGTCATCCGAAATTTATTCGCTCTGCTGTTTGCTTTTTGGATTAAAAGATACTTTTACGAAATTTATACTGCAAGTAGGATTTTAAATTGAAACATACTTATATATTCAGGGATGAGGCTGAAGTCGACAACGTTTTTAAAAACGAAAACAAAAAAATAATGAGGGATGGTACTTTTATTTTTGATTTGTACATAAAGGATCCTAAAAGTCTGAACGTTCAAATGAACGAAATTTATTTATTTCCTCTATAAAATTAACATTTTTATTGCAATTATTTGGCTTCACTATCCAAAAAATTAATTACCGAGTTTGTAAACGCAAAATTTAAGTTTTTAAATATTTTTATGATTAGTAATCTATTAAAATATCTTCAATAAAAAATATTTCGTTCATTTGAACGCTCAAAACTTGGGGATCATGTAAGTAATGTTATTTTTTTTAATATTTGAATCCTTAGTAACCACTGATTTCTTCAATAATTAAAGCACATGAAAATCAAAGATGAATTTTATTTGAAAAAAACTCTTTCTTGATTTTTCGTTTTTAAGAATGTTGCGGACTTCAAGTTCGTTATTTGCAGGGACAGTTTCACCAATACTGCGATTTTTTAGTCAATTCACAATTTTCCTGAAAGTATCAAATTGGATACTAAAGTGGATCATATTGCGTGGTCAAAAATTTGGATCAATTTATTACTTCATCCAAATTTTTGGTATCAATTCGTTGCATTTTGCTATATACTTTAATGTTAACAGTGTTATTAAATCCTTAAGCAAATTGATCATGAGCCGTTAAACTGCCTTATTCATTAACTTTTAATTATGATACTAATTTTTTGTTTTTTTTTGTCAAAAACATACGTTTGTATGATGAAATAATCTAAAAACATCTGTTTCATATGAACCATAATAAAATTTGAAATGAATTATATGAAATTTTGGAACAAAAACTTTGTGCTATAAAAAATAGACAACAGTTCCGTTAAATTTCCACACGGGAAATTGCGCTTTTTTGCTCGCGAGCGCAGGTTTCATGCGTCAATGGAACATGTGGCAGAGAAAAATAATGAAATTTAAAGGCTTGGTTGATGGAATATATTGTCAAGGGGCTGATTTTAAAAGAAGTCCGCCCTATTGCGCCTGTGGGGGTTGAATATGTTCGTGATGAACAGCGGCAATCCTTTTATATACACGCCAAGTCCCTTTATGCATACCATATAGCACATTCTTTTGATATATCTTACACGAGACTATATGTACCGTCACTCTTTTTTGCCAACACTTCCTTTATCCTTCAATGAAAAGTCGTTTGACTGCATTATCAAGAGAGTTGCATGCGCGCAGTTTGATTAGAAATATTATTATCGACACCACAATATAGTTTCAAAAACTCTAAGCTGATTATTATTTAAATATTCCCTTCATTCTAAATTCTTCTTCTTCTAATTCTATAAACATATAGTTTTCTTGAATGTAGCAAAATTGATACCAAATTGGATCAGAATGATACAAAAAATTTGTAGAAAGTTGATACCAAATTGGATCAGAAGGCTACAAAAATTTGTAGCAAATTGATACCAAAATGGATCAGAATGATACAAAAAATTTGTAGCAAGTTGATACCAAATTGGGTCAGAATGATACAAAAAATTTGTAGCAAGTTGATACCAAATTGGATCAGAAGGCTACAAAAATTTGTATCAAATTGATACCAAATTGGATCAGAATGCTACAAAAATTTGTATGCAAATTGATACCAAATTGAATCAGAATGCTACAAAAATTTGTATCAAATTATGATCATAGATCCACTTTTTGGTGTCAATTCGTTGCCATTTGATTCTTTCAAGTTAACATATTTAATTTCACATTCAAAACTTGTGGATCATATGGAATTTAAGAGATTCTTTAACGTAGCATGCAACGATAATTGATATATTCAACTTCGTATCCTCAAAGTAAATCCATAAATTTTGATACCTATATTTATGAAAACTCGGTGTTTGTATATAATTAAAATCGTTCGTGATAGTAAAACACTTTTTGCGTTCTTAAAACTTTTTTCACTGCATCTTTATAAGCTTACCTTGATATGCTAAAGACTTTGTTCGTTTTTTCCTTTCCATGTTCTTTGCTTTTACAAAACATTTTCGTTGTACATAGCGGTAGATACAACATTAGGTTCCACATATATACTACATTTTTTTTTTTACATGTCGCACAAAAAAACCAGAGAGTAATCAACCGTGTATTTTTTTCGATTTAAAAACCTACGCTGAAAAAGGCGAAGGAAATATTCGTAGAATCAAATCCAACTTGGATGAGAAGGATCGTTGCTCTCTCTTTTTTACAAGAAGAGAAGGAGGAAAAAAGAAAAAAGAGAGCATGCTGTCTCTTTCTCGTAAAACAGGCGTCCCCCAGGATACGGTTTTCCCTCCTCTCCTCTCCTCTCTTCATTTCTGATCCCGCAGGATCATTAATCAAACTCCCCTCCAAGTTCACCTCCTTTTCGACCCCCTCCCCTTCATGTCTGACAGGCAACATTGCCGCCATTACTGAGTGCGGCTGCGTGCACAACGCACTAATTAAAACCAGGAAATTAATGCTTTATGCGCGTCTGAACATTATATATATATATAATATTTTCTGCACTGGGGAACGTTGAAAGTTTTATGTTCTAGATCGCGATTCTCGCGTCACTATTTTCGTCAAGATTGCCGATATATGTGTATTATCACTTTTAATTATCGTTGCCATACGCTTTTATTTCTTATTGTTACTGTTATATTATTCCTCTTGGTGGGTATAATGCAATTAGTGTTACATTACCGGCAATTAATGTACATGCTCACTCTTTGTTGTAATTGAAAAGAAAAGTGGGCATTGTAATTTCATACTTGGAAATCTCATGTTTTAAAAGTTCAAGTAATATTTGAATAAGTATTTTTTTTAATAAGATTCACTCCAAACAATTATTACTTGAATTTTTAAATTGTATTGCTTATCTAATTGTATTGATGTAGCAAAAAAAAATTAAATTTTGTATTAGATTCACTCCAAATGTTGTTTTAACATGATTTTGGTGTTATTTTAACACTCTGAAAATTTATATTAATCTACAGGGTTGTTACAAGTCAGGGATGTCAGAGAATTAAGAGATTTCAAACATATATGATTAAATAATTATTCTATGTACAAATTTACAACGCACTTTCAAACATATACGGTTTTGAAACTATTTCACATTTAATTTTTGTAAATTTTTAATCACTATTTGTATGCGAAAGTGTTGAAAAATTTACAATCTTTTTTAACAGTGATGAATGCAATTGATCTAAATTCGAAAAGAATTAATTTTTTTCCCAAATTTGTAACATTATTAATGAATCTTCTTTAAAACTGCACAGGCTTTGGATATTATGACTTTTTCGACTTTTTTCCACTATTCTCAAAAACTTTTATTAAAAAATTGCGACTTTTTCGACTTTTCTTCCAAATTTTGGGCCAAAATACAATATTTTTGGTATAAAATGCAACTTATTTCGATTTTTATACCGTGCATAGTAAGACTTATGTTATATAGATAAACTTTTGGAAGTTTATTTTTCCCTCAGTTTTCTAATTAAGTGAGTTCCAAAATATTAGAATTAAAAAGATTTTGAATAATTAAAAATCTGTAAAATTTAATTAAAAACTAAATCATCTTTTCAAGTATTTTATTCCAATTTTTGAAAATTAACTTTTAATGAATTTTAACCGAAAATATTTGAAATAATATTAAATTATCAAACATTATAATAAATAATCTTCAAGTGTAGATTCAATAAAAATGAAAATTAATGAAAAATAGGTTTTAAAAATACCATTAAAATAGTTTAGAAAAGAATAATTCTCTGAATTATTACGTTATAATTTTTTTCAAATTCAATTATTTTCAATATTTCCGAAAATTAAAATTCATACACAAAATAATAAAATTGAAATTGTTCAAAATTACTTTCAACATTTTGGAGAAAATAATCATATATATGTTCCAAATTTTAAATTAAAATTCTTGAAAACAATTTTATTTTAAATTATACAAAAATTCTTCAATTCTTTTTGAAAAATAATACATTACAATATTTATAAAAATTAATTTTTACAATTGTTTTATTACAATTTTTTAAGATTCAATTACCTTCAAATAAAGTAAATAAATTTTTATTTAAATTTACTACTTTATAATTTTTCAGAAACAATTCATTTATAATTGCATTTTTTTGAAAAATTTTATTTATTTTTTTAATATTTTTAGAAAACTTAATTATCTTTAAAAAGATTTTGACAAATTTTGAATTATTTTTTTAATGTTTTACTAAATTGAAATTAGTTTTGAAAAGATTTGACCAAATTTTGAGTTTTTTTTAGACATTTTTTAATTGTGTTTAATTGTAAAACTTTTTTGTATTTTCAATAAATTATTTAGAAATATTTCTTTATTAAAATTGTTAAAAATGTTCTACCCTAATTAATATCTTTAAATAGAAAAATGTAAGGTTTAAATTATTATAGAAAATTGGATTTTTTATACATCACTACTTTATAATTTTTCAGAAATAATTTATTTATAATTAAAATTCTTTGCAAAATTCCATTAATTGTTTTTATATTTTTAAAAAACTCAATTATTTTTCGTAAGATTTTGATAAATTTGGAAGTATTTTTTCAATGTTTTACTAAATTTAAATCGGCTTTGAACAGAGTTGACCAAATTTCTGTTTTTTAACCATTTTTTAATTATATTTAATTCTAAAACTTTTTTGTAGTTCAATAAAGTATTTAGAAATATTTTGAAGAAGTTAATTTTTACGAATGTCTTTAATAAAATTTTGGAAAATGTTCTACGTTCGTTAATATCTTTAAGTAGAAAAAAGGACGGTTTAAATTATTATACAAAAATTTGATATTTTTTATTTAAATAGTTGAATTTTTGAAGAAATTGCAAAAAATGATTAAAAATTCCTATAGATAATTGATTTAGAGATGAAGTTTAGTTAAAAATTGTAGAAAGTAATTAAATTTATATAAAAGGGTTCTAGTTTTAATTTTTAGAAATTATTAAATTTGTGAAAGGTTGAAATTTTAAAAATTTTATTTTCTGTGAATATAGAAGTAAGAAGTATTTGAATATTTATTTTGCAAAATTGTACAAGTTTTGATTAATTTGAATTTTTGTGACAGTGCAATAAATTAAATAATCGACTTTTTTGACTGTTTTTCTATTTTTATTCGACTAAAGCGACTTTTTGTCGATCCGAGGCCTGAAACAGTGATAAATATACATTGAATCTAAATTCGAAAAGATTTAATTTTCCCGACAAATTCGTTCCATCATTCGTGAATCCTTTTTAACAGTGATAAATACATTTAATCTATAAGTTCGAAAAGAATTAATTTTTACCCCAAATTCGAAAAGAATTAATTTTTCGGCCAAATTCGTAACATCATAAATGAATCCTTTTTAACAGTGATAAATACATGTAATCTAAGTTCGAAAAGAATTAATTTTTATCCCAAATTAGATAGGAATTAATTTTTACCCCAAATTCGAAAAGAATAAGTTTTTCGGCCAAATTCGTATAGGAATTTATTGTTATATGTTATAACATCATATTTGTTTTTGAAACGCTCATCAGGAATGACATGTTGTCGTCGGTGACTATATTTTGGGAATAAAGAGGTATGAATTACAACCGGTTAATAGCCGTGAAGTTTAGACGCTGCACTTTTCTGCATAGTGTATATATATATATATAGACGATAGATCAGTGCGTTCCGCTTGTAAAGCAATGACCCCAACGATACATGAGAAGAAAAGAAAACCGTAGCCGTAACCAATGGTGAATCCGCAAATCCCTGCCCTATGACCGTAAATTACTTAGCGCTCTTGCGCACTTGTTGTGAAGCTTGGACATTTTGCGGTGAACCGACGTGGACCACTGACCACTAATGGTCCTCCACTATAAGCAGAGCCTTGCCCACAACAACCATCAATGGCCCAGCAAATAATGTCTATACTTTTGCTTTTAAATTTTAAACCCACCGCAATGTTAATTTTCACTTTAGTTCCTTTTCTCTATGTTATAAAGGTATACGCTTCATTTACCTTCTGCTGTAGTATCAGGATTGACACAAAACATTAATTTTACTTTAATTTTTATTTTAAATTAACTTCAAATGTTCCTAAAGTTTTCAACGTTTTTTACTTCTTCTAATTTGTATTTTGTTACAAAAAATTATTGTCTTTAGATTGAAAGAAAATAATTTTAAACTAAATATTGTTTAATTTTAATTATTTTTCTTTTTTGTACAGTAATTTTCAAAAATACTTAAGTTTAATTTTTAAAAACACTAGTTTTTGATAATGACTGTACAAAAAAGAAAAATAATTAAAATTAAACTTTAGTTTAAAATTAGTTAAAAATTTAAAAAAAAAATTAGAAAATTAGTTAATTAGTTAATTCTTGTCTTTCTCATGAAAAAATTTTTCGTAAATTTGAACCTTCGAAACATTAGCTACATAACATTAATTTTTGATTCACTTTTTTCCAACATCAATAACTTTTTTTTGTTAAATAAATATTTAGTCATTATTGTTTTATTATATATAGAAATCAAAATTGTCAAGTTGAAGTCCTCAAAGTTGATCAACGAAAAAAATTCTTCACTAAGTAAATTAATAAAAATGATGGATCAATATTTATAAAAATTCTCACTATAATGCTTATAATATTAATTAATATAACATAATAATTATTATTATAAATATAATTAATATTCAATTATAATTCATAATTTGTTAAATAATAAAATGTTAAATTTTGTTAAATAATAAAATAAATATCCATTTGTCAATCAATTTTTATTAGAAAATTTTTTGAGAATTCAATTGTTTAATAACAAAAAAATAATTTTTGATTCTTGTTTTTTGACCGTATTAATAATTATCATACATTATAATCAGATAAACTATAAATTCAAATTTTCAAAGATTTTAATTTTAACCCATTTCAAAATTCAATTATTTCTAAAAATTCATACATAATATGCTTTTAAAATATTCAACTGTAATTTAAAATTTTAAGAAAAATTTATTTTTTAATCAATTTTTATTAGAAAATTTTCCTAAAATTCCATTATTTAAAATACAAAAACAATAATTTATTCAATAATTAAATTCTTTTGGCAAATTACGAAAAGAGAATTAAGAATTAAATGCAATTTTCTATCATTTTATTTAAAATTGAATAAAAAATATTTGAAATTATCTGCGATAAGTTTTTGTTATTTATAAAAATGATTGAATTCTTGCAGATAATTTTTTTTACAAATTTTTTAAAGAATTGAATTCCTGTTAAAAATTTTATTTATGAAAATAATTGATTTTTTGGGAATAATTATATTGAAATTTTTTTAAAATAATTTAATTTTTTAAAAATATTTTGAAAATAATTAAATTCTTCCGAGAAATTTGATTAAAAAATTGAAAATAATTGAAACTTGTCGAAGAATTATAAAAAAAATGTTAATAATTGAATTCCTGTGAGAATGTTTATTTTTGAAAAGAATTGAATTCTTATTGGGAAGAATTTAATTCAAATTTCATAAATAATGGAATTGCTTCGAAAAATTCTTATTTTTTACGAAAATAATTGAATTGTTTCGAAGATTTTTACAAACATTTTTTGACAATAATTGAGTTTCCTAAAAATTAAAAAGTATTTTACGAAAATTATTCTATATTATTCTATAACCAATTCTATTGTGTATTTTCATATTTATAAATCTTTTCATCAACATTTTTCAAAATAATTGAATTCTCATGAAAAATTTTAATGTTTATAAACTTTTTAAAATAATTGAATTACCTTAAAAAATGTATTATTTGTGACAATAATTGAATTCGTAAGAATAGATTTATATTGAAAATAATTGAATTGTATAGAAAATTTCTTATTAAAATTGCAATTTTATTAACTGAATCTGGTAAAGAATTTTGTCAACATTTTTTTTACATTTTTCGAAAAAAAATAGGATTTTTCAGAGCAATTATTTTTAATTCTCTTAATATATTTTAATTCTTTGAAGAAACTTCACTAAAAAATTGAAAATATTTGAATTTGTGAAAAGAAATTAAAAAACATCAAAAAAAATTGGTAAATTTTAAATCGTGTGAAATTTATATTAAAGTTTTGTTTAAATATTAGAATTCTTTTGGAAAATTTTATTGAAATAGTAAATATCAAAATTAATTGAAACAAGGAAAATTTTTCAAAATAATTGCATTTCGGAGAAGTATTTTTTTAATTAATTTTATTGAAATTTTAATTATTTTTTTATTTTAATTAAGTATATTAATTTTTTATAAGTAAAATTAATTTTAAGAAAAAAGTTGTTGGACTTTTTTGTAACTCAACCCCCACATTAATTAATGCGTTTAATTTTACAAGCATTAATTAATATCCTATTTTAAAAATAACTTCATTAAAAAATAAATCTCGGCATTTCTTTTGAAAAGAATTCCAGAAATTTTCAAAATTCATGTTTATGATGGAGGGAAGATTACCAGGTTAAAAAATGAAATTTCCATAATGAATGTTTTCGTTAAACATCAAAGACAAAGTAAAAAGAAAAATATTTTTCGAAAAACACCTCACGTAACGCAATCGATTATATATTTTGAAGCGCGCGGCGCGGCGCGACGGGCAAATAGAAAATTCCCCCGGGGGAATAGAGCAGAAAATTCTTTATCTAAGCGTACATATATCTATATATATTGTTATGGCGTATACCTTTCATCGTTCAGGGACATAGAAATTTTGTTCTCCCCCAAGAAAATTTCTTGAAAGACGCGGCAGTGCGGCATAACCCTTTTTCTTATAAGATTTCGAATGTATATAACTAATCTGTCCCATGGGATGTGCTATGGGGCTCTCGTACAGACACGAAAGAGAATTCGGCGTTCGCGACAGGTGAAGAAAAGAGGAGGAAAGAGAGAGGCAGACAGAACGATGGTAATAACATTCTTATCCGTGAATCACGACCACGGGGGTTCGTTCATCTGATATCGGGCTTATTCTTGTAATATCCGATAGATTTTTTAGTATATATTCTTTAATCAGATGTCTTTTGACACACGCACTTCGGCTTAAGAAAACAAAAAATGGAAACGAGTTTTTTTTTAAATAAATTTCGTACGTGATTATATTTTGAAAATAAAGCCGAAAGTTGGCCAAATGAATGAGCTTTAGATTAAAATAACTAATTTTTATATCTAGTTCATGTTTTACATAATAAAAATTTAAAACTTTTCTAAACCGAGCGTTCTTTTTCAATCTTCTCTCAACAAGACGATATTTATATATGTTATTTTTATTTTTCACTTTTACTACGTATACTTGATTTAGATAATTTTCAAAAAGTATTTTTAAGATTACAAAAATTTGTAAAAAAAGCTTAGCTATCGAAAAATTAAATTCTATATAGAATTTAATTTTTCGATAGCTAAGTCATATATGACTCAATTTTTGCATGATGTTTAAATTAAATTACATTCAACACGAAGAAAACAATATATATTTGAATCAAACATAATTATCCTTATTATACAGTCAACCAAAAATTAATAAATTATCTTTGGATTAAACATAATAATTTTGATTCAATACACAGTAATAATAATTATTGTAGGTATTTCTGCAAAAAAAGTTATATAACTGACATTTCCTTAAATAATTCAACTCTTTAGAGAAATTTTTAACGATTTTTTAAAACAATTAAATTCTCTCTAGAAATATTATTAATTATTAAAATAAATAAGATTAATCGTGTTTCATTCAATTATAAAATATGTTTAATTCAAACATATTTTTTTCCTTGACTACTTAGTTTTGAATTAAGAATTTTTTCTCAGTGAGGAGTCGAAATTTTTTCATCATCAAAAAGAAAATAAATAACAAAATGAAAATATATTAAAAAATAACTAAAAAGTTGAAAATAATGACAAAATAGTAAAAGAAACTATGAAAAAAATGAAAAAGTGATAAAAGCTTTAAAAAAATAAGGTTATAATAAAAATAACAGAAATTAAAAGTTAATAATTTCAAAAAATAAGGTGTAAGAAAATTTTTAAATTAAAGCACATTCTAAAATAGAATTTTTTTTATCATAAACATTCAAATACGACCTGCTTTTCTATAGGAATTAATTTATTTTAAATGATTTCAATCTAAAGCCTTTTTGCCTTTAAATAATTTTTTGAACATTTACAAATTCTTCCCAAATTGAAAAAAAATCATTGTTGAAATTTTTAAAATAAAATTATTAAAAACTTTAAGAATTTTATTGCAAAATATGAATTTAAATATAGCAGTTTTCGAGCAATTAGAAATGTTCAAAGATTTAAATTTAAAAATCTTTTGAAATTTAATTATTTATGAATAAAACATATATAATTCACAAGTTTTGAAGATTCAAATGAACGAAATACTTTTTACTAACGTTATTTTCGTAAATTACGAATTACAATATATATTAAAGACCAAAATTTCGTCTTTAGAAACCTTTTGAATAATTTTATTCGCATATTGTATTTGTAACACAAAATATTATAATAAAGACTTAATTTGAAGAAAAAAATAGATTTCCTTCATTTGAACATTGAGAACTTTAGGATAATAATAAATAACACTGTAACGCTTGTAATACTCAAGTATTATCTAAAATTGTAGTTATAAGATTCAATTTCAAATTAATTCTTATTTGAAAGTTCTACGAAAATTCAATTATTTAAGGTCATGTTATTCAGTGGGAAGTTTTTCCATAGTAAAGTAAATGGGGCACGTGACCACTGAATAACATAACCTTAAATGAAAAAGTAAATTATTGAATAATTTCATATTTTTCTTAAGGGCATTTGAATCATTATGACGTCACATTTGTAAAACACATGCTTTTCACTAATTGTGACGTCATAATGGTTCAAATGTCCTTAAAATAGAATTCTTCTAAAGAACATTATCGAAATTTTTTTAAATAAATTAAAATAACCAATTGAATTTTTTCGATGATATATTAAAAACCATTAAATAGAGACAAATGTTTGAAAATAATTGAATTTTTGACAAGAATTTTAATGGAATTTTTCTAAATAATTGAATTTCAAAAGAATCCTAAAGTTTTGAACATTCAAATGAATGAAATTTATTTATTTCTTCTATAAATTAAATTTTTATTGCAATTATCTTGCGTCACTATTCAAAAAAATTAATTACTGAGCTTCTAAACATAAAACTTCAGTTTTTAAATTTTTTCCTGATTAGTAATTTATAAAAATATCTGCAATAACAAATATTTCGTTCATTTGAACGTTCATAATTTGGGGATCATTATTTATAAAAAAAAATTGAAACTTTGATGAGGATTTTTCTTAATTTTTGAAAATAATAATAGAATTTTTTATACAAATTTTATTATTTTTAAAAAGAGTTAAATTTTTCCGAAGAAATTTAAATACTTTTGAAAATAAATTAATTCTTTGGATGAATATAAAAATCATTTCAAAATTAAATTCAATTATTATCCAAAATTTTAACTGAAATTTAATTTAATTAATATAAATAATAAAAAAATAGTAAATGAATAAACATCGGAAAAAACAAGGAATATGGAAAACAACAAAAAATGTAAATAAAAAAAAATAGAAAATAGTATAAAAGAATAAATATTTACAAAAAGAATCGAACAAAGAATTACAGTTGAAAAAAAAGGAAAAAAAAATTATTTCCACCGCCATGGTAGACAGTGCGATGGGGAAAAAAAGAATCCGAAAGGGTTGTAGTATTTGGTTATGGTAACACACAAATTATGTCTATCTTAACGATTCGTTTTACGCTAAATTTGAGAGAGAAAAAGTCTTTTGGGAATATGCTCATCTCTCCCCTCCCAGAGAGGACGATTCAAGTCAACATTGAAACCTGTAATCCCCCAATAACAATGTGTACCTGACTTTATGGAAATATCCTAAATATCGCCCTAATGTCCATCCTTAGCAGTGGGGGAGTTAGGTTAGCCGCAGCATTATCTTCAAATTTCACGCCATTCTTTTGTACCTGAGGATCACTGGAGGACAAAATGGTACCACAAATTGCAGGCTTTAGAGTCATTTTCCCTCTCAAAAGTGAAAAGAACACAATTTCGACCGCAATTTTCGTCCCGAGTGAAAAGGAGGGAAAACAAAGATTTTTGTTCGATAATTCCAAAACAATATCAATATTTGCTTTTGGGATTTTTTCTTTCTTTTTATTCTTCTTCTTTTTCTTCTTCTTTTTTACTAAATTTAGTCGTAAATTTGTCTGGAAAAAAAGTTTCGAAAAGTATTCGTAATTAATAATAATTATTATTAAAAACTATTTCCGTTAATCGCAATTACAATTTTTTTGCTACTTTTTGAAAAAAGATAAACAAAATAAAACCTTGAATTCTAGCTAATTTGTGTCGAAAGTAAACTCAAAATTTGTTAAACAAATTAATTAACTTAAAATCTAAACTTTCAATAAATGTTTTCACGCAGTTTTGGCCCATTTTTACGGAAAAATATCCTAAAAATTTGGATTTTTTTGAAAATGGATGAAAATTGTTCGTGCTTTTGCGAACTATTCTTTCCCTAATCTGATTTTTATATATTCGTCCAGAGAATTTATTTACTTTTTAAGAGTATATATTAAATTTCTTCGGAAAAATTCAAATTCTTTTTATAAAAATAATAAAATTCTTAGCAAAGATTCTATTATTTTCAAAAATTAAAAAAAAAATCCTTATCAAAGTTTCAATTTTCTTTATAAATAGCAGAATTTATTTAAATTCATATTTTGCAATAAAATGCTTAAAGTTTTTATTGATTTTATATTATTAAAAAAATTGAAATAAGGTTTATTTTCATTTTGGAAGAATTTGTATAAATTTGTAACGAAGTTGAAGTCCACAACGTTGATCGACGAAAAAAAAATTGTTTAATTTATTCCAAAATTATTTTTAATTAAATATTTATTTATATAGCAATTAATATCATAACATAAGCATCTATCTATTTTTTTCTAAATATTTTTATGGCATTAGTGATGCTTTATTTGTTTTTTCAATTTATTAAGTGAATAATTTTTTTCGCTGATAAACGTTGTGGACTTCAAGGTCTGGTAAATTTTTATAGAAATATTTAAATATCAACAAAATTGGAGTCATTAAAAATAATTTAATTCCTATAAAAAACGCAGATATTTAAATGTTTATATGTTAAGAAATTTCTATTTTAGAATGTAATTTAATTAAAAAATTTTCTTACATCTTATTTTTCGTAATTTTCAACTTATAATAATTCATTAATTTCTGTTATTTTTATTATAACTTTATTTTATTTTTTCATTCGTTTTTATATTTTCTTTTGCTTTTTTTTATTTTTCATTAGTTTCTACTGTTTTTATATTTATTTATTTCCTTTTTGAGAAGTTTTGAAAACAATTATATATGATATTGATTTTTACGAAAATAGTATATTTTTTTAGCAACAAAACGTCCTTAATAGTGGATAAAATTTGAAAAAATAAAAACTCCTATTTCGCATAACATTAGCTGAGGAATCGTTTGATAAGCGCGGTGCTTTAATAAATTTACATATTCACTTCTGTTGCGGGGCACGATAAATATTAATCGAACCATTAGCATCGAAAATCGAAGTATATACACGGTGGAAAAAGAATATTTACAATTAATTCATTTTCATAATTGTGTTACAAAAATTATTCATTATGATCCCAAAGTTTTGAACGTTCAAATGAACGAAATATTTTTTATTGTACATATTTTAATAAATTATGAATCATTAAAAAAAAATTTTAATAAAATTTCACGTTTACAAACTCAGTAATTTATTTTTTTTTGATGTGAAGTAAAATAATTCGAATAAAAATTTAATTTTTGTAAGAAATTAATAAATTTTGTTCATTTAAACGTTCAGAACTTTAGGATCTTTACTAATTTGAATTAGTGACTGACTTTTTGCCTTTGAATTAGTAAAGTTTACTAATAAAAACTTATTTCTACTAATTCAAAAGCAAAAAGTCAGTCACTAAATCAAATTAGTAAGGATTTTTACTAATTCAAATTTAGAGAGTGGAAATTCCATTTTTTTTAAAAAAAGTTTTTGATTAAATTCTATAAGGATTCAATTATTTTCACAACTAGAAAAATTCTGGAAGAATTTCAATTACTTTTAATACTATTTTAAATTTTTAAAGTTTTAAAATTTTTAAGAATTAAATTCTCGAGATGAATTCAATTATTTAGAGTAAAATCTTCACATTATTTATAATATTCCGAAAAAAATTAATCATTTTAAACAATTTTTATAAAAAATAATTATTAATTATTTTCAAAAATAACATTTTGCATAAAAATTCAATTCTTTTGAACCAAAAGTTTTCACAATAATTTATTTATTTACAGAAATAATAAAATTTCTCTCATAATCAGGAATGTCAATTGTTTTTGAAGAATACAATTGTTAGCAACTATTCAATTATTTTCATAAATAATAATAAAATTCATCGCAGGATTTCAAGTATATATACTTTAAATACTATTTAAATATAATCATTATTAAAAGAATTCAATAATTTGAAATAAAATCTTTAAATTATTTATTATATTTTGAAAAAATTAATTATCTAAAACAATGTTTAGAAAAATTCCACATGAAGAATTCAATTATTTACAATAATGACAAAATCTTTAACAGAAATTCAATTCTTTGTGAACATTTTTATAAAATTGTTCGGAATAATTTAATTATTTTTCATCGTAAAAAATAAAATTCTTGTTATAGGAGTTCAATTATTTTTGAAAAGTTTTTTAGTAAAATTCTTAGCAATTATTAAATTATTTTTATAAATAATTAAAATTCATCTTTAGGATTGCAATTATTTTTAATACAATTTTACAGGAATTCCTCGAAAAAATGAATTATTTAAAAAAAGTTTTCTTTTAAATTCTTTGGAAAAATTCGATTATTTACAAAAATATTAGAATTTTTAAACGGAATTTAGCTAATTTCAAATATTCTATACTTAAAATTGTTTGAAAGAAATCAATTATTTACAATACAATTTGAAGTTATAAATTTTGAAATGAGGCGCTTTTTTAATGACGTTTGCTTTTGAATATACCCGCACGCGAATGGTATATATATGAGGTTAAAGGGTAAAAAATTGCTACAATAATTGTCATTGTTGCTGGTATTTATTTTATGTCTATTGAAAAAAAAGCTTCCGTAGAAAATCCATTCAATGTGTATTTAATGAATGATCCGCGATATAAACACCGTGTGCCATGGCCAGTTAGTAATGAAACCGTTATGGTTCTTGTTACATCATCGTGCTCTTTGACTTGCACTCCATAAAGAGCAATTCAAGTACCTATTCATTGAATTTCATCTGTGGATGAAAAAAAAAATTTCATTAAGTATTTCGGGAAGGGCTTTTTGAAACAATTTTTATTTTTAACTATAATAATAATCTTCATACTTCAGTTTTTCATTAATTTTCTCTGTCTATACTTTAAAATTCAAGATTTTTGTATGCTTTATTAAAAATAGTGTTTGACATATATTATATCACAAATTATAGTAAAATATTATTTGAAATTAAATTTAAAAAACATTACTAACAAATATATTTTGTTTGCCTAGTAAAAAATGTATAAGTAAATTGTTAATATTTAAATAATTATTAGATAATTTACATATTTCAAAATTATTTTTATCATTTTAATTACATTATTTTTCTCTGGAATTTTTAATTATATTTTCATGAAAATAATTGAATTATTTAATTAAAAACTTTATTAGTTAATAAAAAATTTTATTAATTACAAATATAATTGAATTATTGTGAATAAATTTATAAAAAATTCTGTAAATAATTGAACTCCAGTGGAATTTTTATTATTTATGAAAATAATTAAATGTTATAAGATCCTAAAGTTTTGAACGTTCAAATGAACGAAATTTATTTATTATTTCTTCTAAAAATTAAATTTTTATTGCTATTATTTTACATCACTATCTAAAAAATTAATTACTGAGTTTGTAAAAGTAAAATTTTTGTTTTTAAATTTTTTTATGATGAGTAATTTATTAAAATGCCTTGAACAAAAAATATTTCGTTCATTTGAACGTTCAAAACTTGGAGATCATTAAATGTTTACCTTTGTGTATTACAATTTTATCAAAAAAAATTATTTCAATAATTGAATTTTGTTGGAAAATTTGGTGAAAATGGAAGATATTGAAAATCATTAAAATAAGAAAACTTTGGAAATACATGTGTTATTAAATGCGGAACTATAATTAAAAGAAAACGTGTTCGTTCTAAAAACATCATTTTTTTTCTTTTTTGCATTCTTTATTCGTTCTTTTTTCTTTTCATTTTCTTTTTAAACTTTTTTTCGTCCCATTTTGGTCCAATAAAATATGCTTAATGTTGATATTATTTTATTCTTTTTTATTTTCTTTAATTTTTTTATTCTCTTCGAATTTTCCTCTTAAACTTTATTTCGTCTCACTTTGGTCCAATAAAATATGTTTAATGTTGATATAACGTAATGAAAAAAAATGTGGGCTGACCGTGTGCCCATGGAGCCCCAATGTGGGTGCGGCGGGCGTCCTGCTGTGTCTCCAATATGGCCGACATCTATCGCACACCCACGCTATCTCGTTTTGAATTAATGTCCGCAACAAATAGTGTTTTTTTTTTTTTTTTTGAAAGCGGATGATGTTAATGACTTTAAACAGGTTGAACACCTCCTTCATTTTAATAACAAAGAAACAATTAACTTATAACATCGGGATTATTTTGTAATATGGTACATGTGTACTACTTTATTGACCCGCCTTTTGGAATAATTTTTCGTTATTTATAATTTAAATGAAAAAAACCGTTAGGAATTGTCAAAAGAAGAAGGAGGAACAAAAATGATTGGGAAAGTTTTTTTTTTCTATCAGTTGTTTTAAATAAAAATAAATAAACAACAGTACTCGCTTTCAATTTTATATTTGTGAAATTTTCTAACATTTTATAAAAACTTTCTCGAGATTCTTTTATAGTGATTTGCATAAAAATCGTGTTTAGAAAGTTTATTCGTGAAAACGGTGTTTTAATTGTGTATAAATAAAAAGAGAGTATGGAAAATGCATTGATGCGCTTCTGTAATTTTGCGAGATGAACCATGACAATTTGAAGAAAATTTTTATATCCTCGCGTTACGTTTGGTAATTAGCTTCTTTTGATAATAGTGGCTAATTATGTTTACTTTGCTCTTTTGTATATATACTAAAAGTGAAGAAAATAAATTAATTTCTTTGCGAAATTTCGATATCGCATCAGACAAATATTTTATGTTTGATGAAATTTCCATTATCTTTGGGGTTAATTTTGACTCTTGGTGAATAAAGAAAAATTTACAAAATTTCCTAACTATTAATTTCTAATTAAAACAATATTTTAAAATTTTTCTAAAGAGATTTTTCAAAATTTTTCAAAATAATAATTATTGTATAGGTATTTCTGCAAAAAAAGTTATATAACTGACATTTCCTTAAATAATTCAACTCTTTAGAGAAATTTTTAACGATTTTTTATTTTTTTTAAACAATTAAATTCTCTCTAGAAATATTATTAATTATTAAAATAAATAAGATTACTAAAAGTTATTAAAAGTGAATTTTTATCACGAATTTCACCCAAAATTTATCAAAATAATTCTATATATATACAATTAAAGTAAAATTTTTCAAAATAATTAAATGTTTGAAATAAATGTACTTTTTTTAATCCTTCAAAATATATGGAATTTTTAGCAGAAAATTTGACAAATTACCGAAATAATTGAAATTTTGCTAATTTGCAAAAATAATTGAATTTTTGAAATGTTTGTCAAATTCCCCAAAAAAATCATTGAATTCACTTGAAAAGTTTTATTTAAAATTGTAAAGAAAATAAAAAAATTAATAAAGAATAATATAAGAATTTATTTATTCCCATGAAGAATTTTGTTAACATTTTATAAAATAGAAAATAATTCCCAAACTAATAGTAAATTTGTTATTTTTCTAATTGAAAATTTTTTTTTTATAGAATTCAGACAATTTTGTTTTAGGAAAATAGTTAAATATTTGCAAAGAATTGAATTGATTTTTTGTTTTATAATAATGAATTTTATTTAAAATTTTTTCAAAATAATAAATTTTCTTCTAAGAATTTTATTAAAATTTTGTAAAAAGAATTTTTTTGGAATAAATACTTTAATTCTTATATATAAAGATTTTAATTACATTTTTTTTAAATAAGTGAATTTTTAGAATAAACTTTTTTTAAATTCTTTATTAAAATACATAATTGTGTGCAAAAAAAATTGATAAATTATAATAATAGTTGAAATTTTGCTAAGAACTTAAGTTAATTTTTTTAGAAAATAACTGAATTTTGTCGAGGAGCTTATTTAAAATTATTTCACTGGTTATATCAAAAATTTAGGAAAAGAAAAGTAAAATTTTTCCAAATAGTTGAATTTTCTGGAGGAATTTTATGAAATGGGAAAAAAATTAAATTCTTTTGAGAAATTCAAAATTAATATTGTATTGATTTTTCGAAAACGATAAATATGTGGAATTATTTATAGTAAATTATTTGATGTTTGGATTTTTGTTTAAATTTTAAAACAAAATGAATAAATATTGATTTATTAAATTTTGGCTATATCAGTTAGTAGAGTTCAGCTGATTTTTATTTTAAAAAAATTATTTTTATTAAGTTTCTATTGTGGGTAGCACTGGAGAAAAAGAGGGGTGCGCATGCGCGAGTCTTTTTTTCCCCGCGTCCCTACTTTTTTTCCCTCTGACATCACATTCTGTAAACTTCGATTTACTTTACTCGACAATAAATCGAGTTAGGCTCGTTTTTTTGTAATAATAATAATTATATTATAATTTTATACCATGATTGTTTATGATATAAAATTAAAAATTAAATAGTATTTCTAAAAATGAAATGATTACAAAAATATGTTTTTAATTTTAATAACGATGTAATAATATACTCTCATAATGATTTTTACACATACCACAATCATTTTCTTCACTATCATTACAATTTTCTTGTTATTAATATTGAGTTATTATCGTTTAAACATCTTTTCATCAACACTCTATGATTATTATTTCCCAAGACCCTTTTTTTCTTATACTTATATTATATTACAAGTCTTTTCTTTTTCTCTCAGAGAAAGTAATTTTGTTATTTTGAATTCTTCATTATAAAAGTCTCTCTCTCGAAAAATAATATATCTGTCCAGGGTGCGCGTATTCAAAAGTATTGTTGTTGATTGCAGCAATTAATGTTAAGTTTAGATTACCGAAGAAAATTTCTTATATTGGCTAACGAGGGCCAAAGACTACTATACGAATATAACTCGGCGAATTGACTCAATTAAAAAACCCACGGATCAACATATAGTCGGAACCATTGTGCTCCGTCACGCCATCGGCCCTTATATTCTCGTCTTGAAGTCCCTTTTCTTCGATCTCCTCCTTCAATCCAGATGCATTCGATATTCGATACTTCTCGCGGTCATTAATCATATGTTTCTTTATATGGTCTTCTCAACATGTATTAAAAAAAAATTTATACTTGGTATATTGGAGGAAAAATTTTTTATATAAAAGTTTCGTCGAGAAACTGATTTTAAAAACTGTCTATATCGCTTGTATATGGTGTTAAATGGGTTTTTGAAGAAGAAAAAATGTTAACGCATGTTCTTGTCATTTTGTCCCATGTTGTCTATGTGTATTAGTACAAATTTTGAATATATGTTTCTTTGAAAATCAATTTATAAACATTATGAATATGATTTATTGTTGGGGTATGGATTTTTAGGTCCTAAACGGAATTCTTCGATAGTCGCATAACCTTTGATGTTGTATTGCGTTGGAAATGCCTGATTAAACTATAACTTTTAGGGACGATTTTCAACTTAAAATGTTGTACTTCTAACACTTCAAAATCATTAATTTTACTGCTTAACTTTTGTCAAGTTATTCTCAGCATTCAACTATGATTTAAATTTTTACTACAATCACTATACTTTAGGAAAATAGTTTTAATGGAAAATATTTTTATTGTAACTCCACTTAAACATTGTTAAAATTCCAACAATGTTAAAATTGTTAAAATTCCAACAGCAACTAAAGTTTTATGCTGTTACAGTTTCAATAAAATTTTGAAATGTTTCTGATAATTTTTATAGAAATATCTACGAGTTGTGAGCATTACTATAAATTATTACTTTCATTTCGTTTGATTTCATGTTTTCCTGTAAATGTTCCATATTAAGTTTATCAAAAATCAGTTGCTGATAGCACATTTTACCGAATAGAAACAAATTTTTTAATGCCGAATGAAATCTTTGTTACAGGATATGGATTTGATAGAAGTCCTTTGGAAGCAAGATGTAGATTTGGGATTCACCATTGTGGAGCCTACAAGTCCGGATAAGTCCTTGGAAAAGGAGACTGATGATGATATCGAGAAACTGAAAGCCTTGAAAGCCATTAATGCTACACATGAAAAGGTAAGATTTAAACATTCATGATATTTAATGTATTATTTTGCATTATTTTTTGTTTAACGATTGCTGAAAATTTACCTCAGTAGTACATCATAAATACTTCTACGATTTACGTATATTTTCGTTTTGCAAAAAAGAAATTAAATCGAATTGCGACAAATAACCTTTTTGCTCGGATGCGTGCGCCTCTAACAAAAAGATCTCGATCCGATAGATCGATATCGTCTTGAAATTGATGTCGGATGTATTAACAGAAAGATAAAACGATCTCCATTGGAATTTGACGTTCAGGGTGGCCGTGATCTTCAAAGATCCGGCAATATTTCTTTGATGAATCTGATTATACAATTGTAACATATAAAACTATTCCTTTGTAGTATACATCATTTTTGCCGCGCTCTTCTATATATATGTATAATTTTATTTTTTGTTTTATGACGAAGATTTATGCTAAAAATGCAGTAGTTTCAAGAGATACTTTGGTTTGTTTTTTACCTAATCATTCAATGACTGTCTCTAATCAATTTTTGAATGATCAGTTTGGTAACAATAAGTATATATATATATATATATGAAATGAAGCAAGAATGGAAAATGTTTTTTGGAAACAAGATAACAAGATTGTGTTATTTTATAACGGGTTCGTGATGGATTTCTTTTTTATTTTAATTAAAAATTTATTCTTGTTATAGTGTTTCTCAAACATTAATCGATTTTGGATAGGGAAATTGTTGATTGGATTCTTTTGTGTGTTAGTTTTCGTTTTGAATTTTCAAGTGTCGTCATTTAATGTTTAGGAAAAAAATGGATGCAATAGTTTTCTAATCATCTGCACCATTATTGTTAGTACTTTTTTTTAAGAATATACAAGTAATTAGTACTTGTACTAAGAAAATACAAGTACTTTGTTCTTGTACTAAGAATATACAAGTACTGACAATGATGGTGTAGATGATAAGGAATCTGTTCCCCCCCAAAAATACCGAAGTTAAGTTTGAATCTATTGCCATTTAACAGAGTCCTTGTCGCACTTTAACACAATGATCGTCAACTATAACTGATTTTTGGTATAATATTTTTGTTACCTTCTGTAAAAGATGGTAAAAACAATCGTTTATCACCTTTTTCACGTCGCGCAGCATTTTCAGAATCGAACTTTAGAAGAGCAACAGCAGAATTTTGGTCTAATTTTTGGGTGGTGTTGAAAAATTTCAACCTGCTTTTGGGTTTTCAAAACATGTTTGTAAGTATACTATTGTTTGGACAGCAAAAAACTGTTCTAATTAGTTTTGATAATCGAGGACAAAGATGGAAGTAATTGATGTGACAAAAGAGATGTATCTCCAAACCTGAATGAGATGAATAAAAGTTTCTACCACTGGTTTCGAATTTGAAACATATATATTTGTCGTTTGATTCCAAATGAAATTTGAAATTTATATTAGGTAGATGTCAGCTTATCAGCTACTGCTTTCGTGTACAATTTCGGCTTATAGTAATCAGTCACAGAGTATGGACGTTAAGCCGACGGGATCCTTGGAAACTGTGTTATGGGAAGACGCTTCCAGGAGATTAGGCATGAACACACAAACACATCAGCCAACCTAAGCATCTCCAGATACAATCTTCTTCCATATATACATCCCTAAAGTGTCATCTTGCGTCTTTGCTCCTGCGAATTTTTCAAGAACTGAAAATAACTCTACTGTTCTACTATATGTTAGTAGAATTCTCTACTGTAACACTATTTCTCTAGTTAAATACAATTCCTAATTAATTTTCCCCGTTTCTTTAAAATCCGTAACCATCTTTATACCCTTTCGGTAACGAAAAGAATTTACAGAAAGAAACATCACGCATCTGTTTTGTTTTCCGCAAAAGTACCCTCCAATTATGGTTTTTCCGATTTTAAAATAATTCCACATCAAAATGGAACAATGCTTGTCAGTATAGGGTTTCTTGAAGAAGAAAAAAAAAGTCGACGAATATTGTATATATGTATACCTTTGTTCTGAATGGATTGCGATCCGTGTCACGTATATCGATATATACGTCTGAGTTGAATCGTGATCGAGAGGGCTTCCCTGGTATATTATATTGGACGGGTGATCGCGCGGTGCGCCCTCACAAAAGGTGCAGAACAATGCATTGCGAGCAGCAAAAAAGCCGCTGAAGGAAAAAGGAAAGATATCTCATGTAATGTAAGAGAGAAGAGAAGAAGAAGAAGAAGAAGATGGATATTGACTACCGAGAGAGTGGAACCTATAGCCCTGCGATATTATAGAAAGAGAAATGAACGAATCTGATGGGCGACCCGCCCAGAACTTCCATGCAACGTCATCGTCGGGGACCATCCTTAAAGACGACCCTGACTCTTCAGGGCATCATCGTATTTCTTTTTTTTCTCATTCCTCACGTGAAGACACTCGAATTGAGAAAGGAGGCTCTCTCTCTCTCTCTCTCTCTGAAAAGAGAAAGAAAATTTTATTAATTTAATAGCTTTTGAATAATCATAAGTGATCTTTATGATATCATACAGGTCACTTGATTATTCAAAAGCTATTAATGTCTGGATCAAATTAATAAAATTTTCATTCTATGGAAGTTAATAATTTTTCTGCCGCTGTAGGGTGATTTAATTAGTCTTGTTTTTTTCTTATTTGGTATACTCTTTCTATTTTTTTATCATCGCAATAATGTTCATTGCTCAACTCGTCTGAAAACGTTTTTCGTGATGATCCCAAATAATAAATGCTGTAGTTTATCATATACGGTACCTTACTTACCTTACGTTTAGCATAAAACTAATTTTTTCCTGACCTGTGGCAAGCCTGAAAATAAAAGACAACGAAGTTGAAGATTATATACATAATTTAGACACTGACTTAAAAATTCAAAAAATGATAAACACAGCAACAGGCAAGGTTATTAAAATCTCATGAAATGATCAAGAACCAGTGCGTGTGGACACGTTCTCCTCCCATCTCGCGTCTGAAGGAGCGAAAGTTAAATATACTTGAAAAGAAGGAAGAAGAAGAAGAAGTGAAGTCGAAGAAGAAGTCATTGAAATGGATGATGATGATGATGATGAAGACGTGAGAGTTTGAAAAGACCAAACAAGGTGAAGAAGCCGATCACAATGACGATGACGACGGATTTTGTATATATGTATATCTATATAGTCACAAAGTTATATGGCCTGCCATGAGAAGAATGACAGGATTAGAATCCTATCGAAATGAAGAAATTCCGCTGTCAAGAAGGCAGATGCTAAATGCGCTATAATTGGGGTCTTCTCTATATATTTACCATTCCTATACAACGCACACTATTATTATTTTTATTTATTTTGTTAATCTTTCCGCGTCTTGAATAACACAATTATCTTTTATATTCTAATATATAGTCAAAGATGCGTATGGAAAAAGATTTAACGAGGAATTTACTTCCTAAGTTTGTCGATCAATAAATATGATATTTGTTAGTGTATATGAAGCTATTCCTAAAAATACTGTTCCTTTTAATATGAACTTTTTGGTGAATAACGCGTTGTAATGATGGAAATTTCCCGGCTATTTTCGGATAATCCTGAGACTTGTGTATTATTCAGACGCTGTTTGGTAATGTCTGGATTAAATTTATAACGTCGCGTTATAGAAGACGCGGAAAATATCTGTTTGCGTCAAGAATATAAAAGTAGTTAATGATTATTAAAAAATAAACTTTCCACTGTGACAAACTTTATGTATTCGAAGTGATCTGAGATAACTGTCAAGTACCCCAAAGGAATATTGGCCTAGGAATTATCTGAAGCCATTGAAAGAAATTTTGAGAAGAAGAGAAGGAGACTAAAGAAAGGAAGAAGAAGAACAGAGAAAAGAAGAAGTAGAAAAAAATAAAAGAAGTAGAAGAAGAAGAATTAAAAGAAGTAAAAGAAGTAGAATCAAAAGCAGCATCCAAACCACAAATACAATAACCTAATATCCACATTGCCTCTAATACCTAAATGTACAATAATCATCCATATCCCGCAGTTCGAAATTTATTCATGGAGTCGAATTTTTGCGCAACACAATACAGAAAATTTCAATTGGACATCATCATTGACGTGAAGGTCGCGTTCTTTATAGAGATGTCATAATCATATAAGGAACCCTTTGGACCGAGATGGAGAGAGCAAAAGAGGGACCGAGATATATATGTATATGTGTATATGATGTTATATTCGGATCATCAATAGAGGCGCTATATGTATATACAATAATGCTCGAGGAACAGAGAAATGAGTTTAATGAAAACAGCATTGTACTGCGGGACCATTAATCATAACCACGTTCTGATAGTGGCTATCCAAGCATTGCCTGTCCCTTCATCCCTTTTATATCTCCCCCCTCGGAAACCCCTCTTTCTTTATACTCTCATCATCTACCCTCTTTCTCTTTCGTTATATGATGCTTCGCGCATGTATCATCTTGTGTCGTTGAGTGCTAGTATAGTTTAAAATTTTATTATTATGGATATATGCTGGAGCAGTACTCTTACAGGGAATTACTGTGGTTATACGAAGCATTTCTGTTAAAGATTTAGTAAACATTAATAAAGTTTGCTAAACATTAATAAAAATTACTAAACATTACAAGAAATATGCGTCAAAGAAAGACACTTTTTGATCTTAGGATCTTCTTTAATCTTTATAGATATTCAAATATGTATAGTATTAATTTGCGGAACCAAACATTACAAGAAATGCATCATCATAAAAATGCTTCTTAATCATAAGAACATACTTTTTGATCTTTAGATCTTTTTTAATCTTTAGATTCAAATGCAGTTCAATTTTGATTATTCTACAACCATCATCACTATAGTATAGAGGATTTGGATAACAAAAGTTATGCATAACCATTGCTATCCGATTTGTATATAAATAATTTGCGGATTTCTTTAATTGTTAATGATTCCAAAACATCAATAGTCATAAACATAAAAATGCATCAAAGAAATACTCTTCTTGATCTTCGGATCTTTATTAATCTTTAGGTATTCAAATGGATAGTAGAACATTACTAATAACATTACAAGAAATGCATCAAGGAAATACGCTTTTTGATCTTTGGATCTTTTTTAATCTTTATTCAAAAACATAGTAGAACATAGTGGAACATAGTATAGAACATAGTAGAACATACTAGAACATAGTGGAACACAGCAGAACATAGTAGAACATTAATAAACATTACAAGAAAATGCACCATCATAAAAATGCTTCTTAATCATAAATACATAAGAACACTTTTTGATCTTTAGATCTTTTTTAATCTTTAGATTCGTAAATATAGAATTTCGATTACTCTAAACCATCATCAAACGATAGCAGAACATTTGGATAACAGAGGCAATATGCTTAACCTTTAATCCGATCTGTATAAATAATTTACGGATTCCTTTAATTGTTAACGATTCCAAAACATCAATAATCATATACACAACTTATTAGCACCATTAGTGCGGCTCCAACTTGAGGATAACCTAAAAATATTCAAGCCGCACAATTCGAAAATCTTGTAAAAAAGACTCAAACATTGACAATAGATTAAGAACATCAAGACTTGAGACTTAATGGCAGCAGCATAAATGGACAGAAACAATCTCCGGAAGAAGCTTTCAAACATCTACATCCAATTAAAAGTAGATTTTCATGTACATGCACGCACAAGTACCAACATGGCACAGTAAAAAAAGTGTATACAATAGTTCGAAAGACGTTCATTTGTTCGTTGATGCATTCTTTGGGATTGAGGGATTTCTCAAATGAAATGATAGATGTACACACGCAGCATCCCTTGAAAGCTTGAAAGATAGGGTGCGCGCCAATAGATAGATATATATATATATAGAGAGAGAGAGAGACGCAGATTTGAGAAGAGAAAAAGTATTATAGAGGTTGGATTCAATGTCTGGTTGGTTAAAAAGAGAGAAAAGAGTAGGGGAAGATGAAAAGAATGAGCGAAGAGAGAGATTGGAGCAAAGCGGCAAAGGGGGATCTCACATGGGGAGAAAGAGAGATATATTAATGGTTCTGGAAATTGAAAACGGGTCTTTCAAATAACTAAAGTGGGCGTCTCTACAGCCTCTTTCTCAGGATTATATTGTTTCCCTAGCATGCTGAGAGAGAACTGTATATATACTACAATTATATAAAATGGCGTTTCCCGTATTACATACACATTATATGTATATGGATTTCTATTTTAATTTCGATTAAATGCATATATAGTGGTAATAATATTTGTTGCATTATTAATTTATTGTATGGTCGAAATTTTGATTGAAAAGTCGATCTGGTTACATGTTTCCAAACTTTGCGCTCACTCTTAGAATAAAATTATAAATAAAATTTAAAATTTACTTCTTTTTACATTATTTCGACTATACTTAAAAATTTTTAATTCGCTAATACTAGAAATCAAGAAAGTATTCTCCAAAAATTACAATCAAATTCTTTAAAACGATTCAATGATTTTCAAAAAATATTCGAAATTCAATTCTTTTCAATAACAACAGATTAATAAAAATTTATTAAAAAAACTTAGTATTTTTATAAAATTTTGCAAAACAATTCAATTAATTAAAAGAAAATTTATAAAATTAATCAAAAATTCAATTATTTTCATATAAATACTGGAAATTCAATTAAATTAGGATATCATTTTTCAAAAAAAAAAAATTTCGAAAACAATAATTATTTAACAACAATTTTTGTACAATTTTTAACAATAATTTTATTACTTTCACTAATAATAATAATAATAACAATAATAATAATAATAACAAAAAAAATTTTTATGGAAATTCAATTGTTTATAGAAATTTTTGGTAAAACTGCAAACAATAAGATTTCAAATATTTCCATAAATAAAAAACCTTATTGAAAAATTTCATTTATTCTTAATACCTAATATTTTAAATTAATAAATGGAAAAATTTAATTACTTTCACAAATAAAATTTTCTACAACAAATGAATTATTTAAAATATAGAATTTTCATATAATATTTATTATATTTCAATGAAATTAATTATATTTGAAGCATTGTTTATAAAATTCTAATGAAGAATTAAATTATTTAAAAAAAAAAAAATTTTTTTTACAAATTTTGACTCTTTTTAGACATTTTTATAAATTTTAAGCAATAATTCAATTATTTTCGCAAATAATGCGAAATTCTTGTCGCAGGATAATTCATTTATTTTCGCAAATGAAATTTTTCACGAGATTTCCATATTATTATTATTTACAGTAAAATCTTCATATTATTTATGATCTTTCATAAAAATTAATTATTTAATGTAATGTTTTTAGAATTTATATATAGAATTCAATTATTTTCGCAAATAACAAATTTTTTCAAAATTCAATTCTTTTTTCAACATTTTAATAAGATTTTTCTCGATAATTCAATTATTTTTATAAATAATTAAAAACTTCTCTGGAATTCAATTATTTTTGAAAATTTTATTATAATCCTTAGCAAGTATTGAATATAATTTTTATAAAAAATAAAATTTATTGCAGAATTTCAATTATTTTTAATAAAATTTCATAGGAATTTAAACAAAAATGTAATTATTTGTAAAAACTCAATTTGAATTACAGAAAAAAATCAATTCTTTAATGAAATATTTTTTTTCAAATATTCTTATTGGAATAATTCAATTATTTACAAAAATATTCGAATTTTCCACACAAAGTCAATTATGTTCAAATATTTTTATAAATTTGCTGTAAATAAATAAATTAATTCAATTATTAACATAAATAATTTTTCAAAGACATTCAATTTTATCGATAAATAACAAAATTATTCGTCAAAACTCAATTATTAGAAATTATTATTAGAAATTTACAAAAATTTAAGTATTTTCATTAATAATAAAACGAACGCTTTTGGGGAAATTAAAATATTATCAAAAAAGTTTATAAAATACCACATAAACATTTAATTATTCTCTAAAATTTTAATCCAATATGCTTTGTAAAATTTTATTTTTTTTTTGGAACTTTTGACAATTCAATGATTTTCAATACAGGAATTCAATTATTAAAAAATTTTTTTTTATAAAAATCTTCACAAGAATTAAATTATTTTTATAAATATTTCAATTCCTTTATTATGAATAATAAAATTCGTCGTAGGAATTTAATTAATTAGCGGAGGATAAGAATAATATATGCGGGCTAAATATTTTTGACGAAAATTATATATCAAAAAATCGCAGGAAAATTAAAATTATGTTAATTTCGTTAAAAAAAATAAAAGTTGCGACTGAATAAAATTCTAAAAAATCAACAAAAGAAGCGGTAAACGAAAACTTTTGAATTTTGAATTTTTCCCTTTAGGAGGAAACCAAAGAGGCCGAAACGCTGAAGGAGGAAGATCTCTGGGCCGGTCTACCCTACACTGTCGATCAGGAGACTGGTGAGTTAAATTCTTTAATAAATTGCAGTTTATAATTTAGCGTCACACTTGCGCGGAATATTCTATGTATAGGTGCGAAAGTTATAATCATATACATTTATTATTATTATATTCGCCTCTGTTGAATGCGCATTCATATGTTATTTTTCCTGTCATTCAAGAATATTTTTTTTTTCACCACACACTATTATGACAAACAAATAATGAATGCCTCGTTTTCTAATTGAGAAGAATTACTAATTAGAGGCGCGTATAGATATTGTAATTAAAATGATTATTGCCAACGATAAAATATAGAAAATGCCTCCAAGAATATATTTCGCTTGGGAAAAATATTATTATTATTATTATAATATACATATACACATAATTATAATAATAATGAATCAAAAGTGATGGAAATTTAATTTAAATTTCACTCTGTGTATAATTTCTCATTTTCTCTCTTAATCTCTCGAGCGCAATTAGTGTCAGACTATTTATATTTAAACATGAAAAAAATATATGTACCAATTTCTAAAATATCAGGTTTTTCGGGTTTTTAAAAATTTTCTTAACTTTTGCACAAATTAATAAGCTGTAAAAAATAATTCTTAGTTTGTGTTTTAAAAAATTGTTTACACTGCAGTGTAACAAATTTTTTGGGGTATTATTTTAAGGCCCATTTAACTTTAAATTTTAGATTTCAAAATTAACTATTAGGATTCTGGTAATATAATTATATTTTGTTGATTTCTGGTATTATATATATAGTTACAGTTTCATAACTATAAAGTCATTGAAATAATTTTTAAATTTCAATATGAATGATAAAACTTATTGTTATTCTTTTTTTTTTGAATATCTCATCGCGCGTCATGTATATATAAGAAAGTTATGGAATTTTAATTCATAGATTGAAGTTTTACAAAAAGCAATTAAAAATCGGGCTCTCCATTTTTTCCACGGGCGACATGAACTGAATGATTCATTGAAAAAATATTCATCTGCAGCAAACTTATATAGTTTATAAAAAGTAGTTATATACAGTAGAGGCCGAGACTTAATCAGGTGAGAACAAAAAAGTTATTGGTCGATGCAGTCACGACAGGTTCGAAGGAGTTAGTGAAGCGGCACTTATCGTATACGTTAATATAGAAAAGTAACAATGGTATTAATAATAATAATAATTTGAATTTTCCCAGAATTTTTCACAAAATGATTGTCAATTATATTTAAATTATTTTTCAATTAATAATAAAAATAATATTATAAAAATAAAAATAACAAAAATAATATTATAAAAATAAAAATAATAAAAATATTAATAGCAATAAATTGAAGTTAAATAATTTAAAAATAATTAAAAAATAATTAGAACAATAAATAAATTAATATTAATAACAATAATAGTAACAACAAGAATAGAAATCTTAATAATAACAATAAAGTTATAAAAATAAAACATTGAAAAAAATTTAATTGATTCAAATAACTGTTTAATCGACCATTATAAATTAAATATATTCAAATGAATGAAATAATATTTATAATTGAGTCAATTAAATGGTAAATTTGCTTCAAATACTGAAGTTTTTGATTTAAATGCCATTTAATTAACTCCAATATAAATATTATTTGATTCGAGTAAATATCTAATTGTTAATAGTCAATCATTCAGTTATTTGAATCAATAAAAAATTTTTTTCAGTGTATAAACAATAATAAAAATAATAATAATAATAATAATAATAATAATATAATGGTAACAACAACAACAATAAAAGTAATAATAACCATAATAGTAATAAGAATAGTAACAATAAAAATAAAAATAGTAATAATAATAATTATTATTATCATTATTACAACAATAATAGTAATAATAATAATTATAGTAACAAATAGTAATAATAATCTCTTTAAATTCGATTTAAATAAAATTTTAACTTTAAACTAATTCAGATTCAGAGAGAATTTTAATATATCATTAACAGTGACAGTCGTAAAAAATTATAACGTGAGAATAATAATGATAATAAAAAAAAATATTGAATAATAATAATGAAGAAAATAATAAATAATAATAATAATGATAATAAAAAAATAATAAAAATATTAACGCAGGGATAATGATAAAGGACAATCGCAAAGTTACATCAGGTCCAGGGTGTTTGATATCAATGTAAGAGCTCCCAGGCAGACTTGGGTTCCGGAGAACTCGAACCTAGGGAGTGGCCTCAGGAACGCCCTCTCCTTCTGCCTTCGCCCCTCGCCGCACCCTGTCGCTCAGTCTTTCATATACACTTCTTCGTCCCTCTCCCTCTCTGCATTTAATTACTTTACGTCAGGCAAACGAGAGAGAAAGAGAGAGAGAGAGAGACTCAGATCTCACATTTCTACAGCGCACCCTTTGTATTTCTATACTCGCATACTCTTTCGTTTTGAAACTTTTCTTTTTTTTATTCTTTTTTTTTTCTTTTTATTTTTTAAAAGTCATCATACCAAAAAATCTTTTTTTTTTACTTCGAGAAATATAACATTTGAAATGAAGTTTTACATAAACGGAAACGTTTGTATGGGTATATATTTATTGTATATAAATTAATACATTTTGTATTCTCTTGTCGATATATTAACCTGCGTTTTTGATTATGTAAGGTATAGGAATTTTTAATTATTTTCTACAGTTAGGGCTTGGGGGTTATTTGGAAATTTTATTTGGAATTTGTAGAAATTAAAAAACTTATCTAAAAAACAAAATCTTGTGTAAGATTTCGTTCTTTTAATTTGAATTTAATTATTTTTTTGTTGAATTAGAGTTTTACTATATTATTTTAATAAGAATTTTAATTCAATTCAAAATAATATTTAATTTTTCGCAATTGTTATTTTAATTTTGTCTTGAGTACAATTTTTGAACTGTTGGAAAATACTAACAATAATAATTGAATTATTTAAAAAAAAAACTTCACTAAATTCTACTCCACAATTGAATTATTTTAATGAAATTTTTTTATTTTATTTATAATATTTTTACGGGCAGTGCCCATTCGTACATAAGTACTATAGTAATAAGTATTACAAGATCAAGTTAACAACCATAATGCGAAGAATGATAGATTATTAAATTAAATTGTTATTGTTATCAAAAATCAAACAGCGTAAATTAGTTACAAATTCATTGAGAGAATTTCTTAGGTATTCAATTATTTACAGAATATTTTATAAATTTCTTCGCAGTCATTCAATTACTTTCAGAAATAATAAAAAAAAATTTTCTAGAAATTCAATTGTTTTAAAATAAATAATCTCAAAAATTCAATTATTTTCAAAATCTTCAATAATATATTCTTGGCCAAATTTCAATTTCTTTTAAAAATTTCTTTCAATTCAGTAATTTTCAAAAAAAAATTTTATTTTCAAAACAATTCGATAGATTAAAAAAAATTTAATGAAATTCTCTTTAAAAATTCCATTTTTTCTTAAATATTAAAAATTTAGCCAGAATTCAGTTATTTACCATTTTTTTAAATAAATTTTTTCGCAATCATTCAATTCTTTTTCATAAAAAATTAACTTTTTTTAACAGAAATTTAATTATTTTTATAAATGATCGTAGAAATAAATTCTACGAATAAATAAATAAATAAATTCTTAATAAATTTTAATTTTCCCTGTAAGTAATAAAATTCTTCTCTAAAATTTAATTATTTTTAAAAATTTTCCTCATGTTTTTTAATATCTATACTATTTTTACAAAAATTTTCAAAAGAATGCAATTATTCAAAAAATAATTTCGTAAATTCTCTGCAAGAACACAATATACAAAATTAAAAAAAAAAAATTCTTTGTAATTATTTAATTACTTTCATAAACAATAACATTTTTTATTAGAAATTCAATTATTTTCTTATAAATAATCACAGAAATTCAATTATATTCAAAAACTTTTGAAAATTCTTGTCAAAATTTCAATTATGTTTTTGAATATAATAAAATTGTTCTTCAAAATTCAATTATTTTCAAAAATTTAAATAAAATCCTTGGCAAAATTTTATAATTATATTATTTTCAAATATTTACTGAATTTAAAGATCTTAATATCTACTATTCTAATCGAATTTTTAAAAAGAATTTTAAAAAAATTTCAAAACTTTTAATAACATTTTTCACAAACATTTAATTATTTTCATAAATAGTAAAGATTTCACAAGAATTTAATTATTTACGATTTTTCAATTGTCAATTATTTTCAATAATTCAATTACAAACAATTATCAATTATTTTTATAAACAGTACAATTTTTACTATTGTTGAATTAAATCATTTTCAAAAAAAAAATAAATAAATTTGTACCAAAAATTCAATTTCTTTTATAAATACTCGCAAAAATACAATTATGTTAAAGAAATTAATAAAAAATTCGTGTTAAAATTTTAATTATCTTTATGCATATTAAAATTGTTCTCCAAAATTTATGTATTTTAAAAAAATTTTTAAAAATGGTTCCGAAAAATTTTTTCTTATTCCAAAATTTTAATATAAGTTTTAGCAATATTTTAAGTATTATTTTCAAAAATCTCCTCAATTCAATGTTTCTCAATATCTACAAAATTCGTAATAAAAGTTATATATTTAGTAAATAAAAAAATTTATTTTTTTCAATAAATTTAAATTTTATACTAAAATATTTCAAAAATGGGCAAAAAGAGGAAAAAAGAATTAGGTTACATAAAAAATTTGGTCCACTTTTCCCTTCTGCTGACTCGCAAAAAAAAAAAAAAATAAAATATAATACTTTTCTCAGACCCAAATTTCACTTTCCTAATGACTCACAAAGGCTTTTAAAAAAATAAACAATAATCAAGATAACTTTTAAAAGAAAATAAACCGAGTTTTAGTGTCGGATATATATTATAAAAGGAAAAAAAAATCGTAAAAAATAATCATACACGCGAAACATGAAAGATTTTATCGACGAACATTCCAAATTCCGCATGTGTATGTTCATTGCGACAGATCTTGGAGATATAATCGAGAAATAATCCCTTGATGATTACTTGCATTACGCTCAACTGCATATGTATTTTATATAGCAATAATAAGAGTGTTTATCGGCCAGCGACCGAACTGGACTCATTAATGCGCGCGCGGCTATCTCATTGCGGATCAATCGAGAAAAGCCTATTCGACTTTGTGCTTGATTAATGGATTAATGGTCCGACCGTGATTGCCGAAGGAACTCGCGTTCGATTCCCTTCGCTTTATTTTTCCTCCTCTCACACTATTAGTGCGCATAGTTTCATTACAAAAAATTTTATTTTATTTTTTCTTCTCATTTAATGCGAATAATAAATTACATGCTCCGGTATAATATCTGCGTTTAAAGTTTGAAGTTAGTTGTTTGCTTTTTTGATTCCCAACTTTTCTAATAATTGTTTTTTTTTAATTGACACAAAAATCATAGAAATTATCTTGAGAAGAATCTTATAATTCATAAAAATAATTAAATTATTATTATTCTACATTGCAAAAAATTCCATTTTTTTCTTTATTGAAATTGCGATCGCAAGAACAAAGATGATGTATCAGAGTCTGACTATTTTTTTAGCAATACATTTTTATTTTTTAATATTTTAATTTTTAAAGATCAAATAAAGTATTTTTTCAACTCAGTTTTTCAAGGTTTTCAAATTGAGAGACGAAAAACGAATCGAAACATTGCTTTGCAGCACTTTTGATTGTTTTTTGTTTCAATTTTATATCCGCAGAAAAAATTGTGTTGATGATATAAATGGTGAGTATTGTGGTAGCCGAGCGGCTTAAGGCGGAGTGCGGGACGTCTTTCAGACTCGAAAAAGGCTTCAAGCCCCGACGCTGTCAAATTTTTTTCGCGCTGTTAAAGTATTTCGGTTCTTAAGCCGCAGTTATTCTTCGTTAAAAATACTAAAATACTAGAAAAAAAGTGATTGCGTTAAAAATTATTCGACAGGAATAATAAATTACGCTAAAAATATTTTCTTAGCGTCAAATGTTGCACTTAAAATTAATGACTCTAAGAAACAGTTTCACCAACTTAGATTCAATAATTTATTACAATAATAAAATAATATAATAAAATAATTAATAAAATAAAAAACCATTTAGATAGTTAATAATAATTAAACAAATTAATAAATTAATATTAGTAAATTAATCATTAGTTAAATAAACAAAAAAAAATAATAAAACAAATAACTTAAAATTAATTATCTAATTATAATTAATTTGACTGAATGTATTATTTGTTTTATTTTAAGGAAAACATTATTTGGTTATAGGGGCGGTTTTATTGATTTAATGGGGAATTTCTATTGGAGATTAGGGTTTATAAATATAATCTAGGGCAATTCACACGTTGGACATTAATAAAATATAATAACAAGAACAACACTATACATATACATATACAACGGAAATTGAAGTTTAGCTATTAATTTTGTTTTTGGCTGTGAATTTTTTTACCTCGTGTATTTATATATTATAATCGGAATCAATATTGAAACAAGAAAGCTGGAAGTGAAGAGGTTTTTAAGGTCGGTTTCAGTGATCAGTGCGAAGAGACGCATGCGTGGAATTAAATTGGAACATCTGCCACGTGCGCGGGCGGCGCATACGCGTAACCATGCGTGAAAGCCTTAAATTCGAGTCGAGGGAGAAACTTTAAGCATGGCCGCATCCGCCATACAATTCCTGCTGCATCCACGAAATCTTCTTCCTTTTTTTTAATGAATTTAAATTTATTCCAGCAATTATTGTCTCTCTCTTTCTATTATAGAATGATTCAATTATTTTAACTCTAGTCGTATGTATATTTTATATTTTTTTCTTTTCGCTCATTTACGGACGAAATTATGACTCTTTTTTTCTGACTCTATAAGGAAATATTCTGATTCACTCTCAAAATTATATTAGAAAAATTCAAATCAAAATTATTAGTAAAAAAAAAATTTCTTTTAAATTTATTTACGAATTTAATCAAGTCGAAACATCAAGAACATTTTTTTTAATAGAAAGCATCAAGAACTTTTTTTTTTAATTGAAAACATTTAGTTAGTATTTTTTTTATAAGAATTGATATTTTCAAAAATTTAAAAATCAAACCTCTTGAAATTCAATAAACTTATAAAAGTAATATATTTAATTGTTACTTTAACTTCTTGAAAAATATTTTTAATTATTACTTTTTAGAAACTTGTAAATTAAATTCTCCCTTAGATCATGATTTTTCATAATTTTTGAAAAGAATATAAATAAAAAATATTAAAAATGAAAAAAATTGATATAAAAAATAAATAATTCTACAGAATTATCCTTATAGTTAAAACTTAAAGATTATATGAAAAATTCAAATTATCAAAAATTTTAATTTGACATTTTTAAAATTAATTTTAATCTTAAATTATGCTTTAAAATTTGCAACTAAAATTCATCAAAAAATTACTGAATGATTGCATTCTTTTGACAAATTTTAAATAAAATATTTAAGAATAATAATTCAATTAAAATTGAAATGAAAAGAATTTCATTTATTTTTGAAAAGAATTGAATTATTGCAAAGAATTTATAAAAATATAAAAAAAATTGTTAAGTTCAGAAAAATTCTCGAAGTTAATTAAATTATCGAGAAGAAATTTATTATTTATAAAAATAATTAAAATTATAACAAGAATTTTTTTTAATTTCTGAAAATAATTGGATTTCTACTATTATACTTTTGAAAATAATGACAAATGCAGCATATGGAGCACACGTTTTACATTATTTTTTTGTATTTCAATTATTATTATTTCGATTCGCCGTGAAGTCTAAATTTTGTGGTATTATCTCACCCTCTTTATATTATATTACATTATATTATTGGCGAGCACGGGAACTCTATATTATACACATATTGTTAGAGTTTAAATTTTTGAGCCTCCACTTCGAGTGAAATTCGTTATGGCTGTTGGCAGCCATCGAAACTGGCGGATATTATTTTTTTCTAGCCATCGTCGAGCACCCTTCGTATCGAATTGAGTCGGAAATTGTATATATATAATATAATATAATATAATATAATATATAATGCGTCAGTAAAAATGAATTGCATTTAAATACTTCTTTTTTTTCGAATAATATTTTTTTGAAGGTAAAATATAGATATACATTTCCTTAGATCAATATAATATTATACAGCGTGGTAAATTTAGGTTACACGTTTTCTAATAAATATTTTCTGTACGCAATTATTTATTTAATATTTATTCAAAAATATTAAATTTTACGCGCGAAACGTGCATTTTTTAATTTCAAACATTCAATTCTCTTAAAAATATATAATTCTAAAAGTGATTTAATAATTTCTATGATTGTCTGTAAATTTTTAAGAAAATTCTTGTAAAATATTAAATTACTTTTCTTTCAAAATGAAAAAATGAGACAATTTGTTTATTAAAAATGTTATTATGTCAATTTTTTAATAAATCATCGCACTGAAGGATTCAGTGAAATTTTCTTTAATTTTTAATAAAATTTTTCGAAAAAATTCATTTATTTTACAAACTTCTAACAAATTCTTAGAAACAATTTAATTATTTTTAAAAATAGTAACATTCTTTGCCCAAGAAATAAATTATTTCTAGAAATAATAAAATTTTTCACAGGAATTGACATATATTTGAAAACAATTTTAATAAACTTTAACATAATATAGAGTATTTAATTATATAATTTTTAATAGAAGCGATTATTTAAAAAACTTGAAAGAAATTCTTCGTAAAATTCAATTACATTCAAAATTTTCATTCAAAATTATTAAAGAAAATAGATTATTTAAAAAAAAATTCAAATAACATTCTTTAAAAGTAGAATTTAGTCAGAATTTTGTTTAATTTTTTGATAAAATTCTTCGCTAGAATTCAAATATTTCCATTAATAATAGACTTATTCAAAGGGATGTAATTATTTTGAATTTAATTGTAGTAAAATTTATCAAAGGAATACATTTTTAGAAATATTAATTAAATTCAGTTATTTTCAAAATTTCTGATAAAATTCTTCGGAAAAAATGAATTATTTTTTTAAATAGTAAAATCAAGGCAGGAATTTAATTATTTTTAATATAGTATATATTAGTAAAAGTTCTCAACAGAATACATTTAATTTTCAAAAGGTATTTACTACAAGTTTTCGATTGAATACAATTATTTTCGAAAATTATGTCAAAAATTCTTGAAAACAATTTAATTATTTTTATGAATTATATAAGATTCTTCTCAAGATATTAATTTCTATGATTTTTGTGTCAATTAAAAAAAACAATTATTAGAAAAGTTGAGAATCAAAAAAGCAAACAACTAACTTCGAAATTTAAACGCAGATATTATACCGGAGCATGTAATTTATTATTATGAATTAATAATTTATAATTGTATTTTAAAAAATTTGTTTAGTGTTACACTTAACACAAAAAACAATAAGCAAAACTAATAATTGTAGTAAACTTTCACTATTTGTTAGTAAAATTATAACTGAATCATTTATAGTGGATGACTTTTCGTCATTTCATTAGTTTCTACTATGTTGTAGATTTATAGTTGTAAGAATTAAAATTAATTTTAGAAAAAAATTATGATGATTCCGGTTGGGCGAAAATGACAGAGAAAATAAATTTCACACATATTCTAACAAACACTATGCGCAGGAAACTAAAAGTTATTCGACTTCAGAGGCACATATTTTTTCGGGCTATTCCACAGGGACAAGTTTCCTTTTGCCGTCTCATAAATACAAATACAAATCTACGGGATTTTTTTACAAAAGTAAACAAAGAATTGATTCTACAATCTTCTTTATACACATAAAATACAATGTATAAAGGTGAATGCGCGGAAAAAAAGTTGAAAGAAGATGAAAGAACAGTTTGGTATTATTCCAATGGCATCGCAAGAATAAGCGCGGTTGCTCGTCCCAGAAGGGAATCAATATTTGGAGCCGTGCGTGTTCCGCCATGTTAACTCATCCAGCCAGCCAGAAACAGCCAGAAACCCTCCTGGGGGTTGTGCTGGGGGCAGCTGCATGGCACGGCAGTTCCTGTTCAGATACTCGGGGGCATGACTTGCCACATCCACCCCTATGAGCACGCACCATTACTCATATCGTGCCTCGTTGCACGCTACACGGGGTCAGACCTATATAAGAGAGAGGGAGGGGGTGTGATTCTCCTTCAGGAAGTATACTTTTATAGTCAAAACTTCTTCTCTCCCCCAAAAAGATCCGATATTTTTATTTTTTTTATCCTATATATATCTCTTTCCTAAATCTTATCGGAATTCGTTCGTATATATATAAATTGTCTGTTTTTGTTTATTCGGTTGCGCTTCAAGATTTTGAATATTAAAGTTTTGAATTTTTGAGTATATTAAACATATAAACACTAGAAGAAAACAATATATTTGAATCAAACATAATTATCTTTGTTATGCAGTCGACCAAAAATTATGTTTGATTTAAACCTAATAATTTTGATTCAATATACATATAGTAAGTTTAATTTAATAAACATTAAGTTTAATTCAATAATAAAAAAAAATAAATAATAATTTTGATTCAATGCATAGTAAGTTTGGTTCATGAAAAATTAAGCTTAATTCAATAATTTATAATAATCTTGATTCATTTTGGTTCAATAAAATTTAAGTTTAATTTAATAATAAAAATAATAATAATAATTTTAATTCAATACATAGTAAGTTCGGTTCAATAAAAATTTAATTTAATTCAATAATATAATAATCTTGACTCAATACATAGTTACTTTGGTTCAATAAAAATTAAGTTTAATTCAATAATAAGAAATAATAATAATAATTTTGATTCAATATATATACTATGTATACATAGTAAGTTTGGTTCAATAAAAATTAAATTTAATTCAATAATATAATAATCTTGACTCAATACATAGTAACTTTGGTTCAATAAAAATTAAGTTTAATTCAATAATAAGAAATAATAATAATAATTTTGATTCAATATATATATATACTATGTATACATGGTAAGTTTGGTTCAATAAAAATTAAATTTAATTCAATAATATAATAATCTTGACTCAATACATAGTAACTTTGGTTCAATAAAAATTAAGTTTAATTCAATAATAAGAAATAATAATAATAATTTTGATTCAATATATATATACTATGTATACATAGTAAGTTTGGTTCAATAAAAATTAAATTTAATTCAATAATATAATAATCTTGACTCAATACATATAGTAACTTTGGTTCAATAAAAATTAAGTTTAATTCAATAATAAGAAATAATAATAATAATTTTGATTCATTATATATACTATGTATACATAGTAAGTTTGGTTCAATAAAAATTAAGTTTAATTTTTAAAAATGAAGTTTAATCCAATAATAAATAAAAAAATTATAAATAAAGGAAAATATTAATAATTTTGATTCACTACATAGTGTAAGTTTGGTTTAATGAAAATTAAGTTTAATTCAATAATAAAAAAAACCAATATTATATTGTAACATAAAAATTATGTTTTAATTATTATGTTTAAATTAAACATATTTTTTTGGTTGACTGATTATGTTTGAATTAAAGAATGTATGGTTTAAAAAAAAAAATTCTCAGTGTATAAAAGAATTTTAAAATTTGAAAAAAATGCAACGATCTGAAATTTTGATACAAAAAATATTAAACATTAAAAAAAATGTATTTGTAGAAATTAGTAAAGTTATATTTAAAATTGACTTAAAATTCCTTATATTTGCTATAACTATACACAAATTCTGCTTTCCTGTAAAAATTATAAGTTAAGAAATATTCTACTGAATTCATTTAAGAATTTTGTTTAATTGTAAAATTATTCGAAAATTATATTCTACAGTAAATAATAATTGATATTATAATAAATAGTAAAGAATAAATAATAGATAATAAAAAATATTATCTTCCTTCTAAAATAAATATTTAATTATTGAAACATTTTGAAATTCAATAACTTAAATATATAATAATTGAAAACGAACGAGTAATAAAATTCTTATTTTATATACTAAAAAAAATATTTTTTTGCTTCAAATAATAATACCAATTAGTTGACTATTGTCAATTAAATATTTACTTGAATCAAATAATTTTCATTTAAGTCAATTAAATATGTGGTGTTTGCTTTAAATATTGAAATTTTCGGTTCAATTAAAATTTAATTGTTTCTTAACTTTTTTATAATTTTTCTTTTCAAATATTTTCAATTTTAAAATTAATTTATTAAAATTCATCGAATTATTGAAAAGTATTTTATGAAAATATTTATATTATAATAGAATTCCTTCTAAAAATAAATTATTAAATTCTCGTGAAGAATATTTTATTAAAATTTTGAAAAATCGTGATTAAATTTCTTTGAAGAATGTCTTTAAATTTTTTTTAACTAAAGGAGTTTCTTTAAAAATTTTAATATTGAAAATTTTGTAAGCAGTTCGATTTTATGAAGAAGAATTTTTTTTTGATTTTTTTTAAAATAATAGCAGTCTTGCGAATAATTTTATTACTATTTATAAAAATAATTGAATTGTTTCGAAGAATTTATTAAAATTTTAGAAAATAAATGAATTTTGAGTTAATATATTTGAAGATTAAAATTTTTTCGAGAAATTCGATTAAAAATTGTTTTGAGAATAATTAAATTTCTGCAAAGGATTTTACTATATATTTATAAACATAAATGAATTATTGCAAAGATTTTCACTATTTACAAAAATAATTGAAATGTTTCGAAGAATTTATTAAAATTTTGAGATATAATAAGGTCGATAAGAAGAATTTTATAGAAATAATTGAAAATAATGGAATTTTTTTTGTTTTATAAATATTTTGACAATAATTAAATTGTTTTTAAAGAATTCTAAAATTCTTGTTAAACTAGAATTTTATGGAAATTTTTGAAAATAATTAAATTCTTTCGTGTAATTTTACTTAGATTGGATTTAAAATAATTTAATTCCTTCAAAGAATTGTAATATGAAAATAATTCAATTGTTTCGAAGAATTTATTAAAATTTTATGTAATAAATAAAATTTATGCAAATATTAAAAAATATTCGAATTCATCCGAGAAATTGAATTAAAATTGTTTTGAAAATAATTGAATTCTTGCAAAGAATTTTACTATTTATAAAATTAATTAAATTCTTGCGAAGAATGTTCATCAAGTCTTCCGAGGAATTCAATTGAAATTGTTGTAAAAATAATTGAAGTTTTGTAAAGATTTTACTACTTAAAAAAATAATTGAATTGTTTTGAAGTATTTATTAGAACTTTTGAAAATTATTGTATTTTAATCATTTTCGAAAAAGTTCTTTGAGAATTTTCAAATCGATTTGTTTCCAATTTAGAAAAATTTGATACGGTGCATTGTTACAAAACAGAAAAATATTTGCTTTTAGTCAAAAGTTTCGATATAGTTATACAAGATTGTAAAAAATTTAATTTTGTTTTATTGATTTTGAGAGACATAATTATGACTTTTAACCTAAAGAATATTTTCATTTACTCTAAAAATAGATTTAAAAAAATATATTCTATTGGATTCCTTTACGAATTTCTGTCATTGCGTATACAATTATTCGAAAACATCTCTAACTTTTTTTTTGAATAAATATTTAATTTGTCATTTTTCCGTAGGAATTCTGCAAAACATTCAAAATTGAAACCTTTTTGAAATTCACAAACTTTTATAGAAACATTATTGAAAACCGGGAAGAAAAAAAGAAAATACGAAAATTTTAAATTCATCTTCTGTTTTCCCTGCTCATTATAGAAAAGAAAACCATTTTTTTTCCACTATACACAAAAGAAAAATCAACCAATTACAAAAAAAAAATTTCTTTTTGACAGGTTATTAAATCGAAATTCTCGCTACATATGGAATGATGAAGTATAAATGAAAAAAAAAATTCCTCCATTCTGAGTTTTGAAGAGTTTTTTAAAAAGCCATATTCCAAGGAATCATTATGGTTCAGAAAAACGTAAGTTTTCAGAACATGAGAAGGGGAATGAGAATGAATTGCAAAAAAAGGAAAAAAATTCTCCAAAGCATATGGTTTGAATTTGAAAACCAGGTAGATGTAGAAGGTTTCCGTTCAAAAAATCGAAAAAAAAATAAGAAGGCGCGTTTAGTGCGCAAGTTTAATTTTTCATCTTTACAAACAAACTCTCGTGAACCCATCACTTGTAAATATTTCTTTCATAATTCATAATCCATTATTCCTTCTTACATATATAGATGATAATACGAGTTTTATGTTAATGTTTTAATTCAAACGAATATACGATCGTGATGATTGAAACATCTTTTGCCAGGGAGTAAATTTACTGACGTGGAAAGAAGAAAAACTCCCTTTTTTTGACATCCGAAGACGATTTATTATCAACAATTCTAATTGTAAGTTGAATATAGAGAGAGAGAGAGACTCTCTCGAGGGTTTTATGCGAGCGGAGGCATCGTTTTAATTTCGGGAGATTGATGATACGATTAATTAAAGCACTGAAACGAGAGTAGACCGACGATGACTTTTCTCTTCGGTCAAAGGATAGAAATCATTCAGCGACTGAGATTATTTTCATTTTTGTTAATGTCCGCCTGCGTCTGTCTCTGTCTTCTGTTAACAGAATTTTAATTATTTATAGAAAATTAATATATGCAAAATGGAACTTTTATTTTTGGTGTTCATTTTTGTGTTCCGCATTGAAAACTTTTCGAATTGACAATTCTTTAATAAAAAACAATTTTAGAACACAATTAAAAAATTTAAGAAACTTTAAAACAATTTAAAAACACAATTAAAAATTTTTAAAAACTTTAAAACAATTTTAAAACACAATTAAAAATTTTTAAAAACTCTAAAACAATTTTTAAAAATAATTAAAGGAAAGGAATTCATTCTTTGAGGTCAATAAAAAACAAAAAAAATTTTAATCACTAATTTTCAATAATTTAATTTTGTTTACAAAATTCCTTTTATTAAATTATTCAAAACGTCAACAAATTTTGTTAAACAGTGTAAAGTTTAAATATTAATTACTTAATTAATTTTTTTCACTCTTTATTTCTTTTCAGAAAATTGAATACGCCAAATAGTTGAAATAAAAAGATAATTCTCAAGAAATTTTAATAAAATTCTTCTCAGAAACAATTCTTTTATAAATTTCTTTAAAACAATTCAATTATTTTGAAAAATTATTGGAAAATTTTTCCCCAAGAACTTGATTACTTTCAAAAATATAATAAACTTCTTCGCTGAAATTCAAATATTTTCAAAATCCACTATTTTAATAAAATCTGTGAAAAAATATTGTTCATGTAACTGTTTAAAAATTATTTCCATCATTTTAATTCAATTATTATTTTCTAGAATTTTTAACTGAAATTCTTCTTGAAATCAGTTATTTTTAATATTATTTTTGAAAAAGTTCTTTGAGAATTTTCAAATCTATTAATTTTACAATTTACAGAAATTTTATTATTCCAAATTTTTTCAAAATAATGAATATTAAAAAATAAATTTAATGTAAATTAGAATTTAAAGTTTAAAAATTAAAAATAAAATAAAAAGAATCAAAATTTTTGAAAACAATAATTGAAATTGTGCCAAGAGTTTTATTAGAATTTTTGAAAATAATTAAATTCCGGAGAACGAATTTATTATTTATAAAGTTAATTCAAAATTTCAACAAGAATTATTTTTAAACTTTTGAACATAATTGCATTTTTGGGATAAATAACTTTTTTTGGGGATTGTTTATAAAAAAAAATTGAATCCCTAGTTAAACATTGTATTATTTGTAAAAATAGGGAACTGAACTATTGTGAAGAAACTTATAAACAAAAATTTGTAAATAATTGAATTGCAGAGAAATTTTTGTCATTTATGAAAATAATTGTATTTTGCAAAGAACAATTTAATTAATTTTTTTTTAAATTTAATAATTTTTTTTTATTTATGTGAATCAAAATCTTCTCTAGCTTAAAAGTCATAATTATATGTAAGTCCCTCTCAAAATCAATAGGAAAAAGAAAAAAAAATTTTTTTACAACCTTGTTATAACTTTCGACTAAAAAGCAAATATTTTTGTGTTTTGTAACAATTTCTCGAGTGTCCTCAAAGTGAAAAATTGGAATTTCATTTTCGAAAAGTGGAGAAAAAATTGAGTGTGAAGAACAAGAGAGGTTAAACAGAGAAAAATACATGAGAAATTGAGTGTATATAAGCGGAAGGCATGTCCTGGTTGAGGATTGTGTTGGTTTAGGATAGATATGTATCAGAAGAAGTTGGTTGAGGTCAACCTGTCACCTGAAGCACCATTAGGCCTCTTTAGACACCCTTTACCACCAACCTCCAACCTGTCATTATTGCATCAGGTGATTTTTTTGTTCCAAGTCTTTTCTTCAAAATGTCTTCAATGCAAGATAAGAAACTTATAGTTACGCCCACCATTCATAGTTTCTTTGCAATTGTCAGTTGATTAAGTCTCGCATATACACGATTTTTTTTTATTCGCTTGCAAAGAAAAAAGAAAAAAAAATAGAAAATAAAAACACTGCGCAAAATTATTCCTAATTTATGCGCGAAATGACAATACAATGTTTTATTTATATTGTGTATAGTGTAATGTGTATTTTAGTGAGAGGAAAATAATTAGTGGAAAAGATGTTGTTATAATGCGAAAAAAAATTATTAGAAACATTATTAAATTATTAAATAATTATTAAAAATTAGTACAGAAATTGTTATAGTAGAAAAAACTATTAGTAAAAACCTTTTAGTAGAAAAAAATCTGAATACAGAAGAAATTATAGTATAAAAAATATTAGTATATAGCCTCAGAAAATATTGGTAGAAAAATTACAGTAAAAGAAAAAATTAGTTTCTTCATTTTCAAAAATTTTAATAAAATTCTTCTCCAAAACCAATTCCAGAATTTTTTTTCAATAAAATTCTTTGAAACAACAAACAATTCAATTATTTAAAAAAATTTTTGGAAAATCTTTCTCCAAGAACTCAATTAATTCCCCACAAATAATAAAATTCTTCGCTAAAATTCAAATATTTTCAAAATCTAGGTATTAATTTAATAAAAAAATTCGGAAAAGAATTCAAATTATTTTTTTTTTAAATCTGATAAAATTCTTCATAAAGATTCAATTAATATCATGAATAATAAAATTTTCATAAGAATAAATTTATTTGAAAACACAGGTTCCAAGAGAATGTTTCGAAACAAATCAATTGTTTGAAATATTTTTGTTAAATATTATTTTGAAGAAAATTAACTATTTTTATGAATTATAAAATTTATCGTAAGAATTATAAATTAATTTTAATACAATTTTGATAAAATTATTAGAAATAATTAAATTACTCTTTTAAATTTGTATAAAGGTCATAAAAAAGTCAGCTAATTACAAATATTTTAATAAAATTGTTCGCATGAATTCAATTATTTTCAAAAGCAATAAAATTCTTGACAAAAATACAATTACATTCGAATTTTTTTTTTTAATTCGTTCGAAATTTCAATTATCTTGATAAATAATAAAATTCTTCCCCGAAATTTAATTATTTAAAAGAAATTATTATATATTTTTCAAGGAATTTAATTATAATAAGAGTTAAAAAAATTCTTGTCAAAGTTTCAATTATCTATTTAAAAAAAATTTTCTTCTTTAAAATTCAATTCTTTTTAGAAATTTTAATAAATTTCTTGTCAAAAATTCAATTATTTTTAAAAATTTTAATAAATTTCTTAGCAAAATTTCCATTATTTAAAAAATTTCAATTTTTTAAATTATTAAACAAGTTTAAAATGAAGCTCTCAAAAAATAATTATTCTTAAAAACCTCTTCGTGAGAATTTCAATTCAATGATTTTTAATATTTTTTTTAAATTTTCCAAACATTTAAATTATTTTAAAAAATTCCGAATTCAATTATTTTGTTAAATAATGAAAATTGCTCTGGAATTAAATTATTTAGAAATTTTTTTAATAAATTTTTCAGCAATAATTCAATTACAATTTGTTATGATTATTTAAAAAAAATTAATATATTTGTTCTTTGCAATTCAATTTTTTTTATATAAATTCACATTTAAATTCCTCATAAAATTCAATTATTGTAAAACATTTTATTAAAATTCGTCCAAAGAATTTCATTACTTAAACATTTTTTAAAATTCAAATAATTATTTAATACTAAGATTTAATTATTTAAGTACAGAAATAAATATTTTATTGAGTAATGGAATGTTTCTTAAAATTCAATTTATTAATTCAAATAAAAATTATTCGATTGAAGTAAATATTTATTTGTTAATAGTCAAATAATCAGTTATTTGAATCAGGAGACTTTTTTTCACGCTGTATTATAGTACAAATAATTTTAGTTTCTATTTGGACCATTTTTTTAAATTTCCTTAAAACTTTTGTGGTTTTACTTTAATTACAAGGAATAGTTATCGTGCAAAGATAATTTGTAATTTTAATTTTTGTTTGTAGCATATTTGCATGAAAAATAGGATTAAAAATTCATAACCAGAATGAAATATATAAGGTTTTGCCGCCGCATAGTATAAATTTCTCGTAATAAAGAATAAAAAAGATACTTTAATGTGATAATATTGTTTGGAAAAGAAACAAGGTCAGTTTGTTTCCGGTCAATCCCACGATCTTAAAATTCAATATCATATAAGGCGAAGGGTGTCATGATTATGTTGAAATTCCTCACGAGTCATGACGACTTGTATAATTTCGGGTTAAATCGCGCATGCACTGTAAACAACGAATCATCTAAACAAGTGTCAGTGACATGAAGAGTCACTGAACTAGATGCATTTTTTTTAATTTATATTTTTTATGTATTTTTTTATATTTCTCGTTAGTATACCTTATATAGATTAATTGTATGTTTGTGTTTACAAATTCGACGATAGTAATAACGGAAAAATTTTCTTTTAATACATATTCTCATCCCAGTAATTATATACTTTTGGGGGAAAAGTAGAAATTTTTAACTCGACTTTGTCTAATATGAAGTAATTCATTCCATTCTTCTTTCAAACGATAAACATATATTTTTGTCTTCGTATAAAGAGGCACTAAATTCTTTTTTTTTTCTTCCTCTAAATACCGCACATTATGTATTTTTAATGACATAAAACCCCAAAATTTCATTAAATTGAGAGAAAAAGAAAAGTTGCCTGAAGGAAAAAAAGTGCGGAATATTTTGACTTTAAGTAAACATTCGTGCGCCTTTAAATTTTTCTCGTTTTTCCTTCTTTTGAGGTTGCTTTAAAAATTGGGTTTCCCAAAGCCCTGACGCGTCTGAGCTGAAGTGCTGGATGAAGATCAAGCGATTTTCAACCTCGTAAACCCCATACTTAGTAACACTCTGTATATCAAGCATCGTTGTTGTGAGATTTTATCTTGTAAACCTCATCCTCTGGACTGTATATATAGAAGATCGCGGCGGTCTCTCACTCTTGACCTTTTCTCTCTATACATTGAAAATATACGTTAGGTTCGCGTCTATGCGCACAAAAACTGTCCAATAAATATGTTTGCTTATTGCGGACAACTCCCGCTTTTGTAACCCGAGAAGATATTATTTACGAGGTACTCTCGATCAGTGAACGTAATAATGTATATAGAAGGTTCATGACCGTAGGTCGCATTTCTTCCTCGGATGATGATGATGATCAACAACCGTTAAAGCTTCTAAAACGAAAAGGAAGCAGGGAATTGTGGTTCTTTTTGGAAATTAGGGAAGCATTGTTTGAATTTCTTCGTTTTTTGTGAAGTAGCTTCAAAAATATGCTTAAAGCTTAGGTCTTACTACAAAAAGTACAGTAAAACTCACCGTATTCGTAAATTTATTCCCTGTTAACCCAAAAGTACCAAAATTGGAACGGATAATGATACGAAAAAAGCAGATTCAAACCAAAAATTGAGATCCGAATTTTTAACATCAGTTGCTAAAAGTTGTAAAACTCGCACGAAATTTCTAACTGTTCAGGTACCTTGCTACAAAAACTATACAGTAAAACTCACCGTATTCGTAAATTTCTTCTCTGTTAACCCAAAAGTACAAAAATTGCAACGGATCATGATACAAAAGAAGCAGATCCAAAACAAAAATTGATCAAAATTTTTAACATCAGTTGCTAACAGTTGTAAAACTACTCGCACGAAATTTCTGACTGTTGAGGTCTTACTACAAAAACTATAGTAAAACTCAACGTATTCGTAAATTTATTCCCTGTTAACCCAAAATTGCAACGGATCATGACTCAAAAAAGTAGATCCAAACCAAAAATTGAGATCCAAATTTTTAACATCAGTTTGATCGATGCACATTCCACTTTAGCATCAGTTTGATAATTTCCAAAAAACGGTGTTCATGCATCGAATCGGTATAATCGGTATACACTTCCTAAACGTAAATAAATAATGGTAAGAGCATATACAAATAATATGGTAAGAGTATATATATAAATAATGGTATAATTACGCATCACTTCCTGATGCGTAATGATGTTTATATGGTTCTTGAACCCAAGAAAGCCTTATTTTTATTATTTTGACACTATCATTGTGGAGTGACTTTGTTAAATTAGGTCAGAGACCCAGAAGAAAAAGAAGAAGGCTGACATGAAATCAGTACTAGTCACTGTTGGCAGTATCGGTGGCCGTCAATGAGCATTGTTGCCGGCTCATACTATGACTTACGCTCTTTCGTGTTTAGTTTGCAGTTTTGAGTCTCCGGGTTGTCGACATGAGCCTCGGTAGTCGAGTCATGCTTAGAGGGTACATTTTTCTCACATCGGCTGCAAAACTCTATATATCTTCAAATTGTGGATCAGTAGTGCCAATATTGTACTTCCGTTGTGTGCGCTTCTATATCGCATATGTTGTACTCTAATACAAAAGCCGCATTTAAAAGCTATACCACAACTTATTCTGTTATTTTATGATCCTAAAAGTTTTTCACGTTCAAATTGAACAAAATTTATTTCATTCTTCGTCAAATTCAATTTTTGGTATACAATAATTTCGTTCACTTGAACGTTCGAAATTTGTGGGTCATGTTATTTTAAAGAATTAAAAGCTACTAGTTCTGTTATTTTAAACAATTTCCGTTACTATACTTTTGTCACAATTTTTTTTTACTTGTAGAAATCTAATTTTTATTGCTGTTTAAAAATTAGTTATCAACAAGTCTGAATTAGGAAAGGTTCCAGTTTAGTGGATATAAATTTTAGATGTTTTGGAATAAATTACTTTAAAACTAAAGCTGAAGGTTGTAAAAGCAATAAGTTAATTCCAAAGTTTCCTGGAACAAGAACATTTTTTCAGATGAACTGTATTAGAAGAAAAGTTGTTTGAGGCAACATTATGTATGCGAAAAATCTTATTTGCACGATCTCTTTTTTTCGACAAAAGATGCGTGAATGTTTATATACACATATATCTTTGACGAAAAAAGAGAAAAATTCCTCATGTACACATAAATAAACGTGCGATATCAAATGATTATTACCTTCCAAAGTCACGAAATACTTGAAAAATTTGCATTCATTTTCGCACCGATTGTATAAGAATCAACAATAATTGCTTTTTTAATCAGTTCGGTATTCTTGTTACATAATATTTGTAAACAGTTTGCAGTCTTGTCAGTGCTCTGAATCCCTATACATACCACATTTTTACATTAATTCCAAAAAACAAAAATTGCATCTCTAGAATTAGTTATTAATGTTAAATAAATTATAGTTAAACTTGCGACGTTCCGAAGAAAGGGCACACAAATGATTTAATTCAAACTTTTTTATTCCTTCGAAGGAATAACTTTAGTTCTGAATATTTTCCTCACTCTGCGTGCGAACATGAATCTTTCAACAACGGATGATTGAGATGAAAACTGTCAAAGTGAGTTTTTAATTTTTCTAAATCCTTCAAAGTCGACGAAATCCGAAAAATGGATTTACGTCACGTACGAATGCGCGTGTCTCCTCCTGGACATTATGCTCCATTGTTAAGAGGGAAGAGAAAAAATTAAGAGTGTCGACGATTGGTCAATTGTATTATATATATATACAGCATCATCTCTAACGCATCGTTAGAAAACGATCCCACAATGTATTTGGAAAAAGCACAAGTTCATGCAGCTTCTATTATTTATGTATGTAAGGTTATAACTTCCTATATGTGTATGTATATAGTGTTCCTCCTCTAGGTCTGTATAGAGTGTTCCTCCACTAGGTCTTCTCTATACGGTTCCAGAAGATCAAGCGCACATTGTTGCGTTATACTTTTGTTGCCGCTGTTGTATTTTCCCCGACCGATGAGAGCTGGAATGATTTGCACTTACTGGTTAATAAATCAGATCCTCCCATCGCATACCATTCACTATTAGAATCCAGCCTCCTTCGCCACACGATACGAAATAACTTTAAACTTCATTTTCTTTCCCAAAAGCGATTTCCCTGGACAAATTACATCGCAAGGTTCGGAAATTAATTCATTTTAATTTGAAGAAGATTTTTCTTTGCGTATACTTAATGCTTGAATAATTTTTCCGTGGTTGCAAATTGAGACAAAAAGGCGAATCGAAAGTGTTGCGAATATTTCCGATTCGCCATTTTTTTCTCAATTTGCCATCCGGAGAAAAATTATTGTAGCATCAAGTATATAGATAAGTGCGTAACGGCCCCGTCTTTTGCCTTTGTTCTTAACGCATGCGCGCTGACGGGCCAATAGCGGCGCAGGCTGTCGACGGTCATTGGCTCTCCGCGCGCATGCGTCTCTAGAGAGAGACACAAACGGGGACGTTACGTACTCTGTCTCTCTTTCTACCAACCTTACGCTTTCCTCTTTTCTTTCTTCGAAGCTATTCCAATTTTCCCGATCGATAGAAAGTCCCTTTTTCTTTCATCTTCTATTTCCAATTTTCTACGCACTGAGGTATTTCATAATTTCACATTAACCAACAATTTTTTATTCCGTATTACCATACAGAAATCACTGTTTGGAAAATATTTTCAAACCATAATCATCTTTCACCCGGGTTTTTCGAAATCGAAAGAAAAAAAAATATTAATGTATCTCAAAAGTCATAAATAACGAAGGGTTAGTCTTCTGGCGCAGGAGATGAATTTTAAAGAATTGTCGAGTCAGGTCGCGTCGCATTTCAGATATAAATTCTTCAAGTACACATTTCCCATTAGCGGATGATCAACAAGAGTGAAGATCTGATATACATCGTGGTGGTCGTGTACATTAATAATATATATATTATTTAAAGTTCACGAGCAAAACTCAGCTTCGGGATATAAGAGCTAAAGTGGTGACATATGAATAAAGGGTATCAATTTATAGACGGCATTTGACAGGGATTTAGATTTTATCTTCTGTAACAGGCGCAGTGGTTTACAAGCTCGATTATTCAGATCCGCGAATCGTGCGCACACGTGCAAAATAATACTCCAACGCAAAAATTTTTGTATTATTATATTATGTACGTTGGGAATTGTATCTGCAATTATGCGGTTTCAATTCAGACAGTGACAGGTTTTATTTTTATACAATGTAATCCGGATTTTAAATGATTTTGTTGCGCTTTTTTAATGTTTGATTATGTCATTCTTGAAATTGAATCGAATTTTTAGTTGTTTTGTTTCTATGCTTTTGGTATTGCGTCATTAAGTTACAACTTTGGACGAAGATCTAGTTATGGGATACAGAGGTTCCTATTATTCAGATTTTGGAGATTGTTGTAAAAAACTTGACTTGAGTCAACATTAAAGATTAGGTACAGTTTAACATCATTTTTGTATCCGATAATAAAGCAACATAACCATTTTGAAGTAATAATAACGGTTTTGACTAAACTTAACTTTGATATCAATTAATTTTTGAAGAAGATGGTAGCAAATTATGAAAAGGAACATCGTTTTTTAAAGATTGAAAAAAGGAACGGTGCGAGATGGAACTTACATTACATTGTACAAACTTTGTTCTATTTGTCAAAACGGACCCAAAATTAATTGTATTAATTTACCAGAAAAGTCAAATGGGGGAACTTAGCATACTTGACAAATTATGATCAACATCATCAAAGCTATATTTTTCATACTTTGATCTACAATCATCTTAAGATCATTGTAAATCACATCAGTTATAGGGAAAAAGCATCCAAAGTTAATTGTATATGTGAAGACTGATAAGTTCCTTACTGATGATCTTTTAGGAATAAAACAGCATGTTGATAACTGTAGCAGACATATCTTTTGAAAGTGGAGTGATTTTTACTAAATTTAAAGTTAATACCAATTTTTCTATCCGATAATAAAGCAACATATGACCATTTTGAAGTAATAATATAGGGTTTTGACTAAACTTAATTTATTTGATATCTGCGATACTAATTTTTGTTTCTAACAATAAAGCAGGAGAACCATTTTGAAGTATAAAATGGGTTTATTTTTGTTTGGATAATCCGAAATTCAAATCCAAACAGTGGCGTAGATGCTAATGGTACGGATTTGGGTATTGGAGAAGTACCCTCTTTCTTCCCTTGTCTAAAAATACTGTGTTTTGAAGAAATTTTGAAGTTGAGATAATTTCACATGTACGTAAATTTTTCAAAAATCGTCATCTAATGATATTGTTACGCACTTAAAAGACGCAGCAGAGGCAAGAACCTAAGCTTTCTTCAAAACAGAGTATTTTTAGACAAGGGAAGAAAGAGGGTACTTCTCCAACACCCAAATCCTTACAATTATCATCAACACGCCACTGTTTGAATTTAAATTTCGGATTATCTAAACATACAAACCCATTTTTCCCAACAATCATTTTCTTTTTTTTTAAACCTAAATTCTCCATGATCCAAAATGATGTCAGAAGTATAGACAGAGGGGGATGGCACGCTTAGATTGGAGAGGGTGGTGGCAAGAGAGGAATATGGTTGGGCAAGATGCACCCCTGCCATCCGTGGTCGATGTGGGGGCATAACACACACACACATAGAAGCTACGATCGTATTCTTGCTGTGTACTGCTCCCTGCACAGTGGGGAGTCGGAGAATGGCATTATGGGAAGACCTTCCCCCTCTTTGATACCAGTTCTACAAGCGCACATTGTCTGGCAGCCATATTGGAATAACAGGCAACCCCAACGTGATTGGTCCGTTTTTTAACAGTGAACCCATAGCACACACACACACACACATAGCTAACCGTGGTTAAGCAATCCCCTGTCTGCCGCACGATAGTCTATCAGTTCACTTCATACCGCAACCAACCTTCCCGTGAGTTTTGTCCTTTATACACAAAGTGATTCTTCTTTATTTTTTCCTATTCAATTTCATAAGAAAAGGATAATTCGTGATCTGTTTAATTTTTTTTTTTTTTGCCAATTATTTCACATTTCTGTCAGCGTCGACACACGTATACGTTTTCTTCTTGAACAGTGTTGATCCTAAGATAGCAAGTGTCAATAATTGTAATTGGAATATGACTAGTGAAAATGACTATTTTTAAAAAAAATCTACCGTTGTTATTGAATAACACTACCATGGTTATATTTAAAGTTCATCTGTAAAAAATTAAAAATAATATTGTGTTTTGCAATAATTGTGGAGATAAATAAATGTCATGGTGTCGATGATTGTGGGAATGGAACTGAGAAGTGGTTTAAAAGTGCGCATTTATGTATAAGGACTAATTGTATTGTTTGTGGACTTGAAAACTGTGGTGTGTGCATTACGTGCGATATTAAACTTTGGATTACACTGCTGTGGAGAATGGATTAGGAACCAGGAAATATCAGAAGCTGTTAGAATTGTACGTTTGTTGAATATATCTTTTTTTTATATTGTTGTCACAGTTTTCTTGAAAGTAGTAAAATTGATACTAAACTGGATCAAATGCGCCAAAAATCTGGAGCAATTTTTTATTTGATCTATATTTTTGGTATCAATTCGGTGGCATTTGATACTTTTATGTTAACAGTGCGTGGTAGACTATTTTTATTGTTTGGAGTTAAAATATTTGGAAAGAATTTAAAATTAGGGATTATTTACAACAGTGTAAGATAACAGGATAACAGTACAAGATTCAAAAATTGAGAATTCTAGCTGTATATGTTTATAAAATACATTAAAAATACCATATGTATCAAGGTGCTTGTTTGACGTAAGTTGTTAATTTTTATGGGAAAGTCGGTTCTTTTAGGGTGTTAGGTGTGCTGTATGGTTACTATGGTAACCCATGCAATTTAGGTTTATATTTAGGAACACTTTTTGTATACTATGAATTCTAATTTTAGACTCGCTGTTAAAAATATGCTTCGTTTTAAGCCTGCAATTTTCACAGAAACATTAATCCTCTAAATTTCTTATTGTAACATTGATATTTAAAGACCTAGAATTTTTTTTATTTTTAATTTAAGCCCAAAAATGTATTTAACTCGAGAAAAAACCTTATAGGCAACACATTTGATCTGAACCTTAAGACTTTGTTTTTACAGAAATGCTGATTAAAGTTATTGTAATCGTGATTATATAATAAATAAATAAACTAAATTATCAACTTTTGGTTGTAATTTAAATAATTAATTTTCGGTCATTTGAAGTAGAAGTTCGAAAGGGGTTTGAATATGAGACAGATTACCCTTTTCTTAAACTCTTATTTCAAATAAAAATAGAGAAAATGTTACCAATATTATGAAAAAAATGAGAAATGTTCCGAATCTACAAGCTCAAAATTTAAGTATGCGATTTAAGAGTTTGCTTTTGAATTAGTAAACTTTATTAGTAAATATAGAAATTTCTACTAATTTATTATTAAATTTTACGAATTCGAGAGCAAAAAGTCAGTTACTAATTCAAATTAGTAAACTTTTTTACCAAAAGTTAAATTAGTAAACATTTTTCCAAATTCATTATATACATGATAGAGAGTGATGCTAAAGGAAAAACCGTTGTCAGTATTTTCGTCACTTATTAAAAGAAATAAAATATAAAGATTATAAATATTTATGTTGTATAAATATTTATATAATTAATAATTGTATTTTTTAATAGCGCATATAAACCTTTTAAAAATTGGGTCTAAAAATGATAATTTAAAGTAAATTTTTACTCAAATAAAGTTACCGTATTTTGCTATTGTTTTGAGAAACAAAAGAGTGGGGGTTAATTTATAAATTTTGTCATTTTGCAATTTTCACTCCAAAAGTGCTAAATCACTGGATTTAATTAAGGAAAAAAAAACATTTGGTATATAAATATATATGGGTGTTATACATTTAGTGAAAGGAAAGTATTTTTATTTTCAAAACGTAATTTTTTCTATTGTTAATTACGTATATATACACTGTTAATTACTGGTATCGAAAAAAATACTGTAATTTTGTGAAACAATTGATTTTATTTTTATAGTAATATTTACGTCTCATATAGTATATAGAAGCAATTATTGTAATTTAAAAAATTCATTCATTTCATTTCGATTATGATTATGTCAGATTATTTTGATTAACGTTATTATTATTATTATTATTATTATTATTATTATTATTATTATTATTATTATTATTATTCAATTATTATTATTACTATTATCAATATTATTAATATTTTTTTATTATTTTCAATTTCTTCATTAGTAAAATTGAATTGTTTTGTTTAAAATTTAAAAGTCCGGATATGTTATTTATATACCGATGTGAAAGCGAGAATTAAAAAAGGTGCCTTAAATAATTTTTTTTCCAAATTTCTTTCAATTTAGTATATTGAATTTTGTATTAATTACCAAATGACTACTTTTCAGTACAATAAAATTTCCTTTACTTTTAAAATATGGGAAAACTGAATTAATTTTATTTTTATTTTGTCAAATATTATAATTTATGGAAAATAGACAAATCTTTGAAATGACTCATTTGATTTGAGAAAATTTTTTTTTTTGCATAATTCACTTCCGCCATAAGAACATTTCATTTAAATTACTTTTAGTGTAATATAAAAACTGAGGAAATGAACGCATATTATATTTTTGCTTTATAACTAATTGCTCTTTATTTTCTCAAATAAGTAATTTTTTTCCCGCATCAAGGCGCACATGATAAAAATATGTTATTAACTGTTATATGCGCGGAGAAGTTTTTAAAACTACATTTAAAAAAGTGATTATTAATTAGTTAATTTTAAATCCCAATAAATTTATATGCGTAAATTCTATTTCCTTATCGGATCGTTTTTTTTTTTGCTTTTTAATGTTCTTTTTTTTCTTAAATTCAGCTAATTTTTGGGTTTCAAATCAAAATTTTACAATTTTAGGTTTTAAATTAAGAAATTTAGCCAAATTTTTGGGACAAATGTAAGTTGTTTTAATAAAAATCATAGGGTTCATTAAAATTTTCAACTTATTCTTTTGAAAATTAATACAAAGTGTTTGAATGAAATTTCAAATATAGTTTTGAAAATTAAATACGGTGTTTGAATGAAATTTTGAACAAAACTTTTTGAAATAACGGCAAATCATTAAAATTTTTTCTATAGAAAATCAGTAGAAAATAACAAATTTAATTAATTATATTACATTATTCGAAAAACTGTTTTCCACTTGACAATTTTTGGAAAATTTAACTAATTAAACTGATTAAGAAAAATTTTATGCTATTTCAACATTTGCAAATATTTTTCCTTAAAAAAATTTTTTTTAAACTACTTCGTAAAATTATTATTAAACACTTATAGTTTTAAAGAATTTCGTATAAAAACTTAAAAAAACAAAAAACTTCAATTATGTTCTTTTAAATGAAAATGTTATAAATTTACCCACTACGATATTTTTTGACGTATATAAATATGTGTATTGAATTATTTTAAACATAAAGTTTCTTTATTTTCAAACACTTTTCTATATGAAAAGGTTGGAAATTGACATATTTTTACATATATTTATTTTTTATTTATTTTAAAACATGTAATTGAAATTATTCTTTATACGAATTTTTCAAAATTTTAGACATACTTTTGTGTGGAAATATTGTAAATTTACAAATTTTTCAAACACATTTATTTTTTATTTATACTTGAGATAAGACCCTAAAGTTCTGAACGTTTAAATGAACGAAATTTATTTAGTTCTTCTACAAATTAAATTTTTATTGCAATTATTTTATACGTTACTAACGAAAAAATTAATTATTTAGTTTCTGAACATAAATATTTCATTTTTTAAATTTGTTTCTGATTAATAATTTATGAAAACGTTCAAAATTTGGGAATCATCTTGAGACATATATATAATTGGAATTATTCTTTATACAAATTTTTCAAAAATTTGAAACATATTTTCCTGAGAAAAATTTACAAATCTTTCAAACACATGTAATTGAAATTATTGTAAATTTACAATTCTTCCAAAAACATATAATTGAAATTATTCCTTATAAAAATTTTTGTGTGAAAGTATATATATTGTAGATGTACAACACTTCACGTACAATGTTTGTAAATTTTTAAACACGCTTTTTGTATATGAAAAAGTTGTAAAACAATGTTTTTTAACAGTGTTTATATACAAACAGTTAGATGAAGTAAAAAAAATTATTTCACCTATACTTTTCACATTACTATACCCAAACTAAAGTTGAATTTTAGGAAACAAATTTTGTTCATCAGACTGTATAAGAATTTGGATGGTTATAAAAATCTTCTCAATACAAATGAAGCACCGAATTATCGCAATTAAATAATCATTATTATTAATTCGAATAAAATGTTGTGCGTGTGTATATTAAAGATATGTTGTAGAGTCTAAAAATAAAATAAAATTATAATGTCGTATGTGAAAGAATTGATTGTGTCTGACGCAAAAGTTTCTTGATGCCGTCGCGTCTCTTTTATACATGGTAGATATCTCTCAACAAATGAGACCTAATGGATGACTGACTGACAGCGACCAATGACAATGAAAATTAATGACCACAATTATTCTAGTTTAGGCAGCTCACATTGCCAGGTGGCAGTTCGTTAGTATATATGTATACAATCCTTTTTCACGGTCCATATATATAGTTTATAGTCTCTTATATATAGTTTCTCTCTCTCTCTCTTTTTTTTTTTTTTTGAGAACGGAATGAGACGTCAAGCTCTACTCGCACATACTGTCAAGTATTGTCAAGTATTGTCAAGCGAATTTACACCCTTTTGTCGAGGGGTGCCAATAATATACACGATATATTTGTCACTGAAGTAGGACAATATTTGTGACATTTTTTCTGCCCTCTTTTTTCATTTTTCTGCCATCTTGCCTTCTCTCTTTTATTTTTGTCCCTCTTCTTCTTTCATTCCCTCTCTCTCTCTCTTTCCTTCTTTCTCTCCTTTTTTCTTTTATTTTTCTCTTTTTCTCTTTTCTATTTCTCTGTCTCTTTTTTCTCCTTTTTTTTCTTTTTTCTCCTTCTCTTTTTCTTTTTTCTCTCTCTTTTTCTTTTTTCCCTTTCTCTCTTTCCCCTTCTCCCTGCCTTGACCACAGTTCAAGAAGTCAGAATTTTTTGAACAGATTGTCGAATTCTATTAGTATTTCGATTTTTTCGATTTAAGGTTCTCTTTAAATTCAATATATATATATAGAGAGAAAGAGAGTGAGCCTATAGGTAAAATTTTTTGTCGAGTAATGCTCGAGAAATTATGATGAGGAAAAGTCGTTAGGCAAACGTATTTTCGATGGAGAAATATGAGAAATGATCCTGTCGGCACGGACCGTGAAAAAAACGGTGCGAGTTCAAAGCCGTGCGCCGTGTGGAATTATTGTAAAGCAGAGGAATTCTTATGTTATATATATATGAGGACCGAATTTTTCTCAGCGCATATATATATATAGCCATAATGCTTTTTTTCAAGAGAGAACCAATCAGCTTTTGCACTTTTCTTGTGTAATTCGTTCCCAAGGGATTTACAAAGTTTTTCCTCGCTCTTCCTTCTATATTGTTATATATATATATATGTATTCGAGGTGAGATTTTTGACTGAAAAATTCGGGGAAATTTTTGTTTATAAAGAAAAAGAAACTTTTTTTTGAAAATTATATCGAGTTGAAAGGGGAGAAATGAGTAATTAATCATTTTTGGTTTGCGAAAAATTTACTTTATTTTTTACGATCCCCAAGTTTTGAACGTTCAAATGAACGAAATATTTTTTATTGAAGGTAATTTAATAAATTTCAAGTCATAAAAAAATTTAAAAACTAAAATTCTACTTATACAAACTCAGTGATTAATTCTTTGGACATAGTGAAGCAAAATAATTGCAGTGAAAATTTCATTTTTTAGAAGAAATAAATAGATTTTGTTCATTTGAATACGTTCAGAACTTTAGGATCTTTATTTTTTTATATAGAAAATTGGCTTTAACTTTAAAGTAGTAAATATTGTAACAAATTAATAATAATTATAATTTATAATAATAATAATTTAATAATGATAGTAATTTATAATAATATATAATAATAATTTGTAATAATTTGGATCGAATTATGAATTTTTTTTAGGAATTTCGGGTGTGAATTTGATCCACATTGGTGCAAATTTAATTTTCCTTTGTTGCACTCAATTGCTTCTGGGGAATATTAAAATTATAATATAGAACGCACCGAGAATCTATATAGATAAAATTTTATTATAATATCTATTTGCGTGGGTGCGTGTATGAATAGCGATGCTGATTTTGACACTCTATTATTTCTCATCAAATTAATCTTTAATTAACATCACAATAGTGACACACTAGATCTCTATCAGTTTTCACACATTGTTGATTATAAGTGTCAACAAAATTATTTATTCAAAACGCTTCTGTTTTGCTATAAATTATAGATTTTTTCCGCATCGAAGAATTTTAATTTTTGATAATATTTATCTTACGAATTCATCAATACGTTTTTATATTTAAAACTATATTTGAAAGAATTCAATTTTTAATATTTTATACGCAAAAAGTGAATTATTTTCTAAAATTTTAATAAATCCCTTCTAACAATTCAAGTTTTTTAAATTTTTTAAAAATTTTTCGAAGTAGTCAATAATTTATCTGTAAAAATTTTTAAAAACTTTTTAAAAGAATTCAATTATTTTCATAAATAATATAATTTTTATGCAAAGATTCAATTATGTTTGAAAATTTAAAAACGCAAATTCTTTTCGCATAAATTCAATTATTTTTGAAAAATTTTGATAAATCCTTAAAAATAATTCAATTATTATTCAATTATTTTTAAAAATGTTGATAATAAATACTTTAGAAATGATTCAATTGTTTTTGATAAATAGTATAAAATCTTTTGTAAAAATTAAATTCTTTTGCTACAATTTGAATAAATCTGTCATCGAAACAATTCAATTATTTTCTAAAATTTTAATTAATTTATCAAAACAATTCAATTCTTTTCTAAAATTTTAATAAATCTATCGAAACAATTCGCAATTATTTATTTACATATATAGTAAACTCTTGGCAAAAGTTCAAGTACTTTTAACAAAAAATTTTTAACAAATTCCGTTTGTTTTTTAATTTTAAATAATATTTTCTGAAAAAATTTAGTTTTTTTCTAAAATTTTTAATAAATCCTTTGAAACAATTGAATTATTTATTTATTTTTGTAAATGTAGTAATATTCCTTAAAAAATTCCATTCTCTTTAATTGAATTTTAATAAAATCCTTCGAAACAATTCAATTATTTTTGATAAATAGAAAAATCTGTTGCAAAAAATTCAATTCTTTTCTATAATTTCAATAAATCTGTCGAAACAATTTAATTATTTTTTTAAATATATATAATAAACTCTTAGAAAAAGTTGAGTTATTTTTAGTCAAATTTTAATAAAATTTTATGAACAAATTTCTTTTTAAAAAATTTTTAATAACATTTTTTTTTAAATTCTGTTTTTTGTCTAAAATTTTTAATAAATCCTTTGAAACAGTTCAATTATTTATTCTTTTTTATAAATATAGTAATATTTCTTAAAAAATTTAATTCTCATTAATGGAATTTTAATAAAATTATTCATGGACAAATTCAGTTGTTTTTAATTTTTAATATTTTTTGAAAAAATTAAATTATTTTCTAAATTTTGAATAAACCTTTCAAAACAATTCAATTATTTTTCTTTAATAGTACAATTAATTACGAAATTTAATTATTTTTGAAAATTTTAATAAAATTCTTCTCAGAAAATCAATTATTTTATAAAATTTTAATAAATCCTTTTAAACAATTCATCAATTATTTTTCAAAAATAGTAAAATTTATGGCAAGAATTGTAAATTATTTTTCATAAGTAATAAAATTCTTCTTATAGAAATTTAATTATTTTCAATAGAATTTTAATAAACTTCAATATAATCAAATTTTTAAAACTTTTTTCTTTTCTTTTTTTAACTGTTCATAAACTTAATTTATTTTTAAAACCTTTTTCTTTTTTTTCTTCTTTTCTTTTTTTAACTGTTCATAAACCATATTAATTTAAAAAATTTTTAATTAAAATAATCTTCAATATTTACAACAAAATTCAAAGGAATTGTTCAATAGAATTAAAGTAGGATTTTAAAAAATTTTAATAAAATTCTTCGCTAAAATTTAATTATTTTTAACATAATAAAATTCATCACTGAAATTTAAATAAATTTAGACATAATAAAATTCTTCGCTGTAATTTAATTTTTTCAATTTTTTTTTATAAAAACAGTTTTCCTGAGACACAATTTAGTATCAATTTGATACCTTCACGAAAAACTGTGTACTGCTTGCTTTAAACTGAAATTGCCTGTCGAATGTAAAACATTTTCGAAGAATCTTTTTTCCGAATATCAAATGGAGAAAAAAAATGTATCAAAAAAATTCAAAATTGATGCATTTGATACTTTTTTGCTATTTTCTTCTCAATCTGATATATGCTGAGAAAAACTCTAAATATAAATAGTGAGCAAAGAATGCAACTTTATTAGGAGAAAAAAAATTGAGTCCAATTTAAAGAAGTCGAATAATAATCATGCTCGTTTTTTATAAGTGAAAGATTTGGCAAATATGAGAGAGAGAGAGAGAGAGAGAGAGAGTGAGAGAGAGAAGTGACGTCTCAAGCATCGCTAAATTATAGGCAGCCATTATCGAATGGTCGACTTCACATTTTAAAACTGACAATGGCAGCCACCACTCGTTAATGTAATAGGCATCAGAAAGGTGCGACCTTTCTTTCACGAGGTGCTCTCAAAGTCAGAGCCGAAAGATGAAAATCCTACCCTCTCTTCTCTTGCAGGTGAACGCCAAAACGCCGACCTGTTCAGCTGGAGTGCTCCTGGGAATTATTATTTTATGAGATTATTATCTCTAATAACATTCCCTGGTGCCCTGAGAAAAAAGAATCTCTCGCTTCATCTCAAAAGATATTCTCCTCTTTTTTTTTTCTTTTTTTTTTCTTTTTTTTAAGGCTCCAGAAGTATTGAAAGTTCTTTCGAAATTCTTTTGCCGATGCTTTAGATATATGTATGTAACTATAACAAAAGGTTTATTTTGGGAAAATTTGACTTTATTTATTTTTTTTGTGTGTAATTCGTTGCTATATATTTTTTTCAAGAATTCTCGCGTGGGGAAAAAAATTTGACTATTCGTTTATATTTGAAATATTTTTCTCTATGAAAATTCTTGTTGTTGTGGTTTATTTTTTTCACAGTTTTCCAAAGGATATTAGAATAGAACCTATATCGAAAAATAATTCAAGAGTATTTAAACACGAAAATGTCAAAGATTTAATTTCTTTTATTCAATTAAGAACGAAAATATTTTTGAGAACAGTTTTTTTGACTTACAATTATAAAAATTCGTTTATTATTTTTTGCGCCTACAATTTTGAATATTTATTCTATTTCAAAATATACAAAAGAAAAGACTTTATTTAGAACGCATTTTTATTACAGAAAATAGTAAAAGTGTTCCTACAAAAATATAAACTAATTATTGTGTAAAACGTTGAAAAATAATTAAAATAGAAATTTCACTGATGAAAAGAGACGAGAAAATAAGTTTAATGAGAAGATGTATTTTAATGAGAATTATATTTTAATAGGAATAATCGTGAGACGTCAAAAATGTGTATTTAATATTTAATTTGAACTGACTGGTATTTAGAAAAACTAGGTTATCACTGCATGATTTTCATTTAGCCCTTTAGCTGATTCAGCAAAATTGTTCCCGTTCCGGCACAATGCGCATTGAAGCACACACATACGTTATAACTTTCGGATTTTAAAATGTAAATTTTTCCCGACCTTTCCAATATTGTTTTATTTTCTAATTATATTTTTTGACCTAATCATCGCGGTGTTGATTTCTTTTTTTATTTTCTTCTTATAATTGTATACAAACTTTTCTTACTGCAATAGTTCTACTATAACTCTAATGTTTTGAAACAAAAAATGAAAAAAAATTTTATATTTTCGTTCTTCTCTTTAAAATTTATATTTTTTTAAGTTTTAGTTTTACTTTATTTAAATTTCCAATTGTAAGTTAATAATTTTTTAAACGTACTTTTGATAAAATTCCCGATCCTAAAATTCAATTATTTTCAAAAGTAATAAAATTATTTTTCCAAATTCAATTGTTTTCGAAAATTCTTATAAACATTTTCTAATGAATTTTATTGTCTTAAAAAATATTTGTAAAATTGTGTTTTTTAAATAAATTTCTTTGCAATAATTCAATTATTTTCGAAAAATTTAATAAAATTCTCGTCAAAAAATCAACTTTTTTTATAAATAATAAAAACTTCTTCAAAATTTAATTATTTTTTTAAAAATTTTAATAAACCTTTAGTCAACGTTTTAATTAGCTTTATAAATAACAAAAATCTTCTCCAATATTTAATTATTATTAAATAATTTAATACAATTCTTGTCACGATTTTAATAATTTTCAAAAATAATAAAATTTTTCTCTGAAATTCAATTATTTTCAAAAAAATGTAATATTCTTAGTGCAGAATTTTTAATTATTTTTAGAAATGTTAATAAAATTCTTGACAAAATTTATATTAATTAAAATTTTTTTTTACTGAATTCAATAATTTTCAACATCCACTATTTTAATAAATTTTTCTTAAAAAATTTTATATTATTTTAAAAAATTGTTGATAAAATTCTCCGAAACCGCATTCAATTATTGTCTAAAATTTTAATAAATTCTTTGAAAAAATTCAATTATTTTTTATAATAGTAAAATCTTTGCAAAAATTCAATTATTTTCTAAAATTTTAATAAATTTTTAATTAATTAAATTACTTTCTTTAGTTTGTAAATTCTATTCCAAAGTTCAATTAATATTTTCTAAAATTTTCAATTATTGATATAAATAATGAAATTATTCTCTAAAATTCAATTATTCTTAAAATATTTACAAAATTTAATAAAATTCAATAAAACAATTAATTTTTTTTTATTTTTAATCAAATTTCCCGAAGGAATTCAATTATTTTCTACAATTTTAATAAAATCCTTTAAAAATTTATTTAAAAATGAATTTCAGTTAAAATTGTCGATAATAATTAACTATATTAAAAGGCTAATAGCTTGAATTTTTAGAAATAAAAGAAGTTTGAAAATGTTTCAAAATTAATTTTTCTTAACTTTGAATCTTATTATTTTAATTATTAATTTTATACAACTAATTTCTTTTTGTAATTTAAATTTCAGTTCTCTTGAAAGTAGTTGAAAACTTTTTTATTTTGTAATATTTAATTAAAGTTGTATTGAAAAAATTGACGAAGTTTCGAAAAATTGAGTTGTAAACAAATGAATTTGAAAATTTGTAAAAGGACTTTTTTCAAAAATTAGTAAAAATTAAAATGTGAATAATTTACTTAAAATAGAAGTTTAGTTAAAACTTCTGAAAAAATTGTAATAGAATTGAAATAATGAAAATAATTTTTAACTTATAGAACAACTTATTGCGATGTAAAAAATAATTATATAGTAAAAAATACTAGAAAATAATAATTAAATTTGAATTGCAATAAAATAATAATTTAGAAGAAGTTGCGATGTAAAAAATAGTTTTAGTTAAAAATTCCAAAATATAATAATTGAATTCGAATTGCAATGAAAATAATTTTGAAGAAGTTGCGATGTAAAAAAAAATTTGTGGTTAAAAATTCAAGAAAATAATAATTAAATTTGAATTACAATATTGAAAATAATTTTAAAGGAATTGCGATGTAAATAATAGTTAAAAATAAAATAATATAAATATATATTTGTAATATATAAAAATAAAATAAATGTTTAGTTAAAATTTTCAGAAAATAATAAGTGAATTTGAATTCCAATAGTGAAAATAATTTTGTTTATTAAAAATTACACTTGCAATATTTTTACAATAAAAAATAATTATTTCATCTCTCGGTCATCTTTAATTATTATAAAACATGAAAAAATCGCCGACTTCGAGTCGAATGCTCGGAATTATTGTCAACCAGAAATTTTTATTTATCAACAAATTGAAAAATTGAAATGGAAATTTTTCCAACATTAAGAAAACTTTTAAAGGAAAAAAACAAAATCATTAATATTGTGTATGTACAGCAGCAAACGTAAAAATTTTTTGGAGTAGGGACGAAGTCGAAAGTCAGGATTGGCTGGAGGGCGGAACCTTTAGGGGTTTAACAGAAAATTCAGGTGGATCTTCGACAGCACTCCATTGTCCTTCAATTAGTTACGTTTTTTCTTGCCTTTCTGAATGCCTATTCCCCCTGAACCACCACCCCCTCAACCCCTCGAAAAATTTTACCTGCCGCCGTCGGGATGGCAGTCAGTTTTCAAGTGCTTACCGTCTAGTCCCAACGTCTCGCTTCTTATCCGAATTTTCGACAAATTATAGTCAGTAGTTTTTTTTTCCTTTCCTTTCTCTTCTCTTATGTTATTTTTTCTTTCTTTTCTTTTTTTTTTTTTTTACTTTTCCAATAGAAATAGTTTTTGAGTGTTATAATTATAATTTCTTCCTCTTCTTATAGTCTATAAAAGTTGTTGAGAACTTAATGAATGACTATGCTATTTTTGTGATATTAAAACACATATTTTTCAATTCGTCATGTGTTCAAAATTCATTGGATTATTTTCTGTGATCAAGTGCAACGAATTACATACAGAGGATATATTTTAAATGGATATGGTTTTTATGAAGTGAATTATTTTTTTTCGTGCGCGGTTGTATATAGATAAAAGGAAAAAGAATATGTTTGTGCTTTTGTGTATGTGAAAATGTGTTGAAAACAAGAGGAATTTTTTGAAGAATTTTTTAAAGCGTTCTTATTATTCAGGATTGACTAATTTCATCGATTCGATTTTTACTCTATAGGAACGAATTTAAGGTGGAGTTTTTTTAAAATACGATTTTAAAATTAGTAAAGATTTCAAACCATTTTTTTTTCCTTTTTCTATAAACGAAACTGAATATTTGGAAGCACTATTCAACGTTCGAAACTTTAGGAACATAAAAGTTAGAGATAAATTTACATTGGAAAAAAATTTCTTTTTTAATTTTTCGTTTGCGGAGTTAAGCTTCGATATTGTGTCTTTTTTTAACTTGAGAAAAATCGGAATGCTTCTTGTTTTATATAACAACACCAATAAATCCGATTATGCGAGTGTAATTAAGAGGGAAGTTAATTTAGCTTCTTTAGTGCGCAAAAGAGAAATTATTCTGTCTTGTTATACAGAAATTTACTGTGGCAATAACATGCGCTTAGAAAATTGGTTTTGTGTTTTATAGTCAGATGCATAAGAATTATTTTATAGTTGGCAATAAGTGGTACAATAAAATATATTGTTAACCTTTGTGTTTAACAGCAATATAATTAAACGCGCGTTACAAAGAAATAAATATATCTATATACATTTTCAGTGAATCAATTTTGTTATAATTGACTTTTAAATTGATAATAAATAATAATATTGTTTCGGTGAATTTAATTTTCTAAAGTTTCCTAATTCAGAAGCGAATTCCTTTGGTTGTTTTTACATTTTTAATTATAGTTCAGGAACAATTACGTATAATAAGAATAATGACAAAAATAATAAATATAATAATAACAGTAATAAAAAAATAATAATAATAATAATAATGACACAACAAAAAATCTTAAAACTAATTTGTAGTCACTTTTAAGATATACTTGATTTTCGCAAGGAATAGTAACGGTGATAGTATAATTCTTTTCGGTCTTGTGAAGAAAATGTTTTTCGACATCTAATTAAATTTTTTTGAAGAATTTTTTTCAACTTTTTTTTATAAATAATGGAATTCTTTAATAATTTTAATTGAAAATCTTGTAAGTAAATGGATTTTCAGAATGAAATTTTAGTAAAATTTAATTAAAAACAGTTCAATTGTTTCGAGAGATGTATCAAAAATTTAGAAAAAAAATTAACTTTTTGCAAATATTTTACTATATTCAAAAAGATAATTGAATTGTTTAAACGAATTTATTAAAATTTTAGAAAATAATTGAATTATTTTGGAGAATTTTATTCAAAATAAAAGATAAATTTAATTGTTTCAACGAATTTATTAAAATTTTAGAAAATAATTGAATTCATTTAGAGAATTTTATTCAAAATAAAAGAGAAATTTAATTGTTTCGACGGATTTATTAAAATTTTAAATAATAACTGAATTTTTTCGAAATATATTATTGAATATTAAAAAAAATAACAGGATTCTTGAATTATTTCAAGGAATTGTACTATTTTAAAAAATAATTAAATTGTTTCGAAGGATTTCTTAAGAAGTTTAAAAAATATTTGGAATTTTTCTAAAATTGAATTTGTTTTAAATTATTTCAAAAAGTGTTAGAAAATAATTGAACTTTTGTAAATATTTCACTAGATTTGAAAAAATAACTGCATTTTTTTCGACAGACATTAAAGTTTTAGAAAATAATTGAATTTTTTGACAGATTTTACTATTTAAAAAAAATACTTGAATTCTTTCGGAGGATTTATTAAAATTTCAGAAAATAATTGAATTCATAATTTTACTTAGCGCGTGTGTATGAACTCTAATGTGCCGTCGGATTTGTAATTTTCAACGCAGAGCATTAAACTTTCCCTAAATTTTTAGTTGAAGTCTTTTAGTTTATTAAAGTAAACAACAAATAAACAAGAGTATTTAATTCCATACTTAATTCCAAAAAGTAAATAAACAAATTCCATTGCAGCATATTTTTAATTATAAAGAATAAAATGTCTCTAAGTTTAACGTCGACGCTGAGCGTTGAAAACCATTTTTTTTTTGCACGAATCCGAAAAGAGTGAAATAATTTTTTGTTTTCGTAGATTTTTGATTAGAAAATTGTCCTTTTTTCGGTACTTTTTTTCTTTCTACTTATTGAAATACACTGTAAAAAAAAGTTCTAAATTAGAGCTGATTTCGGTACTAAAATAGAACCAAATTATGATTTAGCACCAAAATTTGTTACTAAATTAATACCTTTCTTTTTAGAGTGTATTGTCAAGAATATTAATTGATTATTATTATTATATTATTATTACAAATAATTATTATTGATTTTTATTATTATTATTTTTAATTCTAGATATTAATTTCGTTCTTACTTATTAATTTATCGTTTTCGCTTTTCGCAGGGGAATATATTCTCAGTTCATCAAACCAAAGTCAGGGCGAGAGCAGTTCCGTTGACAGTGGTTCGGTCAGCGATCAACTTTTGGGCGATCCTTCATTGGGACTAAATAATCACGAATTAGTGGGACTTTCTGAGGATTCCCTGGGACTTAATGACACTCTTGGTCTTGAGAATGACTTCACGACAGAGTTACTCGGAGGTGGGCTCCTAGGTGGTACCAGCGTTGAGGGTCTTCTCAACAACGACTCACTGAGCATACCCGACGGATTCAATCTCGAGGAAGCATTGCAACTTGTCGGTCTCGATGAAGCTCCGGAAGAGGTGAGTCTGCTTTCCATTTTTTCCTCTTGTTAATAATGCCTCAGTCGATTCTCCTCTCGATGAAAATGCACTTCCAATTTTATTTTTTTTCGCCATTTTTTCCTAAAAACAAAGACAAAAATAAGTTTTCAGCAGATGCGGAAAAAAGAAACTTTTACTCTACTTTCGGAGTCAATTTTTGCTATAAATTCGAATTAATTTTACTGATTTTTTTTTACAAACGAAATACAAAATTTAGTCAAAATTGTTTTGAACTTAGCAAAAAATTGACGAAAAGTAGTAAAAGTTACTTTACAATTTTTTCTAAATAGATTAATTAGTAATTACTAGAAGTAAATAACCATTTTCAATATAACAAGAGATTATTTTTTTTTTATTTTAATTTGAAAATGGTCTCTACAAAGTAAATATGTAAACAAGGCAGTAATACAACATTTAACAATAAATTAAAAGGAGTTATTAATTTTTGAAAGTTTAATGCTTTTCGAGCAATTTGAAAAATGGCCTCACAGTCTCTCTCTCTCTCGTTACTTCTGACAATGAGTTTGAAGAAATTTATGTTGTCAGTCATATTCCGCATTGTGTGCATTCAATAATGTCGTGATCTTTAAACTTACCACACGTCACAATTAGAGTCTTGTTATAACTCTTAAGTTGGCTACCGTTTTTCTCTTCTAGAAACATAAATATACATAAACATTTTCGTATTTTAAATTATGTGAAACGAAGGAACATTATTTGGACCAGCACTAATATAGGAAAAATATAAATCCTCTTAAGAAGTTAAACGTGAATATTCGCCTGCTTAAAGCACAATAAGATATTGAAGCGTGACCGTAATATATTGTTTATTACTCTCTTAGGGATAACGTTTAAACTAGCGGTACTAAATTTTCCTGACATATGGAGGCCAACTAACTCTTGCCTCACAAAATAATTTTCACGCAAAACTTTCTGGATTCCGTTAATCTATTGTTTGTTTATTTTTTATATACGTATTATGTGCTTATGTTTATGTCCATTCGTGTGGAACGTCGTCCTGTGGCAGGAAAGTCAGTCTTTGGACAAATTTCATTTCAAAAAATTAAATTTTTCTTATTTTGAGAGAATATTTAAGGGAAAAATTCTATTTTTTAATAAATTAGTAATTCCACAGAAAACAATAAGTATGGGACGTTTTTAATAAAAGTTTATAATTTTGTTTATAGGATAACAGACCGGAAGTGAAAAAGAACAAGTCCGGCGACGAAGAGTGTGATTTTGAGAAGTGCGAGTCTAGAGCATCCTTGTCAGATAACGGCAAGGTTAAAAGTTCAACCGCTGAAGACGAAGAAACAGACGACGAGATGATTCATACACCGCAATTTCATCATCCCCATCACCCACATCACCCTCACCATCCTCATCACCCACATCATTCTCACCATCGCTCGTTTCAAGTAAGTACTTTACTATTCTATACACTCTTTCATTCCTTTTTTTTTTTCATAAAATTCACATTCGGCAAAATTTTTCCTCTATGATAAGCGAGATTTTTCTCTTTTACTGCACCAAGAAAATTTTTCCTTTTCACAAATAATTTTCTCCTGTTTGTCAAATTTTTCATCTAATCTACATTTTTAACTAATTAAAATTTGGCCCAAAACGAACAAAATTTGTTTCCAAAAGTATTGACGTTTACCTTCATTGACTCGACTTATAAAGTTCAATAATTCTGAAGTTTCGAGCGTGAAACGACAATATTTTTTTTACTTCTTCTAATTTGTAATTCTTTACCGAAAAAAAATTATTTTAAGATTGAAACAAATTAATTCTAAACTAATAGTTGTTGAATTTCTATTATTTTTCTACTTTGGATAGTAATTTTCAAAAAGACTTGGTAAAAAAAAATCTCGTTCATTCACTATGAACGTTCGAAACTTCAGTTCAGTGAATTTCACAGCGGAGAGTAAATAGAAATTTTTATTTTATGAATCAAAAAAAAAATTTGTCATAGGAGTAGACAGCACAATACGACACGTAATATGGAGCGCAACACCATATGACGTAAGTGAAAAGTGAAAAAAAAACAATGTAACAACATAATGGAACATTATGATAACATAAGAGGAACAATAGAAGAAGTAATTCGTATTATAAAGCTCCTGCTAATTTGACTAAGAGTTTTATAATTCACATCTAGATTATGTTTTGAGAGACCGGAAATTCCTTATGATTATATGTAATTTTATTTAAATGAAAATCCATTTATTTGAAAATAATTGCGTCTACTGTTTTTTTTTCCTTTTTTTGTTGTTGATAAATAAAATGATGAGTTTTATTCACTGCGTAATATTGATATTGATATAGAAATTAAATTTAAAAAAAATAAACAAAAAAATATTGGTTTTTTTGGTTACAATTTTTTGCAGTTTTATCATTTTTACAATTTAAACTTTGGGAAATTTTTAATATTTATTATTAATGCTGTCGAAGAAGCCATAATTTTGGGTGCAAATTTTACCGCGAACTTTTAAGAATTTTGTTATAAATTAAATTATTTTTGGCAATTTTGTTGAAATTCTTTTTAAAAAGCATTATTTTCCAAATTTTTTAGTGAAAAAAAACCTTCAAAAATTCAGTTAAAGTTCTTCGAAACAATTCAATTATTTTTATGAATCGTAGAATCCTCCGGAAAAATTCAATTATTTTCCTCCATAAGAAAATTCTTCAATTATTTAATTTAATAGTAAAATAATTAAATACAACTAATAATGAAGACGATTATTTTTAAAAATGCATAGAAAATCTTCATAATAATCAATTACTTTCAAAATTTGCAGTAGAAATTAAAAAAAAAACTCCATTATTTTCAAGAATATTGAAATAGATTTGTAAAAACAATTAAATTATTTTAAAGAGTTTTAATAAAAATCTTACCAAGAATTAAATTCTTTTCAATACAATTTTAATAAAATTTCTCTGAAGCATACAAATTATTTTCAAAAATATTATTTACATTAAATTATTTTCTATAGTTTTAATAAAAATTCAATTATTTCTAACAATTCTGACAAAATTCTTCGAAACAATTCAAATATGTTTGTAAATAATAACATTTTTTTGAGAAACTTTAGTAAAATTTCGGTTACCAGGTTCGATTATTTTTAAAAATTGTAATAACATTTTTCTAAACAATTCAATTTTTATAAAAAGTTTTTAATAAAATTCTTAGTAAATTTCAATTATTTTACAAATATTTTACAGATTTACGATTAAAATTACTTTCATTAAAATTTCGATTCCTTTTTACGAAATTTAATGAAATTCTTTAAAAAAATGTATGTAATTATTTACAAAAATTCTAATAAAATTGTTTCATAGACTTTAATTTCATACGAATAATTTTAATGAAATTTAATAGGAAAATTCAAAGTTTCAAATTTTTCAGTAATAATTATTTTAAAAAAACTCATTACTTCCGAGAAAATTGAGATAGATTCGTCAAAAAAATTCAATTATTTTGAAAAATTTAAAAAAAATTCTTGCCAAGAATTAAATTATTTTCAATATAAATTAAATTACATATTTCTCGAAGTAATTCAATTATTAAAAAGAAATGTTTATAAAATTCTTGAAATTAATTAAATTATTTTCAAATTCGTTGATAATGAAATTTGCTCTTTGCAAGAATTAAATTCTTTACAAGTACATTAATTTTAAAATTCATTTAATACATTTAATTTAAAATTAAAATAAAAAGAAAAGTTCTTTCAAAAACCAGCATTAATTTAATTTACAAATTCTATTGAGTTTTTTAAAAACTATTTTTCCTTTTTGAAAAGTGGCTCTTAATAAAAAATAAAAGTGAGTTAAAAGGCTCTTGAGGTGTTCGCCGAGCGTTTATTATATTATTATATGGCGCACTTTGAGAATTGAATAAACGTCATAGAAATGTTGAGACTATATAAAAGCGGGACGCGTTTTCGCCCGCGGAAGGTTGATTGTTGTCGTAGGTCTTGTATCATTGGCGGTTTTTCGAAATTGACCTAATGAGGGGTTCTCAGTGATACACAATGCACTCGAGTGATATATAATATTGTATATACGAAGTAGGAAACACAAACGCAAAGTCAGAGATAAGAGACTCGCGGTAAAGGCGGATAAGCCGCGTATAGTTAGAGCGGCGTTTACGATCCATAAACGGGACATTTGTTATTTACAACGACGACCGCGAGAAACTTGAATGTGGAGAGCCGCCCGAGAAGGAGACCCACAACCAACAATTATCCATCGTAACTGTGTCTTAATGTAACGAGTCGATGTTATGTGTAACTTCTCTCTTTCTCTCTCCATGCCATCAAAGAAGAAAGAATATATGGGCACCCCGCCGCCATCGAATTTTTCCTAGGATTTATTTTCTTTTCGGTTTACAATGTTCTCACAGTATTGTGTAACCATACAACACTGAAGTTTGTCCTGTTGTTGTTGTTTGTTATCCATGTTTGGCAAAAGTGTTCTAAAAAAAAAATTTATTTGAATTAAATAATCGATATTAATTTATTTAATAGAATCAAATATTTGAGTCAATTAAATGGATTCATTCATATTTGATTCAATTACTGAAACTATTGGTTCAAGTGGCATTTTAGAATTAGAAATTCAGATTAAAAATTTAAATTAGAAATTCACAGATTCAAATTTTAGAAAAATTAATTTGCAAAACAAAATCCACGCGCGCATAATTTTATTCTGTGCGTGTGTATAGTATAATAAAATAAACTGGTAAAACTCGTTTTTTTGCAAAATCGTAAAAAAGAGGAGTGTAAAAAAATTTGTCATTAAAAATTGAAGAAAAAAAAAGGTGTCACGTAAAATTCGCATAATGCGTTCATGGGAATTAAAACAATTTCATTTTTTGAAGTTTTGACTATTTTTGTAATTTTGGCATTTTTGAAAAGTATTTTTATTCGCAGAAAATAATCAGAGCTTTTATATCAATTTCTTTTGAACAAAATCGCTATAATTAGTTTTCAATTATTTTATGTTTTGCAAAGAAAATATTTATCATTCTGATTATTTGTTTTCTAATCATTTAAAAAATGAGATTAATATTTAAAAATTATTATTATTCGACTGAGAATTGTATTAAGAATAAAAGGACGAAAATGAGAGTAAATGTAAAATAAAATAATAAGAAAAAAATTAACAATTAGAATAAAAATATGGAGAAAGAGGATAAAAATAAAAAGAATGAAAATAAAAATAAAAACAACGAAAATAAAAATGAAAAATAATTGAGACCAGCTGGGAAAATTTGTCATCTCCACAAAAATTGTTTTAAGGGCAAAAAGAGGGAAATAAAAAGTTTTCCATGACTTTCGCGCGATTCACAAGATTCTATTATTTATAACTTTAGAACAGGATAAATGCAATTCCTCTTTCACAGTTAATTTAAAGATAATTTATTTTAAATTATCCACATACATAAATCTCACGTGTATAGAATAAAAATTCGACTAAATCTACGCTATTCAATCATGAATAAAAATTTTTTGATGACCGATTTGAAAAGAGGAACTTTGTTTTGCGCGAGACTGTATATAAAAGTAACGATTCAACATACACAAGGATTGTAAATCAGTTTTTATTGGAGACAAAAAGTTTTCTCATATATGCATTAAGATGACAAATGGCCATATTACAGAAGCGTTTCTTGCACTTTTTTTTCCACCTGAACACAGAAAATCGTATTTTCTTCTATTATTATCCCTGCCATCTATACAGACAGTAATTTAAAGTCAAATTTCTATACAGTAATTGTAGATTTATAGTTCTAGTGCCAATTAGTATATCAACGAGTTGAGACAGGACAAAAAAAACTATTGTTGTAAAAAAAGAACTATTAGAGTATAGGGAAAATAATTCTCTCTATATACAGATGTAATGAAATTTAAATTCATTCATGAATTTAAATTGAAAATATGTAATCGCATGCATTTGGTTGTTAAAAACTATTATAATTTTCTTCTGAAACTGGTATATAAATCATGTAAATGACACATAACTATAAATCATTATATTTATTGTCAGAACTCTCATTCGATGTATGGTTGAGTTTGCCTTTAAAGAGCGCGGGAAATTTCGGTTCGAGTGGAAGAGAAATTCAATTTTCTTTCGAAAAATGGAAAAAAAAATTCGAATTTCGAGAAGGAAAATTGAATCGCGCCTCGGATTGAGTTTAATGAACGAAATAGACGCTTTAGTCGATTAAAATGAGAAAAAATCGAAAATTAATTGAATTTAATAAAATCTTTACAAAAATTAATTGAATTTTTAGAAAAATTGTAATTTGTAAAATATTTTAAATTGACAAAGAATTTTATTAAAAACTGTTGCCAAAAATTGAATTCTCTAGAGAAACTTTATTATAATTTTTAACAATAATAATTGAACTTGATAAATATTTTATTAAAATTTCTCAAAAAAATATTATTTTCAAATATAATTGAATTGTTTCGAAGAGTTTTGTCAGAATTGTTGGAAATAATTGAATTTTTATTAAAACTGTAGAAAATAATTGAATGTAAATAAAATTTTTGAAAATAATTTGTATTCTTCCGAGAAATTTTATTAAAATTGTATTGAAAATAATTTAATTCGTCTTCATTATTAGTTGTATTTAATTATTTTCCTATTAAATTAAATAATTGAATTTTTATTAAAACTCTTGAAAATAATTGAATTTAAATAATATTTTTGAAAATCATTTGTATTCTTGCGACAAATTTTATTAAAATTGTATTGAAAATAATTAAAATCCTCCAAAAAATTTTATTATTTATGAAAAAATAATAATTAATTTCTTGCTAAGATTTTTATTATTTCTAAAAATAATTGAATGTAGGCAATGAATATTATTATTTATGAAAATAAATCAATTTCTCTGAAGAAATTTATTATTTTTAAAAATATTTGATTCTTTTGAAGAAATGAATTAAAATTTAGAAAAATAATTCAACTCCTCCGAAAAATTTTGATTATTTATTATAATAATTGAATTCTTGCTAAGAATTTTTTTATTAATTCTAAAAATAATTGAATATTGAGTGGAAAAACGGGAGGACATGCATATTATTTGTTGGACGAGATGTTAAGTGCGAGGGTAAAGAATTTACCGCTTCTCGATCTTTTGAGGCAAATATTGGGACCTTATATAGATGCGCACTTAACTAGCAATATATACGAGCATGGCAATCATACCAGAACGCTGTTTTTTCAAAGCGCAGATCACTACCGTTGCCGTTTAGTCACTGTTATAATGTTGCTACCGCTATCGCCGTTATGCAACCATATTTTTACGAGCACACTCGCTGATTGTAATTATCAGTCGCGGCGAGATTACTCGCTGCATTCGTTTCTATTCGGTGTATATAATGTCGTCGCGTGATCAGAACGTCTTTCAAGTTCTTGAGGAAATTTTACTTGTAACTCCGTCACCTTTGGCTTTTACACGTGGATATTCTCTCCTGACACTTATCACCAACACGAATTCAAAACAGATATTTTTCTATTTAATGATTCCTTTATTTTTTATAACTCCATTCTTCTTTTTTTTTATATAATCCAATCGAGGCTGACAAATTGTTGTTTTTGATAGCGACGACATAATTGAGTCCTTTCTGTCTTTCTTCATCCATTTTATATTTGATGTACAAATTTTTTTCCTATATAGTTCCATAGCGAATTCATTCTGAAACAGGAAAATTAAATAAATATGGATAAAAGAATAAGAAATGTCAATTTTTGTTTTTTCTTCAACAAAAAAATTGTAATAGAACTTATTTTACTTTTGCTACAGTTAAGTGAGTAGTATAACTAACGATTATTAGAGAACTAAACTTGCAACAATAAACCAAGTCATAAAATCCTAATAGAGGTAATTATTCGTTGAATATTTTCTCATAATTGAAAACATCTCAACTTCTTATTATTTCACCAGCGCAAGGATCGTGACTTTTTAAGTACAGAAGAACAAAAAAAATACACCTGAGCAATAAAATTCACATAAAGTGAACTTAACAAGTTTTTGAAAAATTTCGGACTCTGATAAGAATCAGTTTTGTGGATTACTCGAGTTTTTTTTATTCCACTCCTTGAAATTAAAATAAGAAAACTTAATTTGTATAACGCGCGCAGTCTCTCTTTTAGGGCCCAGGGGAAAAAATTCGCATAGAAACAAAAAATGGGTTGTAAAAGAAATTTTTGCCAACCTTTTTTTTTTACAGGAGTGAGAAAAGTCATGTTTATACGAATTTATTGGCGATATAAATGTGTGTGCTTGCATTATTTCCACATACGTGTGACGCTACGCAGCCTCAAGGTGTAATTTCCCAACTCTTTGAATGCAGAATTTTTTTTTTTCTTTTTTGATGACAATTGTCGCTTTTAACTGTCTGAAATGATAAGGTCTTTAAAAAAAAATCCTTTTTGTACTTTCACTTTAGCGAATCTCATCTCCCGGGAGGAAAAAAATAATCTAAATGGTAGCAGTTTGAGGAGATGTAAAAGATAGCGGGACTTTAAAAAGTTTTTACTGTCTTTTTTGGATGTGAACCATGTGTGTGAGCCAATTCATAGCTAATAAGAATTTTTTTTTATACACATTTTAATAATTCGAAAAAGACTTTGGAATAAAATTTAATTTTTTTATGGCTAGAGAATGTAAATAGATAATTCTTTTTACATTATGATCAGTAAAGTGTAATAATCAATTTCTATAATTATAGTTGGTAATTTAGAAACCAGATTCATAATAATTGAAAATTACGATGATTCAGATGCTATTGAAAATAAACTTACATAATATAATGATTGTATTACAATAAATATGATTATCAATTTATTTATATTCACTTTTTTTTATTCTGTCTTTGTTTAAATTTAATTCTTTTTTTAAAATTATTGCCCTTCGTCAAAATTTTAATGAATTTAATTCAATTCTTATTTTCTATGATGAAAAATGTAAATTTTCTCTCGAGTCAGAAATTAAATTACTGTTTTTTTTATTATTATTTTCGTATAAAATGCTTTCGAAATTACCTTAAAATAAAAGCAGTCTAATAAGAATTATCGATAGGATTTTAAGAATCACGAAATTTTAATTTTCAAATGTGTAATTATAAAATTAGCATTGTTGTTTAACCGAAATAAATATTTAATTTCAGTGAATATTCATTTGGGATTAATGGGGAAAAAACCTGCTTTTGTTAGATGCAGTTTACTTATAAGATTCCACGTGGGGAATTTAATTTTTTTTTACAACTTCATTATTCGTTACTTTTATTGCTAGGAAAATTAAAAAATTTTATTACTATTTAAATTTATTTGTTTTATTATTAACAATTTAGATTTTGCAAAAGGATTGAATTTTAAAACGAAAACATTTGAACTTTGATTTAATTGACTAAAAACTTGAATCAAATTTACGAAAAGTTTAATACAAAAATCAAAATTATCAATTGAAATAAAAATGAATTGACCTCTTTGATTAATTTGAAAAAATATTTACAATTAGTAAAATAGAATAAAATTGCGTTCGTTTGTTTTACGTAATATTTTTTTCAATTAATCATCGTCTGCCTGACAATTAGACATTTTTTTCTAATTCGTAAAAATTCTTTTAATTTCCATCCACAGTCGATTAGTTTCTTTTTCTTGCTTTATTACTAGATTTGCTTTTTTCTATTTTTCAATATTGAATTTCAATTCAATATTAATAAGAAATAGGAATTCAAAATTTAATTTTAAAAAAAGTGAAATAATAACTGACATTAAAGTGAAATAATTGAAATAAGAATTAAAATTAAATTGAAATTAGAAAAGTGAAGTGGCGACGAACTGAAAAAGTCAAATGACAATCAGTGTGAGGGAAAAGAAAATAAATTGAAGACAATGACCTATTAAGATTTCTTTAGCCCTCTTTTACAGTCATTGGGACCTAGCATTAACATTAGAAAATACGTCGCGTTCACACACGTGGTGGAAGCACACCTGAGAGGTCTGCCAATCGCAACTCCACTCAATCCCTACTTCTCTTTGCTCCTCACTAAGATTCTCGCGTTGTCGCGACAGTACTTGCATGGTGTTATCGTGAATACCTTCTTCATATATTCACTCGCGGTTACTTCGTTAAAATCCATTTACTAATTTCTACAGAAATTAATTTTTAAAAGTTTCCTTTTCTTTCGACGAGGAGAAAAAAATACCGGAAGTGCCCAAAAAAACAAAAAATTCTAAGGGAACAACGCTCGAGCATTACTGTTCGTTCGATCGTGCTACCACCGGAAATCGGTTATCCAAACCGGATAAACCGTTTCGATTTCCGCCTTCAATGATTAGTGAAAAATCGAAAGAAAAATTCACCTTGACTAATTGTACCTTTGTACCACAGTGGAACTTTAGAATAAGATTTCTTTTTTTTCGAAACAAGTTTCAAAAAAACAATTTTTGAAAATAGGAAAAATTTTGCTTCGTTTTTAAAGAATTTCACTTGGAGGAAATGAAAAGTGTGGACAAATGTTTATGATCAGTGTGAGCGAATTTTTCCCCAACTCTCGAGATGTCTTTCTGTAGAAAAAAAAGATTGCGTCTCTAATTACCTCTTGGATCATCGGAAATAAAATTGGTGTCTCGGAGTCTTTTTTTTTGCAAGGATGAAATTTCTCAAAAATGTAAATGTCGACATGTTTCCTTAGGCAAAATTTGTCTCATCAGAAATCTGCGAGAGAAAAAGTGATGATACTGTTTACCTTTCTCGAAATCGTGCCTGTGCGTCGTTCTCTTCAACTGCGAAACACGTTCTGTTGTTGACAAAAATTTGCAAGGTTTCTTTTTCTTTTTGGCCAAAGAAATTGATGTTGACAAAAAGCAATTTTCTTTTTGGACAAAGAAATTTGTGTATGTGTCGCGAATGGTCCCTGGAGAACACATGAATGAGGTGCAGCAATTTGTGTTCAAATCCCACACCAGTGCATGCAACACCTTTGATAATTCCAGTGCAGAATGTTGGAGTCTGATCTTGGAAGAAAGATTGTTCCAGGTAGATTTCTCTCACGCTTTTTCCTAAAAAAAAAGAAAGAATAGAATTTAGTAAAAGATTCATTTAATTAAAATTAAATTTAATTCAATTCAGTTTAATTTAATTCAATTCATTTAATTTAAACTAAATTAAATTAAATTTAATTCAATTCAATTAATTATTGTCTACTTTTGTAAAACCGAAATTATTCAAGAATTAATTGAGAATAATATTCAGATGAACCAGGGGAAGTAAATTTATTTTACACAGTGAAATTTCGATAATACAAAGTCCACGGGAAGTGCTTAAAATTCGAATTCGATTTTGATAGTGTTTCGTAAAATGAAAGAAAAAGAGGATTTTAGAAACGAGATAGAAAGAAAAGAATTAATTCCATGTGCCCTTCGGTAAATTCTAAACAATTATTAAATTAATAAATAAACGTCTCTATGAATTTAGGAACTAGAGCATTAATTTAATAAATAAACAATTGTTAAAATTTATTAAACCTAAAATTATTAAAAATTGTGAATTTCGACTAAAATAGTGCGAAAAATTCGTCACAAATTGAAAGATAAAATTTTTTTTTCCCCTTTCGGGTACTTAAATTTTTTGACAGAATTTCCAAAAGTTATCCTTGAATTATGAGACGCTGTCTGCCTTAATTGAGCAAAGAAACTCGATTAGGCATCAAAATTTCATCACCCGGAAATCATAGATTCGAATCTCATTTCTCGAGGTCGAAATAGCACAAAACGACAACGTGCGTAATGAATCACGTGAATGCGACAGCTAAAGTTTATAACCAATTCACATCAAAGTCGGTGAAAGTTGAATATTATAATAACAAATTTTTTATTTCTATTACCATTTTACCCCGTTTCTTTTTAAATATTTTTAACACGACACTATTTTTATTATTCTCTTTTAATTTTTCCCCCCAGTGTTTACATTTACTCTTTTTCAAGTATTTAATTTTTTTTCTTCGTAATTTTTCTATTTTAATAAAAGATTATTACACAGTGGAGAATTTGCATAGTTTTTTTTTCTTCTTTTTATTAAAAATATTCAATAAATTTTTTGTCCTGAAAGAATTAAGTTGTGAAGAATCAATCAAAACACTCGTTTTAAGTACTTATTATGTAATGTACATTAATTAAAAATACATCTTCAGAAATACTATATATTTAAGCGATTTGTTATTTTAATGACGTCACTCACCAAAGACAATCGATAGAGAAAAAATATATTAAAGTACATGTATATAGCTTCCTTAATGCATTTTGTAAACGATTTTTCATTTTAAACGATTTTTAAAATTTTCTAAGTGGGAGAATTTATTTTTATTTGTTAATGGATTTTTTCCATGATAAAATTCTGTTTTAGGTACAAAAAATTCTTATTTGACATTTTACTGTAACTAAAAGTACTGAATAGAATTTTCTTTCGATGTAATAATTACGAATTCTGTAGATAATTGTTTTTTTAAATTACTTTTTGAAGAAAAAATTCGTTTTCAATCGAAAATCAACTTTTCACGCGGAAGTTTAAACCGCAATTGCAAGTATATCTTTTTTAATGTCTCTGACAAAATTCAAGAACTATGATCTTATCACACATTTTGACATGAAAATTCTCCATTCCACATATACGGTTTTCTGATTAGATAAATTCCGAGTTCATGAATAAAAGAGTGTGAATACGTTGACTTCTAGACTAATGACAGAAAAAAGCACAAAATAGAAGAGAAAAAAAATTTAAAATTTAGAAAAAAAAGTGAAAAATGGAAAATTCAATATTAAATTAAAATTATTATCACAATATTGATCTTTTAGTTTTATTTTTTTTAAATTTCAATACCTATTTTATTGTGATTTTAATTTTTTTCGCTTAATTTTAATTTAATTTAAACACAGACAAAAAGAAAACAATAGAGAGAAACAAATTGACAGTAGACTTGAAATTAAAATTTATATTTTGACGTCATTAATTTATTCAATATTAATTTTTTAGTAAGATTTTAATTTTTTGTTTCCAATCCTTTTTTTTCGACTTTTTCTATTAGAATTTTTATTTAGAGAAATATTTCATAAAAGTCAAGTTCACTAACTTAAGTAAACATAATGAAAAATGCAAAACGTACAACTATTGAATATTTTATTGAATAAATTAATGACGTCAAAATACAAATTTTTTAAATTTCAAGACTATTGTCAATTTTTTCTCTCTCTCTCTCTCTTGTTTTCTTTTTGTCTGTGTTATGATGTAATTTTTCTTTATCTTTCTCTGACAAAAAAAAACGATAAAACAGGTGGAGTTTGTGCTAAGTTTACGCAAGTGTTGAAATTTCTTCAGATTGATAACTTTTGTATAATTGTAAAGATATACATCTGAACGTTTAAGGACAAAAAAAAGCTTTTCTGGAAGAAAATTATGTGTGGAAATTAGAAAAAATTAAAAAAAATGGAAATTTAAATATGTTACTGAATAGTAGAAATGAATTCAAATTTAGAGACAATAATTTCGCATACATTAAAATTATCGACAAATTTAGAAATTTTTTTGTAATTTTCTTTTGAATTGTAGCAAAAAGACAATGAAAAAATTAAATTAGTCAAATTTTGTAAACAATTTTCTACCTTAGATTTAGAGATGATTAATAAAAACTAATCCTATTCAACTGTAATTCTACAATTTTTTTTCGGCGCAAAAAATTTTCTTTTTTCTCAAGGACATTAGTTTAGAGTGTATAATTTAAAATCAAGTCCATTTCTATAATGGTGGGGAGAAAAAAATGCCGCACAGACACAAAAAAAATGGTTTTTTTTTCTATATAAATAGAAGAAGAATAATGGTTTGAATTACGTAGAATATATGTCTGTGTCTCGATATATATGGTAACACATAGCAATTACAGGTGACTGAGGTCAGTGTTAATACGACACTCGCGTGAGAGAGGAGTTCTCCAAAAATGACATGTTCGCGAATGCCGCTGCCGTGTTTTCTTGCGTAACCCCCCCTTTTTTGCTGCACAATACGCAGGATGTATGTATACACACGATCCTCATAGACAAGGGCCCCGGCAGTATTATTAAGAATATATATACATATATTAATTTCGTGTACTTATTATGTGCCAGAAAGATATACATATAAAAAAAATGTACGCTTGTGTATAGAGTTGTCGCGACAAGTAATATATAAACGCAAGTGTCTTCCCCTCAATGTCCCCCCTCGTCTCGTAATAGAAGGTTTTGCCTTCTACTCGTCAAGTAGAAAACCCAAGGACTTGTCATTCTTTGCGGACAATTACACACACGAATTTCAGAAATCCTCTCCACACTCGGCTTAATTCAACATTCAAATCAAAATTAGACGTTTATGAAAACGAAAAATAAAAAGAAGAAGAAGAAGTTAGGCAAAGACCTTGTCTCTCTCTCTCACTTACGAAATTTCTAGCAATTATTTACTATTTGTAATCATCGATTTGCTTCGAGTGAATTGGAGGAATTTTATTCGTAATTTTTCTTTTGTCTACAAAAATTTGTTTGTTTCTGACTCTTCACTGATTTCGGCTTTTTCCCTGACCCTGAAGAATTTCTAATTCGTTCTCAAAATTATTAGATAAAAAAAATCGTTCTGTTGGATCCAAAGAAAATCGAATTACTGTACTTTAAAATTTATTTCCTATGAGCAAAAAAACATGATAAACAGCTGGAATTCATTTTTGAATGACCCTTACACGCGAAAAAGAAATGTAAACTCCGTAAAGCACGAAAACTAGCTACCTCGGCTAGTGTAAGTAGCAAAGAAACGATGAAACAGAGTCGAGTTCTTAACAACGGCTACGACAGTTACGATGGCTTTAGAATTTATCGCTTCCCTTCCTGTTCATGAATCGACTTGACTTTGAATTCCGGGGTCTTTGGAGTCAACAAGAGAGAAAGAAGAGAGATCATTGAGTGGGAAGCTTGTCAGAAAATTTGTCAGAAGAACACGAAGAAGTGAAAAGCAGGTACATTGAAATACAAAAGAACTTGTGTCCCTTAATACCTAATCGACAGGTTCCTCTTGCATCCCTTTTCCCCTACACACGACGACTGAAAATCTTTTCTGAATCGTCTCAAGTGGCCACAAGTTTTGACAGGAGGGGCAATATAAGAGAAAAAAAGAAAATATGTGTCTCCTAAGTTGTAATTAAGTGAGATGCTGGACCTTTTTTTTCGAAAGAAAGAAAGCTTATCTCAACGACTACCAGTTTCTTCAATTCTTCTCGGGGATTACTTACGCCCACGACTTTTTCGAGAAAATTTGTCATCAAACAAATTGGATTTGCTTCCGTATGGAAAGCTTTCTTTTGTAAAAAAAATCGTCGCATGGGACAAATTGCTTCATTTTTGAGGCGAGGAAAATTTCTCCTTTTTTGGTATAAAAAAGAAACACAAAGAGTGACAAAATTTTTTTATAAAAACTCGCCAATGAAATTTTCTTTTGCAAAATATTTCTCGTTTTGAAATCACTCCACCGTTAAATCAACATTAATGGTTCGTGTTTACAACTTGAAAACCGTAATTGCCATATGATAGGCAAGTTCTTTTTTTCTTACTCGAGCTGATTCACAAGTAGTCGAGCATTTTATAGTTGACAAAGTTGACAGAAAGGACAAAGCTCCCGAAGTGTTGTCAGCTGCCATCCATAAACTTATTTCTCATCCTCTTTAGAATCACTTCCTCGTTAGCTGGAAAAGAAAAAATTTAGTTTAATTTCAATACAAACTCGATAATTTTCAAAAAGCTTCTAATATTCTAAAGTTCTAAAAGAATTGTTTTTTTTAATTAACCAAAAGAACATAAAACAGTTAGACGAAAGGAAAAAAAAAGATGCGAATTTATACGATTTGCATTGAAATTAATTCTTGATAGCGAGTAAAAAAACAGAATACCGGAAGCACACCTTGAGCTCCTTTTCGCTACTGGATTAATAAACCGTAAATCATAAATATATTTACCAACTCATCAGTATATTAATCAGTCTTTAACTAGCGAGATAAACTAAATAGACGAGATGAAGAAGAAGAAGAAGAAGAGAGAACTCCAAAAGAGAATGTACAATTTTTCTTCGGAAAATGGCCAAGCCGCAGACTTGACTCAGACTTTGTAACACTTTTCTCTCTTATATAGGAGAGTTGAAGAAGAAAATGCTCTCTTCTTCCGTGTGTGTATCGTTCTCGTGGGACATGCGGCCGACAAATATTATATTGCGCCCGGTAATCATTTCCACGGTCACTAATTACATACAGTCACTCACTGACCAGGTGTTATGATTTATGCGCTTTGCGGTACTCCTCACGACTCAAAAGGTACGTTTTCTCCTTCCCAAATCCCAATAAAACATCAACTATACACTAGTAGTCGTAAAATTGTGATAAAAATCACTTGCGATCTACAGAAACCAACAAGTATATGAAAAGTTTTGCAACAAACTTCCAAGTTGGTCTTAGTGAGAAAATTTTTATTATTAAAGAAAATAATTGATCGTCTTATAATTAGAGCCATTAGAGTAATAATTAAGTGACTGAAAAAATGAATTCTGATAATTAATACGAGAAACGAAAGAGAGAAAGGGAAATAAAGAAAAGAGTAGAAAAATAAATAGAGAAGAGTAGGAGAGATGAAAAATAAAAAATAGAAATAAAGAAGAGAAAAAGAAATCAAAAATAGAAAAAGAAATAAAGACGAAAGAGAAGAAAAATAGAAAAAGAAATAAAAAAGTAGAAAAATAAATAAAGCAGAAATAGAAAAATAAATAAATAAAAAAGAGACGAAAAATAGAAAAATAAAGAAGAGAAAGGGAGATAGAGAATAGAAAAAGAATGAAAAGCGAGAAATAGAGGCCTCGAAGCGACTGGATTAGTAAATTTCATCAAGATTATGCTTAAATAATGAGAAGCCCTCAAGATACGAGTAATGACAATATACAATGCGATTATAATTATAATCACAAAGAATAACCGCGAGGCTTCACGATGTGAAGGTACAGAAAATTGATGAACATAGAAAAAAAATTTAATAAAAGAAGTCAATTGATGTCACTGACGATAATTTCAAGAGCAATTATGTCTTTTTAAAAGTAACGATAAGATAAAAATTATAGTTTTAGTTTAGATTGGCTTTTAATGGAAATTATTTCAAACTTTTTAGATTAATCTTCTAAATATAAGAAAAATGCGAAAAAGCATTCAATTAATTACAAATAGCAAAAAAAAAGTGGTAATAACCGGGATCAAGTGATCAAGTGATGAAAGTAACCAAAAATATTGTCAAAACACTATTTTTTATAAAAATTCAAGAAAATTGCATGAAAAGTAGTAAATTTTCCTCCAAAAATTAAAAAAATTTACTATTAAACATTTTTTATTTTCAAAATAACTTTTATGCTTTCTAAAGAAAATTTCTTTATAAAAATTTGAAAAATTTGCACGAAAAGTAGTAAATTTTCCTCCCAAAAAAAATTTACTATCAAACATTTTTTTATTTTCAAAATAACTTTTATCCTTTCTGAAGAAAATTTCTTTCTAAAAATTCGAGAAATTTACATGAAAAGTAATAAATTTTCCTCCAAAAATAGAATAATTTGAAATGCAAATTTTTCTATTATCAAGGAATATCTTTTACTATTTCGAAAGAAAATTTTTTTATTCAGATTCAAAAAATTTACTTCAAAAATAATAAATTTTCTTCCCAAAAAAAAGTTGAATTTGCATTTAAAAATCCTCTACTTCAAGAAAATCTTTCTTTTCACAATTACTGAAGAAAATTTATTTATAAAAATAAAAATTAAAAAAAAATATTCGGAAGTAGTTAAAATTACTCTGGAAACAATAATTTTTAATAGCAAATTAACTTTAACAGGAGCATAACTTGTTTGTTAATATTAAATTGTTTTTAGAGTAAAGTATTTTATATCTTGAGTGATTTTATATTTTTTTCATTTTTTCAATTCAGATATTTTTATTAAATTTCTTTTGTCAGGTATTTTTAATTTTTTTATTCCAAATTTTTTTAGAAAACTAAACAATTACTACAAAAAATAGATTAAAAAACAAAACAATTGTATTGAAGAAAAAGAAAGTAAATAAAATTATTAATTTAATATAAAGAAGAAAAAATTCAAATGTTTATTAATTATTAATACTTTTAATTTATTTATTTATAAAGAAATGTAGCAAAAATAATACAAAAAAATTGCAATAGTAAAAATAATAATAAAAAAAGTCACACTAAAAATAATAAAGTTTCTATTTACTTTCATTCAATTAATAATCTTTCTGCATTTGATCTTGAAATTGAAAAGAAATATTTTTTCCATTATAACTCACGTGAATGTGTGTGTGTGTGTGTACCGATGATTTTGTGCGTGTTAGCCACAAAAGAGGAGGATTATCAAAATAGTTACTATTTGTGATTGGTGTACAGGAAGCTTTATCATACGTCCTGTCAGCACATTTGAATGATTGTCTGATTTCAACCTCTGATCTCTAGCGCATTGGTTTTGAGTAGCTCGTTACCAGCTCGTTATAAGACGCTCCTAGATCAGTGACGAATGGCCGGTAAAACATACCACTGTCGACCTCAGTTTTCTGCTCAATCCGCAATTTTCACTTTTATTATCCCTCGCACACTCAGTAACTGTCCATTAAATCCCATCAATATGAAACATTTATCCATTGAATTCGCTCTTCACTCCACATTCTTCCTGCTAAACAAAAAAAAAATTACTTTTCAGAAAACTTACTTTTCCTGACGTAAAATAAATTCTTCTTCTTCAAAAATCGGTAAATAAAAAAAAACCTCCATTTGATTCGAAAATGAGAAACATTTCGAAGGCAAACAATAGAATTGTATGTGTGTCTCTGAGTTATGCAATAAGAGAGTAAATAATTAAAAAATCTATAAATTCTCAATGAACTGGAATTCGTTAGACTTTGAACCGACTGCTGGCACAACACGCTTATTTGCTCTAGGTATTTTCAGTATCTAGTTAGAACCAAGGTGGTGTGCCTTCTCAACGAAAATCCTTGGGAGGATCCTTCATGCACTCACAATATTTACACTTTACGTTTCCACTCTAGAATTAAAGACTTATTTCTCTCTATTTCTCTGTATTTCTCTCTAAAATGTGTTGCTCGATAAAAAGGGAAAACTAAGGAAAAAGGAAATCGGACTGAAAATTATTAAACACCAATTTCCTCTCAAATAGGAATAATTATCAAGAAAGCACTAGGTGTAAATTCCAAGGTTCGTCATTAAAGTGCAAAGAAAGAGAGAAAAAAGAATTGAAGAGATGCATAATTATATTCATAAGTGGAGCTCACTTGAAATGTCTGAAATAAATCATCTAAATGTGGTCAAGACACAATTGAATCAAGTTCATTTTGCAGTTTAAAAAAAAAGAAGCGGAGTAGAAAAATTGCAGAAGCATCTTCTTCTTTTCCTCTCGAGACTTATGGCGATTAATATTAATGCGATAATTATCCAGAATAAATCATAATTAATAACTCGGTCCATTATACGAACGTTGTCCCGTTAAGTCTATCTGCAAGTAATTAAGGGCACTTCAATTTACTTCCGACCTGAAAAATTAAACTTTCCTATTTTAATGTTTGTCACATCTGATAAATGAAGAAGAACTAGTTTCCATTCCAATGAGGAAATACACCAACAATTAAGTCTCAGACAGACGTGTAAATAATTGACAGTAATTTTTCAATTTAATAAAAAAATTCATTACAATAATTGGCATTTTTGCAAATATACATTTAAATTAATTGACAGTTTTGAAGAGTAGAAAAATAGATTATTATTCTGATGAAGATTGACATTTTTGGAATGACATTTTTCGTTTCGCTTAAAAGCAAAAGACGACGACCTTGTCAAATGCAAAAAAAAATTGTAATTTTCACAGAAAAGAAATAATCGCAACGGGACGTCAGAATTTACCAGGCGCGCAATTCTCAGGTACTTTTCTTCTTTAGAGAACTGTGAAATGCATAATTCGCTCTCTCTTTCCCAAGTAGGAATGATCTAGGATGTGCGAGACGAATTTCTTCTATACGCGAATGAGAGAAGATCACATCATTGAGGACGAATAAAAAAAAAAAGCAAAGCCTTGCGCGCACAAAAAGCAAGTTGATTATTTTCAATGAAAAACAATCAAATCTCCCGGAACCTTGAAAAAGTTAAAATAGAAAAATAAAATTACATAAAGATGCGGGGAAAAAAATTGGACAAGAGAATAAATGATTTTATGATTTCAATAAAAAACAAAATTGCTATTTTTTAATTTTTTTTTTCAATTCCTCGGAATTGGTTTGGAAAATATTTATTTTGTTAGAAAAATTCGTGACTCAAAAGAAGGGATTATATGTACTTTCGACTAATATTTTCATTCATAACCCGGGGAGCTTTATATGAGCCACGTAGAAAAATATACAGGTGAATATATATATATATATATATATAAAAGAGAAGAAGAGTAGCGAGACAGAAAGGTGGCTAGGGGTAATTCATTCTGCCATGAAAAATTGACAGCTCGATCCACGTTGGCAGGTGTCACACGATCAGCGCGCGGCCTTCGTTGCTCACAGAAATTCGATCGACAATATAAACATTAATCACGATAGCATCTGCGCAATCAAGTTTCGTTTTCATACATCATTCTGAATAATATTTTTCATTAACAAAAGCATTATTTTTTTTTCTTCTTGTTTCGTTTTGCAATTTAAATTATTCGTTTATTTTAATTGTCCCTTGAATTTTTTCTTATAACTCGAAGTCATAAATTTTCTCAGTGTGGAGAATAAAATATTTTTAGAGCGAATAAGAATTCATGTTAATAAATAAATTTATTTTTTGTACTGTTCTGGGTTGTTAGAAAAATTTAATTTTTATTTTCCTTGACTTTTCCCTGAGTTGCAGATAAAAGTTTCACTTTTTGAAATTTTGTAAAGAATTACTTAAAATTATAAAAAATAATTGAATTGTTTCGAAGATTTATTAAAATTTTAGAAAACGAATTGATTGTTTAGAAAATAATTAAATTTTTGAAAAGAATTTCTTAAAAATTTTTTTAAATAATTGGATTGTTTGGAAAATGTATTAAAATTTTAGAAAATAATTGATTTTTTGCAAAAAGTTTACTATTAAAAGAAATAATTGAATTGTTTCGAAGATTTATAAAAATTTTAGATAATAAATTCATTGTTTTAAAAATAATTAAATTTTTGAAAAGAATCTCTTAAAATTTTTTAAAATAATTGAATTTTTGCAAAGATTTATTACAATTTTAGAAAATAATTGATTTTTTGCAAACAGTTTACTATTAAAAAAAATAATTGAATTGTTTCGAAGATTTATAAACATTTTAGAAAATAAATTCATTGTTTTGAAAATAATTATATTTATGAAAAGAATTTCTTTAAATTTTTAAAAATAATTGAATTTTTGCAAAGATTTATTAAAATTTTAGAAAACAAATTGATTGTTTTGAAAATAATTAAATTTTTGAAATGAATTTCTTTAAATTTCTAAAAATAATTTAATTGTTTTGTTCAATTGTTTGGAAAATTTTAGAAAATAATTGATTTTTTGCAAATAGTTTACTATTAAAAAAAATAATTGAATCGTTTCGAAGATTTATCAAAATTTCAGAAAATATTCAAATTTTTCACAAATTTTATTAAGTTTACATTAAAAATAATTGAAATCATCCGAAATATTTTATTCTATAAAAAAAACTTGAATTTAGGACTCAAAGTGAAATTTTTCCCGTTTTTTACATGAATTTTTGTAGAAATTTCTGTAAAATCATTACTTATATTCGTAAAAAGAGACATTTTTCTTTCTTTTTTGAAAAACAGAAAAAAAATAGATTCATATTTACCTCGAGTGAAACGAGAAAGAGCGTTGTGCGGATTCAAAGAGTTTTGCGGCGAAAAGACGGCAGATGCGCTGACAAGCAAGAATTACATTGAAAGCGTCGTGCTCAACAGATTGCACTAACGACTGATTGATGCACCCAGACAGCAATCCGTGTACAACGTTCGCTTCTCTCTATTCATCTTCTTCTTTTCTCTTGGCACATTAGAGCCAATGCCATAAGCATTAGGCTTTCATGGTCCATACGCCAACTACCGCGTTTACGCCAAGTTTCAAGATCCACAGCTTCATTCGCAAAAGGTGAAAATAAAATCATGAGGACAAAAAGAAAAACGTCCAACGTCGTCACCTGGCTCTCGTAATTTTCACGCCTACTGAAATTGAATTGAGAAAAAAAACAATTACTCTCTGGTGAAAATCAATTATAATAATTGCAGGTCTCGGATGTTATGATTTTTTCAACTATTTTCAAAAAATTGCGACTTTCGACTTTTTTGACAATTACTTTCAACTTGTTTTTGCTCTTTTTTAAATAAATGAGAAAAATATGAATTGTCGAGCACGAATGAAAAAGATTAATTTTTCTTGCAAAAACAAATTGTGCTCGTATTCTAAAAAAGAATTAGTCGTAATTCTTTTTTCCTTTTTTTTTATTGGAGCGAGTGTCATAATAAATTAATAATAGGTAGTAGATTGACGCTCGTCTTATTATCCTGACAAGAAATAATCTTCGATTAATAATATTCGTTGCCATCTTGTGTATCTTTCAATGACACCTACACGCGCTTCAGCGGGGGGTTTTGTGAATCTTTAAAATCTACAGATCTACCTGTGTGAGTGAGTGTTTGTGACACCTGACGTCTGTGGTTCAACAAAAATTCATCCCACGGTGACGAATAATCGATGGTTGTTTGCATTTGGCCCTCCAACGAAGGGCGTTAAAAAGTTCTTCTTCATTAATTTTCCCCTCACAAAGATGAACAATCCTCTCTCTCTCTCTCCTCTTTGCTTTTGTCGATCTACGAATATTAAAAATCATTTTTCAAAATTGATGGTTTTTTAACAAAATTTATTACATTCAAAGATGATTTTTTAAATGTTTAATTTAAAATTTAGGGAATTTGTATTTTTACCTATTTAAATAGAAACGGAGATCAATTGGATCTAATTAGGGACTGATTGTAATTTCGATTTTTAAGAATTATGATTATTGAATGATTAAGTTTGCAAGTACTTACTGGATTATTTTTTCGCAGGGTCGCATGCCATTCATGCGTACGATGAGCACAGAACAGCGATGGCAGGATTTGGCGTCACTGCTGTCATTGCCAGGAGGTCCGGACCATTTTGCACATCCAGCACTTCCTGGATATCCAGGACACGGCATAGGTCATCACAGTCATTACGAGGCACAACGTAGTGTATTACTTCACAATGCCACTCTGGCACCGCCCGTTGGCGATCTCAATGCCACGAGCCAGTACCACAATGTCGGTGAGTTCCTTTTCCCACAGCATTTCTCATTTTTTTGTTTTACTCATGAAACAAAAAATTAAAGACAATTAGTCAAAATGTAAACTAGGATAGATTCAATTAATAGAAAAGAGAAAATAATCAGTCAACATGTTAATTGGATACAATTAATCAAAATTTAAATTAAATACAATTATATTTAATTAAAATAAACAATACAATTGCATTTAATTAAAAATTCCAAGTAAATAATATAATTAGTAAAAATGAAAATAGAACTGAATGACTCACATTGTGTAGGTGGACCATCGAACCTGGGATCAGCGGTGGCGACATCGATGAACTTGACAAACAGTAGCGAGCCAATGGGATCGGAAAATGGTGCATCTTATAAAACGGAACCAAACGACATGATGTACTATCACACGCCTCCCGATGCCATCAATCAAACAACCGATGGATTTTTGTCATCTCTCCTCAATGATGAGGATCTCCAACTTATGGACATGACCATGAACGACGGTGAGTTCCATTTACACAAAATATTTACTTACACGAACGTTTATTTTCAGAAACATTCAAATATTCTTCCATGAAAATACTTCGTTACTAATTAAAATACACTTTTCAACAAACAAATTTCCGATTCTTTCATAAATTTTCCTCCTTTTACAAAAAACCAAATCCAATTAGAAACGAAATAAAAAAGGAGCATTTACGTAAAAAAATATTTTACATTCACGCGTTTTTTCTCTCTCTCAAAAAAAACTTTAATGAAATTAAAAAATTGAAAGAACGAAGCATTTAATTAAAAAAAATCGCAATCGAACAAAAAATTTAGTAAAAATTCAGAATTGAAATTACAAAGTTTGTTAATTCAATCAATTCGATAAAAATAAATGTACAATAAAACACTGAAATTTCGGTTCAATTTTTTATTACAAAAGGAACTTGGTAAAAAAAAACTTAACACTATTTTTCGTAAATATTATTTTGTACACCATTACAAATGGCGATTTTTTTTGTTCATTTTTCGATACTTATTTTCGATTATTGCTAAATATTACTTGCGCTCAGGTATTCTTTGGTGGCAAAGTATAATTTCAATTATTTTTTTTTTGCGTAAAAAAATTACACTATATAATATATAGTTTGCCGATATATTCTAGCAAATAGTATTTTAGATTAATAAATCTCTAATTTGACTACTTTGTAGCAAGTTTAACAATAAAGTGTGTTTGTGTATATTGATTACTTAACTGAGAAAATTAAAAAAATATATATTCTCTTAAAAATGATTTTTAAACAAAAGTAATACTGGTAATCACAAAAATTCGAATGCGTGATATATATATAGATAGATATATAGATCACTTTTTTTTTGTTTACCAATCATCTTCTGGTTCAGCTGGGGCTGAATTACTATTTCCTCCCTGAAAAAAAATGTTTTTATTAGTTACAATGCAAAATTTCACCGCAATCACAGCAATTTAAATTTTTTTTAATTTGAAAAAACTTTTTTTAAATTTATGAAGGAAAAAAGAAATTATATCTTTTTCAACAAGAGAAAAAGATTCACTATGAACAATCTTGTAATTAATTTAATTTTTAACTAATTTTTTAATTCAATAACGTAACAAACGCATAAACATTGATTTATTTTATTTTTTTATTTTAATTTATCTTTGTAACTATTAGATATTAAATTTAATCAATTTTTCAATTGCAAAAAATCCGTAAACGTTGATTTATTATGACCCTCAAGTTTTTAACGTTCAAATGAACGAAATATTTTTTATTGAAGATTTTTTAATAAATTACTGATCATAAAAAAATTTTATGTTTTCAAACTCAGTAATTAATTTTTTGGATAGTGAAGCCAAATAATTGCAATAAAAATTTAATTTTTAGAAGAAATAAATACATTTCGTTCATTTGAACGTTCAGAACTTTAGGATTTTGATTTATTTTACTTTTCTGATTGTAATAAATTTGTAAATATTTTATTCGTATTGAATATATTTTTAAATCATCAATTCATTGAATCATTTTTTCAATTCAATTTTTGAATCAATTTTTTAGTTAGGAAAACAATCTTAAACACTTATTTATTTAATTTTAATTAATTTGTAAATATAACATTAATGTTGAATATAATTTCAACTATCAAATATCAAATTTAATTGTTTAATAAAGTATTGAATTTAACAATCGTTTTAAATTTAATTCTTTAAATAATTACAATAAATTTTTTAAACATTTGAGTTAATACATTTTTTTAATTTCAATTTATTTTATGAATAAGTTATTAATAGTATGAATTCCAAAGTTTTAAGTTAAAAAAAATACTATTAAATAGTTTTTTACTTCTTAGGTGAATAAAATGAGTAAAATTAGTTAAAATTTTGTTAATAAAAATAATGAAAAATACTTTTCGATGCTGAGCATCGATGCTAACTTTAGGAACCTTTTAATTATTAAAAATCAATTTAATTATTATAAAAAAATTAACAAAATTCCTAAAGATTTAAATATTCAAATAAACGACTTTTTATATTCCATTAAAATTTGAATTCTGTTAAACAATTTTTTGTTGCTAATTTAGAAAATTAATTACCATGGAAGTCTAAATTTATTTTATTTGAAATTTTGTCGTAATTTTTAAAAATATTAAAATAGAAAAATATTCGTATATTCAAAACTAGAAAAATGAAAGTTAAGTGTATTTTTTTGACACTCACTTGATTACGGAAATCGCGAGCTCCAAAATCGCTTTTACTGGGTTGATAGTCGCCACCACCTGCCGATCCTTCAAGGAAGTCAGGAACGGGTTGTTCGACTTCTTTCAAAATCTTCACCAGAGCTCCAGCGAGATTGCTGTCCTTCTCGGGATTGTAGAACGTCGTTGCGCGTCCCTTATTTCCAACACGTCCCGTTCGTCCAATCCTATGAACGTGGCAATCAATGTCATGACTGATGTCGTACTGAATAACATGAGAAACACCCTTGATGTCCAAACCGCGTGCAGCAACATTTGTCGCAACCAAAACATCCATACTCGAGCGCTTAAAATCCAAAAGAGCTTTTTCACGTTGACTTTGAGTTCTGTCGCCGTGAATTGTGGTCGTCGAGAAATTATTCTCCGACAAATAGGCGCCCAAAAAGTCCGCCGTCTTTTTTGTTTCCACAAAGACAATTGTTCCAGTCAATGTGTTACTTTCCTTCTCGCGATTAAGAATTTCCATCAATTTTGGCTTCTTATCCCTTCCAGGAACTTCGTAAAAGTTTTGATCAACGTCCTTATTGGCGCCTCCAATAATACCAACCGCAATGAATGCGTAATCGTCTTTTAAAAATTTCCCCGCGAGTTTTTGAATTTCATCGGGGAATGTGGCGGAGAACATGAGAGTTTGACGATTCTCCTTCGACACCATTGTTTCGTGATCCATCATTTTTTCCACTCCAGGCATAAAACCACTGTCGAGCATTCTATCAGCTTCATCCAAAACGAAGAATCGAATCGAACCAAGTTGAATTCTTCCTCGACTGATGAAATCGTTCAATCTGCCCTCGGTTCCAACGACAATGTGACAGCCATTTTGGAGCAGCTTCGCCTGATGACCGACCGCAGTTCCTCCATATGCAGTTTGAATTTTTATAATCGATTGATTGGCGAATTTACGAAATTCGTCAGCTATTTGAATTGCCAATTCGCGCGTTGGCGCCACAACTAAACATTGTGGTTCGCAATGTTCTCCCGATACAAGATCAACGGGATCAGCCAACAATTTGTGAATAATCGGCAGGACGAAAGCTGCAGTTTTTCCCGATCCAGTCTGGGCACAAGCCATTATGTCGTAACCCTTCATAATAGTCGGAATTCCGTAGCGTTGAATCGGAGATGGCGATTCGTATTTACATTTTTTGATGTTGTCCATCAAATGTGTTCGGAGTCCGGCATCGGCGAATGTATCAATTGGCGGCGGCACTTTCTCCGACACCTTGACTTTGATGTCCTTGATGTGCTTTTGGAAATTGATGCCAGCACTTATGACATTGGCGAACATTTTTTCTTCGTCTTGTTCGGGTTCTGGGGGGATGTAAATTTCCTTGTTGATGAACTCCTTCTTCTCTCCGTCTTCGCCATCGTTATCACGTCTACCGCCACCACCTCCTCGACGATCGCCGTCACCGTCGCCATCGTTGTCGTAATTACGTCTTCCACCACGGCGTTCACCACCATCGCCATTGTAATCGTCTCCGTCTCTATCGCCTCGGCCTCGTCCGCCTCCTCGGCCACGTCCGCGACCTCTTCCTCTACCTCGGCCTCCTTCATCATCTCCGTCGCGATAGCCGCCACCTCCACCGCCACCACTGCTGCGAAAAATTGAAAATACTCAGAAAAAGTGCAAAACAAAAAGAAAATATAGCCTTGAATATATTATAAACTTTTCCAGTTTGGAAAGTAAAAAAGAAAACAGACACCACTGACAAAAATTGAAAATACTCGGAAAAAATCCAAAACAAAAAGAAGTTGAAGAACTAAATAATTCTCAAGTTTGTAGGCGAAAAATAAAATGAAAAAATTCATTATCTAGGGGGAAATCTAATTTTTTACACAACTAAAAAGAACCGGTTTTCATTAAATTATTTCCATAAATTACTGATTGCAGTAAAAATTAAAAACTGTAAAGAATTTACAATATTTTGATTCAAGGAAGAATCCAACAAACAATCGGAACAAAAATTAATCCAAAGTGATAAAAAAAAAGGCTAAAGTTTCGAACGTTCAAATGAACGACATTTTTTTTCACCTCAAGATCCTAAAGTTCTGAACATTTAAATGAACGAAATTTATTTATTTCTTCTAAAAATTAAATTTTTATTGCAATTATCTTTCTTCACTATCCAAAAAATTAATTACTGAGTTTGAAAAAATAAAATTTTGGTTTTAAAATTTTTTATGACTTGTAATTTATTAAAATATCTTCAATAAAAAAGTATTTCGTTCATTTGAACGTTCAAAACTTTAGGAACATTAATTTTTTACATTTTAAATAAACAATTTTGTGTCAAGAACAAAGCATTCAATTAATAAAATGTAAAATTTCAAATTTTTTTTATTCAAATGCAACTTTTAATCGTATTAAATGTTGAAAATTAATTTTTTCGCCTTTCCACTAAAAGGAAATTAAAATTTAATTTGTTTCTACTAAAATGCGAAATTGACATTTTACTAACATTATTTTCACTGTCCGACAAATTCTTCCTTAAATCCAATTCAATTTTTAAAATAAATATGATTGAATATTTAAATTAAATTTGGTTTCATTTTCAATTTCCGGAATATAAATTTAATATTTAGAAACTTTTTAATTAATTTTATGATCTACAAAAGAATTGGACGTGCAAATGAACAAAGTTTTTAGACTGATACAAATATTTTTTTAATTTCTTAAAAATAATCAAACATTTAGAAACAAAAATTATTTTAAAGCGTATCGCAACATTTACTGTAAAAAAATTTGAACTTGAAGAAAAAGTAAATTTCGTTCATTTAAACTTTTAAAATTTTAGGGACATTTTTTTTTATAATTCACACAAAATTCAATAAAATTTTAATTTAAAGCGTCCGGAAAATTTTGAACATTCAAATGAACGACATTTTTTTATTTCCTTCAGTTTGAATTTTATTACAAAATCTTTTCTATAAACGAAAAATTTATTTTTGATTGCAGAATAAATTGAAAACGAAATAAAAGGAATTATGTTCACTGAAATTATTTTTTTTTGAAACGTTAAATATTGTCGTTTTAGTTTTATTAGTAATTTTGAAATTGAAAATTCTGAATATAATTTGATTTTTGTAATTTAATTACCTGGCGAATGGATTGTCGTCATCGTCGCCACCACCTCCTCCTCTTCCTTGGCGATCGCCGTTGTAACTGGATTTATATCCGTCATTGTCGCCTCCATAGCCACCGTCATTTCTGTCGTCATTCCTGTAGCCGCCACCGCCACCTCGGCCTCCTCCACGTCCTCCTCGACCGCGGCGTTCTCCGTCAAAATTTGATCTAAACCCTCTGTCATTATCACCATCTCCGTCATTTCTAAAACCGCCGCCTCCTCGTCCTCCACGGCCACCACGTCCCCCTCGGCCTCCACGACCTCTTCTTTCACCTTGGTCATCATCGCTGTGAAAAATCATTTTTAATCAGAAAAAAAATTCAGCTTTTCAAATTTTTAATTTAGAATAAATATTCTTTTTTTATATAGTAAAACTGTTTATTTTTCTTTTTTGTAATTAGACTTGAATTAATTGTTTTTAAAGAATAAATTAATATTGATATATTTTTTCTTATTTTTTATCTTCTTTTATAATAAAGTTTTATTTTCTTACCGGTTGTACGAGGGTTTGAATCCTCCATCGTCATTATCGTTGCTGCAAGAAAAAAATAAATATTAAAATTAAATTAGATCAAAATAAATCTTTTTGGAAAATTAAAATTCAAAAACTATCAGTCTACGTACCTATCAAGTGGTCTAAAACCGTCATCATCATCTCCGGAGCTGAAAAATAAAATCCAAATTTTTAACTTTGCAAATAAAAATACTTTAGTACAAAAAAAAACGTTTTAAAAAATTATTTAATTATTTATTTAATATAATAAATTAATTAATTATTTCATTTAAATTAAATAATGAATTTAAATTAAAACTAGTTGACAAAAGCAATTTTAATTAATACTTCGATTGATCGAAAATGAATTTTGTTAAATATTATCTTAATTTAGAAAAAATTATTGAAAATATTGTAGTTTACTTTTTTAATGGTTTGAATCCATCATCGTTACTGGGGGTTTCGTCGAAGTTTATCATACTCTTGTCATTACTCCCACCATCCTTGAAGTTATATCCACGGCCCCTACCAGAGGAGCCACCCCGTCCTGAGCCTTCATTGTCCCAGTTCCCCATTGTATCTGTGAAAGAATTTTGTCAAAATAAAATTTTAATTTGAAATTTAAATTTCCTCAAATATTACAAAAAAAAATAATAGAAACTACACTTAAAATATGATAATCATGACCCTTAAGATTCGAACATTCAAATGGACATTTTTTTTTGTTTCGTTAAAATTTTAATTTTTATAGAAAATATTCTTTTCTTTTCACAAATTTTCCTTTTCTAAAATGGTCAAAAAAAAACTATTAGAAAAAAATCTTTTTTTGTACAAAAATATTTTTTTTAATTTAGAAAACTATTTCCTTTCTATAAGTGTTGAATTTGTTTTTAAAAAAATTTTATTTTATTAATTGTTAAACATATTTAAATTAATTAAAATTCTTTTTTTTAAGTCGTTAATCATGAACAATTATGAGCTTTACCGACGTTGCATTTATGAGACCAGAAATTTATAAAAAACAATGTCGTGTAACCAGGGAAAAATTTTTTTGGTTATGTCTAATATATTTTCTAAAAAAAACTAAAAAATTGATATTCATAAATATTTATTTATAAAAAGAAAATATAACCAAGTTTTTAGGCCAAAAACAATTTCAAATCACAGTTTTCAAGGTCGCTGAAGACCCCAAAGATTAATTTTTACTCAGCATATCAAAATAACCTTGAAAACATTAAAATTTGCCAACCTATGTTAACTATGAAAATATCAATAACTTAAGATTCTTAATAATATCGTTTTTACCAAAAATATAAAACACATTGATAATAGATTTAATTTCTGATTAAAGATTCGTAAATAAAAATATAAACAAGATAAAAAGAATTATGCATCCTTTTTGAATTCCTCAATTACTATGAATTCAAGAGATAAAAACTTCCAAGAACAGAAAAGTTTTGATCTTGCCTAGCGAAGGAGAAAATAAACTGCCTACTCATGAACAAAAGAAAACAAAAAAATATTTTTTAAAATAATTAAAATATTTAGTATACTATTAAATAATTTACACTAAAGAAATTTTCGAAAAAAGTACGTAAAAAGAATCGAGCACACACACCACGCGACAAAAAAAATCAACGAAAATTGAAAAAAACGCCGAGAAAACAAAAGCAATCGAGTTTTTATTACAAAAAAAGAATAAACAAAAGAAATACTGAAAATACAATCGAAAAAATGATTCTAAAAAAATTCTCAGCACGTGCATACAAGTTTTAAGAGAAAAAGGCTTACCTGCTTTTTAATGCTCGACGCTCACTTTTTTCAGGAAAATTGAATGCTGATCGAGATTCTTGAATATAAAGCACTATCAATAGTTTAAAACTAAGAAAGGGAAATTTTAATGAATTTCTATATCTTTGTGAACAAAAGTTGCGATTCTGAAAGTGAACCGGCTTCTTACAACTCAAAGTGTGGTATGATGAGAAATGAGGCACAGGTTGATCAAGTCTTGGAGAAGAAAGGGGGGTGGGTGAGAAAAAGAAATCTCATTGGCTTTCAATTAAGGAGAAGAGTCACGTGCCCTGCGCGAGCGTCGCCAAAACGCTTTGTGCGCCGTTCTTGAACAGGTTGCCCTACAGTCAGCACGTGCTGAAATTAATTTTCCTTATTTCTCGTAAAATTGAGAATGAAAATAAGAAAACTATGACAGTAACAATATTCCATAGACCGGAATTAAGCGAATAAAATCAAAGACGATCAATTTTGATCCAAGGAATCGAGGGAAATGGGGAAAATAAAATAGTGCTTGACTTTGAATGCAACTTCAGGTGGTAGAAAATTGCCGCCAGTGAATGTATCGATGTTGTGCACATGCGCAGAACGAGTTGAAGTGAATTTGAAAAATTGGCGAACGTGAGCATTTCATTCAAATTAGAAATATAATTTTATTTGTTGAAAATTCTTAGTAACTATTCGTGAAAGACTTTATTCTTAATAACACTGATTAATTAAAGAGAAGGACGTTTTGAATTATCTAAAAGTTAAATTCGAATAGGTTTGCCATAACCTAAAAATTGCGATCGTCCTATTTTTCCGTAAATTCATAATTTACCTGCATTTTGTCTTGAAATTATAAAATTATAAAAATTATATTATAAAAATATAAAATTATAAAATTTTTTGTTAAATTTGTAAACAAAAAACAGAAAAGTCTGTTTATTAGAAAAAAAATAAGTTTACAATTACAAATTCAAAAAGTCTTTCAGAAAATTAAAACAAATTTAAATTTCTTTGTAAAATATTTGAAAAGACAATGAAAATTGTCGAAATATTAATTTTTTTCAAAGGTAAAAAATACTTTTTAATATTTTAAATTTATAAATAAATTTTTTTTTTATAAAAATGCTACTCACTAGAGTAAAAAGACAAATTTTTTATTCTCCTTTTTATTGCAAAAGAAACTGTATAAAAAATACTTAACACTATTAAGGTTATGCTATTCAGTGGTCACGTGCCCCATTTACTTTACTATGGAAAAACTTCCCACTGAATAACATGACCTTAAGTCGTTTACACATTTTGTTAACATCAATATTATAAATTTGTTTTTTCTTTTTCAGTGCTATTGTAGAAAATTCGTTAATTTCTAAAAACTTGACTATTTCATTTCATGCATTGATTATTTTCTCTGAGAGGAAAATGTAATTACAATTTAAAAAAAAAATATTTTCGTGCAAAAAATATAAATTCCACGTTCTTTAAATTTCGAACATTCGAATAAACGAAATTTTTCTATAAATATTGATTGTAATTAATATAAAAAAATATTTAACATTTACAAATTTTAAATTCAAATTATTTTTTCCATACAAGACGAAAAATTATTGTAAACAAATTATATTTGAAGAAGAGAAGAATAAATTTCCTTCATTTGAACGTTCAGAACTTTGGGAACATGAATTCTTTCTAGAGTTTAATAATTTGATAAAAAAAATTTAAAAAGTATTAAATTCATTATAGAGTTTAATATTTTACTATTGTAGATTCTGAAACTATTTTACTACATGACGACATTGAATTGTTTTTCTATATCTAAAACTTGGTAACTATCGTCGAAAAAAATTGTCAAATTAAAACGAAAAGATATTTTAGAGACAATTTTTGTATCGTTACTTTTTCATTAAATTTATTTTAATACTTGAAAACGATTTTGTTTCAAAATCTTTTGTTCTTATTCGACAATTTTCTTTACAATGTATTTAATAATTACTTGAGAATAATAAATCTCTAGTCGAGAATAATTTTAAAATTTTTACAAACTTTTAACTTGTAATACTATTTTTAACACAGAAAATTTTTCAAAAAGTATTCTTCAAAATACTTTTTTCACTCTTTTAACAAACGTAAATTCTGATATTTACAAAATTTTCGAAATCAGGAATCATTCAAATTCATTTCACCACTCTTCCTCTGGTTCAGCACAATCCGAATCAAACGCATGCGAATTGTTCCCTTCCTGAAAAGAAAAATAATAAAAAGTTATTAAGTATTCGAAATTTAATTATTTTAATATTCATTTTGAAAATTTTAGTGAAATTGAATATCCAAAATGATTATTTGGAATTAAATTCCAAAAACAATAATAAATATTTGAAAATTAACCTCATCGTGGAAATCCCGAGCTTTGGTGTTTTCTGTTCTTCCCGGTTGATATCCGCGACTAGAACCACCAAGAAAATCGGGAACAGGTTGTCCGGCTTGTTTCAAAATTTTCACAAGCGCTTCGGCTAATGGACTGTCTTTCTCATGATTGTAGAACGACGTCGCTCGTCCCTTATTGCCCACACGTCCAGTGCGTCCAATTCGATGAACGTAAAAATCAATTTCATTATTCAAATCAAATTGAATAACGTGATTTATCCCCTGAATATCCAATCCTCGAGCGCCAACATTCGTCGCAACTAAAACATCAATACTACGATCCTTAATATCTTCAATCGCCTTCTCCCGTTGACTTTGCGTCCTATCGCCGTGTATACTCGTTGTCGAGAAATTCTTCTGCAACAAATAACTGGCCAGAAAATCGGCAGTCATTTTTGTCTCGACAAAAACAATTGTTCCGGTTAGAGAGTTATTATCCTTTTCACGTTTCAAAATTTCCAAGAGTTTCGGTTTCTTCTCCCTTCCACTGACTTCGTAGAATGTCTGATCGATGTCTGTATTCGCAGCACCGATTATGCCAAGTGCAATAAATGCGTAGTCGTCCTTGAGGAATTTAGCCGCGAGTTTTCGGATTACATTTGGAAATGTGGCGGAGAACATGAGGGTCTGTCGTCGGTTTTTCGAAACCATTGTCTCGTGATCCATAATTCTCTCCACGGCGGGTATGAAACCGGTGTCGAGCATTCTGTCAGCTTCGTCCAGAACGAGGAATCGAATCGAGCTGAGCTTAATTCGTCCTCGCTTGATGAAATCGTTAATTCTTCCCTCGGTACCAACGAGAATGTGACATCCGTTTAGGAGTAATTTCGCCTGATATCCAACGGCAGTTCCTCCGTAGGCGGTTTCGATTTTTAGAATCGATTGATTGGCGAACTTTCTGAATTCATCGGCTATTTGAACTGCGAGTTCGCGTGTTGGCGCAATTACCATACATTGTGGCTCGCAATGTTCTCCCAATATTAAATCCTTCGGCTCTGAGAGTAGTTTGTGAACAATCGGCAAGACGAATGCTGCCGTTTTTCCCGAACCAGTTTGAGCACATGCCATGAGATCGAGACCTTGGATAATAGTCGGTATTGCGTATTTTTGAATCGCAGACGGCGAATCGTAGTCGCATTTCTTGATATTCTTTATCAAATGCTGATGAAGATTGGCGTCGTCGAAACTCTCTATGGGCGGCTCGACATTGTTTATTTCTATTATTTTTATTTCCTTGATGTCTTTTTGGAAATTTTTGCCGGCAGTTATTTTTTTCGAATATATCTTTGTCTCGTCTTGTTCTGGCATTGGGGGGATGTAAATTTCTTTGTTGATGAACTCTTTTCCTGCACTGGCGTCATCGTCGACGCTACGTCTGTCTTCTCGGTCTCTTCGGCCACCACGTCCTCCTCTGCTTGGACGATCTTCGACCCCGTCGCCGTCACTTCTTCTTGGTCCTCCCCCGCGATTGTTTCTTCTTCCGTTTTGTCCGTAACTGCAATGGAAATTTTCTTTATTTATATAAAAAAAATAATTTAAAATGCAAACAAAAAAAAAACAAAAATATGATAATAAAAGAAATTTGAATTTATTTTCTCACCGTTCATTCTTGGTTCTACCTCCATCGTCATCATCATCTCCAAAGCTACAAAAAGAAAATCGATACATAAATAAAGTTTTTTTTGGTAAATAAGTGACTAATTGACAAACTATATTTACCTATTGTTCGATTTTCTTCCATCATCGTCACGACCCCTACCAGAGAAATTTCGTCCCGACCCGTCGTTATTTCTGTTTCTCATTCCACCTGCAATTAAAGTTTTCAATTATTAACAATTAAAATATGAGAATTTTGGACGAATTTTGATAACAAATTGTCTGGAAAATTTTCTGTACATATTAAAACGAAAACTAACTTATCAATAAATATGAAAATAAATAATATTTATTTAATAATTATATAATTATATATAATTATAATTTATTATTTAAAACGTTGAGACAGAAAATCAGAAACAAATTTATAACCCAAAAAAATATGTCGTAAAAAAATGATTTCAGAACTAAAATTTGGGGGAGTATTTAAATTCGAGAAGAGATCGTAAAACCTTTGTGGGATCTTTCTTTCGGTAGTAAAAGCGGAAAAAAATTATTTCCCAGCTTGAATATTTGTGGGGGTCAAAGGAGAAGTGTATAGAAATTGAAAAATGCTTTCAAGCGCGATATTTTTCCAATTTTTAAGAATAGTGGAAAAAAAGTATTGGTTACCAACATGCGTACAGCATCTGTGTCATTATGAGCTTAAGAATGTTTAAGATAACGGAACCAGAAGGTTACAAATTCAGTCATATCAAGATATTTTGCAATAATTGTGCGCAAACTAGACACTTTGTCGCTTACGCTTCGAAAATGAATCATCTTTTTGTTCTTTATAAAGATAAATATTTTTTAATTTCTATTTTCTGAATAATTGGTGAATTATTGTTTAAGAGAAATAAATTGTAGTTAATTATTTATTAATAAATTTACTTTTTTATTTTTGTTTAATTCAATTATTAATAAACTTTGGTTCAACAAAAAACAAACCAAAATTATTAAATTAAAATTTAAAGTAATTGTCAACAGCTTGTAAATTTCTTCTATTTATTAAAATTGTAAAATTCAGTTTATTCTTTGTATTCATTTTTCTCTTTCCAATTTTGTAAAAACACAAAATTATCACACATGTTGGTGACCATAAACTTCAAAAGCGAAATTTGAGATGTTTTTATTTTTTTTCTTTCTCTTATTTCAATATTTATGATCTTAATCCTTAGCTTGACACATTTGGGTAAATTTTATGTTCCTTAAAAAAGATTTCAACGACTTTGAAACATTTTTTTTATTACTCTTTTTAAACCAAAAAGGGATTATTTCGAGTTTCTTTATTTTCTGTTTACAAATTTACCTCCGGTTCTTTGACGGTAATAAAGGGGATATTTTTTTTTTTGCTAATTTTTCGAGCACTTAATACATTTTATGTTGAAAAGAAAAATCAATTTTTTTTCTTTCCGTACATTTAATTATTATCGCTATCAAAAGAATAATTACTGCGATTGAACATTTATTGAATTAAAAATTAGTTTTTTACTTATAAAAACAATATTTTTGTGAATAAAATTAAAATTGAAAGAAGTAATAAAAAATCTCGTCGTTCGTTTGAAAATTCAAAACTTCACAAACTTAAATTAAATAAATTGGAGAATATTAATACAAGATTTTGTCAATAATTCAAACGAACAAAACTTATCGATTTGATCAATAAAAATTAAAACCCTTCTTCTCTTTAGAAAACCAAAATCGTCTAAATTAAAAAATATTTCGAGTAATTCAAAGTCGAGTTCTGGTATAAAAAATTTTTTCTCTCCTCTTCGTGAGGTATCGTCAAAGTGTTATCGATATAATATGCATTTCAAAAGTTCTATGTGCCAAAGTGTGAGTGTATTATTGTATTATATACAAAGCAGAGAAAAAAAGAATAAGAACAGGAAAAAATGCAGTTCCGTCACGGCCATGGACGGTACAGAGATAGGACCAGTTTCTAGTATCGCGGTGTCATGAAGTTTTGTAATGTGATTCTTCATGCTGGATAAAGTCAGTTTACATTCGATTGTCTTATAGACCGGCAGGTTTTAACACGACTTTCAATAAATTAATTTGAAAAAGAAAGAAAGAAAGAAAGAAAAAATCGAAATTTTACGTCTGGAAAAAGAGAGAAATTCGACTTTTATCAATTTTTAACTCGTAATTATTGTACTAATTATTCCACTAAATATAATTGTATTAATTATAATTGTGTTCGGATAATAATTATACTAGTTACAATTATTATCTCACTAATAATAAAAATTAATCACTAATCGAAAATTTAGAGACTTAAAATATTTTCTCCTCTTCTGAAACTATTATTTTTCTTTCTTTCTAGTCTGTGAAATTTTTTCGAAAACGGTGCACTCAGAAATTTCGATTCTAAATGCAAATTCTCATTAATTCGGTGTTGATTGTTATGCAGAAAGGAAGATATTTAACGAGCTTCATTGACCTCACCATTGAAGAAATTGGTGCAATGATCGAACTGAGTTAAACTCGACTCAAACATCAAAACAAAAAACAAAAAAATTCCCATTAAATATTCATTAAATGTGTGACTCGACAATTTTCCTATGAATTATTATCGTTAATCGTATACATACGCAATTAAAAAGTGCGGTGAGCTCAACATTAATATATATATATATATATTTTTTTTTTATATACATACATACATATAGCCTCGAAGACATTAAATAAAAGTGCGCAGGAATGAATAAACGTTAGTTTTTCAAATATGCAAGGACTCTTTTAAAAAAAACAAAAAGTCACGTGTTACTAAACTGCATCAGTGACTTATGTTTACGTAGAGAAGAATTTTTCAAGCATCGAAAACTGGAGAAAATGGGACTCGATATATCGACATTCAATCGGATCAACGGTGAGACCTAGACTTTAATGCGAATTTCTTTTTTTTCTTCTAAATTTTGCGCAAACAAAAAATTACCAAACAATTCTTTTTCAGAGTGAAAATTATTTTCAATAACATTTCTTTTCGGGGGACAAAAATTGACTTTGTTTGGCTCGACAGACATTTAACTATAACGAGAGAGAAAAACAGTTTCTTTTTCAATTTGCGCAAGGAAAATTTTCTTTTTCAAAATAAAAATTACTCCGTTAAAATAATTCCTGGTAGGGAAAAATTTATTTTTCTTTCCCTTTCGTTCGGTCGAAACTTCTGGCGAAAAAGCAACAGAACGAGAAATGATCCGAAAATTCTTAAATATCATCAAGAATTGCCAAAAAAGGGCAAAATTCAAATAAACAAAAAGTTAATTACTTATCAATCGATTTCTTCTATGTAACAATGACTCGACTTTTTAAATTCTCTTATCAACACAAAATGTCACAGATTATTTACAATAATTAATCTTTTTTTCTCACATATCGTTTCATAATCAATTTAATTTTTCTTGAACAATTTCCACAATTCCAATATTGAAGACGACTTCTCAGCAAATAGAAAACAAGAAGTTAAAAATTTGTTTAATTTTTTCTCTCTCTCTCTCTCTCTCGTGTGTATAATTACTCGGTGCATAAAAAATTTATTTTATAAAGTACTTAACGTGAAGAAGAAGAAGAAAAAAAGGAAAACGAAATTTGTAAATGAGAAGAATAAATTAGCATAATGGAGACAAAGAGAATAAATACGAGTATAGAGACAAAAAGGAAAAAGCGATTGAGGTGAGAAAATGAAACTATCAGTGGAGACTGATATGATGATATATGAAACGTGATTATACGTGTAAGAAACACAACTTATGTATACATTCACGTGCTCAAGTTGTATATATTCAGAGTGACTCAGTCTCTCCTTATACTACACTGTCGTTGGTGGACTGTAATAATAGAACAAAATTGATTCATCCTCCTGAAAGCAGAAATGAGCTTTCCACAATAATTTAATATTGAGATAATTGTTTTTGAAAATCTTCATTATTAGTGGCGAGGAAACAATTTTTTTTCAATAAAAAAAAATAAATATTTGAATAAATTAACGTTGAAATTAATTTTTCGACAAACGTTTGGAAAAATTACTGAACTCTATAAATGAAAAAATTGAAATTAAATATTTGGAATCAATTTAATAATAAAAAAACAACAATAATAATAATAAAAATAATAATAATATTAATAATAATAATAATAATAATAATTAATAATAAAACAATTATTCAATAATAAAAATTCAATTTAAAAAAATTAATTTCGTTTGCTATAAATAAAGAAGTACAAAATAAATTCTCGTTCAGAACATTAGTGACATTTTTGTTAATAGAAATTTGTTTATTTTTCTGTAACTGTAAAATTATTTTGAAAAAAATTCCCCCAGTCAAAATAATGAAAATTTGCAAGAAAAGAAAACTAAGTAAAGAATTATCGACAAACATTTACCTTGAGTCGTTCCAGTTTCTATTTTCTCCTGAAGATTTTTCAATCTTTCCTCCAAATTTGCATTTTTTTCTTCTAGAATTTTTTGATTCTTCTCGTAGTTCTCCATTAATTTTAATTGCTTTTCCTCGGATACTTTTAGGCTAATTATTTCTTCAACTATTTGCTTCATTCCCAATTTGGTGTCCTCGAAATCCTCTTGAAGTATTAATAAAAGAGTTTTTAACTCCTCGACAGAGGCCATCTTTGTAAAGCAATATCTGTAAAGAAAAAAAAATATTTCAGAAAATTTGTTACACGAAATAATAAAAAATACAACAGCAAAAATTTTAAAAATGTTTTTTTGTTCTAAATTTACTTTCTAATTGAAGAAATAATGTTTTTTGATTAAAATTAAAAGTTAAATTATATTAATTAAATTAAAGTTAAGTTTTCTAACTTAAATTTATTCTTAGAAAAAAAAAGTTCACGAAAATATTGAATAAATTAGCAATAAATTAAAACTCAACGAAAAAAAATTTTCCTAAAATATTAAATAAAAACTAATGATCAAGTATTTGGAATTTTTCTACACGTAATTAGTAAATATTTTCCTTTTTGGCGAACTATTTATTTATAAATACAAAATATGTGCAAATTATAAAAATAATTTGTTATTTCAAGATAAAGCGAGACGAGTATAGTCTTCATGTGATAAGAGATGTGACAAAAAAATACATTTGACATGCACGTGTTTTTCTGAAGATTAGATGATTTGTCATGTGAAGATAATTTCCCATAATCGAAATTTCCGAAAAAAAATGATAAAAGAAGAAAAAAATTACATCACAGATAGAATAACATCTGATTTGTTTTCTTAATTCCTTTCTATTGTGACGTATTTTTATTTGTGAATTTTGACTTTTATTCTCTACTCTCATAATTTCTGAATAAGAAAAATAATAACAAGAGAGGAAAAGAATTTTAATTTCCTATAAACTTTTTTTTGTTTGTTTGTTTGTTTGTTTCTAAAACAACTTTTTAAAAATTTTCCACTTTCTAAAAAAAGATATTTCGTAAAATTAAATTTGTCTCCAGATAATATAGTATTTTTTATAAATATCTATATGTATAATTCGAATGATAATTTGATACCAAACATTTATCACCTGATAAGACGAATCAAATAAAATTTTACTTGTATTTCTTCATTTTTCCAATTAGAATCATTTTTTAAATTTCTTTTCATTAAAATGATTATTATCAGTTATTAGTTATTATTACTATTACAAAATTTAATAGCATCGTGAAAAACAAAAATCCTATTTTTTTTCTTCTTCGTGTCGACTATTTTCATAAACTCTCGTCATAAATTGTCTCGAAGAAAACTCTCGCGCTTTTTTTTTAATTCCTCTTGACTTTGATAAATTGCAAAGCTGAACTACATTTATTGTGGAATTTAGAGATCAGGAGAGAGAAAAAAATTATTCGCGAAACAGAACTCTCCTTTTTAAATTGTCAAACAATTTAGTATTAATAATTATTTTTTTATCTTGTATATTTTGTATAAATTTTCCATTTATTTTTCAGTTTCGAGATATAAAAAAGTCCGATATTAGATAAATAAAAATCGAAATCTTGGATAAATTATTTCGGCGTTAAGCAATTTTCTCAAGATAATTTTTTTTTTCGTTCATATTTTTTCTCTATTTTAAAATTTCTTTTGCGGGCCAAATGACGAAAATTAGATTTCAATTTCTCTCGAGAAAAATTAATTTCTGAAAAAAAATGTTTGAAATAAATTTGTTGATTAAAAAAAAATTTTTTAACTTGTTTTCATAGAATTTCGAAATGAATTTTTAAAAAATCTGACTCGATGAAAAAATACTAGAAAAAAAAGGAAAGAATTTGCAAAAATGGAAAATGTGAGAAAAAATTGACTTTTTCGTGTAATAATTTCATGGGAAATTTGTACGATTGCAGTGCAATAATAATAATGAAACAAAAAGAAAAAAAGTGATTACTGTTGAGAAAAATGTGTGACTGTAGAATGCTGATATGCATAATAGCATAATAAAACGAGTTGCTCAGTAAGTTTGCAATCGTCCAATAAAACAGGAAAAGTGTGAGTTAACTCGCTAGCCTCTTGAGTCAAATGGTTACGCCCCACGCGAGTTAGCCTTGTCTATCTGGATTACACTTCAGTTATGTTTAAATCGCGCTCGGTGAATATGTTACACGATCCGAGTGTATCGCGAATTCGCGGAAATATTTTCTAAAAAATGTATGCATTACTCAATGATTTTCTTTTTTTTCAATGAGGAGAAAAAAATTCTTGCCTCCAAATGCAAATTTTCCTTAAATTTTTACCAAAAAAGAAATAGTTTCTCAGTTATGTTTTTTCAATTTTCTTTTCTGTGATTTTGATTTTGATTTTCTTTCCTTTGTATTCGGCTTCAATTTTATTTTATTTTTTTCGATTTGAATTTTATTTTCCGTATTTCTAATTTTGTCTGTACTTTCAGTTTTATTTCACTACTCTTTTATTGAAACAAAATTATGTTCACTGTGTGAATTTTTGAATTCAAAAAAACACCACGTGACAATAGAATAAAAAATAAATAGTTAAAATTAATAAAAAAAAAGTAAATAATTGGAATTAAATAAGAATCATAATAAGAAAAAATACCCAAAGATGGCGAAGACACGAGACAGAATTTTTTTTCTCCTCAATAAATAATTTATCAGACACGTCTGCAAATGACGAAAGCTGTGACACAAAATTCCCTCGCAGAAATCTATGTTTAAATCATCTCGATTTACAATTTTCGTTATCGCTTCTCGCAAAAGGTGTAATGAACCTGTGGTGCTTTTTATTTAATATTCCTCGTCAAAACGTGAGAATGAGTAGTCGGAATTTTATCAATGCCAAAATGTGTACACTGCAACAAAAAGAAAATTTATTTATAAATTTCTAATTAAATATTTCAATCGTATTTATTTAGCATACAATTTTAATTATTACAGTCAAAGCAAAAAAAGAAAAAAAACGAAGTGAGTGAGGATTCAGTTCAATAAACAATGTCTTCGACCCTCTATATATACAATTGAAGTGATTCTTTAATTTATTGGATAAGTGGCTATTTCGATTACTAAACGTCTCTATCATCAAGTGGTGAATAATAAGTGTTATACTCAACACCGGCGTCGTGTATGATATGCCGGTGCACAATTACTATTATTATTGTGAAAATAGAGAGAAAAAAAGAGAAAGGAAATATCTAGTGACAAACTGGAGGTGCTAAACGCCTCGGTGGTGCCTGAAAAGGCTTTGACTTGTTCTTTTATTCATATGCATTGCTACACTCATTACAGCATCTATTACACTGCCAAAATTCTCGAAATCGAACCAAATTGACGTGTTTCGGAGGGAAAAACAGAAAAAAGAAAAAAAAAACCTTTTTTTAAAAAGACTCGAGTGCAATTTTTTGTGAAGGGGAATCGAATGGAGACCATGGGGGTCATCGTATACATACCAAGTATGTAAAAAGTGAAAAATGACAAAAATAAATAAAATAGAAAATAGAAAAATGTAACAGAATTGAAAATAGGAAACAACTTTTTAAACAGACGAGAATTTCCAAAAAAAAGGTCAAAAGTGAGAATTTCCTTTTTTTCCCGACAAGGTTGACGAATTCCCATAGGCAATTTTTTTTTAATATTTCTCTCTTTCCTTCCCTCGTGTTTCACTCGTGTCTGTCCAAAAGGACAAAATGCGAAGTCATCAAAAATTTCTAATTCACTTAAACATTGCTCGTGTTGCATTCTGCTGGCGACGTATTTGTCGACCCTGACATACGACCGAGAAACGCGAAAACATAATTGATGGTTGTTGCTTTTTCTTCATTCCAAACTATCTACCGATGCGTGCGTGTATATATAGAAAGAGAGAGAGAGAAACCTGATAAACATAAATATTAAATATAAATTAAATAATTTCGCATTTAATTCAAATCTTACAATATACAGCGAGATAAACACACATAAGTAGTGACGTTTTATTTTCATGAAAAATTAAAGTTTTCTCTCGACTCTGTAAATATTTTTCTCTTATTTAATAACATGAAATTCCTTTTGATAACAAATCGTGATATTGATGATGATGATGATGATGATGATACTTTTATCAGGGGGGAGAAAAAAACAATAGAGAAAAAAAGAAGAAATGGAGAAAAAAGAAAAAATAGAGGAAAAAAAGAAAAAATAGCGAAAAAAAGTGAAAAAAGAAAAAATAGAGGGGAAAAAAGAGAAAAATAAGGAAAAAATAGAGAAGTACAGGGAAAAAGGAGAAAAGTACAGAAAAGTAGAGAGAAAAATACCAAAAATAGGAAAAAAAGAAAATTCGTTAAATTTAGAGGCAACGATGGTCGTGATTTCTCGAGTAAAAATCATTCTTTCAAGAACAATTATTATTCTTTAAAGAGTAAAACTTTTCAACAGTACTCAAATGTTGTATACGTGTCTAAGAACGCTCTCTCTCTCTCTCACACACACTTTTTTCTTTTCTTTTTCTTTAACTTATCTGCGAATAAATTTGAGATACACGTTAAAAGTCCAATCCTAAACGTAGTTAACGCGCTTCATTTACCGATAACGTTATCACATCGTCAAACGGAAAGTCATGCTGACTCACGAAAAAAAATTTTAACACAACCATTTAATATAAATGTATGTATATATATAGTTTGCTATATACCATTAGCAATGGCCATCGTTCTCGACAACGAGGTCAATCGAAAGTGCAATTAGCCTTATCGTCTCCTTTTGTCCATAATATCAACGAAAATAGCCTGCTAATTAAAAATCACATATGAATTGTTACAGCATCGAAGTTTTTAAAGAAACAGCATCTCTCTGTTATGATTATTTTTTTCAAGACTTTTATCATCTTTTGTTTTGTTTTTTTCTTTATTTTCACTCTGTTTATTTTTGTCAATTATTATTATCGTTTATTACTATCACGTGAACAATTAAAACAATAATTAGAATTAGCGTAAATTAATATTAGTTATCGACTGATAAGAAAATACTAATAATAATTTATGTCTTATATTTCAGAAATAATAATTTAATTCGCTAAATAACAACGAGTGTTCTTTTTTTTTCCTTTCGCCGAAAGTGATAACAATTTTTCCCCTTCGCTTTCATTTCTTAGTGTTTCTCGATTCCAGGACTAGCAAATTTATGTAATTTTTTTCTTTGAATTTGGAAATAAATTTCCTCTTGCAATTAATTTTGAAAATCCAAAGTTAAAAATTGTTTTTCGTTATTAAAATAGTGAAAATTCCCTCAAAATCTACTGATTTATATTAAAAAAAGAATGGTCGCATTGCATTTTGGAAATACAAATTTTCGACGCAAAACTAATAAAATTTTTTGAATTGCCACTTGTTGAGAATGTTAACGATTAGTGGAAAGTATCAAAACAATATTGGCTGCAGCTGACAAAGTTCGAAAAATAAATTATAAAAATACAATCGGAACCTGAATTCAGTCACGTACGATCCGACAATTTACGTTGTTGACTATTTCTCGGAATGTCGAGTCAGTAAATATGTATTTCACATATTTTTTTTAGAATTGATAACATTAACATAAAGAAATTTCACAATAGTTTAAAACATTTATCGATAGAGTTACAAAAATTAGTTAATAAAACTCAAAAAAAAAAAAAAAAGTTGAACCTCTCTCGAATTAGTAAAGTCAAAAAATAAAATTATTTACTAGTCGTAAAATTAAATATCCAAATTAAATAAGTAAATAAAGCAAAAAAGTTGAGTTAACGAAGGTAATGAAAATAATGAATATCAATTAATATCTTATAGTAATAAAGTTAACAAAATTCGAATTGTGTAATAAAATAGAAACTTTAAAAAAATGAATCAATTTTATTACTGTTTAATAAAAGACAAGAAAAATTTAATTTAAAAATAAATTTAGAAATAAATAAATATAAATTCTTGTAACATTTCCATAAAACAGTGTTAAAAATGACGCAATTAAAGAATTAATGTACATTACTTGAGATTTGCCACTCGCTTGCGAGAAATATTTTTGTAAATTGTTTACGTTTAATATGTTATTGTATGGATAACAAATGATGTAACTTCAAAATAATCTCGGGTGTGATTCGCGACTGTAAACAAAATACTGTACTTTAAAATGAATACTTTTATGTAATTGAAATCAAAGGCGTTTGTTTAGAAAAACGTTAACGAATTTTGCAACAACACGATTGCACTCTCAATTTCCTCAGTTTATTTCGAGAATTTAATTTAATAAAAAAAAAAAAAACTTGACTTACAAAATCGATAACATTTTCAACTCGAGAATTTAATTTTTATCACTTGACTTGAATATCGATAAAATTTTCTACAATTTTGGCAAACAAAAATAATAAAAATTAAAAAAAGAGTTAAAAAGTTATTAAAATTAAGAACAGAGAGAAAAAATAATACAATTTTTATTTCAATGTTAAATGTACCGTTTTTTAAATAAGAATGATTAAAATAGAGAATTTGTTTCTGAAATTATGAGACAATTTTTAAGAGAAAATTTAGAGGAGTTTAAGAGAGAGAGTGAGAGAAAGAGATTAATTAAGAAAATTAAATTAAAAAATCAAGAGATTCTTTTTGAAATCTTTTCGAAAGAAGAAAATGTGTTCTAATAAAGAAAAAAATTCTTTCTGTTTCTAGGCATGTACACCATGCGAATGTTGGATAACAATAGCAGCAATGCCTCCGGACCGACTGGAGCTGCTGCATTGCCTGGAGTGCAAGCAGGTGGTGCACCACCATCGGGTGGAGTGACAACATTACCCTGCGTCACTGACGAAAGAATGGATGCATCCAGTGATAGTGCCGTCAGCAGCATGGGAAGCGAACGAGTTGGATCCGTTTCAGATGGCGAGTGGATGGAAACCGGATCAAATTCCAGCCACACTCAAGCGGATTCTCATTATTCCATGGATTATGCCAGGTAATTTTTTTTTCTTAAATATTTTGCCAAAAAAATTATGCCAGTGTCGCAATTTCCATCTTCATCTCCGGATTATATTGTTTTTCAATTATAAAAAATTCTTCTCTTTTTCCAGCAAATATCACATGCCATACGATTGCAGTTACGGAAGAAGCGGAAGTTCACCACGTTGCCAAGCTGATCGAAACATGGCCCCACAAAAGAAACATCAAATGTTTGCTAAACGATACTTCCAGGAACAAGGAACTGGTTAGTGTTTTTTTTAAATCTTTGACAATAGTTTTAGTTTCTAAAAATTCAAATTCAGTTAGTATTTATTAAATTCTTTCACAATGGTTTTAGTTTCTATAAAATCAAATTCAGTTTTTTAAAATTCAACTTCAGATGGAAATTTATTTTTAGTTATTGAAAATTCAATTTCTGAATCGAAAATAATTTTCAAAAAATCGAGAACGAATTTTGTCGGTAGAAAATAATTAAAAAATTAAATCGGTAGCAAAGTAACTTACGGAAATGCTTTTTTTTTGCAATCAGGATCGCCTCTTAGTGCCACGGCTCATCCGACAACTCCAATGAAATATGAGTACGATTCTCAGACAATTGCTGCTGGTGCACCGGGAAATGCTTACTCTGGACCAATCGAAGGTGCTGCTGGTCCTCAAGCTGAAATTAAATACAGTTGTAGTGTCGATTTCACACGGCATCAAACAGGTAATTACAAAAATCAAAGCAAAACTATAAAATAACAAATTTTCAATGTTCCTAAAGTTCTGAACATCCAAAATGAAATTTTTTTTCCCATAATTTTCGTCACGTATCGAAAAAAAATTAATTCTGAAATTTCTTGTCTGGTTTTTAATTTTTACTACAATTGTGACTTTAGGAAAATCGTTTACTAAAAAATATTTTAATTCCCATGTTCGATCGTAAATTTCGATTCTTAATGAATAAAAATTTGGTTTCAATTCTGAAAATTCTAGAAAGAGAAATTGATTATGGAAAAGATTATTTTTGTCATCATCTATTTTTTCTACAATTATTTTTGTAAATAATAATAATAATTATTATTAAACAATAATAGTCGAGTGTTTAGAAAAATTGTTACTAATTTATTATTTGTTAATATTGAAAATCAAATATGAACTCGCTACGAAAACTAATTTCAAAATAATTAAATCGGTTTATTTTTCGTTTACAGGACGATCAGCGATTGAGCACATTCATCACAATCACACGTATCATCTTCCAGCTGAAAGTTCCGGATCCCTACAACGTCCTCTGTCCCGCGATAAGAAAGGTAATTCGAAAAAAAATTCTAACTACAAGTTTTTTTTTCCTTTTTTCGAACTGTAATTGAATTTTATTCAATTTTCCCATTTTCGAACGTCCAAATAAATAAAATTTGTTGTCTTCCTTTCCAAAATTCGAATTTTCGTAAATAGGGTCGCGAATTTAAAAACTAAGTCAAAAATTAAAATCTCTAGTCACTTTTCTTGTAGTTGTAATTCTTGTAATTTTTTGAATTATAATTTACTTTAGAAAAAATAATTTTTTGTGAAATTTAATTAATTGTAAATTTTTTTTTTGTTATTTCAGCACGAAAGAATGAAGACGAACATTTGACCCGCGACGAAAAGAGAGCGCGCTCCTTAAATGTACCAATTGCTGTGCACGATATCATCAACTTGCCAATGGACGAATTCAACGAGCGCCTCAGTAAATATGATCTTAGCGAAGCGCAACTGTCGTTGATTCGCGATATTCGAAGAAGAGGCAAGAACAAGGTCGCGGCACAAAATTGTCGCAAACGTAAACTCGATCAAATCATCAGTCTCGCCGATCAAGTCAAAGAAATGCGTGACCGTAAAATGAGACTCATCAAGGAGCGCGATTACATGCTCGTTGAGCGACAGCGAGTTAAGGAGAAATTCAGCCAACTCTATCGTCACGTTTTCCAGGTTTGTATTTATCTGATAAATAACAGCAATAAAAATATTAAATATTAATTAAAAATTTAATTTAAATATTTAATATATTCACGCCAAGCAAAAAGAATTTTAGATCTATATAAATTGCGTGACTTTAAAAATTCTTTTAATAAGAAAAATTAATTTTCTTTCAGTCTCTCCGTGACCAGGACGGCAATCCGTACAATCCCCACGAGTTCACATTGCAGCAAACAGCAGACGGAAATGTGCTCTTGGTGCGAAGAAATCAAACCAATCCCTATCATTCCCGCTCGTCAACGATGGATCCAAAATCAAAACCCGATGAGCGTAAAGAGTGAAAGTATTGAAGAAATAATTCTCAAATTAATGAGATTGATAAATCAGGAGAAGTTCAAGAGACGCTATTATTCAGCAAAAAAGAAAAAAAAAACTTGAGAATTCGCGGTGTCATCAGTTTCGTTACAAATTGCATACACACACAGAATGAGAGAGAGAGAGGGGACATTTATTTTTTAAGAAATAAAATAACTCTTTAACGAAAAAGTAAAAAAAAGAAAAATAATAAATAAACGAACAAGCTTCGCTTTTATTATCTCGTCAAAGTGTTTGCGGTGACAAATATTACACGCGAGAGACAACCGATGAGTCCTAATTTAGTTTCGAACTAGCCCAAAAAAAGGGACTTTTGCTAAATAATAATTATAATCACGGGTTTTTAATGTTTACGGTAACCAGGAGGAAGAGTACAAAAAGAAAAGATTTTTCTTCTCCAAACAGAAAAGAATCTTCCCGCAGACTTTTTTTTTCATTATTTTCAGATTTCTTTCTAAGAGAAAATAAAATTAAAGTCTTTTATCGATATTTATCGATCATTTAAAATCGTCTAAAAATGTAAAATTATAATTATTATAATTATCAATTATTAATAATTATAAAAAGTAGAATGGAATATCTGACATGAATCAGAAATGTTTAGTTTGTACCCCTTTCGATTTTTCCCCTCCCGAAAATATTTGTAAAACTCTTCTTCCTGCCTTGTGCCTAGACTGTACTCAAATAAGTGATTTATCCTGAAGGGTGTATATTTTCTAAGAAAATAACATCCTCAATTCTTGGGAGCCCAGCTCTAGGAGGTGAAAGAATAAAAAAATGAAACCGGAATAAAAAAGAAACGTCACGTTTCAAAATGCAATTGGAGAATATCTTTCTGCATAATTCACAGCAACAAATGCATTAAAATGTGATTACTATAATAGAAATTAAAAATTGCGACTAAAGAAATTTGCATAAAATATAATCATTGTATTAAAAAAAATTACTATCTGTTTAATATAAAATTTATTTCATTCAAAAAAAATGTGATTTAATTAAGAAAACATGAAGAAAAGGTAAAAAAAATGTTTTTTTCGCTTCTACCTTTTTTTTGAAACCAGTGTTAAGATTTACAAAAATCTGAATTTTGCATAAGAATTTTGAATGGGAAAAAGTATCGAAAAGTGAATAGAAATTATTCCAATATTTATAATTAAAATTGCAAAAATGAAAAAGTAATGAAATTAAAAATGTTTTAAAATAAAGTTTCACAAAATTAAATATTACGTTTTACTTTCGATTTGAATAATTTCTAAACAATGTTTTTGTTTAATAAAAGGCAAATGCTTGAGTTATTGTCTGAGAACGTTTAATTGAAATTCTATACTGATTAAGATTTAATTCCTTTTTTTTTCTCTCTCTGGTTTTTCAAACAGTTGTACACCTCAGGCAAGATAACTAACGTTTACGTAATGTAAAATAAGACTAGAAAACTAATTGCAAACATTGTGAATAAAATTTTTTGCTGTAACTTGTACTTCTTATATACAATATTAATCAAATACTATTTAATATTGCGATTAAAAAACGAAAAGAAAATGAACAAATATACATATTTTTTTAATAATAAAAAAATGAAATGAAAAAAAAAACAGATGAAAATCGTTCAGGTATTTCACATTTGCCTTTTTATGTATATATTGATGTAGGTAGTATAATTTTCTATAAATATTACAAACACACACATGTAAATAAAATGAAGTGATTAGTTGATATAAAAAGAAAAAAAAACAAGAAAATATAACGTATATATGCGGAAAAAAAATAAAAACTAATTATTATTATTATTATTATTATATTAATATGCTACGAAATAAATAAATAAAAAAAAAGAAAAATATTCATACAATTGGGTGTAGGAAAGCCTTTTGTGTACCATATATAATAAACTCGACGTGCAGGAAAATTCTGCTCTCGAAATTCTATATATAACAACACAATTTAGCTTGTTTCGAATATTTGGAAAAATAAATTGTGAAAGCAAAAAAAAAAATGTCTGTTGGTCTATTGTATATTTTAACATATAGTTTGTATTTGCCCAGACATTTTAGATCTCCATTGCGTCGCATTCAATTTCTATATTGTATAATAACGAATTTCAAATAAATTTCTGGGAAAAAAGAATAAAAAAACATTTGTTCATGCTGCATTTTTCAAAACTTCAATATTATGTCTATTGTACTTTAAAAAAAAAAATTCATCATTTCTATAAATAATGAACCGTCCTAATAAATTAATTCTATGCAAAGGGTTAAATTTTGAGTGAAATTATTTTAAACACCGATTTTACCATTCAATTCATCCATGTTTTGTTTAAATTCATAAAAACTGTTTGCAGTATAGTAAAATTTTTCTAAAATGTTTTTTTAATTGTAGTCTCATGTCGATAACAAAATATTTCCAAAAGTTTTGCAAATCTTGTCAATTACTGAATATTTAATAATGTTAATAATTTCTTTTAGAAAGAAAAAAAAGACTTAAAAATTGACTACCAAACAAAAAGAAGAAGAAAAAAAAATATCAACGTAAAAAATTTTCAATAAGTCAAAAGATTTAATTTTCATTTTTTTATTCAAAAATATCACAACAATATTGCTATAAAAATATAAATAAAAAGAAAGTTTAAAAAATCCTGTTTTTTCAAATGAAGGAGGAGTATTTTGCAAAGAAAATATCGTCATAAAAAAGTTACTAAAATAAGAATAAAAAGTAAGAAATATTTGAATACATTTAAACATTTTTCGTTGCTCAATGTTATGGACGTCAAGATTGTAATTTACTTTGATATTCAAGTAATTTGGAGCGTTAAATAAATATTAAAATAACATTGCCATTGTTTCTAAATTACGACAGTTTAAATCCTAAAATTACTAATAATACAGAATATTTTTTCATTTACTTATCATAAATTTTTATCTCTCTAAACTTACACTACTTTCCAGTGTTTAAACATTTGTTTTTGCGATTAAATTAATTTAAATTATTGAAAATTTATTGAAATATCAGAATTATTGTGATCTTTTGCAACATTTTTATCACTCTACTAAAAATTGTCTAAAAATCTCAAAGAATTTACCTGCCGGCCGGTCAATATAGTTTGCAATCTCATTCCTTTTTGTAACAAAACAAATCAGACGGAGAATGATAGACATTACTAAAAATACAATCAGGTATAAAATCCATAACTAAATTCTAATCGTGACTATTCATCATTATTTTTGCTATATAAAATGATATAGAAAAAAAACAAAAAGTGTAAAGTCATCAATTCTCTTTTAACCAACTACAAGGGGTTACTTTGGAGAACATTTTTCGACATATAGAAAATAATAATAGCCTTTTACTTTACCTTGAACACTTATTAGAAAGAATCAGCTTTCGAAATGGCAATTATTTAGTGATGAAAATTATGACACAGTAATATTAATTTTCTTTTGCAACAAAAGCACTCAAATTTCACTACATTCACTATACGACTTTTACCTGCACTACTGACACAACACAACTTTTTTCACATTTTATAGGTTATGTTTTGACCGGAAACACCGGAAGTAGCCCGAAAGCGCGGGTATTACTTACGGTCTATTCACACGATTCTCATGTTTTGATTACTTTTGTGGACAAAAGAAGCAAATGTTGGACAGAAAGTCGTTGCGAAGCTCAAATAGAAAATTAGTACGCAAAAATAAAATCGAAAAAACTTATTGAGCGCGAATCTAACTTAAATTTAACTTCAGTGATTTGGAAATTTAATTTATAACAATGAGAGTGGGTCAATGTTAATTGTTAAACGTATTGTTTTTTAAAACTTAAACTCAACTTACTGGAGTTAAGACAAGTATACGGGATGTGTGACAGTTGCACACATTTTGAGGTTAGGAGGTTTCACTTTGTTTACTTACTTCTTTAATTAATGAAATTACATATAATTCGCTAGTTGCACTCCAAATTTGTATACAATATCGTTACTGTATTCTTGTCCGGGTCGAAGAACAGAAGAAGGAAAGTGACACTGTGAAATATTGACAAAAGCAAATGTCAAGTAATCTACAGAATATTCAATTATTTCTGAACTTTCTATTTCACTCATTGTTTTCATTGAATTTCTTCTTCTTTTTTCATTGAATTTATACTCACCTAAAAAGAATTATTATGAATTCTTATATAAATCAATAAAGTTTTGATCGTTTAAATAAAGAAAATAAATTTTCTATTAAATTTTTTTTAAACATTTGACAGAATTAAAATTTAAATTAACGCAACGTTTAGAAAAGAATTAATTATTTAATTTACCAAAAGAAAAAGAAAATTTCCAACAGTTGTCAAAGTTTAACAAAATATAACCAAAAAATCACGTCGGTGAAGTTCGCAACGTTTATGAGGTAATTTTTCTTTTTAAAAAAAGACTATGAAATAAATAAAAAATGTTCTCTTTCCCCAGAAAAAAGATCAATTATATTATTTTAAATATTTATAATAATTTTTTTTTTCTTGCTTATACAATAATTGGTCTTCTTTTATTTTGTGTATTCGAAATTGTTTATTAATAACGCGTAGTCTACAATGTTACAATAATGATTTTTTTTTATTCATTTATATTTATATATTTATATAATTTCCGATACTATTTATACTTTGTATAATTAATTATTTATAGTTTAATGTACAATACTTGAAAAAATACATGAATTTTTTCGTGCAGGTCAGACAGCGCGAATCAACGTTTTATTTCTGTCATCGTAATTATTTTAATGTTCTTCTTTCAAGAAAAATTGAGACGAAAAAGAAAAAAACATTTCTACGTTAAAATAGAAAACACTAAATTCTTTTTTCTTATGTTTTCTCTTCTTTTGCTTTAATTTATAATAAATCACGTACTTATCGTGTTCACAGACACACTGACAAGGCCAACCCGTGCTAATAAGGAGGGAAATTATTTTCTATTTTTTCAAAAAAAAGGGGAAATATTTTATTTTTGATTTTAAATCAATTCGGTTTGGGGAGATTTAAATATTTTTGGTAAGCTGTCGGCCCTGCATCACAATGTTTTTTTTAAGGCGCATGCCAAAGCAGTCACATTTCTTTTTTTTTTAATACACGGAACACATTGCACTTAGCAGAGCTTAATATTAATTCTTAAGCCTAATGAGTCATTATAAATTTGATTCCTTAATTAATTCGACTGTTTGTCTGTGAATACACGGCTATACAATATCTTATAAAGACATTTCTCATTCGTTAATGATGATGCTTAATTGCGGATTAAATTTTTCCTCTTTAATCGCATTTTTATTACTTTACAAAATACTGTCGACGAAAATCTTCAATTTAAATGCGAGTCATTTTTTAGAAAATATTTCTTTTCTTTTATCTTCTTCAGAATTGTCAGAAAAATTTTATTTTATATTTTTTTGACATTTCACTGATTTCTAAATTCAATTATTCGCTAATTAAATAATTTTGCTAAATAAAAAAAAAATTACTTTTTTTAAATTCAATTTAATGGTTTCTAAAAATTACAATTCTGCAATTTTTTCGAAATTCAATTATTTTACGAAAAAATAATTCCAATAAAAATACTTTAAAAAGAAAAAGACTCACATTTAAATTTCAATCGCATTTTTTTCTCGTTTTCTCTCAATTTAAAAAAATCTATACGCCTCAAATTACGCTTTCAATTTGAATTTTCGATTATATAAAACAAAAAAAAATTGCAGAAAATTCATAAACATTGGATGTGAAATTGTGTGACAAAATTAATTGCACTGGTGTAAAAAAATTGCATTTTTCTTCTCTTTGTACACAGCTACAAAGAAAATTCGTAAATATTTTCCAATTTCAACCAAAACGATTTCTTTTACATTAAGGTACAAAAAAAATCTTAAAATACTATAAAAATTATTTTTGACCATTACACAAATATTAAAAATGCTGATAATAATTGGTGATCGAGAATAATTCCCATATATCAAAATTGGACGACGTTTAATGAAATCATAAACTTAAAATACTAGATGACTAGGGTTTCAATGAACCAAAAATTCACCTTATCTCCATTTTACATTTCTAATAATGACTAACATGCAATAATAAAAACAAAACGAATACATCACATTATTCCACATCCAAAAAAAATTATAAAACACAAAAGATTGTCTTTTGAATTTTTAAAATTTAATTATAAAAAATTTTTTCTTCGCTTAATTTTAATATTAATTGCAATAGTCGCAATTAATAAATTTAATAAATTTAATTAATTTAATTAACTTAATTAATTTCATTAATTTAATGTTAATTGAAAATTTTACATATTAGCCTATTTATTAAATAGACAAAAAATTAATTAAATATAGAAAAAACATCGCTAATTGAAAAAAGAATTAATTTATTTTGTTAATTTAATAGAAAAAATTGAATCGTATTAAAAATTCAATCACCTTTTGTGTTTGGTGTTTTCATTTTAAAAGCTTTTTCGTTCCTTTTTTTTACAAATACACTCTCAATATTATATTATTATTATTATATAAATGTCTGAGAGAATCACATAATTTTTTTCGTAGATTCAACACCTATCTTCACATTTGGTCAAAAATCGTAAAAAATACATCAATATATAAATACTCGAAAAAAAATTGTTCTTTTTTTCTTTCATTATTCTGAAATTGTTATGTGGATATCAGATATGTTAAAGCGAATACCTATATGAAACAATGTTACACTTTATCCAGTAAAAGTTTGTTTTTTTTGCAAATAGTGTTGATTACATTTTTTTCCTTTTGTTTTTTGTTTATTCCTTAAATATTATTCATTCGTTCATTTTGTCATTGATTTGTCCAAATAGGTGTTAAAATCAATTGCAAAACTAGACTCGCACTATGTTAACGTAATCAAATTATGTTTTTTGTTTTTTAATATAATATATATACTTTTTTTTATATTTATAAAATAAATATAGCTTAGACTAGCACTGTCGGCACTGATGCGCCATTACACATTCCGTACTTAGCCCATAACTGCTGAGTATTGTTTACAGAATAATTAAATTATTACTATTAACAATTAGTAATGGTTACTACTAATAATTAAACAATTTTTTTTTCTTTATCTTTCTTTTAAGACGATCTTCAAATAGTCTTGGAAGCATTTTGAATTTTTTTTTCTCGTCACCTAGACTTAAAAGTACGTGATACTAGCACCACAGAATATCTTTGTCTGGTTCAGAAAGGTAAACCCAATCGAAAAGGAATAATTAAATTGCCTCTTCATAAAATTGTTGAGAAGAAATTTAAAACTAACTTTCCTTCTTTCTTTTAATTATATTCGCAGAATTTCCATGAGGCTTTTTTTTTAAAAGAATTGTAAATTTAAAAACGATCAATTTGGGAAAACAATTTTTTGTTAAAACAATGTATTAACAAATTATTTTAACAAATTGATCGTTTTTGACAATAACAAAAATTAAGTTACAACAATTAGCAATTAGGGTTTACATTTCCATAATTATTCTGTTGATTTTACACGCACTGTGAAATATAAATCACTCTTTATCGAAGAGTATTCGGCAAACAAAACAAAAAAACTATAATTATATTGAACAATCGTAGGAATGAATCGATGAAACTTTTACGATTGTTTATTTAAAAAAAAAAATTGGGGGCCTCTAAGACGACAAATAAATACAATATAAATAAGAAAATAAAAGAAAAATATAAGTACTTATATATTAAATATATAAAGAATGAGTAAGTACATACGTTTCAAGTGACGTTGAGGAACAAAAGTTGAATTCTATTATATTATAATTATATATACGCCAAATTGAAGACCATTTCCGACTAATATGTACAATTATGGTCCACTTTACAATACTGATGATTATTTAGAAGAAAAAAAATGCAAATCGAAAATTATATGGCAAACTTGAAAATTTTCCTTCATTTTTTTTTCGTTTTAATAATATAAATAATTATTAAAAAAAAGGAAAACGAAATTTTTTGATTTCGGTATAGTTTGATTTACCCTCTCGGTATTGTTTTATTTTTTGTCACTAATACAGGGGGAAAATTTCGAAATTCATCTGGAAATTCTCCTAAAGGCGTGAAATGTGGAATTTTTTTTCAACGCTTTTGGAACGTAATTAATTATTGAAAAATCAATTAATTCACTGGGAATGTAAAGAGTCTTCTTAGATACTAATTTCGAAACACAGTGGTTTGTCTTTATACGCGTATATACAACATTAAAATCTATTCTCTAAAACTTGTTAATATTATATTTTACGAAAAGCTACGCATCTCATTCGATAAAAGGTGTTCAGCGAGATAGATTCTGTCGACTTTTAATTCTCTAAAGTAATTTTTATTTTCCAGAAAGAATTGTTTTATGGAAGAAAATTCTTGTTTTGCTAAACTAATGATAAATTATTAAATAATTACAAAAAGTTTATTAAATAATTATAAAAAGTTTATGAAAATATTTTCAAAAACTTGGGAAAAGTTAATAAATAACAACAAAAAATTGATCAGGCCTCGAATTAACTTTAAGGGAAAAGAGAAAACTTCCACATTCAATTATTTAAAACTTAAATAATTTTGCTAAATTAATATTTAATTATTTATTTTTCTACGGGAATGAAACTTTTTAAATTTCAGTTTCAAATCTCCTTTTCGTTAATATGGAAATTTGCTCAACACATTTTTACAGAAAAGAATCTTAAAAAAAACCAAATGACGAATTTTCTTTTCGTAAAATAAAAATACTCGATTTCAGTCAACAACGCTCGTAAATCGCTACAAACCAAAAAAAATGTCGTGTAGAATCGAGAACATCTAAAATTGATTGTTTCCTATTATTCAATTCAATCTACTGTACAACATCAGTTATGCAGAAAAAACAAAACGTGAAATTTGCAATTTGACAACGTTTCTGTCTCAATATACACAATTATTATTATTATCATCATCATCATTATAATATCGAAAAGTCAGTCCAAAATCGACTTATTTTCAGTTCGATTTGAAGATGAAGAAAAGAAAGAAATTCCTTTAATTCTAAAAAAACCAACGATAAGTACTTTAAAAACTATCATTCTCTTTCAGAATAACAAAAAAAGAATTAGAATGATTAAAGTTTTTCTTCGCGAAATCTACAGGAATGTCGTGTTTCGTTGTTGAAAATATGAGAGGTAAAAGAAAAATGAAGTCATGGCACGAGAAATGCACTAGATTGGAATTTTTTTCTTTTTTTAACGTTATTTTTTGGAATGTTACGAAATAAAACATCAACTATTGTAATAATCGTGTTAAATAAATTTCAAATATTGAACATTTTTCAAATGTTTCTATTTTTTCAAATTTTAAGCTCATTTTGTATTGATTGCCAAAACGTACGTATTGGAGAAATGCTTGCAGAAAGCAAGAAATAAAAGAAGGATAAATTTTTACAAATGGCAGTGCATTCGGCTTTATGTATTTTCTTTTTCGTTACTTGAGCGTAAAAAGAGGAATTTCAGCAACATTATAGATTTCTAATTTCATTAAAAAGAGATATTTGAAAAATTTGAAGGCGCATAGGTAAAATCACTCTATTTCATCAGGTATCTATTCTCTAAAAAATCACTGAAATTCCGGTTAAAATGTGATGAAAATGTTTTTCGCAAAGAAAAAAAAATGCATTTCTACCTTTAGATAAGCCAGTGCTATGACAAGAATTCCCTCTCCAATTCAGAAATACTAGGTTTTCGATTACGACTTATTCTACGATTCGCTTGCAATGGAATTGTTATATCCTGACTTTGTCCATGAACGGGAATATCTAATATTGTTTCTCGATGTTCACGTGAAATACTATCTCTATCTCTATCGAATGTGATGGGCGAGAAGCGTACTCTTCCTATTGATATTTGACTATCTTTCGCCGACACATAACTTGAATCCTCTGATGTCAATGAATCGGGTGGCGTTGGATTTGTCGGTGTTCCCGAACCGGAATTATTTTTACTTGCAGTCTTATTTGGCGAATTATACGAATAATTGGATCGTTTTAAGCTCGATCTTAATCTTGTGACAACTTCCAAATTTGCCGGTCGCTCGCCTGAATTCGTGCTCGATTCGTGAGAATTTTGCCTCGATAAATATTGAAAGCCATAATCGTGATTCAATAGATTTGGACTATTATAATTTGCAATACTCGAAACATTACTGTGTCGATAGTAATGATTCGGCGAATATAGAGAATAATCTGATTCGTCCTCAAGACGAAATGTTGGATTTACATTACTTTGGCTGGATGTACTCGCATTCGAGACATTTGACGAGGTACGATGATGAGTGTAGGATGGCAATCGTGGACTTGGTCTTGCCGAACTGCTTATGCTGCTGGGATTGTCGTAGGCGTGAGGGAAGTCCGAACACTCCAGCATTCTGTCGCTGGAAAAATTTTATATTTATTTAACTGTTTCGTATTTACAACAATTCTAGATCAAATTTTGTAGTTATTGTAAAAATTAGACATTTTTTTTAGAAAAATCCAAGAGAAAAATTGATACTCACTGATATTCGGAAGGAGGATAATATCCAGTGTCAGACGATCGATAATAATCCTGCGTGACAATTGGATACATTTGCTGTCCATAATCTGGCAAAAGATTTCCTCCCATGTAAGCCGTTGGTGTTCGTTCGATCCTCGCAACTTCCGAAGAATACGTCTCCTCGTTACTTGTACTAGAACTCTTTCTCCTCGGACTCGGTGTTGGTGCATTCGAACCTGTGCTATTCGTATAGTGTTGAGGAGAATCCGTAAATCTTAATGGCTTATCAGACAACATTGCCGGCGACAATCCGGGCGCTATTCCTCCCATATTACTCAAAAACGGTCTGAAAATGGTCAAAAAAATGTTCAAAAAAGAAAAATTCTTTCTAAAACCATGTCGACGATTCCTCCTCGTCAAATCGTATTTGTCAATTTTTTAATAACAAAAATATAAAAATAAAAAAAAATGTCGAGACAAAAATAAAATATAGAAATTTTTCTGTTACAGATTATTTACCTGTAATGTCGTGCAGGTCCATGATAAGTATTATGAGGATAACCACTAGTCGAACTAAATTCATACTCAGGACCCAAGTAACCAGAATTTCGATTAGAGCCACTCTCGGCAGGAAACCACCATCTCGACGATTCCTCCTCGTCATTTAAATTTTGCTGCAAACGCGGATGAATTGGAGGGATATTTGACATTCGAATATCGTAGCCAGCCGCTGTCCATCCAAGTAATGCTGCCACATTATAAAGTGCCAATTCAATAATATTCAATTTCGGCCTCTTATTGTCGCCATTATGCAATGTGGGCAAAGGTATTGGCATTGGCATAATATAAGGTCCAGTTAATCCCGGCTTCACTGGATAATCCGTTGACATCCATTCACCCGATAAATCCGCTTGCACTCCTGAATAATCTAAAAACAAAAACAATAAGTATTTGCATTTTTTAACAGAGAATAAAAAAATGCTTGTTTATACTCATTTTCAACGAGCAAAAAGCAATGATTCATGAATATCAATAATAAAAACACTTTTTCAACTCTAGAAAAAAAAGTGATCGAGAAAAAAAAAGTATCTACTTAAAAGCCTTGTTTTACAAAAAATTACAATTGTTTTTTATTTTTATAAAAACTAATAAAATTCGTTGCATGCAAATTTAAAACAAAAAAACTAGTGCCACAATTTCTATAATTCTTATTATTTTCTTTTATTCTCTAGAATGAAACATTTTATCGATTAACAATGAAGTTTATTTATTGAAAAAGTTCATCTTACCTGTTCATCGGAAGGGAAATTGTTTTTTCGATCTAGCAAATTGACTATATTCTTGATTTTTTTTTATCTCAAAATAAAAATTATTCTTGATTATAAATATGTAATATCAGATGCAAAGGAAGTGAATAACGTGACAATTTTGATCATCAGGGAAACTCATAAATAGACAAGAAAGAAAATTAACGTGAGGAGGTCAATTGCAATTTTCATATTAGTATAAAAGAAAAAAGTTGCCTTTAGAAAAGAATTCGGAAAAAGGATATTAATCTATAGCCACTGCTAAAAAAAAATTCCATGCAAAATAACTCAATAACCAAAAAAAAGTCGATTACTCTAAACAATTTTTTGTTAACACTGAAATATTTTAATGAGACAAAAAACGACACAAAGTTTTAAATCGACAATAATTAGTCATTTTTTGTTACTCCAAACGACAATAAATACGGAAACGAACTTTATTCAAATATATTTTCAGAAATTATAATTTAAATAACGTTTCGGTTTTTTACTGTCGTCTTTAGTAGCGAGTGTCGTTAAATAATTTCATGTTAAAAAATCCACAAAACATTGAAATACGAAACAAGATTTCAGAAAAAAAAATGCAACTAATTTTTTTAAAGAATTTTACAGTTAGTTACAGAAATAAAATATAGTGTCAAATAGAAATTTCCAAAACAAACAGAAGCACCTAGAATAAGAAAAAGAAAGTATAATTTAAATACAATATTGAGTGCAAAGTTCATTAATTATACACAAGCATTCTTCTAAAATAAATAATAATTACAGAAAGAGCTAAGAAACTAAAATATACAGGAAAAAAATTAAATAAAAAGGAAGAAATCACAGAAGAGAGAATTTTGGGGAAAAAAAGGATTTACAGAGGAAGAGTCCAAAACCAAAGGGAAAACCAACAACTATTGGAAATTCTATTCTATCGCATGCAAGGTAATTTTTTTTACGCTCGACAGTCGACGTACCCCAAAAATAAATTACATTTTCAATAAATATTATTAATAAATTAATTAATTCAACTTATTATTTTAGTCACTAAAATTAGTCGTATTATTTTTTCCTCCCGGTAAAAATATTTCAGAAAATAAATTTTTTTTCAAATGAATTCACTTTTTCCAAGTAATTTATTCATGATAATAAATAATAATAATAACAAATAATTTCATTGTTTTTGTCAAATTATATATTTTTTCGCCTAATCCGAAAAAATTGAGAAAAAAATTTAAATAAACAGAAAAAAAATAATTAAAAATTTGGAAAATTCTGAGTAGTTGATGCCGAGCGTTAAAGGACAGAAATCTAAAAAACAAAATCAATGTGTCCAACTCAAAAAAGGTTTTATTGAAAAAAAACTATTTCTAATTACAGGTATGTGCTGTGTTCGATATGCTATATTCGTAAAAATAAAAAATTAATTCTTTTCTCAATAATTTAAAAGGTGAATCACTACAAATAATAATAAGTAGAAAAATTTCGCTCTAAATTTCCAGTTACATTTTCTTTTTTTTTTTTCTTTAACCAACAAAAAAAAGAACCACAATAATAATCTAAAAATATCTAAATGTAGTAAGAAAAATTGGTCGACTTGTTTAATATTTTCGAAATATTAAATTATTCATAATAATATCATAATAATTTATTTAAATTTCAAGACCACATTGAAGAAATTCGGTTTTAAAAAATTAATTTTGAAAATTTAATATTGAACATTCAATTCAATAAATTAAAATATTCAAATACTTTAAATAATTGTAATTACTTAATTAAACAATTAAATTTTGAAACATATTTCCAATTGTTTGGTAATTATTGTTTTCGTCAGAATCTTTCATCGTCAAAATTTCTTTTTTTGTACACATTTTACTCTCAATTGAAAATTACAATTAATATGGAGAAAGAAATATTTCGTAAAATACAATTTATTAGAATTTATTTTGTCGAGAATGAAATTTAGTAAAAAGTGAATGTTAAAAAAATTAAAATGTAAATTCGATTTCTAAAATTAAGAAAAGTGAAAATAAAGTCGAAGAATTAAAATTCCAAAAATGAAAATAAATTTAATTAAAATTAAAAATGGGAAATGAATTTAAGAATTAAAATTACAAAAATGAAAATAATTTCAGTTAATAAAATTAAAAAAGGTGAAAATAAATTTAGTAATTAAAATTGAAAACGGAAATTAAATTGAAGAATTAAAATTAAAAACAAATTCAGTAATTAAAACTTGAAAAAATCGAAAATAAATTCAAGAATGAAAAGAAAAATTGAATTGTAAAGAAATCGAGTGTAAAAACTGGAGTATTTTGACATTGAAAGCTTCTGCAATTAATAACCTGATTAAAAACAAATTCTGTCATCGTTAAAATCTGAAAAAATTATTTCTAAGTGGAAATATCGCTCCAGGATTTTAAATACAATGGATTTAAAGCGTTTTTGATATTTTTATCAGATTTATTAGCGGACTGTTAGCTCTGTTAGAGTGTTATGTATCCTTTACGTAATTATGGAAAAGAACCAACACCAGGAAAATTGAGCTTGCATTTTTGTTGTCTTTTTTATTTGTTTTTTTGTTTGTTTGCTACTTTTTCAGTCAAACTTTGGGAGCTTCTCAGTTTCTCCATTAGAATAGTTAAAAAATAGTTTTTAACAATTTTAAAAGAGTCTTAAATTAATTTTTAAAATTACTTTTCTTTTTATTCTATCAACTTTTCTCATTCCGTTAATCACTGCACCAATTTTTTCTTCCTCCTTTTAAATTAAAAATTATTGACCTATATGGCAGCTTGTTTTGGTCCCTTATCGAATTTTATTATCTTTCCAGTACATAATTGTACCCAAAGAAATTATTCCTTACGCAATTTTACTGTCTTTTTTTTTGTTTTTTTTAATTCACTTTCATTCGGTTGAGAAAAAACGATTGGAAATTTTTGTTTGTAAATTTTGCATAAAAGAAAATGGAAAATCTTTTATAGCGACAATTTTTTTTTCTTTGAAATAAATTAGGTGCGTTTTTCAAAAATGTCGGTGCTGTCTAAATATATTTGAAAAAATGGGGAAAAATGAAACACATATCGAGAATATACAATACAGGCATGCATTAATACTAATCACACAGTAAGAACTGATTTTATACGTAAAAATTGTCAAAAATCTATTCTGTAAACTCTACCAAAGTCAAAAAAAAAGAAAAAAAAAATTCTCATCACTGAAAAAGCGAAATTCATAATCACAAGTCTCACAGCTGGTAATTTAATAAATTAGAATCTATGTTTTTTTTGCTCTCACTAAAGAAACAATAATTAACTTAATTTTTATTTTCCTTGAAGGAAATAACTGGAAATCAGCAATCACATCGATTTTTATAATTAAAAATTCATTAGTCTACTTACTATCTATTTACAAATAAATTATGCACAAAATATAATTTTAACTTAGTTCTTAGAAAATATACAAAATATTAAATATCAGCAAATGTATTTTTTAAAATAAAGCTAAAAGAGAAAAAAAAGAAAAAATGAAATAAAGAAAGGAAAAATTTTTTTAAATAAATAAAAAAAATAAAATAATAAAAAGTTAATATTGAAAATATTTTATAGAATGAGAATTAATCATTCTTTTGATTTTAATCAACTTTACGTAGAATTAAAGCTTTAAATTTAGTATTTTAATTGCAGAAAAATGATCTTATTCTACAAAATACACGAGTTTTTAAATAATTTTTTTTCTAAATATTATTTAAATAAAAAGTAGGCATTTAAAATTTATTTCATAAAAAGAATTTGCTCACTTTGAAATTAAATACTTAATTTTACGATTAAAAAAATTGTTACAAATATAAATAATTCATTAAATTTTCATTTCAAATGGAAAATTAATGTTTTCAAAAATTTGTTTAAAAATATAATAGTTAAAAAAAATAAAATCGAATAAAACAATAACGTTTCGGACAGTTTTGTCGCAATTAAAAATTCCTTTTCTCCTCGAATCGAAAAATTTTTTGTAAGATTTTCACGAGAAAAAAAAATTTGCAATAAAATTATTTCATCTTCCCAAAAGAATTTAAAATTCATTAAAAAAATAATTTTATATCCACAAGAAAAATTAAAATTTATCAAAAATATCTCCTCGAATGGAAATATAATTTTTATAACACTTACACTTCATTGGCACAAGAAAATTAAAAATTGTTTTAAAACCGAAATATAATATTCATAAAATTTTTTCTCGAAAAGAAAATTTTAAATTCATCAAAAAAAACTGTAATATCAAACAGGTATTGAAAATCAAATTCTTTAATATTGAACACAGAAATGGTTAAATAAACAAAATTTTTCAAATAATATTTCTATATTAGATAAATAATTAAAAATAAAATATATATTGAGACTGTCAGAAAAAAGTCCAATAAGAGAATATTGACAATTTAAACTTTTTTCAATATTTGTTTGTGATAAAATATACTTTATTATATTAAACATTTAATAATAAAAAAAATTAAAAAAATATTTCATAGATTGTAATTTATGCATAAAAAATATTTAAAAAATGATAATAAAAAAAGATAAAAATAATAAAAAAAATATATAAAGAAAATTTATAACTCTGATCCTAAATTTTCCATTTAAACAATTTTTTTTACTGATCTCTCGTCCCTTATTTAAAAAATTCTGTCTGTGGACAAAAACTAAAGCCAGTTGTGAGACTTGTAAGTTTAATAATTGATCGAGATCAAAATTATTGATCTAATTAAAAAAAATGAGAAAAAAAATGTCTACAATAAACATTACTCTTTATTTACGTATACTAATCTCCATCGAAATCACTTACGAGTGGAGTGGATGTTTTCCTCGGAAAGGCCTGCTATGAACAAACGTTCATTCGTTACAAACTATCAAACTCTCAAAATAAAAAAAAACATTTCATCGTGCAATTATTTTTCTAGATATTTATCCAAATATTTTTCAAGAGCTTCTTCTTTTTCAAGATCTTCTTTAAGATATTTTTTAAAAACAATTTATTCTTTTCAATCAAATATACGCGATTTCTCTTTCACACACGCACACAAACACATTTTTTTCCCTTTATTTCTTTATTTCTTGTTCGTACGAAAGAATCTCTGTGTATTTTGAAAATGTGGAGAAGTCGAATTACTACCCTCGGAACTACGACGTGTAAAATTTAACGAATCACTAATTATATCGCAATTAAAATTTGTCGGCTCTGACTTTTGCCGCCGTTCAAAGTCCTGACTAATCTCAGGCCTCGCGATCCTCTCATAATCAGTTAAATTGTCCGTGCTCTTAAATTTTGGACTCAATAGCGCTTTACTTTCGGAATTGTGACTAATTTGAAATTCCTCATAATTCGACCACGTACTCGAATGATGTAAAGTACGATGTTGATCGGAATTTAATTTCTTGTCCAAACAAAATGTGAGTGAATTTTTCGATTTGAAACTATCGTTCGAATGATCGTCATCGAGATTACAGAGCGCGGCCTCAAGACATTCGAAATCAACGCCTTCCCGCGAATTCGCAGCCAGGAAACGTGGCGTTGATAAAGAAGATGAAGAAATGTCAATTTCATTTTTCGAAAAAATGTTACTACTACTACTACTACTGTCCTCGAGAACGCTGTATTCGACTTTTGCCGAAACTTTATCGTCTAGTGTATCCTTACTACCCCACGCTCTCATTTTTGTAAACATTCTCAGGGGACTTTTCGAAAGACGTGATTTATGACAACGTTTCATTCCAATGGAATTCTCGGGACTCGATTCCAAACCGTCAACATCATTAACACGAACTGTTATCGAACTCTTTCGCTCGGCACTATGTGAATTCAATGAGCCCTTTCGTGAACCTGACGGCGAACGGAAAAATTCAGCCAACGAACTGAGTCGCGATTCAGAACTATCACGTCTCTTTGATTCCTTTGATTTGCTTCGATCACGTTTTTTCACTCGTTTCGCAGTGCCAACTAAAGTCGATGCAACGCTATGTACAAATTTTGTCGAATCATCGCGTGAATTTTTTATTATACCTGAGGAATGTCTCGTTGAGCGATTAAATTCTTTAGTCTCAAATTCACGTGAATTGGATAAATCAAAATCTATTGTTGTCGTTGTTTCTTCAATATCGTCATTTGCGTCGATTCCAAATTCGGAATATTGTTGTTGTTGTTGTTGTTGATATTGTGGAATGTCACAAGCACTCGCTTGATCGTCAATTAAATTATTTGCGGAGGAATACAATTTTTTTGAGATGGGGTTACCTATTTCCTGAAGAAGTGGCGAGCGATGCGCGTTTGCAAGCAAGGCAGTACGTAGTGGAGTCTTTTCAAGATCTGGTGCGGAGCGCGACCATCTTTTCCCACCTGGTGATGCGGGATTTGGTGGCTGGGAGATTATTGCACCGCGTTCACGTTGATGAAGTGTTGATGGTCCCCAGGTCTTACCCTTAACTCCATCGGCTGGTACTATAGGGGAAACAACAAAAAAAAAAAGAATTCCAAAACACTACTTGCTACTGTACTTTTTACTACCTACTTTTGCTGCACACACTGTCGTCTTGAGTTGCACATCATTTTACCTCGATGTCGACAATGATTTTCAGCAAAAAATAATAAAATAAATATAAATAAAAAAAAACTTTGTTCATAAATATACAACTTTCAGAAAAATGTATAAATTTAGTGAAAGCAACAAAATAATAAAAACAAAATTTGTTGAGAGATGAAGAGAAAAAAAAGGTAAATTTGGACTTTTCACACCATGCTAGTAGAGTGTAGATAGACATTTTCAAATTCAAACGAATCTACTAAGCACGAACAACACGTCTTTCAAGGTGTCAAAAGTAACAATTCCATAATGCTCAGTGAGTGTTAAATAGACAGCCATAGGTCATTCAAATGTGTAGCGAGAAATTTTAAAAAAAACTTTAATTATTAAATAACTTATTTTCATTTGAAATTCCTAAACATCAATTTTCTTAATTCTACTTTTTTAATTTAAATAATGAATTACAGTTAATAATATTAAAATACAATCGAGGCGTCACTGAACTATTGTCTCTTGTTGGTAATATTTTTAAATCAAACATCAAATTTAATTACTTTTATTATTCTTAAAATTTGAAAAAAATAATTAAAACAGTTTACCATATGAGACGGAAAATAAAGCGCGATGTCTCAAATATTATACAATTTTCTTAATTGTAAATTAAAACAATAAATTTCAAACTTAAATTTGCAATCACAATCAATTTATAATCAATAAAATAAAACATACTTTTTTAAGTTCTAATTAGATTTGCTACATTTTTTTCTACTTATGGCTGTCTACATTAAACACTGACTACGTCTACAAGTCGATATACAAATTATTTGCAAATGCAGTATTCAATTACTGTTATTGCAATAGATTAGAAATATTAACTTTAATGATAAAGTAATTAAGACCTCGAATCGATTTTAAGACGCAAAAAAGTCGAAAATATAATAAAAAATTCAAACTTTAAAAGAATTTAATTTTAAACCTTTTCAAAATTTAATTATTTCTAAAAATTCACACAATGTTTTTAATATTTTCAATTATCTAAAATTTTAACTAAAATTCATTTTTAAATTAATTTTTATTCAAAAGTTCTACGAAAATTCAATTATTAAAAAAAATAGTACAAAAATTAATAATATTTATTGTTTCGTAAAATTAATCTTTTTCTATAAATTTTAATAAAATTTTAAAAGTATAATTTCTCATTCATGAAATTTGTTTAAAATTTCATTGAAAATAATTGAAATTCTGCGATAATTATTATTGACTCAAGAATTTAATTATTTTCATAAACAATACAATTTTTTACCATATTTTAATAATTTAGAAAATTTTAATAAAAATTCTACGCGAGAATTCATTTACTTTTATAAATAATAAAAATCTTCTTAGGAGTTCAATTATTATTATAATAATATTTATTGTTATAAATATAACAATAATAATTTAAGATTTTTATTATTTATAAAAGTAAATGAATTCTCGCGTAGAATTTTTATTAAAATTTTCTAAATTATTAAAATCTGGTCAAAAATTGTATTGTTTATGAAAATAATTAAATTCTTGAGTCGAATTTTATAAAAACTTTTTAAATAATTGATTTTTTTTTAATTCCACGTAAATTCTATTTTAAATAATTGAATTCCTATTAAATTTTTTATTATCTATCAAAATAAATGTTTCCGTACAACTTCTCTAAGATTTTTGTAAAAATAATTGAATTCTTTTGAAAAATTTTTATTAAAATACTTACTGAATATTAAAAGTCATTGATTTAGAAATTTTTATTTTGAAAATTATTGAAATTTAGCCAATATTTTTATTAAAATTTTGAAAAATATTTTCGAAAATAAATCAATTCTTACGAAGAATTTTAAAACTTTTGCCAATAAGTGAATTTTGCAAAGAATTTTATTAAAATTTGTGAAAAAAATTAAATTTCTAGGAAAAATTATATTATTTATGAAAATAATTAAATTTTGCAAAGAATTTTATTCAAATTCCTTAAAGTAATTAAATTTATAGGGATAATTTTCTTATTTATCAAGATTATTGAATTGCTTTGAAGAATTTTATAAAAATTTTTTTAAATCATTTAAAAATGAAATTAAGTTATTTAAGTTTTTTCAAAGTCAAGACGTTGTGCGCTAGAATAATTAGCGATTTTCAACAAGCGCTTAAAATAATAATTGACACTTGTAAACGTAGCCATTGGTTTTACTTGTTGGTGATAAGAAAAATAGTATTTTCGTAACTCACATGCTATTGCTCGAAGTCGAGGAATACTCGGCGAACCAGGCGGACTATTCGGCCTGGAAGGATTTCTATTTTTCCCTCTGTCTAGAGCCGTGTGCTGCACGGTGATTGTATGTCGAAAATCTAAAATAAAAACCTCTTTATAAATATTTAAACATACAAAAATCAATTATTATTATTATTATTATTATTATTATTATCAGTTATAATTAATTTAAAAAACAATTCAAACAATTACCAGACGGTGCACTAATATTACTCCCAGGTTCTTTTTTATTGAGTTTCAATTTCGATTTCTTGAATTTACCCCGCCTCTTGTTGGGAGTCGGGGTAGTTTGTTGGATAATCATAACGATTAACTCCCGTTCCAAGAGATCGATTTCCCTCTCAGCTAATTCCTGTTCTCGTTGCCTTAAATTTTCCTCATGCTGTCTCTGTTGCACTTGTGCCTTGGTTAACTCTTCTTCCCTGCAGCGCAATTCCTAAATGAAGATAGAAAAACAAATTATTATTTTTTAAACATGAAGAGAATATTAACGAAAAAAAAATTACTAACTCTATAAATAAATACTAAACAAAGTTTAGTGTAACAAAAAAAATACTATATTGCCATGAAAAAGAGCAAGAGGGTCTTACCTCTTCTAAGGAGCGACATTCCTTTTGAATAGCATTTGACAAAATTTAAAGTGTTACCGATAATTTGAAACAAGTTCGGAAAAAAAGAAAAACACTTGCAAATATATTATAAGATGTGAAGAAAGTTTCTCTACACAATAGTTTTTATTCTATTGTAGAATTTTTATTCTACAATATAGTGAAATGAATTTTTATTGTGATTGGTATGTATAGAATGATATATATGTAATTCGTTTAATAATTAATGATTATAACATTTCTAGTGATTACCTTTTCTTTCATGCGCAATCCATGAAGAACTTCTTCAATCTCAAGTCTCCAATCGTCCTGCATCGTGTGAAATGATTCGTGAGGTGTGGCAGCAAAAGCACTTCGAACATCATCCAATGCTTGTAAAATTTCAACGAAACCTGGTCTACAGTGGCTGTCTGACGACCAACAGGCTGCAAAATTCATTTTTCAAAATTGTTATTAAAAAATCCAAGACCCACAAAAAAGAATTTTTTCCAGTTGATTTAAGTAAAAAAAAAGAACAAATAAGCAACAGATAATAATTTAAAGAAAAACAAACAAATAATAATATGAACAATTTTTTTTAGCAACCAAATAATCAAGTAAAATTTTACTGAAATATAAATACTATTTTTTATTCTTTACCTTCCATGAGAAATCTCCATGGCTGTGGGCAAGTTGAGGGTATTGGCAAGGTAAGTTTATTCACAGCAACTCCATAAGCAACTGCTAAGGCATCTATGCCTTTGTATGGCGTTTCACCAGTTAAAAGTTCCCACAAAAGAACACCGTAACTGTAAGAAGAGAGAAAACAATAAATCAATTAATTAATTAAAAAAAATTAATTTTAAAATAAAAAGTAAATTTAATTGACAAGCAATTTGAGACATTAATTAATGAAATATACCTCCAAACGTCGCTTGCTTTACTGAATGTACTTTTTTTGATAACTTCTGGTGCCATCCAAGCATAAGTGCCAGCTGCCGACATACGAGTCGTTTTGTAGACTTCTCTTGCCAATCCAAAATCCGTTATTTTCAGTGTTTTATATTGAAGATCGTCGTTTTCTATCGGTTCACTAAGTAACACTAAAAAAAGCGAAAGCAACAAAAATTTCACTTTAATTTTTATATTGAAATAAATAAACAATTCCTTTTTTATTTATAAAGAAATTTTTTTCCATTTTTGGAAGATGATAGAAAAAAAAATTAAAAAAGAAAAACAATAATCTTTTCCTTCTTTCCATTTGCTCGACTCGTTAATTTCATTGTTTAATTATTTTTGACGACTAAGTGATAGAATAATAATTATACATATTTGTTTGAAAAAAAAAGAATGTAAAGAAAAGAAACCATCACACCTTCGAAAAAAAATGAATAATGAAATAATTACCATTGGAACTTTTCAAATCTCTGTGAATAAGACTAATTGGAGCTTTATTATGAAGATAGTCCATTCCGCGAGCAATTTGAATTGCCCAATCGACAAGTACATCTGGCCTGATCTTCCTACCGCTAAGAACCCTATTGAGACTACCACCGCGAGCATATTCCATAACAAGACACATGTTTGGCATTTTTAAACAAACTCCCTCGAGCTGAACAATATTCTCGTGCTTAAGGAGCCAAAAAAGTTTCGCCTCCTGTCGAACATTCTCCAATGTGACACTAGGCTCTTCATCAGGATCTTGGCGCGCTGCTTTAACAGCGACTTCATGTTTCTGCCAAAATCCTCTGGAAATTTTTTGAATAGAAAAAGTATTTTAAAAAAAAGTGTTTCAAAAAGTCTATTAATAATTAAGAAATTGTTTATTTCTTCTATTTCACTTTTACCTGTAAACTTTTCCAAATCCACCGACTCCTATCACCTCTTCTAGTTGTAATTCTTCGAAATCAATTTCAACAGGATGAACATTATCGATCACCGATGATACCCTATCGATTGCTTCCGCTTCAATGACAAAATTTGCCGGGAAAATGCCAACTTTTCCCCGGATCTTCCCAGTCCACCAGCCTTCATCACCAGAAATCTTTGAATCCTTGGATAAGACCTAGAAAAAATCAAATTTTATTAATTAGTCTCTTATAGTCTGATTCCTCTCTAAAAAATATTTTTTCTCTCATAAAATTAATTCAGTGAATTAATATTACTTCATCTTCATTCTTTAATTTTAAGCATACTTAATATTTCAAGTTATAAGAATTGGCTAAAGTTTCGAACGAAATTTTTTCCCACCTTAAGTGTTTTAAAAAATTACTATCCAATAAAAGAAAAATAATTGACATTAAGCAATATTTAGTTTAGAGTTAATTTGTTTTGTTCTAAAAAAAATTTTTTTTGTATAGAAATACAAACTAGATGGAGCAAAAGAAAGAGAACGTAAATTAAGAAATTTTGTTTCAATTTTTATAATAAAAAATGTAGGATTTAAATTTCCCTCTGACTTCAGCGAGGTTTATTAATGAACCAGTTTCTAAATAAATGAATATTAGAAAAATATCGAGAGATTTGAGATTGTCTTAAAATTTCTATGCAGTATTTTCTTATGCATTCTGCAGCAAGATTGTGTAGGCATATTATTTACTAGATGCATAGATAATTTTACATTAGTCGTGAAAAGGATACTGTGAAACATACGTTTATTTACATAAATTAGAATAAATGCTCCTTTTACTATTAAACTTACTTCTCTGTATTTTGTCACAGTACTAGGAAGTGATTGCATTAAAAATGTATAAGAAAGGTCTAGAAAAATAAAATATTCTTCATTTGAATTTAGAAAAATTTCAAAGAACTCCCTTTTAAAATTTACAATAATTCTATACTATTCTGAATTTTTATTTTATTTCATGTAAAAAATGAAAAAAAAATTAAAATATAAACAAAATTAAAAAGAAAATTGTGCTTTATATTTAGATTTTGGTTTTTTTTAAAGGAGAAATCTATTTTTTCCCCAATGTGAGAAATTATTTGTGATGGATTTTTTTTTCTACTTTCAGTTACTGTACCACTTTCGAATCCATGTTCCTTATTACGTAAGACTTATTTTTAAAAAAATGGTATTAATTTTGTTTCAATCATGAGCTGAATATTGCGAAAAATGTTTAGTTGTAGAAACATGAAAATACTTGGAATTTGAAAACAGTTTGAAAAGAATTTCAGGGTTGCCTAAAAAATGTACTACTTTTGTTTTTATAACTTTATCTTGATTTCCAGACATTTAGGAATTTCTTTCATGGTAAAATTATCCAAAAATATCAATAACTCTATTTTTAAATAAAAATTTTATCATTATTATTTTGCAATAGGTTTTTAAGAATATAAATTTTCATTTTATCAATTTTACTATAATTTTCCCAAAATTATTTCTATCAATTCAATTATTTGAATTAAAATTAATATTCTAGATTTTTTAACTAAAATTTTCTTTAAATCGATTATTTTGAATAATGTTTGAAAAAATTCTGAGAATTTTTAAATTCATTTGTTTACAATTTATTTAATTTTACTATCAGAATTCAACTATTATTACCAGAAGTACAAAAGTAAATAATTTATTGAATAATTAAATGTTTCTAAGAAATGAAATTCTCATCAAGAATTTTATAAACGAAATTTTAAATAATTAAATTATTCCGAAGAAAATTTTAAAAGATTTGTAAATCATTTTTAAAAATTTATATGAAATTTTATTATTTACGAAAATAATTAAATATTGCAGTAGAATTTCACTAAAATTTTTGTATAAATAATTGAATTCTTTTGGAAAATTTTTATTAAAATACTAAATATTGAAAGTCATTGAATTGAGGATAATTTTTAAAAAATAATTGAAATTTTAAACATATATAATTGAATTTCCACGAAGAATTTTATTACTTTTGAAAATATTTAAAAATTCCACCGAAGAATTTTATTATTTATGAAAATAATTGATTTTTCGCCATAAAATTTATTTTACATCATTTATTTCAACGAAAATTGAAATTCTTTCGAAAAATTTAGTTAAAATTGTAATAAAACTAATTGTATTCATAAAATGAGGAATTTAATTTAAACTGTATTGAAATTAATTGAATTAATTAATTAATTCATTCATTCAAAATTACTAATGCAATTCTTTAAAAGAATTAAATTATCTCAATATGAAGCAAAATTCCTCCTAGAAATTTAATTATTTGAAGGAATTTTAATCAAATTCTTTGCAAAAACTCAATTTTTTTATTAATAACAATATTTATTAAAAAAATTGAATTATCTTCAAAATAATATTGTTATTTTATTATTCTTTATAAGAAATAACCGAATTCTTAACAAAAAATTTATTTTATGTATGGAAACCAATTTTATTTGATTAAAAAAAAATTAAAATTCTTTATAGAAATTTAGTTAAAATTGTTTTTAAAATAATTAAATTCTTTAAAAGAGTTTTTATTAACATTTTTAAAAACAATTAAATTCTTTGAAGGGATTTTATTTATATTGAATTCAATTTCCAATAATAATTTTCAATAATTCAATTTTTATAATGAATATTGTTATTTATCAAAAAGAATTGAATTTTGCAAAGAATTTGATTAAAATTCCTTCAAATAATTCTAGGAGGAATTTTGCTTCATATCGAGATAATTTAATTCTTTTAGAGAATTGAATTAGAACTTTTGAAATAGTTAAATATAATTTAAAAATCCAACTAATTTAAAAAGAAATTGTATTGTATTGTAATTATTAAAATTTTCCAAAAATGTAAGTTCTTTAAAATTACTAGGCAATTAAATTCATTCGAAATTCAAATTCTCTAAAATATAAAATTGGAAACCTTTAGAAATCCAATTACTTTTAAAAATTATAAACACAACTCTTCTAAAAAACAAATTAATTTTGAAATATTTAAGTAAATTTATTCATTGAATAATTCATGAGAAATATCATTTTTTATAGTTTTTCAAAAATTAAGTTATTCAAAGAGAAATTATTGTCAAAAATAGAAAAAAATGAAGGTTTTGTATTTGAATTCGTAGTAATTTCCTAGTTTACGAAGTAATTGAAAAAATCGCAAAAATTTAGAATTTCATTAAGAATTCTAAAAATTAGATTTTTTCATTTCTTTTGATCAAAATTTCCAACTTTTTTTTCCGATTTCCCTCACTTGTGCGGCAAAACCTGAATTAAAAATAAAATATTGAAGAGGAAACTTTTCCCTAAAAAGCGATTCATTTAATATGCAAATAATGTTTACCTCAACAGTTTCTCCTCGTTGCAATGACAACTCGTCCTCTCCCTGTGCGACGTAATCAAACTGGGCAGTAAAGAGAGTCGTACTGTTGTCCTGTCGAGATTGAGAGGAGGAATGCGTGCCATGGGAAGGACTAGTTTGTTGTGAAATTGTTCTTGCTGTTCCACCGCTGTGTGTGTCGGACACACTGCTATCTGACATAGTGCTCGGAGTACGACCGTATGAGTAGTTTTTGCTAAAAAAAAAATACAATTAAAACAATTATTCTCATTGCAAAAATGAAAATCACTTTTTTTCATATCACATCATTTTCTAAACATTCAAAATAAACCTGTTTCACGAATTTATTAACACTGAGTTCAAAAAAACATTAATTATAACTCCAATAATTTATTTCTTTTCTCAATGGCAATTAATTTTAGCTCAATAGTAAGAATAAAATTTATCTCTCATTGCCTATAAAAACAAGTGAATAAAATTTCCCCCAAATCTATATTTTTAAGAGATGATAAATTCATGAAAAATTTTTAGTTTTGAAAACTGAATAAATATAATTATACGAGAGAATGGGTTTTCCGTTAAAGTATTATTTATTATTGCCTTATCTAATCTAAAGCTAATACTGAAAAACACCTAATAAAAAAAAGGTACTAAAGTATTTTCTCTCAGAAGGGTCTTTATATATTAAACTTTGACAAAAGGAAACATTCACTTAAGAGAAAATTGAAAAAGGATTTAAAATTTCACTTGTTATTGAATTTCGTATTTAAATGTAAATAAATACATAATTATAACCGGAGAAATCGTAATTCAATACACATTACTTGCTTATCTAATCTGAAAATTCATTGTATAAAAAAAAATCCTATTGTTTCATATATTGTTTTCTTTTCTCTTTTCGCTTCTGTTTACTATAGTTTTCGGGTTTCCAAAAGTAAACTGTTATGGAGATTGAAAATATTTATTCAAATTACTCAAAAGAATGAATTTCGAGGAATTTGGTTAAAAACGCGACGATATTTACCTAAATTGTGTGGTGACTCTACTGATGTGTTGATACCTGGGGGAAAGTGTGGCCGTATTTGGATTAAGGGGTTGAGAGCAGCCATTCTCTGAATAAAGTAATAACCGCTCGCTCCGATGACGAGCGTCCGGTTGTCCGTGGTCCATCAAGATAGACAAGCCTCTTGCCGATAGCCCGGCTGGCGGCATATGGCACCGACCCTCTTCTTACCTCTCTTTCTTGTGTATTTTAATTTACAAATCTCTTTGTCAGCTTTGGCCTTATTTGTTTTCCCCTGGCGACTTGTCTCACAAGAATCGTAAACATAAGTCGATGGCACTGACATGTGTCACTTGCTCCAAAAGGGTTTCACCACCACATGAATTTCAAATATACAATTCACCAACCACCGTCTCCACGTACATCTTTACAATCATAAAAACATCATTTATCGAATTTTTCCCGCCTTTAAAGAGCCGACGCCCTTAAAAAAAATGTCAAAAAAAAACAACAACAATCAAATTTAACTTTGCAAAAAAAAAAAAGAATCCTAATTCTGCGGGGATGAAAATGAATTAAGTATCACTTATTCGTTACCACCACCACCACTTTCACCCTGTGTGGTGAAAATCACTGGTTCCAAAATACCGGCATTTTCATTCTTTTAAAAAAAAATTTACAATTATTAAATGCAGTCTCAAGTAGGTCCACGAAAATCACAGTAAACACAGGGGGGAAAACCCAAAAAAAGAGTCTTTGATAAGAAAAAAATGTCACCCAAAACAGTGTTAATACCGCGTCAGGGTGTGTATATACTTTTAACACTCGGTGTTATCCTCTAGGTCCTGGGTTTACGGCCCAAGCCGTCGAAGGCTCGCCTCCCCATCGACACGGAGTTTTCTGCGTCGTCCCGCAGAACAACACCAATGATCTGCATTTAGCGAAAAAATTAAGCAACACTCACGGCAATAACCTAAAGAACGCCATGTTCATCTGACGCAATTTGACGGCCCCACAGTCGTGTCGTTGACGTTGTTCACACACACCCAACTTTCACACATATGCATATATGTTAAAGATATATATCTCTGCCCATGATATCGTGTGTGCGCATATGTGTGCAAATAAATAATACATAACCCTATTTCAAATTACAGCCCCCATTTTGTTGTTATTTGCAAGCAAATTGTGTTGAATTTCCCCCAGGGATATTATATCTATTTATTCAAATAACGCTAAATATGCTGAATATGCTGAATATAAACAATTTGCAAAGATTTTGTTTATTTTTGAAAGTATTTACGTCTTACGTAAATGTCTATGTGTGTGTGGAGAAACGATCTTACGTTTTCAAGCTTGGCGAGTGTGAACGAACGTAAGGTTTTGGAAACTTACGCCCCGTTCATGCTGCCGTCACGTTTTGAGAAAATAACAAAACCCATTTTTATTTCTTAACCCTGTTTCTTATTTTGTTTAATAAATATATATTCAATTATTGTTAATTTCTCCATAGTACTTGAATTTAAACAATTTTTTTTAAATTTGAAAATTTAAAATTCAGTTATGAATGTTACGAAATTACGAATATTTTTAACTGTATAATCTTTTGTTATTTACAATATTTTCGTTTTAAGTAAATATTAACTTTTTGAAAGTAATTACGGAGTTAATTAAATTAATTACTTATTATATACAAATAAAACATTTTTAAATTTGAAAAACTAAAGCCCTGATCACAGCCACGTTTGAAAAAATTGTTAACGAGAGTCTCTGAAGGATTAAGATTTCGCTGCGCGCGCATCGGTGAAATGCTGAATATTTCCCAACCCTGTCAATTGTTGATATAATAACAATACAAAATGCTATTTAAATGATTTAAAGGGATTTAAAACGACAAGTTCCAGACAATGACTGATATGGTTGAGACAAATGGTTATTAATTAGTTTTTGCAAAGAAAAGTTGATATATACATTTATTCGAAAACTTAAAGGACTGAAAGAATTAACCTTAAAATTATCGCCACGTCAACCGTCAAACATCGTCAACATTTATAATTTTAAACGTTTTGAAAGAAAAGTATTCCGTAATCTTTCTATTCATCCAAGAGGCCCAAGGGTCACGCCACTTGCTGGCAAAGAACAGTTAATTCTGTATAATAATGCCATATACGGAAGATTACATCCGAAATAAGTTGATAAAAGACCTGGACGCGGTACACGTGGTATGTATTTACTATTTTTCAATTTTTCTCTATTTTGAATTAGATAAATAACCGAAAAAACTAATTATTTATGTAAATATACTTTTTTGCTTACTTTAAAAAAGATAAAAATGAAGATTCTACAAAGAGACTTTAAAATTGTGTTTAAAATTATATTTCGGAAGTTCTGAATGTTCAAACGAAGGAAATTTGTTTACTTCATTAAATTGGAACTATTGACAATAAATTTTATATTAAAAATTAAATTATATTATTAATTAGGTTTTTTGAACGTTAAACTAAAATTTTTTTATTTTAATAATTAATTTTTTCAAATAGTTTTGGTAAAAATATTTCGTTCCTTTTGAAATTTCAACTCTTGTAGATCATAATATTGAAACTATATGAAGTATCGAAACTAGAAATTGAAACTAAAAATATGGAATTATTGATGTTCCGAAAGTTCTGAACGTTCAAACGAAGAAAATTTGTTTCCTTCTTCGAAATTAAAATTTTTCTTACAATAATCTTGTGTTAAAAAATAAATTATGAGTGACAATTCTTTTTTAAATTAGTCGCACTAATTTTTGTAAATAGTCAATAAGAACACTTGGCTAAAGAATAATATAATTATGAACATAAATTTTTCTTTTCTAAATTGATTGTGAATCCTAGTATTTTTTTACAGGATCGGCAAATTTTCTAAATAAAACAAAACAAAGCCTAAAAAAATAATAATGCAGGAAAAAATACAAATTTTTTGTGTGATTAACGTGGCTCTTATTTTACGATGGTGCGTTACCTATCATCCTTACAGTGGAGAAGGCAAACCACCAATGTTTGGTGATTACGAGGCACAGCGACATTGGCAAGAGATAACAGTGAATCTTCCTGTCGAGGAGTGGTACAAGAATTCCACTAAAAATGATCTCGAATATTGGGGCTTAGATTATCCCCCATTGACTGCATATCACAGTTTTATTCTAGGAAAACTAGCTGGGAAATTAAATCCAAATTATGTCGCTCTACACAAATCACGTGGATTCGAATCAGTGGATCATAAATATTTTATGCGACTCACTGTCTTCTTGGCGGATATTTTCACTTTTTTGCCAGCTATTTTGTTCTTTATCTACATCGTCGTGAGGAAATCGAAAGAATCTCGGAGTATTTATTTTTTTTGTGAGCGTGCTTCCCTTTTGGCTGTGATTCTCTTCTATCCGGGTTTAATTTTAATTGACTACGGTCATTTTCAGTATAATTGCGTATCCCTGGGGGCATTTGTCGCCGCCTGTGGGGCAATTTTGAATAATTCTCTGAATCTCGGTTCTTTTCTGTTTATCCTGGCGTTGAATTATAAACAAATGGAATTGTATCACGCTCTTCCGTTTTTTGTCTACATTCTCGGGACGAATACGCCGATTAATAGACGATTGATTTCGAAGTGTTGGTCGAATTTATTTTACGTGACGTGTACGGTATTGGTGACTTTTCTTCTCGTTTGGTTTCCCTTCGTTTGGAATGGAAGGACATTTTTCAGTGTTATCGTGAGACTGTTTCCATTGGCGAGAGGTGTGTTTGAGGATAAAGTGGCGAATATTTGGTGTACGATTAATGTTGTATTTAAATTGAGATATTTGTTTGAGAATATACAGTTGGCGCAAATTTGCCTCGTCACTACGACAATTGCCCTATTGCCAAGTTGCTTCGATATGTACTTTCGACCGTCGAGGGAGAAATTCATTATTGCGCAAATTAATTCTTCGCTGTCATTCTTTCTTTTCTCGTATCAAGTTCATGAGAAGTCGATACTTCTTGCGGCAATTCCGGTCGCTTTGTACTTTCAATACGAACCGTTTGCCTGTTTTTGGTTTCTCTTGATATCGTCCTTTAGTATGGTACCATTAATCATTAAGGACGGTCTTCTCATTGCATTTTTTGCGTTGACGATTTTTTTCGCCGTCTCGATTTCATGGATTTGGTTCACTGATTCGTATTTTTTGAATGAGGGAAAAGAGGAGCAGAGTACGAAAGTGAAGAAGGAAAAAACGAAAAGTAAATCAGGGAAGAAAGGAAAAACGAAAGATCAGAAGGAGAGTAAAAAAGTTGGTTTAGAAGATAGTTTAATGTCAATTAATGTCAAACCTTTGTTGACTATTGTTTTCTATTTGTCAATCGCGGGTTTTGTTCTTTTAACAATTTGCTGCAAGTTTGTGGAACCTCCGAAAATTTATCCGGATTTGTTTCCACTATTGTTGTCTGTTTATTCATGCGGACATTTTATTCTCTTTTGTTTGTACTTTAATTACCGCCAGTTTACAATGAAAACACGGGCGGGTAAATTAAAAATCAATTAATAATTTAGAATTTAATTTTTACATTTTGAATGTATTGAATGAAAAATGAATTGTGTGAAAAAGTCTCGTCTTGTGAAAATTCCGTCGAGTGTATAAAATTGTAAATTATTTTCTCATTTATAAAATTTGTATAATAAACTACAATTTTAATTATTACTTTCCTAGTCAATTAATGTATTTTATGGTTTCGAATCTGAAACAATTTATTTATTGCCCAAAATTTTATTAAATTCTTTGGAAAAATTTGAAACTAAGTGAATTTCTGTGAAGAAATTGATTCAGATTTAAGAATTTTAATAATAACAATTAATTACTTTAAATTTATTTTTTATTTCGAATCTGAAATCATTTAAAAACAAAATTTAAATCTGAAAACTAAAAATTGGAAATTTGCCTATTAATTCACATAATAATTTAATTTAACTTGTCGAACAAATAATTTGAGAAATGTTTAAAAAAAATGTCTTACGTAATAAATTTAGAAAACGATGTCAATAAAGAAATGCAAATTATAACGAGGTAAATAAACAGATATCTTAATGTGAAACCTTGAACGTTAAACCGAATTAAAATTGCACTTTATGTTAATTATTTGTTTCAGGAAGTTGTGGACCAATCCGATGGTTGTGGGGCAAAATTTGCGGCTGTCATAGTTTCGAGTAAATTCGAAGGAAAGACTTTACTACAAAGACACAGGTAACAAATTCTCAGTTACAGTTTTAGAATTCTAATTATTGATAATTTTAATGAAATGCAGTTTCATTGAGAGTTAATTTTAATTTCCAGATTAGTCAACTCAGTGTTGTCGGAGGAATTGAAAGATATTCATGCATTTTCGCAAAAAACATTAACTCCCGAGCAATGGGAGAAGGAGCGATCTTAGAGTTGTAGATAAAGAAAAACTTCTCGAAAAGAGTCGTAAATGTAGATTAATCGTTTCTAAGTTTGTATCATTTGATATTAATTTGTTTCCCATCGAATTTTTTTATCGAACCGTATCAATTTACATACGAAAATCGTTTACATACGAAAAAAATATTACATACAAAAAAACAGAATTAAAAAAATACGAAACTACAAAAATAGAAGAAAAATACAAGAAGGAAATAGAAAAATTGAAGAAAAAATAGAAAATGGCCGAATTCAAAGTATCAGCACCGGGAAAAGTAATTCTCTTCGGCGAGCATTCAGTCGTCTATGGAAAAACGGCAGTGGCTGCAAGTTTGGCACTACGAACAAATTTGGATTTTAAAGAAACTCTCGGCAAAAGTACCATTGAAATATCAATGCCAAAAATAAATCTACATCGAGAAATAGTTGTACAAGAAATAATTGATTACTTCTTCAGTGAATCGTCCATAGCATTATCATCCGGTCACGATGAATTTTACAAATACGTCCAAAAGTTTGTCGAGCAAATTAGTTATGAAACACCATCGCAAAAACAAGGTTTAGAGGCACTGTTTTACCTTCTAATTGGAATCTCCCACAAGGAAACATTAACGATAAGAGCATTCTATCTAAATTTGGATACAGAATTGTCAATTGGCTCTGGTCTCGGGAGTTCGGCATCGTTTGCAGTTTGTCTCGCAACCTGCTTCTATCATTGGTCGCGTTTGCAGAAGAATTTACAAACTTCCCTCGACGATTCACAATTAAGGGAAATATCGTCGTACGCCTTGGAATGCGAGCGAATTATGCATGGAACACCATCGGGAATTGATAATACAATTTGCACTTTTGGTTCTATTATTGAATTCAGAAAAGGTGAGTGCCTCATTCCAATTAGTGGCGCTAAAGTCATGAGGGTTTTGGTTGTTGACACGAGAGTTTCGAGGAATACGAAAACTTTGGTGGAAAGTTTCGCTCAATTGAGAGCGAAATATCCGAAGGTTATTAATCCTTTATTGGAATCAATGGATGGCATTGCTAAGGAAGCTTTGACTGTTATTAGAAGAATTCAGGAACTACCCGAGGCTCATGATGAATTATTGTTGGAAGCTTACAATGAGTTGATGGTGAGGGAATTTTCTATATTTCGTTTTTGAAATGATTTTACTAAACCTATTATTATAACTTATTTCTAGTTAATTCAATATTTTAAGTTTAATTAAATATTTTCCAGACATTAATAAAAGTAAATCAAGGATTTCTCAGTACCTGTAATTTATCTCATCCTTCGCTGGACGTAATTTGTGCGGAAGCGAAAAATTACGGCCTCGCTGGAAAATTGACCGGAGCTGGTGGTGGTGGTTACGCTTATATTCTCCTTCTTCCAAGTACTCCGAACGAAGTTATTGAAAATCTGTCTCAAAAATTAACTGCAAGTGGGTATACAGTCACATTAACTAATTTGGGAGGTTCCGGAATAGAAATTCACAAGTAACTTGAGTATTTTTTCCTATTCTTCTTCTTCTTCTTCTTTTATCAAGAGTACAAAAAAGGTGATATGGTTATATTTTAACTTATTCTAAATAAATAAAAACTATGTTAATTATTTCTTTATACAAATTAATAAGAAGACTGCTTCTTACATTTGTAAAATGAAAAAATTTCTTCACGAAATAAGAATATACTTTGGGAAATATATTTATCACTAGTACATTTATTTTGTAAGCAATAAATATTGCTTAAAATCCTTGTATGAAAAAAATAATTACACTTGTTTAGAATTTTTTCTTTTTCTTTAATTGTAAAAATGTATTATAAGTTTACATTTACACGATTTGATTATTATTATATTGCTTCAGGAAATTTTTTTTTATCACATTAGTGTTTTTTACTTTAGTTACATATTTTTTTTTATACAAAATTTTCTAAAAGTGAAAATGATATTTGAAAGTAAAGTATGAAATATCACAAAGACGAATGGAAGTTGTTGACAAATTAAAATTTTTATAGGAAGCTCTTAATATTCTTATACAAGTCAAATTTTCTAAAATAATACTATTCGCACTTTTTTTTTAAAGAATAAAGTACAGATATGAGAAAATTCTATTGCAATAAATTAAGAATTAACACAGTAAGTACAAATAATGTTATGTATGCATTTAAAACGAATATTTAGAAAATGATGTGATCTTCAACTATTTTTGACAGTTTTTACAGAACGATTACGATAATGTTAATTTGTAATTAATATTGATTACAATCAATTATTAGTAAATTAATTAAATTGGAGTAAAATTTCTTTATAAATTAATTAAAACATTAACATTTCTTGTTCAATTAATTAAAAAATTAATCATGAATAGATGTTATTTACTATAAACTACATCATTTTAAAAATATGAAACGAAGTATTAAACATTTCTGAATTCTTATAATTATTCAATAGTACTTTTCATTTTTTTAAAGTGCAATTATATTCAAACTAATTACAATCTAAAATTATAATCATACTATAAATTAATTATAATCAGTTTACACGTAAATAATTTTTTGCATGTCATTTTTTTCTAATAAAAAAAACACGAAAACAAATTATACATATTTTCCAATGTCGTTCTCAAAAACAAGAAAAAAATTACATTTTTTCCCAAAAGGAAATAATTTGTTTTCAGTATGATTTTACAATTCACCGGTAGAATTGAATATTATTAAATTACATTTCGAATATAATTTCCAATATTTTTCTCGAAATCAAAAACAAAATTAAATTTTTTTCCAATGGGGAAATAATTTCTTTTCTGTTCCCATATTTTTTAATTTTTTTCTTTACCTGTAGAAATTGTTTATTAAATTATATTTAGAATGTAATTTAATTGTTACAACAAATAAATATTAACGATCTTTCGAATGTTAAAGTATTTTCAAAATTTTAATTATCTACTTGTTTTTGGTATTTTTTATGCTTTCAGGCTTCGCACTCGATAGTTAATTAATATTAATAAAAAATTGATTTTCAGCGAAGAATTTCATCATTTGAAAGAATAATAAATTAAATTCTTGCGGTTTTAGTAATATTTTAGTAAATAGATTTTTAGTAGATGAGTGCGAAGCCTGTATTTTGTATAAAAGAAATGAACACTAATTATGGAATGATAGAAAAAAAACTATTAATCTAATCTACTAATTGAATGCCTTTGGCGCCACTTAAAAAAAACTCCTTTTTTTAATCATTTTTCCAACTTTAGTACAAATATCACACAATTTGTATTAAGTAAACTCGGAAACTATCAATTTATAAAAGAAATTAGATTAGAAATAAAAGTAACTTCCATTTTACAAAATAAGCCACTTAAAACAACACTTGTTGTACATTAATTAGTTCTACGTTATTTACAAACTATAAATAATCGATAAAATTTTCATTTTAAAAAAATAAAAATAATTTAACACTAAAATGCATTTTTTCTTCACAACATGCAATAAATTTGATATGTTTCTGATGAGGGGGGAACGGAAAATCTTTGTAAGACAGAGATTACATTTTTGCAACGAGATAAATTAAATGGAAAATGATGGGAAAAAAATCTGATAAAAATTAGAATGCAATAAATTATAAATTAATAACAATATACTTTAAAGCCATCAAATATTGCTGGTAAAATACTTTTAAAACTTTAAAAGTTCCTTTTTGTTTATTCCTAACAAAAAAAATAAAAAATAAATACTTTGTACTAAAAATTTATATTTAAAATTCCAAATTTCATGGAAGAATAAAATTTTTTTTCAGAAATTAACATGAAAAAAATAAAAATAAACTTTTAGCACTAATTAACTAGCTTTGAATTAAAATATTTATAAAGGCATGTTACTCGAATTTCTTTGTTGAGTATTACTTAAACCGTTTAATACTAATTGTTCAGGATCAATATTCCTGCTACTACTTTCGCCAATTTCCTCGTAGCTACTTACAGTTCGCGATGCATCGTGACTTTCGGCCAATTTCACCTCCGCCAGCCATTCGTAAATTTCGTTCGTGTACATTCTTGTCTGGAGAATTTCACGTGTTCTAGGCCGAGAACCAACAAATGCCATTGTCCCCTGAGAGAAAAATAATAACAATTATTTACAATTTTCAGAATAACAAAAAAATAAATAATAATTTCGACATACGGCACTTATTAGCGAAGATCGAAGTTGCTCCAAGAGTTGCAAATCCTGTATAATCGACTGCAATTCCTCCCATTTCAGCTCGACTTTGTCGTGTAGCATTTTTTCCTCTGCAAAATTAGAATTTAATTTTAATTAAATTAAATTCTAATTGAATATTAATAAATAAGTAGGTAAATATCGACCGATTTGGAAAATATTCAAGCTAAGAAAATTAATAGAAGAAAATATTTTTTACCATCTCGTTTCGATGTTTGACTCTTGTATTGAATTCGGAATCGGAAAGCTTCGAGGAAACTCGACACGACAATCGTCAACACAATCATTGTGATCAAGTAGAAAATCATGAAATACGCTCTCGTGTAATTACCCACAATATGTGCGTAAGCATTCATGAATATAAACCAATTATTAACAACTGTCAATTCAAATAAAGTCATTCCGCTCGCCACTAAATTGTCAAATGTGTTGAGATAATAATAACCCAAACTCGTTGTCTCGTTCGCTGAATATTTGTAAAAGTCCTCCACTGTTGTGTTTCTGAACAGAAAATTAATTTCAAATTAATAAAAGCAACTGACAAAAATTGTCTTAAAAAAAACAATATAAATTAAAAATCCGTAACAAAAAAATAAAAATATTTAATTACAAAACTAGAAATTCAAAAAATTTCTAAATTTCACTAAAAACAAAACTACTTTTCAAGATTAAGACCCACTTGCAACAATTTCTCATGTCATAATTGGCGAACAATTCCATTCCGATGATTGCAAAGAAATAGTACAAAATGAGCATGACAATTGCGGCGGAGCACATGAGAGGCGTTAAAATAACCAGCGTTCCAAAAACATCTCGATAGCGTTTTTTAATTTTGAATAGTCGCAGTGTTCTCAACGGTCGGAAAACAACGAAGAATGTTGCCGTTGGAAATAATGTGAGAATCACGGCAGCAACTAAAACCATGATCGATGCTCCCAAATCAAATAAATTCCAGCCAGAACTCAAATATCTTCTCACACCAAGACCCAAGACTTTAATAAGAGCCTCAGCCGCAAAAACTGCGGAGAAAAAAGAAGAAGAATCAAATTAATATTTGTTAAAGGAAAAAATTATTAATTTATAAGTCTTAACTATTTTTATGCTTAAGAAAGTTAAATTAAATTTACAAATTCAATTATAATTTTTATATTTAAATAATTAAATTCTACGAAAGCTTTGGAAACGATATTTAAAAATAATATTGATTCATAGATGAAGTTAAATTAAAAATTCCCGATGTTCTACTTTACCATTAAAATTAAATAATTTACTCACTGCCACCAAAGAGTAACGTGTCCCAATAGGCAGAGAATCTATGAGCAGAATCGATTCGATCTCCTGAAATTTCTAATAAACGGCCCACCATTGCAATTCCATTACCAACGATCGCTGTATCTGTAAATTGCGTCGAATTAAATTATAAATTAATCGAAAATGCTGAAGTTTGATTTACAACATTAAATCTAATCATTTTCCAAATCGCTACTTGTAGGAAATTGTCACAGTTTTGACTAAATAGAGTTTAAATAATAATAAATAAAATAATAAAACATAATAAATAAAATAATAAAATATAATAAATAAATTAATAAAACGTAATAAATAAAGTAATAAAACGTAATAAATAAAATAATAAAACATAATAAATAAAATAATAAAACATAATTTATAATAAATAATAAACTATTTGTATTGAATAGTAAATTAGTGAATTTAGAATTGTTGCTTGCTTACAAATTAAGGTATCAAAGTATTTCCACGAAATGGCCAGATTTGCACCTTGGCAGAGAAGCTGTAACGGTTTCCACGCGGTGTGATACCAAGGAGTGCTCGAATATTGAGGTTCCCATGAGAGGACTGTCACATCGTACACGGAGAAAAATTCCTCAATACTAAGGTAACCGACGCCCGAAGTGTTCATCAATTTGAACATCAACACCACGTCTTTGAATGCTGAAAGAAAATTAATTACCAAGATTAATTTTAAAACAATTACTAAGCCCATTTAAAACAATTATAAACTAATTAACCAGTAATTGCGGATAATTAATTTAACATAAGAAAAATTAATTCAGTAATTAATTTAACATAAGAAAAATTAATACAGTAATTACTTTGACTTAAAAGAAATCAATACAGTAATTGCTTTGACTTAAAAGAAATTAATACGCAGTAATTACTTTTACTTAAAAGAAATTAATACAGTAATTTATTTTACTTAAAAGAAATTAATACAGTAATTACTTTTACTTAATCATCATTAAAAGTTAAATACTCCCAATAAACAGAAAATTAATTTCTCTAAATTGTATATTTAATTTAAATAAACTATTTTTACGTATGAAAGTTCAATTCTTCAATTCTTCTTCAAGTTACCAACGTTTACGTCGTCGAAATTAAACAAAAAAAGATTTTTTTCCAGCAATTATTATCTTCCAAGTGATTTTCTTAAAAATATGTTTAGAATAAAATAAGTTCTCTTTATGAAAAATTAGCTTTCTTAATCTAAAAAAAATTCTCTTGCGTTGACAAAAAAGTATTGATAACTTCAGTTTCTTAATTTTTTTTCCTCCTATTTGCAAAAATAAAACGCACATTTCTTTGGAGCGTAATATCGCATCAAACCCTCGAATTGTCGGAAATTCATTCTGTCTGGATTCTGCTTGGAGACCAAAAGTTTAAAAGCATGCTGACAGGCCTTTCGCTTGTGGAGGAACAATTTTTTAAATTTATCCCTTTGTGCAGCGGTGAACGTTTCATTAACCACGGCTAGCATGAGATTCATCATGACGTACAACATCGTACAAAGATACGACACAAAGTAAATTGCGTACAATTTATTTTTCGAATATGACTCCATCATTACGTCAGGAAAGCTGCAAAAAAAAAATAATTATTATTTCCATGAAACAAAGAAAAATTTATCAAAAAAATCTGTAAATTAATATTCTTTGTCATCCGGTAATCTATTTGCAATTTGAACTTAGTTTCTGTTTACTTCTTTGTTTCCCAACATTTTGAATTATTTTTATTCTTCAATTTTTCAATTAATTGAATATCTTTGAAGGTTTGTATCACAATTCCATTTTTTTTAAGAATAATCAAATTCTTTGCATGCAGGTAATTATTTTGAAAAGATTTAATAACATACTATGAAAAATAAATAAACTAAATAATGAACAAATTATATAGAATAGAATAAAATATAGAAATATAGAATAGAATAGAAAAAAATTATGGGCAAAAATAAAAAATTCAGCAAACGAGTAGAAAACTTACTTTGCCGTTGTAAGTAATACGAAAAGACTGACAAAACTGTCTTCGAGGGTTGCAAAATGAGAATTCATTTCTCTAAACATGTAGTAACCTAGTACCATGTAGGTTGTCATAAAAAAGAAAAGCAGTCCCAACATATCCAAAATTGGCGGCAGAGTGAATAAAATCTGTCTAATAAATCGTCGAACACCCCCGCAATATTTAGTGTCAACCAGAAAAATTGGTCGGAATGCTCGTGTCACTCGAAAATGCGAAGACTGCCTCACCAAAATTGTCAATGCCTCCACAAACATAATAGCCAACGTGATACACTAGAAAAGAAAACAGAAAAATATTTACAAAAACATTTAAATATATTTTGTAAATTAAAATTTCTCAAATCACCTTAAACAGTTTTTTCACCTACTTTTTACCCTTTTTACCTCTTACCCCCAAGACATTAATTCTCACTAATGAAAACAATAAAAAAAAAACAATTTTTAACATAAGCAGTATTAAAAATGTTTTTTTCTTCTTCCACAACAATAATGAGAATAAACCAGTAAAAACCGGAAATGTAATCCCATAGAAATTTGCACTTGCAATTTGCATTCTTAAGTTTTCTATCTTTGTTCGGCAGTAATAATAATTAAATATATGCACCCACTCGTTATCAACCAAAGTGGTTCAATGGCTCTTAGCACACGTAATAACAGACTTAATCCCCACCGGATTAATCCGGTGAGAATATAACCCACATCTAAGTAGACAGCACACCTCCGATCAATATTGCATAATAAATTATTTCCGAAATTTGCCAATTTCAATCAATTAGAATTAAAAAAGAAAAAAATAAGAAAACCTGCTCTACGGTCTGTTATATGTCAAAAATCATTATTTTCAAATTTTTTTCTTGTTCTCAACTTTCACCTTAGGTAATCTCGTATTTGTTTGTAATTTTTTTCCTATCTTTTGCTTTCTAATTTCAAAAATCATTATTTACTAATTTTTTTCTTTATCTTACCTTTAGCATTGTTCGTTTATGTTTTAACATCATTCCCCATCCGATCCATCTTAATTTTAACGCTAATTCTACTCCGATTGTCATTAAGGCAAAAAGCTCTATTGTTCCGTGTGCCCAGACAGGTAACTGTAAATGGAAAATGTAAATAAGTCGAAAAGTAATTTATTTTGGGGGAGAGAAAATTGTTTTCTCCTAATTTTGGGTTTACGAAAAGAAAACGATTTGTTTGTCGATGATTAAAAAACAATGCAAATAATTAGAAACGTAATTTATTTTGAAGAAAAAAATTGCTTTTCGTTCCTTTGATTCAGCGAAAAAGGGCAAAAAGTACATATTCAAAGTATTCTGTTTGGCAATAATTAGAAAAAATGCAAATAATTAAAAATAATTTATTTTTCTTTTACGAAATGAACTACTTTTTAAATTATTTGCATTTCTTTTAGTTAAAGACAATTTTGAAAATTGAAAAAAAACGATGGTTTTTAATCTACAAAATAAATTACTTTTCTTATTTGTTTGCAAAATTTTTTTAGTTACTGACAAACAAAAGCTTTGCCCCTTTTTGCAAATAATTAAAAAAAGTAAAATCAATTTCTTCCTTTTTTTTAATTTGCATAAAATACTCAAAATGTAAGTTCGTAACTTAAAAAAGAAATATTTAGAAAAGTAATTTATTTTGGCAAGAAAAAAATTATTTTTCCTTTGCAAAAAATATTCGAAGGTTTGTTTGTCGATAACTGAAAAAAAAACGCAAATAAAGAGAAAAGTACTTCCACTTTGCAGGAAAAAATTTCTTTTTTACTTATTCTTTTCCAATTTGCATAGACATTTGAAAAGTTAGAATTGTTAAATTTTTAATAAAGAAGGAAAAAAATACAAATCGGGAAAAATAAAACAAGAAATTTGTGATTAGAAAGATTTGTCAAAAATATTATCGAATGACTCTATGATTCACAAAGTTTTCTCTTTTTCGGGTCCTATGAGTCATTTTGAAAAGATTTCCATAAGAAAAGAATTACATCGTGAAATTTTCTCCTGATAAGAAGAAATCTTAAAAAATGCCTAAGAAATAAATTCTCAAGGTGACAAATTAAAAAAAAATTTCTTTCGTGAATTGAAAAGCTAAACAATTAAATGATTTGGTTCCTAAAAAGTTAAAATTTCGATTTTTTCTAAGTTTACTGAGAAATTTGACGTCAGAAAAATTCCCAAATAACGTTTTTCATCAACATTTGGAAGAAAAAAAGCATTTTTTACTCAAAAAAACGATATTTTACGTTTACAAATTTTTTTATCTTTTTGTTGATAAAGAAAATAAAAAAATTCGTTAAGACAAAAATTTGAATATAGAAAAATGATTCCAATCGTTTTTAACGTTCAAATGAAGGAAATATTTTTCTTTACGAATATTTTCGTCAATTATTGCTTGTAAAAAAAATGAATTCTATTAAATAGTAATTAATTTTTAACATTTGGAAATTCATTAATAATTTTAATCAATAAAATGCAATAAATTAATTATTTAACAAATAGTTAATTAACTGGGGTAAAAATTAATTTTTCTCCTACGTGACAAAAACAAGTTTAATTTCTAAAAAAAGCAAAATTCATTCATTTAAATATTTGGAACGTTAGGAAAATATAAAGTTATTTTTCCTTCAATTACAAACGTTGAAAACGTCACGAATGTAAATTTTGATAGGAAGAGTAAAAAAATATAATAATATAATGAAGAAATTAAATACCGACTTCAGAATTATGTAAACTAAAATAAATTCTAAATTAATTCTAATTTTCTAAGGAGAAAATAAAGAATCCAAAAAAAGTAGTGAAAAAATAGAAACAGAGGATAAATACCCTAAAAAGTGGAACTGCTGGCTCTTCAACAAACGCTAAGGCTAGTAAAAGTAACGACGTTAACAAATCAAGACCATAGTACCAATTATTGTGAACCAATAAATACGCTGGTAAATCCTCCGGATGTCTTGGATGGGAATCGAATTTTTCGTTGTTTCTTCCTTCCTGCAAAAAAAAAATATATAAACAAAGTGTCTTTCTTCAGAACAAATTAAATTTAATTTTACGAAAAAAAATTACAAGATTACCTCTAGTAAATAATTACGAGGTTTTCATTATTAAAAAAAACAATGTAAAAGAATATTTATTCTTTTTCTCTTCCTCTCTCCGAAACAATTTGTTTTCATTCACAAAATCTCTCTAAAGAAGTCAACAAGTTCAATAAACTCTCCCAACATTGATTATATTATTACACACTTTTTACATAAATATACACTCTGAAATTAATAAATCAATTGACTTACTTCTAAAAAAATTGCAGCTTCATGATAGTTCATTTCCCAGTAAATTTCCGTATCCATGGTCATGACCTGTCTAGCAAGTGCAGCACTTTCGGTCAAAGTCTCACCTCCCAATCTATCCATTCCAATTCTATGGCCCATTTCATTCGGCGTTTCATTATTGCCTCGCGGTGATATTCTCGTTTGATTGTCTGAAGAATGGAAGGACAACATTGATCCATATTCTAAAAACAATGAAAGGAAGGCATAGGCAAATGAAAGAGGATGTGCAAGTGCAACCGCAACCAAATAGTCAATTAGCGAGCGCGAAAAAGATTTTCTATTTTAGTCATGAAATAGTGAAAAAACAGATGGGGAAGAGAAAATTAGTGTAAGCGAGAATTTATTTTCATAGAGTCAAGATTGAATTTTTTTTCGGTAAGAAAATGAAGGTTGTTGAAAAAAAATGCCGATAGTTGTCAAAGAAATTAATAATTAGACAAATATTGTGAGAATGTAAACTTATGTTTGTATTAGTTTGCGAAAATCGTGAAAATAAATTAAATAAGCGTGTTGGGGATAATAGATGATTTATTATTAAACGTGGACGGGTGAAAATTTGTCAATATAACACTATTTTACGTTGAAAACGTGAAATTCGCGTGTTAATAATATTTCAATGACGTCAATATAGATAAGGTATATTTTTGTACGATAAACCAAAACCGGCAAAGTTGATCATTTTTTACCTGCTACTAATTAAATTAGTTCAATTAAAGTTTACCACTACTACCTCCACCATAAATTATATTTTACACACTTAAAAGTTTTATTTACTTTCTCTACTATCGATTTCACCCTTACTGCAAAATTTCTCTACAAACTACTAAAAATAAAAATTTACAATTTTTCAGCATCATGCGGGATAAAAAAATCCAAAGAAAATAAATAAAAAAAATACTTCTATTTATCTCTCTTTTTTTTCTTAGAGAAAAAACGAAAATGATAAAACTCACTAGGACTGGAACCATCCTGATCGTAATTTGGATTTGAATTCTCGTTGAAACGCTGGTAATTGTCAGCGGAATTAAAAATATTGTTGTTCATTTGTTTTTAATGAACTACGGATGATGATGATGTCTCTAATTGAAAATCGCGTAGCCTTCGAGTTTCGCTAATACGCGAATACTCCCACGCATTCAAAACTCCTACCGCGAAGACTAATTATTATTGTGATGATTGACTATATAGACTATGTGGTTTTGTATATATATATAATCGTTGATTGTTGTATCAGACTTTATATTCTTCGGATTTCTTTGATTACACTTTGAACATAATGTGTGCATGCATTATAACTGTATACACATTTATATTCCACGTATCATGCATGGAACACATTTAAATAATCTTTGATTGTGTCTGCGAAGCAAATGACTATGACAGGCATTGCCTTCTCTCCAGTGGTGTGTGGTGTTCCCCTCGTTCTCCCTCCGTCAAAATCAGCTGATCACTTGAATTCCCCCCTCCATTATACTGTTGCGTTTCTAACCTCAAAAATATTTTGCACATTCTGCGACTCCTGCAGTCCTGCTGTTCTTTTTTATCCCGTTAATTGGTTATGTTTGTCTCTAGATTTTTGTTATCGATACGCCAAGAAAGGGATTTTTCGAGAAAATACCACACAGACGGAAAAAAAAATACAAAAATTTGTCAATTTGAAACATTTTACGATTTTACCCTTTAGCCCAGTCTGAAGGGTCTGCAACGGTTACTATACTCTTCTACGTTATAATCAGTCAGAAATCTGAATGTAAACATTAATAAAAAAATCTTAAATAAACAAATCTAAAACTGATTCAAACTAGATGAACAAGATGGAATTATACTAACTTCAAGGACATGGAAAAATTATATAACGTTAAATAAGATTTACAAAAAACTTTTTTTTTATAGAAAAAAATTAATTACGATCTATTTTTAATTTTTTTTGTTCATTTTATCTAAAAAACGGTTTTTAATTTGAATAATTCCCGCGCAGTTGGAAAAACTCGGACGCATGCGCACCAAGTCGAATGATTTTTTAGTTCCCGAAAGCATCGCCAGGGAAAAGTTCTTTTGATCGTGTGATTTGTGGTAAGTGAATGTTCTTTGTAAATATTTTAAAGTTATCCGTTTAATCCTCGTTATTTATTAATTTTGGATTATTAGAAACAGTGATAAACAAATAGTGTAAGGTTCAATTATCATTTACACGCAATATTTTGTGAATAAATAATGTTCTCGCGGAGATATCGAGCTTGTTGTGGAGCATGTCAATAATGCAAGGCATTGACATTTTACACAGTTTTACACTAATTTTTTTGCTATAATTAACTTTTTTGCAACATTGTGTTGTGTTTTCAAGTTATTCTTCTTTGTTATTGTGCAATTTTCGGGAAATTTTTCCCTAAAGTTTGCGAGTCAGTGGAAACGTTTACTAAACATAACCTCAACGATCGAATTCTGTTTGGAGGTTAATTGCAAACTATATGTTAAAAGAATTTTTTGAATATATAATATAGATAGAATTTGATAGAATTTAATAGTGTTTAATTAAATTTCTCGGGTGGTTATTTTTCGCTTTTCTTTGTTTTGATTTCGAAGAATTCTTTTTTTTGAGAGAAAAAAAATTGTTTTTCGTTACAGATGGCTGACACGAAAGTTAAACCTGGAGCAAAAGCTGCCCCGGCAGCCACTCCCGCTAAACCGGGTGATAAAAAGAAACCCGGCAGGCCTAGGAACTACGATTTGGGAAATGGAGTTTATCGCTTCAGTAGAACTCGAATGTTCCACAAGAAGGCGATTTACAAGTTTTTAGAGAAGAAAACACCAAAAACTGTGAGTAGAAATTTTAGAACTGATTAATTATTACGAACTATAATATTTAGTTATTATATTATTATTGTTATTATTATTATTACTTTCGTTTTTGTCTTTTTTGTTTTTATTTTATGTTAAATTTCTGAGTTTCGCGGCGAAGTTTCTAATTTTTGGGGAAAAAATAAAAAAAAAACAGTGTCGATTGGTGAAAATAATTATTTTCTCTTTTGTAGGTTAAACCCAAAAAGCCAACCACCGTCGAGAAGAAAATTGGCGGCGATAAGAATGGTGGAACTCGTGTCGTTCTGTTGAAGAAGAGGAGAGCAAGTTATCCAACTTCAGATCCAGTTTCGGTTCACCACGCTAAAAAATGCTTCAAGGATCACAATCGTTATCTCAGACCATCCCTGAAGCCCGGAACGGTTTGCATTCTTGTGGCTGGTCCTCATAAGGGAAAGCGAGTCGTTTTCTTGAAACAACTGAAGAGCGGACTTCTTTTGGTTACTGGTGAGTCACGCCTTAAATTTCCCCCCTTTTTTCCTCTCAAAATTGAAAAATTAATTCTTTCCCCCTTTCAGTCAATCGAATTCTAAATTCTGCCTTTTCGTAAAAAAAATCAAGTCAAATAGAACCTTTTCCTAAAATTCTAAATAGTAAATTGAAATTCTTTTTTTAAATTTAAATTTCCCTTTAAAATTCATTTTTTTAAATTTCAATTTCCCTTTAAAATTCATTTATTTAATTTAAATTTCCCTTTAAAATTCATTTTTTAAATTTAAATTTCCCTTTAAAATTTATTTTTAAAAATTTAAATTTCCCCTTAAAATTCATTTTCATTTTTTTGTTTCATTGCCAGGACCTTTCCTGATCAACGCCTGCCCATTGAGAAGAACAAGTCAGAACTACGTGATCGCAACATCGACAAGAATCGACATGTCTGATGTGAAAATTCCCGATACTCTGAATGACGAGTATTTCAAGAGGAAACGCGAGAAGCGTGCAAAGAAAGAGGAGGGCGACATTTTCAGTAAAAAGAAGGAGGAATACAAACCAAATGATCAAAGAAAGCAAGATCAGAAACTTGTTGATAAACAAGTTATCGCTGCAATTAAGAAACATACAGATAAGAAAATGCTTTTTACCTATTTGTCCGCGATGTTCGGCTTACGCAGCAGTCAGTATCCTCACCGAATGAAGTTCTAATTCAGAAATGTTGACAGAATTCGAAAATAAATTTTTTAAAATTCAACTCTTGGTGTGGTATGTTTTTGAAATTTCTTTTTTAAATTTTGTCTAAATTAGTTTGAAAAAAAAGGAACTTGAAATTCATTTGACAAGTTTGAAAAGGCGATAAATTCGATTTTGAATCATTTTTCCGGGCAAAAGTATTTTTAATTTTTATAGTCTTCCTTTGATGATTGGGGAATTGTTAAAATTGGTGATTTGAAATTCCTCGGCAAGTTTAATTCAATATTGAATAATTTTATTAACGAAAATGTTCAAATATTTAACAAAATTGTGCAACAGGTTCTTTAAATACTTTTTTTTTAACAATCTAACGTATTATGTAAAATTTAACAAAGAAAATTGGTAACTAGTTTGTTTTCGCGGATTTGTTCCTTGTGCCCTTGACTTGTGACGAATTTTTCGATTTTGACGATTGTATTTGTTCGAGGAAGTCGGCTTCTAGTTTCACGTAGGTCCCGCCTGATGGGGAGGAAATATTTTTTTAAAAGAGAGAATAATTTCGGTTTAATATCAAGTGAATTTATATTTTCAATGAAAGGTGAATTTATATTTTCAAGGAGAAGTGAATTTATATTTTCAATGAAAAGTAAATTATTTTCAATGAAAGATGAATTTATATTTTCAATAAGTAGTGAAAAATATTCGAATACATAAGTGAAAAGTGAATATTAATTACCTATGGGCGCGTAAATATTCCAATAGTATCCATGCAATTTTCCATGCTGATACGTTTTCGCCATTAAACCATTTTGAAATAATATTCTCTTTGTCAGCATTGTTATCATTTGTGCTGCGGCTTTCTCCTCGAAATCCCTCTGATTGTCTTGATTGTATCTAGTTAGTAAATTTGCACTCCAAGAACCACCGCCATCGCTTCTGCAAAATTTATCGATTATTTTCATTTATTTTTTTCTATTTTATTTTTTATTTTCATTTTATTTATTTTTTTTTTTTTTGAAATTTTTTGACAAAAAGACACTCACCTTTTGCCAGGACGGGGTTTTATTTTGTGTCGGCTCGATTTGAGCGATGGTAAAACATTCGATTCCTCGCTGCTCAGTGTGTCGTCATCGAAACTGCTGTACTTGCAACCACTTGTTAAATTGTCGTCATCACTTTCTGTTTCGGATGAAATTGGTGACGATGCGTCCGTTGTTTGTGACGATTGTCGCGCTTTGCCACTCATTGTCTTCTCGAGTGGCGCGCAAGGTTTGCGAAATCCCGAACCGCTCCAAATTTTCCCTTTGAAAAGGAAATTGAATTTATAGATAGGAAAATTGAAAGTACTTTCTGAATATATAATCAATAATTAACACTGTCGTCAAATTTAATTTTTCAATAACTTCTCTTTTTTAATTTTTCGATAACTTCTCTTTTTCTACTTTTTTCGGTCTCGAAGCTACGTTTTGAAAATTAATTCTCGAGCGCGAAGGCTTTATTTTTTTGTTCTCTCACCAAGTAATCCCAGTTTCTGTCGAGTTGGTACCAGTTCGATTCCATCCCACCACATGGATTCTTTGCACGACAATTTTCCCGCTGGAATCGAAGAATCTCGCGCTGCGAGTCTTGTTATTTTTTCAGGAAAAAATAATTGCGGCGGCTCCACAACTATTATGTCCCGATGATTTGCGAAAACGTTCAAAGTGCCCTCATCTTGCTCTGATTTCAAGTGCGGTATATGTTCCTGTAATTAAGTTACAAGTAAAATTTCTTCATTATTAATTTTCTCAGTGATTGAATTTTCCTTCCGCTTTGAGAAATTGAGTAATTTAATTTGTGTGTAAATTAATTTACATAAATGAATTTTACAAATTTTATCATTTTATAGATGACAATGGATTGAAATTTTATTTTGGAATTATTCTGATATGCAGAAACTTTTCTAAATATATTTATATTTGGAAAAGTTTCTGTGGATTGAAAGTGTCGTACCCGAAATTTGCAGCCCTCTTTGTTGGGTAACGCTTCAAATCTGTAGGCCCTTTGACTGCAACACGGATATCTACCAAGTGGAAATGGCGAAGCTCTTTGTTGTTCGAGTACAAAAAATTGTGGCACTTCTGGATGATAGGAGCACCAGTCCATTTGATTAATTGGAAAATAATTTCCACATTGTTGACACGATATAAAATGACAGTCGCCCCACAATCGCCAATAGACTTTTCGCCACGATTTTAATTCATTTCGAAGCAATGTTATGTAATTGTTTAAATTCCAAGAGGGGTCCCTTGAAAATTGGAATTTTGAAAGTTTTCGAATGTTCGATTAGATTTTCTTTTCAATCTAATTATTAATTTCAACTATTTTATTTTATTTAAATTATTTTGTTTTTAATTTAAATATTGCTTTTAATTTAAATTTCGTCTTTAATTTAAATTTTGTCTTTAATTTAAATTTTACGTTTAATTTAAATTATTGTCTTTAATTTAAATTTTGCTTTTAATTTAAATTTTGTCCTTAATTTAAATTATCTAGATTTTGTTTCGATTTCTATATACCTGGTGTGTTTGCTATGCAGATTTCCTCTACTGTCAAGTAGCATTGAACTTGGAATGCAGGGAACAAAATCGGAAATTGATCTCACTATGTTTTTGCCACATTTTCCACATTTGAATAATGTGGCCAATGAACTAAAGTGTCCTCGCTTATTATCGGGTGTGACTTCGCCCAAGGATATAATTAATTTGCAAAATAATCGACTTTGTATCTTATCTTTCTTGTCTTTTATCATCTCGAGATCCGAGTTGCTGAATAAATTTGCTAATCTGCAGGGAGAGAGAATAATTTGGAATTAAATTTTGAATTTTAGTCAGACACAATCTGTTAATTGCTCTGAAAATTGTTTTTTTTATTCCAAGTAGGCAAAAATTAACTTAAAAATTCTGAGAAGAATTTTATTATTTATGAAAAAAATTGTAAATAATGGAACGTTTTAGATGAATTTTTATTAATTTTCTAAAAATAATTCAAATATTCCAGGAATTCAATTACGTTTGTACTGAAAATATTTGAAATCCAACAAAGAATTTGATTATTTTTGAGATTAATTGAATTCTTTTGCGGAAGTTTATTGAAATTGTATTGCAAGTAATTAAATACTTTTGCGGAATTTTATTGAAATTGTATATTGAAAATAATTGAATTCTTTTGCGGAAGTTTATTGAAATTGTATTGAAAATAATTAAATTCTTTTGCGGAATTTTATTGAAATCGTATTGAATTCTTTTGTGAAATTTTATTGAAATTGTATATTGAAAATAATTGAATTCCTGAGAAGAATTTGATTATAAAATTTTTGAAAACTAAATAGTAATATACCTAGTGAGAAGATTGTCGTTTAAACAAGTCATGACGGTCGAAGTCTTTAGTACTTCGGACATATTGTGAAAACTGTAATTGAGACAAGTTTCCGTCAATGGATCCATTTGGAGAAAAGAAGCCGATACCATTATGGGAATGACGTTATTCGGCTCGAGAACTGGCCATTCGGATTTTTTTATCAAATCCTTCTTCACCCATCTCATTAGCCAATCGAAAATTACAATATCACAGTGCACCGATATGTCCATTTCTTCTAATTTTTGCCCGGCAGTCACGTCAGCGAAATAGCACATCTTTTGTATTAATAGCTTTTGCGGACAACGAAAGTCTCTCTTCACGTTTTTCGCCTCATCACACACGTGAATTTCGATCTCGGTACTGAAAATAAAAAAACGAATAAAGATTCACCTTTTTAAAGAGTTGAAAATAAAAAAATTGTAAATTTATTTTTTTTTTTGAAAGAATTTAATTTTTGAATTGTGATTTCATTTTATACTCGCTAATCTTTTTGTCCATGAGGCTCTTGTCCTTGTCCTTGAAAATTGAAGTCGACGATTTTGATTCCAAATTATTGGCGGAGAGAGTTTTCTTTGCTGTGTGATTTGTTGTAGAGGATTTTTTGATAGCTGGTTGAGAGGCAGCTGATTTTGGCACCATGTAAGGCAGCACAGAGTCCAAAAAACCTTCGTGAAGAACTTCGCTTAATTTCTTTTTCATCGATTTCGATAAAAATGTTTCGACTGTTTCGCAGGATTTTTTTCTCATTTTCATTCCATCGTTTCGTAGCTTTTTCTCCTCGATTTCCTGCTGCTGTTCTTTTGCTTCACTCGTTGCTTTATTAGGAATCGAATTTGTTTGTAACATATCACAAGAAGTTTCATTCTGGAAAAATTAATTTCGTTTCTTCTCTTTAAAGAAAATTTTTGTTTACTATCGAAAGAAGTTGAAATTTAGAATTTGAGATGAGTAATCAACTTACTTGATTTTCACATTTCGGTTCGATTTCTTCTTTTTGAATTTGTGAATTTTCACGATCTGGGGAATCATTTTTTGTGATTTGCTCCTCTGGTGATGTTTCTTCGGTTATTACGTCTAAATCTGTTTTTACCAAAGCATTCCAGTCGAATTCGCTTTTTTCACTGAGGAGAGAATTTAAATCAAAACAATTATTCACTTGATAAGCTGTTCTCATGAAATCAAGAAACGTTTTCATCGATATTTCCGGATATTTTTCATCTTGAGAAGATTGAAGTCTTTCAGGTAAGTTTTTATTTAAAGTCTTTTGTACATTTGCTAATTGGGGAATTCCTAGAAAAGAAAATCTATATTTTGTAAAGTCTAGATTTAAAGACAAAAGAAAATATTGATATTATTTATTTATTGAAGAAAAATACTTTTTTGTATTCACTCACCTGTTTCTGTTTCTTTGACTATACTCGAATACATTGTAAAGTTTTTTTTATTTTCTTATAAAATTGACTGAACGGTAAATAGACTCTTTGACATTTTATCAATAGTAGAAAATTGTAGAATAATTATTACTTGCATTGAAAAATACAATTAGTTCTTAAAATATTGGGGGAAAAAAAATTGTTATTTACACTCGGTAGAAATTTAGCATTATTTATGGTGTTTTGTTTTGTAATAGTAATATAGAAAAAGGGAAATTTGGAAAATGATTTGACAGACTTAAAAGATAGGCTATGAAATACTTCTTTGGTATCCAAGGCGTAGGATATAGATCAAACACTGGACCTTGAACAAAAAACTTAAATAGTACTGAGAAAAAGTTACAATTATTAACGATTTTTCCTTCGAGGAAGAATTCCTATTTTTTCTTTGAAAACATTGAGAAAATAATTCCGGGTTTGTAAACATTGAAAATATTTGTTTATTATCTCGGAGGCAGATCTATATTTATTAATTAATCAAAACTATTTCTATTAAATCTGATTTCAATTGGCAGATAAAACCGATAGAACAAAATAAAACTAATTTCAAAATTTAATTTAAACTATTGAGAAAAGTTTAATTAAATTGAGATATGTACAATTTAAATTAAAATCATTTCTAAACCTACTTTTAAATGTTCGAATCTAACCTAAAAATTAAAAGGAAACAAATTCGATTAATTCTCAACTGTCATTGGTGGAAATACTAATTGTAAATTACTTTCTCCAATTAAAAAGAGAAAAAACTCTTTTCTGTTGGTAAGACTGGATTTAAATTTCTAATTCTATTTTTATATTTCTATACTTTTGTTTTCTACGTTTTCTACCCTAAAAAATAAATTCAGTTAATTATTCCATTTTTTAGTCCCTTTTTTAAAAATACTTTACTTCTTTAATTAGCAATTACGGTAATTACGAAACTGAATTAATGAAATAGAATAATTGTACGCCAGATGGAGCAAGTGTCTAATTTTTGACCGCTGCAACTGTATAATGATTGCTAATATGCATTACTGTGCATGACATCAATGAGCATGCTACTAGTGCATTGTGTGTACATATACCAAATGATTTGAAACGCATGTGTTCTCTCTTTGACTATTGTTTGAAATGTACAACCGTGTATTATTCTTCTAAAAGCAAATATCCGCTTGTGTGTCAGTGTGTGTGTGTGTGATGCGCAAAAGTATTGTGCTTAGTGCGTGAGATGACACCAGAAGTGACAGGTGCGTTTTTACAAAATCAGTAGTGTGCTCTCTTTTCCTTCAAATTTTAATAAGAAAAAAAAATGAGCCAATGTGTCAAGCTTTAGTGTAAAATATTAATTTGAGAATAAGTAGAAAATATGGCGAAGGACGAAGGCGATGACCTTTTACCTGACAAAGACGCTGCAAAGGGTTTTTACGCAAAATATGAACCTAAAGAAATTCTCGGAAGGTTTGTATATTTACATTTTATCATTAGTCAATAATGACATAATTCCAATTGTTATTTATAAATCCTGTGATATAATTTATAAGACGCAATTTTATTAGAAAGCAATAATCGTCGACGACTATTCATGTTTAGAGCGTCAAACGTAAATGCATGTGAAACTAACCTTAAAATTATGTAATTGCGAGAATTCACAAGATTCACAAACTTGACAATGTCATTCGTTTTTATTTTTATTTGCATAAAAATTAGACTAATTGTAAATTTTAGAGTTAGATTTTAATCTTTTTTTTAAAATTACATTCTTATTTTTTTTTATTCTTTGATTTAGTTTTGAATAAATTTTTAGTCGTGTATTATTATACGGTTGAGGTCATGTTTTCAATTTCAATGTGACGATGAGCAACAACAGGGATTATTAATAAACTATATTTTCTTTTTTATATATAAAGAGAGAAGAACGAGGGGCTTATTTTTTTCTTTATTAAAAATCTATTTACTTTATAGTAATTTTAACCTTGATATTGATTGAAAATTTTATTTGTCTATATTGTGGATAACAAAGAAAAAATATAATAATAATCTTTCCGAAATGCTTTTTTATCGTCAGTCTTTGTTTATTAAGACGAGGAAATGTTGCTCTGTGATTAAAGATTACGCATGATTAATTTTGTATTCATTTGCAACATCGATTCGCGGTTACTTTCTTTTCTCAACTAATGTACTGTTGATTAATTCGATCACGTAAATATAAAAAAAATTTTTTGATTAAAAACTTTATACAGTTCGTGACCTTAAAAATGTTTTTTAAGAATAAAATACTTACATTTTTTTTTTGCGAAATACTTGTTGTTTCGGAATTTTTTCATATTTTGTTTTTATTGTTTATTATTTTTACAATTTTTTACGAATTTCAATAATTAATTGAATTAATTGAAGTAATTTTCGAATTTCTTTTTGTATTTTCTTTTTGTAGAGGAATTTCGTCGACAGTACGAAGGTGCATTGAGAAAGAGACGGGAATTGAGTATGCGGCGAAAATAATAGATATAAGTAATGAACCTCATGATGGCACTGATTTGCACACCATGAAAGATGCAACAATGCAAGAGGTGCATATTCTTCGTAGAGTGGCTGGTCATCCTTTCATAAGTAATTAAGAAAACTTTCTATATTGCAATTATAAAAACAAAAGAGGGAATATATATAATTAACAGAAACTCAATTTGTGTTTTTCTTTTTTTTCCTTTTCAGTTGAATTACACGACGTATTTGAATCTAATACCTTTATTTTCTTGATATTTGAGCTTTGTAAAAATGGAGAGCTATTTGATTATTTGACGTCAGTCGTTACATTGTCAGAAAAGAAGACTCGTTATATCATGAGACAGGTATTTGAGGGAGTTCAACACGTGCATAATCAAGGAATTGTGCATCGTGATTTAAAACCGGAAAATATTCTACTTGACGATAGTTTAAATGTCAAAATCACGGACTTTGGTTTTGCCAGAATGTTAAATCCTGGCGATAAACTTTTTGGTAAGTGACTTATTAAATTGTTTTTATTTGAAGAATTTTATATTATTAATTATATTCATTATTATTATTATTATTATTATTATTATTATTATTATTATTATTATTATTATTATTATTATTATTATTATTATTATTATTATTATTATTATTATTATTATTATTATTATTTACTAGAATAACTACACGTTCGTAAAATTTTACTTTCCATTCTTAGTTACATTATTTTTTAAAATTTAACGAAACTATTTGAATGAAAATAAATTTGAAAGAAGAAAATATTTTTAAACAAATTTGTTAATATAATTATTTGAAAATATAATTCTTTAAAAATATGATTTTAAAAATAATACAATTAAATTCTTTTAAATGTAACACTTATTTTTATGAAATTTGAAAAAATTTTCTGTTTCATGTTCTTGAATGTTTAAACATTGAAAAAAATTATTTTTAATATTGAAACAAATTGAATTTTAACGAACAATAAGAAAACTTTTAATTTTAATTATTTTTCTTCTTTAAATTGAAGTATTTTTTGTAAAATATTTAAAAAGAAGACAAATTTTGATCATTTAAAAGTTCAAAACTTGAGAAAAAACCTATTTTTCCCATTTTTGAAATTATTTCCAAAAATTCTATTATTTTCAGAAAAAATTTGAATAACAATTTTTCAAGAACTGAATTTTTTTTAATAGAATTTCTACAATTTATTCAAAAGTTCAGAAATTTTTGTTAACGAAATTTTTAATAACTTACTGCTTTTTATTATAATTTAAATTTCAAATAATTTTCATTTAAAAACCTTTTAGAATTTAAATATTTGCAAAAGTTGCAACTACAATTTAAAACAAAAAAGAATTATTTGATTTTTTAAATAAATTTATATTCAAATTTTTAATTTGTTCAATTCAATTCAAATTTTTTAATTTTGTGAAAGAAAATAATATATGAATATTTTTTTTAATGAACATTCAAATATTATTGTACGTTTATGGCGATTAAAATGTTACAAAAGATTTTAATTATTTAAGTAAACAAGTTTTTGTAAAATTTAATTATCGTCCACATTTTTAGTTAAAATTCGTCAAGAAATGCAATAATGTTTAAAAATCAAAAAATGAAGCGAGAAAATAAAATACTTGGAAAAATATAATATTTAATTTAATGAAATTTGAGAAAAATTCCTTTTTTCAATTTTTTAAAATTATTTTCGGGAATTCAACTATTTTCGAAAAAGTTTGATTACCTTTTTTAAAATTTCTTCAGAATTTCTAAATAAAATTTTTCAAAATTTCTTTAATATTGTCGTTTATACAATTTTATTAAATTTGATTAATTTGACTTTGAATTTAATTAAAAAATAAAATTTTTTTTACGATTGAGATATTAATTTTTTTAGTAAATATTAATTTAGATTTTCTATTTTTGTCAAGTTATTTTTATAAAATTTGAAACGAAAAAGTAATTCGTTTCGTTCAACGTTCAAAACTTTGGAGAAGTCGATAATTTTGGAATTGTTTAATATTTAAGTTTTCAAATATTTCAAATCTTCACAAAATTATTTCTGGGAGTTAATTAATCCTTTAACTTTTTAGATTTATGCGGGACGCCAGGATATCTAGCGCCAGAAGTTCTTAAATGCAATATGTTCGAAAATGCCGAGGGTTATACTAAAGAAGTGGATGTGTGAGTAAATTTTTAAACAAAAAGGTTTTATTTTAATTGCGAGAAATTTAATGATTTTATTCATCAGGGGGGCTGAGTTTTAGTCAGTAAATTTTGTTATTTATTTAATTTACATATTGGTTTTTTTTTTACTAAAAAGTGATATTTTCTACTTTTAGATGGGCTTGTGGAGTAATAATGTATACTTTATTGGTTGGTTGTCCACCTTTTTGGCATCGGAAGCAAATGGTCATGCTCCGGAATATTATGGAGGGCAAATTTTCATTCACGTCTCCAGAATGGGCCGATATAACCGGTAAATAATTTTAAATAATAACGACCGTATAATAATAATATTTACTTGAATAATAATGATAATAAACGTCTAATTTCTAGAGAGAAAAATTCTAAAACTTCTATTTATAATAATTAGTAATAAACTACTCAGTAGTGTCCACTAACCAAATAGAGATTTTCAATTTTATTTTTCGATTAGTAAAGACTAAAAAGGAGAGAATTTGGGATTTGATTACAATTTTCTTCAATTTCCAGACGCTCCAAAGGATTTAATTAGAAAATTGTTAGTCGTCGATCCAAAGAAGAGGATAACGATAAAGGAAGCTCTGGAGCATTCGTTCTTCCACACAGTTGTGAGTGATTTCATTTTTTTCATTGCAAATTGAGAAGGAATTTTCTTCCTCCAAATGCTTGTAAATAGAAAATTATTTTTTTTTTCATAATAATTTGCAGTGCAAATTCATAAAATGCATGTTCATGGGGTAAATACTTTTTCATTTGGTTCGAGGACAAAAAAAACTTGTTGCACAATATTTTTTAAATATCTTTTTATACTACACGTGTCGAAAAGAAAATTTCTCCGGCAATCAAAACTAACGGGGAAAAAAGTTTTTATTGTAAAGTTTACAAAGTTTACCTCTAAAATATGCATTGTCACTTAATTGAAAAATGAAACGAATTTTTAAGTTATTTTTAAGTTTGCTTTTATTTTATACACGCATATAAATTACAGCTGTGGGACCAAGACATCGCTCCCTTAAAGCGTTCTCTATCTTCTAATTCGAGACGTCTCAGTAGGATATCTCAATTAGCTTTGGTAAATTATTGTTTTAATTTTTGATAATTTAGTTTTTTCTCTCTTCTGTGTCTCAAAACGTTAAAATTACATGTTTTTATAAAATTAATTTATGACTTAATTGACTTTTTAAATTTATAACATTTAATTATGACTATAATTTTTTATTTTTTAAGTAATATTAATCTTCAAATTTAATTGTTTTCTTGTTTTGTAATTTGTCGTTATCGTCTTTATTCGGAAAGTAACAACAATAATGTGTCTGTACAATTACTTGAAGTGTGAAGCAAAAAAAACATTTCTTCGTTTTTCTCAGCAATTAAAAAATATCTGTATCGTGATTAATTAATTGCAGTCGATTCGTGATTCTCGTCACTAATTAATTGTTGAATGGCAAAAAAAAACACGTTGTCTCGAGTGTGAAAAATTGGTTTTTTGAAAATTTTGTTCTTCTTCGGAAGAAGAGATGCGTCTTTTTTTTAAATATATTTTTTATATTTTGTGTTGTTAATAATATTTTATTATAACAGTTTTATTATTATTTATTTGTGATAACTTATTTTCTAATTTAGTATTTTATTTCTTCCTCTATATTATTTTGTTGTTTTATTTATTATTTTTTATTATTTTTTTTTATTATGTTTCTTACTTTTTTTATTACTTTATTTACTGTTTTTACAATAATTTTTTATTACTTTTAAACAATTTGCCATTTACACTCTCATAATACTTGGTATAACAAATGGGTGAAAAAAACTAACTACATACGTTTTTTCAACTTTTTCCTGAATGTTAATACTTTTATTTTGTTTTTCATTTGTAGTGTGCCACATACTATTAATGTTAATTTATGCTTTATAAAAGGGGTCTGGATCTTCTAACCTTTTAAATAAATAATAAATACGAAATAAGCGAAAAAAGAACTGATTGACAGAAATGAAAAGAAGGAAAAAAAAATTTCGCAGCATTAGAAAAAAAATGTAAAGCTACGTGCTTCATTAAAAAGATAATAATCAAACATAAATTTCTAATCTAATTTTCCCCCCAGATAAATATCAGCGAATTTATATATTGATGTTTATTAATTTTACATATGTTACTTTTACTTTCATATAGGAACTCAAGGCAAAATCATTTAATGCGAGGAAAAAATTTCAACTGGCAATTCTTTGCGTACGAGCGGTTATTCGCATTAAAAGATTGCACACAACTCCGGAGCCTCTTTCTATAAGTGTAGCATGTGACGATCCTTATCGAATCAAAGTTCTACGAAAGGTTTGTTTTGAGCAAAATTTTTCACAAATTAAAAAAAGAAAATTTAATTCAATTTTTGCTTCCACATATAGAGGGAGTATTTTTTGCATTTTTTTTCTGCAAAGTAATTAACAATTTTGTTTTATTTTTCCATTCAGGTAATTGATGGATGTGCATTCCGTGTCTATGGGCACTGGGTGAAAAAGGGAGAAGGACAAAATCGTGCTGCACTTTTCGAAAATACACCAAAGACAGACCTTAAACATTTGTACGTCACTAATTTGAGTAGATAGCCAATATTACAATGAAGCGAAGCTTATAGTTAAATTTTTTTTTTCAAAGTACTTTATTTATAGTTATTAACTATATTTTTTCTTCTAGAGAATTTTTTTTAGTCATTTATGAAATTTGTCAGTATGTGAAAATGTAGGGAAAGAAAAATATTGTGTGATGAAGAGAAGGGACAATATCGATTCTATTCATTGTTGATTAATCGATTGTTTATGTCCTTTTTATATATATAAAAAAAAGAAAAATACAGAGAATTGTGATATTTTTCCGCTGGAATAATTGGTATATTTATATATACTGATTTCGAAAAAGAAAGAAAAAAATTTTCAATATATTTTTATTATGTAGGTAAAATGTTGAATAGAAAAGTTTGTTAGCTAGTTTCTTTGAAAATTATACTGATGAATTCTCAAAAAAATTCTTTCAAGTGTAGCTTTACAATGCTTCGATTTCCTTATAGATGTTTAAAAATAAACGTGAATTTAATTATCGTGTGAATTTTAATAAACAAAAGAGAAGTGAAAATTTCGTTTCAATAAGCAATTCTTTTAATTGCCTTGAAGCGAAATTATTCAAATATTGAATTGACTATTATCAAAATAAACATTGGTTGTTAAACATTATGATTTGAAATGTTTGGAAATTATAAATAAACATTTATTTGTTTTTATGAAACGTTTATTTGTTTTTTATGAAACATTTATTTGTTTCAAAGAAAACATTTATTTGTTAAGTAAACATTTATTGTTCGAAATTATTATTTTGGTGTATAATTAATTATGGATCTTAGTAATATTTACTGTTTTCAATTAAAATGTTATTGATAAGAAATTGCTTCAATATTTATTCAGTTAATTGTCATTCAGTGTTAATTTCAATGGTGCTATGAATAATTCAAAAAACGAATTTTCTCTACTAATGAAATAAGTTGAAAAAGAATGTTGTTAAATTGTAAGCAACAATTTAAGTTCCAATATTTGAATATTCAAACGAAATAAATTTTTTTGGTTTAAAATATTTTTTTGTAAATTGTTGAGTATAGAAAATTGAAAACTTAATTTAATATTTTCAAAATGTTTGTAAAAAAAATTAAAAACCTAACAAATATATTTGTAATAAAAATTAAAAACCTAACGAAATATTTGTAATAAAAACGAAAAATCAAACGATATAATTTTATAAATAATAAAATTTTTATTTTCATCGTAATAAAATTTTAATACCAAAATTCAACACAGACATTTTGTAATTAATTTTTGCTCCATGCGACGAACAATTACAACAAAATATTTGAATAAATAAATAAATTTCGTTTATTTGAATATTCGAAAATTTGAGAACACTAAAATTCTCAATGTTTGCAATAATTTTGTGTACAAAAAAAAACAAATAATTAATATAAATGTAATACAAATTTTAATAGTTCAATAGAAAATGCTAATTGAAAATTGTTAAATTTCCTATTAAAATATTAACAAACAAACAAACAAAAAATATTCTAGGAAATTTTTTTGTAGTTTCTTTGTAGCGTTTTACAACGAAAATCGTGTTGTAAATATATATATTTGTAACTATATATTTATTGATTAAATAACTTAACAGTATGAAGAAATGTCACAACGAATGTTACTGCAAAATGTGTTAGTTATTTGCGCGCGCGCGTGTGTGTGTGTTGTCTCTGTGTGTTTGTAGTTTCCATTTGTAGAAATAAGTTTAAAAAAAAAACGAAAAAAAATATTAATCCGCGCCAATAAAAAAATATTTCAAATTTCAATTAGAATTCTCTCGTGTTTTTTGAAGAAATTTTTTTCTATAATGTTTTAACGAATTTTGACATTTTTCAAGTGAAAAATGTAGAATTAATAATAGCAATTTGTCGATGTGTAAATGCACAAATAAATATTTACGTTATTGTCTCATCAGAAGTTTAGACAAAAAAAAGAAACAATAAAAATTTGATTTTTCACTAAATCTTGTTTTTATTAAGAAACACTTCCTTTTGAGAAATTGAAATCTTCTTTCTATTAAAAGAAAATTATTTTCTAGGAATAGTTTTTAATGTTCTGAATTAGGAAAAAGTGAATCTTGATTTTTATTTAGATTCTTTTGCATGGGGGCCACCCCCATCAGAGTGTGTCAGTTGAGAAAAAAAAATAACATTTTAGAATTGTTGGCGCGTGCGCGATATGAAAGGACGCGAGTTGATTGGTGAATTTTGTCAGATCCAATGGAGTATTCTGCGTTGTGATTGGTGGAAAGTAAGTGCGATTTGAATTATCAGTGACCGCGCAGTTTTCGGAGACGTGGCAACGTTGCCGCATGCATGTATAGCAAGGAATAAACGGAGAGTGACGCCGCGCGAGCCGGAATTCTCGTCGGTTGGTGTTGTTGTTGTATATAATAAAGTGGTGGATTCTCACTAAATGTGAATTTGACATTAAGTGACTTATTGAAAATTGATAGTAAAGAATAACGTGAAAGAAGAAAAATATAATCATCACACGCCCAGAGTGTATTGCATAGGCCTTCTCGCTCATTGGTCGATAAAGCCGAATGACGTGCTACGATTGGCTTATGACAGGGACCCAGACACGTGAATGTGAGGAGAAGCATGGATGGGTGGCTGCGTTGATGCGCAGTGGTTAACACACAAAATGTCTCTGCCACGCGCCAGATCGTTATAAACCGTCGTTATAAACGTCTCGGAACAGACGTTTATGTTCGGGATAGAGTCGCGTGTGTTTATTAATTGTGTTCCAAAGCAGCCAAAGAAAAAGGGGACAACTTTAAAAGATTGATATCCCCTTTTTGAGAAAGCTAAACACCGTGGATAAAGTTGCAACTCTTCTATTGCTACAAAGGTAAGGGAAAGGAAGAGGGGTTTTCTTTTTTGAGTGTGTGTTGCTATCAAAGATGTTTAAATTCCACCACACCCGTCACGAGGGACGATGGAGATTCATTTCTTTTGTCTTGTTTAAAATAGGTGGTTGCGTGGCGTGTTTTCCACCTTCACCAATCCCGTGTCCCTGTGACGTCACGACGCCGCTTTGAGCCCGCTTCGCATGTTGGTTGCACACTTGCGATATATAGTGTTTCTCTTTTCGATCATCTCTCTATCTCGCTTACTCTTTGTTTGTCTCACTTTTGCCATCTCTTTTCAAGTGTTCTTGTCTCTTTCTCTCTCTATCCTTGTCGCTCTATCGCTCTCCTTGCTCGTTGACTTTTCACGACGATATTTGTAGGTTAGGCTATGTTCGGACCAGGTGGGGTGGAGTTCTCCCCCCACTTCGTCTCTCTTTTCTCCTTTTCGCGCAATATCCGCGAGATTTACAGGATTAGAGATTTTTTATCACCTTGACGGAGAGGCCCTCGTAACATGTAGTGGTAAACAATACACTTTGACGGTTTTTTTTGACATGGCACACAAAGTTTCCTGTTTTAACCTGTTTGAGTTCATTATGTCATCTTTTCTAGGTGTTTCTAAAAGCTTTTGGAGTCAGTGACAGGCGAATAGAATTGTATAGTCAAAGTTGTTTTTTTGTTGAGAATAAGAGGGGTAAAAACTAAAGAAACAAGGCGGAAATGTAGCAATGTGTCGCATTCAATTTAACCTTGATATTGCACCTTTTTAAATATTTTTCCAAACCGTGTTTAAATGCATATTACAAAAGTGAGATGAAATGGCACACATTCAGTTGGCAAAAGTCAACAAAAGTTGTGACCTAATGTCATCTGCTGCAATTGGAGTCAGATATTCATTTGTTTATGAAATGTTGAAATTGGAATTCACCGAATTCAAGTATTCTTTTTCTTAAATTGTCGGATTAATAATATATGGATAAAAATACATTCAATTTTCTTTGAATTAAAAATTTCATTTACAAGTATTTAAGAAAAAAAGAATTCTGAGAATAACCTTTACGTAAAGTGATAACGGAAATTAGAAAAAAATAATCAGTCTCTAATTACTTTAGATTAGATGATTGTTTAGAGAAATTTGAGTATATTTTTGTCGCCTCAGCTTTTTAATGTACAAACATAACGGTGATTGAAACTAAAATTGAATTCTAAAAATTCTCTTCTTTGAATAATTTCAATGTGAATATTGGAACAAATTTTCGCCTGTCCTTTCACTCGCTTTGAATTACAATATATATATATATACGCAAACGCCTCTCTTTAAATTTTCAGCATGCTTATTTGTAACTCTTCAACACCCGACTTTTTAGCGTTATGTGTATTTGTATATATATACACACGTTGTGCACCATATGTTGCGTAGGTTCGTGACTGGAACAAAAATAATGACACATTCCGCACATAATAATATAAAATAAGTTTAATGATCGGTTCTTTCTTTTTAAGGTGCTCGTAGTTTGCAAAATAATTATAATTTCAATATTCTATTAAATGCAGTAACAAAAAAAAAGGGGAGAAAAAAGTTTTCTTTTTCATTGAACGTTAAGCGCTCAGAAGTAATTAATTTTTAATTAGTTGTTCAATAATGTCAAGTAAAATTGAAGAAATGGGAGTAAAAAATTGCTTTGAAATTCGTATTTAAAAATGTAAAAAAAAAGTTTCTCATTAATGTACGCTCAATTTTGCACTTTAGTCAACTGGATGTAGATGCAATGCATTCAGCATTCACTTTACGCGGTTTTCAGTTGAAGAAGGGAGTGAATTTAGCGCATGCTCTCTTTAGTCTGTATATTGTCATTGAGGGAAGGGGCTTTACTTTTATATGGATAGGGGAATATGGCATCACGGTTAGACTCAAGTGATTATCATCAATCAAAAACTTTTTTCCGTTGTAACTCGTTTTTTCTTTTTGTTATTTTTCTTCATTTATTTAATAACAATAATAATAATAATAACAATATATTTAAAATGTTTTATTTAGGAACTATAATTTGATTATTAATTATAATTTATTTATATATTGTTCTGTAAATTTTTTTTCTTTCTCTAAAAAAAATAATAATTACAATAGAATAAATCAGGGTTGCCACAGGTTATAAAAAATTTAATTTTTAGACTTAATAAGAAAATTAAATTTTTTTTTTATGCTATTAAATATTATTTTTCCCAAACATTTAATTATTTTTATAAATAATAGAACTAATTGGCAGAATTTCATTTATTTTTAATACAATTTAAATTGTAATAAATAAATGTAACTATTCTTAAAAATTTTATTAAAATTCTTCCAAAAAATTCAATTATTTATGAATTTTTTCATAAACTTCTTTATGGAAATTTAACTTTAATAAATAATTATTCAATAAATCATTTTTTTTGTATTCAAATAATTCAATTAACGTAGAATTTTCTCATAAAAATTGAATTAAAAATAAATATCAATTTAAGGAAAGTAGAATTTTAATTAAAAATTCTATGAAAGAATAATTTAATTGAAACGATTGAAAATAATTTTTAAAATCTTGTTTCTTGTGGAAAAATAAAAAAGATTTCATACTTAAGTAAAAAAAAAATTATTTGTTTTGGAATTTACAATATTAATAAAGTTTGTAAATAAACGTAATAGAATATTTTTTTAGCATCTAATAATTTTTAGTGTGAATCAAAATATTCTTTATGATTAGGGAAGAAGTAAAAATTTTGTTTAAAAAAAAGTGAGAGAAAAAGAAAATTAATTTTCTGTAGCAACCCTGATAATCGAACTGAAACTGATACTTAAAAAAATATTCGTACGGCACTGATTGTTTTCGTTTTTGCATTCACACTGATGATTGTAACTCCAAACGATGAGACACACCCCTCGATTGGAGTTTCATTGTCTAATCTAAATTCGGAAAAAACAGGTTCTGACGAGTCGCAAATGATAATTCTTTTTTGCATGTTTGTCAGTTGAAGACGATTTCTGTTTTTTGGAAAAAAATCTCTATATTCAATATTCAATAATCATTGGTATTAATGATTTTCAATTTACGTCTAATTTTCTTTCGCCTTCTACAATATTCCCTCTGACTAATAGATTTTTTCCCTGTCTAATCAGTTACGTATTTGTGCAGATTACATAATAATTTTCAGCAAAAAAAAAAGAATCAGCACTAATTAAAAATAATATAAAAACTGAATTTCGTTAATAAAATAATTCTTTTAATTTAATAATCGAGAATAATATTCTAATAAAAATTTTCTTTTCATTTTTCAGATTGTTCGGGAAATTCAAAAAAAAAAAAAAAAAAGAGAGGGGAATTTTGGCTGACTTATAAAATAATTTGGACACAGTATTTTTTTTGTTTTCGTTGTTGTTTCTCACTGGGTGTAAAATTAATCACAAGAAAGATTGAAAAAGATGAGCCTAGAAACTTTGTGTGAGGCTGCGCGCTATGTGGAGCAGCAGGAGAAGAAGAGAGAACGCCTCGCCAGCACCTCTTCCGAGCATTCCCTCGGCATTGCTCCCCACTACAACCATCACAATTCCGTTGAGCCACGTGGTAAGTGCTGCTTGTGTGTCTCTCTCTCTCACTCACTCTCTGTATAGTCCCACTGTTTTTATTTGAGCTGCTAAAGTGCCAGCAGATTTGAATCACACACGTATATTCCTAAACTAAACAAACTTCAATCAGTTTTAAAATGTAAGGTGTTTGCCTCACTTCAACACTCATTTATTATTTTTAATAAATTACAATTTCAAATGTTCTTATATAATTGGAAATGCGTAATTATAGATTAAAAATATTTCTTCAAAGAAACGACTTTTCTTAATGGCAGAATATTTAATTGTACAATTAATTTGTTAATTACAGATTCAATTAAATTTCTTGTAATTATGAGATTCTGGTTTTTTTTTTAAAGAGAGAATTTCCACTACATTAAATTCGCTAATACTATATAGAAATAAAAACATCTATTCTGAAAAATTATATTATTTAAAACGATTTAATTATCTTCAATATCTATTTCGAATAAAAATATTCAAAAGAATTTAATTATTTAAAGAACAATTCAATTATTTAAAAAAAATGATAATAAAAATACATAAAAAAATTTAATTCTTTAAAGTAAAAAAGATCAAATTGATCCACAATTTAATTATTTTTGTAAAGAACAAAATTTTGCACAAGAATTTAATTAATTTAAATATTGGAAAAATTTTCGAAATATCAATTACTTAAAATAATTTGTACATATTTCTTCACAATAATTTAATTACTTTCAATAATATTTTTTATCGAAATTCAAATATTAAATTTTTTTTAAATTCTAAGCAAGGATTCAATTATTTTTAACACTGTTTTAAATTAGTTAGCTGAAAAATTCATTTATTTTCACAAATACAGCTTTCTACAAGAATTCAATTATTATTATAATTATAATTTATAATAAAAGTTTCGTAATATTTATTATATTTCGAAAAAATTAATTGTTTAAAACAATGCTTATAAAATTCTTATGAAGAATTCAATTCAAAAAATTAATTGTTTAAAACAATGTTTATAAAATCCTTATAAAGAATTCAATTCAAAAAATTAATTGTTTAAAAGAATGTTTATAAAATTCTTATGATAAGATTTCAATTCAAAAAATTAATTATTTAAAAGAATGTTTATAAAATTCTTATGAAGATTTCAATTAAAGAAATTAATTGTTTAAAAGAATGTTTATAAAATTCTTATGACGAATTCAATTTAAAAAATTAATTGTTTAAAACAATGTTTTTAAATTCTTATGAAGAATACAATTATTTCCAAAAATAACAACATTTTTTACTGAAATTCAATTCTTCTTGAACATTTTAATAAATTTTTTCTCATTAATTCAATTATTTTGATAAATAAATATAATTCTTTTCACGAATTCAATTTTTTTTTGTAGATTCTATTAAAATTCGTAGCAACAATTGAAATATTTTCATAAATAACAAAATTCATCGCAGAATTTCAATTGTTTTTAGAATAATTTTTTAGGAATTGTTCAAGAAATGTTATTATTCTTAAAATTTTAATTTCCATTCCTCGAAAAAATCAGTTATATTTAAAAAAATGTTTTTTTTTGAAATTATTTGAAAGAATTATTATTTACAAAAAAATTAAAATTTTTCACAGAAATTCTCAATTATTTTGATAAAATTTTTTAATAGAAATCAATTATTTTAAATACAATTTTAATTACATTTTTGTTTGAAATAATTCAATTATTCTTTTAGATTTTCTTCCTAAAAATTCAATTATTTTTTAAAAATAATAAAATTTTTTTGGAAATTCAATTATTTTTAAAAATAATAAATATTTCCTTGGGAATTAAATTATTTTGAAAAATTCTAATAAATTCATTCACAAGAATTTAATTATTTTCATAAATAATAAAATATTTATCAGAAACTGAATTATTTTTGAAAATTTAAAACAAAATTATTTGAAACTCTTGAATTATTTTCATAAATAACAAAATTCATCGCAGAATTTTAGTTTTTTTTTAAAATTATTTTTAATTTCTCGAAAAAGTCAATTATTAAAAAATTGTTTATTTTAATTCTTTGTAAGAATTCAATTCTTGAAAAATCAATTATTTTGAGGCATTTTAATAAAATTCATTGCAAAAATCAATTATTTTCAAAGATAACAATATTCGAATTAAAATTATTTTTAAAAGTAAACAAATTTCTTTGGAAATTCAATTATTTTGAAAAATTCTAATAAACTCGTTCGGCAGAATTCAATTGTTTTTATAAATAATTAATTGCTTTTTAAAAGTTTTTAATTATTTAATATTTTATTTTTTTAGTTATTTTTAAAAATATTTTATAAAATACCACAAAAACATTTCATTATTGTCAAATATTTTAACAGAATTCTTTGTAAAATTTAATGATTTTTGAACACTTTACAATTTAATGATTTTCAATATCTACTTATAAAATTATTTTCATAAATATTTAAATTCTTTAATGAATTACAAAATTCGTTGCAGGAATTCAGTTTATTAACAGAATAAGAAAAAAATAAAAATTTGTTTAATGAAAAATTAGGAAAAAGTCCGAAAAGTAAAAAATACGAAATTTAATTTTTGTCAGTTTTATGAAGTGTTTAAAACGAGTTTTTTTGATCGTCAAATTTAATTTTTCGATACCATTCTTTTTTACCACTATTTTTAGTTTGAAAACTACTTTTTGCTACTTTTTAGAAATTAATTATCGAGTGCGAAGTCTTATTACAATCGGCGTTAATTATAAAAATACACATTTTTCTCATTTTTAACATTTTATTCGACTTTCTCTTATAAAAGTGTGATGATTCATTACTGAAATTAGCTAAAATCATTAGTCGCTGATTAATCAGACGAATGTTGTTTTTTTTTCTCAAACAAGGGCAATAATTGTTGACGTAATTTCTACACGTTAATAATAGTGAAATGACACGTTAAGAAATTATATACTTTATCAATAAGGTCAACTAGTTACAAGTGTAACGTTTATACATTTTATTTCTTATTTCATTTCTCGAAAATTAATTACACCCTAAACTCTACTTCAATCACAAAAATCTAATTCTCAAATCATTTTTTAATTTTTATTTCCCATCGAGAGAAAAGGGGGGAAAAAACAATATTGCGAAAATTGTCATCAAATGAAAAAAAACGACGATTACATTTAATCAAATTTCCCCGAGCAAATTGTCATTCAATCAAAATGTGTGTTCGATCGATAAGCTTTCTCGAGAGTGTACTAAATAAAAATTCCAACTAATTCATATTAATGTTGTGATTGGACGGGAAAATTGGATTTTTCAGTTCCCTCTTTATGTTTTGTATTTAATGGTGAAAAATTGATGTGTTAATATAATAAACAAAAGAATATATATAAGAGAGAGAATCAGATATAGGTTTTCACTTTTTGACGCTGTCAGTGAGAGACACTGATGTATACACACACTCTTCGCACGCGACTCCAAATTAGGTATGATTTTCCTTCATTCAGTGGTTCTCATTTTGATATTATTTTTACGCAAATTCTCACTTTTTGTTGAATGGTGGGGTAAAATTTTTTTCTCTCTTCTGTGAATTTAATTGCAATTTTGTGTTTTAGGAATGTTTGAAAATCACGTGTTGTTCGAATGTATCGACTTGAGAAAGAGAGAGAGAGAGAGAGAGAGAGAGAGAGAGAGAGAGAGAGAGAGAGAGAGAGGGAAAAAAACCAGCTTTCGCAATTTTCAGATTTCACCTATAAATGTGCTAAAAAAGATTGTGTCTCTCTAATTTTCTCTAATTCCATCGACGATTTACACTATTCCAACAGATTTGTGTTGTGCTGTCAACCGTGACATTCTTAGTCATCATCATCATCATCAGTTTAAAAGGCGCTTGCCGATAGTTATTAGAGATTTATTCCCGAAAGAAGGGGAAAATCCATTTAATTCTTCTTGACAAATTTCGCATGTTGGGAAAAGAAGAAGAAGAAGAAGAAGAAGAAGAAAAAAAGGGGAACTCTTTTCTTGGGGAAATATTTTTGTAGCAAGAAAATTTTGGACTATTTGGACAAAAATCATATTAAATATCCGTAGAAGAAAACTTATTGTTAGTCAAAAGGTGACTAAACAAATGTCAGATTTGACTGCAATGAAACTGCTTATCGGAAATAATTGGGTCTTGATTTGATTTGGATAATAGGTTGGAAATATTTCCAATATTTAATGATAAATTTGGAATTGATGATAAGTTATTCCTTATAAAAATAATGATAAACTTGGAATTGATGATAAGTTATTCCTTATGAAAATAATGATAAATTTGAAATTGATGTTTTTGTACACATTGAATGTCCATTGTAATGGGAAGAGTTACTACTCTCCACCTGCGAACGCCAAGGTCACCGTCAGATGGCAGATAATTTGCGAAAACTAATGTCCTCGCCACCTAGCGTCGATCTCGGCGTTCTCAGGTGAAGTCCAATTCTCTGCATAGAACAGAAAAATTCTCTTCTTAAAGTTTTCGAGTTAAATTCCCGTCAAGATTAAAATCACCGCGATTCTTCTCTCCTTGTTTATACGATATTGACATTTAGCAGGTGATTCAAAACAAGTTTAACATTTATGGAAATATTTTCAACCTTTCTTTCTTTCTGTTGTTTTGTCCGATTTTTTTTTTTTTTTTGCTTTTGTAAAAAATCTTTTTCTGCACGATGACCACATTTTCCTATAGGTCAACGACTCGAGCGAACAAGCAAAGCGAGTCTCTCTCAATTCTTGACGCACGCGAAAGAGTTCTCCTCTTCTTCTTCTTCTTCTTTTCCCAACATGCGAAATGCCCTGTTGTGTGTTGCACGCCACCAAGTCATCAGTCTAGGTATAGACGTCTAGGGCACAGACATTGGCTGTGCATTGGCTTTGACTGTGTGTTGCTAGTCAAACAACTCGCACGAGCGAGAAACCTTTTTTGAGAAACTCAGTAAAGTGCCATTCGTAATTGGCGCCGGTTGAACACCTACTTGCATTCAACTTGTCCAATAAGGTGAAGTAGGTGCATGTACTTCTTTCTCGCAATTATTTCCAGACTTCACATTATGCTCGAATCTAGAAACTTTTCCACAAGTTCTCTTAGAATAATCTTACGAATGCGCGATAAGTTTTTCTTTTTTTTTATCTAACTTGTTTGCTTATTCAGTTGTTGTTGCTTCTACTCTCTGGACCTGATTTAGGGACTTTGGACTGATTTGTTTTTTAAATGATTTTGTAACTAGGGATTTTTTTAGGTCAAATGTTACTAATTCTTGGGTGTAATTTTTAGGTTATGTTAAATGACTGGGAAATTTGTAACTTTATATATGTTTAGTGAATATTGTACTAATTTTTGGGAAAATTAACATTTATTTAAAAGTAGATATTTGTGTACAGAATCTTAATAGGGATTAGGGTTTTTTTTAGGTCAGATGTTACTAATTTCCTGGTGTAATTTTTAGGTTACGTTGAGCGACTGGGCAATTTGTAACTTTATATATGTTTAGTGAATATTGTACTAATTTTTTGGGAAAATTAACATTGATTTAAAAATACATTTTTATATACAGAAACCTAATATTTTTTCTCATTTTTAAAGGAAGAGGGAGAGAGAGCAAAATGATTACGGCGTAAATATGTCTGGGATTAAATTTCATCAAAATCTAATGAGCTCAACTACCAACCACTAGCTCTGCTTGAGAAAGTTTTTCTGTTAGATTGTATCTTCTCTGGGCAAACGTCGAGGCAAATACGTGTTCGTTTAGTTAAAGTCTAATGCAATCACTGAATTCAGATAGGTTTATATAGAAACTCGCAGAAATTCACAGATGATTATATAAGATCAAATATATTAAATAATCATGAGGTGTAGAGGAAGCCGACATATATGAATCGTTACAGGTTAGAGGATTCTCGAATATATAACATTTAATCCAGAAATGCTTGTGGAACATGATTTAATGGAACATTTATTTACCCACTTTTTTTTATTAGAAAACTGTTTGTATTAAATGTTCTTAATTAATTTATTACATTTATTAAATTAACTTATTAAATATGATTCTCAAGTTTTGAACGAAACATTTTTTATTGTACATATATATTAGTAAATTACTAATCATAAAAAAATTTAAAAACAAAAATTTTACGTTTACAAACTCAGTAATTAATTTTTTGGATAGTGAAGCACCACAATTACAATAGAAATTAAGGCAAATTAAACGAAAACATTCGGACAATGAATAAACTATTTATTTACTCCAAAGTTTCGAAATCTAAATGATTTCCTCTTCAGGGAGTCTATTCAAAAAATATACAAAATAAAAATTATATACCTAATTAAGATAATAAAAATAAAATTAGTTTCACGTTCAGAACTTTAGGATCTTTATTAAATTAATTTCTGAGAACATTTTTACACTGATACAACTCCCATTTGGTGCTGCACTTTTAATTGTTCTATTTAAAAATATGTTAATTACCGTCTTAGAGAACTTCTAATTGTTCTATTAAAAATATGTTAATTCCCTCTAAGTCCGAATCAGTTGAAAGTGACTAATTGTTAATAAAGTGTTGGATGATTTTTGTTGCAGCAAATAGGAAAAAGAACTTGTTTTGTCATCCGTAGGAGAAGTCAGTGTTGCCTTAACATATTTGTTTTATTTCCGGAAGTTATTTTTATTTGGAACGCTTTTCAAATGTAACACATTTTTTTTATTTAAATAATTGATATTTAAAATGACCAGTGGCCTGATGATGATAAACAAAGACACCAAAACGTTGCACATCTAACGAAATAGTGTTTCATTTGTTACTCTTCCGATAATCGACGAAAAGAATAGCAAAATTCATCAATGGAAGAAAAAATCAACTGTAAAAAAAATTGTATTAAAAATCATTAGAAGAAAACTCGTTAATAAGTAACGAAGAAAATACAGTCCGATTCCTGGTTCAGATTGGGGTATTTAGTCCTTAGCAAGGGCTGTTAGTCCTTCATAAACTAAAACATTGCAAAAGAGTTCGAAGCTTGGTTTTGTAACACTTTATGTAGGGAATGAAGCTGAACTAAAAAAAAAGTGGTAGAAAATACTTTTCACAAAAAAATAAATAAAATGTATAGTATAAAGAGAACTATAAGACATTATTACGTAACTAAAAAAAGACCTAGGAATACGCATAAAAACATATCTAACAGAAGTCTGACAAATTGGAAAAGCAATAAAAGTGTGTCGTTCTAGCGCAAAGGAGTTTAAAGGTTAAACGAATTGAGTTTGTCTGAGAGTTTTTAGAAAAAAAAATTTGAGAGACTTGAGAAATTTTCGAATACTCTACATAAATGTCAACAGAATTCATGCGCGTGTGTTGTATATCAAAAACTCGAGTGTTGAACGCGATGACGACGACGACGACGACGACGAGGGTGGCGGAAGTTGGTAGAGAGTTGGGATAGGGAAAGAACAGAGGAGACGAATAGTTAGTGTCCGGTGATATTTGATGGTGGGGGTTCTGTGGATCATTTTATTCTTAGTGAAGTGGGGGGTTGAATTGGCACGACAGTGGAGAGGAGAGGAGGCGAAAGGCAGCAACAGCAGCAGCAGCGGCGGTGGCGGGGATTTCGGGTCGACGGTGTGGAGGCTTCGGTCACTGACTCCAGAAACTACGACAGCAGCTTCTGTGCTTCATTCACGGACGCGCCACCTACTCTCCCGGCCAACCGGGCGATACTATACCACTCCGGCTTTTTCCAACCGTTATCATGCTTCGTTACGATCTTGGCTCTCAATCCAGTCCCTTGTAGGTGTAGCAACAAGCAAACCTACTATCCAATCTGCCCACATTGCATTGTCGTACAATATATGTATATACACAACGCGAAAGAAAATATATAAAATGAAATGAAGACAAAAAAAAGAAAAAGAAACTCTTCAAAAACCCAAGGATCGATTCTTGTACAAGTAGTGTGTGTGTGTGTATGTCCTTGCACGATTCATTCCTTAACGCACTTGCGTTTTAACTTTTTTGATAAAACCAGATCTTGTTCTTGTTGATTTTATCATCAGGTCCCCCTAGCTGAAAACCAGTCTTGTGACGTTTTAGGATGCGAGAAACGAGTTTGTGGAATAAACAAATATTTTCTTAGAATGTAAAGATTGGCGGAGGGTTTTTTTTTGTTTGGAATATTAGTCCTTTAATTCTTTTGGAAATTGTACCCTGTGTAAACGAGATGATGAGCTTTGAAGCTTTTCATCTTTAATCCTCGAAGTTTTCTCGTTTCGTTCAATTTGAATTTCGCGCCTTTACAATTCCGAAAGTTCGCTCGCTAATGAGGCAAATTAGATGGAGGGCAAGAGCCACTTTTACTTGTCATAACTACTCCGCATGTTGTCATCTTTTGCAAATTACCACCCAATTAACGAAATTTTAGGGTCTTGATAAAATAATTTCTTTATCGAAACTCAGTTTACTAGAAAAAATAACTAACGGAACCTAAAAATTTTCTATTCTTCTGTTCTTCTTTCTTGACTTTTGGTTAAAGATGACTTAACTTTTTGGTTAAAGATGTCTTAATTTTTTGGTGAAAGATGGCTTAACTTTTTAGTTACACATAGCTTAACTTTTTGGTTAAAGATGTCTTAATTTTTTGGTTAAAGATGGCTTAACTTTTTGGTTAAAGACAACTATATTTGTTTACATATACAAATAGAAATATTTGAGACAGTAAAACTTTCGTTACTTGACAATTGTTTCTGCGACTGATTATATGAAAAGAGCGAAGTGAAATATCTAAAGTACAAGTCATTGCTTTTAGGTGTTGTTTAAATAACTCGATATTGTGAGAGATAATTTAATAAATCCGCAACTTGATAAGTGTCAATGTCCCTATTTGCAGACGTAAGATAACAGTTAAATATTGTCATTCCTCCATTTTTTTGACAGGGATTATTATGCATTAGTCGTCGAGGAAAGTTGCGATCGTTGAATGCCGTTATAGTTCATTATTTATTCCTATATATATGTATTATAAAAGGTGGATTCGTCTCGTCAGTGTCACGGGATACAAGAGTTACTTTCCCAAGGTGGCGGCTGCTGCGGCTACACTTTGTTTTGAAAAAATTCTTCGAAACGCTATTTTTACATCTCGAAACATATTTCTTATTAGTCATTATCTTTTCTTTTAAATGGAGATTGATTCTTTAATGAGTACAAATTGAAGCAAATTAAAGCAATGTGAACAAAGTAAACAAAGTAAACAGAGTAAATAAAGTGAACAAAGTAACCAAAGTTAACAAAGTAACCAAAATTAAAACTAGTTAAGGATGAATTTTTATAAATTGCTTATGAATTAAGTTTAATTACCGATTCAACTCCTACACGGAAAAAGAATTTTATCTGTAACAGCGATAAGTTTCGCTAAAATAGCGAAAGATTTAACTAAAACATCTAAACATTTGACTAATCTAGCAAAATTTGTACTTGCTCCAGGTGAATATTTTTTCCGTGTACAATAAGATGTTGGATTCAATTAATTTCTTGAAGTATTTTTTTAACTTATCTACTGCTTTAGTTTCTTATTATCTCTCTGAATCTGAATTACTCTTCAAATTGGATGAAAAATAATAAATAACTATTTTGATAGTGAGAAGTCAGTGGCTGATTTTTGATACAAGTGGAAAAATTCTGAACTAGAATATTTTTGGTAGTAATATTTTTTATTAAATAGTTAATAATTAGGTCCCTGAAGTTGCCATCGATGCTCAGCATCGAAAAATATTTTTTGTATAAAAAACTCAATTTTGTCCAATGTTTTAAGTTCAAAAAATACTATTAAATAGTTTTTCACTTCTTAGGTGAATAAAAGGAGTAAAACTAGTTGGGATTTTTTTTACTAAAAATAAAGAAAAATACTTTTCGATGCTGAGCATTGATGATTTTTTTTAGTAAAAAATACTTCAAAAATTAGATTTTGGAAAAGTTACAAATAATGATTACAGAAATTCAATTATTTTCAAAAGTTACAAAAATTTATTCTTCGCAGAATTTCAATTATTAGGTCCCTGAAGTTGCCATCGATGCTCAGCATCAAAAAATATTTTTTGTACAAAACCAAAAAAATTACTCAATTTTTCCCAACGTTTTAAGTTCGAAAAATACTATTAAATAGTTTTTTTACTTCTTTGGTGAATAAAACGAGTAAAACTAGTTGGAATTTTTTTTAAATAACTTAAATTTTCAAAAACTATCATAAAATAAATAATAAATAATAAAATAAATAAACTTGAATAAAATTCGTTGTAAGAATTCAATTATTTATATAAACTTGAATAAAATTGATAGGAAGAATTAAATTATTTTTAAAATAAATAAAATTCTTCGCAAAAATTCAATTATTCTGAAAAATTAAAAAAATATATTTTCAAAATTTAAATTACATTTATAAATAAAAAAATTCTTCATCTAACTTGAATTATATTTAAAAATTTTAATAAAATTCTTGGTAAAATTTTGTAGGAATTCGCAATTTTAATGAATTAATTTAAAATATAATTCTATTATTTTCATAAGTAATAAAATTTTTCACAGGAATTCAATTATTTAAAATACAAAATTTTTCGAAAAATATAAATTATTAAAAAAAAATTCTTCACCGAAATTCAATTATTTGGAAAAGTCAGGGGAAAATAAAATGAAATATTTGTGTAGCAACCCTGAAAAAGGGAAAGTTTACTAATTGATATTGTAATGGATAATTTTTTTCAACTAGTAAAATACGTTTAATTGATATTATTTACTATTTTACTGGATATTTTTTCAGATTGCTGATCAACTGATTCACAAAATAAAGTAGTGAGACTTGTCGACTTTTATTGAAACGTCGACCAATTGTAAACATCTCCAAATCTGAATTAGTTTCAAGAATTAATTGCTAGAAGAGTGTTGGATGACTTTTTTGCTTCAACGATTAGGAAAAAAAAGCTTATTAAAGATCAGTAGAAGAAAACTTATTGTCAGAGTGAATGAATTACTATAAAAATAGTCACAGATTTTACTACAAACCTTGATTATGCGAATTAATGGAAGCAGAACCTGGTTCGGATAGTAGAAATGGCAAATATATTCGGTTTAAATTGTTCAATGATTGTTGTTATTGTATCAGAATTGAATTACTTCTCCTATTAGTTAAAAATTAGGGTCCTTTACTAGTAAAAAGTTTTTTTAAAACGAAAGAAGAAATTCTTTTTGAAGAAATTCATAGTAGTCGATGACTTAGAAATAAAAAATTTTTTTTTCAATTCCTCGAATTAAAATTCGAGCTTCAACTGACACGAACTCTCAAAAAGACGTGATGCAGTGTAACTAAAATTGTAAGCTAACCATCCTTTTATTTCCTTCAGGTATTCGCAGAAGAGGACTTTTTCTCCTTTCCTCTCCGAGTAGTAGTGGTAGTAGTAGCAAAAGTGAAGGTCGTTTTCAAAAACACACTGTTGAGAAAAATCGTTCTTCTTTTCTCAAACCAAAAAGACAATTTTTTTTAAATACTTCGTACTTGTGTGTGTGTGTGTAGATTTTTTTTTTTCACATTTGGCATGGCAACGTTGCAAGGGAACGATCGTTTTCTTGGCTGACAGTGTGTCAGCTTTGCTTCTTTCGATGTGCACAAAAAAAATATATATATTTATATACACTTGAAAAGACTCTCTCACGTCATATCTGACCGTAATCATTGAAAAGGGGGACTTTTCACAAATTTCTTATTATACCTTAAAAAAAAAAGTTGTTTTGGAAAAAAGTTTTTAAAAATGGGAAGTAAAAAAAAACGTTGATCTAGTAAAATTTTGATTAAGAAAAAAAATTATAAGCAATCGGTCATATTTGGCGCACACACGTTCGTCTCTTATTCTGGATTTGAGCTTTGATTATATAGGAAAAGGAAAAGTGGCATGAGTGCTGTAAACGAGTGAAGGAGGGAAGAGAGGAAACATACGTGAACACGCGGGCAAATCAGTCGGTTAAAGAGCGCAAGCGCATTGTCCCCGGGTAGTTCCCCCCACCAGATATGCTCGGCCGCGTGGCGTCCTGATCAATTTCCAACGTTGCCAGCTTTCATGACCTGGAGGACCTGGCCGGGAATGCCCCTCCTTGTTCAATTCCTGTCACTCTCTCTCTCTCTCTTTCTCTCACCCCCCACCCATTTATGCTACACGATATTAGCACGTGGATGGGTTGCGCTTCTTTTAATTATTTTTCAAACCTTATCGACCTGTGGATTCACTAACCGCTCTTATATAGATGTATATATACAGGGGTCTATCATCAAGAGACGTTTTTATCCCTTTTTCTGCATGGCAACTGACATTTATGGCAAAAAAAAGGGTTTTATTTTTTGTTATTTGCGGTCATTTATAGAATTTATGTATGTGAATGTGTGTGTGTGTGTGTGTATAAGTAAATCGTTTCATTAATTGCGGCTATACCACACTTTTGGGTGTTGCTACTGCTGCTTGGGGGTACATTGTAATTTGTCATCAACCTAAAAGTGCCATTATTTGTAACTGCTATCGATCGAAATTACCATACGGTGGAAAATAACTATTACTATGGTTGGGTGTAAAATTATTTAGAATTATCATTGATTGAAATTGTCATTGCTTGGAATGATTATTAATTGAAGTTGACGGTGTTTCGATAATGCAATTAAGATTTGGCATATTATTTTGAAGTATGTGAATGGGGAAATATTTTTAAGTGGTAGTTGCGAGTAATGATAACATTTTTTTATGGGGATTCAATTGTTGTCATAAATAATAAAATTCGTTTTAGGAATTCAATTATTATTTTTATAAATAATAAAATTCGTTTTAGGAATTCAATTATTATTTTTATAAATAATAATTAATAAAATAATAATCATAAATAATAATAAATAATAAAGCTCAATTGTTTTTTGAACAATTTTAATCAAATATCCCAAAAAAAGGAAATACTAAAACAGAGTGCAACCGGTAAACCCGGAAATGTCAGGAGATTTTATAAAAATTTTTTTAAAAAACCTGGAAAAGTCAGGAAATTTTGATCGAAATCCTGGAAAATTGTTGTTTTCTAAGTGTATTTATTCTTGAAAATTAATTTTACTCAAATATTTCGAAATTAATTTGAAAAAATTTTGTAAAATTTCAATTTTAAGTGAATTGAATTAAAAATTTTTAAATCCTAGATTTTGAAAAATATTTTAATAACTAAAATTGTTCAGAAATTAATTAAGTTTTTGTAATATACATTTAATTGATTTTTTTTAAATAAAGGATTTTTATAGAAGAATTTTAATTAAAAACACTAAAAAAATTAAACTTCTGTGGTAATTATGTGTTACAGTAAAAATTCAATTTTTTGAAAAAGTTGTAAAATTCTTCTAAGAAAATCAATTATTTTATTTTTTTTTATTTGTTCTAAAAAGAATTAAATTATTTTCCAAAATTTTAATGAAATTTTGGTTGAATTTTGATTAAAAAGACTCAAAGAAATTAAATTTCTACAGTAATTAGATGTTACTGCAGAAATTCAATTTTTTTATTTATTCAACAAAGAATTAAACTTTTTTCCAAAATTTTAATTAAATTTTGATTGAATTTCAATTAAAAACACTAAAACAAATTAAATTTTTGTAGTAATTAGATATTACTGACAAAATTAAATTTTTTTTTTAAAGTAGTAAAATTCGTTTCAGAAATTCAATTAATTTATTTTTTTTATTTATTCTGCAAAGAATTAAATTATTTTCCAAAATTTTAATGAAATTCGTTTGTAACAATGTAATTTTTTCAAAATAATTTTAATAAAGTTCTTCGTATTAGAAAATCAAATTATGTTATTGTTTTTTTTTAATTTAAAATTGAAATTCTGCAAAAATTTTTTGAAATTATTATTTTTTGGAATAATAATTGCATGTTAGTGTAGAATATTATGAACGATTTTGTTGAATAATTAAATTTTTTGACTATAAAAATATTTTTAACTAAATAATTGAATGTTTCTTAAAATTGAATTTTCATAGATAGAATTTTATCAACAAATTTTTAAATAATTAGATTCTCTCGACAAATTTGAATAAAACTTTTAGGAATAATTTCATTTTTCGAGAAATTTGATAAAAATTGTACATATATTAAAAATAATTGAAATTCTGTCAAGAATTTTATTCAATTTTTTCAAAAATGTTTAAATGTAGGAGAAAAATTTTAATTATTTATATAAAAGTTATTGAAAATTGACAAGAATTTTGGTAAATTTTTCAACATAGTTGGATTTTTGCAAAAAATTATATTACTTTTGATAATAATTGAATTCTTGAGACGAATTTTATTAAAATTTCTTTTTGAATAATTGCATTCTTTTGTTCTTTTTTTAAAAGTAGACATTAAAAATAATTGAATTTTGACAAATTATTTTGAATGAAAATGAAAAAAAAATTAAATTTTTTTAAAGTAATTTAATTCTTGAGAGGAATTTTATTAAGATTTCTTTTTAAAAAATTGAATTCTTGAAAAAAATTTTTTTTTAAATAGTAGACATTGAAAATAATTGAATTTTGACAAATTTTTTTGTAAAAAATGAAAAAAAAATTTATTTTCTGGAAATAATTTTGTAAAAAATGAAAAAATTTTTATTTTCTAAAAATAATTTAATTTAAATTAATAATTTAATTGTTATTCAATATTTTTAAAATATTTTTTCTTTGAAGAATAAATAAAAAATAATTTAATTTTTGAAAATACTAATTTCTATATGAAAAATAATAGTGATTAAATATTTATGTAAAAATGAAGTTATTCATGTTTTCGAAAATGTTGCCAATTAATAATAATAAATGTAGCTTTATGAACCTGAAAAAAAATTCCATTTTTTAATCTCTGGATAATCGGAAAAAGTCATCGATTTTGAAAAGAGCAAAAAGCGCGTGGCAATCCTGTAAAGTTTTATTAAAATTCTTCAACGAATTCAATTACTCAATAAATTATTAATTTCTGACTTTAAAAAAAAATCGTTTTTCAATATTTTTAACCAAATCGGTGCAGAAAAGTTGGTGCAATTTGAAAAAAACTACAAAGTTATCATCGCTAATTAGTGAAATATGCGCCGGCAATCGAAGTTGAACAAGACTAATAAAGTTAATTTTTTTTTCTTCCACTCTCCTGAGGCGTGAAATTCAGCTTCATAAATTTGTACATGTCATATTCTTTATTTTCACGACTGGAAACTTTTGTCGTAAAGGAAAAAAATCTAGCACACCTCGTGCTACTATATACAATGTAGAGAGCGAGAGAGATGATAAACTTGTTTCTTATCTGTATATAAAGGCATTGTCTTGAAGTATTTCTTTTTTTTTCTTCCTTCCTAAATTAGTCTTCAAGTTTTGTCGTTAGGGAAAGAAAAAAAGTATATTTCAGATTCGTTAGAGAGTTAACGCGCAAGTGTACCGAGTCAATTTTTACACACGCATATGGAAATTAAAAAAAAAATTACTCGCGAAGAAATTTAAGTTGAAAATTATTTTGCGAGAATATTTAATGATTTTGGGAGAAGAAAAAGATAATTGGCGAAAATTTTCTTTTAAATATCCCTCTTCCAGACTTTTAAGAACCCTTTTTTCGATCTAGTATAAGATAATGTGAAAAAGATACTGTGATTCGTGCTATATGCAATTATTTTGAAATGTATAAAAAAAATATCGACAAAAGCAGCTCTCACTAATGTAAATTAATTGTTATTATGTGTGTATATACTCATGAATAGAATTCTCCAATATGCACGTGGTTTCTGACGTCACTCTCTCTCTCTATCTCTCTCTCTCTTTCTCTCTTGCTGCAGATATACGTGACGATGTTCTATAAACACATTTTCAATTTATCACCGACAGATGGAAGCACGTGTTGATAAATCTCTGAAAGTTTCGTAATATTTTTTTTTCTCCTTATTTTGAAAATTATTAATATATTTTTTCTTTTTCACTTTGCAGGTGTCAAATTAAAAAGGGATCGTACAGATGCAGATGATCTATTATTTTGTGAAGAAAAAATGCTCATCATTGATGGTGAGTTGTTGAAATGTTTTTCTATTATTATTACATTGGTTTTTATTTTAATACTGTTTTTTTTGTATTTTATTGTACTTATTTAATCTTTTGTGGACCTTTTGTAATTTTCGATCTCTTGGGTTAGAAATTCTGGATTGAATTTTTTGTGTGTTGAACTTAATATTTGTATTTGGATCTTTTTTAAATTTTAAATTATTCAACGTTAATTGAAATTTAAAGGAGTTGGGTTTGAATGAACTTCGGGAGATTTTAATTTGAAATTTTATAAAGTTTCAATTTTGAATGAATTTTATTAGAAACATAAAGAAAAGAAGAAAGAAATTAGAAAGAAGAAGAGAAAATTTAATTAATTTATTTTTTAAATTAGCTTTTTGACAAATATTAATAATTCAAATTCTTGCAGAATTTGTTAATTTTTTTTAATATTCGTTTAAATAACTATTCAAAATAATAGTGTTAGGAAAGAATTTTAGTTACAAACACTAAAAGAAAATTGAAATTTTTGGAAATGTTACAAATAATTGCAGAAATTTAATTATTTTCAAAAAGATTTGATAATATTTTTTGGCAAAATTTCAATTATTTAAAAAAAATTGTCGTAATTCACTAATTTTTTTTATATCTATTTTAATGAAATTAGCCAAATGAGTTCAACTATTAAAAAAAAGAATTATAACAATTTTTCGCAAAAGTTAAATTATTCATGCGTAAATAAAAGTTTCAGAATTTAAAATCTTTTCAAAATGTAAGTATTCCTAAAAATTGCATTAAAATTTGTCTAAAAAAATTCAATTATTTGAAAATTTGTTAATAAAATTCTTTATTAAAATTCAATTTTAAGAAAAATTCAGTTGTTGAATAAAATATTTATTTTCATATTCGAAAAATTCAATTATTATAGAAAATTTTCTATAATATTCTACACGGACATTCAATTATTTTGCCAAAAAATAAAAATTTCAAATTAAAAAAAAAATCATTGCAGAGTTTTAATTATGTTTAATACAATTTTAACCGAATTTCTCAAAACAAAATAATTATTCTTTAGAATTTTTTTAAATTCGTCGAAAGAATTCTATTATTAAAAAAATTTGTTAATAAAGATCTTTACCAGAATTGAATTTTAAGAAAAATTGAAATTCTGTCAAGAATTTTATTAAAATTTTTCTAAATAATTGAATTTCGGAGAAAACTTCTTTTATTTATGAAGATTTAATTCTACTTACAATTTTTAATAATAATTGAATACTTGGGGCAATTTGAATAAAATTCCTTTTAAAATTCAAATCATTGTAAATAATTTTTCAAACATATTCAATTAATTAAACAAGTTTTTTGGCTAAAATTCTACAGAAATGTTTAATTATTTTTATAGATAATACAAATTTTACTGGAATTCAATTATTTGCAAACTTTTCATAAATTTTTTCGCATTAATTCAATTATTTTCATGAATAAAATTCCTTTTAGAACTTCAAGAATTAAAAATTTTTTTTATAAATTTCTTCGCAGTATTTCAATTATTTTCATGAATATTTAAATTCATCGCAGAAATTAAAGTATTTGTAATACAATTTTAATCAAATTTGTTTGAATAGTGTAAGTGTTCTTAAAAATTTTGTTAAAATTCGTTACGAAATTTAATGACTTAAAAATTTGTTTATAGAAAAGTTTTTATGAAAATTCAATTTTAAGAAACATTTAATTTACTGAAGAAATTATTTGCTAGTGTATTTAAATATTTTAATTTTCGTGAAATTTTCTATAATAAAAGTTGATTTGAAAATTAATTCCAGTTAAAATTTTCGATAATTGAACGTTAAAAGTATTTTAGCGTGAATTTTTTAAAAATAACTGAATTTTGAAATGGTCTGATTAGAATTTTTGAAAATGTCAACTATTCACACTTTTTCAACTAACAATTTTGTAGAATTAATTTTTTTAAACGTTTAATTAAATTTTTTTCCTTTAAAATTTCTCGATCTTTTTATTTTCCAGTATTAGTTTTGTTTAATGATTTTTTATTCATTGATGAAATTTTGTAAAAAATGGAATGTAAAACAATGTAGGTTTTGTAAATTCTCAAAGAACTTTTTCAAAAATGAATTAAAATAATAATAATTTAATGATTTTTTAATCATTGATGAAATTTTGTAAAATTGAATTGTAAACCAATATAGATTTCAAAATTCTCAAAGAACTTTTTCACAAATGAATTAAAATATTTGATTCAAAGAAGAATTTTAGTTGAAAATTCTGGAAAATAGTAATTTAACTGAAGTGATGAAAATAATTTTGAAAAAGTTGCAGTAAGAATTATTCTTTTTAATAGAAAAATAATGATTTTATCACTTGGTCATCTTTAATTATTATAATTTGGTGAATTGTTGAATTATTGAATTTAAAAATACGATTTCGAATAGATCTTTTAGATTTGGATTTTTAAATTTATATTAAATTTATGTTTTCCCTCTTTTTGTTTATATAGTGTTCCTCTTTCTTTTATACCTGAAACTTATGTTTTTCAATTCAATTGCCAAAATTACTAAAATTAAAATTCCGCACCTGACGTTTGAAATATTATAAAATGTAATAGTTTTGAATAAACGGGTTAAAAACTTGAGGCGACATGAATGAATATACAGAGTCCCAGACTGCTATATAATGAAACGCACACCGTCTAGCGAGTTCAATATTTATTTATTACCGTTTTTTTCCTAGACAAAGAAACACTACTCGTTGAATCATGTACATAAGTGTGAAACCGTGACGTGCACATGTACCTTTCACAATCACAATAATGAGTCATACGTGTGTACATAGAGACTATTGAGGTTCAAGAGAGAACATTTTCCCAGTTTACGATACAATTTTCCACCATTTTCACAATTTTTCTACGTTTTTGGTCTCAATTTTGAAACAGTCTAATGTTTGGGGTTTTTTTGTTTAAACAAAAAAAAAATCGTGCCACTGTAAAAAGAATGTTCTAAATTAGAGCTGATTTTGGTACTAAAAAATAGAAGCAAATGACGATTTAGTAGCAAAATTTTGTACTAAATTAATACCTTTCTTTTTACAGTGCGAATTGTTCTGCTGAAAGAAATGTTTTTTCTCTTGATTTAACTCTTAATTTTTTTTCTAGCGTGTTGAGTTGTGGTAGAGAGAATATAGATAGAGAACAGAAGAAGAAGAAGAAGGAGGCAAAAAGGAAGAATAGAAAGAAAAAATGTGTCGAACAAGATGACTGAAAGGAAAACATTGTCTGAATTTTTTTCTTCACTGCTAATACACTTTGAGCAAATAAGCCGTTTATTTTCGACTATCGACCTTCTTACGTAATAGACAACCAACTAGAACCAGGCGAGTGACGACGGTGGACTTTGGTGGCGTTATTTTTACGCGGCATCCACACATGATAATTATAAACGAGCGGCCTTCTTCAATCTCTCTTTCTCTCTCTCTCTTTTTCTAAACTACACTATTGCTACAATGTGCATATATACCCACACGCATCCTGTGTATCGTAAACGTCAATTGTAGCCATGCATGGAAAAACGCAGAGTTTTTAGTGTGAAAAAAACATGGGCGGTGACAGAATGAAAAAAAAAAATAATAATCTTGGGACAATGGACGATGGTAGAGTAGGTGCGTTATATACATATTATACTTTATACTCGGTTGACTTTCTTCTCTCGCTCCAAAGAAACGAGTAGAGAGTGCTCTAGTTTCGCTTCATGAAGAGATTAACATCGAAGAAACATTTGTGTTTTTCTTTTATTGGATATATGTTCGACTTGCGTCAAACTTCATTTACTTTCTTTCAAGAACGCTCTTTCGGCTCCGATGGGAAAATATTCATCATCATCATTATTACTCGAAACATAGAATGTATATCTTGATGTACAGCTATACATACTCGAAGTAAATTCAACTTGTTTTCTGAAAGTTAATTAGATTTGACGATCTCTTTGCAAAGTTGCATAAAATCATTATTTTATTTTATTGCTTTGGAGTATAGGGAGTTTTCTTCAAAATATATTGCCATGCAATCTGGCAAACCTGTATATTGGCAGGGAATTTTAGAAAACATGAAAAAAGTCTGCACTGAAAAAATTTTCTAATTGATTTAAATTTTAAAATATCGATTAATTGCAGTCAGTTAAATGGTATTTGAATAAATAACTTCAGTATTTGAAGCAAATACCATTTAATTGACTCTAATAAATATTATTTGATTCAAGTAAATATTTAATTGATAATAGTCAATTAATCGGTTATTTGTATCAATTAGATTTTTTTGCAATGTGTAAAAGTCAATGAATTTTGATCGAAATCCTGGAAAATTGTTGTTCTCTAATTGTATATCTATACTCTCGAAATCTAATTTTACTAAAATATTTCAAAATGAATTCAATCTTTAAAAATAGTTGATTTTACGATTTTCATGAACTTTTGAAAAGATTTTCATTTGAATTTTTGTAAAATTTCAATTTTAAACGAATTTGATTAGAAATTTTAAAAGCCTAGATTTTTAAAAAATATTTTAATAACTAAAATATTGTTCTGAAATTCGTTAAATGTTTTAATATAAATTTAACTGACTTTTTTAAAATAAAGGATTTGTATAGAAGAATTTTAATTAAAAACACTAAAGCAAATTAAATTTCTGCAGTAATTAGATATTCGATTATTTCTAATCTCTACTATTTCAATAAAATAAAATAAAATTGAAATAAAATGTTAAATATAATAATATTGTTAATCTTAAATAAAATTTTTCTCCGAAATTCAATATTATTTTCAAAAATTTTAATAAAATTCTTGGTAGAAATTAAAATTATTTTTAATATATAAAAATTTTGTCGACAAATGAAATTATTCTTAAAATTTGGCAGAAAAATTTAGTTATTATTTAAAAATTTGTTGATAAAATTTTTTATGAAAATTCAATTTTAAGAAACATTCGATTATTCAATAAAATATTTATTTTTATAATTAAATCTTTCAAATTCTCCTAGAATTTTCTAATAAATATTGATTTAAACATTAAATGCAGTTAACATTTTAGATTATAATTGAATTTTCGAAAGTATTATAGCTGTTTATTTTTAGAATTAATTGAATTTTCAAAAGATTTCAAACTAAAATCTCTAAAAATTTGAATTTTTCTTATTTTTAACGAACAATTCTGGAAGATTAATTTTTCTTTAAAATTATTTGAACTTTTTACTTTTTAAATATAAAATTAAAGAATTTTTGAAATATTGTTATAATTAATTGATTTAAAGAAGAATTTCAGTTTTAAAATTCAAAAAAATAATAATCGTAGTGATGAAAATAATTTTTGAAGAATAATTGAATAAATCTTCATAAATAAAAGAAGTTTTCTCCGAAATTCAATTATTTAGAAAAATTTTAATAACATTCTTGACAGAATTTCAATTTTTCTTAAAATTCAATTCTGGTAAAGATTTTTATCAACAAATTTTTTTAATAATAGAATTCTTTCGACGAATTTTAATAAAATTCTAAAGAATAATTATACTTTGTTTTGAGAAATTCGGTTAAAATTGTATTAAAAATTATTAAAACTCTGCAATGATTTTTTGAAACTAGAAATTTTTATTTTTTGGAAAAATAATATTGATTGTCCGTGTAGAATATTATAAAAAAATTTTCTATAATAATTGAATTTTTCGAATATGAAAATAAATATTTTATTCAACAACTGAATTTTTCTTAAAATTGAATTTTAATAAAGAATTTTATTAACAAATTTTTGAATAATTGAATTCTCTTGACAAATTTTGATAAAATTGTTATGAATACTTTCTTTTTTCGAGAAATTCGATAAAAATTGTACATATATATTAAAAATAATTGAAATTTGTTCAAGAATTTTATTAAAATTTTTCATAAATGATTGGACAAATTTTGAAAAAAAAAAATTTATTTTTGAAAATAATTTAATTCTTTAAAAAGTAAATAAAAAAAAAACAATTGTATTCTTGAAAATCCTATTTTCTATATATGAAAAAGTAATAATGATTAAATATTTATTTACAAATGAAGTTATTGATCTTTTCGAAAAAGTTTCCAATTAATAATAAATGCAGTTAATTCTGTTTTGAGAAAATTTGATTAACCGATTTCAAAATTTAATGTTGTTTTGCTCATATAAAATTTTACCATATTTTATTGCGCACATTGTAATTTTATTACATACATTTTCTGCTCTCTTAATTTTCATTATGGTGAAACTTTTATTGTTTTTCAAGTATATATGGACTTTTTTTCTGTCATTTTAAAAAACTGTTTTTAATTATTTTTATCGAAAAAATGCCTGGTTTTTTTTATCAATGAATTTTTATTTATTAAGTTGTTTTGGAGAAAAGGCAAAAAGCCCAAAAAGTCAAAAAAAGCGGGAAACTGTAAAAAAGGCAACTTTTGTCAATAACATTAAAACCAAAAAACTTGATGGAGACAAGACTTTTAACAAATAAATTCATGACTAAATTGCTTTTTCGTTCATTGAACGTTTGAGACTTGAAGTACATATAGATGAAAGAACGGTATTTAAAAATAATTGATACTTGCACTCACATATAGACTTGACATTATATAGTCACAATCGATATTTAGTTTCGCTCACAATAGTATAAAGTTACAATTATTATTACACAGAAAGTTTAGAGTAAAAATTTAATTGTTTGACGTAGTCACAAGACGATAAAACTTACAATGTTTAACCACAGTTTTAAACTACACTGTAAAGTTTTTTTTTACATTGTACATGCATATACATATAATATACAATATCTAAAAACTTGAATCGTGTATATGTAAAATTAAATATTCCTGCCTGATAAAATATTAAAGACGATGAGACATTAAATTAATTATGACACACATATAAAATTACATAAATTGCATAAATTATCCATATATCTCATTCATCATTTTCGAAAAGACGTTAATTCACTCTAAGAAACTATTAATTCCTCACATAATATTCCAAAGACAGTATATTATATATTCCTTCCCCAAGTTTTCCTGGTTGTCGTTCATAAACTTTCGACATGCATTTTAATTAAAGATTCCTCTCTCTCTCTCTCTCACTTTTTTTTCTATATCTCTCTTTCTTTCTTTCTTTCTTCCCCTCTTTTTTTCTTTCTCCCCCTTTCTTTCTTTTTCTCTTCTTTTTTTTCTTTCTCTTTTATAAAACTGAAGTTACCAACTTTTATTCAATGAAAATTTTTACATTTCATAATTCAGAGTTGTCACAGGTCAGGAACGTCGGAATATTTAGTGAAAATATATAGAAGTATAGTCAGGGAAATTAGGGACAAGTGCGGCATTTTTATTAAGAGAACTGGCAAAATTATATTTTAAAAATTATTTTAATCAAATTTTCAAAAATGAAAATTTTACTTTGGAAAATTATTTTCAAAGATTTTAATTAAATGCTTCGCAACCTTTTGATAAATGTCTTCACAATAATTTAATTATTTTTAGAAATAATAGAACTCATTTGTAAAATTTTAATTACTTTTAATACAATTTTAAAAATGAATTTCTCGAAATGTGGAAGTATTCTTACAAAAATAATTAAAATTCATCAATGGAATTTAATGATTAAAAAATTAATGATTAATTTCCTTATGAGAACTCAATTTTACTAAATATTCAATAATTCAATAAATTATTTACTTTTTTTGTATTTCAATTTGAAATCATTGAATTCTCGGAGAATTTCCTAATAAAAATTTATTTAAAATTTAATTTTAGTTAAAATTTTTAATAATAATTGAATACTTGGAGCTATTTGAATAAAATTCTTGACATTTTAGATAATAACTGAATATTTGAAATAATTTGAGACAATTTGAATAAAATTCGTTATAAAATTTAAATTATTTTCAAAAATTTTTCAAAAGAATGGAATTACAATAAAAATTTTACAGGAATTCAATTATTTACAAAGACTTTTGATAAATTTTTTTCGTATTAATTCAATTATTTCCATAAATAAAATACTTTTTAGAAATTCAAGAATGACATTTTTTTTATAAATTTCTTCGCAGTATTTCAATTATTTTCATAAATATTTAAATTCATCACAAGAATTAAAGTATTTATAATACAATTTTTGTCAAATTTGTTTAATTTAATTGTTCTTGAAAATTTATTAAAATTTGATATCAAATTCAATTATTGAAACATTTGTTTATAAAAGTTTGTATGAGTTTTAAACAATTTAACAATTTTAAAATTGTTTTTATAATAATTTGAATAAAAATAAAACTCTGTATCTATAATAATTCTACGCAAAAATTTAATTATATTCATAAATAAAAACTTCACATGAATTCAATTATTTTCTAAATCTTTTATAAATTTCTTCTTCGCAAAAATTGAGTTATTTTCCTAAATAAAATAATATTTTTTACACGGATTCAATTATTTTCAAAAATAATTTAGAAAATTTTGTAGGAATTTAGTTTTAGGAATTCAATTATTATCGTAAAATCAAAAAATTTATTAGAGAATTTCAATTATTAATTTTGATACAATTTTAATTTAATTCGTCGAAAAATGTGACTATTCTTATAAATTTTATTAAAATTCCCGGGGAGAATTTAATTATTTTTTAAAATTTTGATAAAATTCATTATGAGGTTTCAATTTTAAGAAACATTTAAATCTTCCAGAAATTATTTATTTTTGTACCTAAATTCTGTGGGAATTGAATTTTTGTAGAATTTTCTATTAAAAATTGATTTTAAAATAATTGTTAAAAATTTTCAAGCAAAAATTAAATTAAAGTAAAAAAATGGCGAAAGAATCCAAGATGGGTAAAACAGTGATTCTGTTTCTTAAGGCGGTGTCAAAGTTGATTGGATTTTTGCATTGAGCTTCAATGGGAAAATCGCATCGACTTTGACACCGCCTTAATAACATTTTTTGTTCACAAACATTTTTTTCATGAATCATTATTCAAAAAATTAATCGTACTTCCAAAAATTTTTAATTAAATTAAACTTTTTAATTTAAAAAAATCATTTTCTTTTGAAATCGTTGACTATAAAGTATAAACGTTGTGAACTTTACCAACGTAACGATTGAAGGGAAAAAAATTATTTTCCTATGCCAAAAAGAATACAAATTTTCGTTCATAAATAATTTTTTTTTTGTAAATTTATGAAAAAAATTAAACGTATACTATTTTCTGTACCAAAATTTATTAGGTTCCTGAAGTTGGCATCGATTTTTCCTCATTTTTATAGTAAACAAATTTTAACAAATTTTACTCCTTTTATTCACCTAAGAAGTAAAAAACTATTTAATAGTATTTTTTTAACTTTAAATCTTGGGAAAAAATTGAGTGAATTTTTTGGTTTTTGTACAAAAAATATTTTCTATTTTCTAAATATTGAATATAAAAATTTTTCGATGTTGAGCATCGATGGCAACTTCAGGAACTTGATTTATGAAAAATTTACTTGAAAAAATATTTTTTCCTTCAGAAATCGTTGACTATTCGTTCTGAACTTCACCAAGGTTCAATTTCAAGATTTTCTAGTTTTTTTTTTTTGTTGTAAAAATTGAAAACGATGGGAATTTATAACTTTTACGTAATGACGAATTTAGTAATTAATTATGTGTTCTGTATAGTTGATATTGTATGATGAAGGAGAAATGACAAGTCTTGGATATAATAAGTTTTATATATATTAGAGGAAGAAGTGTGTGTGTGTGGCAGTGTGCGCACAGCTGGAAGTGGTTTAGCGTCACGTGAGGGTGGCAATGAAGTTTATCTGGAGAGTGAGTGAGAGAGTGTGAGAGGAGGGAATTGGGAGAAAAAGTCCGATGGCGCAGAATTGAGAAAAAGGGGGGACGAATCGCGAGGAGGGAAAGGGTTACTCTCGCGCCGAGGTAGGGATAAGAGCGTCATCCCCAGGTTGTGGAAGAGGTGGCACACCAGAATTACTAGTAGACAGTAGACTTCAGTCGACATTCGCGACTCACGCTGTCACGAATTCGCTTCTGGTTTCACACTTTTCTCTCGGAGAAAAGGACTCTTTTTGGAGTCTCTTAGAGTGTTTCGGAGTCACTTAGAGTCTCTGAAGTCTTTGGAGTCACTTGAATCTTTTGGAGCCTCTTGGAGTCGTTTCGAGTCTCTTGGAGGTTTTTGGAAACATTCGGAGTCATTTGGAAACAATTCGAGTCGTTTGGAAACAATCCGAGTCTTTCGGAAACTATTGGAGTCGTTTGGAAACAATTGGAGTCTTTTGGAAACTATTGGAGGCATTTGGAACCAATTCGAGTCCTTTGGAAACTATTGGAGTCTTTTGGAAACTATTGGAGGCATTTGGAACCAATTCGAGTCCTTTGGAAACTATCGGAGCCTTTCGGAGTGTTTTGGAGTCCCTCGGAGTGCATTGGAGTCTATTGAAGTTGCTTCGAGTTGTTACGAGTCACTTCAGATCGCTTTTAAGTCGCCTTCGAGCCCATCTTCGAGGTGCTTCAAGTTACACAACTTCGCTTAAAGTGACAAGAATTAAAAATCGGGAGGACTCGAAGATGCTACTGTGTGTGCCGGAACACGTGTTTTAGTTGGGCTCTAGTCGGACTTTTCGAATTCGGTGAAGTACCGGTGTGTCTGTCTCTCTCTCTCTCTCTCTGGGTAAGGAAAGAGGCAGATGTTTTGCTTTTCTCAGTTGTGTTTAGCGACTTGAGTGAACGACTGATAGGCTCCAAAGGTCGCTCGATAAACGAAGATAGAACGAATGTGGCGCACTGCGCGTGTGTGCCTTCGGAGGGAAAGGGTACCTGATGCCAGATAGAGTGTGAAGTGCGAGAGAGGTACCTATACCTGTTCATTGATTGCACAAGGTCAGATCATCGCGATAAGTCATTAATGATTTTCGATCATTGGAAGAAGCTGCTCCTGGAGTTTCGACTTGGTGCCTCCAAACAAGTGTTTTAAGCTGGTGCTTCAAATAAATGCTTTAAATGGGTGCTTCAAAGAAATACTTCAAATGAGTGCTTTAAAGAAATGCTTCAAATAAGCGCTTCGAATGATTCCGAATGATTCCGAATGAGTATTTCGACTAATGATTCTCAAGAAGTGTTTCGACTAATGATTCCGAAGAAGTGTTTCAAATGAGGATTTCGAACAAGTAGTGCTTGAAGTAAGGACTTTGGAATAGAAGTATGGATTTAGAACAAGAAGTACTTCGAATAAGGATTTTGAACTGGAAGTGCTTCGAATAGTAAGGATTTCGGGTGAGAAGTACTTGGAATAAATGTTTCAGGTAACAAGGTTTTTGGATGAGGAGCATTTCGGACGAGAAGTGTTTTGAATAGTAACGCTGAAGTGCTGCAAATAAAAAGGCTTTTTTCGGATAAGAAGAGTTTCGAATAGTAAACTATTTGGGACAAAGAAGAGGTATCATTTCGAATAAGCCAAAAAGGGATTGTTGTTTGTCACCAACAAAAGTCCGCAAACCATGCAACCGGTTCGACATCATCATCATCATCATCATCATCGAATGGAAAGACGATATCATTCGCGCGAATCTATCAAGGCCCATTGCCAAAAATAGATAGATGGTCGAAGACAAACCCGAGGAGAAGTAGAGGCACAGCATTCTGGAGCGGTTCGTGTGTGATTGAATAGCAGCTAGACCACGTGATTCAATCGGAATATACGTACGACACATTGATCTCGTATTTCAGCTGACTTGGAAGAAGGACTGTTGGAAGTGTGATAGCGAAATTGTGATAGTTGGTGGGAGAGATAACACAGTGAGAGAGGAGAGGAGAGAAGAGGAAAAGATTTGCGCCCGGGCGGGTGGCGCGAGTGTGTGTGTGTGAGTGTGTAAACGTGTGTACTAGTCTCTCTTGTGTTACTTTTGCGGACCTTGAAAGATGGGCGTACTCCTAATGGCGGAAGGCATCCACCCTCGCATGGAATTGAACCCGGTTAAACTGTCGCCAGTGAACAACGCTCATGGGACCGGTGTGAGCCAAGCCAACGGCATTATCATTGATGTTAACGATAGCAACAACGCCACTGCGCCAATCACTTCGTCGCGAGTTGTTTCACAGATGATGATTGACGACAACAATGTCGATGATGGAAAAGACGAGCCGGCACGCTGGATGCCGCCACCGCCGAAGAAGAAGTGGATTCGGCATTACCTGCTCGGTGAGAGAGACAAAGAGAGAGAAAGAGATGTGGTCAAAGTCCCACTTGCGAGAGATATGATAATAATTCTACTCGTTTACTTTTTATTTTTTATTTCTCATCATTTCGCTATACTAAATGTTCTGTTTGAATCTTTTTTTCGTCTTCTAATCCCCTATTTACGTTCTTTAACGTTTTGTTTTGTTTCCTTTTTTAGAAACTTGGTTTTATGGGGGAAAAATTAAATGAACGATCTTTTTTTAAAACATTTCAAAGAACAAAATTTTATTCCACAAGAATTCGATATTGACAAATAGAAGTGGGTGTTTTTTTTGTGTGATTATTTTGACGAAGTTGAAGTCCACAACGTTGATCAACGAAAATAATTTGTTGAATTTATTCCACAATTATTTTTAATTAAATATTTATTTACATAACAATTATTATCATAACATAAACATTAATGTATTTTTTCATAAATATTTTTATGACAATATTGCTGCTTTATTTTTTTTTTCATTAAGTGAATAATTTTTTTCGTTGATAAACGTTGAGGACTTCAACATTGATATTTTGGACTTCTTTTTAACTATAATTTATCCTCTTTCTGTAAATTTGAATCTTAGGGGAATTTTTACTAATTCAATTGTGTACTGAGAAACAATTTATTTGATTCAAATAAATTTTTTTTCCAGTTTAATTTGAAAATTTATTATGATTCACAAGTTTTGAAGGTTCAAATGAACGAAATACTATTTATTAACAATATTTTCAGAAATTATTGACTGGAATAAAAATTAAAAACTTAAATTTTATAGTTAGAAACTTTGTAAATAATTATATTCATAGTAAGACAAAATGTTTTAGTAAAAATACTTAATTTGGAGAAGAAAAAAATAAATTTCGTTCTTTTGAACGTTCAGAACTTTAGGATCATAATTTACCACAAACTCTTGTTTATTATAATTAATAAGAACATTTTTAATTGTAGAAATTTTCAATTACTGTATTTTTCACTTCAAATCTTCTATAATCTTTAAAAATATTAGAATACGAAAAAAAATTTCTTTCACTTGAACGTTCATAACTTTAGGAATATCTGCAAAATAGCGAATTTTTTAAATAAAAAAAAAAAAAAAAAAAAATTCCGCTTTTGTATTAAAATTTGCAGTTATTCTAGGCGAAGGTTTTTTCAATTATCTTTATAAAATATATAGAAAAATTCTACAAAATTCAATTATTTTTATAAATAGGTAATTTTTTTATAGAGATTAAACTATTTTCAAAAATAATAAAATTATTTTGAGGAACTCAATTGTTTAAAATTTTTTATAAATTTCTTCGCAATACTTTAATTATTTTCATAAATATTTAAATTCATTATAGAAATTAAATTATTTGTAATAGAATTTTAATCGAATTTTTCGAAAAATTTAATTATTCTTTAAAAATTTTTCAAAATTGTCGAATGAATTTAATTATTTAAAAATTTTGTCGAGGAAATACTTCATGCAGATTCAATTTTAAGAAATATTTATAGTTATTCAATTATTCAACATTAATTTATTTTTGTATAATTAAAAATATTTGAATTCTTATGAAATTTACTAACGATAATTGATTTAAAATTGAATTTTTTATAAAGTTTTAGATAATAATTGAATAAAAAAGCAATTAAAGCAATTGTGAATATAATGCTTGGCAAAATTTCAAGTATTTTTATAAATAATAAAAATTCCACACGAATTCAAATTATTTACAATTTTTTTTCACACATTCAATTATTTTCATGAATAATAAAACTCATTGCAAAATTTCAATTATTTTTAATACAATAAAATTTCAATCGAATTTGTCGAAAAATGTAATTATTCTAAAAATTGTAATTAAATTTCATCGAAAGAATTTAATTTTTAAAAAATTATTTTAAAAAAATCTTTATGAGAATTTAATTTTAATAACAATTCAATTATTCAATATGTTTATTTTTGTATTTAAATAATTGAATTCATGTGGAGTTTTTAAATAAAAATCATTATTATTATTATTATTATTATTATTATTAAAAAATTGTTTTAAAAAATTCTTTATGAGAATTCATTTTTAGGAAAAATTTATTTATTTAATAAATTATTTATTTTTGTATTTAAATAATTAAATTCTCGTCTAATTTTCTAATAAATATTGATTTCAAAATGAATTTTAATTAAAAATTCTAGAAAATAATAATTAAATTGAAATGATGAAAATAATTTTTGAAAAATTACAGGAACAATATTTTTATAATACGAAATTGATTTTTTTCACTCGGTCATCTTTGTAATTATTGTAAAACATGAAGAAATCGATTTATTAATTATTTATTCATGTTTTATAACAATTTTCGCTAACTTTTCCAATTAGTAAAATCTGATTATTTTTTTACTTATCTATTCACTATTAATTAGCAATTTTCTATACTATTATTTAGATATTTTTAACTAATTCATCGCTCAAAAGATTTAAAAAAAAATAAAAATTTGTCAAAAATAAAAAAAATTTACTATAATTCTCGAAATTTCGTAAAGAGAAAAAATCGATGATTTTTTTGACATTAATATGATAATAAATATTACAATAAATTTTACTCTCTTTACGCACGTTCCTGGCGCTTTGAACAACTTTGTCAGCAATATAAAATAATATACATATATATATTCTTTATATCACGTGTGCGCAGACTTGTTTCCTTATCCACAAAGATCTTCGACCCTTTCATAATTATAACCAACGTCTGCAAAAATGTTCGTTTATTATATACAATTTCAAAAGTCTATTAGAAAATAAAATAATACCTCTTTTTATCCAATATTCTTCTCCACAAAATACTCTTGCCCTATATTTCGCATTTAATAAAAAACAATAATAATAATATTTTTTGTGATGTAATTTTTGGTTAAGTTTCGATAAACAAGAGGCGAAGTCGGTTTAATTTTAACACTATATTTCTCTTGGCGTCTGACCAAGATCATTTCCATGAGCCTCTCTGTCTCTCTCTCTTTTTCTCTAAACTCGCCTTAGATTTTTGGAGTTCGTTGTCCAGTTTACAAAAAAAAAAAAATTCACCTCTAACGCCCCCCTCGCTTATTTCTACCACCACTTGATTTAAACTACACGAATAAAAATTAACCATATTGGAAAAAAAAACTTGAAAAATGTATGCAAATGAGATAAACGATACCAACAGAAAAAAAGAAGAAGAAGAAATTCTGAAATTCGAGGATAATACGAAAGCGCGCGCATGAATCTTACTTTCTCGTACCCTTTCACATACGTTTATGCCCACGTTTTACTTGCTTGATACCACAATTTATGGCTTGTCCCTAATCATAAATCGTCTTTTCCTTTTACACAAAAGTTGCCTAACCTACCGCATTTTTACCTGTGATATAAATAGATACATCAATACGAATAAATTCGATGAAAAAAAAAAACAAGAAGGGGAAAAAAAATATTTCTCGATCGCTATTCGAGCGACAGGTAAAAGATATGCGTCAGCAGTCTCGGTAATTTTGGAGGCCAAAATTTTACGCGGAGGTCGTTATTTTTAGGTCAGGGATCCTGTTCTCGTGTAGTTTTCTATGTCTTATTATCTCATAATAAAGACAACAAGAGGTCGGAAATATATTTTTTTTTGATCGCTGACAAAAAAAATTGTGTTTCTTAATTTTTTTGCTTTTGGCAGTTTTTTGGCACTGTCTCAATTTCTTTTTGCTTTTGTAGATTTACTGTAGATCGCATCAAGTACTAAATGGACTTTATTTATTTATTTTAAATAGTAGAGTATTTACTACTTTTTTAAAATTATGCTTGTGTTTGGATAATTTTTTTAGACTTTAGACACTAGAAACTACTATTAGCGACTGAATGTTTGCTATTGAGTTAGAAAATGTTACTTAATTAAAAGTTAATGTCCTTTTAAATGTTGCATTTTTTATGTGAAAATAAGGAAAAAATGTAACATTTTCTTTTGGAAATTAGGAAGAAATGTAGTATTTTCTTTTAAAAATTAGGAAAAAAAGTAACATTTTATTTTTGAACTTAAGAAAAAGATAATAATGTAACTTTTTCTTTTGGAGATTAAGAAAAAGTTAAAAATTTAACATTTTCTTTTGGAAATTAAGAAAAAGTTAAAAATGTAATATTTTCTTTTAGAAAAATTAAAAATATATAATTTTCTTTTATAAATTAAGAAAAAATGTAACATTTTCTTTTCGAAATTAAGAAAAAGTTAAAAATTTTACATTTTCTTTTGGAAAAAATTAAGAATGTAACATTTTCTTTTGTAAATTTTGTAAATTAAGGCAAAATGTAAAATTTTCTTTTGGTAATTAGAAAAAATTTAACATTCTCTTTTGGAAATTAAAAAAAGTTAAAAATGTAACTTTTTCTTTTGGAGATTAAGAAAAAGTTAAAAATGTAACTTTTCCATTTAAAAATTAGGAAAAAAGTAAAATTTTCTTTTGGAAATTAAGAAAAAGTTAAAAATTTAACATTTTCTTATAGAAAAATTAAAAATATATAATTTTCTTTTATAAATTAAGAAAAAATGTAAATTAAGGCAAAATTTATTTATTTATTTTATTTACATACGGGTCAAGCCCTATAATTTAAATCTAAGTTGCAACCAGCAACTAATTATACAAAATTGGCATTATGAAAGATGTTACAAATTTAAGTACAATTGATTTTGTCGCAGCTGAGAGGTAAATTTCAAAAGATTAATTTCAAAAAAATCAACATTACAAGATATATTATTTGCCTCTCTATGTAGTAATGTAAAATTTTCTTTTGGTAATTAGAAAAAAAGTAAAATTTTCTTTTGGAAATTAAGAAAAAGTTAAAAATGGAACATTTTCTTTTGGAAAAAATTAAAAATGTATAACATTTTGTTTTGGAAAAAATTAAAAATGTAACATTTTCTTTTCTAAATTAAAAAAAATGTAACATTTTCTTTTATAAATTAATGTAAAATGAAACATTTTCTTTTGGAAATTAAAAAAAATGTAACAGTTTCTTTTGGAAAAAAATAAAATTGTAACATTTTCTTTTCTAAATTAAAAAAAAATGTAACATTTTCTTTTGGAAGTTAAAAAAATGTAACATTTTCTTTTATAAATTAATATAAAATGTAAAATTTTCTTTGGGAAATTAAGAAAAAGTTAAAAATGTAAAATTTTCTTTTGGAAATTAAGAAAAAAATAACATTTTATTTTGGAAATTAGGAATAACTTAACATTTTCTTTTGGAAAAAATTAAATATGTAACATTTGCTTTTATAAATTAATATAAAATGTAAAATTTTCTTTTGGAAATTAAGAAAAAGTTAAAATAGGAATATTTTCATTTAAAAATTGGGAAAAAAGTAACATTTTTTTTTTTTGAAAATTAGGAAAAGTTAAAAATGTAACATTTTCTTTTGGAAATTAAGAAAAAAATAACATTTTATTTTGGAAATTAGGAATAATTTAACATTTTCTTTTGGAAATTAGAAAAAATGTAACATTTATTTTTATAAATCAGGAAGAAAGAAAATCGAATTCTTCCCAGCAACCTTGTAAAACAATCATAAACATAAGTTCTCTACAAAATATGTTTGCTTCTTATACGTCCCTTTCTTCTTAATGCGTCACGTAATGTATTTTTCTTTTATTTTTTTACAACTTTGACTTATTCTCCTGGCGTGTGACGTAATAAATAATAAAATTCGAATACCATAAAATATATATTCACGTGTATATACACCTCTTCCATTTGTTGTGAATTCTAATGTTTAATGCATATTATGATTAACAAGTTCCAATATTTATGTTTGATCAACGTCAAAAGATAACACATGTGGAAATGAGATCAGCCTTTTGAAAGCTTCAAGAGTTTTTGTTCGTTTTTTACTGGCCACCATGTTGTCTGTACATTTAGTCACGTACCTCAATTTGCACATCGTTGAGGCATTATTACAATTTGTTATCGTGAGACAGAGACAGAGAGAGAGAGAGAGAGAGAGCGAAAGAGCCAAATAGTATATCTACAGTTTCGATACGATAAATCGAAGGCTAAACTCAGTTCGTATTATGTAGCCGAAAATTTATTCTCAAAGTGTTTATTTTATTATGCCTCTTTAGTCATTTTGCTCTCTTTCTCTCGAAAATCGCTTTTAGTTCTCTTTTTCGATAACTTTTTTTTAGCAAAACAAAGAATTGTAGAAAAAGTAGAGGAAAAATTATTTTTCATTGCTATTGAAAGATATTTTTTTACTTCTGAAAATTTCTATTTAGCTGAAAGAATCTTCGACAAATAATAATTGTAATAAATAAATTATATCAGTTACAAACATTTTTAATGATAATTAAATTAAATTAAAAATTAAAATAAATGATTAAAATGATACTATTTTTTTCTTAGTTCCATATAAAAAAAGAAAACATTTAAAGAGAGTCCAATTTGTATTTTATTTAATTTTTTTTATTTCAAATTAGTATTTTTTTATATTATGATAAATAATAATAATAGAAATTTTTTTCTTCTGAAAAAATTTCTATTTAGCTGAAGGAATCTGCGACAAATATAAATTATAAAAGTTAGACCCATGTCATAATTTTTCTATTTTAAAATAAAAGAACAAATTAAATGTATTAAATTCCTTTTAGTCGAAACAAAAAAATTTAATTTTCAATACTTCGAACAATTTGTATAGTTGCATTTGAAAAAAAAATGTACAGTTTTTTGTCAATAATAGTAGATTCAGAGAATAAAAACTAAAACTTAAGAATTATTTCCTAAGAACAAAAAAATGTAATTTTATTTCGAATTTCTTAATTATTTTCTAACTTTTAAAATAATTTTTTGAATTTTTAAATTTATGTTTGGAAAATTGTTGAATCTTTTATTTTCTATTTGTTATTTTATTTTCAAATACCATATGTAAATAAATTAAAAAAAAAAAATATCGAATTAACAGAAATTGAGTGAAATTCAATATTGATAATAATAACTAAATATTTTAGAGAATTTCATCAGAAACATTTTAGAAAAAAAAAGTAATATAAACTTCAAAAAATTATCAGAAATTTGGTGAAATTCAATTGATATAATAATTAAATTTGTTAAAGAATTTCGTCAGAAACTTTTTAGAATAAAAAAATTATCGAATTAAGAGAAATGTTGTGAAATTCAACTGAAAAAAATTGAATATGTAAAAGAATTTCATTAGAAACTTTTTAAATTTTAACAAATAGAATTTTCAAGTTATTTAAATTTAATAATTAATAAATAATTGAATTTTTTAAAGAGTCACGTTCTAATGAAAAAATGAATGTTTCTTAGTCCGAAAATTAATATTAAAATTTTTATTAGTTCATTGAAAAGAAACGATACTACTTAAAATTTTTTTAAAATTGAATTTTCGCAAAGTTTTTTTTTTCTGTAAATTCAGAAAAGTCAGATTTTTGAAATTTTTAATTTTATTGTTTTAAGATGCAGAATTTGGATTTTTAATTTTTATAAACAAATAATTGAAAATTTTTAAAATGATTGAAATTTCTTTACATTGTATTAAAAAAAAATTGAATTCTTCTAAAGAATTTTATTGAAATTTTTCGAAAATATTGAAGGAAAGTTTGCCACTGTAATTAGTTTTATTTTAATAATTTAAAGTCTCTCTTAAAATTTTTAATCAATTGTTTGCTTTCTAAAAATTAGATTCTTCACTCAACGAATAGTTGAAGTCCATAACGTTTATAAACGAAACAAATTTGTTAAATGCAATAAAATTTTTTTTTTTTAAGTTAATATTTAATTGTACAATAATTTTTATCAAAACATAATCAATCATTTTGTTTAAATTTTTTTCTGTCATTATTAATGCAAATATTTGTGATAAATTTAGTTAGTGAAGAATTTTTTTTCGTTTCAATTATTATCAATATGTATTTAATTTTGAAATTGAAAAATAAAAATTTCAATTATAATTTAAGGCATAAGATTATTTTTGAAAAATTGAAAAAATTCTTTGTTTTAAGTCAATTGTTGTTTAATTTTTCAATTAAAATTATTAAAAAGAGAGTTATTTTCAAAAAAAATTTAGACACTCGTCAAAAGAATTTATTTAAGAAAAAATTTTTTTAATATGAAATTTTAGAAGTGAATTGTAGATTTATTTATTTTCGAAATCAAATAAATTTAAAGTTGATGAGGAAAAAAAACCGGGAAACATTACGACAAAGACGAGAAAAAATCGGGAATTTTGTTAAACGAAAATAGTAGACACCTTTGATAATATAAATTCGTTTTAGTGTGCACATACACTCGTTTATATAGTGTATTTATTTTTAATAGTTTATAGTGTGTATATTTATAATAGTTTATAGCGTGTATATTTATATTACTTTATAGTGTGTATATATTCGTTGGTAGTGTTGTAAATATTTCTCACAAAAAAATAAAAAAATAGAAAAAGAAAAAATTGTACATAGTAAACGTCTTGGAAATAAGTTGAAGTTGCGAACACTTTGCGTATGTCGCGAGTCGCTATAAATTAACGCAGCACGTGCGCGATATACGCGGCCTGCAGCTAACTCATTCATGCACCAAGTCTTGGCAAACCCCTTCGGCTCTCAGTTGCATAGCTCCCGATGATGCTTCCTAAGTCTATTTCCGACTCAAAGGCGCGGTCAGCCAGAGCAAAGGGGAATGAAAATCGTTACTCGCTCTCTCTCTCTCTCTCTCTCTTTTTCTCTCTCTCCACCCCTATAGCCCTGTGCGAAAAACCGATTCACTCTCGTGCCATATACGAAACGTACACTTTTACATTTTGCACATTTATACACTCCACAAGAGGTATGACTGATTCAACAAAGTCATTCTCATTGTCGCGTAATTTTGAAAATATTTAGTCAAACAAATTTTTGATATTTCTTCCAATATACCTCCAATTCTCAATAATTGAAAATTGTTGGGGGGAAAATAATTTATTAATAACTATAGTCAGAGACGCGAATTGTAAAAAAATTTTCGATTTGATTTGTAAATTTGAATTAGTACAAAATACAAATTTTTTCTAATTTATTCCATTATAGTGACTTATTTTTTGCTTTTTTGAATTAGGAAAAATTTTACTAGTAAATTTTGTAGAAAATACTATTTGTAAGTATAAAATTGACTAATTCAATAAAGTAAACAGTCTGGCAATATTTCCAATTAGTGAATATTTTTACTGATTTTTATTTTTAAAAAATTTTTTTTGTTTATTTTGTTTTATTATTTTAAAAAATATTTTTACTAATTTTAATAATTGGTAAAAAGCAGTTTATTATTTAGGGAAATAATTGAATTCTTGCGAAGGATTGTTTTTAGAAATTTTTTAAATAATTGAATTTTTGTGAAAAAATTTATTAACATAAAAAATAACTGAATTATTGTGATGAATATTTTTTTATTTATCAAAGTAATTAGATTTTGCAAAAAATTTTATTAAAGTGCCTGAAAGTAATTGAATTTTGAAAAAAGTTTTATTAAAATGTCTGAAAATAATTGAATTTTGCCAAAAATTTTATTAAAAAGCCTGAAAATAATTGAATTTTGCAACAACAAAAATTGATTATTTGCCTTTAATAATATTGAATTCTTGGAAAGAGTTTCAACTTGAATCTAAAAGAATAATTTGAATTATTTTTTTAAAAATACATTTAAAATAATTGATTTTTTTCGAATAATTTTTAACAAAATATTTGAAAGTAATTGAATTCCTGTGAAAAATTCTAATATTTTTCTAAATAATTGAATTATTTCGAATAATTAAAAAACAAATGTTTTTTAAATAACTGCACGGAGAAACTTTGTATACTAGTTCGTGATAAACTCACTATGTGTTTTTAATAAATTGACTACTAAAGTGGGGAAAAACTGCGACGGTATTAATATTTCGTAGTCTGACTATTAAAACAAGGAACAGAAATCAGACTATTAAAATTTAGTAGTCAGTTGATGAAAATTTAAAATTCATGATTTCACTAAAAAACAATGTCGAATGTCAGTGACAGGGGCAGACTGTCGCCATCTCATACTAATAAGTCAAGTAGAAATCTATTTTACCTATGACGATTGATAACTTATTTGAACGCAACCTAATCTAATGCCTAACAAACTGATAAAGTAACACACACTTTAATCGACGGAACGCATATACAATTCATATCAAGAAAGTAAGTCACTGTTCTTATATACTAATCCAAAACATTCTATTGACACTTGGGAGAAAATTTGTTAAATGCTGTATTAAATAATATTTGTTTGTTTAATAAAATTCACAGAATCAATTATATTTAAAATTAATAAGGTCAATTTTTGAAATGGACAGAATTATCATTATTATTTCGTAAAATTATTTATCCTTTTGATTAAATTTTTATTCTTTGTAGAAATTTATAGCTAACATTTAGAATAAATATTTTTTATTAAGTTAAAAGTTTATTTCTTGCAGAAATTAAAATATAAATTTTTAAGAATAATTACAACGATTTTTAGTTAAAAACTATGAAATCAGAATATATTTTCTTTATATGTATTTAAGAGAAACATTTCAATTTATTATTATTAAAAAAATTCACATTAATGCGGCAATTACAGTTTTCTCCGTTATTAAAAATAATTATATAAACATAGAGAAATTTAGAAAAATCCTCTTAAATAAAATTGTGAAATATATCTTGCAGTGTTGAAATTTAAGTAGTGTATCGACGGATCGATATTGGAAAATACCGAAAATACGGAAGACTTGTTGACACATAACCTCACATTTACAAATTATACTTTTTAACATCTGAGATGTTAAACCACAACATCTAGATGATATGCATTAGCGTCCTTTTTTAATATCTCATGCATGAAGATTCTTAATATCCACCTTTTTCTGTTTAATGAATTATTAAATTATTAAAAGAGAACCAGGTGGAATGACAGCAGCCATTTGACTTGAGCACGCATGTATATGAGATTGAGTGGTTATGTGTGACTACACGAACAGCGGTGCTCGTTTGTATGCGTGCAGTTTTGATCGTTTGACTACTAAATTGTAAACGCGGCGCGAAGAAAATATCATTCTTTCGAATATAGAAAATAAAAATTTTGGCATTCACTTTTTCTATATCTACTTTCTTTCGTATATCATAGGCGAGTTTCTCATAACTTGACTACTAAATATTGCAAAAAAAAAGATCATATAGTATTATAAAAACTTCTATTAAATTATAAATCTCGTCTAGTGACCACTTTTTCCCCACTTTAGTAGTCAGTTTACTAAAAATACATTGTGAGTTTAACAGGAACTAGTATACAAAGTTTTTCCGTGTGATTTCTTCCAGAAATTAAAATTAAATTTTTAAGAATAATTACAACAATTTTTATTAAAATTTTCAAAAATACTTCATTTTCTGGAGAAGAATTTTATTATTTATGAAAATAATTGAATTCTTGTGAACGGTTTTATTCAATTTTTTTAAATAATTGAATTCTTGTGATAAATATTAGTATTTATGAAGATAATTGAATTTCGCAAAGAATTTTTAATAAAATGCTTCAAAATAATTGAATTTTTGGGAATAATTTTGTTATTTATTTTTATAATAATTAAATTCTTTCGAAGAATTATTTATGTGAATATAATTGAATTTGCAAAAAATATTTTTTAAATAATTCACTTTTTCGAGGAATTGAAATTGAATTTTTAAAAATAATTACATTTTTTGATCAATTCCTGTAAAATTCTATTAAAAATAAATAAAATACTGTCATTAATTTTATGATTTAGAAAAAAAAATTCAATAGTTGGTAAAAATATTCCGAAATAATTGAATTCCTGACAAAAATTTTTTATTGTTTATGAAAATAATTGAATTCTTGCGAACAATTTCATTAGAATTTTTTAAGATAATTGAATTTGCAAGACAAAATTTATTAGTTATTATTTATTGCATTTTTAAAAATAATTTAATTCTTGTGAACGATATTGTTATTTTTTATAATGAAATTGAATTTTGCAAAGAATTTCATTAAATTGCTTTAAAATAATTGATTTTTCGAGAATACTTTTGTTATTTTTGAAAATAATTGATTTCTTCCCAAGAATTTTATTAACATTAATTTAAAAAATTAATTTTTTTGGAAATACAACAAATATTAATTTTAATTATTAATAAAAATTTATTCGCATTGTAAAAAAAATAAAGAAGGAATTTTCAATATCAAGGTGAAAAAAAAACAAAAGAAAAATTTCAGCTCAGATCTCTTTCTTCAAAAGCGCAACATAATATTTTTTTTCTCCCTTTATTTTTACTATAGTCGATTATTTCTTTTTTTCTTTTAAGAAGAATAAGAAGAAAAAATGATCATTTACGTCGAGACGATGTACATTCATAAAACTCTCGCTCGCAAACCCTTTTCAAATTTTTCTATTTGTCACACAGTAAATTCCTGACTGCGAGAATCGCTAATCTTAGGAGAGAAGGTTCCGGCCATTCAAGTTCGGTCTCTATAGAGAGTAGAATGAACCGACACTCTGGAGAAAGAGGGGGGAGTGAAGGGGTGAAGAAACGGGAGAGAAATCGCGGAACGTCTGCAATCGTGGAACGTCAGGAATCGCGTTCTGCATTTTGCCGACGAGAGCCTTCTTCTTCTTCTTCTTCTTTCTTTCTTTCTTCTTCGAGAAATTCGCTCTTTAAATCATTATACGCGCAGGACTTTTGTCAGAAAAAAATTTTTTTTTTCTCTTTCTTTCATTAATTTAGATTCTTCACGTAAACAAAAAAAAATCCAGAAGGAAAATTGCAAAACAGAAATTTTGGAAGAATTAAAAGTTATATTTTTATCTATCACATTTTTCAAGTTGTGACCATTTGAATTTTTTGAATATTTAATTAACAATTTTGTAGAATTAATCTTTTTTCTCAAAAACGTTTGGTTGAACTTTTTTTTCTGAAATTGTTTGAAATTATTTTTTAATATGTATTTAATATTCATGAATTTTCTGTTAATCGAAGTTTCGTAAAATTGAATTGTCAAATTAATTATTATACAAATTAATTTGGAAATTTGTAAAGAACTTTTTGAAAAATTATTGAAATTTATTTATTTGAAGGAGAATTTTACTTCAAATTGAAAAGAATTTAATTGTTCAAAAAAAAACTAATACAAATTTTGGAAGTCCATTGTAGATTTATTTAATTTCTGTTAAAATGTAAAATTTCTGTAAAATGAAATTGTCAAATTAATTTGTAAATTTTCAAAGAAGTTTTGGAAAAATTATTGAAAATAATTTATTTGAAGGGGAATTTCAGTTAAAAATTCTAGAAAATTATAATTGAACTAAAATGATGATAATGATGATAATAATAATAGTTATTGCTTATTTTTTTAAGTAATAATATTAAAAAAATAATTTTATGGTACAAGCAACAGTTTTTTTTAAACTATTAAACGGAATTTTTTTGAAAAAATATATGACTATCTTTTGTTATTTTATTAACATTTTAATTTACCTATAATAAATATTGCTTTTCTTATTTGTTTTTCATTTTTTGAATTTAAAACTATAAACAAGAGTACTGAAGGTTAACGAATTTAATTTTCTATCAACTTGAACTAATAAAAGTGTCATTTGAATAAAATTTAGAGTTTTTTGTCGATAAGAAATATATTTGTCAAATATTAGATTATATGTTACTTAAGTCCTTTGTTATTGATAGAAGATTGTGTAATTTATATTCAAATGCAACTTTTCTTTGCTTAGAGTGTTGAAAATTTAATTCTTCCCATTCTTCCAGTAAATCGAATTTCAAATTTATTATTTTATCTTTTTTGTAAAATAAAGAACGAATTATAAATCGTAATTTGGTTCTATTTTAATATAGAAATTAGCTCCAATTTTGAACCTTTATTTTACAATGTTATTAAAATCGTAATTTAAATTCTTAACGTCGGTGAAGTTCGCAACGATGATCGACGATCGAAAAAAATATTTGTTTACTAAAAAGAATAACAATTTTTGTTCACAAACATTTTTTTTTGTAAATCATTATTCAAAAAATTAAATTTACTATATTTTCTGCAAAAATTTGCTTAAAAAATATTTTTCTTCAGAAATCGTTGACTATAAACGTTGTGAACTTAAGATCCTCAAGTTCTGAACGTTCAAATGAACGAAATTTAGTTATTTCTTCTTAAAATACAATTTTTATTTCAATTATTTTGTGTCACTGACAAAAAAAAATTAAATAATGAGTTTGTAAATGTAAAATTCTAGTTTTAAAATTTTTTTATCATTAGTAATTTATTAAAATATCTGCAATAAAAAATATTTCGTTGATTTGAACGTTCAAAACTTTGGGATCATGTGAACTTCACTAATGTAATTTTTGTTTAAATCATAATTGCCCTGGAGAAGAGAAAATAATTGAGTATAATATTATAAGTAATATTTTTAATATTAATTTAGTATAATATTTAGTATAATATTAATATTGTAAAAAATATTTGATTTATTAATAATTTTTTTCTCTCTCTTTTTTTTGCAGAGGAAGAGCCGCTGGAAAACGGCAGAACCAATGGAAATCATTCAACGGGTTTACGTGGAAGTCCTGTGATCTCAAATTCCCGTGTGACACCACCCTCGGCTAATTCCGGCCACTTAACTGCCTTGCACTCCTCACATCATCAGTCTCATCACCATCATCAACAGAATAATCATGACAGTATGTCCAATCACATGGACAATCACAATTCAAATCATACACATCAACAGAGTTCTCTTTATGTCGACATTGAAACGAGCCACGACAGTAAGAAAAGTCGAAATGGGTGAGTGGCAACAGTTTTTCTCGTCTTGAGTTCAAAACATCAAATCAAAGAAAAATTCAAATACACTCACCTGTGGCACAAAACAAATTCTATTACAATTAATTTTCTTTTCACAAAGTTTATTTTCTTTAAATAATTATTTCATGTTTCACCATTATAATGTAGATTTAATTGAAGAATTTTCGAATAATAATCAAAATTATCGGAAAATTGAATTGTTAGAGAAAAAGAATTGAAAAATTGTCAAAAAATTTTTGAATAATAATCAAAATTTTCGGCAAATTGAATTGTGAAGTAAAGAATTGAAAAATTGTCAAAGAATTTTTTTTTATTCAAATAGATTTAAAGAAGAGATAGTTAAAAGTCCAAGAAAATAATAATTGAATTAAAATTGGTAAGAATAATTTTGAGAAAGTTACATTAACAATATTCTGTCAAAAATGTCCCTCTATTTAATGATTTTTAATATTTACTATTTTAAAAAAGTTTTCCAGAAGAATTCAGTTATTTAAAAAAAATTTACGCAAACATTTAATTATTTTCAAAAGCAATAGAAAAATAAAAATTTCACAAGAATTCAATTCTTTTTACCATTTTTCTTGTAGATATTCAATTATTTTCAAAAGTAATAAAATTATTTGCACAATTTAAATAATGTTCAAAAATAAAAAAAATTCAATTATCTAATGAAATTCTTCAAAATTCAATTACCTATTTTCAAAAATAATAAAATTTTTCACAGAGATTCAATTTTTTCAAACATTTTAATAACATTTTTTACAATTATTCAATTATTTTTATAAATATAATAAAATTCTTGTCAAAATAAAATTTCTTTTCAAAAATGTCTCTCAATTTCAAGATTTTCAATATTTACTATTTTAATAAAGTTTTTCAAAAGAATTAAATTGATTTTTGAAAAAAATTTCTACGCAAACATTTAATTATTTTCAAAAGAAGTAAAAAAATGAAAATTTCACAAGAATTCAATTCTTTACAATTTTTTTTGTAAAAATTCAATTATTTTCAAAAGTAATAAGATCATTTTCAGAAATTTAGTTATGTTCTAAAACTAAAAAAAAAATCTCGTGAAAATTTCAATTGTCTAATAAAATTCTTCTGCAAAATTTAATAACCCATTTTCAAAAATAATAGAATTTTTCACAGAGATTCAATTTTTTCAAACATTTTAACAACGTTTTTTACTATAATTCAATTATTTTAATAAATATAATAAAATTCTTGTCAAAATTAAATTTCTTATCAAAAATGTCTCTCAATTTCATGATTTTCAATATTTACTATTTTAATAAAGTTTTCCAAAAGAATTAAATTATTAAAAACAAAATTCTACGTCAACATTTAATTATTTTCAAAAGTATAGTAAAATGTATCGCAGAAATTCAATTACGATCAGAAACAGAAAAAAATATCTCGTCAATATTTCAATTATTTTTTTAAATAATATTTTGAAATTCCATTCTTCTCGAAAGTTTTAATTATGTTCAAAAAATTTAATAATGTTCTTTGCAAAATTTTAATTAATTCCAAAAAAATTTTCTCCAATTCGACAAATTTATTTATAAAAGTCTTTCTGCAAATTTAATAGAAAAAAACATTCAATTCTTCAATAAATTATTTATTTTTGTATTTAAATAATTGAATTCGCATGGAAATGGAAAAAATTTAATTAATTAATTACTTAAATTAAAAATTAGTTAAATACTTTTAAAAAAATTATTTCCCTGAAATTAATGTCGACGCTTAGCGTTAAAAAGTATTATTTGTGGTTTTCACTAATTTTCCCTCTTTTCTTTATAATTTAGAAAAAAAAATGTTGAAGCTTCTTTTTTGTACCACTTTTAAGTTCTGTAATAAAATAAAACACTAATAACTCAAATTTAGAAAGAAAAATAATTAAAAAAAAAATCTAATCGTCTTTTAGAGTGGAAAAAAAAACGAGTCTCTTTTTTTATCACTTATGTTCGGAAGATGTAATGCAAATGGAACATTTTAGAGTTGCCAAAAAATCTTTATTTAATATGAAACTCGAAACTTCCAAGTAAGGACATTTGACTATCGGAAAGTTTAAATTGTGGTTTGTCTGTATCTTGAAACTTACATCGTTACAAAACTTTTATGAAACGCAATGTATGCAAATGCTTTAAGAAACTAAAGAACTCGCGATAGGGTACTTTGCTATGAAAACGTTCGAACGATAAAGAAAAGAAAAGAAAAGAAAAAAAAAGTTTAGAATCCATTCGAAAGTAAGTGTGCTATTTTAGCCCATTTCCCCCTTTCAAGAATTTATATATCTACAGTAATTTCGCACTGTGCAAATAATACAGCTATACAATATGTCTTCAATTTTAGATAAAAATGACGAGTTTTTCTTAATGGGAAATTAAGGCGAAAATTAAAGTCAGTTTAGCTTTTATTAATTAATTTTCAATTTTGTAGTTTTTAAAACGGAAATTAAGGCAAAAATAAAAGTAATTTTATCTTTTTTTAATTAATTTTGAATTTTGTAGTTTTTTAAAAGGGAAATAAGAAAAAAATAAAAAAAAATAAAAAATAACAATAATTTTACCTGTTTTTAATTAATATTAAATTTAGTAGTTTTTGGTATTTCAATTTCTATTTAGTGAAAACAAAAATTAGAAAAGTTGAAATTTTATTTATTTGTTTGAAGTGAAAAATTTATGGATTTTAATAATTTCTGAAAATTATATTATAATCAATTCTTAATTGAATTAATTTTTGTATAATTTTTAACTAAACTTAATCTCAAAATCAATTAAATAATTAAAAAATTAAAATTTTACAAGAATTCAATTAGTTATAAATTTTCTTGTAGAAATTCAAATTATTTTTAAAGGTAATTAAATTATTTGCAGAAATTTAATAATGTTCAAAAATTTAAAAAAAAAATCTCGTAAAAGTTTCAATTGTCTAATAAAATTCTTCTGCAAAATTCAATGACCGATTTTCAAAAATAGTAAAATTTTTCAAACATTTTAACAACGTTTTTTACTATAATTCAATTATTTTCATAAATATAATAAAATTCTTGTCAAAATTGAATTTCTTATCAAAAATGTCTCTCAATTTCATGATTTTGAATATTTACTATTTTAATAAAGTTTTCCAAATGAATTAAATTATTTTAAAAAAAGAAAATTTCTTCGCAAACATTCAATTATTTTCTAAAGTAAAAAAAATTTACCACAGAAATTCAATTACGTTCAAACATTAAAAAAAAACAATTTCTCGTCAATAGTTTAATAATAATCTTTAATTATATAAAAAATATATTCTCAAAATAATTCAATTATTTTCAAATAATTTTAATAATATTCTTGGCAAAATTTCAATCACTTCTAAAAAATGTTCTTTAGTTTAATAATTTTTCAATAGCTACGTATTATTATTTATTTTAATAGAATTTTCCAAGAAATTCGATTAATTTAAAAAAAAATTGTTTTAATATCTATGCAAAAATAATTCAATTATTTTCATGTAAATAATAAAACTTATTTGCGGAATTTTAATTATTTTGAATTCAATTTTGAATGATAACTTAAAAAATGTAATTATTCTTACATAATTTATTAAAAATATTTAATTCATTAGAAATTTATTTATAAACGTTTTAGTGGAAATTTATTGTAAAAAACATTCAATTCTACAATAAATTATTTATGTTTCTATTTAAATAATACAAGAAATTCGATTAATTATTTTCATAAATAATAAAACTCATTTGCGGAATTTTAATAAATTTTGAGTTCAATTTTGAAGGAAAGCTTAAAAAATGTAATTACTCTTATATAATTTATTAAAAATATTCAATTAGTTAAAAATTTATTTATAAAATTCTTTGTGAAAATCTATTATAAAAAAACATTCAATTCTTCAAAAAATTATTTATTTTTCTATTTAAATAATTGAAAAAAAATTATATTCCTTGAAATTCGTGTCGATAATGCTTATCGTTAAAAATAATTATTTGGGTTTTTCAATAATAATAATATATATTATTATTATTATTATTATTATTATTATTATTATTATTATTATTATTATGTGAGAAAAGAAGAAATATTTTCTTTATATAATTTAGAAAAGAAAAAAAATCGTTGAAAGTACTTTTTGAAACTAAACTCATTTTGTTTTCTGTTTTTGAGAAAAACATTGTTTTACGCTCAGCATGTCGACACTGTAACTTCAGGGACCTGGAAAAAGTTTGCATTTGAAAATTGAATTTTATATGAGAATTTTCTGTTTCGCAGACCATGCGTGATTCGTTCAGGCACAAGAGAGGTTCACAACAAATTGGAGAAGAATAGAAGGGCACATCTTAAAGAATGTTTTGAGATGCTAAAGAAACAACTTCCCTCACAAGATGAAAAAAAGTCGTCGAACCTTTCCATTCTACACGCCGCAATCAGACACATACAGGTATGCTAATTACTTTTTCACCTTTTTGTTTAATAAACATTTTACAATTTAAAAAAAAATGTAAATCTTTTCTTATCTCCAAATCACTAAATACTCTAAAGTATAGAGAAAATATTTTCGCAAACTGAAGCTTCGATGATTTTTTACCTCCTGTTATAATACTTTTTATTGAAAATAATCAAAAAAATATTTTTTCTTCTATTGAATACGGTAGGATATTTTTCCTGTGAATTTTAAATTTGAGTCAAAAGAAAAGAATCAAAAGGTGCAACGTTTTTGTCTCAATTTAAAATCCACAGAAAAAATGTGAAATAATTTTTCAACAAAGAAAAGTGTTTTTTACAAAATTGTTTTCAATATTTACTATTTTAATTCTTTCTTCAAAAGAATTCATGAAAAAAATATTTAATTATTTTGATAAATAATAAGAGAATCAATTATTTACCATTTTTGTCATAAATTTTCTTTGTGGCAATCGAATTATTTTCGAAGATAATAAAAATTTTACAAATGTCAGTAAATTGATGAACTGAAAATTGTGACGAGTCTGGAAACATTGAGTAGTAATTATTCGTAATTTTCTGCATTAAATAATATGTTTCTAATAGAAAAAACGTAACACTCCTGTTTCTTTTTTTTCGTGTGTGAAACTTGTCGCAACTTTTCCGAATCTCTTCATTATTATAATATTTAAAAAAGAAAAATTGCACAACGACCTAATTCGTGATAACTAGAATGTATATTTATTCAAGATGGAGTAAAAAGATAATAAATAAATTGAAAACAGGAGAGATGTTGCGTGAGAAAAGTATAGAGAGACTATATCATAATATGTATATTATACTTTGTATATAATGATTAGAAAGGCTTATATATATATTAAAAAAGGTTCTTGACTTGTAAAATTTATATATATATGTATAAATTTAGATCACACGTTTTACGTAACACATTTTGCCTCTAATGTCTATATCTTCAATACACAAATGTATATATATATACAATATCAGAGTGTGGCTTATAAGAAAGTTGATCTTTCACCTTAAGATCAGTTGCGAGGTGCGCAGTAATTAAATTTTTTTTCCCCTTTATTTTCTCGAGTGCAAGTTTCAATTCTTTCTAGAAGCTTTCTTTATATTAAAACTTTTATAACAATGGCGGAAGATTGGTGTATAAAAGTTTTTCCATCCAGACATAAACTGAGGCGTAACTTTTTCTTTTTATATATATTTAACTTACTTGACTTTTGTCTATGTTATCCATTTGATATCTAGAGTAAGTTTTTTTTTTTTTTTTTGAAAATTGAAACTATGTCTCGCATGGGAAATTGAAGTTTGATAAATGAATTAAAATTTTTATTAGTTAGAAAAAACTGCTCGCAAAATTATTATTTTTTACCAAAAATTGATCGCAAAATTATTCTTTGTTACTAAAAAATTTCTCTCCAAATTTTGAATTAGTAAATTTTTGTTCTCATTTAAAATTATAGTGATTGATTTAATTGATAATTAAAAATAATGGATTTATAGAAGACTTTTAGTTGTTAATTCAAAAAATAAATTCTGAATTTTGGACAATTTGGAATTTAATGCAAGAATTCAATTATATTTTCAAACGTGAAAAAATTCTTCCCGGGAATACAAATACTTGCAAAAAAATTTTTTTTAATTCTTGTTGAATTTCAATTATTTTGGTAAATAATAAAATTCTTCTCTGAAATTTAATGAAACCGTAAATATTAATAAATCTTTTGGCAAAGTTTCGAATATTTTTGAAAATTTGTTAAAAGAATTCAATTATTAATTATTATTCTTACTATTTGCAAAGAAAATTCTTAATAAATAATTTAAAAAACAAATTAATTTCTGACGTAGAGTAATTTACTCCAGAAGTAGTAAAATTTACAACAAAAAAAATAGACAAATGTTTTAGAAAGTCTACAATTCATAGAAATTCAATTATATTCAAAAAATTAAAAACATTTGTCGATAAAATTTCAATTTTCATTAAAAATAATAAAATTCCTCAACCAGAATTCAATTATTTCCAAAAAATTTTAACAAAATTCCAATCCTCTTTCAAAGTAATAAAATTCTTCAACCAAAATTCAATTATTTAAAAAAAAAATTTAACAAAATTCTTGGAAAAATTTTAATTCTCTTCAAAAAGAATAAATTTCTTCACCAAAAATCAATTATTTCCAAAAAATTTTGTTTAAAAAATAATTTTCATATATTTTCATAAAACTTTTCAATTCAATTATTTTCTATAATTACTCATCAATTTGTTAGCAACAATTAAACTATTTTTATGTAAATAAATTTTCTTGGTATAATTTCAATTATAATTTTAATTTAATAAAGTTTGAGTTAAAATTGCAGATAATAATTGAACATTAAAAAGCTAACATTACACCGTAAATTCTAAGAAATAATTAAAAATTGAAAATAAGGTTTTTTGTGAAATTCTTTGAATAAGCACACTTGTAATAGTTACAGGTGTGCAAACAATAACAAATTTGAGTAATAAATTTTCGACAGAAATAAATTTTTTTTTAATCGATAAAGGCGCAAAGGGAATATTAATAATGAATCGTCGTTCCAATTATTCGTTTACTTATTTCACAATAATTTACATTATTATTCTTTGAATTTTAATTCCCCTTTTCATTGTCATGGATTGAATTTTTATTATTTAGAATTTTAATTTTTATAATTGAATGAATTATGAACTGTTTAACACAGAATTTTAAATTGTTTCGTACTTACATCTTTTTATTAATTCAGCACGGTTTTTTTTTAGAATTTTTATTCCCACATTAAAGAACTTTTGGAATTTAAATATATAATTTGAAAATGCTGGAAAACGTTTCCTTATTCTCTGTAAATTTTTTATTTTAAAAGTGCTTCTTTGATATTAAAAAGAAAATTCAACGGTTAGATGCGCGGAAAATGAATTAAAAATTAAAAATTTACTTCTTGAGGTGAATTAAAAGTTGATGGTTGTTAGATATGTTTTGAAATTTGGATTAAATAAAAAACGAAAGAAAGCAAATTGCGTAATTTTATAATATTTTTTTGGTAAAATTGTAAAATTAAAAAAAAAAATTTTGTTGTTGAAAATTTTACTACTTTTGGAAGTTAATTTTTATTAAAAAAATTATATACAAGAATTCAATTATTTTAAGACAAAAATATTTTTTTGTTACTGAATGTTTCTCAAAATGGAATTTTTATTAAGAATTTCATCAATAATTGAATACTTTTGATTACTTTTAATGAAATTTTTAAGAATAATGACATTTTTTGAGGAATTCAATTAAAATTGTGTTAAAAATAATTGAATTTCTAAAAATAAATTTATTTTTTATGAAAATAATTGAACTTCTAAAAATAATTTTTTTTTAATGAAATAATTGAATTTCTAAAAAGAATTCTATTTTTTATGAAAATAATTGAATTTTTAAAAAGAGTTTTATTTTTTATGAAAATAATAATTAAAATCATCAAAAAAATTATATCAACTAATTTTTAAATGATGAAATTCTTTTGATTAAGTTTAACAAAATTTTTTTAAAAAGAAAAAAACAGAATTTTATCAAAATTTTTTCTCAACAATTAAATTCTTTTAGGGAAATTTTGGAAATAATTAAAATTTTACCGAAAGTCTTATCAGAAATGATGAAAATTATTTTTTAAACAAAATTTTTAAATAATTAAATTCTGTTGACGAATTTCGAAAAAAAATTCCAAATAATTACCCACTTCGAGGAATTTGATTAAAAATAATTGAAATTCTGCGATGAGTTTAATTATTAATGAAAATAATCGAATTCATTCTAACAGTAATTTTATTATTTATTACAATAATTGAATCACTGCAAAGAAAATTTATTATTGATAAAAATAATTGAATTGTTGCTAACAAATTTATAAGTAATTATAGTAAATAATTGAATTTCTACCAAAAGTTTTATGAAAATTTATGAAAATGATTTTTTAAACATTTTCAGAAAAAAATTAAATTTTTGTGAAGAAATTCACATTATTTTTAAAGAGAATTGAAATTTTGCCAAGAATTTTGTTAAAATTTTTTGTAAATAATTGCATTTTTTGTGAAGAATGTTATTACTTTTAAAGAGAATTGAAAAATTGACAAGAATTTTGTCAAAATTTTTTGGAAATAATTGAATTTTGGTTGAAGAATTTTATTCTTCTTAAGCAGAATTGAAATTTTGCCAAGAATTTTGTTAAAATTTGTTGGAAATAATTGAATTTCAAAGAATTTTATTATTTTTAAAGAGAATTAAAATTTTGCCAAGAATTTCGTTAAATTGTTTTTGGAAAATAATTGAATTTCGGATGAAAAATTTTATTTTTTTTAAAGAAAATTAAAAGTTTGCCAAGAGTTTTGTTAAAATTTATAATTTATTTTTTATTGAAGAATTTTATTATTTTAAAAAAGAATAGAAATTTTGTTGCCAAATTTTTCTAGTTTTTTGAACGTAATTGAATTTCAATGAAGTGTAAACTTTCTGAAACTTTTGCCTATTTTTTGTTGATGTAAATTTTACTACTTCCGGAGTAAATTTCTCTACGTCAGATAAATTAATTTGTTTTTCTACTTTTTCATGAAAAATTTTCTTCGCAAATAGTAAAATTTACTGTTCGGAAATAGTAAAAATTTGACGGATTCTTGTAAACAATAGAAATAGTTGAAAAAATTTATTTTTCTTTTATTCTAAATTATTAATAAAGTAAAAAAGAAAAACATCTCTATAATTTGAAAATAAATTGGATGATAAAATATTCGTAATCGTGCGATAAGACGATTACGAATTGTTTATCATCGAATTCAGTATTCTAATAAATAATAGATAATAATTTAGTTTTTGGTAAATATGAGATTATTAATTGAAAGAGAAAAATCAGTTTTTTTGCGTTTAGAGTATAGTGTTTGTGAGTGTCTGACGGACACTGCCTTTTACCACTGAGTAGACAAATATCCATTCTCATCTTGCGTTTACATTGCGTTTACATAAAGATTGTGTGCGTAAGTCTGTGCGCGTGCACATCAAGTCCGCAGACGCGCCCCGCGAAGGTCGTCTACTCCTTTCCCTCTTCTCCCTTTCGATTCTCAGCATCCCCTCTTTTTCGCTTAATATCTCGCCTGCTTTTCCCCTCCCTCTCTCTCTCTTTCCCCCTCTACGTACACCATTTTTCCCAATAAAACGCACATGCTGTCTCTCTATTGCCATACTTACTTCTTCCCCTCCGACTTTTTTAGTTTTCAATCTAAATCTATTTTCTATATTCAATCAATTTTTTCCCCCTTGGTTTCGATATGAAAATTAGTTTTTATTTATTATTACTATTGTTGTATTTATTTTATTATCAATTTATTATTATTATTATTATTATTATTATTATTATTATTATTATTATTATTATTATTATTATTATTACTGTTGTATTTATTTTCTTATCCATTTTATATAATCATTATAATTATTTTATATTAGCAAATTTTTTTATTCCATTTGATATTGTTATCCAAACGACAAGTAAAATTCAAAACAATTTTAATTGAATTCCTCGAACGAATTTAAATATTTTTAAATATTTCCATAAATTTCATTATTTTATTTCCTAAAATTTTAATAAATTCTCCAAAAGAATTTAATTATTTTTATAAATACCACAATTCTTTGAAGGAATTTAAATATTTTTAATTAAAATTTGTTTTCGTACAGTTTTTACTCTCAAACAATTTTTTCTAGACAATTTTGTCTTAGGAAAAAAAATTAATTTTTTTCCACTCAATTTAATTGTTTCCGACAATATTTGTTCTAAACAATTTTTCTTTTCAAATAATTTTTTTTATAAAATTTTTCTTCTTAAATATTTTTTTTACACAATTATTGCTTAGAATAAAAATTTGTTTGAAATAAAATTGCCTGGAAAAAATAATTTTTTTAGATATTTTTTTTCAAACAATTTTTCTTCCATGCAATAATTGTCTAGAAAAATAATTGCTCGGAAAAAATAGTTTTAGGAGAAAAATCGTTTGGAAAAAATTGTCTATAGAATAAAAATTTGTGTAAAAGAAATTATCTTGAACAAAAATTGCCTAGAACCAAAATTGTTTGGCAAAAAAATTGTCTAGAACAAAAATTGTTTGAAATTAAATTGTCTGGAAAAGAATTGCCTAGAAACAAAATTAACATTTCTGTTGTGTTTATTTTATTATCAATTTATTATTATTATTATTACTGGTGTATTTATTTTCTTATCCATTTTATATAATTCTTATAATTATTTTATATTAGCAAATTTTTAAATATATTCGTCGAAAAAGACATTAAAGGAATTCAATTATTTTCAAAAAAGTAATAAAATTCTTGTGATAAATTCCAATTACTTTGACTATAACTTAATTTTAATAAAAATTTTTAAATAAATTCAATAATCTTCAAAGTAATACTTTAATTGAATTTTCTTTATTAAATTTCGTTATTTTCAAATATTTTCTATAAAATTCTTCATAACAATTTAATTATTTCCTAATATTTTTATAAATTCTTTCGAAACATTTAAATTTTTTTTATTAATATTATCATTTTTCGCAATAATTACAATCTATAATTTTATTATTTAGGACAATTTATGAAATTTAACGTTTGCGTAGACTTTTATCAAAATGTTTTTTAAATATTAAATTTGAGAAATTTTTTTAATTTAGTCAGAAATATTATTCAATTATTTAATAATAATTACATTTTTATGTAGAAGTTTGTAAATTTTTTTAAAAATAAAATTGAATTATTTTGGAGAAGTTTATTAAAATTGTAGATATTGAAAATCTTTGAATTGATAAAAATTTTGTAAATCCTTAACTGAAAGTCATTTTTAAATCAATTTTTGAAAAAAAAATTCAACAAGAATTAAAAGCGCAAATTTATGGAAATACTTGAAATTTTATCAAGAATTTTGTTAAAATTTTTTGGAAATAATTGAATGTTGGATGAAGAATTTTATTATTTTTAAAGAGAATTGAAATTTTAAAAAATTTTATTAGTAAAAAATTGAATTTTGGTTAAAGAACTTTATTTTTAAACAGAATTGAAATTTTGCCATTTTATTAAAATTTTTTGGAAATAATTGAATTTTGGAGGAAGAATTTTATTATTTTTAAAGAGAATTGAAATTTTGTTAAGAATTAAAAAAAAATTTCTAAACATAATTGAATTTTTTCAAAGTATTTTACTACTCTTGAAAATAATTAAATTTTTTCGCAATTATTTCTAACTTTTATCAAAATTTAAAAATTATTTAGTATATTTCTAATTTAAATTGTTTACAAAATCAATTATGTTTTGTGATTTACTAGATAATTATTAAAAAATGAAACTAATTTCTTAAGGGGGTGTCAAAGTCGATTGGATATTTGCATTGAGCTTCAATGGGAAAATCGCATCGACTTTGACATCGCCTTAAGAATTTGAATTATTAGAATTTATTAAAAATCTATGTTGTTTGAACTTTTTTAAATTTAATTTATTGAAAATAGAAGTTTTATAAAAATTTAGCATGAAAAATAAGTAATTTTTATTTATTGTTGTTTTATTTATTATTCTAATAATAATTTAATAATAATTTCTTTTACTATTAGTACACTGTACGAATGGGCACTGCCCGTATACTTGAATAAATAAATAAATAAATTTTTTCTTATTATTATTATTAGTATTATTATTATTTTATTTATTATTATTAGTATTATTATTATTATTTTTATTATTATTATTATTTTATTTATTATTATTATTGTTATTTTTATTATTATTGAAAGTTATGTTTTTTTTTTCTACAGAAAGTAATTAAAAGAATGTAAGAAAATCACGCTTTGGAGAGAAAATAAGGAGGAAACATATTTTTTTTCTTGCAATGTAATTTTTGCTCGCAGATTTCTTTCCGTGTAGACAAGTTTAAGTCTGCGAAACGAACTCGCCGGAGCCACGTGATTGTGCGGCCATCGTCATCGCTCTGCGTGGCACGTATATATGAAAGTTATCGATGTATGAGCCACTTTACACGCTCTCAACACGATTCAAGAATATGCTGGCTCTTTATATATTTCAGACCCATTTCTTTACCTCCAACGCAATTTCCATACAGTTTGCGCTGCTATACCTATTGATGTTTAAAACATACGCCTCAGTATTTATACACATTGTCTGGAACAAAAATTGTTTGAAAAAAAAAATTGTCGAGAACAAAAAATGGTTTGAAAAAAATGATCTTATACGAAAATTCTGTTAAAAAAAATTATCTACAACAAAAATTGGTTAAAATTAAATTATCTGGGGAAAAAAATGCGAATAACCAAAATTGTCTGGAACAAAAATTGTTTGAAATTAAATTGTCGATAACAAAAATTCTTTGAAATTAAATTGTCTGGAAAAAAATTGCCTCGAACCAAAATTGTCTGGAACAAAAATTGTTTAAAATTAAATTGTCGAGAACAAAAATTGTTGAAAAAAATGATCTAGAACGAAAATTCTATTCAAAAAAATTGTCGAGAACAAAAATTGTTTGAAATTAAATTTTATGGGAAAAAATTGCAATCGAAAGCAATTGCTCGAGAAGGAAAATATTTTAAAATTCAATTGTCTGGAAATAATTTGACTAGACAAAAAAATGTTTAGAAAAAAAAGTTATCCGATTTAAGTAAATATTTATTCGATAACAGCCAAATAGTCATTTATTTGAATCAAATGAATTTTTCTTTCCAGTGTCGAAAACACAATAATATTGTAAACGAAACAAATATATAAACGGCTTAAATTATATCCATACACATATTTATGTAACACTTTGTTTATAACGTAACGGATTAACTGTGTCGTTATTCAAGCAAAGTTTCTCTTTCAAACAATTATTATGCCATTTGAGATTTATGTGCGACAAACGGGAAAAACATTTTTTTTTGTCCGCAGGCGATAAATTTTTTTTTTTCTTTTTTCGAAATAGAGAGAAAAAAAATATATATATAGTTTAAATATCAAGATCGACTTTGCGTGTCACTTGTCTCTCGATTGATCTGAAAAACTGTCTGGAGTTCTCTCTTGATTCCGTGTTACTTTGAAACGGAACTTACACTTGTGTCACGAATCGCATTTATAAAGAAAACTATACGTTTCTACTTGCACAGTCTTCACAATCAGTGTTATGAAAACCGGTTCAATTCACGCGATGTCAATTATTAAATTCCCGTTTCATCCGTTATTAGAACGCGAATTGTAAACAATTTTAAAGTTAATTTTCGTCGAGTAATTCTTTTCTTTTTTTCACTGTGGAAAAAATTAAGAAAAAAATTCTTCTTCTTCTTCTAGTGAGAAAGAAAAAGTGTTTAGAGAAACGAGTTTTTCAAAGCGTGTTTCTACTTTTAAAGTTTTATCAACTCTGTGATTATATTAAATTCTATGGAAACTGGTATATTATAAAGTTGCTGTCAACAGTTTTCGCGCATGTGTCAAACGAAAGTTGTTTTCAGAAAGAGCGAATTTCTTCCCTCTGCACACGCACGTGTGATTTATATTCTCTTGTTCGACGATTTATTGGGAAAGAGAATATTTTATTGGACGCACTATTAATAAATAAAATTGTTTTTTTAGAGTCGAAAATTTTTTTGAAGCGACTCGTTTCTTCTTTTTCTTTTTTTTGACAAATACGCCCTCAGGTAGATTTTGTGTAGGCGAATTTCTAGATCATCTGTATCAAATTTCACGTGCGAGCTAAAAATGACATTTTCGTTAACACTGCATCACTTTTCTGGATGTTGAAATCTTTTTGCTTTATTCCCAATGTGTTATTTATAATCGTTCACTGAGGAAAAAAAAAACTTGCTGTCTATAAATTTTTCTGCAATAAAAGATTTTTCTGGCAGGAGCAATTTTTTTGGGGCGAAAAAGAAATTTTTATAGTGTTCCTAAATTTATTGAAGGTTTAGATTTTTTTTTTACTTTTTTTTAGAGTTTGAATTTTGTCACATAAAAGTTGAAAATAAAAATCAATCAATTATTTTTTGAAACTTTTTTTTTTATAACAATTCTTTTTTAAAATTGATAAGTTTTTTAAGATTCTAAAGTTCTGAACGTTCAAATGAACGAAATTTATTTATTTCTTCTAAAAATTAAATTTTTATTGCAATAAATTTAGTTTTTAAATTTTTTTATGATTAGTAATTTATTAAAATATCTTCAAAAAAAAAAATATTTCGTTCATTTGAACGTTCAAAACTTTGGGATCATAGTTTTTTTAATTGTGCAAAAATTATTTTTAAAAATTCAATTTTTTTCAATTATTTTCAAATGGAATTTTAATTATTTCTCAAATTTTTAAATTTAATGTGGCTTTTGTTTAAATTCAATTTTTTTCAAAAATAATTGCAGAAATTCAATTATTTTCAAAAGTCATAAGAATTCTTCGCAGAAATTCAATTGGGTTCAAAAATTTGTTTACATTCTCTTCAAAATTTTAATTATTACCTTTATAAATAATAAAATTCTTCTCCAAAATTAAATTACTTTCAAAATTTTCAATAAAATTCTTGTCTAAATTTCAATTATTTTCAATTTTCAAAAATTATTAAAATTCTTCCAGAAATTACTTTTAAAAAATTTAATAAAATTTTTGTCAAAATTTCAATTATTTTCAAGAATAATAAAATTCTTTCGAAAAATTCAATTATCTTCTAAAATTAAAAACAATTCTTGTCAAAATGTTATTTTGTTTCAAAATTTTAGTAAAATTATTCGAAAGAATTAAATTATTTAAAAATTTGTTGATAAAATTCTTCATAAAAATTCAATTTTTAAAAATTTTTAATTATTCAATAAATTATTTATTTTTGTGATTAAATAATTGAATTCTCGTAGAATTTTCAAATAAAAATTGATTTGAAAATCAATTTTAGTGAAAATTTCAGATAAAATTTAAATATTAAAAGTATATAGAGTGGATTTTTAGAAATAATTGAATTTTGAAAAAATGTAATGGAAATTTTGCAAAATTGAATTGTAAACAAAAGGATTTAAATTCTCATAGAATTTTCAAATAAAAATTGATTTGAAAATAAATTTCAGTAAAAATTTGAGATAAAAATTGAATATTAAAAGTATTATAACGTAAATTTTTAGAAATAATTGAATTTTGAAAAAATTTAATCAAAATTTTGCAAAATTGAATTGTAAACAAAGGGTTTTAATTTACTTTCAAAAATTTTAATAAAATTCTTGTCGAAATTTCAGTTGTTTTAAAAAATAAAAATATTCTTTCCAAAAATTCAATTATCTTCTAAAATTAAAGAAAAATCTCTTCAAAATGTAATATTGTTTCAAAATTTGACTAAAATTATTCTAAAGAATTCAATTATTTATTTTTGTCTTTAAATTATGAATTTTCAAATAAAAATCGATTTGAAAATAAATTTCAGTGAAAATTTCAGATAAAAATTGAATATTAAAAGTATTATAGAGCAAATTTTTAGAAATAATTGAATTTTGAAAAAATGTAATCGAAATTTTGCAAAATTGAATTGTAAACAAAGGGTTTTAAAAGTACCTCAAAGAACATTGTATAAAAATTGTTAAAAACAATTGATTTATAAAAATATATTTTAGTTAAATACATTCTCGACGTTTTCGAATAATTTTTCAAATTAAAGAAATTCGTAAATGAATCAAATAAAAAATTATTTTACCCAATTATTTTTGTTGGCAATCAGAATATTCCTGAAGTTTAAAAAAAAGGTATAAAATATTTTAAAAGGTGAAAATTCAGGGAAATATCAGGAAAAAAGAAAAAAAAATTTTTGGTGTCATTCCTAAAGCAGAATAAAAAGAGTTTATTATCGAGAGAAGAAAATAAGGAATTATGCGAAGGAGATGGAGTAGGAGAAGGAAATAGATTTAGAAATTTTTGCGAGAGATGTGTGCTTATTTCTCGTGCGGAGAATAAAACATGAGTTACGTAAAGAAATGAGATGAAGAAAGAATATTAAAAAATATTGCAAATGAAAAAGCGATTAGTATGGAAAACAGGCACGTGCAAGTGCCGAAGGTTGTTGAGTCTCGATTTAACGAATATAAAAACCTTCAAGGCTCGTTACCAGACAGCTTCTTCCTTCAAAGCTACATTTACCCGCAAAAGACCACGTGTTCGCGCCTGCGTTTTAAAGACCCAGCGACCTTCCCTCCAACCTTCTCCTCTCTCTCTCTCTCTCTCTCTTCCCCCTCCACTCGCGCCGCGAAACTGCACCACGTGCGATAAAAGGTCTTCCATCGGACGATCATCGATTCCGTCCCGTGAGGGGAAGTGAATGCCTTGCCACGTGTGCTCAATGTAGAGCCCAGAGAGAAAGAGAGAGAGAGAGAGAGAGAGAAAAATTAGAGAAAGCAGTTGTAATTTTTTTTTAATTTCTAATTTTCTCTTCACATTTAAAATCGAAAGAAAATTATTTTTTTCTCCCTTTTTACGTTTTTAACTTTGATACGAAAAAAAATATAAAAATGATTCTGATACATTGTAAAATTATGGGAAAGATCAAAAAATGTTGTAAATAAATATATTGAAGCATTATTATTATTATTATAATTATTATTTAAATGTAATTAATTATTTAAATATATATACGAATATGAAAGAAAAGTTGCTAACTGATTGTTTTTCTTTTTCAGTCCTTGAAAAAAAAGGAGAAAGACTACGAGCACGAGATGGAAAAATTGGCCAGAGAGAAAATAGCGTCTCAACAAAGGCTGGTGGCTTTGAAGAAGGATCTTGCAGCTACTTGGGATCATATCGATTTCAGCACCTTATTACCAGAACAAAATTCTACAGTGGATACTGTTGTTTCGAAAAATGGTACGTTTCAATTTTTCCGGAGAAGGAAATGAAGAAAAAGGAGAAAAAAGCTCAAAAAAATAAGGAGAGAATCGTTGGTGAAGTTTACAACGTTTTTAGTCAGTGATTTTAGAAAAAAAAATATTTTTTAAGGAATTTTTTATAAATTTTTGTAAAGAAAATAGTACAATTAATTTTTTGAATAATTATTAGAAATAAAAAATATTTGTGTAGAAAAAAGAGCATTTTTTTAGTAGGAAATAATTTTAATTCTTTCAATCGTTGATCATAAACGATGCGAACATCACCGACGTAGGAAAGAAAGAATTAAAGAAAGAAAAAACTGAAAAACCAAAAGAAGAAAAATAGTTCTCTGAATTTAGCGTCGACGCTGAGAGTCAAAAAATTTTTTTTCTTTGAGAAACGAAATACCGAAAATACTCAACAATTTTTTTTCTATCTGAATAGAGAAACGATTTTAATTGAATGAATCGTGCTTTTCGAAAATGATTTTTTGTTTTCTAAAGATAAGAATCATTTGCACAGTAACAAATTGATATAGTGAAAATGACTCTTCACGAAAAAAAAAGAGTTGAAAAGGATTCGAAATTCCGTAAACTCAGACTCAATCATTTTCGAAATTGACGACTCTGGAAAAAAAATCTTTGACGAAAAGAACATACGAGAGAAATTACCCTTTTTTTCGAGAAGTAATTCTTTTTTTTTCTCTCTTGCAGTTTCAGAAAGTATGGACGTGGACGTGATCGGTCTGGCTCGAGGCGGAACGAGGTACAGCAGTACTAGTAGTTTGAGTAGTGCAGCAACTGCCAGCTCACCCCAAACACTTCAAACGACGAGCTCAACTTCCAACATTCATAATCAAGTAGCCACCGCTGCGGTCGTCTGTCAGACACAAGGCTTGAACCTTGCTCAAGGTTCCAGAGAAAGTCCACCAGCCAGCTCTAGCCCTGGAGCAGCCATGCCTAATATTCCTACCTCGATTCAGGTACCCTTCAAAAATTTCTCTCCCCAAAATGTGCCTCGCACTTTTTTTTTTAATTCAAAAAAAAAGATCGTTTTTCATTTTTTGTTTGATCGGTGACTTATTTTCACTCAAGTGCTTTTGAATGCAATTTCCTATAATTTCTGGTGGGCGAATTGTCCTTTTTTTGTCGATAGCGATCAGCTGAGTAGGAAGAGGGTCTAAAAAAAAGATCATATTTCGCACTGATTTTCTTTTTAATTCCGAAATAGATCAAATTCGAATTGGCATTTTTTTTTGCACCCAGACTGGCAAATTTTTACTCCTGAAATTTGTTGTTCCATTCATTATTTTGCAAATTAGAAAATTTTTCTTTTTCTTTTTAACGTCAATTTTTAAATAATTTCAAATTCGAAATTAGAAAATCCACTAATAAGTACACGAAAAAAATTATTTTTATTCATTATCATCATAAACAATAACATTCTTATAATAATTCAATTTTGTTGATAAATAGTAAAACTCTTTCGACTGGAAGTCAATTTGAAAAAAACAAAGTTTTAATAACATTTTTTCGAATAGAATTCAATTATTTTTCTAAATTTTTGATAAAATTTCTTTGAAACATTCGAATATTTTCAATAACGATTTAATAAAATTTCTCAAACGTTTATTAGAATTTTCCGCAAAAATTCTCTATTATTTCCAAATATTTTAGTTTGTTTTAATAAAATTGTTCGAAAGAAATCAATCATTTTAAATAGAATTTTAATTAAATTCGTTTGAAATAATTCAATTATTCTTTTAGATTTTAATAGAATTCTTCCCAAGAATTTAATTATTTTGCAATCAATTATTTTAAGTACAATTTTAATGAAATTCATTTGAAATAATTCAATTATTCTTTTGAATTTTAATATTTCCCAAGAATTCAATTATTTACATAAATAATTCTTCGGAAGAATTCAATTATTTCCTAAATTTTTGATAAAATTTCTTCGAAACGTTCGAATATTTTCAATAAAAATTGAAAAATATTTTTAAACGTTTATTAGAATTTTTACAAGAATTCTCTATTGTTTCCAAATGTTTTGGTTTGTTTTAATAAAATTGGTCGAAAGAAATCAATTATTTTAAATACAATTTCAATTAAATTCGTTTGAAATAATTCAATTATTCTTTTAGATTTTTATAGAATTTTTTCCAAGAATTCAATTATTTACAATAAATTATTTTAAATACAATTTTAATTAATTTCGTTTAAAATAATTCAATTATTCTTTTAGATTTTAATAAAATTTTCTTCTAAAATTAAATTATTTACTATTTAATTATTTATATTTAAATAATTCTTCGAAAGAATTCAATTTTCAAAGACAAATAACAAAATTATTCCCGAAAATTCCAACTATTTTAAAGCTTTTTATTTTTTTTAATAAAATTTTTCTTTACACTTCACATTTCTTTCGCCAAAAGAGAAAAAAAAATATTATTGAGTTTTGTCAAAGCATTTTTCAATTTGGGGAGAAAATGCGAAAAACAGAAATTTTTATATGAAACATAAGAAAATTTAAAGAAATGTTTCTTTCCTGAATCGCTTTATTACGGAATTAAAGAGAAAATATATATATGGTGATTAAAATTCCAAAGGATTTTGCAAAGTTAGTTCGAATTTTATTTTAATGAGCTTTTAAAGTTATGTTCTGTTTTGCGCCATTTTAGCAGAATTTTCAACGCGTTGAGTAGTTAAATATGTTGAGCGTTTGAGTAATTAAAAATATGAACCCGGTCATAAATAAAAAATTAGCATTAAAAATTATGTGGTTAAGAGAAGAAGAAGGAGGAGGAGGTAAATAGTAATATTTGCCTTTTACGATTATCAAAAAAGACCTATTAACGAACTTTTTCTGCACTTTTCAAGTTTATTGGTTTTTAAGGAAATTTCGCTTTTATTCCTTTTACTTTTCTATTTTCAATGATAAATTTTTAATTAACAACAAGAGTGCATTTAAATAAGTTCTTTAAAGTTCTTTTACTTTCAAATGAACGAAATTTATTTGTTTCTACTTCAAAATTAAAAATTTTATTACGCAATAATTTTGAAAGTTGGCGAAGTTTACAAGGATCGAGAACGAAAAGTAGTTTCCACTTTGGAAAATATTTTTTTCCTTCTTATTTTAATAAAATTCTTTTTCTTTTTTTTCTTGATTATGAAACGTTGGAAAAAAGTTTTTTTTCTGACAAAAAAGAAAGGGACATTTTTTATAAACGTAAAGTAAATAAAGAAATTTGTTCAAGTATATGAAATAAAAATCGAGTTGACTTTGATAAATTTTTTTCAGGGGTTTAATTATTATCAGTTTAGTTTCAAGCTAGAAAAAAATTGACCGGAATTTTTTTCACTGTTTGATGTTTTAACTTTGAAAAATTGTTGAAATTAAATTAAATAATAACAAATTGGACGATTGATAAAGTTGAAACTATGAGAATTTACGAAGTTGAAGTTGATTAATGAAAAAAATTTGTTTAATTTATTCGAAAATTATTTTTAATTTAATATTTATTCATATAACAATTATTATCATAACATAAACATCAATCTATTTTATTCTAAATATTTTTATAACAATATTGCTGCTTTTTTTTAATTTAGTAAATGAATAATTGTTTTCGTTGATAAACCTTGTGGACTTCAACGTCGTGAGAATTTATTGGACGTGAACCTCTGTAGCTCAGTGGAAGAGCAGTCAACCGGGAGTTGACAGGTGGTCCTGGGTTTCGATCCCCAACACAGAGTAGTCCCCTCCATTTTTCATAGTTTTAATTCAATTAATTTTTCAATAAGAAATTAATTATTAAAATTATTTTAAAAAAATACGCATCATATACCAAAGTCATGATTCGCGCATAATTGCGATTGTGAAACAAATTGGTGCCAGAGAAAAAGAACATATGCAGAGCAGTTCACAGTTAAAATCTGGGAATCGCTTTGAATATGTCCAACAATCTTTTTGAAAATATTTTTTTTAATATCTTTACGATTGATTTGATTTTTAATCTCAAAACTAAAGATACAAACAAAATTTATGTCGTTGAAATTAAAGGGAAAAAGGTTTAAGTTTAAATCTATTTAGTCAGTTTTTCTAAATTTCTTTAGTCTTTCGAATAATTTAGGAATTAAATTAAAGCAATTTCGAATAGTTTAAGAATTAAATTAAAGCAATGTAGGGGAACATTTTTTTGATTAATAATATTTAGAGTGAATTAGATGGAAAAAAAGTTTAGGAAAACTGTAGGAAAAGAGTCGAAAGTTTGTATGTAAATCAGGGAGGAAGAAATAAATTTTTTGTGGTAACTGAGTTATTATTTTATTTTATTAATATTTTTATTAAATCAGACAATGATTAATTAATATGAAAACCCACAGAGATTAATATAGTTAATTAATTTTACCTTTATTTTAATTTTTCATTTTTAATATTTAATTTATTTTTAACTTATTTTTTATTTCAGGAGAAAGTGGCTACTTCGCCGACAATAGTTCATCAACAAACGTTTCATCAGCAATCACCACCACAACATCAAGTACCAGCACCTCAACAACATCAACAGCAGCAACAACAACAACAACATCATCAACAACAACCCCAACAGTTGCATTTACCAATTAGTGCGCAAATGTTGAGTACCAGTCAGGGACTGGCAACAATTGTGCCCACATTGCAGCATCTAGGCTCAAATTTGAGAGTAATACCGGGCGACACGAGGCAACTCCTGGTGACCCACACCACAGGCAGTAATGATTCACGGCCTCTTATTGCCGTCCAGTCCAATACTGGAAATGAGCCAAGGCCTATGGCTCTGGTCGTTCACTCGTCGACGGCAAACGACAACAGGGGCAATAACGAGTCGCGGCCGCTCATCGCCGTGCAGCAGTCGAATTCTGGAAGTGAGCCAAGACCCGTGGCTTTGGTCGTTCACTCGTCCACGGCAAACGACAACAGAGTGACGTTTGTGCATTCTAATTTGTCCAACAACGACAGGCCGTTGGCCCTCGCTGTTCAGTCATCGACAAATGACGTGAGGCCCGTCACGTTCGTTCATTCGGGCAATGAGACTAGACCCCTGGTTCTTGCTACACATTCGCCAGCACTCAGCGCATCCAGTAAGATTTATTTCTATTTTCGCACTGAGAAGAAGGCTTCTGTCATTTTGTTTTGTTTATAATTATTATTTATGTTCACTGCAATTCAGTCGACTTGAAGTTAGTTCTAGTTATGCTATTTTGCGGAAATTTAGCTTTCTAAAGTTGACGTCGCATCGCTTGGCTTCGAAAACTGTTTTTTTTTCTATTACTGTTTCTCTTTTTGAGATTTCGAAATTTGGGAGTAAACTGAAATACGGAAACTTTATTTTTGCATTGGGTATAATGTTTCTTGTTTTACGAATGTAAAGAAATCAAAGTTTGGAAACTTTGATTTGTGAAAGTTTAAGATGAAGGTTTATGAAAATTGTTAACTACTTCCAAGCTTTGAACTCATCTACTAAAACCTACTAATTATTTTTTTACGTTACGCTACTATTTGGGTACATTTTTTTTGTTTTAACCGCTAAAAGCTACTGTTTCTGTTTGTTTACAATTTCCACTAATTTAAATTCGCTAATATTAGAATTACAAAAAATACTCTTAAAAATTATAATTATAACCAAATTCTTTAAAACAATTGAATGATTTTTAAAAAATATTCGAAATTCAATTATTTTTAATTACTAGTATTTTTATAAAATTTCGTAAAAGAATTGAATTATTAAAAAAAAATATTCGAAATTCAATTATTTTTAATTTCCAGTATTGTCATAAAATTTCGTAAAAGAATTGAATTATTTTTTAAAAATATTCGAATTTCAATTATTTTTAATTACTAGTATTTTTATAAAATTTCCTAAAAGAATTGAATTATTAAAAAAAATATTCGAAATTCAATTATTTTTAATTTCCAGTATTTACATAAAATTTCGTTAAAGAATTGAATTATTTTAAAAAAATATTTGAATTTCAATTATTTTCAATTTCCAGTATTTTTATAAAATTTCCTAAAAGAATTGAATTATTTTTAAAAAACATTCGAAATTCAATTATTTTTAATTTCCAGTATTTACATAAAATTTCGTTAAAGAACTGCATTATTTTAAAAAAATTGATCAAATTAATTAAAAATTGAATTATTTTCATAAAAAAAAAATTTACACAGGAATTCAATAAATTTAGAACAGCATTTTAACAAAATTTCGAAAAATCAATTATTAATTATTTTTATAATAATTTTACAGGATTTGTTCAAAAAATGTAATTATTTTAGAAAATTTAATTTCAATTCCTCGAAAAAACGAATTATTTAAAAAAAACTTTTTTTGTCGATTCTTTGGAAAAATTCAATTATTTACAAAAAGATAAAAAATTTTCACAGAAATTCAATTGTTTTCAAATATTTTAATAAAATTTTTCGAAAGAAATCAATTAATTTAAATACAATTTTAATTAAACTTTTTTGAAATAATTTAATTGTTATTTTTAGATTTTAATAAAATTCTCCCTAAGAATTAAATTATGTTGATAAGAAACAAAATTATTCACGAAAACTCAATCATTTTGAGGTCTTTTTAAAAAAATTTTTGCAAAGTCCAATGATTTTCATAAACAACAATATTCATCAGAAGAATTCAATTATTTGTAAAAATAATAAATTTCTTCTTCGAAATTCAATTATTTTTGAAAATAAAATACCTCACAGATATTCAATTATTCTAAATGATTTTAATAAATTTCTTTGTAAATTTTAATTACTTTTAAAATCTTTTCGCAAATCGATGATTTTTAATAGTTTTATTTTCGTAAAATTTCTAAATAGAATTCATTTATTTAAAATATTTTTTGTGAAAATCTTCTTAAGAATTCAATTTTTCTTGAATAATAATAAATTTCTCAGGAATTAAAAAAATTAAATTACAATTTGCTCAAAATTCGCTTAATGAAATTCATTATTTAAAAATTTTTATACATTTTTTCGCAAGAATTAAATTATTTTTATAAATAAAATTTATAATAAATTATTATTCTTTCATGAATAATAAAATTTGTTGGAGGAATTTAATTTATTAGCGGGATAAGAAAGATGTAAATAGTTTCGATGAAAATAAGGAATAATTCAGGAAATTAAAATATAGTTTTCCTTCCCTCAAATAAATTTATTTCTAATTAATTTAATTAACTAATTAATTTTTTGATGATTGTTACAGATGCTCAGACAAGGTTAAGAACTGGCGACGCTCAAACGACACATAAAATGGTTGGTGGAGTGACACTCGTGGGTGGCAATGGATCAGAGCTAACTAGATTGCCTGGAGGAGCAGAACTGAATATTCTTCCAGCAAATGGTGTGTTCCGTTCCCTCAAGGCTCATCAACCCCTCGCTATACAAGGAGGTGACTAATATACGCTATTCGGCGTGTTCTAATTCACCGCCTTGCGCGTTAACAAAAATTTTGTTTTCCAAAAAAGAATAATAATTATAACAAACATTAAATTCTGCTTTATACAACAAACAAACAAAAAAAAAAGAATTTTGCAAGCATGAAGCAATTTTTCGTTTTTACCATTTTGAAGAACATTTCTTTTTTATTTTAAAAGCAATATTCGTATAGAATATATCTTACGACTCTCTTAACTCACATTTTATTCCCTTCTTTTTATCAAATATTTTTTACACCATTTTTACTATATTATTTTGTTTGCAAGTCTAATTTAACCACAAAGGGGATTTGTTTCGATTTTTTTGGCATATTATATACAATCGCCAAGTTTTGTTTACACAACTGAAAAAATGGATACTAGAACTAAAAAATTCATATCTAAAGCGATTTAATTATTTTATTGAAACAAATGTCGCTTTGAATATGTGCGACCAATTTCATTCACTAATTTTTTTGTAATGAAAAATGAAAAATAAGATTCAGGGAATATTAATCATGTTTTTAAACACTAGTCCTCAAGTTGTTTTCTAACTCACTCGATAATAAAATGTGAGTGTTTTTTTTTCGCTATTATTAATTATATATACTTCAATAATGAATATAGAATTATTTTTCTTCTACACCTTGAGAACAAGTGTTTATGAATAAATTTTTATGATAGTAAATTATTAAATAGTAATTCGTTACTTAAAATCGGCGATTCTTTAAATTGTAATGAAGCTGATGTAAAACAAAGAAAAAAAATTGAAAAAAAAAATTGTAAATAATAGTCCTGTAAGTACTCTTAACGAAAAGATGTATATTTAATATTTGCCGGGCTGTATCATGCCTTGCATAATAAAATTATTTATTGACGAACAAGATATTATTTAGTTCTATCCACAAAATATTGGCTTTTGAAATAAGTTTCTCAAACAAAAAATTATTTTCATTAATTTTCTTGTTTTCTTTTGTGTTTGTTTAAAAATGTTTTTTTTTTGATAACAGAAATGAATTTTTTTTAATTCATAATTTATAAAAGAAAGATTACGAAAGATTGAGAATTTTCAGTGTCAAGACACAATATTTTTGCATGCAATTAAAGTGAATTTTAACACAAAAATTGAAAGTTTGAAAAAACTAATTTTTATCGAAAGATCATTTCAAATATTATTGTCAGGATAAAAACTGGTTTAAATTCTAATCTTAATTTATACAATTTAAACAATATTTTACACCCTCATAATAGAATTTTTTACAAATTTTTCTGTTTTAAATTCGTAAAATATTTTTTACTAATATTAACTTGATTTGAATCAAATTTAAAAACCTATTTTTTACATTTAGTAACTTTATAATTAGTTATGATTCTAAATTTCGGAAAGTTCAGCCGAACGTAGTTTATTTATTAAAAATTTTAATTCCAATCATTTTTGCGTTAGTAGCAAAAAATCTAATTTTCAATTTCTAAATGTAGAATTAAATTTTACTGCAATCAGTAAGTTTGGAAAATATTTTTTTATAAGAAATATTTCGTTCATCTGAACGTTCAAAACTTGTGAATCATCAAATTTATTTATTTATTTTTCAAATCTAATCAAGGAAAATTTGTAAATGAGCAAAATTTATTTATTCAAATAATTTTACGTCCATTATTAACTATTTTGTCAGATAAATTGATTTCGAAATTAAATTTTTACAATAATTTTTGCGTTAATGATAAAATTTATTGGATTTAAAGAATAAATTTCATGATTTTAGAACTTTTTCATAAAATACTAAAAGTTCGATTAAACCAAATTTATTAATTTGCTCTTCAAATTAAATTTTTATTGCAATAGTTTTGTGTCAGTGGTAGAAAAAAATTATTTTACAGTTTCTAAATGTAGAATTTTAATTCTTCTTCTTTTTTACGGCAATTAGTAATTTATGAAATTATTTTTAATAAGAAATATTTTGTTATTAAATTATTAACTATTATTAATTATTAACATAATTATTAACAAAATATTTCTTATTAAAACTAATTTCATAAATTATTAATTGCCGTAAAAAAGAAAAAGAATTAACATTCTACATTTAGAAACTGTAAAATAATTTTTTTCTACCACTGACACAAAACTATTGCAATAAAAATTTAATTTGAAGAAGAAATTAATAAATTTGGCTTATCAAAATTATTAACTATTATTAATTATTTAGAAATTTATGAAACAATTTTTTTTTTCTGTCAGAGGCAAAAAATTATTATAAAATAAAAATTTAATTTGGAGAAGAAATAAATTTTGTTCTTAACGTTTGGACTTTTTGGAACATTTTAAATTATTGATGAAAAATTTTTTTTCAAATATTAATTTTTAAAAATTTAGTAGAAAAATAGTTGTTTTCTAATTTCTTGTTTATGAACGTGATGTTTTCACGAAATTAAATTTTTTTGGAGCAGAAATTTTAATGGGAAAAAAATGTTTTTTGTGCCTTCTATAAATTAAAGGGAAGATTAAATTAAATTCGAAGTTGTCAATTAAAGTAGAAATAAAATATTGATATTTAATATGATGTTTTAAATATTTTAAATATTTTAAATATTATTTAATAATGTGTCTTCTTTATTCGAGAATAAAGAAAGACATCTTTTCTCTGTAATATTTAATTAAATGTTTGGTTCTAATGTTTAATTTAATATTTAATTTAATGTTCGGTTCTAATATTTAATTTAATATTTAGTTTAAAATTCAATTTACTACTTATTTTGCAAAATACCTTTGAATATCGTCATGTTTGCGAAAATGAACTCAATTCCTGACAATAATAATTGAAATGATCAAAAGAAAAAAAGAAAAGAAATTTGCATTATTCATTGAAATTCTGACGTTCCATAATAAAAATTTGATCACAGGATTGGCCTTGAGCCACGCGGGAGTCTCGCTACAATCAGCCACGGGGAAAGGGAATTCAGCAGTGGTGCAAACAACTCCGTCCACAGAGGGTATTGCTCACATCGTTAGCCAGCATACACCTCTATCGGGCCTGACGCCAATAGTCACGCCAATGGCCGTTGTTTCCCAGGGCAATCAAGTGACAGCTCACATTTTGGCGCCATCGAGTCTCGCTGGCAAAATGATAACAACACCAATTCTCAAATCCGTGGGACCTCTTGTCAACGCTCAGTATATAAACACCACAGCCCTCGTTAAGCCCGTTGTAGTCGTAAGTTCACCGTCATCAAATTCATCGCCAACATTGGCAACAACTTCCTGTACACAGCCTTCCTCAACGTCGCACTCAAGCGTCTGACAAAATTTCGTCAAAACAAGCCACGCTTGAAATAAGGCCAAATCGCATATTATTCTCAACATTGGATGCAAACGCGATTCTCATTTCTCTGTCTGCAATTATTGTCATATTGATGATGATGATAGTGATCACTCTCATTGTGACAAGAAACTAATCAACAGCAATGATTATTCAGCGTCTGGGTGCGGGTGTACGTTTTTCAACAATTATCATCAATCTTTCGAAATGAAATAGAAACCTTGTTGGAAAAAGCTCAAAACGTAAAAATACGTTTCAAAGAAAGTACAATGGAAAAAGAGAAAAGTATTTAAATGATTTTTCATTCAATTTTCAGTGTATTATTTCGAATACAATTATATTCAAAGTTTTGTCGTGGAAAAAAATCAGTCACAACCTTCAAGAACAATCGATTCGAAAAAAAAGTCCCTTCAATTTTTTCTCTAAAAAATTCAAATTTCTTAAATATTTTCCAATCAAGAATCTGAAAAACGAACTATTTAGTTTTAATTTTTTTAGTTAATTAAAAATGAATTCAAATTAACGGAAAAAAATTCCTTCTACACAAAAAATGTATTTTTTAACGTAACAAACAAAAATTTTTACATTTCTTGATCGAGAACTGAAAAAGAAAATTTGTAATAAAAAAAAAGATTTTTTATTTGCGTAAAAAGTATTTTTTCCCTCTAAGTCGTTGATCATAAACTTTCAAACGGAAAAAATGAGTCTAAGTTTCATTAAAAACGAAATAAATAAAATAGAATTTTTTTCCACCGAGAAAAATATTTGATTCGAAAATAATTATTCAAAATAATTCTGAAAATTACATGGAATTTCGACAAAGATCAAAAAATGTCATACATTCCGTCTGTCTGTCTGTCTTTTTTTTCGTTATTTTCGGGGGATGGGCCTAAAAAAAACAATTTCGAATATTTTGCGTTAAAAAAAATATCTTTTCGACTGCTCAAATTCTTCCGAAGAGAGAAAATCCTAACTAAATAGTGTTTAAAGAACTCGCAAAAATCCTTTAGATCCTTGTTTCTAGAAAGATCGATGATTTTATTTGAAAACGAGTGAAGAATGGGCACAAACTGAAAATGTGTACATGAAGACTAGATATATATATATATATATATATATATATAAATATATATTCCGACGAGAAAGCCTAGTAATTTCAATCACGAAATCAAATACTAGAGCCTGATCCGAAAAGTCTTCTTAGAAAATTTAAATAAATTCAATTTTCTGAATTTAGCATCTTATTTTTTTAAAATTAACAAAGAAAAAAGGAACGAAAAGTATCAGGCAAATTTTTTAAGAAGCTTATTTTGGACCATTATGAACAATAATTTTTCAGATTTATAGAAATAACACGTTTTAGTGTTGAAAAAGAAAAAAAAATAAATGCAAATGCATCGAATTATTTGTAGTAATAATAAAAACTGAATATTTCAAGGAATGTGGCTTCTTTTCGGTCCATTCATAAATTGCATGTTTTTCGAGTGTGAAAAAAATTACTATCAAAAAAGGAAAACAAATAAATAACACTAGAAAAATATTTATGAATGGTCCTTGTAAAATTCCTTAGTAGTTTTTTCAGTGATGACAATTTTTTTTTTTTTAATATACATTCGAATTTATTTTTCTCGAGACACGTTTTCTTTTGAATATTTTTGTAGAATAAAAAAAATATTTTCTGGCTTTCAATTATTGCACTAATTAGTGAATGAAAATCTTTTTTTTTTTTTTTTTTGTTTATTTTTTCTGAGATATCAGTATTAGCGAAGGGAAAAGAATTGATTGAGAAAAGTGCACGTTGAAACATCCAGAAATCTAGTCTCCAAGTCACAAGCAGAAAAAGAGAACCGTATAAAATTGGTCTTTTGTTCTGAAAAAGAAACTTTTTGCGTTCATTTTGTTTTAGAGAATGTATTTAGCAAAACCAAAGTTGAATCTAAACAGATGCGCGTAGATTGTAATCTTTCGAAAGTCGATTGCCATGTTTAACAAAGTGTGTAAAAAAATGTAAGATTTATAAACGAGAAAAATCATTCACATTTTGTGACCAAAAAAAAAAAAGGAAAAAATTGATTTGAGTCAGGAGAAAAAATTTTTTAGTCATGATTTTTTTACTTGAGTTCATTGTAAAAAATGGGAAAAAGGTCTTACTTTTTTTTTATTTTACCTAATTGCAATCCTTGAAAAAAATATCATATCATTGTGACGAAATGTGGATTAAATGTGTAACTTTGAAGAAAATGTCAACTTTTGATCAACGATCAATCTATTCATTTACTTGTATGCGACTTTGGTTCGAAATACGCTGTCGTATTTCAAATTTCCGATCGAAGCGTCTGCAAGTGAAGTCAGAAAATGAATTCGAGATGTAAAGACAAACAAAATTTTCCCCCTCACTGGAAATTTTCATTTTTAATATAATTTCCAGAAGGAATTTTTCTCTAGAATTATTTTCTATCGATATATTTAAATATTTATATTTCTATGGATATTTCTGTTAATCAAATATGTTGATGAATTGACAATAATTTTTTTTTTTTGCATTAAATCGAATGCTTAAAATTGTCATAAAGGGTCAAAAGTAAATGATTTTTATTCTTTTCCAAATTACTCAGGAAAAGTAAAAATTAATTAACAAACTGTTCCCTTAAAAAAATCGAAATTAAATTATTAAGACAGTCGAGAAAATTCTGCAAATAAGATGAAAATGAAAATTTTTTCAAGAGAGAAAAAAAACATTTTTTATATTTTGTTCATCATTTTTCACGATTTATATTTTACATTTACATAAAAATATTTTCTAGTTTAAAAAAATTGAAAAAAACTATTTTTTCTTGTCTAATCAAAATGAAAAAGAACACAATTAAAAAAATGTAAATCTGGCATATTTTTTTATTTCTTTGAAAAATTTGAAACGAAAAAAAAAGAAAATCTATTGTCACCGTTGATTAAACTATAAATAATTGTACATTTCCCCCCCGTTTACCCCCAATTGAACACTAATTATAAAAATCGAAATTACACCTTATTTAATGTATATAATAAATTATTGGCGTATGAGAAAAAAAGGTGTTTTACGATCTCGTAAAAATATTGCGTTGTAATATTCAAGTCTATAATAGTTAAACACGACTTATTACATTTCCTTCATTATTTTATCAATTTAATTTTAAGTTGAATGCAAGGTGACTATAAATATTGTGAGAAAAAAAAGAAACTTTTATTATTCATTTTTATGTAATCGGCGAAACTATAAAATCATATTCATTTACCGGCGACACTTGAGACGAAAATCCTCCTTTAGTAGAGAGCAGATTCGATGTCATTTTAAAAAAAAAGTTTAAAAAAAGTACATTAATCACTTGTCCGATAAAGAAACAAAAAAAAATTTAAATAAAAATGTCTTGAAACGAGACAAAAGACTAGAATCAAGAGCTGTATGAAAAGTTGAATGAACTTCGTAGAAAAATTATTTCACAAAAATACACCATCAATTCGATCATATTTATTTTTTTAATCCTAGAAAAAAATTTAATTTATGTCGACGAAGGAAATTATAATTTATAAAATTTATATTTAAATTATTCAAGGAAGAAAAGAAAACCGCAAAAACTTATTCGTAAAAAAATGTAAAAAAAGAAAAATTGAGAAAATTTTAGAGATCTCGTTTAATGTTTATGGCTGTGATTGTAATTTTGAATGATTTTCAAAATTTGTTTAGGCTAAGTTTTTAGCGGTGATGAAAAAAAAATTGCACTTTTTCGAGAAAGAAAAAATTGTTAAAGAAATAATATAGAGATTGATGTGTGTATTTTTTGAAGAAATATTTTTTTACGAAAACCAGTAAAAAGTGTATGTGTGTGTGTGTGTGTGAAATGAAAAAACGTTTGCTCTTGATGAGCAATTAATCGTAAAAATATATTAGTAATAAAGAAAAAAAAACTGTAAATAAAATGAGAACGCCTGGTGGGAGAAATGAAACCAGGAGGTGACAAGAAAACGGACTAGGGGCGAAATTTTCAAAGAGGAAATAAAAAACCTAGGGAGAGTGTCAATGTGATATAAATAATTAATAAAATTAATTAACATTGTAGTGAAGTTGTTTTTGAGTATAGGCGTCCGCTGCTAACCACCTATTATCTATAACTAACATCGTCAGGAACCGCAAGAAAAAAAAAACAAACAAACAAATAAACAAAAAAAAAAACAAACTGTATATAGTATACAAAAAAAATGAGATAAAATCATGAGAAAAATATATAATTATATTGACTATGAAAAACAAAGTAATAAATAGCAATTTTACGGCTGAGCGCTCAACTTTTTATCGCGCTTATTCTGCGTTGAGAGTCGTACAAAATGAGCGAATGTTTAAAGAATAAATGTTATTAAGCGTCTAAAAATCTTGTTTATTGATTTTTTCTAAAAACCTTTTCCTGACGTTTGAAAGTAGTTTTAATTAATTTTTTGTATTTAATTTGGGTATTTTTGGCAAATTTCAAATTGAAAAGTTCTTTCGCCTTTTTCCTGAAGATTTGAACAAATAAAAACAACTTTTCCTTTAGACACATTTCTGTAGAAGAAAAAACAAAAAAAAGTCCTGATCATTTTTCCATAAAAGTAGAAAAACAATTTAGATTTATTTATTTCAAACTTTAAAAATTTTTAGAAAATAATACTTTGCTTAAATTAAATTTTTTCTCTGATTGCATTTATATTTATTATCTGAATAAATTATTATGCAATTTGAATTATTTTCTAACACATACAACTAAAGGAATTATTTACATTTTTATTTATTATTCCAATACAGTTAAAAATTTGTTTTTAGTAATTAATTTCAATAAAAATAATCACGAACGAAAATAAAAATTTTCCTAAATAACCATTCAGCAATTTTTTTGTTAATAAAAATGCAATGTAGAAAGAATAAAAATTGGAATAAAATAGTGATAAAAAATAATTAAAATTATTTTAAAAAATTGTTTGTTAAAAATACTTCAAAAAAATTTATTTTTAGACAATTTAGACATGATTGGAGAAATTTAGTTAAATTGAAAAGTAATAAAATTCTTCTCCCAAAAGCAATTAAATTAAGTTGAAAAAATTTAATACAATTGTTTTCAAAAATTTAATTATTTTTTAAAATAATAAAATTCTTAGCAGAATTTCAATTGTTATTGAAAATTTTTATGCAATTTTTGGAAACAATTTTAATTATTTTGAAAAAAGAATAAACCTTTTTAAAGGCAAAATTTCATTTATTATAAAAACTAATAAAATTCATCGCAGAAATTATTTTAAAAAATTGTTTAGAATTCAATTATCTTTAAAAAAATTTTTTAAATTGAATTTAAAAAATTTTAATGAAACAATAGAAAAAAATTAATTTTTTTCCATAAAATTTTACGAAATTAAGGTTCACTTTTCAATTATACATTTTGAACATTTACTCGTATTTTAGAAATATAAAAAGTAAAAAAATTAATCAAATATTTGACAAATTTCTTTTACAATACAATTATATCAAAGTATTTTTGCATTTACCACAAAACAAAATGGTATGTTTGCAATATTTGTAGGAAAAGTCGAGAAAATTCAAATTTTTTTGTAAATAAATGGAAAAAGTTCAATTATCCGAGGCCTGTTATTACTTTTAATTAATTTAATGAATTAAAATTAATTTTAATAGAAAAGAAATATTTTCACTTTAATTGCAATTGTTTTAAAGTAGTTAAAAAATATTTATCTCCCTATATTTCTTTTTATCAAAAAATAAAACATAAATCTTATCGTAAATTATTTTTAAAAAATTGAAAATAATGTAAAACACAAAAGTAAAATGATTTTCGACTTTGCGTAGAATGCCCTGTATGTAATTTCTTTTTGAAACTAAATATTGTTTTGCCTCGTTGATTATATTCATTGGCTGTGGATTGTAGTATAATTTTTATTATCAATATTTTTTATTTATTTTTTATCATCAATATAACTGTTTTGCATTCGAAAAATTTCTGTTTCTGAACATATTCTATTGGGTATATTTCGAAGATACTTGAATTTTTGGAAATTTCATTTGGTTGCAAGAGAAAAGTAATAATGGTTTCTATAAAGATGCTGCAAGTTATTTTATATAATTTATTTGTGGGTCTGAAACTGTATGAAGATTGTAAAAATAATGTGAAAGAGTGTATTACTAAGGAGCTTTATGATCAAATCAAGAACATTGATCAGGTAAATTGTTTAAAAATATAGAATAACATTTTTTTCTGCCAAACATTAATATGTATAAGTATAAATTTAAAAAATCCTGTTTTATAAAAATTGCGAACATTAATTTAATTGCGTATGTATTATTATTTTTTTAATTTAATTCAGAAAATAATAGTAATTTTTATAATATTTTTTCACTCTTGTGCTGAAAAACAAAGTGGACATATGCAGTGACACATATGAGAAATATGAATTTTATTACATTGGGATATATCGATGAGGATGATGATCACCAAAACAATTTGGAGAAAGTAAATGATGAAATTCGTTCAGAAGATGTACAACTCAAGAACGATTTGAAAATATTTGTTCGATTTTTTAAAAAAAAACGCAATTATACACGAACAGTTGATAAATGTAAAACTAATGAATCAAAGTTTATGACATTACTGAATTTCACGCTGGCTAGTGCAAACTACAATCATTTTTATCACAATGGTTTTAATTTTTCAACAATGACCGATATGAGAAATAAATATAAAAATGAAATGGTAAAATTAATGATGTCAAATACTTATTATACAATAAGAAAAACAGATAATATCACCTTTGAATTGATTTCCTTACTCTTGATATATTCAACGATGTTTCCTACGCTCGAAAATAATGAAAATTACACTGATTGCTATTTTGATAATCTTCTGGGATTCGGAATACAAACGGAAAAAATTTTCCATTTCGATTTACCAAAATTTGAGAAAGTAGAAATTTTATTGACAAACTTTACAACAATTCAATTAACAGATTTATTACCGTGTATGTTGTTAGAGGTAATTGTATAAATTTATCAAACGCACTTAATTAGTCCAACAGTAATAGTAGTTTTTTTTTTATTTAAAAAAAAACAAAAAATTTCTTTTCACGAAAACTTTAAAGCTTTTTCAATTCAGTATCTTAATGTTGAATTTATTTTCACTTTTAAAAAAACAGATTTACATATAAATTGAAATATTTCTTCTTGCAGCCGGAAATAAAGAAATATGTGGAACAGAAATTCACACTTAAGAGGTTTTTCGAAAATATCACCAAAACACCGTTTGATAAACTTTATGAAAAAAAAAATAAATTATTCAAGCATCATTTGGCGCTTGCTATTGCTTACTTTAAAAAAGCTTTGAAACTTGACGATTGTAATAAATTCCCAAAGTATGAAAATTCAAAAAAAGAATTCAATTTTCAGAAAATCGTTGATTTGCTCACTCGATCAGCAATGGAAAATTATTATTTACACAAAAACTATCGTCTAGTTTTATTGCATAAGAATAAAAGTATAGAGATGAAAAAATTAATGCCATCCAAATGCGTGCCGGGATTAAATGAAAATAAAGAAACATTTCAAAGCCTTCATGAATTTTTGGATTTATTAAAATTATTTTCCTCAGAGAATGTCTATGGAAAGAAACGCTACTTGAAGAATATTTTGGAATTAAAATTAATAAACGAGAAAATTGAGGAGTTCGTTGCAAAGAAAAATAACGTGAGCAGAGAAACATTAAATATCAGTATAAAAAAAGGGATTCAAAATTTCGGTAATTGCCTTACACCAAAAGCAATTTAAGGACACGTGGGAGAAAAAATGGTTTCGTAAATTCTCGCATTGGAAAAGATAATAATATTTTCAGTCTCTGTAATTAAAATAATTTCAATAATTATTTATTGAAATTTATTCAATTACAAAGACTCAAAATATTTTTTAAATAATTACTATTATTGAATAATCGAATAGTTGAATAATAAGTGAATAATTTAGTTTTAATTAAATTCTAGGAAAAATTAAATGATTTTTAAACATTATTCATTTGAATTCTTCAAAAGAATTCAATACAATCTCAATAAATAGTCAATTTTTTCGCTGAAATTTAATTATTCAAAAAACAATTTTAAAAAAAATTCTTCTAAATATTTTAATTATATTTTAGAAACTTTTTGCAAAAATTCTTTTATTTTCAAAAATAATTGAATTGTTAATGTACGGAAAATCATTGTATTACTTGTAAAGTATTTTTTTTAAAAATTTCAAAAATAATTGAACTCATTTCAAGAATTTTATCAACATTTTTTCCAATTTTTGAACTTATTCGAGAAAATGCAATTAAAATAAATTGGATTGAGAACATTAAAAATGTTGACAAGAATTATACAATTTATAACAATAATTTAATTGTTTTAAAGAATTTTTTTGAAAGAATTTTATTAAAAATTTTGAAAAAAGGTTTTTTTTATACAATGTCATCAAAATTGTTGAAAATAATTGAATTTATATTAAAATTGTTAAAAATAATGGAATTTAATATTAAATATTTAATATTTAATTTTTAAACCTACTAATGTTTAAAAATAATTGTAGTCTTTTGAGGAATTTTTATTAAAATGTATCGTAAATAATTGAATTTATCCGGAAGATTTTATTATTTATTAATATTTGAATTCCTTTGAAGAATTTTATTATTTATGGAAATATTTTAATTTTTGCGAAGAAAAAAAGGATAAAATTTTTTGAATAATAATAAACGGGAATATTTAATATTAAATGCTTAATACAAACGAATTATTTAAATTTTAAATATATGTATCAATATTGCTAGTTAATAATAAATAATAAATAAATTTAATCATTGAATATCAGTTTATTTATTTCAACATTTTCCTTTGTCAGGTTTAAGTTCGTCTGTAAATCTGTGAAAAAGAAAATTAAATTTTTCTATAGCAACAAAAAAAGATTAAAAAAAAACTTTTCGATTAAAAATAATTGCATAATTAGAAAATACGATCATTAAAAAACATAAGACTTGAGATTTATTCATTTCAATCTTTGGTATTTTTGTCAATTTATATATTAAAAAGTTTTTCGACATTTTTCATGATAATTCGTATTTGAATTCTTTTATACTGAATTTTGAAAAAAATTCAATTATTTCGTGATATTTGTTTGAAAGTAATTGAATTGATTTAAAGAATTTATTAAAATTTTAAAAAGTAATTGAATTTTTTCCAAAAATTAAAAAAAAATTGAATTCTTTTATAATTTTTTATTAAAAATAATTTAATTTTTACGAAGAATGTTATTATTTATAAAAATAATTGAATTCTTGCGAAGAATTTTATTTGAGTTTTTGAAATTAACAAATAAGAATAAATAATTTATAAATTAGTTAAGAATTGCATTTTTTTAAAGTTAGAATATGAAAATTATTCAAAAATTCATATCTGAAAATGAAAAAGTAAAGTATAAATAAAAGTAAATAAAAATTTCTTCTCACAAAAATTAATTAAAAAAAAATAAAATAAACAATGGAGTAAATAAAGATTCACATGGTGGAGGTGGATATTTTTATTTAAAGGCTTGAAAATAAAAACAATAAATTGTGATCAGCTCCATTTATTAAAAATATGCACTAATTCACATTGCGTATTTCATTTCATACTTTCAGTTACATTAGAGAATATTGTCTTCTACCTAAATGTCGAAATTTTCTTTTCTAGCATGTAGATTCCAAAATATAATTGTTTTGTTTTTTTTGTATGTATTTTCACAGTTATAAAAGGCTAGACTCATATTTTCCCTTTTAGACAATTCAGCGAATCGCAGTTTTCTATTCTATATAATTTTCATTTTACTCTTCACATCTCACACTAATTGTTGTTGGTCGATGAAATTGAATTTTTAATTTTCCTTTAATGATGAAATTCAAACATTTATTTAAGTTAGCGCATTTTTTTCCTGTTTTTTTCCCACTTATAAAGTTTCAATTGATTTGCTAATCTAATATTAACGCGAACATCTAAGTCAGGAAATTGTTTTCTTTCAAAGTAGGTAGAGAGATATTTGAATTTATGTACAAATCGCAGAATTCACGATTTACAATATTGTTGAAGTTTTTTTTTAGGGTGGTTTTTTTGCAGATAGAGAAAAAATATGCTGTAGAAAAAATTTTTCCATTTAGTTTCGAAAAATTCATTTTTTTGTTATTTTAGTTAAATTATTAAAAATTTATTAGCTATTAATTTAGTTTGTTAAAAAATTTGTATATTTTCTGAGGTTTTTTTTTCGCATTATTTTTTCTCTATACGTTTGTTGAAATTCCACTCTGTTCCTACTTTTAGTAAATTGAGAAAACGAGACAATTTTTGTTTATCGAAGAGTTTACTTGTTTAATAAATGAATAAAATAATATACACATAGGCAAGCTATTTTTATACTCAAAAGTATAGGATTTAATTAATGTAGTGAAACATATTGCAATCTCTTTCAATTTTTTCTTTCTTGAGTTTGAAAATAATCAAATTTTTCTTCTCTTAATTGGGAAAAAATTGACAGACATATGATGAAAATTCGTCTAGATGTATCTAGAAAAAATTATTTTTAACGAATCGACTTTATAAAATCAAGAAAATGTTGAAAGAGATTGTAAAAGTTCGTCTACAAGAATACAGATATCTTTGATTATATTATAATATTCTGAAATCGCACATTGTTGAAAATCGAGGAAAAAAAATTATTTACATTTACTTTGAATCGAGAAAATTTGATATCCAATTTTCTAAAGTGCAAAAATTTTTCACATAATATTCTGTTTTGAATCCAGAAAATTGAATAGATTATTTTCTCTCAATCAATTTTGCGTGTTTTCTGTTTTCCTGTTTTTTCTATTATTAATCTTTTTATATTATAGCCCACTATAATAGAAATGTAAACATAATAATTATATTGCATTGGCACATACATATGTATATATATACGGAAAACTAAATATTGTTCGCTGCTATTTGTGATTGAGAATTTTAGCTACTAAAAAAAAAGAAAAAAATAGAAAAAATATAATGAAAATATAATGAAAATTGTTTACAAAACAAATACAAATTTTACATTTACTATCAATTAGTGTGCTTATTGTACATTTATAAGTGTTAATGGTCAGATATATTATTTACAAGAGTTTAAATATAAAACAGACGGATCGTGTACGTGTGAAGTGATTTCAAAAGGAAAACTTACTCCTTGCAGGAACATCGATTTTTGATATTAAAAGAAGCATTTCGAAAAGACTACGCAAAATATCTTAAAATTGCCACAAATTCAAATTCATTAATTTCTTAAATTTAAATATATATATACGTTTGTCTTAAATATGCCATTGCAAATTAATTTTCCAAAATTCACATCTATTTTCATTGCATTTTAACAATCGAAACGAAGAAGTAGTACAGTATTCGCATATTTCTTAATATAAAACAACATTAAATGTAAAAAATCCCTATTACAATATTTTTATATTTACGTAAATAATTTTCAAACATTTTTTTTCGCTTAATTTCTTTTTTCTGCCTCAAATTTTATTTCATTAGAAAAAAATGCGAAAATATTTGAAAATTCTTTACGTCAGTTTTTTTTAAAATATAATTTGAGGAAATTAGTGTTTTGAAAAAGTATCCTGCAATTATATTCACAAAATCTTAAAAAATACACTTTAGTAAAAAATTCCACTTGTTAGTTAAATCTATTAGTTTGTAAATGAGCTTAATACAATATTTTCATTGCATTGCAAAAAAATTATCAGTATTTTGTATATAAATTGAAATCGAGAATTGAAATCAAATTATGCGGTAGAGTATAAACATTTGTTTTCAATTTTTTAATTCCTAAATTCCCATTAGTTCGGAAAAGTTAAAAAAAATTGAAAATAATAAAATAGTAAAATTATTTTGTCAAAAATATTCTTATGGAATGTTAAATGTTATGAATATTACGAATATTTAAAAAACAAACTAAAATTGTTTTTTTTTAAATTACTGTGTAAAAACTGTTGAAATATTTGTCACAAAAGTTACTTAGTATGTCAGACTCACTCGTTTAGTTTAAATAATCTTTAGAATTATATTCATTAGACATTTTCGATTTTGCTTTTTATTTTACATATCAATTAATCAACACTAAGCAATTCGAACTATATGGAAAAAATATTTTTTAAATAAATTCTGAACTTTTAAAATAAAAGGAATATTTTCTCCCTATAAATATTTACCCAGAAAAATGAATTTTTCACAAAAAGAATTAGAATTTAAGTAAAGACTTTTTACAATTTTTTTCTCAATTCAACAAACGCACTTTATTGTTCCTTTCTAAAAAGATGAGTTAAATCGAAAATGTCTAATATTTTTAGAATTACGTGAACACAGATAATATTTGAGAGATCGCAGTTTGAAAAAATCAAGTTTATAAAATTCAAGTAAAAATTAAAACTCAGGCTTCATTTTTTTACACATTGAATGTACAATGAATTGCGTTAATAATAAGCTTATGAGACACTCGATAATTATTTCATAAATTTACGGACATCTGCAAGAATAAAGTTCAATCGCCATTGACATACAGAATTCTTAGACATTATTTCTAGACTCTAGATTGAAAATAGTCTCACTCTCATTTTTTTTTTCTTTTTACTAACAATTCAAACATCATTTTCTCTAAACTTTTTTATTCACAAAAAAATGAATTCCTTTCCAATGACAATATTACATTGTTTAGCCAGCTTTAAAAACTGCGTTTAAATTTTCAATTCTTTTTACATTATAATCCGACGATTTTAAGCTCTAAATTACTAATTAATGAATTAGTCAAAAATATTATTGACTAAAATTCACATCATTGTTAGTAATGTATAGATTTTTTTTTCTAAATTTTTATCGAATGATAAATGTTGTCTCGAGTTTTTAGAACTCACTATAATGAACACGATGGATGCCAATAATCAATCTTGGCACTTATTTATTTTTTTCAACAGAAATTCGTTATTTTCTTTTATATTATAAATTTTCTCACGAGTTTTCAATTTAGAAATGTAGCCCTTTTTTCGAATGCGTATTTGGAAAAAAAGAAATCGATTGTAAATTAGAAAGATTTTTTCACTCGGTCGTCATTAATATTATGGTAAAAATCGAAATGATTGTAAATTTGTATTATTTATATAAAAAATTATTTAGTGAGAGAAAGAGAAGAAGAGTTATTCTTCTTTTCCTAACTCGAAATGATTGTAAATAAAATTGTATTATTTCTATAAAAATTATTTAGCCTTATGAGAAATTTATTCGAGAGTAAAGTCAAAAGTAAAAAATCAGCAATGAACAACGTTTGATTAATTATTTTTAAAAAATCAGATCACATGCAAAACGTTATAATATAATAAATATATTAATATACATAAAGTATAATTGTAATAATATATATTATATATAAGTATATTATAATACATGTTCTGTATTATATTATAATACAATTTCTGTATTATATCATAATATAGTTATAGGACTATAATATTTTTATATGTTATCGCAAACAATAAAATTATTGCATTTTAAATTGACACGAAATTATTACATAAAATAATCGTAGCGTTATCGTGTATAATTAAAAATACGTTTACAATCTAATTTAAAACTAAACGTAGAGATTCGAATTTAAAAAATTGACATTTTTCATTCCAATCGAGACATGGCAGACAAAAACAAATGTTTTTTTTTTTTTTTTTATATAGAAAACAAATTTTTTCCCAATTTTTGAAGTTCAGAATGTTTATGATCAACGAATTAGGAGAAAAAAAGGTTTATATAAAAAGAATAATCATTTTTCCTTGAAAAAACATTTTTACAATTCTTATTCTACGAATTTTTTTTATTATAAACATGGTGAACTTCGCTGACATCTTTTTCCATCAATTTGCAAATTTTAACAAACGTCTTGATTTAGAATCGTAAAAATAAAAGAATTACAAAACTATTTTCGGCAAGATAAAAAGGAAAAGGAAAGAAAAGAAAAATGTCAGTAAACATAAAATTTAGTCAATATAGACAATTTTTGGTACGAATTCTATAGAGCATTCTAGAGTATATTTAATATATTGCTTTTTTTGGTCAAACAAATGCGAGTAAAAAATGTTTGTTTGATTTCCGTTAACATTATACATTATCTAACTCCTGGCATTGTGATTTTTTTTTCAGTATTTTCAAAAGCAAAGAGAATAAAAATATATATAATAAATTATCATTAATGGATAACATTTTCATATATACCTTAAAATTACAGGAATTAGAGAATTTCTTTTTTTTACTTACAGTCACAAACTGTAAAAACATAATCTTCTTTTTATTTCAGTATATAGTTTAATTCATTTTGCGTTGATTGTGATGAATCTTTTGGAGGGAGGTACAGATTTGTTTTTCTCTTTTTTTGATCAAATAACGTTTTGTCGAAATTTTTAAATTTTGAACGTAGAAGTCAAGAGTGTTGTTTTTTCAAAGTGTGCAGTGAAAAAAAATTACTTTGCCTTTGCTCCAGGGATCTTTCCAAATACCTGCGAAAAGATTAATTGTTTTAAAAACAAATTTTAAATATACTAAATTCTAGATTCTTTGAGAAGAAAATATTTATTTAAAGAAGAAGTAAATAAATTGCCTGGAGAGTTGAACGTGTGAAATTGAAAAAAAGAAATAAGTTTCTCATAATTTTAAAAGGATTTTTTTCTTACTTTTGAAACATCAACTCCGGTGAGTGCTTGCACTGCGGGGGGCACTTGGCCAACGAGTCGCGTGAGTTCCTCAGTGTATGCACCATTTCCGCCCAAAAGTACAATTTCGTCCGTCCTGGCAAGAGGAGCAGAAACTTCCGCAGCAATCTGTAAATAATACGATTTTCTCAAAATACTGTTCGTGATTTTTGTTAAAAAAAAGAAATTCTTTTTTTGCTTTTCTCAGATAAAAATTGTAAAAAAAATTAGAAAATAGAATAAAGATTATAATAATACGGGGAAAAAAAATGATCAAAATGAAAAATAATAATTACGGTTAAAAATCGAGTTTAGTGAATAATTTTGGAAAATATTTTTGAAATATCGAATTCAATTTCCTTCTGTACCTTAGGCATTGCGTTTAGCACCAAATTGAGAATAGCGGCATCTCCATATTTCTTATAAACAGCAGCCCTCATGCGCATTCTTTCAGCTTCCGATATGCCAACCACTTGCATTGCGTGCGCTTCCGCTTCGCCAATCATTCGAATTCTTTCAGCTTCTGCCTTTGCCGCATCCACTGTTTGTGACCTTTAAAAAACAAAATTATTTCATGAAATTTCTCAAAATTATCTTCAATATTTAATTATTTATTTATTTATTTAATCATAATTTTCACAAATTTTCATCGTTCAAGTGAATAAATCTGCATTGAAATATTTTCAAAAATTACTATACAATAGAAAATAAAACAAATTTTCATATTTATAACAAGGTCTTAATTTTCGAAGCGAACAAAAAAGAGTATTTTCGAAGAAAATTCAAATTTTTAGGAAATATTGAATTAAAATTGTCATTTAATTAAACGAAAAATTCTGAAAACGATTTGATTCTTTAGGATTATGAAAATTGGAAAAAAAGAGAATGTTTTGCAAAAAATTCCAAAGTTTTAATTGATTTTTTATTTAAAGACAGGATTTTTTCTTCTTTTTCAATGAAAATTACCTCTTTCCTTCGGCGATTTTTCCCATTTTATAATGTTCAGATTCGGCTGGCAAGCGAACAGTGCTCTCGAGTTCGTGTCCCTTTCTGAGGACCTCTTGTGTCTCAACTTCAATTTGCTTTCGTCTCTCGACAATGTCAATTTGAATTTCTTCGTTTCGTATTCTCTGCTTTATTTTTGCTGCTTGAAGTTCGTAGGCCAATTGTGCTTCAGCTTTCTGTAAAATAAAATTAAATCACCTTTAGTTTTTGACTTTTATTTCCAAATATTTGTCTATTCTTCTTCTTAAATTGGCAAATTTTCAATTCAATTAATTTTTTCTAAATAAAGAAATTATCAATTTTTTTTTCTTAATAAATAAATTGAAAAATTAATTTTTTTGCTAAATTAGTATTTAAATAGACATCGAAATTTCTATCTATTCGTCTAGTAAACTATCAATTCAATTTATTTTTTCTATGAAATAAGAGGAGAATTTTTGCAAATATTCTCGTTGTACGTACGGCAGTGTTAACTTCTTGATCGAAATTCGCTTTCTGCAATTGATAAAGTCTCGCATTGTCTTCAATCTTCGTGTCGGTATTGTATTTAATATCCATTGCCGCTTTCTCGCATTCTGCTTCCTGTTAATGCAAAATCAATTGCAATTAATTTTACTTCATTTAAGAAAATTAATTAATTCTAATTAATTTAATTTTTTTTACTAATTCAAAAACTAATGAATAATTGATTTAATAGTAAAACTTGATTGATTAATTAATTAATTATCCCCCCCAAAAAAATGTACTAATTCGAATATTATTTTACAAAAAAAAAATGGAAATTTTGAGGAAAAGTGATTAATGGAAAATATTGTCTTAATTGTAAGGAATAAGGGGAATTTATTGTGAGGAGATTTTACCCGAATGCCAGCATCTCGATTAGCTTCGGCGACACCGACGTCAGCGTCTCTTTTCACTTCAGCAGTTCGAGCCTTTCCGAGTGAGGCAAGATATTGAACGTCGTCGAAAACATCTTTAATGGTAAATGAAAGTATCTCGATGCCCATGCGACCAACATCTGGAGCTGCAACTTCGCGAACAAGAGCCGCAAATTGATCTCGATCCTTGTAAACTTCCTCGACCGAGAGAGTGCCTGTAAAGAAAAATCATTTATCCCTTTATTTTTACTGCACTTAGAAATTAAATAAATACTAAAAATAATATAATAAATAAAATAAATATAAATAAATAATAATAATAATATTAAAATTTATTATTCATTTATTTTTATTTATTAAAATTCGTTGCAAAATAAATTTTTTTTTTGCGAATATTCCAGAAAAAAGATTGACTTGTTTCAGTGTCAACAAAAGATTTTTCATTTGTATAAAAAAAAATTTTATTTACGATAAATAAACTTTTTTTTATTTTAAGAAAAAGTCGAGAAAATTCTAAGTTTTTGAAAATAAATCGATAATTTCAATTATCTGCGGCCTGTTATTACTTTTAATTAATTTAATGAATTAAAATTAATTTTAATAGAAAAGAAATATTTTCACTTTAATTGCAATTGTTTTAAAGTAGTTAAAACATATTTATCTCTCTATATTTCTTTTTATCAAAAATTCAAAACATTTTGTCACGATTTTTCTTTTGCAAACTTTAAAGTAGAAGGGCACATAAATTTGACATAAATATTTATATGTATATGAGTTATTCCACGTCAAATCGAAAATCATTTTGCTTTTGTATCTTAAATTATTTTCAAAATATTTTTTTTTCTTTTAGTGCTCGTTGAAATAGGGAACTATGATTCTCAAATTTTGTCATATTAAGAAAAAAAATTTTGTATTTAAGAAATACAGATTTTTGAAAATTACACGTTTCTTGTACGTAATTTTTTTTAAATGCTCTTTTGAGGAAAATTTTTGTTTTCACAGGTAGTTTTTAATAAAACAAAAATCTTATAGTATCTTTTAAGATTTTAAGGTAATCGTGTTCATTTGTTAAATTGTTTTTGTAAATAATTACATTTTTTTCGAGAAATTTCATTAAAATTGTCATGAATATATTTGAATTTTTGTCCAAAAGTTTAATTAAAATTTTCTGCAAAAAATTGATTTTCCAAGAAGAATTTTATTATTAACAAAAATAATTGAATTCTTGACAAGAATTTAAAAAAATAATATTTTGAATTCTTCCAGAAAATTTTATTGCTAATGAGAATAATGAAATTTTTGCGTACAAAAGTATTAAAATTTTTAGATAATAATTAATAAGAATGTTTAAGATTATGTACATAAAAGAAGTAAAAAATTCTTTAAATTTTAAACCTGTGTATCAATATTGCTAGTCATTTATAAATAATAAATAAATTTAATTATTGAATATCAGTTTACGTTGTTTTAATAATTTTCTTCGCCACATTTAAACTACATTTAATTTAATATCAGTCTTACTACAAGTCAGTGAAAACTCAGGGAATAATTGAAAAATTTGTCTGGTAATCTGGGGGAAAAAAAATTAAATTTTTCTATAGCAACATAAAAAAAGATAAAAAAACTTTGTTCGATTAAAAAAAAATTGCATAATTAGAAAATTCGATCATTAAAAAACATGAGTAAAAATTAATCGACATGAAAATTTGGATCAAGAAGAAAATTATTTATCTAAAAAAATTCAATTAAATAAATAAATAAAATTAAAATGAATAAGTAAATAAATAAATGAATAAAAAATAATTTTTTAACGGAAATGTAAAAATTATTAAATTAATTATAAAAATATATCTGTCAAGAGAGAGAGAGAGAGAGAGAGAATGAAATTTTCTGTGAAAAGAGGAGAATTAAAAAAATGTACCAAGAATCGCTCGGAGATGACCCTCGAGGGTGGATAAAATCGTGGATTTTATCTCGTGGACGGACTTGCCGAGGAATTGCTCGCTGGCTGTATGAAGCAGCTCATCGGCCTTCATTATCTTGCATTGAGCTACTCCCGAAACTGTCAGTGGAACACCCTGTGCAGTCTCGACACTCTCGCAAATTGGATTCAGTGTCATCACTTCCAATGATAAGCGCTGAACGTCCGTGACGAACCACCAGGTGAAGGCGTAGCCACCGACGATTGTTCGCTTCTTCGTTGAACCGCAACATCCTCCTGCAATCATCAAAAGAAAAAAACAATTTTTATTAATAAATAAATCAAGATTTTTTTTTTAAATTAATTTTTAACCCAATTTTCCATTTTATTAAACTCAGTTTTTTTTATTTTTTACTTATTTAGTTAAATATTAACATAAATATAACATTAAAATTTGGTTCGTACACAATTTATTATTATTCATTTTTTTTAAAATTATTTATTTAATTAAATATTAATAAATATTTACATAAATGTAACAGTAAATTTCAGTTCGTACAAAATTTCGTCCTATTTTATTTTTTAAATAATTTAATTATTTATCTTTTATTCTATTTTTTTATTTATATTTATTTGTTTTAGTAGAATTATTTATTTATTATCTATTTCACATCTACTTTATCGAATGTATAATTATATGTTTCTAATTATCTAAAAATTTACTAATGAAAATTAAAATACCAAAAAATAATAATTTTTTTTTATATAAACATTATTTTAACTAAACAAATGAAATAAAAATCTATATTAATTTTAAAAACTGTAAAATCCTTTTCAATTATTAAAATTAAAATTAAAATTCAATTATTTAAAAAAATTAGAAAATTCTTCGCAAGAATTAAAATATTTTCATAAATAATAAATCTTCAAAGAAATTCAATTATTTTCAAAAATATTATTCAAAATCAAATTTTTTTTAATAAATTCTACTAAAACATATATTTTGAAACAATTAAATTTTCTTTTTATTAATTGAAAAATTCTTTGCAAGAATTCAATTATTTTTATGAAAAAAAATTTCTTCGCAAGAATTAAAATATTTTTATAAATAATAAAAAACTTGTAGAGAAGAATTCAATTATTTTTATTAAAATTTTAATAAAATTTTTCTAAAGAAAAATTTATTACTCAATTATTATTATTGTCATATTATTAGTAAAAATATTATTTAAAGTCAATTATTTTTTTAAATTGTAAAATCTTGGCAAGAATTACATTATTTTTGTTAGTAATAAAATTTTTCTAAGAAATTTAATTGTTTTTTGATAGAATTTTAATTTAACTTTTGGGAAAAAATTCAATTATATATTCAAAATAATTTTAATAATATTTCTCCATGAAGTTAAATTATTTTTTTAAATTTTACTAAAATTTCTTCAAAAAATTCAATTATTTTCTAAAAATGAATTTTACAATTTTAATAGAATTTCTATGAAGAATACAATTATTATTAAAAATATTATTTAAATTGAATTATTTTTCACAATTTTACTAAAAAATTCTTCGAAACAATTAAATTACTTTTATAATTTATTTGTAAAATTCTTGTCAAGAATAATAATAAAATAATAAAATTAAAATAATAATAATATTAATAAAATTCTTCTTGGATAATCAATTTTTTACATAAAATTTTAATTAAACTTTTGGTAAAAAAATCCAATAAAATTCATGACGATTTGAATGAAATTTCTCGAACACATTTAATTATTTTTAAAAATTGTAATAAAACATTTTCACACAAAATTTGAATTGGAAACTTTGAAAATAATTCCTTTTAACAAGAATGTTCTTAAAATAATTTAGAATTTTCCTGTTTAGTAATAAATTTAATCATTTTTCAAAAAACAGAATATAATTAAAACGTTTTTGTGAATTTAATTAAATTTACAAAAAAAAAAAATTAAATTAAATTATTTGTACAAAAATTATTTTTTTTTACATTTTGTTGCGTTTTTGGGGAAAAAATTAATAAAACAGGAAAAAATAAGAGTATTAAGAGAAAAGTAAAAAAAATATCTAGAACTATAAGTTCTGAAATTGACAAAAATAAATCTTGAAAAGTCGTAAAAAAATTTTTTACTTGCAATAAAATAAATAAAAGAAAATCAATAAAAGAGGATAAAAGTTTGAGAAATGATTTACGTGACGATCAACAGGTACTCTCCGGAAGAGTGGGTCAAACTCCCGCTCCCGGTAAACTTACGGTTTCAGTATGTGGAAGCATTGAAGAAATTGTGCCAGGGACGCATTTTTAAAAAGCACCCTTGAAAAATCATTTAAAAGGGCAGTGATAAAAAAAACGTCACTATAAATAATTCATAGAAAATTTTAATAATTTATAATTTCAATTTAATTTCGCATCAAATTTAAAACATACTTTTACTTCTTAAATTATATTTTAGAAATATAATGAAATTGCAAAAAAATAACATAATTTAGATTTTATGCAATATGTAGGTAAAAAAAGGAAAAAAATTTGAAGACGAAATTTTACGAATTTCAAATTTAATAAAATTTCGTCTAAAGAATAAATTATTGGGAATTTTCTACTTTTACACCTTTATGAGATTTTTTTTTCTTTCTGAAGATGATTTTTTTGCTGAAGCTTGTCAAATTTTTTTTTAACGAAGAAGGAATTTCTTTTCCTTATAATCATAAGTGGGTCAACCAATTTACTCATCTTTATACCGTAAGTCGACTTACGCTGATGAAATGACGTCAGAAACCATCACTCCAGATCTTCGACATTTTATAATATGCGAATTATAATAAAAATTATGTAACGTATTATTTCATTTTATATTTCATTTTGTTATAATACAATAATTATAATATTAGATAATATTATTAGAACAAAATTATAATATTTATTTATATTTATGATTTAATAAAAAAAATATAATACTCAGAATATACTAATATTTTTAGAATATTTATTTTATTAATATTTTACTAATATTTAATTAATATTTAATGTCTTAATATTGTTATAATTATAATAAGCAATTGAATAGAAATTATCGATATATAATTATAATATTTTGTAAATATATAGAAAGTTAAAAAAAATTAACTTTTATGCGTAGTTTTTTTATTATTACAAAATAAAAAAAGCCTATATTTTATCAGCGGTACAAAATGTCTTTAAATAATTATTTTATAAATTTTTGTCGTAAATTTTTCTTGTATTACCGAATTTTTTTTTTAAATAAAATATTTATTTACTTAAATAATTAAAATTAAACAACTAAAAATCTATTTCTCGATTTTTATCAAATAAATACAAATAATTTTCACTTGATTCAATTTTATCATTTATCATTAATTTAATTCATTCATAAACTTATTTTTTAATGTGTTTGTCTTCAAATATTGAAACTATTGTTTTAAAACACAATTTATTATTTGAATTTAATAAAAATTATTTGATTCAAGAAAAAATATGGAATTAATAATAGTTAAGTAATCGATTTTCTGAATCAAATCAATTTTTTTTAGTTTTAATTTATTTAAATTAAATTAATTTTTCTCGATCGAAAAAAATTAACCAGCAATTAATTACTCTTCACCATTAATTTTTTTTGATCGAAAAAAATTAATTTACCCAAAGAAAATTGTCGATGAATTTACTGAAAAATCTAATTTTTAGTGTATTAATGTTTCTTTTCTATATTATCGAACAAGAAAAAAACATAAAAAGGAAAAAAAAATAAAATCTCGACAAAAATCGACTCTCAACAATTGATAAAAATGAATGGCAAGTGAAAAATTTTAATAATTATCTTCATCATTCGCGAATCCTTCAACTTTAAATATATACTGCTGAATGTCAATGATGAAGTTTGATAACCACTCTTACCTAATATTCCACTTGGCCTCTTGAGTATCGGATTACGTTAATCGATTGGCCATGAAAGAAAAATTAAATTAGTTCGGAATATTATATCCTTGATTGGAGAACATTTTTTCTCTCATAGGAAAACAAAATGACAATTAAAAAAAAAATATGTAACTATTAAATATTGAAAAAAAAAAATTTTTATTTTGCACAGCAAAATAATTATTTAGACATAGAAAAATTAACATATTTTTTTTTACTCAAAGAGGAAGAAAAAAAAACTGTGATTCACTCATTATATTTGTGTATAGGATAATTTGTCTCTGATCTCAGGTGTCTGTAAATTATTCCAGACGCACATTTTTTTCTCGTTATTTTCGTTTATTTTTATCGCAAAAAACGTCAATGCAAAATGAGGGTGAATGACACTTGCGTAAAATGTTTTTTTGTCGCATTCAATTTTCTGAATAACCGTTATTCAGATATTGATATTAATATTGAAATTCATATACATGTTTAGATTATTATATTATTATATATATCGTATTACAAACGTAGTATATTATTATTATTATTAATTTTTTATTTTATAAAAAAAATTGACATCATTGACATTTTTTTTAATCTTATTTTTGTTATTAATATGATCATTTAATTCATTAATAGAAATATAATTTATAATTTAGGGTTTTTATATTAGTTTTCATTTAAATAAATAATTTTAATAACATTTTTATTAATTTAAATTTAGAGAGTTAGTGTTATTAGAAAAAAATATTAATACCAATTTCAAGAAATAAACATTTTTTTTACTATAAAATAATTAAAATCTGAAGAAGGAAATTTTGACTATTCAGAATAAGTGCAGAATTACGACTGTAGTATAGAAAAAGATTCTTAATAAAAAGAAATTCAATTATTTAAACAACTTTTTATAAAATTCTTGTCAGAATTTTTTCTTTTTTCCAAAAATAATCAAAATCTTCTCCAAAATTCAATTATTAAAAAAAATTTTAATATAATTCTTCGCAGAATTTTCAGTTATTTTCAAAAGTAATAAAATTTTTGACAAAAATTCAAGAAATTCAATTATTTAAAAAACTTTTTATAAAATTCTTGTCAGAATTTTTTGTTATTTGCAAGAATAATAAAAATCTTCTGCAAAATTTAATTATTTAAAAAAATTGTAATAAAATTCTTCGCAGAATTTTCAGTTATTTTCAAAAGTAATAAAATTTTTGTCAAAATTTCAAGAAATTCAATTATTTAAACAACTTTTTATAAAGTTCTTGTCAGAATTTTTTCTTACTTGCAAAAATAATCAAAATCTTCTCCAAAATTCAATTATTTAAAAAAATTTTTAATAAAATTCTTGGCAGAATTATCAGTTATTTTCAAAAGTAATAAAATTTTTGACAAAATTTCAATTATCTAAAAAAAATTTTTTTTAATTCCTGGCAAAATTTAAATTCTTTTCAAAAATAAGAAAATTCTTGAATAAATTTTCTTTATTTTCAATAATAATAAAATTCTTCGCCGAATTTCAATTATTATTTTCACAAATTTATGTAAAATTTTCAATTATTTTCAAAACATATAAACATATATTATTTTCATAAAATTTTGCAAAAGAATTCAATTGTTGAAAAAGAATTTAAATTTACAGTACAAATAAGCTCTATTTTATTAGTAAAAAAAATGTTTTATTAATTGAAATTATTTAAAAAAAATTTACTTTAAAATTTAAATTAATTAAAAGTTTAGAGAAGAAAATTTAGAATATTTTTCAATTCAAAATATTCTATGTTTATAATTATATAAAATTAATTTTTAACTAAATAAATTTTCTATTAATAGTTGAAATATATTTTACTATACTTTAAAAATTTTTATAAAAAAAATATTTGAAATGAAAAAAATTATTTTTTCATTTGAACATTCAACAATTTAGAGACATTGGTAGAAAAAAAATTCATTCAAATCAAATATCGTGTTTATTGTTTTAAAATTTTATTTATCGTTTACAAATAAAAATTGTAGTTTATTCTAAGTGAGATTTTTTAATTTTAATAAATATTTATTTGATTCAAACTAAGCATTTAGTTGAGCTTAATAATTTATTTTCAAGTATTTGCAGAAAGAATTTTGACAAATAAAGGAAATTTTTTTACTTGAACGTCACAAATTGTTTGGTTAACTTTACGAGATTTATTTCGTTGATTTAACTGAACTTTCGTTGTTTCAAACAAATGATGGAAAAAAGTGTAAAAATTTTTTTTAATTGTAGAAAATTGTGGAAAAGTGTAAAAAATGTAAAAAGTGTAGAAAAAAAATTTAGAAAAATTGTAAAAAGCGAAAGAGTGTAGAAAAAATGTAAAAAATTGTACAAAAAGTGTAGAAAAAATGTACAAAATTGTAGAAAAGTGTAAAAATGTAGAAAAAATGTGGGAAAGTGTAAAAAAATAAATTTTCGTTTACAATTAAAAAAACAAAAAATAAAAACTAGGTGACAGTCGGGGAAGTGTTTTCAAAATACCTCCACAATTAAAATTACAAATAGAAACATTGAATTTAATGCATAAAAAAAAATGATGAAAGAAATGAAAGAAACGAGTGAATAATAATTGAATGTTTTTAGTTTTTTTCTACCACAAAAGTCAAGAATAGAACAGAATGAAAATAAGATTTTCATAGAAAGAGTGAATGAGACTGATAAAAAGGTATGCAATAGAAGAAAGGGAGATGGGTAGAATATAAGGAAATAATATGAGGTGGGGGATGTCGATGACCGTTATGTAGTTTGTCCACGGAGTTCTGAACTTGTACCTGGCCACATGGTTGTTTCAAGGTCTGACAATCTCAATGAATCCTAGCTAACCGTTTGGTTTTGTGTCTCTCCTCTTATATATATATAGAAAGGTCACGGTCACTATGTCATATTTTTATCACAAGCAAAATAAATTCCTCTTATTTGTCATTTTATCAAAAACTAAAAGTTGAGTGTTCGCCAAAAAGAAAAAGAAAAGAAAAAAAATACTGTTCGAGTGTTGGTCAATAAAAAAAAAGAATTGTGTCTCTGTGATAGTGTCTCTAATATTGGATATTTCCGGTTGACAAAGGTATTTTATTTATTACTTGAAAAAAAATTTCAGTTAATCTCTATTTTTATTATTTTTATTATTTTTCGTATTTTTATTATTTTTATTATTTAATTTTTTTTTGGTCACGAAAGATTAAATAATTTTTGTTAAGTTTTTCACTCATGAGGTTCAATTTGAGAATATTTCGGTCATGAGGTTCGATTTTAATTAATATTTTTGTCAGGAGATTCAAGTTAATTAAATATTTCACTCACAAGTTTCAACTTATTTAAATAAATATTTTATTCACAAGGTTCAATTAATTAATTAATTTTTTATTTCTAAAAAGGATCAATTTTTCAAAATATTATTTCCCTCAATTTCTATTGGGGGAAGAATATTTTTTTCTTAAATTTCTCGATCCTAATGCTATTTTTAGAATTTCTTCCGATTTTCGGTCCAATTTGTAACAAATTTATAATTAAAATAATACTTTGAATTTAATTTAATTAAAGAAATTTAAAAAAAATTAAAACAACATAAATAAAATAAATAAATGAAACATTTTGAAAATAGATATATTTCATTGAAAATTTAATTTAGAAAATATTTTAATTTATTATAAATTTTTTTTTAAATATTTAATTTAATATAAAAATAGTTTAGAAATCTTTTTTTTATAGAAAATTATTAAATTTATTATTACTAATTACTTTAATTAAATATATAAACAAATTGTATTTTAATTTTTAATACAAAATTTATAATTGAAAATTGATAAAAAAAAATTCTAAAATTTAAAAACTATGAATGTTAATTTTTAGATACATGTTTTAACTAAATAGGGAAAATTGTGCAATCAGTATAAAAAATAGAATCAACTTTTTAGAAATGGAATACTTTTCTAATTTTTATTACGAAATTGTGATTAATAGTTGCAAAAATTATTGGAATAGTAAGAGAAATTTTTTGGTCTTTTTTTATTGAAAATTATAATTTTGTCAATTTTTAAAACAGAAAAAAATTACCATTTACCAAATTACAAAAAAAAATATTACGAAAATATCATAAATTAGCAAAAAATACCAATTTCCAAATTACTAATTATTTTAAATTACTAAAAAAATTACGAGAATATTACAAATTACCAAAAAATACCAGTTATACCGAATTACTAATTATTTTAAATTATCGAAAAATTAGCAAAAAATAGAAAAATTGCTAAATAAAGAAAAGAAAAAAGTTGCGAATAGTAAAAATAGAAAAAAATTCCCAACAGTGAAAAGAGGAAACAAAAAATTTTTTTTCCAAATTATTAATTTACTGCATGCTTCATTATTATGAAAATTTGCCCCCCTTACATACTAATTTCACCTTCTCTGTGTCTATATGACGTTTATTTAAATATTCTAACCATATATCTCTGTTCCTATTCAGAGAAAGTTTTCCTTTTTTTTTTGTTTGTCACATAATTTTAAAAGTGTAAAATTACGAAAAAAAAAGAATTCTTTTTCACTTTTGTTTGAAAATTTTTTGCAAAAAATTAACATTTTGGATAGAAATTTCTGTTTTATTTCACTTGGAATAATATATTTTTGTCAAAGATATGTTTAGTTTCACCAGTGATGAGAAATGTTGAGCTAAGTGATGATAAATGCAAGAGTCGAAGATTCTAGAATCGATGCAGGAATATGTAGAGGCGCACTTTCTTATAATTAACAAGAAGTGTGTGCTCCTTTTTTCACCAACATTTTCCAGTGAATAAAGTTTATTGATCAATTTATTTTTTTTCAATTCATGTGAAAAAATGTATTTGGCAAAAAAAAAAAAATTAGAAAAATACAATGAAAAAAATTGTAATTATTTGAGACCGTAAATTTTGGAAGATTAAATGATTCACAAGTTTTTAAATGTTCAAGTGAATGAAAATTTGGTGAAAATTTTGTTAAAATTTTAGAGAAAATATTTTTTTAATTTTTAGAGAAAATATTTTTTTAAATTTAAGAGAAAATATTTATTTAAATTTCTGATTACAATAAAAAATAAAAACTAAAGTTTAGAGTCTAAAGTCCATACTTAGTTTCGAACGTTCAAATGAACGACAATTTTGTTCAATACTTTTTCCTTTATTGCAAAAAATATTGTATTTTTAGAATTAAAGAATTAATTTTTATCTAAATAAATTTTTCTCTTTATTGTAGTAACTATTTTTGAAAATATTTGAGAAACAAAATATATTTTTCTTCAAAACTCTGGGAGGATTTAATTAAAATAATACTTTCTTTCGAGAAAAATTGTGAAGAAATTATATCTTATAAAAAGTTTATAATTGCAAAAAGAGATTTACAGCATTCTAAAATTTTGAAAAATGATAAAGATTTGAAAAAAAAAATAATGAAAAATTTATTTTTAAAAACAAATTTTGAAAGATTAATTTTCAAAATCGAAAATAAAGAAATATTTTCGTTCGAGAAAAATTTGAATATTTATTTAGCGATATTTTCCAATCTTTGTACTATAAAATTTTTAATTGGGAAAATAAATTCGAAAAATCTGCCTATTTAGAAAAACACTGTTCAATTATTTTATTATTTATATTTTTTTGAAAAATGAATTATTTTTCAAAGCAGAAATTAAACAAATATTTTTTTTGAGAAAAACTGAATATTTCCTTCTTTATATTTTACAATCTAGTAAAAGATAAATTTTAAAAATAAATTTCAAGCATCAATTAATTTTTTTTAACCCAATTTTTACTTATTTTGAAGAAAAAAAGTTTTTTGAATGATGAAAATTTGTTTAAATTAATTTTTAAAAAATGGAAATTAATGAGATATTTCTATTATGTAGAAAAATCATTTCCTTAGTGATAATATATAAAAAAAAATTTATTTTAACATTTTAATTACTAAAATTATGTAATTTATTTTCTGGGAAGAAATTAATAATCAAAGAATTTGATAATTAGAAGAGTTTAGTAATTTTTTTGATTGAAGACATTATTATTTTCTGGGTAATTTTAGGTTTCACCTAAACAAATTTCACATATTGGCTTTCACTTTTAAAAATTCTCTCATTATTGTCATTTTCAAAAGCACAAAATACTTGAATAAATAAACTTTCATTACTTTTGTCTATTTTAGAAGAGAAATAATTTTTTTTTCTACATTCAAAAATGAGAAGTTTTCGAGAGCATCAAAATGAGAGTAAAATTAAAAAAAACATTACCTTTTAAAAGTTTCCAAAAATAATTTATTAATTTGTTATTAATTAGTATTTAAAAAAAATATTTTATTGCTTAAAATAATTTTTTATTTAATTTAATTAAATGGTACTTTCTTCAAATACTGAAATTATTGGTTTAAATATAATTTAGTTGATTCGGGTAAATATTTGTTCAATTCAAGTGAATATTTGTTCGATTCAAGTAAAAATTTGTTTGATTGAGGTTCAAATATAATATTTAAGTAAATATTTGTTTGATTCAAGGAAATATTTGTTTAATTCAAGTAATTATTTGCTCGATTCAATTAAATTTTGTTTGATTCAAGTAAATATTTACTTGATTCAATTAAATTTTGTTTACCACAAAAAACATTTACTTGATTCAAGTAATCGGTTATTTCAACAAAAATAATATTTTTCTCAGTATAATAAGAATGGAATTCTTCATTTTTGAAAAAATTCTTTCGGATCGATATTTTTAAATTAATTTTAATTTCTTTTTAAATTTTCAATATTAATTTTAATCTATATAAATCTAATTATGCATAAACACTGAGGATATTGCGTTTTAGACACGAGAGACGACAATGGTAACAACATAAAATATTACCTAATCGCAGAAAGTTTCACATTTCAATTTCTATTCATGTCTCGTATGCATTACGGTTTCCTGACCACGTGGAGCATTCGCTAAGGTTATAGGATTGCAATCAAATTACTTACGTGACAGAGTCAAGGTATCGCTAAACATTTTTTTTCAAGAATCTTCACTTTACTCAACACTCTCAGTGTTATCTTTTTTTCAAAGACAATAATTCTCCTTTTTAGATCAATAATTAATCTTTCATTTGATTAGAAATTTTTTTTTATTTTAATTGCCCTAAAATCAATAATTATTTTTTGTATAACTAAAACTGCATAGTTTGGATTTTTATAATCAATTATTATTTTTTTATTTTTTACTATTTATTTACTATTTATTTATTTTTACTTTTTCCAAAGTCTTTAATAAATAAATTGCAACGAAATATTATTTTCAAAATGGGTAATTTTTTTGTAATTTAATTATTTAAATACATTTCTGCAAATCAATAAATAAATTGCAACGAGAAATTATTTTTTGTAACTTATTTATTGATACACTTCCGCAGTCCAATAAATTACAAAGAAAAATTAATAATAATAATGATTATTATAATAATTATAATAATAATAAGTAACAAAATAAATAAAAGTACAAATTATTCAGACAATTATTATTTTAATAACAAAATTAATAATTTAAACGATCGCTCGGAATAAAGTTGGGATTTTTATTGAAATAATAATAATCATTTAAATTATCATATTTCTAAATAAATAAATAAATAATTTTTTAAACTTTTCTTCGCCCAAAAAAACAGAAATATTTTTACTTTTCCTAACAAGTGATAAGATTTACAATAGAATATTTTACGACAGCTAATTTTTTTTCTTTTTTTCCAAGGAGGGAGAGAAGAAGTCTCGAATACACAATGTCGAAGAAAGCTTTCAATACATTCTTGCCCCTCTCCCTTATTTCTTTTTTTTTTTTAAAGAGAATGACAAACCATGAAAATCATTCAAAATAAAGTAGTCGAAGTGTCTACAGCCAAGTCTATTGAAAATTATTTTCTCTCTGATGTGAGTTTTTTTTCTAGTCAAAACAAATTTTTTTCGTTAACTGTTAATTAATTTATAATTAATAACATTCAGTGATAAAGTTCTTGCAACGCAAAATTTTTCCCAAAATAATTTTCTTAATTGAATATTAATTTTTACACGAGTTATTAAATAAATATGGGGTCTATAAAAATATAATTATATCCACGTGGTGATAAATAAATAAGTAAATAAATAAATTATAATAATTATAATACTATAATAATAATTAACAATAATAATTAATTATTAAAATAAATAATAATTATAAATAAATAATAACTATAATTAAATAATAAAAAAATAAAAAAAACTTTATTAAACTTTATTATTAATAATTATAATTAATTATAATTCATATTATTAATTAATAATATAATAATTTATATTATCATGAAGTTATATTTCCTGACAGTGAAAAAACGATATTGTTTTTGAAAAAAAATGTAATTAAATTCTTTATCTAATGTCATTTTTTATTGTTATTAATTAACATATAACTATCACCACGTGGCGATATTTAAACAAATTAACAATATTAAATTATAATTATCGATAATTATATTCTCACCAAGTTATAATTTCTGACAGTGAATATGCAACGATATTTTTTTCGAAAAATTAAATTTTTTTTATTTAGTGTCATTTTTTTATTGTTATTAAATAAACGTATAATTTTCATCAAGTGGAAATAAATAAATAAACAAATAAATAAATTAACAATATAATATTATAACAGAATATTATAAATAACAGCACTGTAATATTATAATTGTCGATAATTATATTATCACCTAGTGAAAATGCAATGATAATTTTTTTTTAGTTTCATTTTAGTTTAGTATTATTTATTTACTATTATTTAATAAACATAGTTATTACCACGTGGTGACAAAAAATGAATAAAAAACGGTTACTATAATATTATAATTATATTATCTCCCAGTTCTAATTATGGCAATATAATAATAAAATCCTTATAGTCCGTTATGGTGAAAATTACTATTTTTAAATTTTATCCAAATTTTTTGTTTTTTTTCGCCACGTGAATTTTTTTAAATAAATAAATTTAACAATAATAAAAAAAATCTAAATAATTTTTAATTTCTTTAATGACTAATTAAATATATTAAATATATTTTTGCTCGATGTATTTTTATTATTACTTTTATAGCAATTTTCAATTTAAAAAAATTAGAATTGAGAGAAAAATAAAATGTTATTATTTTATTTCTTAATTTTATAAAAATTGAGAGAAAAATAGAAAATTATTATTTTACTACTAAATTTTATAGAAGTTGAGTGAAAAATAGAAAAATATTTTTTTATTACTATATTTTGTAAAAATTGAGTAAAAAATAGAAAATTATTATTTTATTACTTTATTTTATAAACATTGAGTGAAAAATAGAAAATTGTTATATTTCTACTATATTTTATAAAAATTGAGTGAAAAAAAGAAAATTGTTATTTTACTACAATATTTAATAAAAATTGATTGAAAATTGGAAAAATATTTTTTTATCAGTTACACAGAAATTCATAATCGACTTGTAAAATTAATGAGATAATTTTTAATGTAGGATAAAGTGCAAATTCATCTTCAGTGGAGAGTGAAAAAAAATTGCTACAGTTAATATTGGATAAGAAGTAATTTTTGTCGTCGTTGTCGTCGTCATCATGGGTATTGAGGACGTTTTCTCGGGCGTTGTTAGTTCAGCGACTGGAAGTTTATCATGGTTTTTCCCCACATTAGCAGCAGCAATTGTCTACTTTCAATATGAAATTATGGATCCCGAGTCACGACCTATCGACATTCCCTCGGAATTATTGTTGCCCTCTTACGATTTTATTGTCGTTGGATCTGGTTCAGCAGGTATTTTTTTTAGACTATTATCAAATTTTATTATTTTTTAATAATTTATTTTAATTTATTTTTTCCAATCCATTTTTGTCTTCAAATTTTATTTATTGAAGTAATTTTTGCAATTATTATTCAAATTTATTTTTTTAAATAATTTTTTATTTCGAAATGATTCAAATAATTTTCTATTTAAATTTATTTATTTGAAATTATTCATTTAAACAATTTTTTATTAAGATTGATGTTATTTATATTATTTGAAGTTATTTTTGGAATTTTTCATTCAAATTTATTTATTGGAGTTATTTTTAAAACTATTTTTCAAATTTATTTTTAAACTAATTGTTTATTCGAAATTATTCAATAAATTTTTTATTTAAATTTATTTTAATTATTTTGGAAATTTTCTATTCAAATTTACAAATTTAAATAATTTTTTGTTTGAAATTATTTATTTAAATAATTGTTTATTCGAAACTATTCACTCAAATACTTTTTTATTTGAATTGATGTTACTTATGTTATTTGAAGTAATTTTTCTGAAATTTTTCATTCAAATTTATTTATTTAAATACTTCTCTATTCCAATTTATTTAAATAATTGTTTATTTATATTTATATTTCTTCCGATTTATTTATGTATTCAAGTTATTATAAAATAAAAATTCGGGCTCGCATGTGGGATCGAACCCCTGTCCCTCGACGCAAACCTGAATAACGCGCACGACTAAGCCGCACGACCATGACCACGAAGACTCTAATTTACATTTTCATTCATATTTGTCTCACTTCTATTACACTTTTATTATTAATTATTATAATTTTCCTTATTATCTCATTTTGTCTTTGTTTTTTTCCCATCGGAAACTACATATAGAAAATAATAGAAGGAATTAAAAACAAAAATCGAAATAAAAAGAAAATTTGAATTAAAAATATATTCAAGGTGCTGTGGTGGCGAGTCGTCTGTCAGAAGTGGAAAACTGGAATGTCCTGCTATTAGAAGCTGGAGGAGACGAGACAGAAATTTCCGATGTTCCTTTGCTCGCCGGATATTTACAGCTCAGTCAATTGGACTGGATGTATAAAACCGAACCCCAAGGGGACGCCTGCTTAGGTAATTTGCATTAAAAAAACTCATAAATCCGATTTTTAGAAAATTATTTCAAAGAACTAAATTAAGTTTTTTTCCCAGTCGGTAATTCAGAAAACTAGTTTCAAATTTTTTTGTCGAATTCGAAAAAAAATTTTAGAGGGATTTAGGTTAGACACTAATTAATACAGTTGCACAAAAATTTGATTAATATTGCTAATAGTCTGCTAGATTTTTAGTCGAATCTGCGCTCTTAAGGCCGTTGTAAAAGAGAATCCTTTCCTCCCGTCGATAATTCAGATGCCTACCGAGAAAATTTATTGATAAATTCGGAAAAAGGGATTGAAACCTAAAGTAGAAATGGACCTAACTAGAGTTGTTCTCGTTGGCGAATAAAATAACCGTCTGCTGATGGTAACGTTATTTACCGTCAAAAATCGACATTCTGGACGCCTGGTGGTGGCAAAAGGAGTTACGATTCATGTCAATATAGTGGTCGGTAAGTTATCATCAGCAGACGGTTCATCCATTTCGACAAAAGTTCGGTTCTAATTCAGAGATTATTGGAGTTTTTTTACTGGGACTCACTGGGTTCCTCTTGTAACTAAAAGCATCTAGAAATGCCTCTAGAAAGTTTCTTCAATGTATTTTCCATTTTGTGTAACAATATTTTTCTTTTCCCAGCAATGGAAAACAGTCGCTGCAACTGGCCACGTGGAAAAGTCATCGGCGGAAGTAGCGTGCTGAACTACATGCTCTACCTCCGAGGAAACCAGAAGGACTACGACCTCTGGGAGGAACAAGGCAATCCAGGTTGGGGCTCCAAGGACGCACTCTACTACTTCAAAAAATCGGAGGACAACTTAAATCCCTATTTAGCGCAAACCCCGTACCATTCAACCGGAGGATATCTCACCGTTCAGGAAGCCCCTTGGCACACTCCACTTGCGGCAGCTTTCGTTGAAGCCGGTCGCGACATGGGCTACGACAATCGTGACATCAACGGCGAGAAGCAAACCGGCTTCATGATAGCTCAAGGTACCATCAGACGAGGAAGTCGTTGCTCCACAGCCAAGGCCTTTCTCCGTCCGGCTCGTCTCCGTAAGAACCTACACATCGCGATGAATTCCATGGTGACCAAAGTTCTCATCGACCCGACCAGTAAGCGAGCCTACGGCGTCGAATTTGTCCGCGAGAATCAAGTCTACCGAATTCGGGCCAAGAAAGAAGTGATCCTCTCGGGTGGTGCAATTAATTCACCCCAATTACTGATGCTCTCAGGAATCGGTCCCCAGGAGGATCTCACAAGACTCGGTATTCCCGTCCTCCAAAATCTCCGCGTGGGTCACAATCTCCAGGATCACGTCGGTCTTGGTGGTTTGACATTCATGGTGAATCAGGAGGTATCAATGGTGGAGAACAGACTCCACAATGCTCAGTCGGTACTGCAGTATGCGATATTCGGCACTGGGCCTCTCACGGTTCTGGGCGGTGTCGAGGGCCTCGCATTCGTCAACACCAAGTACGCGAATGCAACCGACGACTTCCCTGACATTGAACTTCACTTCATATCGGGTTCGACGAATTCCGACGGTGGGAAGCAGATACGAAAGGTTCATGGACTGACGAGAAAATTCTACGATTCGGTTTTTGGAAAGCTGAACAACAAGGACGCTTGGAGTGTTATTCCAATGTTGCTGCGACCGAAGAGCAAGGGTTTCATAAAGTTGAGGAGCAAGAATCCCTATGATCATCCGATGATTTATCCGAATTACTTCAAGGAGCCGGAGGATTTGGCAACTCTAGTGGAGGGTGTGAAGATTGCGGTGGCTCTCAGTAGGACTGCATCGTTTAGAAAGTATGGAAGTGAGCTGAATCCGGCGCCGTTTCCTGGATGCTCGCACATTCCACTGTACACGGATCCCTATTGGGAGTGTATGATAAGGCATTATTCGGCGACGATTTATCATCCGGTGGGCACTTGTAAAATGGGTCCCTACTGGGATGCGGAGGCTGTGGTTGATCCGCAATTGAAGGTTTATGGAGTTACTGGTCTGAGGGTTATTGACGCGTCGATTATGCCTAATCAGATTAGTGGCAATACGAATGCTCCGACAATAATGGTGGGGGAGAAAGGCGCCGACTTGATCAAGCAATATTGGTTGCAAAAGAGGAAGCATAGAGGTTGACGGCAGTTAATTTTACACTGAGGGAATTGTGGGACTTTAGGCTAAGCAAAAAAGGGTAATTTAATTGTGGTTTTAGAAGGTTTAATTGTGGTTTTTGGGAGTAGTGAAATTTTCTAAGGTTGGCCTGATGCCTAGTGGCATGTGGACCGAACATAAAACCTTTTATGTGTGAGAAAAGGACGAAGGTATGTTCATCCTTTTCTTGCTAATGGAAGTTTCTAGTTGGTTCACATGCCAGGAGGACTAATGCCAGATCTAGGTAAATTATCAACCATCTTTGGAATCTCTGCTATCTTTTTTGGTCAGTTGGCGAGATTCCTTGAGCTAGCAACCTTAGGGACGTTAGATCACCTAAACAAAAACCATGACGTCTAAAGTCCAGCTCTTCTCTCAGTGTACAAATTTTTGTAAATTTTAATTCCGGGATCCAATTAATTTACAGTCCCAGACAAAAACCATGACGTCTAAAGATAAACACTTCTCTCAGTGTAGAAAATTGTTGTAAATTTTAATTCCAGAATTCAATTAATTTCCAAACCCAAACAAAAAGCCTAACGTCTAAAGTCCTGTATTTCTCACAGTGTAGAAATTTTTGTAAATTTTCCTTCCAGAATTCAATTAATTTTAGGTCCCTGAACGTGGCATCAACGCCGAACATCGAAAAACACATTTTTTCACAAAAATCAAAAAGAATTACCCAATTTTTTCGAAACTTTTAGGTCCAGAAAACTTTTTAAGTATCGAATTGACTGAAACAAGTAAACCTAGTGACAATTTTATCGCTAAAAAAATTTTTAAAAAAAATTTTAATGCTGAACGTCGACGCCAACTTTCCAACCTTTAATTTATAGCTACGTAGAATATTCGAATCATTCGTGATTAGAAGAAGAAGAAGAAGAAGAAGAAAAAGAAAATTTCTCCCATTAATTAAGAATGTTTTTTTTACGAATTAATTTTATTATTTATTACGCAACCAGTGAAACTACATAAATGTGTATTAAATATCATAAGAATGTGTGTGTGTTTGTAATTTATAAAAAAATCTCATAGCGCATATATGTGAATAGACTATTTTTTTATATACTATTTCTCAGAAATACTGAATGGAACTCATTAATTGTATATAGATTTAAATTTATCAAGACTAATTTTAAATATCTTTTTTTCTAATTTTGTACATAAATAACTATTTTCTATTTTTTATGTAAATATATACAAAACATTTCTGTTGAAAATAAAAAAAACTCTTGTTCTTTTATTCCTTAAAAAACAAAAAATTCTGTAAAATTTAGTCAAATTTAGGTCTTGGATTGGCATTAACGAAGAAAAACAGTCGCTTTAGTCGATTAAAAATTGAAAAAGAGTCGAAAAAGTCGATTATTTAATTCAGTGCTGTCACAAAAATTCTCTAAATTAATTATCTATTATGAAATTTTAATCATTTTTTGCAATTTCTTCGAAAATTCAATTTTTAAAATAGAAAAATCCAATTTTTTATAATACTTTAAAACATCCATTTTTCAATTTAAAAATATTAATTAAGGTAGAACATTTTGCAAAAATTTTAATAAAGAAATTTGTAAAGTTAACTTTTTAAAAATATTTCTAAATAATTTATTGAAAATACAAAAAGTTTTACAATTAAATACAATTATAAAATGTCTAAAATTTTGAAATTTAGTCAAATCTTTTTAAAATTAATTTAAATTTAGTAAAACATTAAAAAAGTAATTCAAAATTTCGAGAAAATCTATTGAAAAATAATTGAGTTTTTTAAAAATATAAAAAAATTAATCAAATATTTCGAAGAATTTTAATTATAAATAAATTATTTCTGAAAAATTTTAAAGTTGTACATTTAAAGAAAAATTTTTTTATTTACTTTATTCAAAGGAAATTGAATTTTAAAAAATTATGATAAAACAATTCTAAGAATTAATCTTTTATAAATATTGTAATGTAATTTTTCCAAAATAATTGAAGAATATTTGTATTATTTCAAACAAAATTATTATGAAGAATTTTAATTGAAAATGTTGAATATGTGATTATTTTCTCCCACATCTAGAAAATAATTTTGAAAAATTTTAATTTTATTCTGCAAATTATTAAATTGCATGAAAATTTTTCTAAAATGATTAAATTATATGAAAATTTGTCTAAATGCAAAAATTTTCGTTCCAATGCAATGAAACATATTTTTCTCGTGCACAAAAAAATCAGACTCACAAACAATAATATTGTTTAAGAATAATATTTGCTTTCATCATATAGAGACTTTATTATCGAAATCAAAATTCTTTATGAAAATTCTTACGAGAATTCGGTTTCGATAATAAACAATAATAATAAGCAATAATATTGTCGAACTGGAGGAAAAGCAAATGATCACATCAGTCAACGTTCAGTTTCTTCAACTGTAGTTTCTCGTCGTTAATCTCAAAATTAATCTTCTTCTGAAATTTATTTAAATTTTCCTTTTTTTTTGGTTGGAACTAAATTTTTTATTTGATACAAATTTTTTTCTTTGAGACAAATAATTTTTTGTTTGAAACTAAAAGTTTTTGTTTGAAACAATAATGATCTCTTGTTCGAAACTAAAAGATTTTGTTTAAAACAGATGATTTTTTGATCGAAACTAATTTTTTTGTTTAAAACAAATGATTTCTTGTTCGAAACTAAAAGATTTTGTTTAAAACAACTGATATTTGTTCGAAACTAATTTTATTGTTTAAAACAAATGATTCTTTTTGTGAAACTAATTTTTTTGTTTAAAACAAATGATTTCTTGTTCGCAACTAATTTTTTTGTTTAAAACAAATGATTTCTTGTTCGAAACTAAAATATTTTGTTTAAAACAAATTATTTTTTGGTCAAAACTAAAAGATTTTGTTTAAAACAACTGATATTTGTTCGAAACTAATTTTATTGTTTAAAACAAATGATTTTTCGTTTGAAACTAAAAGATTTTGTTTAAAACTAATTATTCTATTTGAAATAAATTGTTCAGTGTGAAACTAAGTGATTTGTTCAAAACTAATTTCTTCGTTTGAAAATAACTCCAGTGTTCTGCAAAATGTTTCGAAAAAGTGAAAAAATCATAAAGTGTCAATCAATACCATATTTTTAACTGGGGAAAAAAATTAAACGATTTTTCGAAAAATTGGTCAATAAATTGAAGAAAAAATTTACCTGAATGAAGAATTTGATTTGAATGGAAACTGTAGTTAAATTAAAAATCAAATTCAATGAAAAATCAAATGGAATGAAAAGTTTGATTGAATGAAAAATTCGATTGAATGGAAAACTTAATGGAATGAAAAATTAAACTGAATGCGGAAAATAAGAGACTCAATGGAAAAGTAGACCTCCAATGGAAAAATTTAATTGCACGGAAAATGATGAATAAAAATTAAGAGAGAGACAAAAAAAAATCGCCCAAAAAAATGGTAATTACCACATTCTCAGTTTTTCGCATCGGCCTATCGATTATTCCGGAAGTGACATTTCTGATGTTCCTGAAATTCATGATAATCAAGAATCGTCCGGACATAATTGACATTGAAAATCGTGTGCAACCAAAACCCGCGAATAAAATGCAATTGGTCTACGATTTCATAATAATTGGTGGAGGATCGGCGGGATCGGTGTTGGCGAATCGCCTAACGGAAGCCGAGCAAAATTGGACCGTTTTGCTTTTGGAGGCTGGAGGTGACGAGACAATTCTCACCGATGTGCCACTAATATTTCCAACTCTGCAATTAACGACTCTCGATTGGCAATTCAGAACTGTGCCATCGTCCACCTATTGTCTGAGCATGAATGGCCGATCATGCAAATGGCCCAGGGGCAAAGTCCTCGGCGGAAGTAGTGTTCTAAATGCCATGCTCTATGTGCGGGGAAATCGTCGCGATTATGACAATTGGCAGAATTACGGAAATCCCGATTGGAACTATGAGCATGTGTTGCCTTACTTCAAAAAATCGGAGGACATGAGAATTGAGGATTTAATTAGTTCGCCCTATCATCAAACGGGTGGTTATTTGACGATTGAGAGATTTAATTATCAGTCGCCGATTGTTGAGTATTTCTTGCGTGCTGGACACGAGATGGGCTATGAAATACTCGATGTCAATGGGGAGAAACAAACTGGATTCAGTTATTCGTGCGGAACTTTGAGGTATACAAGAGTGAGAAAATAAAAAATTATTTTCTTTGTTATCTATCCAGTGGAAATAGAAATTATTTTTTTATTCTAGATAATAATTTTGATTTAATAAAAAATTCGGTTAAATGCAATTTACAAGCTTCGCGCTCGTCTATACTAAAACCACTTTATTTTCCACTTTTTTTTTACGTTATTTTACTACATGTATATTTTTTTATATTTTCGTGAAAAATTATTATGTAATTTTTTTTTATTAAAAATATTACTACTGTATGATTTTTTTTAAATTTTCACTCTATTTAAATAGATTTAAATTCTATTCTATTTAAATTTATTCTATTTTATTTATATTATTTATAAATTTATATTTATTTCTATTTATTTTTATTTATTCTATTTAAATTCACTCTATTTTTATTAATAATGAAAATAAGTTAACATTAGAGTAAATTTTCATTAAGTTCTTTTTTAAATAATTGAATCGCTTTGAAAAAAATTTATTATAAAAGTAGATATTGAAAATCATTGTATTGGAATAATTTTTTAATTCAAGATAATAATTTCGATTCGATGAAAAATTCGGTTAAATTCAATTTACAAGCTTCACGCTCACTAAAACCCACTATTTACTACTTTTTTATTTTTCAGATAAATTTTTGGTTTTCTGTTATTTTTTTACGATTTTTCACTACTTTAAATCCGCTAATATTAGAAAACAAAAAAATATTCTCAAAAAATTATAATTAAATTCTTTAAAACGATTCAATAATTCAATTATTTTAAAACAAAATTTCTAAATACAATTATTCTCAGAGTAATTTCATAAATTAATTCAAAAAAATTCAATTAAAAAATACAAAAGTTTCATGAAATTCAACAAAATTTACAGATAAAGTTTTCAACAAGAATTCACTTATTTTCAAAAGTAACAGAATTTTATACTAAAATTCAATTCTTTTTACAGGTTATATAATAAAATTTTTGGAAATAATTCAAATTATTTTCATAAATAATAAAATTCTTCTCCACAATTCAATTAGTTAAAAAAAATTTAATAAAATTCTTGACAAAATTCCAATTATTTTCAAAAATTTATTTAAAATTCTTGTCCAAATTGCAATTATATTAAAAATCAATAAATTTTTCTCAAAAATTAAATTATTTTCAAAAATTTATTTAAAATTCTTGTCAAAATTTCAATTACTTTCAAAAATAATGAAATTCTTTTCCAAAATTCAATTACTTTTAAAAATAATAAAGTTCATCTCCAACAAATTCTTGTCAAAATTTCAATTACTTTCAAAAATAATAAAATTCTTGTCAAATTTCCAATTACTGTCAAAAATAATAAAATTCTTCTCCAAAATTCAATAATTTTCAAAGTTTTTATTTAAAATTCTTTTCTAAATTTTAATTACTTTTAAAAATAATAAAATTCTTCTCCAAAATTCAATTATTTTCAAAAATTTATTTAAAATTATTTAAAATTATTTCTAAATTTCAATTACTTTCAAAAATAATAAAATTCTTCTCTAAAATTCAATTATTTAGAATAATATTAATAAAATTCTTGAGAAAATTTCAATTACTTTTAAAATTAATAAATTTTTCTCCAAAATTCAATTATTTAGAATAATATTAATAAAATTCTTGAGAAAATTTCAATTACTTTTAAAATTAATAAATTTTTCTCCATAATTCAATTCTTTAGAATAATATTAATAAAATTATTGAGAAAATTTCCATTAATTTCAAAAATCATAAAATTCTTCTCTAAAATTCAATTATTTAGAATAATATTAATAAAATTTTTCTCAAAATGTTAATTACTTAAAGAAATAATAAAATTCTTTCACAAAATTCAATTATTTTCAAAAATAATAAATTTTTTCCCCGAAATTCAATTATTTTCAAAATTTTTTAATAAAATTCTTCTCTAAAATTCAATTATTTTATATAATTTGAAAAAAAATCTTGTCAAAATTTCCAATATTTTCTAAAATAATAAAATTCTTCACAAAAATTGAATTATTTTCAATATTGAATACCTATAAATAAATATTTTAAAAATATTGAATATATAAATATTTAAAAAATATTGAATTAATAAATATTTAAAAAATATTTAATAAATAAATATTTAAAAAATATTTAATAAATAAATATTTAAAAAATATTTAATAAATAAATATTAAAAAATATTTTTTTGTTTAGCTTTTTATTTTTTTCAAAATATTTTCTTCTTCCATTTGCAGAAATGGACTGCGTTGCAGTTCAGCGAAAGCTTTCCTGCGACCAGCATCAAAACGAAAGAATCTCCACATTAGCACGCACTCATTGGTTCGGAAAATTTTAATCGAACCAACGACAAAACGCGCTTATGGAGTGAAATTCGAACGTGAATTACAAGTGTTCACTGTGCACGTGAATTTGGAAATAATTCTATCAGCTGGCACAATACAGACACCACAGCTACTGATGTTGTCCGGCGTTGGTCCCGCGGAGCATTTGTCAAAAATGGAAATACCACTAATTCACAATGCGCCGGGTGTGGGGAGAAATTTACAGGACCACGTGGCAATTGGTGGCATTTCTTATTTGACAGATTCGCCATTTGGCAAAGATTTCGAGGAATTGGGCTTTGTTTTGCCAAGATCATTAACTTCCGACTCGGTGAGGCAATTCGCTCTCAACGGCTCTGGACCACTGTACATGATTCCACAATGTGAAGCTATGGCGTTCATCAAAACAAAGTTAGTAATAATTCTCGCAAAAATTTCATTCTGCATTTTATTTCCCTGACTTTTTTTTTATTTTCAACTAAAATACATACGTTTTCTCCTCTGTATTGTGCCAATAACTATAGAATTTTAAATTTCTACAATATTCAATCATTTTTTGGAATTTTAATTAAATATTCTTTAAACCATTAGCATCCATCATTAGACAAATTAAAATTTCAGCAAAATTATTATTCGAAGGACTGTGAATCAAATAAAGACTTTTGACGTCGAAAATTGTTTAAAAAATAATTTGTTTATAAAAATTGTTATAAACAAATAGAAAAAATTGATAAAGTTTTCAAAACTAATAATGCCATTCAATTCTATGCAAATAATTATTGTGTAATTTTTTTATTAATCATGAATATTATTATATTATTAGAGTAGAAATTTATTCACTTTTTTTAAATAATTGAAATCTTTAGAAAAATTATTTTTTTAAATTGGTAGATGTTGAAAATCATTGTATAAGTTTGGAAAATAATTGAATTTCAGAAATTATTTGCAACTTTTCTAAAAATAAATTTTTTTAAATTATGTTTATAACTAAAATTCTTCAATAAATCCATTATTTGCAATAATTAATTAAATAGATAATTAAAAAAAAATTGAACTAATTACAGAAGAATTTAAATCTATTAAAGTTTTTCACAACAGTAAGTTGAATTGAAATTTGTAATAAAATTCATTTAATAAATTTTTAAATATTAAGTTTGTTAAATTTATAAATACATCAATTTTATTAAAGTTCTTAAAGAATGTAAATTATTTACTTGAAAAAAATTAATTATAGTAAGAAATAGTAAAATTTGAAGGAGAATTCGTGATAATTTCATATAAGTTTATGAGGCGGAAAAAAGACACAAAAATCAGGAATATTTTTATAATTTCTAAAAAATTCAGTTACTTAAAATAAATTATTTAAAAAAAATTTTTTTGGTAGAATTTTATTATTTTTGAATATAATTTTGTAATTTTGACAATTTTAAAAATAAAATTTTGAAACTAATTGGATTTTGTAGAAGAAATTTATTATTTTTGAAAGTAATTGAAATTTTGACAAGAATTTTATTATTTTTGAAAGTAATTGAATTTTGGAGAAGAATTTTATTATTTTTGAAAGTAATTGAAATTTAGAAAAGAATTTAAAATAAATTTTTGAAAATAATTTAATTTTGGAGAAGAATTTCATTATTTTTGAAAGTAATTGAATTTTGGAGAAGCCTTTTTACTATTTTTGAAAGTAATTGAAATTTAGAAAAGAATTTTTAAATACATTTTTGAAAGTAATTGAATTTTGGAGAAGAATTTCATTATTTTTGAAAGTAATTGAAATTTAGAAAAGAATTTTAAATAAATTTTTGAAAATAATTGAATTTTGGAGAAGAATTTTATTATTTTTGACAGTAAAATTAGAAATTTAACAAGAATTTTATTATTTTTGAAAGTAATTGAATTTTGGAGAAGAATTTTACTATTTTTGAAAGTAATTGAAATTTAGAAAAGAATTTTTAAATACATTTTTGAAAGTAATTGAATTTTGGAGAAGAATTTCATTATTTTTGAAAGTAATTGAAATTTAGAAAAGAATTTTAAATAAATTTTTGAAAATAATTGAATTTTGGAGAAGAATTTCATTGTTTTTGAAAGTAATTGAATTTTGGAGAAGCCTTTTTACTATTTTTGAAAGTAATTGACATTTAGAAAAGAATTTTTAAATACATTTTTTAAAATAATTGAATTTTGGAGAATCCTTTTTACTATTTTTGAAAGTAATTGAAATTTAGAAAAGAATTTTAAATAAATTTTTGGAAATAATTGAATTTTGGAGAAGAATTTTATTATTTTTGAAAGTAATTGAAATTTAGAAAAGAATTTTAAATTAATTTTTTGAAATAATTGAATTTTGGAGAAGAATTTTATTATTTTTGACAGTAATTGGAAATTTAACAAGAATTTTATTATTTTTGAAAGCAATTGAATTTTGGAGAAGAATTTTATTAATTTTGAAAGTAATTGAAATTTTTTGACAAGAATTTTAAATACATTTTTGAAAATAATTGAATTTTGGAGAAGCCTTTTTATTATTTTTGAAAGTAATTGAAAACCTGATTAAAACTTATTAAAAACCAAAATTATGTTTTTGCTCTCAAATTATTTTATTTCGTTTAATTATCAAAAATTGGTTAGTTTTCCAAGAAATGGAATTATTATTTTTTCTTTTGGAAAATTCAAGTAAAAATTACAATAATTTTTTGAAATTAGAGTAAAATTTGAATTTTTATAATATACAATTAAATGTTTAAGAGAGCAATTTAACGTGCGAGAGAAAGTTATTGACACACGGAAGGAACAAACGAGTAAATATTTATTCAATCTCCTGGAAATGTATCAATAATTAAACGACAAATTGTTTACAAAAAAAAAATTAATTATGTTATGAGGGGAAAAAAATTGATTCCACGTGTGCCATTTTTTTACGAAGGGAAAAAAATGAAATACGAAATTCTTTATAATGTCGATATTTTTTATTGTATAGTAATAATTAACTATATTAATTAACGATTAATATTATTATTTTTATAAATTCAAGAAACTATTATATAATTTCCTTTTTTATTTTTTTTTCTTTAGGTATGCGAATGAAACAGATGATTATCCAGATTTGCAATTGTTTTTGTCTTCAGCTGCCGATAATACAGACGGTGGATTATTTGGCAAAAGGGGCTGTGGTCTGAATGATAAAGTTTACGCGAGTATTTATGAAAATGTTCTCTATCACGACAGTTACACCGTTGTGCCATTACTTTTAAGGCCAAAAAGTCGCGGTCACATTGAATTGCGAAGCAAAAATCCTGAGGATCATCCATTAATTTATCCAAATTATTTTGCGGATCCAAGAGATCTCACTGTTTTGGTGAGTGATTTTAGGTTTTATTATAATATTATTGTATAAAATTATGGAAAAAATTGTTATAATCATTTTTACCGAAAGTTATAATTGAATAAACCTAAAATTATTATTATTATTATATTAATATTACTAAAATTATTATTATTATTATTGTATTATTCTATACAAAATATTATTTTTTATTTTAGTCACATTTTTTCTAAGGATCTCAAACTGAGACAAACAACGAATCAAAATTTTTTTCAACTTTTGATTAATAAACAAAAATAAAAAAAAGAATAAAAAAAACAAACAACAAATGAAAAGTTTTCAACTTTCGTTACGTCTTTTATCTCAATTTGATATCCTTAGAAAAAATTAATTATATTGTGAGTATAAAATACAATAATTTTATTATTATGTGAAAAATAATTTTATTTTTGTATTCTCTGTAAGAAAGTAATAAAAAAATTAATTTTTTTTCTAATTAACAAAAAAAAAAACACCTGGCAAATATTAAAATCGAAAAAAATCAACAGTGAGTATAAAATAAACGTGAAATACAACAATTTTTTTATTATTTGAAAAATAATTTTATTTTTATATAAAAAAATTTTTTTTTCTTCTAATTACAAATAAAAGGGCAAATATTGAAAACAAAAAAAAATTTACAGATCGAGGGCACGAAATTCATTGAAAAAATGAGCGAAACAATGACAATGAGAATATTGAACTCACGACTAAATGGAAATCAGATTCCGGAATGTTCGAAATTCAAATTTCCATCGGAGGATTATTGGCGATGTCACGCGCGACATTATACAATGACAATTTATCATCCCGTTGGAACGGCAAAAATGGGACCAGCCAACGATCCAGAAGCCGTTGTCGATTCACAATTACGCGTCTACGGTGTATCTGGCTTGAGGGTCATTGACGCATCCATCATGCCAACAATATGCAGCGGAAACACAAATGCACCAGTTATCATGATTGCCGAGAAAGGAGCCGACATGATACGTGACTATTGGAAGAAATTTTAAAAAAGTGAAAGAGAGAGAGAGCCTTATCATCAGTTGAGAGAAAGTTTTTATTTTTTTTTATTTTTTTAAATAACGAAAAAAGATAAGGCCATGAGGAGAAATTCAAGTTTATGACTCAGACAATTTTTGTCTCTCTCTATTTTTTTTACATCTTCTTCTTTTTTCATTTTTCTTTATATTTTTCGCAGACGTTCAATTCTGTAGAAAAATTTGTAAAAAAACTTTCTCGTCAACATTAAATAATAAAAATAATATGAAAATGTAATAAATAATAAAATTCTTGACAAAATTTCCAGTATTTTCAAAGATAATAAAATTTTCCAAAATTTAATTATTTTTTAAAAGTATTAAAATTCTTCACCAAAATTCAATTAATTTCTGAAATTTGAATAAAATTCTTCGCAAAAATTCAATTATTTTCTGAAATTCGAATAAAATTCTTCGCCAAAATTCAATTCTGCTTAAAAATTATTAATCTTTTACCCAAACATTTCAATTGCCTCAAGAAAATAATAAAATTCTTCTCCAAATTTCGATTATTTTCGAAAATTTTAATAAAATTCTTCTCCGACATTCAAATACTTTTTAAAAATAATAAAATTCTTTTCCAAAATTTGAATTTATTTTTAAAAATAATAAAATTCTTCTCCGAAATTCAATTACTTTTTAAAAATAATAAAATTCTTCTCCGAAATTCAATTACTTTTTAAAAATAATAAAATTCTTCACGGAAATTCAATTCTGTTCAAAAATTAAAAACAATTCTTGCAAAAAATTTCCATTACCTTTTTATAAAAAAAAAATCTACGAATTTCCAATTATTATCAAAAATTAAAATTAAATAAACTTCCTAAAAAATATTATTTTTAAAAATAATTGACTTTTTGAAAAGAATTTTAGAACTATTTAAAATAATTGAAATTTTGTTAAGAATTTTATAGTTCTCAACTGTTATCACCAAAAATTCTTTTTCAAAATTCAATTATTTGCAAAAAATTTTTAAAAATTTCTTGGCAAAATTTCAATTACTTGAAAAAATAAAATAACTCTTGAAAAATTTTAATTCTTTTCAAAAAGATTAAAATTATTTTCAAAAATTTTAATAAAATTCTAGTCAAAGTTTCAATTGTCTTTAGAAAAGTAGAAAAAAAATTTTTGTACGAATTTCAATTTATTATTTTCATGAAATAATAAACTTCATTAAAGAAATTTAATTTTGTTCTAAAATTATAAAAAATTACTTACAAAATTTTAATTATCTTTTTAAAAGTAAATAATCTTCTACAAAATTCAATTATTATCAAAAAATTTCAATTATTTTCACAAATAATAAAATTTTAGTCAAAATTTCAATTATTTTCACAAATAATAAAATTTAGTCAAAATTTTTATTCTTTTTACAAAATTTGAAATAAAATTGTTCTCAGAATTTCAATTATTTTTAAAAATAATAAAATTCTTTGCAAAAAGTTAATTCTGTTTAAAAAATTAAAAAATTTTTTTAAATTCTCATCAAAATTTCAATTATCTTTATAAATAATAAAATTCTTCTCCGAAATTTAATTCATTTCAAAATTACATTCTCTGCGAAATCTAATTATTTCTCAAAATTCACGCTATATTGCTTATAATATTCAATTATTCATCTAAAATTTGAACTGAAATTCATTTTTAAATTAATTTTTATTAGAAAGTGCTACTATAATTCAATTATTAAAATACAAAATTTAATGTTTCTTAAAATTGAATTTTCGTCAATAAGTTTATCAACAATTTTAATGAAAGTATAATTACGTCATTTTTTGTAAAATTCGATTAAAATTGTAATGAAAGATAATTGAAATTCTGCGATGAGTTTTATTATTTTTGAAAATAATTGAGCTGCTGAAAAGAATTTTAGTGTTTACGAAAATAATTGAATCTCTGTCAAAATTTTATTGTTTATTCAAAGTAATTGAATTATTGCGAAAAAATGAAGAAAATAATTTTTTTTTAATGTTTAAATAAAATTGATTTTTAAAGAAGAATTTTAGACAAATTTTTGAAAACAATTGAATTTCGAAGAGAATGTTTTATTAATTTTTGAAATGAATTAAATTTAGGAGAAGAATTTAATTATTTTTACATAACTGAAATTTTGGCAATAATTTTATTATTTCCATATAATTGAAGGACAAATGAATTTGACGTAAATATTTAAATATTTTCTTTCAAATAATTCATAATTTTCAATGCCTGTGAATTGCAGTAAAAATTTTTATTATCATCAATATAAATCTATTGTATTCGTAAATTTTTTTTTCGCTTTCCAAGTGTGGATAGATTTTTTTTTTGGAGAGAATTCTTGACCGTTTAGTAATTATTATAAACTTCCGGTATAATGAAAGCTTTTAGAAGGAAGATACTTTAATATTGAGGTAAAAAAAATATAATATGCAAAAAAAAAACTAGTCAAGGTCAGTAGGGGAAAGTTACTTTTGTGAAAAATGATTTCGATGAAAGGATGGTTTTGAATTTAGATGTAAATGACACGATAAATAATTCAGCCATTTAAATTTCTCATTTTTTCTCTCCATTATATTAGAAAGCAATTATGTAAATGGGGATTTTTTTCCACCTTCAATTCTATTGCTATTCTATTATTGCTTCTGGTAATTAAATTATAACGAATCATTATTAATTTTATTTCGACTATATTACAAGCAAAGTAGGCGATTAACTGTTTTTTGCCAATAAATCATTTCCTTAATTAGATATAAAATTAATTAAACTGTCAAAAAAAATTTTTTTTCACTTCTTTGTTTACAACAGTAAGTAAAAAATTAATTTCAAGTATTTTTTTTATTTTTATTTACAGAAACAAGTAAAAAAACAATTTTTAAGTATTTTTTATTTTTATTTACAAAAATAAGTAAAAAAACAAATTTTAAGTATTTTTTTATTTTTATTTATAAAAATAAGTAAAAAAACAAATTTTAAGTATTTTTTTTATTTTTATTTACAAAAATAAGTAAAAAAACAAATACGAAATTTTTTTTAATTTTTGTTAACAAAAATAATAATGAAAAACAAAAAAATGAATGAAAAAACGAAATAAAGAATTAAAACAACAAAAATAAACAAAAAGATGACAAAAATGTAAGAAAAATAAAATAAGAAGCCGAACGCGAAACAAAAACCAAACGCAGAAGTAAAAAATAAAAAAGCAAGAAACAAAATAAATTTTTCTCTCGCATTTAAACAAGGAAAGTTATAACACTGAAGAATTATAAACATTCATATTGACTCAATATTGTCAAAAGTTATGAAAATCGTGATTAATCACACGATAAACAGGGAAAAATTAAAATAGTTACAGCTGCGTTATTAATTTATCAATTTACGTCAGATAAAATGTATTTTTCTTTTCAATAAAGAAAAAAATTAAATAAACTGAATGGAAATCCAATATTTATTTAAAGAATAAATAAAATAAATAATACACATGATGCTAACATTTTTTTTTTTAAATAAACTCTCGAAGCAAAGGCTATAAATTTAATTGAAAAAATACCCGCGACAAATTTAAGAGAAAAAAAAGAAAAGAAAAGAAAAGACAAAAAGAATTCCCTAAAAAAAATATTCTTCTTGAGAAAATTTTTATTTTTTGACGTCATTTATTCCCCAAACTCTCAGTCTTGTTATATTCGGCCCTGCCCACACGCAACGAGTATCTAATTAGTTCGATAGCCCAACTTCATTTTAAAAAGGTCCATTCAGCAAAATGATCAAACTGAAGAGCGTCGTTTGACACACGCGCGCGCGCAAAATTTTATTCCTTCGTCGCGTTTACAAAAAAATGAAAAAAAAATAAATGTAGAAAAAAATTTTGATTCAATGTCAATTCTAGTATTTCAAATGTGATCTCGTTTTAATGTTAAAAAGTATATTTAGGTCAAGTGAATATATTGTGTTTCTAGTGGATATTAATATTATTTTAATTTTTATTGAATATAACAAACGTCGACTGTTTTGATATTATAGGTAAATAAATTATCCTTTCATTATTGCTTGATTTTCGTTTTTTTAATTATTTGACTAGATTTTTATTAATTTATTCAATAAAATAGTAAATAAATAAATAATAATATTAATAATATTAAATAATAATAATAAACTTAACAAAGTAATTAAAATTTTTGTCTGTTTTACTGATTGGCTAAAAGTTTATCAATTAATAATTAATTTTAATTAATTTCAATTATTTATTTTGAATTGAAAAATCTACCAACTTTATTAAAAATGAATTTAAACAACAGTTAAATTAATCCTAATAATAAATATTTCAAATTTTTAAATTAAATAAATAAATTTATTTATATATTAATTGCACTTATTGATAAATGTAAAAATTTCTTTTTGATAATTATTATTAACAATGTTCTTGCTATTAAGAAAACAAATTGTGACTTACAATGTTTATTAATAAATATAATTTCATTAAACAATCTGCAAACTTTATTGTTAAATAAATCAGTTATTTTTGATTTATTGGCAAAGTTACAAATTTAATTAAACAATCTACAAAATTTATTAATGAAAAATTTGTTTATTTACATAATAAAGTTCGTAGATTGTTAAATTATGTGAAAAAATATTTTGTTAAATAAATAAATTAATTTTCATTTGTTGTCAAAGTTACAAATTTAAGTAAACAATCTAAAAAAGTTAATTAAAGAATAATTTGTTTATTTACCCAACAAAGTTAATAAAATTAAAAAAATATTAAAGTTCGTAGATTGTTTAATTATTTAAAAAAATATATTATACGTTACTAAAAAGTAATTAAAAAATTTACAACTTAAGTTAAAAATCCACAAAGATTAGTAAAAAATTAGTCATTAATTCATTTAATTAACAGTAAAATTAGGAAATGATAAATAACGTTGATTTTTTAATTGAATTTGTAAATTTATTTATTGATTAATATTTAATGTAAATTTACAAATTTAATTGAACAATCTACAAACTTTATTAAAAATTAAAATAATAATTAATAATAATTAAAATGACAAATGAAATTAATTATTAATAAAGTTTGTAGATGAATTAATATAATTTGTAAAATTAGAAAACATTAGAAATTATCAATTATTTTTGTAAATAAGATCCCAAAGTTCTGAACGTTCAAATGAACAAAATTTATTTATTTCTTCTGAAAATTAAATTTTTATTGTAATTATTTTGCTTCACTATCCAAAAAATTAATAACTGCGTTTGTAAATGTAAAATTTTAGTTATTAAATTTTTTTTTGATTAGTAAATTATTAAAATTTCTTGAATAAAAAATATTTCATTCATTTGAACGTTCAAAACTTGGGGATAATTTGTAAATAATAAACATTGTAAAGTATATTTGTTAAAAACGAAATTTCTGCAAAGTTCCGAATTAGCAAATAACGTTTTACGGATATAGGAAAACGTTGAAAATCGTTTAATTTTAATAACAATGTTTATTAACGAATTAAAAGTTTATTAAACAATTTCTCAAAGTTTATTAGTTAATAAATTAAATTTATCAATTATATTAATCTACGAACTTTATTAACCTATTTACGAATTTTATGCCATAATTTACAAAAATTTAATGATAAATTCACAAACGTTTTTAAACAATTTACGAATTTTAATAACTAATTTAACAAATTTTATCAAATAATTTGCAAAATTTATTAAACAATTTTTCATTTTAATTATCATTTTAAAAAAAAATTTAAGTAATTTACAACATTTAGTATATTTGTTATGACTTTTATTTTATTTTCGATGACTTATTTTACTTTTTATGACTTATTTTATTTTTTATGGCTTTTATTTTATTCTATTTTTTATGACTTTTATTTTATAAAATGTTTCATTTTACATTTTAGAAGGTTACAATTAATTATTTCATAAAGTTTGTCAATGAAACAAGTTATTCAATTCATTTACTCCACCATAATTGCTTAATTAAAAACAACTTTTGTTTCACATATTTCAATTAGAATAATATCTTCGTTAATTAATACTCTAAAATACGTTATACACGTAATTCATTTAAAAAATAAAAAGAAAACCATTGTTTATAGTGTTAGTTGCATAATTAAAGGAATCATTGACACCAGCAATTAAATATAATCTCAAATAAAAAGTCGGGCAATTACTTTTTTTCGCGGAAGAAATTAAACAATAATTAATTACCCCAAATTATCACAATTCCAGATTTCATCTCTTCGAGAAAAATGAAAGTGCTTTTATTTCTCACTTGCATCATTCTGGTAAGTTCATTCTCTCAACTTATACTATTATTATTGTATAATATTAAAAAAAATATATTTCTCATTGTTTTTTTTTATTAAGAAATAAAATTTTTCTTTTCATCTTTTTCGAGAAAAAAAATCCTTTTATTTTTTAATTTTTTATCAAAATGTGACTAAAGTTTCGAACGTCGAAATGAACGAAATTTTTTGTCCACCTTGAATGTTTTTTGAAAATTACCACCCAAAAAGAAAAAAGTAATTGAAATAAACCAATATTTAGTTTAGAATTAATTTGTTTTAATCTAAATATAATTTTTTATCTAAATTTTTTTTTCTAATGAAAATTAGAAGAAGTAAAGAAAAATATTGTCATTCATTTGAACGTTCATAACTTTAGGAATATTTTTTCAAGAAAAAAAAGTTCTCCTTCCGGAAGTGTGGAGATAAATATTGCTCGTCCAATATTTTTCCATGGACAATAATAATTTTATTCGCGGGAAAGTATTAATTTTACCACAAAAGAGATAGAATATCAATTGCATCTCCCATTTTACTCTTGTTTCCAACTATTTTATTTTCAATCAGAGACAAAACAAAATTTTGCTATTATTTTTTTGTCTTTGTGGTTTATCAACAATTAATTTGTTTTGCTTTCGCTTTTTCTATAATGTTTTTTTACATTAAAATTATTTCAATATTTTTTTACATTAAAATTATTTCAATATTTTTTTTACAATTTAATTATTTTAATATTTTTTTACAATTTAATTATTTTAATATTTTTTTACAGTACAATTATTTTAATTATTTATTTACTTTAACAAATTTTCCACGAGGATGAAAGAAAGGAGTTATGACGAATTTTCTATTTTTACATTACAGCCAACTCTTTCAGTGAAGGGAGGATGTTGCCATTGCAATTTCAATGATACTGCATACATGGAAGAAGCTTGCGAGCATATCACTCCATTTATGACCTTGGTGCAATCACTAATTATGTCGAGATGCGACATTTCAGAGGCTTGCAAACGAGTCGGTTCCGACCAAGTGCCCGAAGACGAATGGTAAATATTTTACTGAAATTTTTATTCCTCTTACAGAAAGAGAAATTTTTTTTTTACTATTTAAACATTTACTTTAAATTTAAATTGTCTTTTAAAAGTATTTACACAAATTCCCGAATTTATTAAAAAATATTTATTGAAGTGTTCAAACTACTCTTAAGTATTTAAATCCTAACTAACTAAATATTAAGTATTAAAAGTAAAAAAAAACCTCATTTAGTATTTAAATATTTATTTTTTAAGCCGAATAAAAAGTCCCCTCATTTGGAGTTGAAAAAAATTTACTAGTTATTATTAATGTTCCTTTTGTTCATTTTCTGCGCTTGTAGGCGTCAAGAGCCGAAGAAGAGGAGTGGGGGCAATGAGAGCGACAGAGAAGTCTCGACGTTTCTCCCTCACTCTCGTTATCCCCACTCCGCTGCCTCTGCGCAGGCGCACGCGCGCGAACGAAGAGTGAGAGAGAAACGCCGAGACTTCTCTGTCGCACTCATTGCCCCACTTCCGAATTTTCGGTTCCGTTTCTTTTCCTTACAAAACCTTTAAAAAATTTAATTTCTCGTGTTTTGGCTTCCTGCTATACAACAGGCCGTGTAACAAAAAAAAAAAAATTATTTTCTAGGTTCGACTTCATAATTGTCGGGGCCGGAGTAGCGGGACCTATTTTGGCAAGAAGACTCAGCGATCATGCCCCATGGAGAGTTTTACTAGTCGAAGCTGGTCCGGAGGAACCTTCTCTAACCGCCGTGCCGGGTTTGGCCTTTAATACAATAAACACTTCTCTCGATTGGAAGTACGTGACGGAAGCGACTCGACCATACCCCACAGCTTGTTTGGGTAAGAAATCAAAAAAGCAAAGTTTCGAACTTTTTTCGGAGTAAAAAGAGAGTGTAATTCTAGAATTTTCCTTTCCTGTAGAAAATAATGGCAAATGCGCCTGGCCAAGAGGAAAAATGGTCTCGGGAACAGGCGGCATGAACGGAATGATGTACGTTCGGGGCCACCCCGAGATCTACAATAAATGGGCGCGAGCCGGAAATCCCGGCTGGTCGTACGAAGAAATCGAGCACTACTTCGAACGCGCTGAAAATCCAGTAAACACGAAACTAGTGCAGGACGAAATTTTCAAAAAGACCCAAACCGGAGGACCAATAAACATAGACCTCTTCTCCCATAAACCGGATTTTTCCGACGAACTACTAAAAGCGGCTAGGGAATTGGGCTACGAGACGGAGAGATTGAGGGCCTACAATCAAACGGGTTTTATCGTTGCTCCAATGATGACAGCCGGGGGTCTAAGAGGGACAACGTCGAAATTCTACCTTAGGCCAGTTGCCGATAAACCAAATCTTCGCCTCCTGACGAACGCGCACGTGAGCAAAATTCTACTCAACAAGTGGGATATGAAGGTTAATGGAATTGAGCTAATAGACAAGGAGGGCAAGAAAAGGATCATGAAGGCTGATAAGGAGATTATTTTAACAGCCGGTGCAATTGGTTCGCCACAATTGTTGATGTTGTCTGGAATTGGTCCCAAGGAGGATTTGCAGAAGTTGGGAATTACTGTCTATCGAGACTTGCCAGTGGGGAGAATTTTACTTAATCATGTCTCGGTGGGAATTCCCTTGAGTATCAAGGATGATCACTATGAGACGATGACCATAGAGGCTGTTAATCAGTACATCAAGGATCGAACGGGACCGTTGTCGAGTACGGGTCTCACGCAAGTCACGGCATTTATGGAGAGCTCCTATGCTAGTCCTGGAATTTCCGATTTGCAGGTTTATTTGAGTATTATTTTATGGTGTGCCATGCTGAAAACATTGTTTATTGTGGGGTAATTCCAAGTTCCAAGAGACTTTTTTCCCTCTGACCTCACCCACTCTTTTGGAACTGTAGACTTTAGGTTTCAAATCACAATAAACGATGTTTCGTTCCATAAAAACAGTAACTTTTCGTTACCGTTGGTTAGGGATCCCTAAAAATTGATAATCTAATTCGATTTTCAATGCGATTCTTTTTAGGTATTCTTTGATGGCTTCAGTTCGGGCTGTCCGGAAACGGGGCACAAATTCGAATGTCCGGATGGCAGGATAGGTAGCTGTCCAAATAGAAGAGAAATTGTGGCCAGACCAACGGTGGTCATCACCAAAAGTCGGGGATATCTACAATTACGTTCTACCAATCCTCTGGATCATCCTCTCATTTATCCCAATTACTTTACCAATGAAACCGATTTGAAGATACTCATCGAAGGTGTCAGGAAAGTCATTAAACTAATTAGCACGAAGACAATGAGGAAATGGGGAATGAGGCTCGAGCAGGAACCGAATAAACTCTGTTCTAGGTAGTAAATATTAATTTACTGGATATTACTGATTACTGAAAGATAATACTTTTACAATACTTTTTCTTTTCCCTTCGCAATTTAATCGTTCCAAATTCACAAAAGAGGGGCTTTTAGGAACTAGGAGGATTAGGATGAAATTCCTAATGCGGTGAATTTTGACATTGCTGACGAGGAATCTGATAGTGGATTTTCAAAAATCAAAATGGGGAACCAGTGAGGCTCCCAAAATTTTTGAAAGTTGATCAGATTTGTCTCAAATTTGTTACTCGGGGGTTTTTTGGGTCGCTGATGACGAACGTAACGTTAGTTTTTCAAAAATCAAAATGGGGAACCAGTGAGGCTCCCAAAATTTTTGAAAGTTGATCAGATTTGTCTGAAATTTGTTACTCGGGGGTTTTTTGGGTCGCTGATGACGAGCCTGGCGTCAGTTTTTTAAAATTCAAAATGGCGGAACCAAAATGGCTCCCAAAATTTTTGAAACTTGATCAGATTTGTCTGAAATTTGTTACCCGTGGGGTTTTTGTGTCGCTGATTATGAAGCTGATGTCAGTTTTTCAAAAATCAAAATGCGGAACCAGTGAGGCTCCCAAAATTTTTGAAAGTTGATCAGATTTGTCTGAAATTTGCTACTCGGAGGTTTTTTGGGTCGCTGATTACGAATTTGATGTTAGATTTTCAAAATTCAAAATGAAAAATCTAATACAAACAACTATTCTGTCTGCGAGGGCGTGTAAAAAATTCATATCCCTAAAGGAAACTAAATTTCGCAGATTTATAAGAAGATAAATTTTGTAAATTGGATTTTAAGAAATGAAAAATTGATTCTAGGTACCACTTCAATACCGACGCTTATTGGGAATGCATAATTCGCGTGAAAACTGGTCCAGAGAATCATCAGTCGGGAACTTGTAAAATGGGATCGGCTAGTGACCCAGAATCTGTGGTCAACTCGCAGCTTCAAGTTCACGGAATCTCGAATCTTCGCGTTGCTGACGCGTCTGTTTTTCCAATTCTACCGAATGCAAATCCAATAGCGCCTATTGTCATGGTTGCGGAAAAAGCTGCCGACTTAATTCGATACACATGGCTACGAAGTGGTAAAAGAAGAAAATAAAATTACATTCAATTTAGAAAAATTATATTTTCATTATTCGTTAAGTAGCAATTTTTGTAATAAAGTTTTTCTATATAAAAAAAAAAGTTTCGTTCGTTTAATTGCAAATTATATTCAAAAAGTATTTACCTACTTCTAGAATTTTTTAGACCTTTTTTCTTTTAGTAAGAAAATTATTCTATTTTTCTTTTTTTACTTTATTTTAATTTTTTTAATTTTTTTATTTCAATTCCGATTCTCATTATTATTTTTAATTAAAAACAGATGAAATATTCTTTTGTTTTGAAATTAAACTATAATGGTAAAAAAACCAATTTGGAAGAGAGAAGAAGGTTATTTAATTAAAAATAAATTTGTTAAATTAAGAAAGAAAATATTACTTTAAAAATAAAATGTATACTTATGAGAATTCTATTTTCAACTGAAACTTGAATATCACACAACAATAGATAATCTTTATTAGCATTTCAAAAAGTACATTGTTGACTTTGCCCTCATGGAAATATATATCTAAGGATCATGGGAGAGATGTTTTTTGAAAAATGAAATTATTTTTGAATATCCTACTATTATTACAAAAATAATAAAGTAAAATTAAAAATTTTAAAACAAACTTGTCATTTCAACATACTTATTAGTATATCAATACTAAAAAAAAAATTTGATTATAAAAATCGATTGCTTTTTTATTATCAAATAAATATTTACTTGAATCAAATAATTTTTATTTAAAATCAATTAAATTTTTATTTGTTATTATTTTATTATTATTTTTTTTTACTTTTTTTTCATTTTTATTTTTACTTTTATTATTATTTTTTTTATTTTTATTATTTTTTTTATTATTTTTATTATTATTTTCATTTTTAAAATACAATTTAATTTTGATTTAAATAAAAATTATTTAAGTGAAATAAATATTTATCTGAATCAAAAGTAAATATTTTTTCAGTGAATTATTAATTTAATTTATTAACGGAACGGGCCCTTTTAATTTTATATTATGAATATAAAAACTCAATTACAATTAACTATAAAAATTTGATCAAAACAGTTTCGCAAGGATTTGTCACGGCAATTTATTTTTTTTCCACATTATATATTAATTTGAATATTTTAATTATACTTTATTAAAAAAAAATTCCCTATTATAAAAACAAAAATAAAAACTAAATTACAACTATTTTTGATCGATTATTTCTTTGCTCTATTGTTTCTCAAGGACGTATAAGAATCTTTGTTTTTTTTTAACGTAAGTCTACAAAAGAACTTTTTTTCGAACTTAATTTATATTCATAGAGAAGGAAAAATAATAGACGTACACTGAAAAAAAAAATTATTTCATTCAAATAACCGATTATTTGGTTATTATCAAATAAATATTTACTTGAATCAAATAGTTTTTATTTGAATCAATTAAATAATATTTGATTTAAATACTGAAATATTTAATTCAAATACAATTTATTTGATTTAAATACAAATTATTTGATTCAAGTAAATATTTATTTGATAATAACCAAATAATCGGTTATTTGAATCAAATAAATTTTTTTTTCAGTGTAATTTTCAAGAACCGAAAATAATGAGAAAAGGTATTTTAAATGATAATCTAATGTTAATACTTAATAGCGCACTTGGCTTTTAAATATAATTAAATGACTGATGTTGATGGAAAAAAAAAATTGGAGAAAAAAAATTTATTTTCTGAAATTAATATACATTGTTGCATAATTGTAAGACTATCGCAGAGTCAATATTATATGGAACAAAATATCATTTAAATGAGAAATTGTAAACCTTATGCTAAGGCAGACGAAAAAAAGTCTCTTTTTTTTGTATCCGAAATAAAGGAGGGATTTTCAATGCAATATCTTTGAATCTCATTCTTCGTCAGACTGCGTTGACGAATAGAACCGAGTTCATGAAGTTCTTCAAATAACTGGAGTCTTTTGAATAAAAGCCAACGAAACAAGGTAAATCGCATTGTTTTTAATTTTTAGTAAATAATTTACAACTTTTTAGGGGAAATTTGGTATTATTTCAGTTTTTTATTCATTTTAATTTTTTTGGGGAAATTTTGTCAATATGCTCAGCTCGGAATTTTGAAGTAATTATTTTATAAATCGATTCACTTATGGAATAAACAATTTTCGTCTCAATTTATTTGTATAATGTCTTTAATATTAATTTGATAATAAAATTATTAAAATTTAATTGTATTCTCTGTCATTTTAATTTTATGGTCAACTTTTTATTTTAAAGTATCCATTTTTTACTCTAATGTTTATATTAAACATAATTTTGAAATTCGATTTTCAAAATAACAAATTACATTACAAACTTTTCTAGTTTAATAATTATTTATTAATACTAATTAATCATTGTGATAAAAAGATAAATCTTTGCCAATACTGAAGAAAATTTCTTCTCAATAATCTTTTAGTTAATTTTAATTAGAATTATTAAATCAATATTTATTTTATATTAAAAATAAAAATTATTTGAGTTAAATCATTTTTGGTCGAGACTAAATAAGTTTCTTTTTTACTAACAATTGAATGTTTTTTACTAATTGTAAGTAGTAATTACTAATTTAGCCACGATTTTGCAAATAATTAGTTATTTTTAACTATTTTTAACTGATTCAAAATTTAAAGAGAATTTATTTTTACAATTATATATATGAAAGAAATAAGTAAATTAGGAATTAAATTCATATAAAAATTAAAGCAAAAGTGTCAAGTGGCATTTTTTTTGCAAACAAAAATAATAAAAATTCATGTCATTAGCAATAATTAACGTAGTAATATGCAATAATAATCGTAAAAGAAATTAAATAATTTTAGAATAGTGAAAGATAGCAAAAATAAAATTACCATATTGTAAAGACTATGTATAGTGATTAGATTAATAAAAAATGGAATATTCATGTTTTAATGATTTCTACGATCTAAGCTGTTCAATTTTTTAAAATAATTTTTTACTTTACCTTATAAAACAGATTCAAAGTAATTGGAAAAAATTATTTGATGTATAATAAAATCAGCTATTGGACTATTATTAGATATTTGTTTACTTAAAATATAAAAAAAAATTTAATACTTGAATTAATTATTTTATATATCCAGGATACATTTTTTTTTTACTATATAATTAGTATTTTTATTAGATATCTCCATATTTATCCAATGATGAAACTAATTATTATTTTCATACAAAAGTAATTAATATTTTCTTTTATTAGGTAATATTTATTAATTTGCAATTTATTAATTATTGCAAAAGTCCTTTGAGAATTTTTTAATCTATTTCTATACAATTCAATTTTACAAAATTTCGATTATTAGGAAATCTTTCAATTAAGTATTTAAAAAAAAACTTGAAATAATTTTTTAAAAATTCAAATAACCTTTTTTAAAAAAAGTAATTCTACAGAATTATCAATTGAAAGTAATGACAAATTTAAATTTTAAAAGATTTTAATTTAAAACTTTTTTCAAATTCAATTATTGCAAAATTTAATTCTCATAATGATCTTTATCAATAAATTTTTTAAATAATTGTTTTCTTGGGAAGAATTTTATGAAAATTTAAAAAAATAATTGAATTATGTAAATAAAATGTAATTAAAATTGTATTTTAAATAATTGTTTTCTTATGAAAAATTGTATTAAAATAGTAAATATAGTTTATAAAAATTATTTTGAAGAATTGAATTTTGAAGATAAAATTTATTTCTTATACAGACAATTGTAAAACTTGAACCAGAATAATTCTAAAAATTTTTTTGAAAATAATTAAATTCTTGTGAAGAAATTTATATAAAATTTGTAAATAGCTGAATTCCTGTAAATTTGTATTAGGTATTTATTAAAATAATTTAATTTTTTGCTTAAAATTTTAACAAAATCTTGTTTTAACTAATTGACTTCCCTTGAAAAATTTTATTAAAATAGTAAATATTGAAAATCATCAATTCTTGTGATAAATGTTGTTATTTATGAAAATAATTGAATTATTGCGAAAAATTTTATTAAAATGCCTGAAAATAATTCAACTGTACGGAATAATTTTATTATTTTTCAATATAACTGAATTCTTTCGAAGAATTATTTATGTAAATAATTAAATTTTTCAAAATAATTTTTTTTAATAATTAATTTTTTCGTGGAATTGACATTTAATTTTTAAGAATAATAACATTTTTTCAGCAATTCCTGTATAATTGTATTGAAAATATTAAAAATCTTGCGATGAATTTTATTATTATTTATGAAAATAGTTGAATTATTGCGAAAAGTTTTATTAATTAAAATGTTTAAAAAGAATTGAATTACTGTGAAAAATTTTGTTATTTTTGAAAATAAGTGAATTCTTCAAAAAATTTGATTAATATTGTTTTGAATGTATTTAATTTTGTTGAAATATAAAAAATATAATTGAATTCTTGTGGAAAACTTTATTTATGAAAATAATTGAATTCGACCAAAACTTCAATATTTTTCTTTTTTTTTGTTTGGAAAAAGTCCACTAAAAAAAAGAATTTTTTGGAAAAAAATGACCATTGGAAAAGTAATATTTTTGTGAAATTTGGTATTAGCACTTTTGACTCCCTGCCGAGTTTTTCGATTAATTAATTTTAAAACAGTATTAAAAATAATTTAAATTCTTCGATGATGAGTTTTATTATTCATGAAAATAATTGAATTCTTGCTTAAAATTTTACTAAATTAAAAAAAATTATGTTTCCATGAAAAAATGTTATTATTGAAAGTATAATTGAACCACAGTGAAGAATTGTATAAAAATTGTGTTAAATAATTGATTTTTTTAAATTTATTTGAATATGCTATTCTAAATTAATTGAAAATAATTGAATTTCAACAATAATTCTTGGAAATTATTTTTTTTCCCTGTAATTTAATGAAAATCTCTGACTTTTTCCTATGAGCAATTCAACTCTTTCTGATTTTTCCCTGAATTCTCCACACTGAAAAAAAAAATTTATTTGATTCAAATAACCGATTATTTGACTATTATCAAATAAGTATTTTCTTGAATCTAATAATTTTAATTTGAATCAATTAAATAATATTTGCTTCAAATACTGAAATATTTAACTCAAATATAATTTATTTGCTTCAAATACTGAAATATTTGACTCAAATATAATTTATTTGATTCGAATGAAAATTATTTGATTCAAGTAAATATTTATTTGATAATAATTATTTACTATTGTTTTTATTATTTATTTTAATCAAATAAATTCTTTTTTCAGTGCAACCTGTTGCAACCTTAAAAATAGTAGAACTCGATTTTTTTTTGCAAAAAAATAAATATTCATAATTAAAAATAATGTTTTCGATTTTAAACTTTTCAGAAAGGAAAAATGGAGGCTTGCATAGGCCAAAGTTGCGCCCTGGCATCAAGTGGAACCCCAACAGGCCTACTATTCATTGAATTAGTGCGAACCCTTTTAGGCGCACAATGTGCCCTAAACAACGACAATATTTATCCCCCCGACCGAACATCCGAATTAATTGATGAAAATTTAGAATTCGATTTTGTGATCGTCGGCGGTGGAACAGCGGGTTCCGTTCTCGCGAGTCGCCTCTCTGAAGTGAGTAACTGGAGGATCCTCCTCATCGAGGAGGGGAAAAATCCTTCGGTGAAGAGTCGAATTCCGTCGATGCTCCTCTCACTGCAGCACAGCGAGGAGGACTACAAATATGAATTGGAGCCAAATGAAAATTATTGCCAAGGAATGAAAGGCAAAGTGTGCCACTGGTCGAAAGGCAAGGCACTCGGCGGCAGTTCCGTGACCAATGCAATGCTTCATGTCCATGGCAATGATCGCGATTACGATCAATGGGCAAAAATGGGAAACAACGGCTGGAGTTACGAGCAAGTTTTACCCTATTTCCGAAAGTCCGAAAGTTATAATCCCGAATTTGCGGCTCGATTAGGCAGCAAATATTTCGGAACAAATGGTCCCTTGCCCATTCGAAAGTTCAATCACTCCTCGAGTTCCATGTCCGATCTTTTAATACAGGTAATTGCGAGTGTATACATACATTTTTTGTTCCGGAAAGTTATGAAAGAGAATAGAAATACCAAACGCATGATGGGAAATAGTTTTAAAAAAACATTTTTAAACACTTTTTTTCAACTCCTTGATTTATATCACCGTTTATGGAAATTTAGAATTTAGAATTTCGATGCAGATTGGTGAAGGCAATTTAGTAAAATGGGGCAATTTTTTCCCTATAGGAAAAAAATCAAGAATAACTTTACTTTTTTAAGCAGGATTCTATGGAAAGTTTGTTACATTTTATAAAATTGCTCTGTCCAAAATCATAAGAAAAAAAATCTTTCTTTTGCACTGAAAAAAAATTTATTTCATTTACTCTTCAAATAATAATTAATTGACTTATTACTTCTATTAATTTTGTCCAAATGACTTCTATAAGATCTTATTCTTTTCAACATTTTATCGTCTTTCAAAATATAAACCAAAAAAGTTTTTAGTTTTTATGAATTTTATGTTAAACAATTTTTTTTCTTTCCTTTAAAAATGGGTGGACTGACAATTTCGGACGATACTGTACCATTTAATTGACTACAATACATATTAAAATTTGGTTCAAGTAAATATTCAATTGATAATATGAATATTGTTCTAAATATAAATCGATTATTATTTGAAGCAAATAATTTTTTTTCAGTGTAGAAGAGCTACAAATTTTCTTACACAGTTGCAGTCAAAATTTTATTTTTTCTTCAAATTAAAATTATATTAAAATTTTTTCGAGTCATGAATCAAAAAAATTAATTACTAATTAAAAAATTTCGAATTTTTTAATTTATGTTTATTATTTTTGTTGCAATTAGTGCATTTTTCAAAAATATTTCTAATAACAAATCTTTCTTTCATTTGATCCTTAAACACTTGTGGATCAAAGAAAAAATTTTCTAACACATGTGTCAATGTTTTTAATTGTAAAATTATTATTTACAATTTTATGATTATAAAATCCTTATTGTAACTTTACAAAAATTATTTTCATGATTTCAATTCAACTATTTTTTGGAATTTTTGATTAAAAGTTTTTTCTAAATCAATTATTTTATACAATTTCCTTTTGAGAATTCAATTATTCAAAAGAATAGAAATAAATTTCACGTAAAATAATTCTGAAATCTATATAATATACCAGATCAATTTTACGGGATTTCGATTATTCGAAAAATTCTTTCAAGGAAATATATTAAAAAGTATTTAACCAATTTAAAAAAAATTTTCAAAATTTAATTTCTTGTAAATTTTTAATAAAAGTTTTATTGAAATTGAAATGTAAAAAAACTTTAATTTAAAGACTTTTGAATTTCAATTAATTATACATTATTTTATAACTTCAAAGTAAAATTTTCCTTGTTAAAAATTTAAAAATAATAATTTGTAGGTTTATCAAAACATTAAAATATTAAACATACAATTTTTTTGAAGACACATTTTTAAGAAAACAATTTTTAAATTTGCAATTAAAATTATGCAAAGAATTAATAAGTTTTTGAAAATCATACAAACATTTTTAATTAAAAACTTCACTTATTTACGAAAAATTGCATTGCAATGTATAAATTATTCTTCAAAAGTTGGATTATTTTTCCAAATTTCAATTATTTTGAAATGATTCTTTAAAATTTCAATTATTTTGTAAAGATTTTTGCAAATTTCAATTAGTTCTAAAAGATTTTGCCAAATCCCAATTATTTGCGTGTATAATTTGTAAAACTGTTATTATCTTTCAAAAATAATTCAAAAATATTCTTAAAAAATTAATTGTTGAGAATTTCATTGTTATAATTTTTCAAAAATATTTTACCTAAATAACTAAAAAACTATAGAAAGTTGTAGTTATTGTAAAAAAATTGAATTTTTGTATGAAAATAATTGAATTCTCGAAGGACTTAAGAAAAAATTATTAAAAATAATGTAGGAAAAATTTTCATCAAATTTTAGATAAAAATTGTTAATAATAATAATTGGTAAGTTTTTGTTGAAGAGTTCACTGCAAAAAGAAGTATCTTAATTTAAGATGTTTTGGTAGTCATTTCTAAGATGTTTTGGTAGACACTTTTCAGTTACTTGAAACATCTTAATTTAAGATGTTAAAATTATCTTCGTACACATTTTCTGTGATATTTTTGGGGCAAAAAGTTTTGAGGTTAACTATGGGCTCTTATGGAAAACACTTTATGTATCTTAATTTTTAGTAACTTACACTTATGGCGCATCTTACGATTCTCAAGTAACTTATCGCTAAACATCTTATTGCAACAGAAACATCTTAATTTAAGATACTTTAAAGAACTTACAAAAGTATCTTACTTTTTTAAGATGGAAGAAATATCTTTATTACTACTAAAACGTATAAAGCATCTTAAATATCAGTAAGACGCTTTAGAAAACATCTTATTTTAAGATGTAAGACACCATTTTGCCATCTTACATCTTATTTTAAGATATCAAAAAAGACACCTATTTTTGCAGTGTTGTAGTTATAATTTGAAGAAATCATAAAATTTCTAGTAGTTTTCTTAAAATAAATGTTTCTCGCTGACTTTGTATGTAGCAGCAACTTACAAACTTATCGGAAAATTTTTTCTCTCCCTACAAGGTAGAAATGAAAAATAATTTCGAAAATTCCATTTTCAGGCCGGAAATGATTTGGGAATTCCAGAACTAGAATCATTCAACGCAAAAGATTACATTGGTTTTGGAAAATCAGACGGAACATTGAACAATGGTTTGCGAGTAAATGCAGCTGAGGCATTCCTTGCTCCAGCGAAGGATAGAGAGAATTTATTCGTTATCACATCGGCAACGGGACAAAAAATTACAATGTCTGGCAAAAAGGCAGTTGGTGTTCGTGTCAAATTGAGCGACGATCGTGTCATCGACGTGAAGGCCTCAAAAGAAGTGATTCTGTCCGCTGGCGCCATTGAGAGTCCAAAATTGCTCATGCTTTCGGGAATAGGTCCCAAGAATCATCTCAAGGAATTTGGAATTTCTGCATTAGTCGATTTGCCAGTGGGACAAAATTTACAGGATCATGCACTGACCACTGGCGTTCAATTTAGCTATGACAACAAATCTTACGCCGGTTGGAAGCCTAGTGATCTGTTGGACTCTGCCTACACATTTTTGGTTCACAAAAAAGGTATGATTTTTGTATTTATCTTTTTTAGTTTGATTTCTTTTATTAACAAAACGTACACTCGGAAAAATCAACTTCAAAAATGGAGTAAATTTAATAATTAACACCCTTTTGGAGATGATTTTTAAGTGGAAAAATTTTACACTCCCAACTCCGTGATCCTTAACTAGTAACATCTTTTTTATTTTGTTTGTAAGTCAGGGAACAACGAAGTTATTTTTTCTCCAGCGTCGTTTAAGTATTTTCGTTAATTTTTCCCCAGGTGAACTCGCAGCAACCGGTGGTATTGACCTTCTAGCCTTCGTCAACGTCGACGATCCCTCCTCAAAATATCCCAACGTCGAATTTCACAACGCCCATTTCCCCCAAGGCTACCTACTGCCACTGCAAATAATGCTCCAAGCATTCGGCACCGAAGAGGAGCTCAACACTCAACTTCTCGAAGCCGCATCGAAAACCGATCTCATCTTCTTCCTGATGACCGTTCTCAATCCAAAAAGCGTCGGCGAAGTGAAATTACGAAGCAACGATCCCAAGGATCGAGTGAAAATAATCGCCAACTACTTGAAGCATCAGGACGACGTGAAGACCCTACTCAAGGGAATAGAGTTCCTTCGCTCACTGATGAAGACAAAAACACTGCAGAATGCCGGCTTCAAGTGGAATAAATTCGACATTCCCGGCTGTCGACACACGAAATACGACTCCGACGATTATTGGAAGTGTAATTTTAAGCACACCTATAATACCGTTTATCATGCAGTGGGAACGGCGAAAATGGGACCCAACAGTGATAAGGAAGCCGTTGTCGACCCTCGGCTCAAGGTTCACGGAATCGAGAGACTTCGCGTCATTGATGCGTCGATAATGCCAAAAATACCGAGCGCAAATGTCAATTCGGCGACGATGATGATTGCCGAGAAGGGGGCCGATATGATCAAGGAGGACTGGCCCGAGAGGGATGAATTGTAAAACCCAATTGTGATAATTAGCTGTAGGTTGAATTTAATTCTATTGTCATTATAAATTATGTTTTTCCGTTCTAATAACTGTTTCGATTACTGTTTAAGTGAACACGGACGTCTTCATTTTGCGTGAATATTAAAATAAAGAATGTGAACCTGTACGAATAGGCGAAAGCGTAAGAAGGATAGAAAGAGACAGCTAGTGTACCTAACGTCCCTCTCTAAAGACGCATGCGCCTGCGCCACGATTTCCAACCAATGAGAGAGCGCGACTATCGCGCATGCGCTAGAAGACAAAGACAAAAGAAGGGACGTTAGATACACTATCTGACTCTTTTTATCCACCTTCTGCACTTTCGGTATTAAAAATTTTAATATTCGCACGAAAATTCCAATAGAAACATTCACACAGACAATAATGGATAAATTATGATATTCTATAATAGTGGATGAAATACTAATTACTAATTGCTAATAATAATAATAATAATAAAAATAGTTATAAAAATATTAATAAAGATCTTTGTACCTACTGTTTATAAGCTAAACGTTGTATCTGTCTCACAGGCAAATGTAAATTTGTCACACATTAATATATTTGTCACACATTAATATTTAGTGGTCGAAATAAAAATTTTATTTCCCCCAAAAACAAAATTTATTTACTTATTTAAAAGAAAATTTTGTTTATATAAATTAATCTACTCTCTCTCTCTGAATCTGAATTGATTGCAATATTCAGTTTTTGATTGAAAAATAAATGGAAATAAAATTGAAACAAATAAAAAGCAGATAGAAATAAATAGAAAGAAGTAAATAAACAGAAATAAATAAAAATAAATAGAAATAAATATGAATGGATAAAAATAAATAAACGAAAATAAACGTAAATAAATAAAAACAAATAGAAATAAATATAAGTAGATAAAAATAAACAAATGGGAATAAATAAAAACAAATAGAAATAAATATGAATGGATAAAAATAAATAAACAAAAATAAATAAAAACAAACAGAAATAAATATAAATAGATAAAAATAAATAAACATAAATAAAAATAAATAAAAATAAATAATAATAAATAGAAATGAATAAAAACAAATAGAAATAAATATGAATGGATAAAAATAAGTAAACATAAATAAATAAAAACAAACAGAAATAAATATAAATAGATTAAAATAAATAAACATAAATAAATAAAAATAAATAATAATAAATAAAAACAAATAGAAATAAATATGAATGGATAAAAATAAATAAACATAAATAAATAAAAATGAAAGAAAAAAATAAAAATAGATAGAAGAAATATAAATAAAAATAGATAAAAATAAATAAGTAGATACAATTATATTTACAATAATTAAAATTTACCACAATATTAAAATATTGCTGGACACCATAAATTTAATCGCAATAAAAATTAACATTTAAAAATTACTTCCACATTATTTTGGCTAAAATAGTAACCAAGTTTTGAAGTCCACAACCTTGTTCAGCGAAAAAACTTTATTCATTTAGTAAATTAATTAAAAACGATGCTGAAGTATTGACAAAAAAATTTTTTTAAATAAAAGATTAATGTTTATATTTTGATAATAATTATTTTGAAATTAAATATTAAATTAAAAATAATATTTAGATGCATTAAATAAATTTTTTTCGTTGAAAAAAAAATACCATAATTAAAATGTAATTAAAAAAGTTTCGAGTAAAAGTATTGGCAAATTGAGACGGAAATTGATATTGAAGAGACTACTATATACTCTTTATTCTATAAGGTTGAATAATTTCGATATCCGCGTGAAATTCTGGCGAAAGAACAAATTGTCGAAAGTAATAAATAAATCAAGAGAGAGAGAGACAGGAATCTAAAAAAACATTGAAAACGCAGAAATCAAGTCAAATGGAAAGCGGAGCAAGAAGGACCGTAAAAATAGTTAAGTAATTTGTATATATAGCAACGAGTCGCACACTTCTTTTTCTACACATTGATTATTACAATTAATTTCTGTATTCTGCGAAAGGAGACAAAAATTTCATTGCAAAATCTAAATGTTATTTATTGAATTATTTTTATCTTTTGATTCGAATATTTTGAATATTTGAATATTTGAATATTTTTTTTAAATTTCAAAAGAAGAATATTTACATTTATCGTATACGTAAATAATATTTTAGTTACGAAAATTCAAAAAATTGGTTTTTGCTCTCTAAATTTTAATTAGTAAAAAGGTTTACTAATTTTACATTGTGACTGACTTTTTGCTCTTTAATTAGTAAAATTCACTAATAAATATAGTAATTTCTACTAATTTAATAGTAAAATTTACTAATTCAAAAGCAAAAAGTCCGTTACTAATTCAAATTAGTAAGCATTTTTACTAATACAAATTTAGAGAGTGTGCAATTTTTTTTGTTCTTTAAAATTCCAACGTTGAAATTAATATATTTTTGATTCTCTTAATTTGTATTTTTTTGCAAAATTTTTCTTTACATAAAATACAAAGTAAAGGAAATGTGAAGAATTTCTTTTTTTAATTTTTATATTATAAATTTATTTTTCTTTTACCTTTTCTTGAAAATTTTGTTGATAATCAAAGAAGATTTTTTACCAATCAGTAATTTTGCCAGTCTTACCTGTAACACAATAAAAACAAAAATGAATTTTTTACTCACAAGAAGAAAAACAAATTAATTATTATAAATCAAACATTTAATAAAATAAAAATTACACAGAATTAAATCAAATTATAATATTTATATCATATTTTTTAAGCTCCTTGAACTTAGCCTCAACGTTAAGCGTCGAAAAACGTTATTTTTTCCCACAAAAAATGTAATTTTACCTTTTATTATGAATTTTCTGGTTAAAATTATTTAAAGAGTATTTAATATAAGATAAATAATTTATATTTATATAAATTATAAATAATAAATTATAAATATATTAAATATTAAATTATAAATAATAAATTATAAATATATTAAATATTAAATTATAAATAATATATTATAAATATTAAATAAATAATTTATGTAAACAATTTACAAGAAATAATTTAATATAAAAATAAATAAATATAGAAAAAATGCGTTTTTTTTAATTCTTATCATATAGACAGAAAAAGTATTTTTTTTTAATAAAAAAAAGTTACAAGAAAAAAAATCGGACAATTTATTATTCCAACTTGTTCACATTTGGAAAGACAAACAAGTGAACCTTGCAAATCGTGATATCGTGAACGAACAGTGCTCTGAAAGAGTGACTTTTATCGGCCTGCCCAATCTGCAAAGTTGCATTCGCCTACCAACAGTCTCTATCGAACCATTCAGATCGGAAAGTGTCTCATTGTTAGAGTCAACAAATCAACTATTATTTTATAAAACGTTTTGCCCACTCGTTTAGTTCCATAAACAATAGACTCAATTTTTACCATTCTTAATTTTATTAACAAAAAGAAAGTAAAATTAAAAAAAAATGTAATACCAACTTTTTCAATTGTACAAAAAATTCAAACTAATTTTTCTTTTAATTTCAGAAAACTTCCGGTCTGTTTTCGTTTTTTTTCTTAAATTTTACTTTACACCCTTTCTACAAATTTTTAAAACATTTCGCAATTATTAACACGTTTTTCACAAATTTTCGAAACATTTTGCAATTATTGTCACATTTTTTTATAAATTTTGAAACATTTTGCAAAATTGTTTATATCCGTTTTCCAAATTTCGATGAATTGTGCTACTCAACTTTTTGCTCTAAATTTTAAGTGTTGCAAATTAAATTATAATAAATAAAATAATACTAAAGACAATTTTCTTTTTCCCAAATTTCAATAAAGTTTGCTAATCAACTTTCTGTTCTAAATTTTGAGTGTTGCAAATTAAATTACAATCAATAAAATTAATCTAATGACAATTTCTTTTTATTCAGTAAAGAAAAAAATGAGTGGAAGTTTCAATTCAAATTGTGCTCTTCAAGATGAATTTTAGTGTCAAAAGTACGTGAATATTACCAAAAAAAGAAAGAAAATAATAAATTGAATTTTGTGAATTTTTTCTAAAAAGCATTTTGCTACTAAAATAATTGTAATTAATATAAAAATAATATAGTACAAAAAAACAAAAGGCCATCAGAACAATGATGTAACAATTAATTATACTTTTATTAATTTTGAAAACTTAGTTGAAAAATAATAATATAAACGAACTTATCCCTCGGTTGTCAAATTAATTAAAGGAATTGAAAATTTAAAATGAATTAAATAAATTAAAACATTAAAAATTAATCAAATTAAACTAAAAACATTAAAATTTATTAAATTCAAACTAAAACAGTAAAATTAATTAAATTCAAACTAAAACATTTAAATTTATTAAATGAAACTAAACCATTGAAATTAATTTAATTAAAAATATAAAGTAAATATAAAATATAAAGTAAATATAAAGTATAAATTTAAATAAAAAAATTACATTAAAATAATTAATTAATTAAATTACATATATTTAATTCTCTAAAAAAATTGTTAAAAAATAAAATAAGAATAACTGCAAAGTGACTAATAACAAGAAATATAAAAAATGTTCAAACAATAAAAGTAATAATTAATAATTCTGGAAAATTGATAATTAATTAGAAGTGAATAACTCAAAAGTGACTAACAATAAGAAATAAAAAACAGGTTCAAAAAATAAACATGAAAGTTAATAGTTAATAATTAATAATGAAAAATAACTTAAAAATGAACTGATGACAAGAAATAAAAAAACAGATGCAAAAAAATAAACAGAACTATTAATAGTTGACAATTATTATTATTAAAAAATATATTAATTAATAATAATAAAAATAACTAAAGAAAATTATTGTAGTATAAAAAAAGTTCTAAGAAAGATACAGAACAATTAATAAATTTAAAAATTGATAATTAATAATAAAGAATATCTAAAAAGAAACAATTAAGAAGAAATAAAAAGAAAAGTGTGAAAAATAAAGCGAATAATTAATGGTTACTAATAAAAAAAACCGGTACAAAAAAATAAAGAGGATAATTAATAGTTATTGTTATTAGTAACTATTAATAAGAATAAATAAAAAAGAATACAAAAAAGGAAGAGGACAATTAATAGTTATTGTTATTAGTAACTATTAATAAGAATAAATAAAAAAGAATACAAAAAAGGAAGAGGACAATTAATAGTTTCTGATAAATAATAGTTAATAGTTAATAATAATTAATAATTATATTAATAATTATATTAATAATAATATAATAATAATTAATAATTATATTAACAATAATATAACAAAAATAATAATTAAAATAGAAATAATAATTAACAATAATACCCAATGGAATAAATAACTAAGTGACACTTGTCAGAACGCATAATATGTCGTGGGTACCAGGAAACTTGGCGCAATATTGCACCGTTCACTCGCAAGTGACAGCATGTCAACCAGCGACATATTTATTTCTAACATTCATCGCTCGTCTCCTTGGCTACTCGCAGGACGGAAATAATTACAGTTCAGCAAAACCCAACTATCCCCAATCGCACACAATAAATCCCTTCACTCTCAACAACAATCTCTACAATCATAATCCTCAAAATTACGAATACCACTTCACCGAAACTCATCCACTGGATCGAGTCGGTGCCCAACATGCAAACCCTCAGCCCTACTTTATTCCACCCGGAATCTACAACAGAGTGCAAGGAAGAACAAATTATCTAATCCAAAAATCGCCGAAAACAAACATCTACCAACTTTTCGAATCAAAAAAATCCTACCTGACACCAAAGAATGTCGTCTACAAAATTCCAAGACAATCGACACCGAATTATGAGATTTTTCTTCCCAGACAGACAAAGAAGGTGAGGATTCATTCGGGGGATTTTTCCCGGGGCAGGAGTAGTGGTTTTTTGGATTTTTTCCCATTTTTGAAGCAGCTGGAGGAGAGTTTGCCATTGCAGTACTATAAATTCTTTCCCGAGGATTTGGAGTCGAGGGAAGTGGGAACGAAGTTGAGGAACAGGGAAAAGAGGTTTAATATTGGGTCTGATGATTTTTGGGGAAGAAATAGTGACGACGGGGTTGCAAGAGTCGAACCCTATTTATCGAGTTATGAAGATGGGGATTTTTGGTCCAGAAGGAATCTGCAAGAGGAAGAGGAATCTGTAGCTCGAGCCATTTTTCCCGAACCCTCTGGATTTAGGGTTCAGGAGTATGATTTCATTATTGTTGGGGCCGGATCTGCGGGCTGTGTTCTCGCTAATCGACTGTCCGAGATTCATCACTGGCGGGTAATAAATAAAAAATAACCAAAAAATAATAACAACAAAAATAACAATGAAATAATAAAAAGAAAAAATGTTCTTCTTCTATTCAAATTGAATAAATAAAATAATAAAAAAACAAATCGAAGTCCATAACGTTGATTAACGAAAACAAATTGTTCACTAAGTGAATTAATTAAAAATAATGCATTAATATTGACACAAAAATATTTAAACAAAAAGATTGAAGTTAGTTTTTTTTGATAAAAATTGTTGTACAATAAAATATTGAATCAAAAATAATATTTTATTTCATTAAACAAATCTTTTTCGTTGATAAACGTTGTGGACTTCAACTTCGTAAAAAAAATAACAAAGAGAAAAAAAAATTCTTCTTTGATTCAAATTGATAATTAGGAAACAGTTTTTCAAATAATATTATTTTTCTTTTTAGTTTTATTATTTTACAATTAGGAACTTTATAAATAATTTTATTCATAGTAACACAAAATATGATAATAGAAACTTAATTTGAAGAAGAAAAAATAATTTTAGTTCATTTGAACACGTTTAGAACTTTTTAGGATCATGAAAAAAATTAATAAACAATAAATAGTAATTTTTCTTTTTAATTTTCAATAGAAAATTTCTTTCGCATTAGAAAATAGTTTAAATTTTCGAGGAAAATTATTTATACTGAAAACTATGGTAATTTTGTTCCTTTTTTTTACTTTAGAAAAAATTATTTTTCCTCTAAAAATACAAATATTTCGGAATATTTTCCAATGAAAAAAATTATTTTGCCTGAAAATTTTGATAATTTTGTTGCTAATTTTTTAGGAAAAATGATTTTTGTTCAAAAGAATATTTATAAAATATTAATAAAAAATATTAAATATTTAAAATTTTGAAAGGAAAATTATGTTTTCTAAGAGAATAGTAATTTTTGGTTTAAGAATTTTAAAGAAAATCATTTTTTCTAACAGAATTTCAAAAAAAAAGTAATTTTTCTTTAAATTCAAAATTATTTTACCATAAAAATTATAATAATATAGATGTTTAATTTTATTGGTCGGAAAAAAATAATATTGCTTAAGATATTATGAAACAAAATTACCATATATTTTACGAAAAATAATTTTTCTCTAAAAATTTGGAAAAAAATTGTTTTATTTTGTTGAGAAACATGATTTTTTCTACCAAAAAAAGTAGAAAATAAAATTCTCATATTTTCCAGGGAAAATTATTTTTCCTAAAAAAATTTGGCAATTGTGTCAAAAAAAATATGATTATTTTGGTCCTTAATGTTTTGGGGGAAAATAATTTTTCCTGAAAAAGTAATAATTCTTCATCTTCTTTCTAAATATAAAATTATATTTTCTAAAAGTCATTGTAATATTGTTGCTCATTTTTATAAGAAAAAATTATTTTCTCTAAAAGAATAGTAATTTTCTTTTCAAACTTCGAAAGAAAATTTTTTATTTTTCCTCAGAATAGTAATTTTTCTTTCTACTATTCTGAGGAAAATTACATGTACTAAAAAAAACGGTAATTCATTTGGGAAAAATAATTTGTAAAGGAAAATTACTACTTTCGTAGCAAAAAAAATTTCATTACTTTAAATTCAATCGAAAAAAATAAACTATCCACTTTACTTCGAGTCAAATAGCATTTAAAGTGAGAGAGAGAACTAAATCCAGAAGATAAATTGAAAAATTCTTTCTTTGTCATTATTGTATATATGTGTTAAAAAATGTAAAGAATCGTTAAATTTCGCAATTGAGCATTTACAGTTTTTTTCTCATTTTCTTTGGTTTATTTATTTATTATTATTATTTTCTTTTTTTTAAAGAAATTTGCGCAAAGACACAGAAATTGTTTTATGTAAGTGTCATTTTCAGTCGTATTCTTTCGACTAAGGTGATATTTAAAAAAAGTCTTTATTGAATAATGATTAAACAATATTATTGTACCATACACGATGCTCTCTATTATTGTATAACAACATTTGCTCATCCAACAGCAATTAGAGGCATTGTAAAAAATTTTATTTCTTTATTTCGAGTCAAAATTAGCAAGGGTTCATCTTAAAAATTGCATCACAGTACTTTCACTTCGTTAAAGAATATGCAAAAAGAAAAAATTATTTTTTCGTATAGAAAACTTTTGGGAAAAATTACTATTCTCTTGGAAATATAATTTTATTCACAAAATTTCAAAGAAAAATTACATTCTATTCGTTTGGTAAAAATAATTTTCTCCAGAAAAATTAAAGGGCAAAATTAACATATTTTTTAGTCAAAATAATTTTCATTAGAAACTTTAGAAGGAAAATCAAATAATTTTTTCGTTGGGAAAATAATGTTAGACAATAAAAATTAAGAAACCAAATTTACGTATTTTTTGTAACTAATAATTTTTTTCAAAAAAAAATTAAACAGTGAAATATTTTATATTGTTCAGCAAAATTATCATTCTTTTTGGAAATAATAATTTTTCTTGAAAAATTTTTAGAAGGAAAATTACTGTTTTCTTATGGCAAATAAATTTCCTTCAAAATTTGGAAAGAAAATTACTGTTTTAAGGGCAGATAATTTTCCTGCAAAATATAGAATGAAAATTAATATTATTTTTAACAAGAAACATTGTTTTCCTACAAAAATAATATAATAAAAATAATATTACTCAAAGTTGTAGAAAAAATAATTTTCTATATTGAAAAATAAAAATAATAATTACCATTCTTTAAGAAAAAAACTATGTTCCCTAAAAAAGTAAAAAACAAAATTACAAAATTTTTTAGTAAAAATAATTTCCTTCTGAAAATTTATAAAGAAAATTAAATTTGTTTAGGAAAAAAAATACTTAGCAATAAAATTAAGGAACACGATTTTCATGTATTTTAAGACAAATAGTTTTCTTCAGAAAATTAGGAAGAAAAATTACTTTTTTTAGGGAAAATAGTTTCTCTTGTCATTTTATTTATTTAAAATGAAAAATTAATTAAATAATTAATTAAAATGAATTTATTTAGAATTAATTAGAAGAAAGAAAATTAATAAATTCTGTCATAATTAGTAATTACTTAATCCTGGAAATCAATATTTATATATACATTCGGGTAAAGAAAAATGTGTAATAGATAAACAAATGTTTTATAAAAAAAAGAATATTGTGGTTTTAGAGGAAATAAGTGCCCTTATAAAAAGAACTTATATATACTGAAATTATTCAAATAATAAGCCATAGCAATACGTAATAATGGGTTCTAAAAGATTTCCGTTATTATTAACAGGCTATAAAATAAAAAAGATAGTAAATTGTAATATGTATTGTATGCCGTAAGATCAATTTGTATAAATATATTTTTTTTTCTCTTCAAACCAGTGCATTTTTTTAACACTGACTTTTGTGAAGTAAAATTCATTTTTTTATTTCAATTAGCAATGGAAAAGTGTTGAGTAATTATATTCGAATGTGAAGAAAATACATTTTTTTTTTCAATACGAGGATAATATTTTTTTCTTCTCTGAAGAATATTTCTAATTACACTATATAGAGAGGTTATAATTATTTTTTTACACCTAATGTGGCAATTAAGGGAATTGTAAATTTTACGTCTGTAATTTTAAGTTGCAAAATTAAGTCACAAAATTAAGTCATTAAACGATTTTAATAACGTTATTGAAATAAGTATTTTATATTTTCTTTCTAAATTTCTTAAGGAAAATTATTATTTTCATCTTAAAGAAATATGATATTTTTGGGAAAAATTATTTTTCCTAAAAGAATAGTAATTTTTCTTTTCAATTTCCAAATGGAAATTTTTTTTTCCTATTAGAAAATATTTTTAGTTTGCAAAGAAAATTATTTGTACTAAAAAATACGGTAATTTTGTTACTTTTCTTAATTTAGAAAAAATTATTTTCCCTTTACAAATACAAATTTTTCGGAATATTTTTTATTGGAAAATTGTTTTGCCTAAAAGTTTTGATTTTTCATTTTTTAGAAAAAAAAACATTTTTGTTTAAAAGAATATTTATTTTGCCTTTCAAATTTTTAAAGGAAAGTTATGTTTCCTAACAGAATAGTAATTTTTGTTTGAAAAATTTTAAGGAAAATTATTTTTCCTCAAAAAAATAGTAATTTTCTTTTTAAATTTTTCAAAAAAATTTATTTTCTCTAAAAGAATAGTAATTTTCCTTTCATACTTCAAGAGGGAAATTGTTTGTACAAAAAAAAATAGTAAATTTGTTACTTAATTAGTTTGAAAAAAATTGTTTTTCTTTAAAAAATAGATAAATTTCTTTTTAATTTTCAATAAAAAAATACAAACAGTAATTTCCATTGCAGATTTTTTGAATAAAATTATTTTTTTAAAAGAATGGTAGTTTATCCAAAAAATTTCCTTCAAATTTTCTGTGTAAAATTTTTTACCCTAAAAGTATAGAAATTTTCTTTACAAATTTTCGAAGGAAATTTTTTTTTCCGTTAAAGAATATTAATTTTTATTTCTCCTTTTCTAAGGAAAATTTTTCTGCTCAAAAAATATGGAATTTCTTTAATTTGAAGTATTTTTAAGTAATTTTAAGTTATTTTAAGTAATTTAAAGTAATTTCAAGTAATTTAAAGTAATTTAAAGTATTTTAAGTAATTGAAAGTAATTTCAAGTAATTTCAAGTATTTTCAAGTAATTTAAAGTAATTTAAAGAAATTTAAATTAATTTAAAGAAATTTAAAGTAATTTAAAGTATTTTCAAGTAATTTCAAGTAATTTAAAGAAATTTGAAGTAATTTAAAGTAATATCAATTAATTTCAAGTAATTTCAAGTAATTGTATGTAATTTAAGTAATTTTATGCAATTTTAAGTAATTTTAAGTAATTTTAAGTAATAAACAAGTGAAATCAAACTGCCAACAATTGGTGAAAATTTAAAAAGAAAAAACCAATTTTTTCTCGTCTTCAACACCTTATATTTGTCTAGATATATTGTGTAAAAAAAGACTAATTTCTCCAATTTGTCTATGGATAATTAATTACGTAAAGCTGATTGCGAAAATATTTATAATTGTCCGCGCGTTAAATTTCGTATATATTGACCTAAAACAAGACCTTTAACTTAAACAGTACAGAACAAACACGTGCAAAAGTATATTTATATAACACTATTTTTTTATGGTCATTTATAAAAAGAGTGATGAATAAAAATTGACTCCACCAGCAAAGAGAATATATATACATAAGCCATAAAGAAAGTGGAACGAAATTTTTTTTTCTCGCTAAATTTTAAACTTTTAACAACGCAATACACGCGTATAAATAATATAATCCCCAGACTTAAAAAAAAATTGAAATTGTTTTATAAATCAGTAGAAATTATTTGCCGAATAATTTCTACTGAATTTATAAAACAATTTCAATTCTCGATTTATATTTTTTTTATTTTCTTCTTTGTTTCCTTAATACGATAATGTAAAAGTAATGCACGAATATACGTGACGTTGGCAGCAGTGTGAAAAATTGCTCGAGCATTAGAGTTGTTTTTCTTCTAATGGTAAAAGTTTGCATTGGGCCCACGTTAGGGAAAAAGCCACGCCCAGAAGGAGAGATAAACGGGGAAAAAATTTTTTTCACGCTACCACTATTGATATAATGTATATGTAAATAAATAAATAATCTCTATTGACTTGAAACCGTTTAGACGACATTCAAACTATTGCCCCACCTTTTTGCCATTTCTACCCCAAGTTTGCACATTCTATTAGTCCTTTCAGAGCGTTTCCTATTCTGAAGGCTGAAACTCTTAACATTCACCGTATATATAAAACAAAAGATCATTTGCATTATTTAACAAAAAACAGTTCTTTCTTTCTTTTTTTGCTACTAAACTTTTCAATTGATCAATTTTCATTCAATTATAATTTGTGAGCAAAGAATAATTCATTCAGTGACTGGAAGGAAAAAAGTTTTTAATAACGAAACAGTATTACGATGATTTTTAGGAAAAATAATTTTCCAGTGAAAAAAAATTACTATTTTTAAGGAAAAATAATTTTTCAATTCGCAAAATTACTATTCTGTTAGGAAAAATCGTTTTTCAATTTGCAAAATTACTCTTCTGTTAGGAAAAATAATCTTATAAAAATTTGAAAGAAACTATTTTTTTTAAACAAAAATGATTTTTCCTAAAAAAGGATCAACAATATTAACAAAATTACAAGGAAAAATTCCTCAGAAAATCATAAAGAATAATTACTATTTTTTTTTGAGGAAAATTAAATTTCCTCAGAAAAATTACTATTTTTTTTGAGGAAAACTAAATTCCCTCTAAAAGTTTGGAAGGAATAGGAATAAATTTTTATTTCACGCATTATTAAAATAAATACTAACAAGTAATGCAATTATTTTAACGCATATTGTTAACATAAATACTATAACAAGTAATAAACATTATAATAATTGTGTACACAGTATAAAAAATAATTCCAATAATAATATTGAGAATAAAATAAACTTTTTTTAACAATTGCTAAATTGATTATTAATTTTATCGCAAAAGAACCGTGACTCTTGAGGCAATTTTGTTTGTTATTACCATAAAATAAACAGATAGTTATGGCAATTATTTCGATTGTTATCAAAATTTACGAGAAAACCACAAGGTAATAATAATTTAATCACAACAACAGACGAAAGTCAATGATGCTGAAATTGTCCAGAATCAATTGAAATTTAACTGCATCGCGCGAATAATATACTCTGCTAAGTACAACTAATTAAAAAGTTTATCTGACGAAGAGACAAACGATTTTTGCCACATAAAAAAAATATCTTTCCTGGAGAAATAAATTTTATCACTCGGGCTTCAAATGAAAATTAAAATTAAGAGAGTAGAAATCAAATTTAGAAGAAAAAAAAAGTAAAACAAAAAAATTAAAACAATTGAAAAAATTAATACAATAGAATAAATATTAAAACAATATGTTCCTAAAGTTTCGAAAGTTCAAATGAACGACAATATTTTTGTTACTTCTTCTAATTTGTATTTCTTTACAAAAAAAATTATTTTTAGATTGAAGTAAATTAATTCTAAACTAAATATTATTTAATTTCAATTATTTTCCTTTTTTGGAGAGTAATTTTCAAAAAGACATAAGGTGAAAAAAAATTTCGTTCATTTCGACGTTTGAAACTTTAGCCACATAAAACGATTGAAATAAAAAAATAAATTTATCAAGTTATTCATTTGTTTATTTATTCGAATCACTGTTAACTTAAAAGCATCAAATTGCAACAAATTAATACCAAAAATGCGGATGAAATAAAAAATTGATCCAAATTTTTGGTCACCAATTTGATTCACTTTAGTATTAATTTTATAGATTCAAGAGAGACGTGATAAATTTAAGTCTGATTAATTATTTAATTGTATGTTTAATTAATTTTAAAGGAAGATTTTTTCCTTATTTTTTTAAGGTTACCATATTTTTCTTTTATTGTTGATTAAAATAATTTACTTTTTGAATTTCTTTTAGGTACTTCTACTAGAAGCTGGAATCGAAGAGCCAAAAGTAGCGGATGTTCCGTCTTTTGCCGGATTACTTCAAGGAAGCAATATTGACTGGATGTACCGCACACAGCCAGAGAAAAAATCATGTCGCTCACGAATAAACGGAGGTTGCAATTGGGCCCGAGGAAAAGTAAACTGAACCAATTAAAATTTATTACCCATTTTGCTTAAATTTTACTTTTTATTCCATTCCTTTTTTGTGGTTTTCAAAATTTGTTGCCCATTTTGCTTAAATTTTAATTCTTTTACCCAATTATTTAACTACCATTGCTCAAATTTCGCAGGTAATGGGAGGATCAAGTACACTGAACTACATGATATACATTAGAGGCAATTCTGAGGACTATGACACGTGGGCCAGTCTCGGAAATCCAGGTTGGAGTTACAAGGATGTACTTTATTACTTCAAAAAATCGGAGGACAATGAAGACGAAGAAGTATGAATAACTTTGCAGTTAATTTTTATCAAATGATGATGCTTTGTGTAGTGAGAAAAGTTTGCCACGAATGCTGCTTTGAACATGTTACAGATTTTGTATCCAAATCTTGTCAGGCTCAACATTATTAGAGATGTTGTAAAAACCTTCCTAACAACCTTTCTAAACATTTATAACAGTTGTTAGAAAGTTTTAGGTTACTGCTAATGATGCTAGAAAAGTTTTACAAAATCTGTAATGATGTTACAGATTACAGATGTTGTACTAGCAACCAATGATGCTAGAAAAGTTTAGGTACAAAATCTTTTAATGGTGTTACGGATTACAGATGTTGTATCTGAATTTTCCTAGCAACTAATGATGGTAGGAAAGTTTAGGTACAAAATCTGTAATGGTGTTACGGATTACAGATGTTGTACTAGCAACTAATGATGCTAGAAAAGTTTTACAAAATCTTTTAATGATGTTACGGAATACAGATATTGTATCTGAACCTTCCTAGCAACTAATGATGGTAGGAATGTTTAGGTGCAAAATCTGTAATGATGTTACGGATTACAGATGTTGTATCTGAACCTTCCTAGCAACTAATGATGGTAGGAATGTTTAGGTGCAAAATCTGTAATGATGTTATGGATTACAGATGTTGTATTTAAACCTTCATATAGCAACTAATGATGGTTGGAATATTTAGGTACAAAATCTGTGTATTTTAACAAACAGTTAAGCTCAGCATCATTACAGATTTTGTACCTGAACCTGAGCCAAACTTCTCTCAGTCTACAAACATTTCCACCAACACCCACTTTTCAAAAATCAAACCAAAAATAAAACCCCATTTCCAGATCGTCCAGAAGAATCCCCACTATCACGGAACAGGCGGCTACCAAACAGTCGAATGGTTCCCCTACACAGACCCCAACAACCAAATTCTCATCAAAGCCTGGGAGGAAATCGGCTACAACAACATTGACGCCAACGCCGCAAATCAACTCGGCGTTCTAAAACTGCAAAGCACATCAATTCACGGTCTCCGGCAAAGTACAAACGGCGCCTTCATTCGCCCAATAAGAAAAAAACGCCCCAACCTAATTATCAAAACCCAAGCGCACGTGACCCGAGTGATAATCGATCCAAAAACAAAAGCAGCCACAGGTGTCGAGTACATGGACACAGTGACTGGCTTCACCAAAGTCGCCATGGCACAAAAAGAAGTCATCCTATCAGCCGGTAGTATAAATTCACCAAAAATCCTCAAACTCTCAGGTGTTGGGCCAGCAGACGAACTCAAGAAACACGACATCAGTGTCATTTACGACTCACCAGTTGGCTACAATCTCCAGGATCATGTCACAATGGACGGATTGGTGATCGACATAAACAATCGATCAATGACCAATCAGGAGCAAATGAAGAACGATGTTTATGAATTCCTAGAGACTCACAATGGTCCCCTAGCGTCTACAGCCGCAGCACAAGTCGGTGCATTCGTTCAGACGAAATACGAAATAAGTTTCAAGGCACCGGACATTCAGTATACTTTTGATGGTAACAATATTCGTGATTTCCTGTCCAATGACATGGCTGCGGAGATAAAAGCCGCTCCCCTCGCCTATTATGACTCGATAAATGTGAAACCAATTTTACTCTATCCGAGAAGTCGGGGATTTATTCTGTTGAATAATACGGATCCCGTTTGGGGTCCGCCGCTCATCTATCCGCGACATTACACGGAAATGCCCGATTTGAATATTATGATTGAGGGAATTCGAATAGCGCAACGATTGTTCAAGACGAATGTGTTTTTCGAGCATGGATGGCGAATGATTGACGTCCCTCTGACACCGTGTCGACAGCATACTTTCGACAGTGACGACTATTGGGGTTGTATTTTGATGGAGTACACGGCGACGATATTCCATCCGACGAGTACTTGTAAAATGGGTCCCAAGGAGGATCCGGAAGCTGTTGTCGATCCAAGATTGAGGGTTTATGGTGTGAGTCGACTTCGAGTTGTCGATGCTTCGATTATGCCGATAATTGTTCGGGGAAATACGAATGCACCGACGATTATGATCGCTGAGAAGGCGAGCGATATGATTAAGGAAGACTGGCATGGTAGTTGATGACAGATTGATTAGAGAAATTCGAACGTTAATAATTTAAGGAAAAAACGAAATGTTCATGGATGATGATTATCGTAGAGAATAAGAAAAGTCGATGCTAACAATTAGGGGACTTTAGAAGTTATGTTAGTCTGTGTTTTCTACCAGTGGAGGCGCAATTCTTCTTTGTTTGCGTCATCTAACGTCCCCACACACTAAACTGTTTTATGACTAAAAGAACCAAAATCTACAATTTCTCGATGTTTCTCAACTTAACGTTAACGCTTAGCGTCAAAAGACGTTTTCTTCGCAAAAAATGAAAAGAAAATATTTATCTCTTATTTAAATTTTTCTATCTTCTAGGCTCCTACAGTTATTTTGTAACTGTACAGAAAAAAATTGTTTGTGTACCAAAAAAATCGTTTTAAAAAGAGAAAAAAGGCATTTGCAACCAACGTTTCAAAAAAATTTGTTAATGTTAATTTTTTTTCTCAGAAGTTAGCGTCAACTATTTTTGCAAAAATTAGGATTTGGTTGTAAAATTGAAGACTTTTCGCCATGTAGAACAGAAAAATATCGACGAAGAATTACATATTTGTAAATTCCACAAATTAATTTGTATCAAAAATGTGACACAGTTTAATCAACTCAGCACTGTGAACGATAATTTATAAAAAATTAAAAGGAATAAAATGCACAAATTTTATTTTTATAACACATTTATGTATTTATTATTAATTATATCTATTATGGTATAAATAAATTATTTCATTAATTATGCAAATTATATTCATAATGATTAATTTAATATTCCCTTGACTAACTTCGTATTTTTGACATTTTGTTGTTATATTGTTTCTGACTAAATATGAATAATTATTGACTGATTTATAATTAATATTATTATCAAGTAAACAATAAATGAAAAATTAAGGCAAAAAGGACTAATTGTTACTAATAATACATTATTCATTAACACTATTAAGGAAATAATGTGTGAAAAAAAGGTAAGAACTAAAAAACAATTGTTTCCAAATAAATATTTTAACTGGAAAAAAATGTTTTCTTGACAATAAATTTGAAAAAGCAATTTAAAAAATTCAACTGGCCTAAAATCTAGGCAAATTCTACATTTTTATTTGAAAAAAACAAATTCCTTGTTCAGTGCCTGGAGCAAAGACGAAAGATGAAGCTTTGAGCAGACATTTATTTTCTTATTTAACTTTAAAAATAGGCCGTATTGTTAAATGTATTTAAATATATTCCGAAGAAATCGTCGCATACGCCAAAGGGGATTTTGTGATGTAATTTTTGCGATAGCAATATTGAAAGCTATAAAAGTACATTTCGCTTTCTAAAGCACGACTATAAAATAGAATTTTTTTTTTAATTTTCTATTTTTTGGCAACAAATGTCAGACGCGTTACGTCAATATTAGCCGAAAAATTAGTCTTATTACAAAAATTTTATATACCTAAAACTCTTCATTATCCATTAAAAATATTAATAAAATTTAGTCAATTCAATTTAAAAAAAACTAATTCATTTTTAAATAAGAATATAAATATTTAATAATAAATACATTTTTTAACAGAATTTTCATTTTTCTTCTTCGAAAATGTAATTTATTAAAAACTAAAAACATTATTGTCGGTAAAGTAGATTTATTTTTTAAATAAATACTGTATAATTTGTAATAATACTAATATTGCTAAGTACGAATAGTTCTATTAATTTTATTATTTTACTTAATTTAATATTATAAGTAGTATTCAATAAATAATAAAACATACTAAATAAATACTAAATAAATAAAAAAAAATTTTTTTTTAAGATAAAAAAAGCTTAGAAAGAAACTTCGTTGAAGAAGAAAAGACTCCTTTCCATATGCAACTTTCAATACACTCGTGTATCCCATCAAAGTATTTTTCGGGCCCATAAAAAATAACCCAATTACTCATACCATTTTCTAGAAAATAATCAATTTCACTTTTTTCAAATTATCAAAAAAAAGAGATTATTATCTCCACGATTGATGGATCACATTTTTCTTTTTTGGAAATTAGAATAAAAAAAAGTGTTGAAATTAAATTTCATCTTTTATACTCGCTGTCATGATAGTAATTTATCATGTTTACGACTATATTTACCGTACACTATTAGATTCAAATTTGTTTCTAATTGATGCAATTAAATATTTTTTCAAAATTAAATTCAAATAGTAATAAGGAAGAAGGTGTATTATTAATTATCAATATTAGTCATTTTAGGTTTTTTCAATTTTGTTTAAATAATGATTTCATTTAATAAATACTCCAATTTTTTCACAATCTATTCGTTCAGATTACAAAATGTACAAAAATCGAATTTACATATTTTTTTATATTTTCTATTTTGATATTTTTTTGATATTTTCTATTTTGGTATTTTTTTTTTTGAAATTTTATTTATTTTTGTTATACTTTTTTCATTCTTCTTTTTTTATTCAAGTATTACATTATTATTCAAGTTTATAATTTTTTGTCTGCAGTAATTGCTCTTTATTCATTAATTTTTTTTAAGTCTTAATGTCAATCTGTTAAAATCGTAAAAAATTGTAACTATCATTACTTGACTATTAAGAACTAAATTAATATTTATTCATAGCAAGTAAATTTTTTCTTTCCAACAAAAAAATTTTATCTTATTAAAATGCATAATTTATTGGTTCAAAAAAGGTTTATTTGATTCAAGTATAAAAAATTATTTAGGTTGAAATAAATATTTATTTATATAATAAAAGTAATAACAAAAAAAAATAATAATAATAGTCAAGTAATTGATTATCAAAAACAATTTTTTTTTCTTTCATCGAAGGAATTGTTTAATCAATTATTATTATTATTATTATTATTATTATTATTATTATTATTATTATTATTTTCAGACTTAATTTCTATAAATAACAAAATTAATTAAAATACCTAGAATTAAATAAACAATATTTTCCAAATACCAAAAAGTGCAATATTCTCCACAAATTCAAACTTCAAAGTTAGTAATATTTCCGTCAATTCTGAAAATTACTAGAATCAAAATGGCGGCGGACGAAGAAAACAGCTGATCCACTTGCAATTTTATAATTCGTCTAAATTCCAAATTAAACGGAATTAAGTGACGAAATATTTTTCAAACCCTTTCTCCCAATGGCAAGAATGTGATTTATGTGTAAATAACAATTATTATTAAATATAATTTATTTAAATAATTAAATTAATAAAGTTAAATAATTTAATGGAACATTTGGATTAGAACTGTTAGTTCGGAACATTTGATTTCGAATTTTCGTCCTAGAATAAAATGAACAGTAGCAAAAGTAAAAAAAAATTAACTAAAATAAAATAAAGAGGGGGAGAAAAATGTAAAGTCACTTTTACGACTTTTATAGTAAAACATTTCTGGTAATTTGTAACTTCTTTCGGAGCAAATTTCGCTACCTTCAAAGTAGATTTGACTATAAAGTTCGAAGTAGATTTGACTAAAGTTCGAACGAAGTTGAAGTCCACAACGTTGATCAACAAAAAAAATATGTTTCATTCATTTTTAAATGAATATTTATTCATATAACATTCGAATACTAACGTTCGAAGTAAATTAAGTAATGTAAGTAAACGTCGAAAGAATATATTTGTAAAAATCAGTAAAATTTACTTCGAACATAGCAGATTTTACTCCGAATGTCTATAGCAAAGTAACCAGAAATGTTTTACCACAAGACTGTGAAAGTAACTTCACATTTTCCTCCATAAAAGAAAAGAAAACAAACTTAATCCCCCAACCAATCTTCCTTAATCATATCAGCAGCCTTCTCCGCAATCATCATCGTCGGTGCCATGATATTACCCCGAGGTATCACCGGCATAATCGAAGCATCCACAACTCTCAATCGTCTAATTCCATAAACCCTCAATCTCGAATCAACAATAGCCTTCGCATCATCTTCAGGACCCATTTTACAAGTCCCCACCGCATGTGCCCCGACTCCCGTATGCGCTCTCAACATACAAACCCAGTACTCATCACTATTGAACTCCAAATTATTACAAGGCGCCTGAGGAACATCGTACAACTTATAATTGTTCTGCGCAAAAATACTTCCCTTAAACACCCTCAATCCCTTTCTCGTCGCCTGTATCATTCTCGCCACATCGGCATCATTCGACAAGTAGCCTGGATAAATCAACGGCGCTCCCCAAACAGGATCAGATTCATTCAGCTTCAACAGTCCTCTACTCTTCGGCGCCAAGAGAAGTGGATAAAAATTCACAGCATCATAGTAGGCAAGAACGGATGTTAGCGATTTGTCGGCAAATTTCATTCCCGTGAAACTCAGTTGCACGTCTGGTGCATAGTAACTGTCTTCGAGGTCCGTTTGTGCGAAAGCAGTCACTGTGGATATTCCCATAGCCGACAGGGGACCAGTGTGCGACTTTTGATACAGCTCAAGATCCAATTTCTTCCGATCGAATGTTGTGTCAGTGCTTGTTGTATTGCTTAACAAAGCATAAATCCCGCTGAATTGCAAATGATCCTGTAGATTTTCACCCACAGTTGCGTTACGAATCAATTGGATGTTGTGCTTTTGTAGTTCGTCTGCGGGTCCCACTCCGGATAGCATTAAAAGTTGGGCTGATTTTATAGTTCCGGCTGAGGATATGATTTCCTTTTTCGCCCTCGCTGTGAGTTTGGTATTATTTTGCCCGGTTAGAGTGTACTCGACGCCGGTTGCTTTTCGAGTGGTTGGATCGATGATGATTCTAGTCACGTAGGCTTCCGTTTCGATGAATAAATTCGGACGGTTCTTTCTTATTGGTCGGATGAAGGCATTATTCGTACTTTGTCTTTGTCCGTTAAGTGACGTTGTTTGGAGGATCATTGATCCTAATTGTCTGTGGCCGTTGACGTCCGTGGATTCATAGCCGGCGTGTCTCAGCGCTCGTCGGATGATGTTCACATTTTTGTCGGCGTACCGAAAACGTTGGACTGATTGGTAGCCACTTGTTCCATGGTAGCCATAATTGTCGTAAACGACCTAGTGAGGCAAAGAAGAAATAGTCTGTAGATCCCTGCACCGACATTTACCGACATTTTTAGCCTGGGATTCACAGATCCCTGCACCGACATTTACCGACACTTTTCAGCCCAGGCTAAACATGTCGGTAAATGGCGGTGCAGGGATCTGTGAATCCCAGTTCTAGTCTAGTATTTTGGAAAATTGTTGACCCCTTAACTGTCATGGCAAATATTTTGACGGCCAAAATTTTTGCCATCGGCTGTTAAGGGTATGTTATTCAGTGGTCACGTGCCCCATTTACTTTACCATGGAAAAACTTCCCACTGAATAACATGACCTTAAGGGGATAATTGGCATAATTCATCAGATAGTACCTCTCGATCTCGATTTCTTTCCGACTTTTTGAAATAGTGTAAAACATCTTTGTAGCTCCATTCACTGTTGCCTAAATCGTGCCAATTGTCATAGTCCTCACGGTTACCTCGTACGTACAACATTCCGTTTATCGCACTCGTTCCGCCCATTACCTAATTATTAATTAATTTAGAAATCTTCTCTTTAATTTTCATTTTTGGTTTCTATGAAAAAAAGTCTATATTCCTCCTCTTACCATTTTCAAATATTGACATATTTTCCCAGTAGGCAAAAAAACAAGCTCTATAGAACTCTGCACCGACATTTACCGACAATTTTTAGCCCAGGCAAAAAGTGTCGGTAAAGTGTCGATGCAGGGTTCTATAGATTTTTTTTTGCCTCACTAGGCAAATGTAAATTATTATTTTACTAATTTTTGGCAACGTTCCAAACGAACGATGACAATTTTTACTTGACTTTAAATTTGTACTTTCTTTATACAGAAGAATAATTTAATATTAGAAAAAAATAATTTTGTACATATTGCGAAAAAAAATTAAAATTAGTTGCTTGGGACGATTGATTCGGATTTAGAAATTAAAAATATATTCAAAGTGTTTACTTTTCCACTGGGTAAATTGCAACCATTGTTCGCTAAGCAGGCATTTTTCTCCGGTTGTGTCTTAAAATTCCAGTCAATATTCGACTTCTGGAGAAGTGGCGAAAAAGCGGGGACTTTCGTTATATTTGGCTCCTCTATGCCAGCCTCTAGTAAAAGCACCTAAAAAATGTTTTCAAGAGCAGTTTAAAAATTTATCTTTCTACAAAATTCTCTACCGGAAAAAAATTAAATTAACACAGTTTAAAAAAAATTGTCTTAAATTATTAAACTTTTAATAAATAAATAAATTTAAATAACTCTATAGATAAATTTTTTATTTTGACAAATTTATCTTTTTACAAAATTCTTTACCGAAAAAAAATTAAATTAACACGATTTAAAAATTTATCTTTTTACCAAATTCTTTTTAGCCAAATACCGAAAAAATAGAATTACAATTACAATTGTTTTAATTTCAATTCCTACACTAACATGAAAAATTCATTTGATTAAGAAATTAAAAAATTCTTTACTTAATTTGATTTTTGGGAAAAATAAATTGAATTCAAAGTGTGATTTTTTTGAAAAATATTTACGCACATTCCATTCTCGAATTTCTGTAAGTCGATTAGCGAGAACACAGCCGGCAGTACCACCTCCGACAATAATAAAATCATATTCTGCAGGTCTTGGATTTAAATTCGAGGGGGGTTCGACATTACTTTTTGTGGCGTACAGACTAAAGACAAGTTGAAGGAAAAGTAATGAATTTGGTTGACAAATTGAAGCTGTACTCGAATTTGTGCACATTTGCGTTAAATTACCAGGAACCCACGACATTGTTTTCTAATTATTCTAAAACACAAGATATTAAAGTGAATATTTCTCGAGAATTTCAAAATTATTTTCCTAATGTTTGATTTAAATGTAAAAATAAATGTAAAAATGAGACTCACGAATAAATGAAAATTTTAATTAAACATTTAAGAAAAAGACAACAATTTCATTTTATAATTTCTAATTAACAATGAAGCTCAAGTTTCTTAACTTTTTCAAAAAGGAAAAAATAGAAAAAACTTTTTTACAAATTATTTCATCATTAATTTTAATATATATATGTGTAAATTTTTTGGAAAACTAATTTTTTTAGAAAACAATTTTAACACTCTTTAAATTTTAAATAGTAAAAATGTTTATTTCTAATTTGAATTAGTGACTTTTCTTTTCAATTAGAAAAATTTTGCTACTAAATTAGTTGAAATTACTATTTATTAGTTAAAATTTACTAATTAAAAAGCAAAAAGTCAGGCACTATGTAAAGTTAGTTAGTAAATTTTAAATTCGTAAATTTTACTAATAAAAAAATTGTCTAGTGAATTGGAACTTCTACTATTTAGTAAATTTTACTAATAAATAGTCATTTCTACTAAATTATTAGTAAATTACGAATTCGTAAATTTTACTAACTAAAAAATTCTCTAATAAATAATATTTTCTACTATTTACCAAATTTTACTAATGAATAGTAACGTCCACTAATTTATTAGTTGAATTTACTAATTAAAAAGCAAAATATCAGTCACTGATTGAAATTTCACAGGAAATTTGCTACTAAATAAATAAAATAATATTTATTAGTTAACTTTACTAATAAATAGAAATAGCAATTTTTGGTAATTTAATAGATAACTTTATTAATTCAAACTTAGAAAGTAACAAATAATTAAAATTTGAAGCTAAAATAGAAAATATCGTCTAATAATTTGTTCACTTTAGTTTCCAAAAACATTTTCTGACTTTAGTTTTTTTTAATATTAATGTAAATATTTTTTAAAAATTTCAAAAAATTGCAAAAAAATATAAAAATAAAGAAATTCATCGGAGAAGAAAAAGAACAATAAAAAAACTATTTGTAAAACGCAAAAAAAGTAAAAATTGTTCTCCCTTTCTTAAAAATTTTATTTTCCCCGCAAAATCTCTATAATTATATATTACAATTATTCCAAAAACAATATTTTTAATTACCATAAAATGAAATTCGAAGAAAAAAATTTCCGTACCTTTATACACCACGAACGAAATACTTTCAGAAAAACAAAGTCACAAACTAAACGACTATATACTGAAAAATATAAAAATGAAATATATTTTACACTTTACGTTTTTTATTTTGTCGCTTTAAAGAATATAATCTGAAGTAAGAAACTGCTCGACTCTACTATTTATATGCTTCAAATGTCTTCCCGTGAATTTTATCTCTTCATCGTTATTGTTTACGCGTAAATAAATTTAAGAAAGAAAAAAAAAATATTAACTATATTTGCGTGTCGAAAAACTTTTTTTTTCCTGATCATATGTATAAAAGATTAAGGCACACTTCTTCCCTCATTATATTGTATATTTATATCTTCTTCATTAATGTGAAGAAAATTTCATTTCATTGCAATATTTAAGCTTAGACTTTATAAGAAAACGTTTATTTATTAGAAGGAAAAGTCATTAAGGAAAATACATACACTTTTCCTTAAAAAAATATTTGCGACACAAAATTTGTATAATGGCGACATTCTTATTGTTTACTATAATCATTTATATTTTAGTGTACTGGAATTATTTGGTCATTATTAATTAAAGTAATTAAATGGGGGCTTGGTCCGGTTCATTAATAAATAAAAAAAATTTGTTTAAATATAAGTTAATATAATTAAGAAATAATTATTCGCCTATAATTATTTTTACTATTATTATTGTTACTATTAATATTCTTACTACTATTATTATTACTAATATTATTATTGTTATTAATAATTATTTATTACTTATTTTCTTTGAATAATTTTACGTCCGTTTATTAAATATTTTGTCAAATTAATTTTACGAGGCCTTTAAACGGATTTAACTTTTAACGGATTTTAAAGGTCTCGTAAAATTGATTTGACAAAATTATTTATTTTATTATACTATAGTTGATAAAGAATAAAAAAGTTAAAAAAATATAAAACATTAATAATTTGCAATAATAAAAATATTAAATTGCAATAATGTGGAAAATTTTTAATACTATTACAAAATAGTTAAATTAGATTTTTACCCTAATTATGTTAATTTTATTTTGTAAATAGCGTGTAAAATATGATGTAAATAATAATGTACTCTATGGAAACATTTAAATGTAAAACGATACAAGAATACATAATAGAAATTGAAGCGCCTACTTTCTGTTAATCGTTTTGGGAATCACCACGATCGAGAATTAATTAAACAGGTTTCCATTCATAGTCGAATGAACTTTTTTATATATACAAATATTTTAATGTATTAATAAGCAAATAAGTTACAACTAATTAGACACTATTATCATCAAACACCTGCTTTCGTAATATCTTCTAATAAAAATCAAATCTCCTATAATAGAAAGTTATTTTAAAAACCGCACTTAAAAAATCATTTTTTTTTATATTTTTAATAAAAGAAACAAAAGAAAATATGTGGAAAAGAATTGAAAGTATAAATTGAAGAAATAGAAAAAGTGAGAAAGAATTAAAAATTTAAATAGAAAAAGTGAAAAATAATAGAAAATAGAAAAAAGAAAAAGTAAAATAAAAATAAAACAAATAGAAAGAATAGAGAACTAAAAATAGAAAATAGAAAAAGTAAAATAAAAATAGAAAATAGTAAAACAAAAAATAAAGAAATAGAACAAAAAGAATAATTGTAAAGATACAACTGATTTCACAAACCAAAATAAAAAAAATGCAATCAGACAATTCTTAAACTATCTAAACATTTAACGCTAGAAAATTTCCTCCTCTTACCTATTTACATGTAATTTCCTGTTCCTTATGAGACTTAACATTGTCACCTTTCTTGCAATTAAACTCACCTTAATCTCAAAGGTTTCATATAAATACAAAAAAAAATGTTACAACAGCAAAAGAATTATTCTATTTTCACAATTATTTCATTCGAAACGAAAATAAACTTTGAGGAGACAATGGAAAGAAAACTTCCTTGCCGTTACTATTTTCGTATCTATTGTATGAAAAAGTGTAATATAATTTAGAAATAAGAAATAAATTCCAAAGAAAATACCTTCATCTCATTTTCTTTTACGAAAAAAATAAATTTTTCTGAAATTCACCTTTATAATCAACGATTTAGAGAAAAACATTTTCTAATTAAATTTCTGTAATTTTGGTATCAAAATAAAAATTTTTTTATATGCCCTATATTTATAGAAAAAAATGTTTTTTTAGTAAATAAAAAAAAGTTTATTGTTGAAGTTAAAAATCGAAAAAGAAAGAAAGAAATAAAAGAAAGAAAAAGAAAACATTAAAAATTCATTAATCAAAAAAAGTTTATTATTTTCTATGTGAAAAATAATTTCTTTTTAATTTTCAATCACAAACGTTGTTAACTTCACCGACTTTACGAAAAAAAACAAATTATTTAATTCAAATAACCGATTTTTTGTCAATAAATATTTATGTCAATCAAATCTTTTTTTTTAAATCAATTAAATCGTATTTTAACGAATAATTTTAATTTTAATTTTTAATTTGGCTATTTTCTCGGTGTAATTTTAGTGAATTTTCAATTTTTTAGAATTGTTAAAAAAAATTCGTAAAATTTGCAAGACAAAGGGGGGTTTAACTATTTTTTACAAATAAAAGAAAAATTATTCTCATTTATGCGAGAGGAGAAAGGGTTAAAAAAAATAAAAAAAATGGGTTCACAAAGTTAATAGAAAGAAAGGGAAAATTTTTGATATAATTAATTTCTTTTTAAGTGAAAGTAAATGTAATATGTAACATGGTCGTAAATATAGGACCGGAAGCGGCCCTTATTATGTGAGTTAGTAAAACTGAAACTAGCAGGTGAATTGAAAATTTTCTCGTAAACTCACTTATTTCTAATTGAATTTAATGCTTCTCGAGATAATAAAAAAAAACGAGACTTTTCTCTTTCTCGTTGAGAAAGAGCTTTGTCTTGATATATTTTTCTTTCACCCAAAAAGTAGAATGTAAACTTAAAAAATAATACAGTCGTTAATAGACTTAATTGGAAAAAGACTGTTTTGACCAATTTAAAGAAAAACTTTCAATTTTATAATCGTTATATATATAAATTTTATTCTCACCATAAGAACGTGTACATATTTTGTTTGTATTTCAGAATTAAAAATACAAAATTGCCACTTTATTATTATTTTCAAAAAATTTCTTGTTATTTCAATTCTTAAAATTAAGACTGAATCTCAATTAACAATTATTTTAGTAAAAAAGAAAAACAGTAATTTCTAATAATTTATTAGTAAAAATTTACTAATTTGACTGTGAAAAGTCACTAAATTATAGAAAAAATATAGCTTTTAATTTTTTATTTTTTTTAACAACATTTTTTAGTGAAAATATTTTCGATTATAGAAAATCGTTTTTCGATTATACCATATAAAAAAACATTAACATGCCTACACGTTTTAAAAGCGATATCACACCTTCATGACGATGATGATGTCGTTCCAGGAAAAAGAACTATCGAAATTTGATAATATTAAATTCTCTACTGATTATTAATAGACCAATAATTTTCAATTTTTCAGAACTATGAAAAAAATACCTAAAAGTGAAAAAAATTATTTAATTGAAAACAAAATAAATTTGCAGGTCAAAATAAAGATTAAAATTGAAAAATTACAAATGAAAATTATAAATGATAATTAAAGTTGAAAGTTAAAAATTAAAATTTAAAAAGGAAAATGAAAATTGAAAACTGAAAATTAAATATGAAAATTAACAATGAAAATTAGAAATTAAAATCAAAAATTTGAAGTGAAAATTAAAATTGAAAATGGAATAGAAAAACGAAAATTGAAAATGAAATATGAAAATTAAAAATTAAAATTATAAATGAAAAATAAAATTGAAAATTAAAAAAGAAAATTAAAGTTGAAAATTAAAAATGAAATTTTAAAATGAAAATTGGAAATAAAAATTAAAATTGAAAACGAAATATGAAAAGTAAAAAAAAAATTAAATATAAAAATTAGAAATTGAAAATTATAATTGAATGTTAACAATGAAAATGGAAAATGAATAATGAAAATTAGAAATAAAAATTAAAAATGAAATGTAATAAAGAAAATTAAAATCGAAAATGAAAAATGAAAATAAGAAATAAAAATTGAAAACGAAAATTTCAAATGAAATATGAAAATTTGAATTGAAAATTAGAAATGAAAATTACAGTTGAAAATTTAATATATAAATTAAAAATGAAATTAAATAACAAAAAAAATTAGAAATTGAATGTTAACAATGAAAATTAAAAATGAAAATGAAAATTAGAAATGATAATTGAAATTAAAAATTTAAAAAGAAAATAAAAATAAAAATTGAAAATTAGAATTGAAAATTAAATGTGAAAATTATAAATGAAAATTAAAATTCAAAGTTTAAAATAAAAAATAAAAATTAGAAGTAAATATGAATAGTAATTTTGCAACGGAAAAAAACCGCTTAAATTACGAAAATTACTATACATACAAGAATATTAACGTATACGTGAGCTTAAATATATAAAATACAAAATTTAAGAGGCAAGAGAGAAACGAAATAAAAATTGACAATTAAGAATATGTTTATAGAACCGCAAAATATGCAAATTGAAACTAGTATGGACGATTATTATTATTGAAGCAACCCTTCACGACCTAGTGAACATATGCAATTATGACATGGGTTTTTCTCAGATTTGGAGAGAGGTGGTAGTGATATACGGCTTATACGTTCAACTTAATGTTCTCAAGTCTCAGTCTTTCGCTTTCTCCAGTTCCAGGAGCTACATAATCGTTTTATAGTGTCGTCACGTGACTTTATTTTCAAATTTGGAACCTTTCATCGGTAAGTCCTTAATATCCATATTCCTTTTCTTTCCATTCAATAATTTTCGCATTAGTTTAAAAGACAATTAATTAGACCAAAAAAAAAATTTTTTAATTCGAGTTAAAAAGAAATAAAAGGTTAAGTATTAAAAAAAAATTAAATTCACTATTGTGTAGAATTTGAACAAAGTTTGAAAATATTTACCCGACACAATTGTGGTATTCATTTTGGCTTTCAATTTATTACAAAAGATTTATTATCGGTATTGTTTACTTTTCTTTTCTTTCACAATTATTTGGAATAATTTGAATTTTAATTCATTATTTAATATTGGGGGCAAAAATACTTTTCTATAAATGTTTGCAAAAAATATTTGTTCACACGAATCTATCGGGAAAAGTGACAAAATCGGATATTTTCATTCAGGAATTTTCAAATTACCGCGGAGTGCATTTTTCGACTATTGATATTATTTATATTGTTTTTAAATTTATTTGTATTAATTTTACATTAAAATATTAATTAAATATTCAAATTAAATTAAATTATTAAAAAAAAGTGCATAAAATTTATATTCAGTGAAATTATTTAAATAAAATAAATACTAAGAACTATTTAAATAAAATAAGATTTTTCGAATCGGGTTTAATTTTCACTTTCAATTTCTTAGAAGTGCAAAAAATATTTAATTCAATTATTTAATAATAAAATAAAATTTTTTAGAATTGGACCTAATTTTTTATTTGAATCTCTTGGAGGTAATTAAAAAGTGCAGCAAGTGTTTAAAAAAAATTATTTCAATAAAGTAAAATTTATCCAATTTTATACAAATTTTGTTACAAATCAATTTTATATAGAAATTTTGTTTCAAATCAATTTTATATAAATTTTTAAAATAAATTTAAATTGAAAAAATAAAGTAAACATTGACTCCAATTTAAAAAAATCCAATAAAAATTAACTCTAAAGAGAAAAAAATCCTCTAAACAATACAGTAAAAATTGACCGTAAATAAAAAATGCAATAAATTGTCTATAAAATGCAATAAAATACAAAAAATAAAATAGAAATAAGAGTATTTAAATAAAAAATGATTTTTAATTATCAAAAACAACTTTGCTAATTTTTTCCCCACCCAAATAAAAAACATTACAAAATTTCCAATTATTTATTTTTTTTAAATTTCCATTTTTCAATAAACTATCATTTATTTCTGCAATATAATTTTATTTTCCTTTATAGATTATTATTTAAAAAAAAATTTTTTTTTCTTACAAAAGAGGGTAATAATCTCGAGTGCGATTAACCATTACTCACATGTGAGTGCGATTATGAAAGAGAAAATTAAGCAACCTCTTGATTCTGTTCAGATGGAAAATTCGATTAAAAAAAAGTGCAAAATTTCTTATAAAACCAATTAAGAAAAAGATGTATTTTCATTTAGAAAATAAAAATTTTTTTTAATTATTTCTTTTTTCCATTGTATTGTTATTTAAATTTTTTTTCCATTTAGTATGCTTTACACGACGAAGAATACACTTTGAGCATATAATTGTGGAATGCTTTCACATTATAGGAATAAACATATACATGTAGGATACGAAATGACATTTCCTGTTCCTTAACTGCACAATAAATGATTATTGCATCACGCGTGTCTCTAAAAAAAAAAATGGACTAATAACTGGATAATTGTAACAGAATAGGATGACTATACAGCGAGACAAAAATAAATACCGCTTCTAAATAATTCCTCCTGCTCATGTGCACTTTCCCTCCTCTTTAATATAAAAGAAGTGTTATTTAGAAATCTCACATATATTCACCAAAGGAAATTGTGTGTACGATAATTATTATTTAAAATTTTTTAAACACCTTTTTGAGTGAGAAAAAATTGAATGAAAAAAAAAAGAATTTAAATAAGAAAAATTATTTACAGAAAAAACATTTTTCTCCCAGAAAAAAAATTCCTGAAAAAATCAAAAAAATTAATACTTATAAAATTACTTGAAAAAAGAACAAAAAATAATTCAATAAATTTAAAAAATAAAATACAAAATGAATAAAAAAAAATTTGTTTAAATAATTTTCTCTTGTCAGAAATACTTAAATTCTATTGGCAATATTTTCAAATAAATAAAATAAGTAAGTTAAAAACTACAAACAAATGAAAAAAATATATTTTACTATTTTTGATTTATTTTGTATCTTATTTTTCTATTTATTTTACGTTAAAAATATTTCCCTTTTTTCTATAAAAAAAAAATTTGTTGAACTACTGAACATATTTCCCACAAAAATTATTTTCTTCGAAATAATTTAAAAATTATTCTCTTCAAAATAATTTCAAAATAGTTTAAAAATTATTTTTGAAATTATTGAAATTAATATAATTCTGAAAATAATTTCAAAATAATTTTCATCAAAACAAATTCCACAGGGAAAGATATTCATCAAACTAATCTGAAAATAATTTTTCAATCTATTTTGGGAAATATTTTCGACAAAATGAAACAAAAAATAAACATTGAATAAAGAAATAAATAATAAATGAATAAACTAAATAATAAAAAGAAATTTGTTTAACTTCTTCATATTCCATTATATAATTAACTTTTATTTTCGAAATATTAAAAAAAAAACTTTCTGCACGTGGTTACAATTTACACTTTTCCTTAAAAGAATTTCGTGCGCGTGAGATTTACATCATAAAGAGAAATGTCCGAAAAAAAAATTGTTTCATTTAAATATGAAACAATAATAACCAAATAATATAAGTTATATTCTTATAAAATCAGTCAATATAAGTAAACAAATAATATGATGAAACTTATTTCTTTGTTTGTATTTTCTATAATATAATACAGTTAATTTGAGAATTTCGAAAATGTATTTATTTTCGAGTCTTTCAATCACTCGAAGAACTTCATTTTAAAAGACTCAAATTTTTCGAACTAAAAGCACGTCTGAAAAATTTTACTATATTAGCAAAGACTAATAAAAATTGAAATATTTTAAATAATTTTAAAAATAATTTTTTTTATAATTGTGTATGAAAAATACTTTTTATACAGAAAATAAATAAAATTTTGTGTCAAAACATTCGTCTCGCAAAAGGTGAAAAAAATTTTTGAATAAAGTTTTCCTTCGTTAAAAAATTATATACAGAAAAAAATTTTTTTTTTCTAAACGTTCAATTCGGTGAAATATTTTTTTGTGTTCTGATATTTTTTTTCCAAAAACTACCAGTCGATTGTGAAAAATATTTGAATTAAATATTTATTAAAAAAAATTAGATAATAAATTTTTTTTTAAAAAGGTATTAAATTATTAAATAATTAATTAATTGATTGATTAGCAAAAAAAAATGAGAAAGAAATTAAATTCCAGAGTAAAACTGACACTAAAAATTATTATTCCAATAAGTGTTTTTCTAAAACAAAGTATTTTGATATTCAAACACTAGTGATTTAGAAAGAAAAAGATAAATATTAATTGATACTGTAAAATGATTACGTTAGATGAGAAACAAGATCATTGAAGCAAATTGTATTACATCAAGAGAATTTGCATCATCAAAGATCTTGTTTCACCATCGAAAAATTTCTCTGTGTGGTTACAGGTTTCAACAAAGTCACGAACGACATTATTATGGAGGACTTTTAAGACAAAACATTTAAATAGACATATATAAAAACAACAAAAATGCAGAAACATTTGCCTGACAATTAACATAACTATCTCCATTGTAAGTACATACCATATATATTATAAGAATATTTCTCAAATTTTTAAAACATTCTATTCTCTTCCTTTAATATCAGTCCAATAAATGTCAAATCTTTGTGAATTTACTTTCAAAATTCTCCCAAGTTTAAATTTATTAGTTATTAATTCATAATTTCGAATTTTGTAATTTGAATTTATAATTTAAAATTTATAATTTATTAAATTTTTCAATCTACTAATTTACTATTTATTTCTCGCATGACAAATACATTAACAAAACATAACGTAATCTAAATGTTTATCATAAGTTGTTAAATAATGAATAAATTGAAAAATTATATTAATTTTAATTAAATTAATTAATTAGAAAAAGAGTTTATAAAAGTTAATAATTTCTTAAGTAGCAACCACTTTTGAATTAAAAAATCCTAACACAATAATTGCAATGAAAAACACATTTTTAATTATTGTAATTAATGAGAATTTTTAATAAACTTAGTTTTTCTTTTAATTCATTCAAATTATTGAAAAAATATTTTTTTGGCTCAAATAAAAATATTTGTTTGGATCTAAACAATATTATTAATTTCCTTCAAATAGTTTTGTACTTCTTGAATTAGTAATTCTACTAAATTAGTTGTGAATTTGACTAATAAACAATAATTTCTACTAATTTAGTTGTAAATTTTAAAAAATGCATAATAAAGTAATTTTTATTAATGAATAGTAATTTTTACTAGGTAATTTAGTTGTAAATTTTAATAAATTTCCTCCAATCCAACTAATTCAATTAGTCAACATTTTTTATCATTTCAAATTCAAATTTATATTTTCAATTTTAATTTTTAACTAGTAATTGACTTCTTGCTTTTTAATTAGTAAATTTTACAAATAAATTAGTAGAAATTACTATTAACTGTAGTAAAATTATCTTAATAGAATTACAGTGACAGACGTTTTGCTTTTGAAATAGTAAAAATAACTATTTATTAGTATAAATGTTTACTAATTTAAATTAATAACTAAAGTTTTTTTTTGTTTTTGAGTTAGTAAACTTTACTCATAAATAATAATTTCTACCAATTTATTAGTAAATTAGTTGTAAATTTTACTAATAAATAGTAATTTCTATACTTTTTTACTTTTAAAATTTATTAATTCAAAAGCATAAAGTCACTTAATAATTCAAATTAGTAAAATATTTTAATAATTAAAATTTAGAGAGTAATTGGAATTAGTGACTGACTTTTGGCTTTGAAATTAGTAAATTTTAATAATAAACAATTTCTACTAATTTACTTGTAAAATTTATTAAATCAAAAGCATAAAGTCACTTAATAATTCAAATTAGTAAAAAAAATTTAGTAATTCAAATTTAGAAAATAAGTTAAATTAGTGACTGACTTTTGGCTATTAAATTAGTAAATTTTAATAATAAACAATAATTTCTACTAATTTACTTGTAAAATTTATTAATTCAAACGCATAAAGTCACTTAATAATTCAAATTAGTAAATATTTTTCCTAATTCAAATTTAGAAAATAATTTTAATTCGTGATTGACTTTTGGTTATTAAATTAGTAAATTTTACTAATAAATAGTAATTTCTATAGTAATTTATTAGTAAAATTTCGTAATTCAAAAGCAAACTTCTATTTAGAAAATATTTTTAATAATTTAAATTTAGAGAGTACTTGGAATTAGTGACTGACTTTAGCTTTTAAATTAGTAACTTTTACTAATTGAAATTATTAAATGATAATTTCTACTAAATTCAATCATTGTAGTAATTAGTAAATTTGTCAGATAAATAGTAATTAATTATAAAAATTTACCGCTAAATATTAATTTTTTCATATTAGTAAAATTTACTATATTCGATAATAACTTGTACACAATTTTCAGTCAAATTTACTAATTTTAAATTAAAAAATTTTATTTTCAAATTTTTATTTTTAAATTGTAATGTTTTTAAAGCAAAAAGTCAGTGACTAATTCCAATTAATAAATATTACTAAACAAATGAATAAATATTCACTAAAAATATTAGTAATTAGAATTTAGAATTAGAAATTTAGAATTAGAATTAGATTAGAGTAAAAAAAAATTCCCTCTGATTGAATAAATAATTTTCTTTTACAATTATTAGCAAATAATTATTATCTAACAATTTTCTCCTTACATCAACAGATGAGACAGAAGGCGAGAAATTCAAAGAAACAATTCCAAAGGACAATTAGATGAAAGAAGAGAAAAAAAGAAGAAGAAAAAGTAGAAAAATAAGTAGAAAAGTGTTTGTAAATTAAATGTGACTCGAAAAAATATGGCAATTTTAGGAGCGTCATTGGGTGCATTAAAAGCGGCAGCCTTAATATTTGGAGTGGCAAAACCAATTTTTATTTCCATTCTAATAGCAATTATCACCTATTACAACTATGACATGGTGGATCCAGAGAAACATCCAAAAGTGACGAGAAATTTAAGGGCAGAATACGATTTTATTGTCGTTGGCGCCGGTTCAGCGGGCAATATTGTTGCCAATCGACTCACTGAGAATCCAAATTGGAATGTACTTTTACTGGAGGCCGGTGGTCACGAAACGGAAATCACCGATGTTCCAATATTATCACTCTATTTACATAAAAGTAAATTGGATTGGAAATATCGAACTCAACCGCAAGCCTCCGCTTGTCAGGCGATGGTTGATAAAAGGTGCTGTTGGACCAGAGGAAAAGTGAGTTCTTTATTTTCTTATATTGCCTCAATAATGATTATCACTGTCGTCATAAATCAATTTTTTATTCTACAATATATATATATATCAACGAGAGAAGTTCTTTCGGAGAGTTCAAAAGTAAAATATAGAAAAATTAAAAATTAAACCAATTGGAAACTATAATTCATTGAAAAATGTTTTCACTATTATCAGAATAAGAGTGAGATGGCAATTTTTAACGAGATGAGAAAATCGATTATACGCTTAATAGAAGATTTTCTCTTTCTCTTTCCAAATTTCAATTGATTAACAATAAATTAACTATTGATAAAGTCTTCTTATTATTAACAATAAGAAAATAATAAAAAGTAAAAATTAATTTAATCAATGGTAAAATTAATTTAATTAATGGCAAAAATTAATTTAATGAATGGAAAAATTAATTTAATTACTGGAAAAAATTAATTAAATCAATGGAAAAATTCATTTAATCAATGGAAAAATAATTTAATTAATGGCAAAAATTAATTTAATCAATGAAAAAATTAATTTAATTAATGGCAAAACATTAATTTAATCAATGGAAAAATTAATTCAATCAATAAAAAAATTAATTTAATCAATAAAAAAATTAATTTAATTAATGGAAAATAATTAAAATCAGTTGCTGTCTTTTTAATTTTAATGTTTAGCTAACAAATCAGTTACTTTTAACTAATTAAAATTAGTGAGTAAATGATAAGTTCTTGCCTAAAATTTATAGAGAGAAACTACTATTATTTTCACAATAATTTTTTTCACTCTAATTTTCTCAATGGAATAATAATTTTCAAAAATTCATATATCAAACAAAACACAAATGAAGAAAATATTTCAAAACATATAAATTTAGAATAAAAAATTTCAGGTTTCACGCCTTTCGCATATAAATGAAAAGTAAATTAATACTAAATGTCAAAAGATAATAAATTTCTACTTTAATCATTTTCAGAGATTAAAAATTTAATTACTTATTTTCATTTCTTTCCAACTATTCGTTTCATTATATAATAAAGTAATTATAAGAAAAAAGTTAAAAAATAAGAAAAAAATATTTACCAAAAATATAGTAATTAAAAAAAATAAAATCTTAATCATCAATACAGAAAATAGTGGAAATAGTGAAAACGATTAAAACAATTAAAACAAATTAAAAAATGATTTCGAGAAAAATAAATAATTATATCATTAACATTTTTAGAACTTTAAATTTTTTTTTTATTATATTGTTATCTATTATTTTTTAATAGAAACATATTATCTACATAAACAGAAATTTTTTTTCAAAAGGAAAAAATAAGAAAATATTCATTTTACATATATATACTTAATTAATGAACGGAAAATGTTCAATAAAACAATTGAAATGAAAATTTAATTAATTAATGGAAAATGTACAATAAAACAATTAAAATGAAAATTTAATTAATGGAAAATGTACAATTAAACATTTGAAATGAAATCTTTTGTTAATCAAAAGAAATGCAAGTATTCACGCGTTCACTTTCGTTTCGATTAAAAAAAAATTTCACAAACCAGAGTAAATTGAAATTAATTATAAAATCTGTTATTTCATATGTATGCACACAAGGCACGATATTCTTTTTTCATTGCATCGAGTTTCACCAGAAACTTTATTTGTAAAATCAATCTAATTAAATGAAGAATATTTTTTTTATATCTTACGGAAATTATACGAATTTATAAACAAAATAAATAAAGAAAATAAATAAATAGATATATTTTATTTAAGTCAAATTAAAGTTTCATCTAAAGTTGAATTAGTGACTAAATTTTTGCTTTTGAAGCAGTAAATTTTATTAACAAAATAAGTAAAAAATAATATTTATTAATAAATTTTACTAATTTAAAAGCCATGAGTCAGTCACTAATTCAAATTTCTCTCTACATTTAATTATTAAATTTTTTTACTAATTTAAATCAGTGAGTAACATTTTGCTCTTGAATTAGTAAATTTAACAAGGAAATAACTATTAAAATTACTATTTATTAGTAAAATTTACTAATTTAATAGCCAAACGTCAATCACAAATTTAAATTATTTTCTAAATTTTAATTAGTACAAGTGTTTACTAATTTGAATTATTAACTAACTTTATGATTTTTAATTAATAAATTTTACAAATAAATTAGTAGAAATAATTATTTATTAGTAAAATTTACTAATTTAGAAGCCAAGAATCAGTCACTGATTCAAATTTCTCTCTAAATTTTAATTATTAAAAATTTTTATTAGGTAATTTAAATTAGTAAGTGACTTTTTGCTCCTGAATTAGTAAATTTTACTAGTAAATTAATATAGAATTTACCTTTTTTTAGTCAAATTTACAACTAATTTACTAATAAAATGGTAGAAATATTATTTATAAGTAACATTTACTAACTTAAAACCAAAAAAAAAAATTTTAGTCAATATATTTAAATTAGTAAACATTTTTACTAATAAATAGTAATTTTTACTATTTCAAAAACAAAAAGTCTGTCACTCTAATTTGAATTAGATAGTTTTACTACAATTAATACAATTCTACTAATTTACTAATTAAATTTACAATTTTAAAATTTACTAATTAAAAAGCAGGAAATCAGTCACTAAATGAAATCATTCTCCAAATTTGGAAATGATAAAAACGTTTACTAATTATTATTAGTGACATAATTTTTGCTTTCGAATTAGTCAATTTTACTTAGAAATAAATTCTACTAATTTTTTCAGCAAAATTTACAAATTTAAAGGCAAAAAATTCACTGGCTAATTCAAATAAGTGAACATTTTTACTAATACAAATTTAATGAATATATATTTTTTCCCACAGATTTTAGAAAATTTGTTATTTATTTTACAAGTAAATAAATTTTATTCTACTTAGAAGAAAGAATCTTTTATTTGAACAAAAATAAAATTTTGATAGCTTCTTTCATACTTAAAAATAAAATTTGCCTTAAACTATAACGAAAAGTACAGTTGGCGCGGAGTAAAATAAATTTTTTTCTTCATATTTTTGACGAGGAATAATTAAGGAAAAAGTAAATAAAAAAAAGAATTATTTACAAATAATAATAATAGTTGACTATACTTTTCTTTTACTATAAAATATGTTTTCTTTGTTTACGATTGCAAATTTCTTTTTCCCCGAACAAAAGTTCACGTACCCACACGGCAATAGGTCAAAAGGGTCTTCATTTTTTATTGTCAGGTGTCTCGCAGTCAATGCACGCATATAAAAATTTTAATGATAAATTGTCGTCGTGAATAAAAATTCAACAAGCTAAAAACTGGGTTCATACAGGGCAATGGCATATACTTATATGTAAAACAATTTGATTTTTTTTTAATTAATTATCTTTTTTTATTAAAATACAGAACTATTAAGGAAAAACTGCATCAAAATTACTTCAAAATTACTTTAAAATCACTTCAAAATTACTTCAAATTACTTTAAAATTACATCATAGTTTCTTTTCAATTGATCAAAAAAAAATTCTCTCTCTCAAAGTGATGAGTCAAAAAAAAAAAAATAATAAAAACTACTAAAAGAGGATAATAGCCAATTTTCAGATTCGATATAATTTTAAATAGCGTTTAATCTCCTTAATTTACGAAAGTGAAACTTTACATATATATAAATCGATTCGAGGAGAAAGCAAAAAACAATTCCTGAGGATAAAATTATACCTGACCTTAAGAAATTTATATATATATTATAAAATAGTAGTTTACTGAATGAAAGTTGTCCCAAGATATATAATGTTATTTTTTAAACAGTTTTATTATATAGCGACATTAAAAGGCCATGCAATTTACAGAGATATAAAATACCCCTCACACAAGAATAGTGCACAAAAGCCGTTTAGAATTGAAATTGTCTAAATTCTACCACACTTAACGCAACGTTAAATAGCTCTTTTCTCTTCACTGTAGCGAAACAAAAAAAAAATGGGTGTAATATTGCAAAAAAAAAAATTTTCAAAAAATAAAAAACAAAAACATTTCACACTGAAATTATCAGCAATGGGGTAACATTTTTATTGTCTATTTTAGTGTTGAAAAAAATAGAATATGTGGTATTGAGGAAATAAATTATACAACTACATAATATATACCTAATAATAATTACTATTATCATTAATATTATTATTATTATTATTATTATTATTATTACTATTATTATAAATTATAAATTATAATAAAAATAATAAATTATAATGACAATATTCACAATTATTTCGAGAATAAATAACGAATATTTTTTACACGGTTTACAACTCATACATATGATGAAAATATTATATAATTTCTTCAAGAACGAGTCTAATTGCAGAAAAAGTAATTCGGGAAAAACACCTGTGAAATTGAACCGCAGCCTCAATTATAAAGTAAAAGGATTAAAAACCTTGACCTATAATTGAATTTATTTTCTTTTTCGCTTAAATTTATTCGAAAATATTTAATAATTTTTATGATTTTCTACTATTATAACAAAATATCTCATAAAAGCATTCAATTTATAAACAAATATTTTAATAATATTCTACACACGAACATTCAATTATTAAAAAAAAAATTCAATATAATTTGCAGAAATTTTTGTCAAAAAAAGCCGAAAATCTTGATTTAATTAATGATTAACCGTACAAGGCTTCATGAATAATTAAACAATAATAGTAATAATTATTATTTAATATTGATAAAATTAATAATTATTATTTACAGAATTATAAATATACACTGAGAAAATAATATACTTGAATCAAACATATTTATCATTGTTAGTATTATCACACTACACATTTGAATTGTGTTCATTAAACCATGATATAATAATTTTTTTTTTGCCGCAGAAAATCCAGTATTTAAATGAAGTTGACCAATTAATGTAAATGTGAAACAATATTTAAGAAATATATATATACAAATTAATATGCATTGGGCAATTTCAAGAATAAGTTCAAGTTCAAAATTCATGCATTAACTAATACATACACTTGCGCACACAAATGCAAATCGAATTTGCGCGAAGAAAAAGTACAGAAATTATATAAGTGTCTAGGTAGAATAATAATAATTTTTACATTGATTTTTATCAGGTAATTGGTGGTTCAAGTGTATTGAACACGATGCTGTACATACGAGGCAATCGTCGCGATTTCGATCAATGGGAAAGTTTCGGAAATCCCGGCTGGGGCTATGAAGATGCACTCTATTATTTCAAAAAATCCGAGGACCAAAGAAATCCTTATTTGGCACGAAATACACGTTATCATGGAACTGGTGAGAAATTTATTTATTACCTTATATGAATTTTTTTTTCTGAATCTTTTCTTTTTAGGATTGTTTAACAATTCTAAATTAAGACAAAAGGTTCGTTGGAAAAGCTGCTGGATCTGTTTGTTGCTATAAATTTTTTTTAATTCCTTTTTGCTTTATTGCACTCTTTACAAAAATGATTAAAATACTTGTACGAGAATTTAATATTTATTCCCACTTTGTATAGAATTATTTTCTTGAAATTCTGTAGTCGAAAGAATTAATAATAACAGTGTTAACTTAATCGGATCATATTGTAACGAATTGGTACCAAAAAAGTGGATGTGATAACAAAATTGATCTGAATTTTTAGCATCAATCTGATCCACTTTTGTATGAATTTGATACTATTAGGAAAACAGTGTAAAGATCCATTGTTCTTGTAATTATTTGGAGCTAAGGCCACAATTATCAAAACAATTTTGGAATTAATTGTTTGAGAACCATTTTTGTAATTATTTGGACCTTGGGCCACAATTGGCAAACAGTATTTGTCAAAAATTAAGGTTTATTATTTAGAGACTTCGAATGGTTCCTTTTGTTATGCATTTTACTGAAACAAAATTTTGAATCCAAATCGGAAGGCAGAACATTTCGTTCGGAACATTAGGGAATCAATTCAGGAACCAATGAAGATGAAACATTAAAGAAGCATCATTAAAGATGAATCAATAAAGGATCACAATTAACAAACAGTATTTGTCAAAAATTGAGGTTTATTATTTAGAGACTTTGAATTTTTCCTTTTGTTATGCGTTTTACTGAAACAAAATTATGAATCCAAATCAGAAACCAGAACATTTCGTTTGGAACTTTAGGGAATCAATGAAGATGAAACATTAAAAATGAATCATTAAAGATGAATCATTAAAAATATATCATTAAAGATGAATCATTAAAAATGTATCATTAAAGATCTCTCTCATTAAAGAAAATATTCTCTCTGAATCAACAAAAATGTTCCTGTAGATCAATATTTAAAAGTAGAAAGCAAATTTTCAGATCTTCTTGATGTTTACTATCAAAATAAAGTTGCAATCCTTAAACAAAATTGGTATGGATATTGGATTTACTTTTATGGATTTTTTATAGATTTACTCAGGAAATTGGTAAATTTAGGCTAACCTTTAAATAGAAGCCATACGGAATATCTTTGTCAAGTACGGATAAAAAAGAAAGTGATCCAAATTATCTAATGTTCCGAAAAGTGTAACCTATTCAGTGAACTAATTCCCCCTTTGCATTTTGTAATCATTTCCAAATCTGACAAAATGTAAGTAACCGAACTTCTATCGTAACAATTAGTATTCCCCTCAAGTTCGAAATCCATGTCCACCGAACCAAAGCACTAAAAATGGTGTCTTAGTTTTCATTTTCATTTGTCACGTAGATACAATATTCAAATTCAAAGCTTAGAAAGTGCTTAGAAAACTGTTCCACTTTTCTCTTTCTCTTTTTAAAGTCCAAAAACACTTTGCCAAAAGTACATTTCGCAACAAGACTTCTTTTTCTCGTTCGCACTTAATTTTTAAATTTACCTATACCACAAAACAAGTTTGGTTTAAAAAATCCGCCAGACGAGAATTTGATTTCCTGTCTGCTGTATTCTTGCATTTCACAAGTTTTCTACATATAATGAAAGTTTTCGGTTCCTACAATCGAGATGTTGCGAGGTGAAAAAAGTCGGAGGGATCAATCGTTGATGCTTTAGTATAGAAAGTAGGATGCATGAATATATGTTCGAGTAAAAGCAGGACTTACATCATTGACATGCGTGCTCATTAGGTGTGCGCGAATTACAGATTGAATGATGCAAAATCAATATGCAGTCGTAAAAAATGATTGCTCCTAAATTTATTGACATCAGACAAATACACAGAGAAGAGTTGTTAAAAAATTTATTTTTTCCACCTAATGGGAAGTTGTACCATATAAACGCCTGCTTTTGATAGTTGCAATATAATCAATTGGTAATCATTGAATCGTTAAGCAATATCGGGTACGAGAAACTTCACATTCACCGCATTGGGTCAAATTCTCAGTGAAAAAAAATCGCATACCTAGAGACCGGTTTATTTCTCGAGACCAAGTGAATAGCTGACGAAAATTCACCTGCTTTTCTTTTCTATTTCAGGGTTGCTATACGAAAATTTTTACTTTCTTTTCCCCCCCTATTTTTTCTTTGATTTACCCTTTTTCCCCTGATTCAAAAATATCGTCTGATTCACTCTACAAATAATTAGATAAAAAAAATGTTCTCTTGTATTCACATAAGAATTTCTTTAACTGTAAAGTTATTCAAAAACATCGAGAATTGTTTTATTAAATAAGTATTTAATCATTATTTTTTAAATGTCGAGGAAATAAGAGAAGCCAGGAAAAGTAGAATTTTTTCGGAATTTAAATTTCAATTCACTTAAAATTAGTTTCGATTTTAGAAACATTAACACAATTATTTGAAAGAATTCAATTACTTTCATAAATTATCATGATTACAATTAATTAATTAACATCATAACAATATTCATCATAAGAATTCAACTATTTTTAAAAGTAATAAAATTCAATTATTTAAAAAAATTTGACAGAAATTACTACAAAAAATTGAATTATTCTTTACATTTAAATTTCAATTCATTGAAAAAATCAATTATTTAAATATTTTTTTTCTTAATTTTTTAAATAATTCATTTCTCTCGACAAATTATATGCAAATTCTACTTTAAAATAATAGAATTCTGAAGACATTTTTACTATTCGTCAAGAGAATTGAATTCTTAAAAATATTTTTACAAAATAAATTTTAAATAATTGAATTCTGTTTGGAAATTTTATGACAAATGGTATAAGTAAAGAGCCTAAAGTTCTGAACGTTCAAATGAACGAAATAAGTTTATTTCTTCTAAAAATTAAATTATTATTGCAATTATTTTGCTCTACTGTATAAAAAATTAATTACTGATTTTCTAAACATAAAATTTCAGTTTGAAAATTTTTTTTATGATAAGTAATTTATTAAAATATCTCCAATAAAAAATATTTCGTTCATTTGAACGTTAAAAACTTGAAGATCATTATAAGTATTGAAAATCATTGTATTGAGAAAAGTTTTTAAAAATAATTGAATTTTACAAAGAATAATTGAAATCTTGCGAACGATTTTAATCATTGATTGGAAAAATCATTGAATTTTCAAGAAGAAATTTATTATTTTCAGGAACAATTTTGTTATTTAACGACATAATTGAATTCTTGGGAAGAATTTTGAATAAAATCTAAAAGCATAATTAAATTATTTCAAAAAAATATTTAATTAAAATTGTACTCATAAGAACTGCTTTCTATTAAACAATTTTTTAAAAATATTTGAAAATAATTGAATTACTTTGAATAATTCTAATATTTTGGTTAATAATTGAATTCGTCTAAAAAATAAAAAGAATTTCATTATTTATACGAAACTAATTGAATTATTGAGGAAAATTTTATTTAAATGTTCTAAAAGAATTTAATTTCAGTAGGAAAATTTGTTATTGAAAAAAAAAATTGAATTATTTCAAAGCATTAAGAAAAAAAATTATTTAAATAATTGATCTCTTCGGGGAATTGAAATTAAATTTTTAAAAATAATTACATTTCCCGAGTAATTCTTGTAAAATTATATTTAAAAAAATGAAAACCTGCAATTAATTTTATTATTTATGAAAAAAATTAAATAGTTGCAAAGAATTTTATTAAAATTCAAGAATTATTTATTCAAAAATTATTATTATTATTATTTATTTAAAAATAATTCAATTTTGTTTACATAATTAATTTAAAATTGTATTAAAATTAATTGAAATTCTTTGATTAGTTTTATTAATTTATGAAAATAATTGAATTTCATTAAAAGTTTCTTATTTTATTTTATTTCCATAAAAAATGTTGTTATTATTATTAGTGACAGTATAATTTAATTATTGTGAAGAATTTGTATGAAAATTTTGTTAAATAATTGATCTTTTTGAAAATGCTATTCTAGAATAATTGAATTCCAATGGAAATGTAATTATTTAAATACCTGAATTTCGGCTGAATGTTATCATTATTTTTAAATAATTAAATTCTTTTACGAAATCGTCAAGAATATAGTAAACATTAAAAATAGAATTTCGAGGATCCTAAAGTTCTGAACATTCAGAATAATGAAATTTATTTATTCTTTCTAAAAATTAAATTTTTATTATAATTATTTTGCTTCACTATCCAAAAAATTAATTACTGAGCTTGTAAACGTTAAATTTTAGTTTATAAATTTGATTATGGTTAGTAATTTATTAAAATATCTTCAATACAAATTATTGCCTTCATTTGTACGTTCTAAACTTGGGGATCATGAATTTCGAGTATTTGGAAATTAATTGAATCGTTTTAATGAATTTTATTATAATTTTTGTGGATAGTTCTTTAATCTCTAGTTAGCGGATTTAACGTAGTGGAAATTCTCAACAACAAAAAAAGAATAACAGAAATAATAGTTATTATTTGTTGAAATCTTCAAAATGTACCCTAACAGTAGCATAACGTAGAAAAAAGTATTAAATAGTGGGTTTCAGTAGATGACTGACTTCTTAACGACAAACTTTTATTCGAAGCAAATCAAAAACAAAACAACTTAATTACTTAATGCTCTTCGAATTGCGAAAGTACATAATGATGAGGCAAAATCAAATCGAATGCTTAACATTAAAATCAACTCTACTTTTGTCTTTTATTCTCCGCACTTATATAAAAGCAATTTGAAACTGTTGTCAGGTCATTTAACGCAGATATCCTACATGAATATATAAATACACCCAACTTTCACAGACTGCTGATGCTTTTTTTTTTTAATTCTTTTCTTCCGATTTTCTACAGGAGGTTACCTCACAGTACAAGATGCTCCGTATAACACACCGTTAGGCGCTGCTTTTCTGCAGGCAGGCGAAGAAATGGGTTACAATATTGTCGACGTGAATGGAGAGCAACAGACCGGATTCGCCCTCTACCAATTCACCATGAGACGTGCAACACGTTGTAGTTCAGCGAAAGCGTTCATTCGACCCATTCGACTCAGGCCCAACTTCCACCTTGCACTCTGGACACATGTGACCAAAGTTCTCATCGATCCAACAACAAAACGTGCCTATGGCGTGGAATTCATAAGAGACGGTCGACAGCAGGTAGTCTATGCGAAAAAAGAGGTCATCCTGTCGGCTGGAGCCATCAATTCGCCACAATTGCTAATGTTGTCTGGCGTTGGTCCCAGGGATCATCTTTTGCAAAAGGGCATTCATGTCATAAAGGTAAAATAGTAATTTTTAATGTTTGTTTTTGATAATAATGTTGTTTAGTTTCTATGATGACTTTGCGTTGGTCCTAGGGATCATCTCTTGCAAAAAGGCATTCATGTCATCAAGGTAAAGAGTAATTTTTAATGTTTGTTTTTGATAATAATGTTGTTTAGCTTCTATGCTGACTTTGCGTTGGTCCTAGGGACCATCTCTTGCAAAAAGGCATTCATGTCATAAAGGCAAATAGTAATTTTTAATTGTTTGTTTTTGATGATAATGTTGTTTAGCTTCTATGCTGAAAAAGGGACTACACACTTTAAAAAATAGCTGACTTTTTTTAAATCTTCAAATAAGATGCAAGATGGAAAAATGGAGAACATTCTTACATCTTATTCTAAGATGTTATTTCCAATATTATATCTCACTGATTTCTAAGATGCTTTACACGTTTTGGAATACTACCGAAAGTACATAGTCGGCTTGGTGTAGAAACCAGAGTTTCTATAAACTTCTTATAAAATTCCACGATTTTTCCATAATTTCCAGGTGATAAACGATAAAAATTTCCATTTCCAAAAGAAAATTTTTGTCAATAAAGTCAGGTAAATGTCAGAAAACAAATTTTTCTCAGGCGAATTAAAAAACTTGAGTTTTTTTTCGACCTATTTTTCAAAAATTGCAACTTTCTCTTCCAAACATTGCAACAAATAACCAAAATTTTTAGTAGTAAAAAACAACACCTTATTTTGATTTTTCGAATGAGAAAAATAACTATAAACAAATCTGTCTCTCTAAATTTGAATAAGTTAAAAATAACTGATTTAGAAGCAAAACGTCAGTCACTAATTCAAATAGTAATATTTCTACTGACAATTAGTTAAAAATAACTGATGTTTCAGTAAATTTTTTTTTTGACTGATTCAATTAGTCAAGTTAAAATAAATTTCAGTTATTTTTTATTGAAAATCAGTTATTTGTTAATTGTAATTTTGTAAAAGTTAATTGAAAATAAATACATAATTACTTTGAAGTATTTTGTTACAATTTTCGAAATTGTATTGCAAAATTTAAGAAGAAGAAGAAGAATTTTCATTGCAAATATTGAAAATAATGGAATTGTCAAAAAATGTAAATGAAAAATCTTTAAACGTAAATTTAAAAATGAAAACTATCTTCTCCTTTCTTAAAATTCAATATTTTAAATATTTTCAATGACAAATTTCCAAAAATAATAACATTTTAGAACTAATTTTAACACTTTGGAGAAAAAGAAATCAATTTCAAAATTTTAAAATTAAATTCATTAGTTCTTTTTTTTAAATATACAAAAATTCTTTTAAGTATTACAATTATTTTCGAAAAATTATATTAAAATATACCTATTAAAAAATTAATTATTAAAGATTTATTTTATAATAATTTTTTTAAAATTCAAAATTTACTTTTTGGACTTATTAAAATTTTTGAGAAATCATGGTCCTATTTATATATTTAAAATTTTTCAAAGATTTTATTATTTTCATTTATACTTTTCAAAAATTCTATTATTTTTAAAAGATATTTCCAAATTTTAATTGTTTGGAAATTTTTCAAAAAACTATTATCGTTGAAAAATTATTATCAAATATTTTTTGAAAATTAATTATAAGAAATAATTCTTTATTATTTTCACTTTTATAATGCTAAAAATAACTATAAACAAATCTTTCAAAAATTGTTTGTGAATACTTAAAATTTTGTAAAATTTAATAGAAAATAAGTACATAATTTCTTTCAAGTATTTTGTTACAATTTTTGAAAATAATTGAATTTTGGAGAATTTAAATTGTATTACTTTTGAAAAGAATTTTATTAAAATGTTTGGAAATAATTCAGTGTGCGAAAAGAATTTTATTCTATATTTGAAAAGATAATTGAAAATTTGACGAGAATTTTTAATAATTTTTTTACATAATAGAATTTCTGTAAAGAATTCTATTAATTTTGAAAATAATTACAACTATGAAAAGAATTTTATTTATATTCTTAAAAACAATTGAATTTTGGAGAAAAATTTTATAATTTTTGAAAAAAATTCATTTAACCTGAACATTTTATCACTTTTGAAAAAAATGATAAAATGTGTGCAAAATTATGTAACTTCTCTAAAATGGAATTATTTCAGTATTTTTAACTGGAATTCTTCTATAAATTCATTATTTTTAATAATTAATTGACTAAGCATATATGTTTAATAATTTAACTAATTTCAGAAAAATTTGAATTATTTAAATTTTTCAAAACTTGAATTCCTTTAAAATTTTTAATTAAATTCATTGAAAGCTGAAATTTTGTAAAATTTAAAATTGAAACCTTGTAAAGTTTTCATCTATGACAATTGTAAAAGAAACTTTTCTAAAATTCAATTAATTTAAAAATATTTATGGAATATTAGTCAGTAAGTAATTATTTCTAAATAATAATTTTTTATTTGTTCTTAAAGTTATTCAGTTGAAAAATAAATAAATTATTGTCAGAAATGGTAAAATTTGAAGGTTTCTATTTTTTATCAGAATTCGTGGTAATTTCATAGTTTATGAACAGAAAACAGAGAAGTATTGAAATAAATAAAAGCGTATTCAAGGACTAAATTTGTTTTTATTATTTGTAATTAATTACAATTATAAAATGATATAAAAGTAATATTTTATTTACGTTTCTGTAATTGATGAAATTTTGTTAAATAATTTTTGAAATTTATTCAATTCCAGAGACAGTAAATATTTTCTTTTCCAAAGGAAAGTAATTTACAAAACCACTATTTCTCCCACATGCCCTTAAATTTCTTTTGGTTCAAGACAATTATTCAAATTTTGTATTCCTTTTTTTATACTGCTTTTTAATGTTTCTCTGCTCACATTATTTTTCTTTGCAACGAACTCTTCAATTTTCTCGTTTATTAATTTTAATTCCAAAATATTCTTCAAATAGCGTTTCTTTTCATAGGCATTCTCTGTGGAAGATAAGTTTAAGAAATCCAAAAATTGATAGAGGCTTTTAAATATTTCTTTATTTTCATTTAATCCCGGCACGCATTGCGTGGGCATCAATTTTTGCATTTCTTCACTTTTAGTCTTGGTAAAGTTGGAAAATTCGGGATAATAGATTTTGTGTATCACATAATTTTCCATTACTGTTTGAGTCAGTAAATTAACGATTTTCTGAAAATTGAATTCTTCATTTTTTGAATTTTGATACATTGGGAATTGACTGCAATCCTCAAGTTTCACAGCTTTTTCAAAATAACCAATAGCAAGTCCTAAATGATTCTTGAATAATTCATGTTTTTCATGAAGTTCATCAAAAGGTGTTTTGGTGATATTTTCGAAAACCCTCTCAAGTATGACATTTTTTTCCACAGATTCCTTTATTTCTGGCTGCAAGAGTAAATATTCTAAATTACGTGAATCTGCTTTTTTAAAGTAAAAATAAATTTAGCATTACTGAATATTATTGCTATTCGGACTGCAAGTAAATGCTTTTAATAATTTTTCAAATTACCTGTAAGAACATACACGAAACAAAATTTTTTATCTGCGATTCCAATAACCTTTTTGTTAACTTTTTTATTTTATAATCCTGTTCAAAATCCACAGTAAAAATTGTATCATTCATTATTCTGAATCCCAAAAGTTGATCAAAATAGCAATCAGTGTAATTTTCACTATTTTCGTGTGTAGGAAAAAATTTTAAATATTCCACGAATAACAGAATGAATTTATGAAATGTTGGCCTAATTTTCGATAATGAATAAGAATAACCTTCTGATGACATCATTAATTTAAACACTTGTTCATTTTCACTTCTTAACTTGGCCAATGAAGAAACATTAAAACCATAGTGATAAAAGTAACAATAATTTGCACTAGCCACCATGAAATTAATTATTATCATCAAATCGGATATACCCTTTTTAAATTCACTACCTGTCGATGTATATTTGCGTTTCAGTTTGATAATCTTGTAGTATCGAAGAACCGTTATTAAATCGTTCATAAATTGTTTATTTTCTGGACGACTTTCATTTTCTACTTCTTTCAAATGATTTTGGAAATCAACTTCCTCGATATTCTTTATAAAATGTCCAAATACAAGTTTTGGCATTACATATGACCACTTAATTGTTGAGCATGAAATAAAAAAATTTATAAAAATTACTATCATTTTCTGAAGCGAACAAATTTTTTTTTAATAACAATTGCTTAATTTTCAAAAAACAAGAATTTTGTCACCTTTACTTAATTGTCAGAAAAAAATTTTATTCTATTTCTTTGAAATTTACCAGAGTTATATGGTTTTCAGGCAAGTATCGGTATTCAAGCAGGTGAAATAATTGTATAGACAACAAAAATGAATTAAGATAAAATTGCAGATTCCTTATAGCAACCATTATTACTTTTCTCTAACTTAAATTTCTAAAAATCAAAGTTACTTCTGAATACACTAAATAGAATATGTTCAGAAACAGAAATTTACGAATGGAATATATACATTTATATTTTGATAATAAAAATTTTACTGCAGTCCACGGCCAATGAAAATTATCCACGAGGCAAAACAATTTATATGTGTTTAGATTTATAAAAAATATTCATGTCAAAATCCTGTGTCTTTCTATTTCAAAATTTTCAGGAAAATTCGTGACAAAACGTATTGAATTTTTGATAAAAAAGAAACATACGTAGATTAAGATTATTTAAGTGCCTTAAAACTAAAAAATAATAGTTTAGTTTAATTCTAATTTTAGTTTTAATTTTTCGTACACAAATCTAAAAACAAAAAAAGTACAATAATTGTACAATTTTTTTTGGAGAAAAATATCTACTAATGATAAAAAAACAAAATTTATTTAACTATTAAATTGAATGTTCGAGTATAAAATGTTTTGAGAATAATTGAAATTTTGCCAAAACTTTTAATACAATTTTTTAACATAATTAAATTCTTGTGATTGATATACATATTACATACTTAGAAACGTAAAAAAAATTAATTAAACTTGTATTTAAAATATTTGATTTCATTCGAACAAATTTCATGAAATATTTAAAAACAATTGAATTCCAGTTCAAAATTTTAACATTTTTTTATATAATTTAATTCAGTCAAAAAATTTAAAGAAAATATTTTTTTAAGTAATTGACTTTTTCGGGGAATTGAAATTTAATTTTTAATAATAATTACATTTAGTAAGCAATTCCTGTAAAATTTTTTTAAATAATTGAAAATTTCAGATGAATTTTCTTAAAAGAATTGAATTTCCAAAGAAGAAGTTTATTAGTTTTTAAAATAATTCAATTCTTCTAATGAATAGGTGTGTTATTTATGAAATTAATTCAATTTTTCCAAGTATTTTATTAAAATACCACAAAGTAATTATTTTCAGAAATTTTAAATTAAAAAAAAAAAATTTTTCGAAATTATTTGTCAAATTTCAATTATTTTCAATGTCTACTATTTCAATTAATTATTGACAAAAGAATTCAATTGTTTAAAAAGAAATTCTAATAAAATTCGTCTCAAGAATTAAATTATTTTCAAAAGAAATACAATTCTTTGCAAAAATCAAACAAATTTAAAATTTTTTTAAAAATTCTCGTCAATTTTCAATTACTTTTATAAATAATAAAATTTTTCTGCGACATTCAAATATTTCTGAAAAATTTTAATAAAATTCTTAGCAGAATTGTAAAATAAATAATAAAATAAAATTTAATAAGCGAATTGAATTATTAAAAAATTTGTTAATAAAATTCTTTAAAAAAATTCAATTTCAAGAAACATTCAATTATTTAATAGAATATTTATTTTCATAATGAAAAAAATTCAGTTATTAAAGAAAATAATTGAATGTTCGTGTAGAACTATTTTAGTTATTAAGATTTTTCTAAAAATCTAGGTTTTTAAATTTTGTAATGAAATTTTACAAAATTTTAAAGGAAAATCTCTTCATTTACTTGTGAAAATTGAGGGTCCCTTTCAAAGAACCGGTTATAACTTTTTTCAAGCTCAAAATCATTGCCCTGTAAGTTAATATTTAGAATGTTTTCAATCCCAATTTTTTGAGAAACATTTTGATAATCCTTATACAAATGCAAAATGTTTTCAAGAAATTGAAATTTTAAATCCTTTTTTTATTTAGAGGTCGAGAATTTTGAGCTTAAAAAAGTTATAACCGGTTCTTTAATAGGGACCCTTAATTGTAAATGCAACTTTTTTTAAAAATCCAATTAATTTTGACATATTCAAGTAAAATTAGTTTTTAAGAATAAATGCAATTAGAAAACAACATTTTTTTCAGGATTTCAATCAAAATTCCCTGACTTTGACAGGTTTTTTTCATTTTTTCCAAAATTCCCTAAAATTTCTAGGTTTTCCGGGTTCCCAGATTGCGTGGTAAACTTGCATTTAATTTTTTCCAGTATTTTTAATCCGTGTCTTTTTCCTGATCTCCCTGACTTGTGGCGAGTCTGAACTTCAAAAATTCAGTGACTCCTGATGACTAGATTCAGATTTTACTACAGATTGTCTAATAAATTTTTCCAAATTCGACAGGATTCGCCAGGAGTCGGGCAGAACGTACAGGACCACATCGCAGTTGGTGGCCTCGCATTCCTAATCGACTATCCAATCAGCATAGTAATGAATCGCCTGGTGAATGTGAATTCAGCTCTTCGTTACGCCATCACGGAAGATGGACCCCTAACATCGAGCGTCGGTCTTGAAGCCGTCGCTTTTATATCAACAAAATACGCGAATCAAAGTGACGATTGGCCGGACATTGAATTCATGTTGACGTCGTCGTCGACGAATTCCGACGGCGGTACCCACGTGAAAAACGCTCACGGCCTCACCGACGAATTCTACAACGAAGTATTCAGCGAAATCAACAATCGCGACGTATTCGGTGTGTTCCCCATGATGCTGCGACCAAAATCAAGAGGCGTCATTAAGTTGCGATCGAAGAATCCCCTCGACTATCCTCTCATGTATCACAACTACCTGACCCATCCCGACGACGTGAATGTCCTCCGCGAGGGTGTCAAGGCTGCCATAGCTTTGGGCGAGACGGCAACGATGAAACAGTTCGGAGCCAAATTCCACAAGAAGCCTCTGCCGAATTGCAGGCATCTACCTCTCTACACTGACGATTATTGGAACTGCGTCATTCGTCAGTATACGATGACAATTTACCACATGAGTGGCTCTGCAAAAATGGGACCACCATTCGATCCAATGGCCGTCGTTGATCCAGAACTTCGAGTCTACGGAATACAAGGTTTAAGAGTCATTGACGCATCCATAATGCCAACTATCACCAGTGGGAATATCAATGCCCCAGTGATGATGATCGCCGAAAAAGGCTCGGACATGATAAAACAATTTTGGACGTCAAGATCCAAGAGAAGTACCCTAACTAATTTCACCGCAAGTGCCGGTTGAGCCCAAAATCATGATACTTTTTTTTAGCTAAAGATTTTTTCGGTGCATTTCTATCTTTGTGACAATGTGCCATAACTTACCACAGCTCTTAATTAATAATTAATAATCTAGTAATCAGTCATCAAAACAGAAGTTAAACTATTTAACTAGTTAACACTATTTAAAAAATAGTGTGAAGTGTGCTTCACTTCCGTGTTTTTAATGTTCGAAACACCCTACCATCCTCGATTTTAAAAATCAACTATACAATCAAAATACTTCGACATCAAGGGGACAATTTCTATGTAAATATTTTCCTTTCCTTGAGTTTATTTATTTTCACTTTTCCATAGAGATAATAATATCCCTTTTCTCATTCATAATTCATAACCGAATGACAAACGTGTAAAATCGAACAGTCTTTAATATGTTGACAGAAAAAGGACAAGTTGACCAAAAAATGACAGAAATCTAATTTTATTCTATGTGATGAATTTTTTATAATACTTTTCTTATTCTAACCAATAAGGATAGTGAAAAATAACAGAAATCTGATTTTATTCTATGTGATCAATTTTTGATAAATTATAATAAATAAGGATAGTAAAAAAGGGTTATTATTCATAAACAAGCTTTAATGGAAGAAAATTTTTGAGGGGCCTCACTTTAGGGGGCGAAATGCAGAAAAAATGAAGGGCAGTATTATTCTTATAGAACATACCTCATTATTTCCGAACAAAATGTATAATATGCTTTATGAACAAAAAAATGATACTTGTGGATAAAAATAGTTGCAACGAGTAATAATGTAATTTACTTCAGTTTACAACAATAACAATTTTGGGCAATTATCCATTTACTTCCTAAAAAGGTAATAAATTTCAAGTATTTAAATTTATAAATTTTACTTATTACTCGAAGCAAGAATTTTTCCTCACACAGTATTTGAACACTCAGGTATAGAACAAATTTTTTTAGTTGTTACGCATAATGAATATTTTCATGTCTTTATAGCCGTATGCGAATGAATTCAGTGATTACTGTGTAAAATTGTAGAAAATATCTCTTTTAACTTCATTTAGTATTTATAAACATTAGACTTTGAAGGATATTAATTAGGGTTTGTATAATTATTTCATTAATTTTGTCAATACTTAAAATTTCTGTCGTAAAAGAACTTTATATTTCAATCTGACGAGATATCTGTGAAAAAAAGTTATCAAAACACTTTTTTCTTTTCTAAATTGTAAAAATACTTTTGTATTTATAGTTTTATTATTAACATATCATTCTCTGTATGGATTTCTGGAAAATCCTGAAAAGTCTTTAAATAAATAATTTATTCAAACTGACCTTAATATTTATTTTCGATGAAACATTGTACGATTATTGTGAGAATGCCTTTTTTTCACGTACCTGGAAATAAGGAAAACAAAATTAGTCCAAATGTTGAAATATTTTTTTAGACTTTCGAAAAAAAGAGAATAGTCTATATTTATCTCTTTGAATATTTTACCAAAATGTTTTTTTATTCAAGAAAAAATTAATTCAGAACTAAGATAAAAACCAAAGAAAACAATTCCTGGCAAAAAAATGTTTATTTTCGTCGCAAAATTTTAAAGGTGAAAAAAAATTCATGACATCTTAGTTATCTATAGAGATAATTAGACATCACATGCATGATTCGTAGAGAGAGAGAAAAAAAAACATTTGCAAATGTTTACTTCGCGACGATATAAAAAGTAATTATTACTTGCTCGAGAGAAGAAAGTGAAATTCACTCTCGTCATCTTCAATATGTATTTAACTGGACAATATCATGAGGAATGACCAAAACGTGCGCTAGAGAGGCAATTGCATTTTACCATATAACCAACAACAAGATTTGTATTTATTAACGTAAAATTTGCATATGCCAAAAAAATTTCGCAATTCTCTAATTGTAAAATTATTCAAGAACATCAATAACTTCATTTTCAAATAAATGTTTTATGATTATTATTCTTCCACTAGGACAGTGACTGATTTTTTGCTTTTGAATTAGCAGAAAATGAAAAAAATTATTTTTTTCTTCGAACTTCAAGACTAAGCAACTACTAAAACAATTTTAATTAATATCCGGATCGTCAAAATTAATTTAATTCATTTTTTCTAAAAAATAACCACAGCCGAAAATCAGCAGAAAATGAAAAAAATTATTTTTTTCTTCGAACTTCAAGACTAAGCAACTACTAAAACAATTTTAATTAATAACCAGGTCGTCAAAATTAATTTAATTAATTTTTTCTAAAAAATAACCACAGCCGAAAATCAGCAGAAAATGAAAAAAATTATTTTTTTCTTCGAACTTCAAGAAAACGAAAATAAAAAATTATTTTCTTCTGCGACCTTCAAAAATTGATTGTTGGTCACTAAGCAACTACTAAAACAATTTTAATTAATATCAGGGTCGTCAAAATTAATTTAATTCATTTTTTCTAAAAAATAACCACAGCCGAAAATCAGCAGAAAATGAAAAAAATTATTTTTTTCTTCGAACTTCAAGAATAAGCAACTACTAAAACAATTTTAATTAATAACCAGGTCGTCAAAATTAATTTAATTAATTTTTTCTAAAAAATAACCACAGCCGAAATTAAAACATTATTTTTATCTACGAAATAAACAAAACACTGTCGAATCATTTAAATTCAAATTTTATTTTTTAGAATTTTTAAACTAAAATTCTTCTTTAACTCAATATTATTTTTAATAATTTTTGAAAATGTTTTATTTAAATTGAAATATTATTTTCCAAAATTTTTAAACTATAATTCTTTTTTAACTCATTATTATATTTTTAGTAATTTTTAAAAAAGTTAATTCAATTATTATTAACTAAAAATTTTTACTAAGATTTATTTTTAAATCAATTGTTATTGGAAAGTTTCACGAGAATTTAATTATTTAAATACAAAAAATAAATAATTTATTCAATAATTGAATGTTTCTTAAAATAAAATTCTCATAAATTTTATCAGCAAATTTTTAAATAATTGAATTCTTTGGACCAATTTTAATGTAGAAAAAATTGAAATTCGGCGATGAGTTTCATTATTTGTAGAAGTCATTGAATCCCAGTAAAAAATTATTATTAAATGAATTATTGTAAAAGAAATAGTAAAAAAATTTGTAAATAATTGAAATTTTGTAAATCTTTTATTAATTATGAAAATAATTAAATGATTGCATAGATTTTTATCACAAATTTATTTGTTAAAGAATTCAATTTTTTGGGGAAAAAGTTTAAATGTTTGATATGAAAAGTCATTTAATTATGGAAAACTTTTTAAAAGTAATTAAAATTTTGACAAAAAATTTTTTTAAAATGATTAAATTTGGGAAAAGAATTTTGTTATTTTTAAAGATACTTTATGTTTTGACCTGAATTTTATAAACATTTTTAAAAATAATTGAATTCTTATGATAAATGTTTTTATTTATAAAAATTTCAAATTTCAAATTCATATCTTTAAACACCTGAATTTTTCGTACTTTTAAATCCGTAATATTTTGGTAGAATTAATTTTTTTTCAAAGTTACTTGAAGTTTTTATTTTCTAGTATGTATATTTAGCTGGAGAATTTTTCAAATAATTGAAATTTCGTAAAATATAATTGTGAACAATTTGTGAATTGAAAATTCTCAAAGAACTTTTTCATAAATTTTCAAAAATAATTGATTTAATGTCGAATTTTAATTGAAAAATTTAGAAAATACTTAATTGAATTTAACGTCAGTGAAGTTCGCAACGTTTATTATCAACGACTTCAAGAAAAAAAATATTTTTCTTGAAAAAAACAATAAAATGTTTTGTTTAAAAATTTTTCTATTTCAAATTATTGATGAAATAATTTACAAAATGGGTTTTTGTGCTAAAATTTGAATATAAAATATTTTTTTCTTGGAAATCGTTGATTATAAACGTTGTAAACTTCACCAACATTGAATTTAAATATGACGAGATTAAATTTAAATAAAATTCCCTGATTTCCCCAACAAATTTTTCCACTATCCCTCACTTTTTCTGACTTCTTTGTTCTATATGTAATTTTTTTTCTCTTTCCTTTTTTTTGTACTTTTTCGAAGCTTCAACACACAATTTCGTAAAGCGAGTTAGTGAGGTTACAGAAGCCTTAAAAAATAAGTAGAACACTGATTGAAGCTTTTCCCTCTTGGATAACTCAGTACGATTTGTTTGTGGCTGGAGGAACAATACAAATAGTGAAAGAAAAAAAAACCCCTTTTCCCTCGAAATTCAGAACATGGAATTATTTTCCCTCGATTTTACATAAAATTAAAATTGAATAGAGATTTAACTTTCAAAAATATCGGCTTTTAATTTGATAATAATAATAATAAAAAAGAAAAAAAAGAAAAGAAAAAAAATGAGCAAGGAAGCTTCGGGAGCGGAAGCTGCGGCAAATTCATCTGATACAGACAAACTCTACGAGAATCGTGGTCCAAAGACAATTGTACGATTGATGACAGTTGGAGCTTATATGTTTTCAGTGAGTTTCGCCGCACTTGCTCTCAGTGGTTATTACATCTTTTTTTGGCATCCACCGAATTCTCGACTAATTCACGCTCACGCTGCTCATTTGCGAGCCGACAATGAAATGGACTTTATGGCTGCCGATTCATTGACAGTAATTCGTGTTGATAAATTAAATCAATCAGAAATTACAAATGACAATAAATTTCATGGAATTGATCTCGACAGTAGATACACGTACGTTTCGAATTTTAATGGAGAAGCCAAAAATGAGGAAGATTTGACTAAGAAAATGGTATTGAAATTAATTTTTATTACGATTTAAAATTGCAAATTATAATTAGAAACTTAGAATTTAATCTTAATTAAGAATCTTAACGCAATTAATTAGGAATTTAATCTCGTATAATTGAAGAATTATTCTGATTTAAATTTAGAGACACATTGAGAACATCAATTTATTTACGAAGAAACCGTGTGATAAATAAAATTATAAAAAAAAAATAAAAATAATGTTTAACAAACTTGTTTAATACATTAAAAAAAGACCTTATGAGGCCTCTTAAATAATTAAACAATTAAATAACAACTGTTCATATACAAGAACAATAAAAATCAGTAATACAAAAAAAAAATATTTTATTTTCTAATTTATAAAATCTCAGGAATACTTTACTCGAATTAGAAATATTTTTATTATAAAAAAATATTTTATTTTCTAATTTATAAAATCTCAGGTATACTTTACTCGAATTAGAAATATTTTTAGTTTCATTGAAATAATATTTGTCCTGACATTCTATTTCTGATAAATTTTGTAATTTTTACGTGACAGAAGACAAAAAAATATTTCCGAACTTGACATAGAATTTTAGAATCGTTTTCTTTTTAAATATTTCCTTTCATTCACAAATCAATTTTACAAAATAAAATAAATCGAAAATGAGAGACGATAATAGTTTAAATAATTAAATAATGCTCCAAAAACTCAAAATGTTGAAATGAACGAAAATTTGTGTTTTATTCATAAAAATATTTTGCAAAATTGACAATTGCAAAAAAAAGAAGACGAAAATAGAATTCAAAAATAAGAAACTTTGTAAACATTTTTTTAACACATGGAGCAATATTAATTAAGTTAATTATTATTAATATTAATTTTAAGAATTAAAAAATTTAATTAATTATTCAGCTTCGAATTTGAAAAAAATTTTTATTCATTTGAACATTGAAAATTTGGGGATATAATTAAAATTCACTATCAAAGACATAATTTAGAATAAAAAGTTGGTTTTAAACTACAAATAAAATAATAACGTTTAAAATAAACATTTTTTTGACTTTCAAAATTTTCTTTATTGATTGATTTATTTATTACTTAATTAATAAAATGTTATACTTGCAAAAAATGGTAGAAATAGTAAAATTAGAGCTAATAGAGAAATAAATTTTTCTAATTTGTTGCTACAGATTTAATTATAAATTGATTTATTAACAAAAACTAATTTACTTTTAGCAAGTACAAAAAATTAATACTTGCCCAAATACTAACTAAAATTTACAATAGAAAATAGTCGAAAAATTCTGAATCTTCAAATGAACGAAATGTTTTTCAAAAAAAGTATATTAAAAAATTTCTGCTTGTATTAAAAACGAAAAATATTTTAAAGCATCATAAATTAAACATCAAAACTTTAGAGACATAATTTCAATTTATTTATCTGTATAAAAATAACCAAAAATAACAAAAAATTAGTCATTAACTACAAAATCAGTTCATTTTTCCACAAATTTCAAGAATAAATTACACAACAATTTTTTCTGGAAATATTAAAAAAAATTACACAATTTTTAATGTTCCTAAATAAAAAATTTTTGTTTAATTTTAATATTTAATTTTAATTTTTTAATTTTCTATACTTGCGAATTATTTCAGGACACCAGTAAACTGAAATCCAACGAAGAGACATTATCGGTGAATAATAAAAATTTAACAACTGAAAGGCGGAAAATGTCGACAAACAATGAAAAATCGAGGGAAAAAGAAAAGAAGTCAGATAATTCAATGTCGTCAGAGAAATTGAGTGAAGAAAACTCGAAGAAAACAAATAGAAAATACAATTCTTTAAATTCCGATAATATCAAGATATTCAATAATTTTTTAAGAATTTTGTAACACGTGAATTTACAAATTTTATTTTTGTAGAATATTTTTTTTAATAATAGGCTGTGCTTATATACAACAAAAAAAGAATAAGAAATGAAATAAAATATCAAAGAAAAAATTTCCATCTATTATTGTAAAATTTATAAATATTATAAAATGAAGAAATTGTTAATGGAATGAAAAAATATAAATTAAAAACAACAACAATAAAAAAAGAAAAGAATATAAAATTAAATTAATAAATGGAAATAAATAAAGAATGTGAAATACTTTTTTTCTCAACTTCGATAAAATTATTGAGCAGATAATAAATAATCTAAATTCTCACTGTCTCACATTTCAAATGTATAAAATATTTTAGTAAGAATGTTAAAAATTTTTTATGAAAAAGTAAAATATTTCAGCAAAAATGTTTAAAAGAATTTTAATAAAAAAGTAAAATATTTCAATAAAAATGTTAAAATATTTTAATGAAAAAGTAAAATATTTTATTAAAATGTAAATAATTTTAATATTTAAAGAAAATTGTAAAGATTTCTGTAATTTTTTTTTAGAAATTTATTCGAAATGATTCGAAATCTTGGGAAGGAGCGCAATCTAGAGACGAAGTAATGAGTTTAAAGACAAAATAAATTTCCGGCTGATAAAATGGTTTTCTACAATTTTAATTTTTCAAATGGAATCAATTTTAACTCTTCAATCAAATTATTTTTTTAAAAGTTATTTTCAAGTTTAATTTACATAAATTGAAAGTTGAAATATTCCAGAAATAATAAAAAGTCTATTTAAATATTATACCAAATCATAAAAGTTATTTTTCTACAAAGAGAATTTGCACTATACAATATTGTAATAATTGAAAAAAAATTATTTATTTTGCTCTAAATATAGAAATTAAATGCTAAAAATAAAAAATAAAAAAAACAAAAAATTAAAAAAATTATGCATAAAAAATAAAGAATAAAAATAATAAATTTATTATATTTAGCCTAAAATAAATAATTTACTTGATTTAGAAAATAAATTGTACACAATAAAATAGAATGTGCGATAAATTATATATTCTAATGACTTATATAATAGTGTGAAAATATTTACTTTATTTAAATCGTCCATATCGAGAGAGAAAATATACTTTGCGGAAATAAAAAGTGAAATTTAATAATAACATACGAAACAATTTGTCGCAAATTATTTATTGAACTTGAATCCTAAATGTTAACAACACTTTTGAATGCATGCAGTCCCTTAGAATTTCAGAATTTTTTAAAAACATTTTTTAAACTAAAGTCCTTCTTAAATTTACTTTTTTCGATTAAAAAATTACTTTTGCACAAATAAAATGCTTTTTCGTGTAAATTAATTTTTTGGTTCAAAATACCATTTTTCCAATAAAAAGCCTTGTAAAATATTTACTTATTTTCAGTAAAAAAAAAATCAATTTTGCAACAATAAAATAATATTTGGTGCAAAAATAATTTTTTATTCCAAATACTATTTTTTAATTAACATTTTTTCTAAATTAAAAGCCTTCTAATATTTAAATCTTCAAATCAAAAATTAATTTTGAGTAAATAAAATGCTTCTTGGTACTAATTAATTTTTTAGTTCAAAATAATATTTTTCTAAAGAAAAGTCTTGTAAAATATTTACTTATTTTGAGGAAAAAATTAATTTTGCTCGAATAAAATGCTTTTAGTGATAATTAATATTTTATTCGAAATAATATTTCTTTAAGTTAACATTTTTTAAAATTAAAAACCATCTAATATTTACTAATTGCGAATAAAAAATTAATTTTGCACAAATAAATTTTTTTTTTCGGTGCAAATTAATTTTTTGGTTCCAAATAACATTTTTTCCATAAACATTTTTTTTTATTTAAAACCCTTTTATTGTAAGTTATTTCGCACAACAAAAATTTATTTTGCAAGAAAGTAATATATTTTGGTGCAAATTAATATTCTGTAAATATTTTTTTTTTGTTAACAATTTTGTTGTTAAGTAAATATTGTTTAAACATTTTTTTTGGTAAAATATTTGATAAAAAATTAATAACATGTCTTTTTAAATTAAATTATTAAACTATTAAATTATTATTATTATTCTTTTCATGATTAAATTATTTCCTTTTGAAAATAAATAAACTACATTCGAAAGAAAAAAAATTATGTATATAGTAAACTTTGAGTCAAATTTCCCTTTTTCTTTCTAACGCAAAGAGTAAATTAATGAAAAATTAAAAAACAATGTTTATTGAATTTTTTTTCACCAGTTTTTACCAAAAAAAAAATCGTTAGGGAATTTATTTCTTATGAATAGTTTTTAAAGGACAAACCACCGGAGATTTTATCAAATTTGTATTATTTCTCATCTCCTTGAGAAGAAAAAAATTCGTGTTCAAGTTTTTTTTTCATAACTAATATTCTTTTGAGATAATCGGCTTTAATTTACGACATTTATGCAAGGCCAAGGTTTATGGAATCTTGTTAAAGTTAAATGAGACAATTTAGACATTCATACATAAAAAAACATTTAACGATAGAGCCTGAATGGCACATAGACCGAGAAGAGAGAAAGTACTTCGCGATAGAATCGCATTGGCCACTCTCATGAAAGCCAAGAGAGAAAGAGAGAGAAATAATCTCTTTCAAAAATTATGCGTGGGACTAATAATTGAAAATCAAATTAATATTTTTCTCTCTCTAATTTTAAATTTTTAACTCAAAAATAGAAATAATTGTCAAAATCATTTTTTTTTGCTCGAAGTTTCCCTTCTGATTTTATCGGCATTATAATCAAAAATTCTATTCACATTGTTATGGCTTCAATTTGTAACATACGTGACGAATGTCACGTATAAATAAATCCTTTCTCAATTTCATTTCCCCGTATAATTTTATGAATAAACAAAAATTTCTCCATGTACTTTTATTCTAATTTTTTTTTCATTCTAATTGGAATTTTACTTCTTATGTAATATAGAAAAAATAACCCGAGGGGGAAATTGGTCAAAATATTTGCCACAATTAGTAGAGAGAAAAAAATATATTTTCAGGGTCATTTTGAAAAAAATAAAACTTTCACGATTTATGAATAAATTAAAATTAATCGAAAATCGAAGAGGCGATAGAAAGTTTTTCGTCCTTATCTATAACTTTTGGCAATAATTTCTCTTTAGTGCGCGAGAAAAATTATTTTCCTGAAACTTTTCCGCATTTAATTATGAACGAAATTTTCTTTTTCGCTCAATAATAATTATTAAATATTCACCATTTATTTACTTGAAAAATTTTCCAAAAATTCTAAAAGATCAAATCAACAAAAAATTTTTAATTCTCATTTTCTGAAATATTTTTTTTTGAAAATTTACTAAATGAACTGGAAAATTTTCAGTTCTTCTCAAACAATTTTAAACTTGCTTTTTGTTTTAAGAAATTACCATTTTTTTTTGTTAATATGAATTTGTATTTAAGAATAACAAAATATTACAAAAAAATTGAAAAAATTGATTATTAATTAAAAGTTGATTACAAAAACTAGACAAAGTTTCTAAATTTTAAATTTATGTTTTTATTTTTATTAACAATAATGGTAATTTACGAAAATATTTTTTTTTATTCAAAATAGTATTTCGTTAATTTGAACGTTCAAAACTGTCAAATCGATGAAATCTTACACGGAAAAGAAAAATTTATTTTATTTCAAATAAATTTTATTTATATTCAACTATAAATAATTTTCATTTCAAATAAATTTTATTTATATTCAACTATAAATATTTTTCATTTCAAACAAATTTTATTTAACTTCACTAAAGTTTCGAACATTCAAGCGAATGCAATTTTCTTTCCGTATAAATATTTTCAAAAAATTCTATACCAAAATAAAAAAAATAATCCAAAATTGAATCAAATAAATGTTTTCCACCCCAGAAAAATATTTTAAACAGAAATTATTTCTTTCAATCAAGTAAACATTTACTTAGTACCAGTAAATTAAAAAATTATTCCATTCCACTAAATCAGGTGATTATTCCATTAAAAATAAATTTCCCCTCAACGTCTACAAAAAAAAACGACAATTATTTTCAATTTACAACAACGCCAATTAAATTCCAATAATTGAAAATAGTTTCTTTCCACCTCACAACTAAATTGAATTAGCAAAAACAATTTATACGAGTTTATGGTTTCAACTGCAACCTAGATTTCAAGAATAAAATCATTATAATTCCAAAGAGTAATTATAATAAAGAAATGTGTGTACCGAACCAAACAAAATCTCTAGGAAAATAAATCAAAAAAAAAAGTAAATAAAAATAAAACACTAAAAGTCAAGTGAGTGAATATTCGCAAGAAAAAAAAATGTTCTAAAATATTTTAAAGCCACGTGTAATAATATGAAGAAGGTAAATGAAAAGCATCAGAGGGGGACTGACTGGTTTTCACTCTTTAGCCTTCACCATACAGCGCACACGGCACAAACTCTCCGGAATCAGCCGGCATTGCTCTTGAAAAGAAATTCTCGCCAATATTTCAATTCTTTATTCCCGTGTCTTATTTTCCGAAATAAAAAAAATACCCAAAATGAATTTTTACACCTAAAATAACAAAAAAAAAGTTCATCAAAATTATGCGATTGTGCAAAAAAGTGTGTGTGAGTTTTAAGAGACCACCGGATCCGTGACAAATAACGGTATGTATTTTTCGTACGCAAAAATACTCACAAGTTTAAAAAAAATATTCTTTTTTTTTATTTTTTATTCAAAATAATGTTATCATTTTTCTTTTTCATACAGTACATTAAAAAAAAAATCCCCATTTTAATGGAATACAGTCGGGAATAAAAAAATGAAGAAAGTGAAGAAAGTGACAGAAGGCATTGAATTTAAAGTATATACTCTAAAGTGTTTCTCATGCAGAATTCTAAGTTAGACATTAACTCAATTTCACTTCCAACCAATATTGAAAAATCACTACAATTCAATTCAGTCAAATTATTTATTAGTTGTGAAACAGTGATTAGTGTGCGGCATAATACAAAATTATGTTTTTAAATTCAATGAAAAAAAATAAAAAAAATAAAAATTCTATTCAAATCTTTCGTTCATTCCAAGACAATTGAATTAAAAATTGTTTAATAAATAGAATGTTAATTTTTTTTTATAGAAATATAAAAAAAACTTTCACATTTCAGAAAGCTCTTATTATTTTTATTTATACTTAATCTAGATTCATTATAAAGTCCCACAAATTGTCGTCTATTAAATCATTAAAGTAATGCACGTTTCAACAATGAGTTGCTTTTAAAAAATGTGTCTTTGTTGTGAATGAGGATTAATAACAATTATTAACAATATTTAGCAATTATTTCTATTTTTTTTAACAATATTTTCTGTTTTTGAAATTTTTTTTATTATTTTTCTTTATGAATTTATTTATTAGAATTATTTATTCAAATTTTGTTACGTTAAATAAATATTGATTAACTTATTTTGCTTTTTTTAAATTTTATTTATAATGTTAATTTACTGTTCGGTTAAAATTCATTGTTATTAATCGAAAACTAATTGTTATTAACTATTTAAATGCGAAAACGTTTGTGTTACCATTTTTTGTTCCAAATTAAATTTGTTACAAAAAAAATGAATTTAATTTTCTAATAAAAAATACAATGTTAATTAAGTATTATTCGTTTCTGAATTTATTTGCTTTCTGATTTTTCTTTCTATTAATATTTAATTACTAATTTATTATTAAGTACTATTAATCCAAGACACGTGTGTTAAAAAAAATTATTATTGTCAATGAAAAATTAAATATTAATCATTATTAATTATTTAAGTCCAAAAATGTTTGTATTTCTATTATTCTAATATTCTATTATTAAAATTAAACGACGATATAAGTGTAACTGTTAATTTTTATATTTTTTTTATAAAAAGAAATTATTTTGCAAATTATTGGAAAAATCAATTTTCAAGTAAGCAAATGTATTTACAATTATTTATCACTTTGGAATTGTATTTCTAGAAAATATTTATAGGAAACAAAAAACATTAAAAATTGATGATTTATTTAAATTTAATCCCCAAAACTTTGTAAAATAAATTTTAAAAATTTCATTAAATTAAATTGAAAAATAGAAATCCAAATCCAAAAGCAAAAATTGAAAAATATGAATCGAGAAATGAAAAACGATAAGAACAGAAGTCGAAAAATAAAAATTATAAAATATAAATCGAGAAATGAAAAACGATAAGGACAGAAATCGAAAACTAGAAATAGAAATAGAAATCGAAAAACAAAAATTCCGTAATATTTCCTTCTAAAAAAAAATAAACACCAAATCCTTGATTTTCTAGATAAAGAGAAGGTGAATTTCTGATTGCAAAACGGAGAAATTAATTAATTAATGAATATCTCAAGGCGAGAGAGAAAAAATGCCGATTGGCTTGACAACTTTGGCCGGAACCGCATCGCTTTTAGGGTGGGGTTTAATTCCACTATTTGCGATCGGTTTCACTGTGTTTCGATACCAAAATGCCGATCCGGAAACTCATCCAATCAATGCTCAAGAGGTAATATATAATATTTTTCAAAAATATTAAAAATATTTAAAAATAAATAATTAAAAAAAAAATTTTTTAAATATTAAAAATATTAAAATACCCCATTTTGACTAAAAATGATCTAAAAATCCAAATTCCCAAATATTTCAAAGTGAAATCGTATAAAAAGAGTGAATTAAAAAAATTAAAATCCAACTCAACATTTCTTTTTATTCTAAAAATCAAGCAGAAATTTATAATATGAAAAAATCTTTCAGGGAAAGTGTTAAACAACTTTATGTTTTACGTCAGTGAAGTTTACAATTTTTACGATCAACAATTAAAAGAAAAAAATAATTTTTTTCACTTGAAAAGTTATGGTTGTTTGACATTCCTTAACTGTCAATCGAACATTTATAAATATTTCTTTAACGAACGATTTAAATTTTTATAAATTGTCTATTAAAAAGAAACTTAAAAGATATTTAACAAAAACTTTTTAAAAAACTTAAAAAAAATCTTTAATAAACTTAAATCCACAAAATCTGTGTTTTCTTCAAAATCGTATGTTATAGACGTTGTGAAATTCACCGGCTTCATTATTGCGTCCAGTTTGAATCATTAAAATTTGACATTGAACAAAAAATGACAATGGCAACAAAGATGTATTGTGTCCAAAGTTACGAATGAGCAAGAAAAGGACAAAATTTTTTAAATGTATTTTTTTTTACTTTTCTATTAAAACGAAATTTTACTCATAAATTTAATAGCAAATTTTCATTACAAATTCATTTCATTAAAAAAATTTCATTACAAATTCATTTCATTAAAAAATTTTCATTACAAATTCATTTCATTAAAAAATTAAAATTAAAATTCATTTTTTACAATAAAAATTCAGTTTTAACCAAAGAAATTATTATTATTCAATATTTTTCAATTTTCCTCTGGTAATTTTCTAAAAATATTGAAAATAGTAAAAATTCTCAGGTTTAAAAAAAAAATCATCTTAAACTGAACATTGAGTGTAGTTAACATTCTCTCTTCACCGCAAACAATTATTCAAATGATAATTTCTTCATTAAAAACAGTAATTAAAAAATTTAAAAATTAAAAAAGTTATGTTTCAAAAAAGAAGAAAAAAACACCAACGTTCAAACGAAGAGAAAAAAAAAGAAGTAACAACTGTTTACGATATATGGAAATTTGGTTTGACACAAATTTGAATATTCTATAAACACATGAAAGTGTTAGGACAAGGATGAGTTATGTCATATTCACACACACAACACAGAATCTCTAAGAAAATAGAAAGTGACATTTTTCCAATAAACTTGAATTTTTAAACAGCCAGGTATAAAGTTGATCATGAAATCCTATGATCCAACATCATTAAATCTTCCTTTAAAGCATATCAAAAATTTGAAATTATTCCAAAGTTATATCACTATAAATATGTTACATCATTAAAGACTATACTGTTAATAAAAAGATTTATAAAAATCAAGAAGCGGCTTATCTCATAAAAAACGAAAGACCCATTTTTAATGATGCTCGCAATGTTTTCAAAAGGGAGACAGAAAATTAAGAACTTAGTTTTAAATAATTATTTATTAACTCTTTACTTTTGCAAAAAAGAAACTCATACTGTTAATTTAAAAGTACCAAATGGCAACGGATTGCTACCAAAAATGTGGGGCAAATAAAAACTTGATCCAGATTTTTGGCACCAATTTGATCCACTTTATAAAGTGGATAACTGTATCTGTAAAAAAAAGGTTCTAATAATTAGAGCTGATTTGGGTATCAAAATAGAACCAAATTCCGATTAAGTACCAAAATTGGTACCTTTATTTTTACACTATAGTACCAAGTTGATAAACTTTACTATCAGTTTGCTACTTTCAAGAAAACTGTGGCTTTATTTCCATAGTTCAAATTTAATTAATGGCGAAAAATATTCATAAAGAAGGATATAAAACATGTTTGTTAAAATTCGACCACATTGCGACTGTTATTTTTAATTTTTAACTGACTTCATGATTTTAGAAGGCTGAATATTATATTTTTAACACAATTCCTTATTTTTGCAGCTATTGCCAATGTATGACTTCATAGTCGTTGGAGGTGGAAGTGCTGGAGCAGTGGTAGCGTCAAGATTGTCAGAAATTACAAATTGGAATATTCTTTTATTGGAAGCTGGCGGTGATGAAAATGAAATATCAGACGTGCCAGCGTTGGCTGGCTACACACAATTATCCGACTTTGATTGGAAATATAAAACATCACCTCCGACAACATCGGCTTATTGCCTCGCTATGGTCGGAGATCGATGCAATTGGCCACGGGGAAGAGTTCTAGGTGGAAGTAGCGTCTTGAATGCTATGATCTACGTTCGAGGGAATAGGCAAGAAATATCTGCAATTCTTATCACTATTTAAACACTAAGTTCCCCCAGTTTTAAAAATCTGTTTGGAAATAAAGTTTCCTTTTGGATGTACCTTTCTTGGAAGAGCTGTTCGAATATCTTTCAAGGACACTGTCATTTAAAGAGACTCTATTTTAAAGGCATATTTTAAAGACACTATCTTTTAAAGAAACTATACTTTAAAGACACTATCTTTTAAAGAGACTATACTTTAAAGACACTAGATTTTAAAGACCCTACATTTTAAAGAGAGCCTACATCTAAAAGACACTTTTATTTTAAAGACCCTATACTTTAAAGAGAGACAACATCTAAAAGACACTTCATTTTAAAGACACCATTAATAAAAAGCAGTAGATCGAATATAATTCACTGGTTACGTGAAAACAATTTATGCCTTTAGAGAAATATTATAGGAATAATAACGATTCGAAGTGAACGTTAACTGATACTTATTTAAAATCAAGGAATATAATATCCTAACCACAAAGACTTTTTCTGACTCGTAAACATCATCCTTGGTGCTCTGAGTTGTGCAACTTGACACATTTCGATTTTTTTTATGCAATCTGAATTTTATTCTATCTAAATTAAATATGGACTTTATCTGTAAACTATGAAGGAAAGTAGTGATTTATTTAAATTATTTATTTATATAAACGAAATGAATGGTTATAGAGTCAACTATTTCTTGTTATCAAAGCAGTTAATTAGTTAAAACCTAAGTAGTATACCACTTTCATAAAATGCTTTCAATGAAATTTCTATCAACTCCTAATTGAAATAATTTAAATCTATAGTTAAAATATATTTAAATATATTTAAATATATTTATCTATAGTTCAGGTTAATTTTTAGATTCTTAATTTCAGGGTTGGTTCAGGATTTCAAACTTTAAATTTGTTTTTCCCTGATTTTTGGAGAAAATTTTCACTTTTTTCCTGACAGTGAAGAACATTAATAACTTCTTTTTTAAATAAATATTTAATCGCATTATTATTTTTCTATAGGAATTAAGATTCGTAAGTCCAATAACTTCTGAGAATATTGTACCTACAAATTCCAATTTTCGAACATTTTAGTTTAAACCCTTTTCAAAAATCAATTACTTATAAAAATTCCCGCTATAATGCTTTTAAAATTCAGTTTTAATTTAAAATTTCAAGTAAAATTCAATTTTTTACTAATTTTTATTAGATAATTTTTCGAGAGTTCAATTATTTGAATAGAAAAAAAACAATTTATTCAATAATTCAATTTTTATGAAGAATTTTATCAAAATTTGTTTAAATACTTAAATTCTTACAACGAATTTTATAAAAAAATGTTTTTACTAAATTGAATTACTGTAAAGAAATGTATTTGTGAAAATAATTGGATTCCTGTTAAAATATTTATTTTTGAACAAAAAATTAAATTTTTATGAAGAATTTTATCAACAGTTTTAAAAATAATTAAATTCTTTCGGCGAATTTGAAAAAAAAAAATTTACTTAAACTTACTAAATTTACTAAATAAAATCTATCATTTTAGTAAACATTGTAGAAAAAATGTACTTAAAATTCTGCGATAAGTTTTTCTTATATTTATGAAAATAATTGAATTCTTGCAACGAATTTTATAAAAATTTTTTTTAAAGAAATGAATTTCCGTGAAGAATATTTTTTGTGAAAATGATTGAAAAGGTGCAAAGAAATTTATAACAACAATTTGTAATTAATTGAATTTTTGTGAAACTTTTCTTAAAATGTTGTTTAAATAATAGAATTTTTTTGAAAAATTTTATTCAAATAGTAGACATTAATAATAATCGAAATGAGGAAAAGTTTTGAAAACAATTGAAATTTTATCAAGAATAATATTTAATTTTTTGAAAATAATGTAATTTCGGAGAATTTCATTCGATTTTTTAAAAATCATTGAATTATTTTTATAAAGAAAAATTGTATTCTATGAATTGAAACCTAGAATCGATTATAACCTAAAATTGAATTGCAACCTGAAATTGAATTGTAACCTAAATTTAAATTAAAATCTAAAATTGAATTATAACCTAAAACTGAATTGAAACCTAAAATTGAATTGAAACCTGAAGTTGAAACCTAAAACTGAATTGAAACCTGAAATTGGATTAAAAACTTAAAATTGAATTGAAACCTAGAATTGAATTATAACCTAAAATTGAATTGAAACCTGAATTTGAATTGAAATATAAAATTGAATTATAACCTGAAATTGAATTAAAACCTAAAATTGAATTGAAACCTGAATTTGAATTGAAATATAAAATTGAATTGAAACCTAAAATTGAATTGAAACCTGAATTTGAATTGAAATATAAAATTGAATTGAAACCTAAAACTGAATTGAAACCTGAAATTGGATTGGAACCTAAAATTGAATTGAATCCTAAAATTGAATTATAACCTGAAATTGAATTGAAACCTGAAATTGAATTGAAACCTAGAATTAAATTATAACCTGAAATTGAATTGAAACCTAGAATTGAATTATAACCTACATTTGAATTGAAACCTGAATTTGAATTGAAGTATAAAATTGAATTATAACCTGAATTTGAATTGAAGTATAAAATTGAATTATAACCTGAAATTGAATTGAAACCTAAAATTGAATTGAAATATAAAATTGAATTGAAACTTGAAATTGAATTGAAACCTAAAACTGAATTGAAACCTGAAATTGGATTGGAACCTAAAATTGAATTGAATCCTGAAATTGAATTATAACCTGAAATTGAATTGAAACCTAGAATTGAATTATAGCCTAAAATTGAATTGAAACCAAAAAGAAACTTGTACGCAATTAATGAAAAATTACCTTTTAGGCTCGACTATGACAACTGGGCTCGTTTGGGTAACACCGGCTGGAGCTACGACGACGTGCTGCCCTACTTCCTAAAATCGGAGGACAACAGGAATCCCTATCTCGCACGAACACCCTATCACAGTACCGGTGGTTACCTAACCGTTCAAGAAGCACCATGGAGATCGCCACTGGCCATAGCCTTCCTTCAAGCCGGCGCCGAACTGGGCTACGAGAATCGCGACATCAATGGCGCCAATCAAACAGGCTTCATGCTGGCCCAAGCCACAATAAGACGTGGCAGCCGATGTTCCACAGCAAAAGCCTTCCTGCGACCCGTGCGAAATCGTAAAAATCTCCACATAGCCATGAATGCCCAAGCCTTGAAGGTTGCCTTCAATGACGATAAGCGAGCAACCGGCGTCGAATTCCTCCGCAACGGTATCCGTCAAACGATAAAAGTACGTCGCGAAGTTGTCCTCTCATCAGGAGCGATCAATTCACCCCAATTGCTGATGCTCTCGGGCATTGGTCCCAAGGAGCATTTGGCCAAATTTGGAATACCAATTCTAGCCGATCTTCGCGTTGGTGACAATCTTCAGGATCACGTGGGTCTCGGTGGTTTGACATTTCTGGTGAACGAACCAATAACCGTCACTAAGCAACGTTTTCAAAATTTCCCGGTGATGATGGAGTATATTCTGAAAGAGAGAGGACCTATGACCACACCAGGTGTTGAGGGTTTGGCCTTCGTCAATTCCCGCTATGCTGACAAGTCCGGCGACTATCCAGATATACAGTTCCACTTTGCGCCGAGTTCGGTGAATTCCGACGGTGGCGATCAGATCCGTAAAATTCTGGGTCTTAGGGACAGTGTCTATAATACCATGTACAAACCTCTGGTCAATGCCGAAACGTGGACAATTCTCCCATTGCTACTACGACCGAAGAGTTCCGGTTGGGTTAGGCTCAGAAGCAGAAATCCACTAGTCTACCCCGACATCAATCCTAATTACTTCACTCACAAGGAGGACATGGATGTTCTAGTGGAAGGGATCCGAATAGCAATGGCCGTGTCAAACAGTTCGGCCTTTCAGAGATTTGGCTCGAGACCTCTACTAACAAAAATGCCGGGTTGTCAAAAATTCCAGTTCGACACCTACGAATACTGGGAATGCGCCATCAGGCATTTCACTTTTACGATCTATCATCCGACGGGAACTTGTAAAATGGGTCCTAAGGATGATCCAACAGCGGTGGTTGATCCTCGATTGAGAGTCTATGGCGTGAAGGGCCTAAGGGTCGTGGACGGATCCATCATGCCGGTGATAATGAGCGGAAATCCGAATGCTCCTATCATCATGATCGGAGAGAAAGCCAGCGATATGATCAAGGAAGATTGGAGGGTTAAGAGTAAGGAAATCGGTAGATGACAGTGGTGATGTTTAGGTCAAGGACTATAGACACTTTTGCCATGAAAGTGGATCTAGCTTTAGGCAGGAATCTTATTTTTATTATTTAAATCGGATTTATGTAAATAGATAGAAAATCTTGCTCAGTTTTGACATGTGCCTTCGAATCCTAGTCTAGAGTTGTTCCGTGTGTTTGTATTTAATGTATTTGTGAAATACCAAAGAAGCTCATGAATGTTTGTAATCATTACTTTATGGGAAGAGTTGTGGGTTTTCTTTTACTATATTCATAGAGGTCTGAAATTTCTGCGTACATTTCGCTACATTTACTACTTTTGGAATCAATTTTCCTAGATCGTAGAATATTTAATGTTTGGGTTTCTTTGGGTTTCTCCCCAGGGATTAGAAACTTTTCTAATAACTTGAAACTTTAGAATTATTCGATTTCGATAAAGAAAAATTGACGCCCAGTGTCGACGTCAACTTCAGGGATCCTAATTTTCCTGATCCCTGAAGTTAGTCTCGGTAACTGTTTTTTGGGGTTCTGTTTTCTTCTAGTGATTTAAAACTTCTTTTAACAACTTTTCTAACTTGAAACATTCGAAAGAATTGTTTTCCTCTTTTCGATTTTGTTTAAGGAAATGTTTGTCGACGCCAACTGTAAGGATCCTAATTTTTAAAGTCCCTGAAGTTAGCCTCGATAACTATTTTTTGGGGTTCTGTCTTCTCCTAGTGATTTAAAACTTCTTTTAACAACTTTTCTAACTTGAAATATTCGAAAAAATTGTTTTCTTTTTTCTAAAAGGGAATGTTTGTCGACGCCAACTTCAAGGATCCTAATTTTTAAAGTCCCTGATGTTACCATCGACTGACAACGTCAAAAACTAATTTTTCAGGTTCTTTTTTCTTCTAGGGATTTACAACTTCTTTAAAACACGTTTCTAACTTAAAATCCATGTAAAAATTTGTTTCCCTCTCTTCGGTTTCGCAAAAAAAATATTCTTTTCAACGCCAACTTAAGGGATCTCAATTTTTAATGTCCCTGACTCTCAACTATTTTTTACCCTAGGGATTTAAAACTTTATGAAAATATTTTCAATGCCTTCCTTAATCTAAAATCATGGAAAAAAATTGTAAAATTCTTTTAATTTCGTAAAAAAAAGACTTTTTGTCGCCTAACGTCAATGCTAACTTCAAGAGTCTTAATTCCTAATGTCCTTGAAGTTAGCAACGATTCTTCTATTTTCGGATTTTTTACAGATAAAAATGGTAATTTTTACTCCGGACAAGGTAAAAATTAATAGTCTGCAATTCGCAAAAATTTCTGACACGATTTCGCTGTAAAAGTAGTAAAAGTAAAAACTTTATTCGCATTATCCGTATTACACACAAAAATTTTTATTCCGAAACATTTTTTTTTATTATTCAAATAAAACTTTTCATTTTCCAAAGTAAAATTAACGACCTAATGAATTACTCTCACAGAATTCTAATTAACTGGGAAATAAGTAATATTCTAAAATTAAACCTTTAAGAAAATTTTAATTAACTTCTTCAATAAACTTTATTACTCGACAGTAAAAATGTCTGCGAATTAATATATTTTAATTAACCAAGAAGTGTAGAACTAAGAACAGCAAATTATTTAGAAGAGTATACAAGAATATTTTTTATAATGAAAAAAAATCTACGATTGATATCGATAATGTAAATTTACTAACAGAATTTTTAATGAAATCGAAAAAAATTAACTTTTAAGCAAATTTTAATTAACAAAAATTATAAAACTGTTTAAGATTTAATAAACTTTATTACTCAACGTCAACAGTAAAAATGTCTGCGAATAAAATATGTTATACTTTAATTAAGTTGAGTACGAAAAAAGTATAAAAATAAGAATAGCAAAATATTTAGAGAGGAACAAGAATATTTTTTATATACAAAAAATTTTTAAGCGACAAAATTTTATCGATAATTGATTAACTGAATAAATTTTTAAACGAAAAAATTTCCAAATAGTTTTAATTTCCCCAACCAGAATAAAAATCTCAACATTTTGTTACGTAACAATTTCTAATTGTAAGTATAAAATTTCCCTTTTTTTTGAATGTTAAAATTTTGTTTGATTCTTTGATTATTGACAAAACATGAAAGTTTTGTCAAAAGTGTTGAAAAATTTCTTTCAATTAGAAACTTTTAATTTGTTTTAATTAATATTTGATACAGTTTTATTTTTCTTTCCATTAATGAATTTACAATAATGAAGAATTTCAAAGAGAGCAGAAAGTTTAATATTCACTGTATACATTTAAAAAGGAATATACGAAAAGCATGATGAGCGAGAATAGAATAGGTATGTAATTAGATTAAATTACACGCGTGTTTTAATTTTCTTCACATGAAAGAATAAATAATTTCCACAAACGTGTTTGAGATGCGAGCGCGCAAATACGTGCGAGTTCAAAAGTTAAAATACTGAAAGTGTACATAGCTAAATTATCATTTCATATATATATGTGTGTGTATGAAAACTTGTCATGATTTTCATTTCGTACAATTAATTAAAACGACATATAACATCAAAAAAGAAGAAAATCATAACATTAAATTAATTTAATGATAAATGTTTTGAAATTGAAGATAAATGCTATACACTGCAACTGCGCTTTGGAAAATAAAAATAATTATGCAGAGACACATGAATAATTACGTAGAGAAAATAATTTTTGTAAAAAAAGTTGTGGTTGAAGAAAAAAATGATTTTTCAAAATGATTTTTTTAATTAGTTTTTTAATTAGTTTTTAATTCTTTTTTAAAAATTCTTTTTAAATATTTCTTAAAAATTATTTTTAATTATTTTTTTAAAATCTTTAACTACAATTTTGTCTAAAACAAATGTTTTCGAAGAGAAAAAAATCCTCTTATCAAAATTGACAAAAATAAATATTTTTCCCCCTTCTCCCTTCGGTAGAAAGTATAATTGTTCGTTTGAGGATTCTTTGTGGAGAATTAAAAAAAACACAATAAATACGATTTTAATGAGGAACGGAACACTTTAAATTCCGGTTTCTATTATAAGACGGAAGAGTTATAAGGATGCAATTACTTTTATTTGCAGTTGCTCTAAACTAGGAAAGATAATGGCTTGATTTCCCTTTAACGATAGTTATAAGTCCTTTGAGCTCAAGAGATAAAAGAATGAAATACGCGTTTAAAAGTGACTAGAAGATTAACGTTCTCACACACAATTAGAGTTTTTCATTCGTTATTCGACAACAAAAAAGAGAAAAAAAATTTTAATTAAAAACAAAAATAAAAAAGAAAATTGGAAAAAATATGGAAATTAAAAAAAGAAATAATTTCATGAAAGAAAAAATGCAGAAATTAAGAAGGATTGGAAAAATATAAAAATATAAAGAAGGAAAAAAAGAAAAAATATAGAAATTAAAAAAAGAAAAAAAAAGAAAGAAGGAAGCAAAACATCGAAAAAATAAAGAAACCAAAAAAAGAAATAAATGAAAAAAAAAGATAGAAAAAAGAAAGAGATAAAAAATAAAGAAATACAAAAAAAGAAACAAATTTTTAATTTAAAACAGAAATAAATAAACAAGCAAACAAAAGAACGAAATTAAAAAAGAAACAATGCAGAGATTAAAAAATGGAAAAATAAGAAATTAAGGAAAGAAAAAAAGAAAGAAACAAGTAAAAGAAGAAAGAAAGAAAAAAATCTAGTTATGAAATTAAAAAAAGAAAGAAATAAAAAAGAATGAAATAGAATAAGAAAGAAATTTAAAAAAAGAAACAAGTAGAAGAAAGAAACAAAAAAATCTAGTTACGAAATTAAAAAAAAGAAAAAATTCACTTAATTGGCATGAAAATATTCTTGTGATTTAAAATGTACTAAACTTTAATTGGGTACAAAAGAGCGTGAAATTAGAAAAGAATGAAAAGAATGAAAAATTTCAAAAAGCTCTTACGTTATAAAAAAAAAACAGTCTATCTGTCACAACAAAAAAATTTCCTTTGGTTACGTTGCCTAATATCATAAATTTACTCTTCGTTATTCACATACCGGACGGATATCGTAGAATGTTTTAAGTCACGTAGTCAAAATAAAAAAAGGCGTGTACCTTTATACGTAACTCTGTATTTATAATATATATTTCACTAATTAACATGATCAACACTTTTTTAATAAATGCCACTTACTATAACTCTATTATAATAAACATAATTTTCTAAATTTTACATTCAGGCAAAAATTATTGAATATTTATATGCAACATTGAATGATTTCGAATAATTATAATATTCATCGAATTTTTAAACAGAATTCGATTGTATTCAATTTTTTTTCTAAACTCTTCAAAAAATTTCAATAAATACAAAAAAAATTGTTAACTGAATTCATTAGAAGAAATCGAATATTATTGATTAATTATTAATCGAATTTTCCGAAAAGAAATTAATTTAATTAATTAAACTTTCTTCGCAATATTGAATTATTATTCTCGGAAAATATAAAAATCTTTGTAGGAATTGAATTATTTTCAATATAATTTTAATAAATTTTTTCCAAAGATTTTAATTCTTTTCAATATAATTTTCATAAATTTTTCGAAAGAATCCAATTCTTTTAGAACTTTTTACAAACTTTTGCGAAAGAATTAAATTATTATCGACAAATTCTTTAGAAAGATTTAAATTTTTTTTAATACAATTTTAATTTCATTTTTCGAAGGAAACTAATTTTTTAATTTTTTTCTAAAACATTTTTTGAAAACTATTCAATTAGTTTGAACATTTCAGTTAAAATTCTTCAATTATTATTTTTAAAAGCAGGAATTGAAATATTTTCAATATAATTTTAATAATTTTTTTTCAAAGAATTCAATTCTTTTACAATTTTTTTAAAACTTTTGCGAAAAAATTCAATTATTATCGAAAAATTCTTTAGAAAGATTTAAATTTTTTTATATACAATTTTAATTTAATTCTTCGAAAGAATTTAATTTTGTTTCTAAAACATTTTTTGAAAACTATTCAATTAATTTAAACATTTCAGTTAAAATTCTTCAATTATTTTCAAAAGCAGGAATTCAATTATTTTCATAATATAATTTTAATAATTGTAAATAATTAATTATTTGACAATTTTTTTTTTAAATTCATTGAAAAAAACTCAATTATTATCAACAATTCTTTAGAAAAATTCAATGATTTCAAACCACTTTTAATTTAATTCTTCGAAAGAATTGAATTTTTTTCTAAAATATTTACTTTACAATTATTTAATTGTTTTTAAAATTTTAATTTAAATTCTTCTCAAAAATTCAATTATTTTTAAAAATTACGGAATTTATAGCTTGAAATCGAATTTCTCCAAAATATAATTTTTTTTAAGCTTCACGAATAGTTTTTATTCATTTTTAATGATTTTAAAAAAAAACTTGGTAAAATTTCAATTATTTGAAAAATTATTAATAAATTTCTTCGGAAAAATTCAATTATTTTCAGAAATTATAAAATTCATCGTAAGAATTGAACTATTTTCAATATAATTACATTCTCATGATTTTTAATAAAATTTGTCCTATGAATTTAATTCTTTAAAAAAAATTTGGTATGATAATTCAATTAACTTCATCAATAAATTTTTTATTTAATTTTCAATAAAATTTATTTTGGAAATTCAATTATTCTTAAAAAATTTTTATGTGAATTGTATTATTTTTAATGAAATTTTAATTAAAACTTGCGAAAGAATTGAACTTTTCTTAAAAATATGTTCTTACAAAATAATTTAGTTTTATTAATTCAGAAATATCAAAATTTGTTGAAAGAGTCAAAAGTATTCAATTATTTTTAGAATTAATTATTTCTTCTAAATTTTATCGCAGAAATTAAATGCTGAATAGTTGTTTAATTAATTTAATTTAATAATATTTAATTAATTTCAATTTTAAAGATTAATTTAGTTTAAATTAGAATATCGTTAATTTTGAAGTACAAAACATTTTAAAAGCAAAAAGAAAAAAAATTGTAAAAAAAAATTAGGAAACAAAAGAGCAAACAAAAACAAGTATAACTTCAAACTGCGACCGGACATCCGCAATACAACGATTATTAATATAGATTATAATTATTATAAACATAAATATTTTTATCATTGCTAGTATAATTGTTCTAGTAACAATTAAAATAATAGCGAATAATTGAAGAATATAAATATTGAAGGAGAAAAACTTGCAGTAAATTAAAAAAAAACCATGAGGAATAGCAAACAAAAAAAGGAATTTTAAGAAAATTTTTTTTCGGTCTAATAGAATCGATGACAAATCGCAAAATAATTAAAGTAGGACAATTGTCAACTCGATACTAATTGATGAGTAACGTAATAGACAAAGAGAAAAATTAGAAAGTGATACGTTCAATTAATGGATCATTATCTCTGTCGTAAGGCAATTGCGTGTATTTGCGTGCACTACTTTACGTAACGAGGAGAGAGAAAGAAATAAAGATATAATATGTCATGCATATGGGATGCAGTGAAATTGTGTGTCAATAATAAATGTATATATGCACCGTACAAAAACATAACAAAAAAATAAAAAAAAAACTTCTCTCTCACTACCGCAAAAATAGAGAGACAAGCTTAAGAAAACAAAAACCAGACAGACCGGAAGAAACGAAAATACACACTATCATCATTATAATATCTCAATCTTAATCTAAAATCTATAAGCATTTATAATTACATTTTTTACCTAATTATATTCACACGATAGTGTATCAGCATTTGCATTAATTAATAGTACTATCATAACAAACAAAAAATTCATAAATTTATTTTTTTTACCGATTTTTGAGAATACAATCATTCAAATCAAAAGTCTAATCTAAAATTAATTTAAACTTTAAACATAAAAATATTTTTTTAAAAAAAGTGTATCCCACTGTGATTTCTCAGACGATTGCAAAGAGAAATCGCAAAAGTTAACAGATAATATTTTCATATATATATATATATATATGTATATAGAAGCTGTAAGTTACGGATATATACAGAAAGTGTGAGTTTCAAAAATCAATTCTAGGCTAGGCGCTAAGAATTTGACGCCTCTTGGAAATAGGCGTTATAGTAGAAACTTCCCTCAAGGTAGAAATCCTCATACACACCGGAAACGTAGATATTCGCCTTAGATCAGTTTCAGAGATAAATAAACATTTTTTTAATAACTATTCATCAAAAACCGCTACTATACACTCGGGGGCAAATATTTCCTTCTTATTCCAACTCAAAGTTTAAAGAAAAAAATTGGTAGAAAACTACAACTTTGTAATTACAGTGTATGGATAACAAATTTCTGAGTGACAATCACAGGGAATGTCTATTTGTTATTGCTGAATATTTTTTAATTATTGCAATAGTTCACAACGTTTATAGTCAAGGATTTGAAAAGAAAATTATTTTTTCAAGCAACTTAAATAAATATTGTTATAAAGAAAATAGTACGATTAATTTTTAATGAATAATGACTTATAAAAAAAATATTTCTGAACAAAAAATGTTATTCTTTTTGATGGAGAAATAATTTTTTTTCTTTCAATCGTTGATTATAAACGTTGCGAACTTCACCGACGTTGTTTAGAACAATAAAATATCATGTCGGTAAAATTTCAAACGTTCAAATGAACGACAATATTTTTTTTACTTCTTCTAATATGTATTTTACAAAAAGATTTTTTTTTAATGAAATCAAATTAATTCTAAACTAAATATTATTTAATTTTAATTATTTTTACTTTTTGATAGCAATTTTCTAAAATACTTGAGGTGGTTCGAAACTTTAGTTACATAAAATATCTTTGAAATCCATGCAAAAAATTCGTTTGCTAAAACCTACTATTTACTGATTTTTTTTTAAATTCTTGGTGAAATTTCAATTATTTTAAAAATTTTTAATAAAATTTTACGAATATAAATTCAATTATTATCGGAAATTATAAAATTCATCGAAGGAATTGAATTATTTTCAATATAATTACATTCTCATTATTTTCAATAAAATTTGTCGTAGGAATTGAATTATTGTTAAAAATTTTTTATGTAAATTGAATTATTTTGAATTAAATTTTAATTAAAACTTTCGAAAGAATTTAACTTTTCTTAAAAATATTTTCTTACAAAATAAAAAAGTTTGATTAATTTAAAAATATTAAAATTCTTCCAAAGAATCAAAAGCTTTCAATTATTTTAAGAAATTCTGAAATTTATCACAGAAATTAAATGCGTAATTGTTGTTCAATTAGTTGTCATTGAATAATATTTAATTCATTTCAATTTTAAAAACAATAAATTACAACATTCATTAATTTTAAAGTTCAAAACATTTAAAAACTACTACTCGGATATTTTCTAGATTTGTGACAAATAGCTAAAAGTTGAAATAAAAATTATTTTTTTAAACAAATTTCTTTGAAATAATTAAAAAATTTAATATAGAAATTCTTTGAAACATACAATTTTTTAAAATTTTAAGAACATTTTTCTTACGAATTCAATTATTTTCACAAATAATAAAATTATTCGCTGAAATTCAATTATTTTGAATTATCTACTATTCTTGATAAAACTTCTGAAAAAAATTCAATCATTTGAAAAAAATGTTTAATAAACTTCTTGGAAAAAAGTCAATTATCTTCATAAGTAATAGTAATTTTATAACAATTTCATAATAAAAGTAGTTTTCTTAAAAAAAACTTTCCAAAGAAATCAATTCTTTTCAAAAAGGTTTTCATATAATTTAAACAAAGTTACATTATACATTTAATACAATTTTAATAGAATTTCTCAAAAGAATTCAATTATTTGAAAATGTTTTATGGGAATTTATCGCAAGAATTTTATTATTTTAAGAAATAATAGAATTTTTATGCTAGAATTAAATTTCCTTTAATGTAAAATTTACATTTCAATTCAGTTCAGTTCAATTCAATTCAATTTAATACAATTCAATTATATAATTCAAATTCATTTACTTTATAAATTTAATTTTTTTTTAATTTAATTCAATTTTTTATTTTCTCTTTAATATTAAGTTTAAATTTCAATTCAATAGAATAAAATTCAATTACAATAAAAAGTAATTTATTTTAAAAATTCCAATAATATTTTCCTGCAAGAATTCAATTATTCCCCGAGAAAAAGTAATTTCTTAAAAACTTCTGAAAATTAGAATTAGAAATAAAATATATCTAGAAAAAAAAAATTCGTTTTAATTTTCAGTTTTCAAAATGTTAAGAAAAAATTCGATACAAAACTAAATTTTTATAATTATATACATTATGAATGAATGAATGTAAGTTTTGATTGATAATTACTAGAAATGTATGTATTATTATTATGTCTATATGATTGGAATTAAAAGATAGAAATCTGGTGGTACCATGAGCGATTGGAAGTATTCTATAAAAGTATCGTCACCAGATTTAGAAAAAAAAGCCAATGGCCCTTTCGCTGTTATATATATATATATATATTTATTTATTTTCTCACTCAGACAACACTAATAAATATTGAGTAATAGTAAATGAAATTCTTTTCAAGGTTCGTTCACAATTTGATAACAACGCGGTGTGTTTGTCTATTTTCCAATTTCAATCTTCGTGCTCCAATTGTTTCACGACATTTGTTCTTTTCGAAGAAAAGAAAGCAAATTCTCACAGTGCCTAAACTATTTTTCGAGCACTATCAAAATTTCCATACGTGTACCGAAAAATATAACAAACATTTGCTATTTATTTACTGTTTATTTTTTTTATTGTGTACTATTTGTTTTCTATTTATTAACTATTTACTATTTTTTATTTACTGTTCACTATTTTTTAACTATTTGTTGATTTTTATTAATTACTTACTATTTATTTACTACTTACTACTTTTTATTTTTTGTTTACTATTTTGTATTTATTGTTTACTATTTATTAACTATCTACTGTTTTTCATTTATTATTTTCTATTTTGTATTTATTATTTACTATTTTTTATTTATTATTTACTATTTTCTATTTACTGTTCAATATTTTTTTTATTATTATTATTATTTACTGTTTTTTTATTTACCATGCACTATTTGTTTACTGTTTACTATTTAGAATTTTAGTTTTCTTTCATTATTTACTATTTATAAAGTAGAAAAATTGAATTATAAAATTAAGAAACCAAAAAACATTTGAGTCAAATAATATTTATTTAATTCAGTAAAACTTGCATTTGAACCAAGTGGAAAAATAAATAAATAAAATAAAAAGAAAGAAAGCGAATAAAAAATTGAATAAATTCTATTTGATTCAAATAGGAAATTTTTCGAAACAAAAGTCTCTTTTAAATTTACTCCAGAAATAGTAAAATTTGCACAACTTCAAATCAAACCGAACTTTTCTTGAGAAAAATAATAAAAGTTAGATTGCAAAACAAATTTACTTGCTTCAAATAAATATTTCTTTGTTAATAGACAAGTAATCGATAATTTCAATCAAATAACTTTTTGTTTAGTAAACTTCAATCATTTCTTTCCGTGCGTGAATTTAAATATTTTCTGTATATACCAAAGCTGACAAATGTTTATTAACTTAAAATTTTAATTAAAAGTTTTCTCCTGATGAATAATAATGAACACTAAAATACAAGCTAATAATAACAAAACAAAGTTGCAGTAATTGTAATGTAATAGCATTTCATAGTAAACGCATTTTTTAAAGTTCAAGCCGGTTTTATTACACCGCAGAGTGATTAAATAATAATATTACCTTCACGTTTATATACGCACGGTAGGCATTTTCAAATGTCGCTTCTTTGAAACAAATTTTGTAACCATCTCTTTATATTATAATGTATGTAATAGATTCTATTTTCTATTCATTTTCTTGGGAAATTTCAAAAAATAGTATAGCCATTTCTTTAATAAATTTCCATCACACTCAGACAGGATGTTTAATCATTTTACAAAAAGTTTGATATTTTATTTTTATTTGGAAAAAAAATTGCATAAGCAACGTAAAGTTTATTTTTCAAATATCATCAATATTTTACTTTCTCCACTACTGCGGGAAATAAATAAGTTTTCCTAGTTATTGCAATTCAATAAATATTGAATAACTCCACACTGAATTAAATTGTACTCACTTTTTTTCTACTATATATTTTTTGCCTTTTCGTGTACGAAGAAGCAGTAGTTTTAATTTTAAAAACAGTGGAAGTACAAATAATTATCTCAATTTTGCTATTATAGAAAATAAATAAATAAAAAAATGAAAAAAAAATTTTTAATGTTACTATAGTAGAAAAATGTTTCAAATATTTATATTTAGGTAAATTGCAATTTTTTAAACAATTTTCAGCAAAAGATCGGTAAAATTTACTGATTACAATTTAAAAATTTACAACCACTGTAATAAAGTTTTTTTTTACAAAATTTTAATTATTTCTAATAGAATTTTATATCATGTTCTCGAGAAATGGTAAAATTATTTTTTAAAATTTTATTACGATTCCTCGAAGGAAAATGAATTATTTTCAAATATTTTGCTGAAATTTCTTCATAATAAATTAATTTAAAATGAAATAATCAATTATTTATTTTTGCAAATAATGAATTTCAGTTAAAATTTTAGACATAATAATAATTGAATTTTAGAAGAAAAATAATTAGATTTTAAAAACTTTAAAAATTAAAATCATTGTAAATTTTATTTATAGTAAAACTGTTATAATATTGAAAGATTTATTTTAACTTTTTAAGAAATTATTAGTATATTATTGAACTAAGAAATTATTATAATTTTGAATAATTTTATTTATAAAATCCAAACGAAAAAATTTTAATTTTAAAAGAAAAAATAATTTCTATGAATAGTAAAATTTACAAACATTTTTACATTTTAATTATTTAAAGCATTTCTGTAGGAAAATAAGTGGTATTTAATTATTTATACAGCAAAATTTAGTAAATTCTTGACACTTTTTCTAAGGTTTATTTAATTATTTTCATTAAATATGCAATAAACTTTTTCACGGAATTTCTAATATTCAAATTTGTCAAGTCCTTAAGTAATGTAATTATTCTTAAAAACATATTACATTTCTTCGAAAGAAATAAATTTTATTTTCAAAAATTTTACTAAATTGCTTCACAATAAATTAATTTTAGAAAATAATCAATTATTTTATCAGTTGTTTATTTTTGCAAATGATAAATTTTTGTTAAACTTTTAGATAATAATAATTGAATATTAGAACAGAAATAATAAAATTTTAAATAATTTTCAAATTGAAATCATTCAAAATTTTAATTCTAGGTACTAAAATACTTTTATATTGATTTAAAAACCTATTTAAAAAAAAATAAAAAAAAAGTTGTTATTATAATTTATTTTCTTAAAAAAGAGTTTAAATTTTGAATAATTTTATTTTAAAAATTCAAAAAAAAATCAGTTTTTAATCTTAATTTGTAAAAATCCTTAGAAAAATTGTGTATCAAATCATAATTTCATCAAAATTTTCGTTTCAAATCGCATTTCATTTGATACAATATTTTTTAAATAAAAATTTTACATAATTTAATAAAAATCTTAAATAATTTAATAAAAATTTCAAGAAAAGTGTGAAAAAAATTAGAACCGATTTTAGGCATTAAAATCGAACTAAACGTTGATGTAACGCCAAAAATAGGCTCTGAATTATAATTGTTTTTAGATTTACAATTTTTTTCACACTTCTTGTCAAAAAAAATAATTCTCTTCCTTGCCAGGAATATTTTTTTCCATCACTCTTTGCTAATAATCCCACATTCTGAACTGAAGTTTCCTTTATTCACTATCCCAAAATATTTTTACAACTTTCTTAGGACAACCGTTTTAGAGAAATTTTTTTTTTTTTTGATAAAACACAAAAATAACTTTCCAAGCCGGAGATTCGGCAAAAGTTTCAATGTTTCATCACACACAGACATCGTCGAAAAAAGAAAACATTTAGCATCGACTATATTTTGCATAAATTATTTCACATCACAGGAATCATTACCTAATATTAATGTCGGAGTCACCTGCACTACAAAGAAGGAAAAAAGGTAAACGTTCCGGAAATATGGGTTACATTCATATACAAATATCCATGTAAATTCCGATAAAATGGTCCCACATGTAATCGGCATAAATACATTGAAATAAAAAGTAAAAGAAGAAAGAAAAAAAAAGAGTAAAAAGGAAAAAAGGGGGAAATGGTTTGGGACCATGTTCGGTGACCATGGTTACCACATAGGCAGAAATGGAAGGTGTGTGCACAGGTAACAGGCAGGAAGAGAATATACTTTCACTGCCAAAGCACAACGGAGTCTTCGAGAAAGACGAGAAAGAAACCGAGTTGGCTTTAGAGACAGTCGTTGGGGTATCGGCACAGTTTGCTATCATTCCTTCCTTCGACCGGTGCAAAGCCCGGCAATCAATCCATTTCACCCCTGCCGGCTAATCACGCTAATTCACCCTTGCCCCGTCAATCACTAAAGGAATTCCAATGCGAACTTATCCGAATTCTTTCAATTCACTCCGAGTCATTTTCGAATTTTTCTAGATTCATTCGGAGAGAAATTCAGAAAGAAATTCAAACAGAAATCCAGACAGAAAAGCAGAAAGAAATTCAGACAGAAAATCAGACACAAATTCAGAGAGGACAGAAATTGAGAGAGAAAAGAAAAAGGAGAAAAATAAGAAATAAGCAGAATAACAAGAAAAAAGGAGAATAAAAAGAAAAAAGGTAAATACCAAGAAAAAAGGAGAATAACAAGAAAAAAAAGAGACTACCAAGAAAAAAGAACACTAACAAAAAAAAATTAAGCAAAGAATATTTCGCTGATTACTGTTCCCAATTTTTCCTCCTCCTCCTCCTCCTCAATTTTCGAAAAAAATTCAAACCTAAAAATCACGATTTACCTCGCAAAAAGAAGAATGTGACCAGTGATAGAAAATCAAGTGTATTGTTTTTTTTTTTGAGTGAAGAGTTCCTAACTGACGAAAAATTGTCATTGTCCAAGAAAAGGAAAGTGTGAACATCATCAACCGCCTCAGGATTCTGTCAAGGACGTGACAATTTACGGAAGTCGGTCAGGATCGTAGGCCCGTGGAATAGGCGGAAGTGACACTTAAGTAATTATTTTACATGGATAGAAGAACTTTTCGAAAAGGTATTTCTCTCTCTTCTAAATTACTCCGCAATGGATTTTTTTTTAAATTTTCCTTTCATTTTTATTTTTATTTCGCATGTAGACTCTTGAAGACTCAAGGAGAGGAAACATGTAAAGACATCTTTAATGTCTTATCTAACTGCTTTAATGCCAATTGCAGAGAAAATAATTCTTCTTCGTCTTTTTTTGAAATTTAAATTTTCAATTCTTTTTCGAATAATTTTTACCTGACTCTCCATTTTTAAAGTAAAGTTATTTAAAGTGTGTAGAAAAAATTGAGACAAAAAAAACAAATCAAAAAGTTGTTTCGTAACACTTTTGATTTGTTTCATTTTGTCTCAATTTGATATGCCAGAGAAAAATTGTGATTTAAATCTATATTTTCTAAATGGAAAATGGTAAATAAAAATTTTCTTTTGGCTTAATTAAAAATTTTTTTCTCTAAACACACTTCTAAAATAATTGTATTCTCATGCCAATTAAATACCAAAAATTTTATAGTTTTTTATTTATTTTTAAACTAATCTCTTTATTTATTTATTCGAATATTAACGGGTATTTAAATAGTTTCAAAAATTACAATACTGAATAGAAAATTATAATTTAAATTCTTTAATTTTTTCAATTGAAAAAAATCTTAAAATTTAAATTACAACAAATGTTTACTAATTAGAAATAGTTACAGACCTTTTGCTTCGGAATTAGTAAATTTTACTAAAAAGTAGTAATTTTTTATTAATTGATTAGTAAAAAATAAATTAGTAAAAAAATAAAAGTATATTTACCAATATATTAGTAGAAATTACTATTTACTAGTTAAATTTACTAATTTAGAATAAAAAATTTAGTCACTAATTGAAATTACTATAAATTAACAAAAATTACTATTTATTTGTAAATTTTACTAAAATATTAAAAGAACTGACTATTTATTAGTAAATTTTACTAGTAAATTAGGAGAAATTACTATTTATTAGTCGATTTTACTAATTTAGAAGCAAAAATTTAGTCACTAATTTAAGTTACTCTAAATTAGGAGAAATTACTATTTATTAGTAAATTTTACTAAAAATTAGCAGAAAATACTATTAATAAGTAAATTTTACTAAAATATTAGTAGAAATTACTATTTATCAGCAAATTTTACTAATCAATTAAGAGATACAACTATTTATTACTCGATTTCACTAATTTAAAAGCAAGAATATAGTCACTAATTAAAATTACTGCAAATCAGTACAAAATATTATTATTGTTTACTAAAATTTACTAAAAAGTTAAATTCGAAAGCAAAAAGTCAGACAATAATTCAAATTACTCTCTAAATTTGAAATAATAAACATATTTACTAATTGAAATTAGTAACTAACTGGTTGCTTTTAAATTATTAAATTTTACTAACAAATCGAGATAAAATTATTTTTTAATCAACAAAAAATTAAAATGAATAAATACAAAATTTTTAGTCAAAACAAATTTTATTTGAAACCAATAAAAGGCAATAAACACAATATTTTTGTTCCTTTTTTTGGTTTTAAATTTTACAAGAAAAACATTTTTTTTACTTAAAAAATTAATTTACGGCTATAAATAAATATTAATTTAAAAATATTTGTCACTTTAGCCTATAATAATTTTCCACATGGAATAAAATTCATTTGATTCAAGTAACCGATTACTTGACTACTATCAATGAAATATTTACTTGAATTAATTAATTTTCATTTTAATCTTTTTTATTTTTACTAAATGGAGTTTGAACCAATAATTTCAGTATTTGAAGCAAATGTGCATTGAACTATTTTAATAAAAAACAAAATGAAAATTAAAAATAAAATGATAATAAAAAAATAAATGGAAATAAAAAACTAAAATAAAAATTGTTTGACTCAAGTAAATATTTAACTGATAATAGGCAAGTAATCGGTTATTTTTAATCAAATAATTTTTTTTCAATGTGTAAAAATATTAGAGAAGAAAAAAAATTTTTTTTGTTTCGAACGTTAAAAATGGTGCATCGATTTAGAGAAACTAAACCAGAAGCAAAATTTCAAATTTACATGTAAAAAAAAATAATACATAACCAACCGGGAAGAACCATAAAAAACAAAATCCGAAATTTGCGAATACGTAAACGTTTAGAAAGTAAGAATGTTTCCTCCTAAATTTGCATTAAAAACGATCACTTTAAGTTGAAAATTGGTGCAATCAATCACCTGTGTAGCAGACCTGAACAATCATTAATCACACACATAACTATAAATACAAATGGTATGCGAGTTTAATATAATGAAAAAGAAAATGAAGAAGCAAAAAAGAATTAAACAAATCACAATATTTGTCGAAATGCAAATAGTTAAATATTCATAACAAGTACGTGTGACAAATAAACTTTTGAAATTTCTCTACACGAAAAAAAACCTCCATTTAGTGAAGACAAGATATAGGTTACACACCCAGAGAAAAATTTTATTTAAACCAAATATAGACTTTATTTCAGTTGAATAAACTTATATTTGTCTCAGAGGAAATTAGGTTATTTGTTTGTTTGAAATAAAAGTTTTATTCTACATAAATAAAAGTTTTACTTCAACCAAAAATTTTATTTTTATTTGAAGCAAAGAAACTTTTACTTGAATGAACTAAAAATTTATTTGAAGCAAAGAGAATTTTATTTGAACGAAATAAAATTTTAGTCGAAGCAAAGAAAATTTTATTCGAAGTGAAACCATATTAAATTTTAGTCGAAGCAAAGAAAATTTTATTCAAAGTGGAACCAAATTAAATTTTATTTCAATAAAATAAAATTTACTAAAACCAAAAAAAAGTCTAGTTGGCTTTGAGTCGAATATATTTATTCTCTGGGTGTCACATCAACTTTAAACTATAAGTGCAAGTAGACAAAATAACAAAAGATTTTGATAATAAAGAACTTTCTAAAGTGAAGCGTGAAAATTACATATTCATTACGAGAGACATTTTTTTGCTAAGATTTTTTTTTTTGAAAAAACATCTATTTAAAATTTTTTATCAGTAAAAATATGCAAATATTAAACATTTATAATTTTTTCATGATAATACAAATTCAAACTTTTATTTTTTAAATTTGTGTCACGAAAAATTAGAATATCTTATCATAAAAAAAATTTGTTTAAAATTTCTGTTCAATACTAGAATTTTTTACTACAATTTTATTTTGTTTTTTTTTCAATTTTTACTGTGAACAAAACAAATATTGTTTTTACCTAGAAAATTTTTCCATAATTGCTCAAATTTCTTCGATTCAAAGAATAAATTTTTCGCAATCAGGAATTTTTTTTAAAATTAATTTTAATTAATTTTTTACTAATTTAGTAGCAATATTTACTAGAAATAAAAAATAGTAATGTAAATAAAATGAATAGTAATGTAAATAAAATAATCAGTAATGTTTACTAATATATTAGTAAAATTTACTAATATTCAAAAGCAAAAAGTCAGTCATTAATTAAAATAAAAAACCTTTTTGACAAATTTAAATTTAGAGTGTATTAAAAAATATTTCGATCATACAAATAAATGTTAATTGATGCAGAAAAAATATTTTTCGAGTGCAATAACAATTGATTTTATAATAGCAAGGCAATTTATTAATTTGGGTAAAAATAATCGATCGAACTGTTGCTCGATTCGTAACGTTGAATTTAACACAAACTTTTTTCGTCTACCAACATCAAACCTTAAATTTTGTTTTTTTCTTTAAAAAAACTAATTTCATTGTCTACAACTTAGTTTTTCTCTGAAAAAAAAAACAAAATCAAAATTTCAAACAATGAAACTCGTATTTATTTTTCCTTCGCGTATTTCTCAGCAAAAAAAAAATAGTCTTTGTGAATTTGATTACAGACAGCACTCTTATTATTCACAGTTGCTCCGGAAATGCATTTCTACAGTTGCATTATAGGAGCGTTTGATTTTTCATTGTACAACTTTCTTCCTGCTTTCATTGCGATTTTCGACAAGCACCTGAAAAAAAACACGCGCGCAACAAACACATTTGATTGTACGTAATCGAACGACCTTGCGAAGAAAGAAAACGAAAGTATAGACCCAAAGTGATGATTATACAGATAATAATGATAATGATGATGATGATAATATGATGATGAGAATTTCAGCGCAAAATATTTTGATAAATTACATAACATCGCGTTACAGAGAGCGTGTCCTGAATATCAAAATATACTTTCAAGTGAAAAGGTTCCTGGTGTTCCACATTACGACCGGTTTCAATTCGGGTGTAAAAAAAAGACAATATTCGGGCCAACGACAATAAGAAAAAAAATTTTCCAAGAGTTTGATCATTTTGATTTTTGTTCAATTAGAAAGGAAAGAGAATAAATATTCTGTCTCGTAGTTGGAATGAAACATTGTTTTATGTGTATTATTATGAAGGCGTCTAAAGTAAAGCAAAAGTATGAATGCTAGTTTTTTTTTCAAGAAAGGTTCATTTATGAAATATTACAGTTATTATCTGTACAGGGAAATGTTATTAAATGTGGATTAAAAGCACACTTTGTAGAAAATTTTCCAAACAATGTTCTTAAAGTTTCGAACGTTAAAATAAACGATAAAATTTTTTTTCTTATTTGTATTTCTTTACAAACAATTTTTTTAAAATGAAAACAAATTAATTCTGAACTAAATATTATTTAATTTTAATTATTTTTAATTTTTGGGATAGCAATTTTCTAAAATACTTGAGGTGGAAAAAAAATTCGTTCATTTGAACGTTCGAAACATTTGTCACATTCTAAACATTCTTTCTTTATGTTTTTAATGTTATTAATTATTATATCAGTGAAAAAAATTATTTAATGTAATTAAATTTTATTTTTAATCTAATGTTTAATTATACAACAATTATTATCGAAACATGAACATCGATCTTTTTGTTTAAATATTTTTTTGACAATATGATTGAAATATTTTTAATTAATTTTCTTAGTGAAAAATTCATTTTCGTTGATCAACGTTGGCAATTTCATCTTGGTGAAAATTTGAAACACACAGGCCTCGGATCGACTTTAAAGAGCCAAAAAAAATCGCTTTTAGTCGATAAAAAATAGAAAAAAAGTCGTTTATTTAATTCAGTGTTGTCACAAAAATTCAAATTAATACAAAATTGTATAATTTTGCGAAATCAATATTTAAATACTTCTTAATTTCTTTATTCACAAGAAATAAAATTCAACAAATTTCAACTTCTGAAATTTAATAATTTCTAAAAATTAAAACCACAATCTTTCCAAAAATTCAATTATTTTTCTGTTCATAAAGTTTCGAACGTTCAAATGAACGACAATATTTTTTTACTTCCTCTAATTTGCATTTCTTTAGAAAAAAAATTATATTCAGATTAAAACAAATTAATTCTAAATACTAAATATTGGTTAATTTCAATTATATTTCTTTTTTGGACAGTAATTTTCAAAAACATTTAGGGTGAAAAAAAATTTCGTTCATTTGAGCGTTCGAAATTTTAGCCACATTTATTTTTTACAATTTTTAACTAAACTTCAGTTCTACATCAATTATCTTTATGAATTTGTAATCATTTTTTGCAATTTCTTCGAGAATTTAATTTAAATACAAAAAATCTAATTTTTTATAATAATTTAACCCGTCAATTTGTCTTTTCAAAAGATATTAAATTAAAGTAGAATGTTTTCAAAACTTTTACAAAATAAATTCGTAAAATTAGCTTTTTAAAAATATTTCCAAATAATTTTCTAAAATACACAGTTTCATAATTGAATATAATTAAAGAAATGTCCAAAAAAATTTAAATTTGGTAAAATTTTATTAAAAATTAATTTAAATTTAGTAAAACTTTTGAAAAATAATTCAAAATTTGACAAGTTTTTTAAAAAAATAATTTACTTTTTAAAAATACAAAAAAAATTAATCAAATTTTTCCAAGAATTTTAATTACAAATTATTTCTAAAAAATTCCCAACAAAAAAAAATTTAATTTACTTTATTCGGAGGTAATTGAGTCTTAAAAAATTATGATAAAACAATAAGTTTTCTATAAATATTAAAATGTAATTTTTCGAAAAAATAATTGAAGAATTTTTGCATTTTTAGAAAAAAATTTATTTCGGAGAACTTTAATTTAAAATTTTGAATATGTGATGATCTCCAAATTGTTGGAAATAATTCAGAAAAATTTATATTTTTTATTTTCTTTGTGAATTTGAATTTTCGGAAATATTGAAAATAATAGAATTTGACAAAAAAAATTAGAACATAATTTAGAGAATTACTTTTTCCAAATCTATTTTATTGTTATTTTTAAAACCCATTTTTCGTTAATTTTCATTTTCATTGAATTTACACTTGAAGATTATTCATTGAAATTTTTGAGAATTTAATGTGACTAAAGTTTCGAACGTTCAAATGAACGAAATTTTTTTTTTCTTTCACTTCAAGTATTTTAGAAAATTGATAACTAAAAATAAAAATAATTAAAATTATAAATAATATTTAGTTTAGAATTAATTTGTTTTCATTAAAAAAAATTTCTTGTAAGGAAATACAAATTGGAAGAAGTAAAAAAAAATTATTGTCGTTCATTTGAACGTTCGAAATATTAGGAACATAGAATTTAATATTATTTCTAAAATTTTCAATTAAAATTCTTAAAAAGTAAATTTTGAAAAATTGGAATAAAATACTTGAATAGATGATTTAGTTTGAATTAAATTTTACAGAATTTCAATTATTCAAAATCTTTTTAATTGTAATATTGAAAAATTTAATTCGAAAACTTATTCAAAAGTAAATTTCCAAAGATTTGTCTATTATACTTTTTGTGCTAATAAAAATCGAAGTAAGTTGCATTTTATATTAAAAAATATGGTATATTGTTACAAAATTTGGAAGAAAAATTGAAAAAGTCGCATTATTTGAAAATAGTGGAAAAAAGTCGTTAAATTCATAAATATCCGAGGCCTGAACACAAATAAATTTAATTCGTTTAAAATTGATTTCAAAATTAAAAATTTAAAAATTTAAAAGGGTTTTAATTGGGTATATATATTATTTTTCGTTCAAAAATTATCAAAGACAGTAATAAAATTTCTTGCAGAGAAACAAAATCAAGAAACAAAAAAATAATCGAAGAAGAAAAAAAAATTATCTTCCGAACAAAACTCCGCAACCGTTTAGTTTAGCACATGTTTCCAATAAACAGCAATAAAATAATTTTTAACTGCCTACAGACAGTTAGAAAGGAATCAATGACCATCAATAGAGAAATTCCAATAATTTGGATTAAGGAGAGTTTTCACATATATCTATATGTATTTCTCGAAACAAGATATAAAGTAAATAATTTCTAATAAGTAATCATGACATTACTGTATATATATATATATATATTTAAGAAAAAAAAATGCTAAAAGAGTTTTCACTTAAACTTGCACTTCGCATTGCCATAAAGAATAGACAGGTGCGTCACACAAATAGTAGAAACGTGCAATTAACAAGTGTCTGCAAAATAGAAAAACTAGATTCCGTCCGATCCTCTCCAAAGTAATGAGGAAGTCGCGGAAGCAATGGAAAAAGCTTCCGCATTGCCTTCCGCGTGTGTTACATGAATAATACGCTTGCGCAGAGAATATGTCCGACAACAAATAACATATAAAAGTCCATAAGTAGAGGAACATTTTTCCATCACAACAAAGAAAGTATATTTTTCTTTTTTTTTAGTCATTAGGACTTTTATAAGAATTATCATAACATAATATGATGATGATGATAATAAAATGACATGTTTCCTTGTTCGCAATAGCAAAAATCGTAGAGCATTACTTTACATTTTGCAACTTCGTGAAGAAAATGTAAGCTCTTCAAAGTACATTATTCAAACTCTCTATCATATTATTTTTGGTGCAGTTCAAAGATTTTGAAAATATTATTCAAATAAACATTTTATACATTTTTGTAACTCTCTTAATTTGAATCAGTTAAAAATCTTGGTTTTAACTGACAATCAGTGACTGACTTTTTGCTTCTGAATCAGTTAAAAACAACTGATTTTCAGTTAAAAAATAACTGATTTACAGTAAAAAATAACTGAAAAATTAGTTAAACTTGACTAATTAAATCAGTCAAAAACAAATTTACTGAAACATCAGTTATTTTTAACTGACAATCAGTTGTTTTTAACTAATTGTCAGTAGAAATATTACTATTTGAATTAGTGACTGACTTTTTGCTTTTAAATCAGTTATTTTTAACTGATTCAAATTTAGAGAGAAGAAAATAGTACAATTAATTTAATGAACAATGATTTACAAAAAAAAATAGTTGTTAACAAAAAATGTTATTTTTTCGTAAGAAAATAATTCTTTTCGTTCAACAAAAGTTCCGGTTTTTCCCGGTTATGTCCCAATTTCTTACTGATTTTTTTTTCTCAACTTGAAATTTGATTTCAAACATAAATCTTTACATTTTTTTTGAAAATAATACTGTTATTTGTTTTATTATTATTATATTATTTATTTTATTTGTTATTTTATTTGTTTAATTGGAAATTTGATTTTTCAAGTATATTAAAATTATATTGAAAGTAATTGAATTTCTGCAAAGAATTTTACTGTTTATAAAAATAATTTAATCATTCCAAAGCGTGCAATTATTTAGGAAAATAATTTAATTCTTACGATGAATTTCATTAAAATTTTTGAAAATGATAAGCAGTAATAATTAATTATCTACTTAGTAAGTAACAAAAATAAAATTTGCTGAAGAAATAAATATAATTTATTTGAACATTCAAAAATTTTTAATTATAATTTAAGAGAACTTCAATAATTATAATTATTGTATAATAATAGAATAATATAATTTTTAGAAGCAAAAAATTGATTTAAAACTTTAAGAGGGACTTTATATTTTCAGGATAAAATTATAGTTACTTTAAACAAAATTCTTTAAAAGAATTCAATTATTTTTCAAAAAATTTAAAGAAATTTCAATTATTTAAAATTTTTTAAATTATTTATTTAGAAAAATTCAATTATCTTGAAACAACAGAATTGAAAACTTACAACAATCTTATTTTTCGGAATTAAAAAAAAATGTTGAATTAAATATTTTTTAATTGTCTTCTTATATAGCGAACCTTATAATAAAAACATTTTAATGATTTTAAAAATCTTTCAATGAATTTTAATAAAAGTGTAAAAAATAATTGCATTTTTGGATTAATTTAAAAAAATTATAACTAAATTTAAAAATTGTTTTCAAATTTATTCAAAATTGTATTAAAAATCATTAAAATTAAATTAAACTAATTAAATAATTGTTCTGATATAGTTATTAAAAATAATTAATTTCCATTCAAGATTTCAATTCTTTTCAAAATTAATATAATTTTTTGAAAAAATCAAATTATATTTAAAAATTTACAAAAATTCTCATTAATTTTCATTTACCTTTATAAATAATAAAATTGTTCTCCGACATTTAAACATTTCTGAAAAATTTTTATAACATTCTTGTCAGAATTTCAATTATTTTTAATATTTGTACAATTTTTATCGAATTTCTGAAAAAATGAAATTATTCCTAAAAATCATATTAAAATTTGTCAAGAGAATTTAATTATTCAAAAATTTGTTGGTAAAACTCTTTATAAAAATTCAGTTTCAAGAAACATTTAATTATTTAATAAAATATTTATTTTTAGAATTTTTGAAAAATACAATTATTGAACAAAATAATTGAATGATCGTGTAAATTATAAAAAATTTTGTTTAATTATTGAATTTACTGTAAAAACAAATATTTTATTAAATAATTAAATGTTTCTTGAAACTGAATTTTTATAAAGAGTTTTACCAACAAATTTTATAACAATATTGTATTCTCTTGACAAAAAATACATTTTTTAAGAATAATTTCATTTTTCAAGAAATTTGATAAAAAATTGTTCGTATATTAAAAATAATAAATAATTGAAATTCTGACAAGGATTTTATGGAAATTCTTCAGAAATGTTTTAATGTTGGAGAAAAATTTTCTTATTCATAAAGGTTTGTTTAATAAATTATATTATTATTTTAAAAAATCAATTAAATATATATGTTAAAAAAAATGCTAAATTCAGAACTATTTTAGTTATTTCTGATTTTTTTAAACATTTAGATTTTTAAATTTTTTAATGATATTCATTTAAAATTGAAATTTTACAAAATTTTAAATGAAAAACTGTTCATCTACTTATGAAAATTTCAAGTGCTATTCTTTTAAGGGCATTTGATTAATTATGACGTCACAGCTTTAAAACATATGCACTGTAAAAATTGTGACATCATAATGGTTCAAATACCCTTAAAAATGAATTAATTTTGAAATATTTAAGTAAAATTAAATTTCAAGAATCAATACACTTAGAAAACAACAATTTTCATGAGGCTAAAGTCCACAACGTTTTTAAAAACGAAAAAAAAATAATGGGATGATACTTTTATTTTTGATTGTAAATAATGTTATTTTTTGACAATTGAATCCTTAGTAACAACTTATTTCTTAAAAATTAAGGCACATGAAAATTAGAGATGAATTTTATTTTAAAAAACCTATTTTTTTTATTTTTCGTTTTTAAAAACGTTGCGGACTTCAAGTTCGTCAATTTTCCATAGATTTTAGCTATACATTTCCTCGGTTATTTGAAATAAACTTTTTTTCAAGTGTATTTTTCACTGAACCCTCAACTATATTGTCAAATGAACTGCACAAGTTTTTTTACCTCTTTTGGGATTAAATATACATTAAATATAGAGATTTGAATCTGCTATTCAACCCTCGGTGGAAAAATTGACTTGTGCCAATATGACATTTCACGGAACGTGCATGTTAAGAGCTAATGATAATAATTTGCGATAAATTAAGGTTATTAACTTGAAGGAGAAAGGCTTTCCACTTTCAGGCTGAGAGTGTCGAAAAGATTATAAAATATCCTGCTCCCACGTCAAATCGCATTACTAACCTCTATGTTTTAGAAACTGATCGTTAACATATTCGTCAGTCTTTTCTTTTTATTATTCCCCTTTTCATTCACAAAAAATGTTTCTAATAAATGATTAGCTTTGCTATACTACTGCGCTTTTATAAATTTATAACATACATATATATATAGAAATATAAACTATATAAATAATGTGTGTTTCTATGGTTTTCCATTAAATGCTAATATAGTTCGATAAATAAGAAAGTGAAAACTAAAACATTATTAATGATACAGTTTTTTTTTTCATCGTCGAACATCTAATTGCCCGAAACAAGTGAAATTATTTGATTGACATTTCGTTTCAATTCAACTAATTTTTTATCTTGAAGGCATATTTGAATCTTATGTTATTAACGATATTTTTGTCATTATGTTTATTACGATTTTCCAAATTTAGTTGTTAGAAGAAAAACTAAAGAAAATATAATTCCCTTTCTTTCTAAAATTGTGTCACAAACATTATTTACTTCTTGAAAAATTTAAAGACTGTCTTTTTCTTTTCTTGAAAAATTTGATGACTAGTCTTTTTCTTTTCTCGAAAAATTTAAAGACTAGTCTTTTTCTTTTCTCGAAAAATTTAAAGACTAGTCTTTTTCTTTTCTCGAAAAATTTAAATTTCGCACGAAGTAAATAATTGAGTTATTTTTATTTGCTACCATTTCTGAAACCAGTTAACTGCTTCCCTTATTTATAGCCGCATCTAGTTTGCAAATTCAAAACATAGATATTTCCATAAATAGCAGGAAGTTCAATGTCAGTTTTATTCCCGTATACTCGTTTGGTTTACGAGCTATTTCCGGATTGTTTCATTAAATGCAAATCTTTTTTACTTAATCGTAATATTTACTAAACTACAATCCTTTCACTGCCAATTTTTTTTTTTACATATTATATATATATTTTTTTTTGTTCACTAATTTTATCAAATCAACACTTTCATATTTTTTGGCGAGAATTTTTTTTTTTTATTAATTTAACTTGCGTAAAAGTTACAAATTAGATGCTAATTGTGGAAAATAATTACTACGCGAGCCAAGTATAAAAATAAATTCCCGATACGTGGAATATGATAAGATGTATGAAAAAAATGAAGACAATTGTTTTGAATTCTCATAACGTTATAAAAGAAAGTATTTCTTAATTATTGCACGCTTTTGTAAGGCGGAAGAATCTTATATATGTAGCATCAAATTTATTTACACAGTGCGTGGGCTTGAATACGAAATAATATATATGTTTCCCTAAGCGTCGTGCATGAAATGTTAATTTTTACATTGTTTTCTTTATGACCTTTTTATTTGCATTTAATTATCAATGCAGAGATTTGTAAATTTTTTATTTCTCCATTTTTTTCAACTATTATTTTCTGTTATTTTTCTCAAAACATTTCTTCTTCAAATCAATTTTTTTTTAGTCATTTTTGAAAAAGTTATTTACGAATTTTCATATCTGTTTACAATTCAAGTTTACAAGTTTCAATAAATCGGAAATTCTTCAATTAAATATTTTATTTAAAAAAAATAAAATTTCAAATAATTTTTTAAAAAATTGAACTTTTTCACAAAAATTAATTCCACAAAATTGTTAGTAAATATATGAAAAATTAAAATTTTCAAAGAATTTCAAAATCCAATTATTTTATATTATTCAATTATATTCTGAAATGTTAACAAAAAATTAATTTTTGAATCAATTATTATTATGAAAATTTCTATTAAACTCAATTATTGAAATAAGAAAATAAATAATTTATTGAATAATTTAATTTTCTACAAAATTGAATTCTCATAAAGAATTTTATCATCAAATTTTTAAATAATTGAATTTTTTCGACAGATTTTAATAACATTTTTCGAGGAATTCGATTAAAATTAATATAAAAATAATTGCAATATTAGGAAAAATTTTATTATCTATGATAATTGAATTTTTGCAAAGAGTTTCATTAATTTTCATGAAAAATAATTGAAATCATGTGAAAAAATTTTATTATTTACATGGTAATTGAAATTTTGCAACTAGTTTCATTAATTTTTATTCTAAATAATTGAATTTCAGTGAAAAATATTGTTATTCGTAAAAATAATAAATTTAACTCCTGAGGAGAATTTTTATTGGGGTTTTTTAAAAGAATTGACTTCTTTAACTAAAATTCATTTTTAAATCAATTTTTATTTGAAAATTCTAAGAGAATTTAATTATTTAAATACAAAAATAAATTTAAAATATTAAATATTTCTTAACATTGAATTCCTATATAGAACCGTATAAAAAAAATGAGAATAATTGAATTCTATCGACGAATTTTAATAAAATTTTTAACAATAATTTTATTACTTGTAAAAATAATTTAATTTTTAAAAAGAATTTTATTAAAATATTTCAAAATAACTGAATTTCGGAGGAGAATTTTTATTTTTTATAAAGATATTTGAAAAGTTGAGGAGAATTGAATTCTCATAAAGAATTTTTTAATAATTAATTAATTTTGATGAATTTGAATAAAAAATTGAGGAATAATTATTTTTTTCAAAAACTTCAATTACATTTAGAATAAATTTGTAAAGAATTAAAATTATGCGATGAATTTTATTATTTATGTAAATAATTGAATTCTATTATTTTTGCAACATTCATTCCAAATATATAAAATATTTTTGTACCGGTAATTCGAAAAATTTCCACAACTAATTAATAGACTTTAAGCCAATTTAAAGATCGATGTAACTGCTATTTTAAGATATATTAATTACTCATAAAAGTAACTGACATTTAAGACATACTTTCATTTTGTTATTAAATTTTTAGAATTCTTTCCCCCTTTACTATTGAGCCATTAATATTAACTATAATAAATTTAAAGATTTCTTATTTCCTTTCTAGACTCATTTTAACACGGATATACGCGTCTTTTTCGATTGAGATCACTTATTTATGCGTATTATAAAAATATATGGAAATATGAATATATTAAGTGACATTTTTAGTTTTCTATATATATATGAATGTGTGTAGGAACTCATATTTCTCGTGTGATGTGACATAAGAAAACTTTTAAGGATGTAAAAAATTTATTATATTATAAAGTAGACCAGATGATTAATCCAATTTTCACCGCAGAGAAATTTTATTTTCCGGATTTATCATTATCATTATTATTATTAATATTTTTATTATTATACAGAAGTTAATTTTAAACTGTTTTTTTAATTTTTTCAAATTTTCATCAAAAATTTATACTTCTTTCTTATCCTGCTAATAAATTAAATTGCTACAACAATTTTTATTGATCAGTAAAAATTTTAAATATTTATAAAAATAATTTAATTCTTGCAAAGAATTTTATCAAATTTTTTAAATAATTTATTTCTTTCGACTATAACTTTATATGCAAATTATAACTTAAATAATTGAATTCCGGCGAGTAATTGTTATTATTCGTGAAAATAATTGAGTTTTTTGACGAACATTTTCACAAAAATAATTGAATTCTGTTTGGATATTTTATGAAAATAATAGATATTGAAAATCATTAAATTGCGAAATTTTGTTTTTAAATAATTGAATTTTACAAACAATGCAATTGAAATATTTAACAATAAATGAATATCTGTGTGGTATTTTATTAATTTTTTTTCATAAATAACTGAATTCCTAAACAGCATTTTATTATTTATAAAAATAATTGAATACTTACGATCGATTTTATTAATTTTTTTTTACTAATTGAATTTTCAAGGAGAAATTTATTTTTTTTTAAATAATTGAATTTCTAAGAAGATATTTATCCTTTTTAAAAATAATTGAATTCTTGTGAGAAATCTTGTTATTTATAAAAATAATTGAATTTTGCAAATAATTTTTTTAAATACCTCAAAGTAATTGAATTTTCGGGGATAATTTTGCTATTTATTTACATAATTTAATTCTTTCGAAGAATTATTTATGCAAATAATTGAATTCTTGCGAAGAATTTTAATAAAATCTAAAAGGGTAATTGAATTATTTCAACAAAAATTTAATTAAAATTGTATTTAAAATAATTGCATTCTATCGATCAATTTTATTAAAATATTTGAAAATAATTGAATTACTTTGAAAAATTCTAATATTTTGCTAAATAACTGAATTCGTCTAAAGAATAAAAAAAACATTTTTTAAAGTTTTTAAAGTTCTTTTTTTAAATTAGGGAAATTGAAATTAAATTTTTAAGAGTAATTACTTTATTGAGCAATTCCTGCAAAATTATCTTCAAAATCATTGAAATCCTGCGACGAATTTTATTATTTATGAAAATATTTTAATAGTTCCTAACAATTTTATTAAAAAATTTCAAAAATAATTGAATTCCTGAGAAGAATGTTATTATTTATGGAAATAATTGACTTTCTGAAAAGAATTTTATTATTTATGAAAATAATTGAATTCCTGAGAAGCATTATATTATTTATAGAAAATAAATCAATTATTGCGAAAAATTTGATTAAAATGTTTTAAAAAGAATTGAATATTTCTGTAAAAAATTTCGTTATTTTCGAAAATAATTGAACTCTTCATAAGAATTTTATAAACATTGTTTAATTTTAAATAATTAATTTATTCAAATATATATAATAAACATCATGAAAAATTTATTTACTAAAATTGATTTTTTGCAGAAAACTTTATTTGTGAAAATAATTGAATTTTTTAATGAATTAACTTAAAATAGTATAAAAAATAATTGAAATTCTTCGATGAGTTTTGATATTTATGAAAATAATTTAATTCTTGCTTTGATTCTTAGAATATTTTTTTTTAAATTGAATTTTCATGAAAAATGATATTATTGGTAAAAGTAATTCAATTATTATGAATAAAATCAATTATTTAACAAAATTCTTGTACAATTGCACAACAATTATGTTAAATAATTAATTTTTTCGAAATTCTATTAAAATGCTCTTCTAAATCAAAACTAACCTTGAATGCCCCGGATACAACCTCAATTGACCAATAAGCAAATAAATGATATTTTTCCAAAATTGACACGTACCTGAAACAAAAAGGGGTTAAAATTATTTTTAAAAAGTTCAAATAAGAGCCACTGTGACAGAAAGGAAAAAAGTTATGTTCATATAATAGTTTTACACAATGAACAAAAAATTTACTTGATTATCAACAATTGTTAATTCTTTGCTTATTAACAAAAGAAGAAATCAAGTAATTATTTGCATCAAACATTATTGAATCAAAGTTTTTATTCTAGTAAATTAAGTAAATTTAAAGTAAATTCAAAGCAAATTAAATAAAATCAAGTAAATTAAGTAAATTTAAAGTAAATTAAGTAAATTCAAAATAAATTAAAGTAAATTAAAGCCTTAAAATTAATTCGAGTTAAAAATCATCTTTTAATAAAGAAAAAATCAATAATCAAAAATAGTGATAAACAGGAGTAAAAGAAAAAGACTTTATCATAAATCATGAAGGAATCTATCATCATTATGTCAAAGTAAAAATAATAAAAATACATTGAAAACCCAAAGAGTAAAAACAAAAGTAAAAAAATAAGAAAAAAAATAATAATGATGATGAGTTCCTGCAAGAGGTTAATAATTGAGGAACTAAAAGTACATGTTTAATTAGAAATGTCCGAAGCATTATTGTAAAGTACAATGTTGATATATGGTCAGAGTACACGCGCAAGGTCGCCACCTAACTGTCCTATTATTAATCGCGTGTAAATGATTGAGAAATGTGTAACGTAACCGTGACTTTCGTGAATAGAAGGAAAAGAAGAAGTCTGGCTTTACAACTGCGAAACACTTTCTCCTTTCCCTGTTATGAGATCACCAATCTCGTACTTCTACTTCAAAATATATATATAGCGAATGTGTATACGTACTTAAAGTATACCTGAACATATAATACACAATACAATGTATTTTATACGGAAACGGTTCAACTAAAAGTATAAAATACATACACTAACACTTGCAAATGCTTCTTTCAACTTTATATATGTTTATATATAGTGATTACTGTTTTTATTTCAATATTCTATATAATATAGTAGACTCACTCATTAGATCTGTATATAATAGTTAACCGTTTAAACTTTTGTTTCTCCTTGTTAGTATATTTTGTTAAAATGTATATGAATAATATTTATTCAAGTTTCATGTAAAATGTAAATAATATTTTTAAGCTTTTCTATTTCTTTCTGGCACTATTTTTTTAACTTTAAAGATCCTAAAGTTCTGAACGTTCAAATGATCGAAATTAATTTATTTCTTATTCTAAAATAAAATTTTTATTGCAATTATTATACTTCACTATCCAAAAAATTAATTACTGAGTTTGTAAACGTAAAATTTTAGTTTTTAAATTTTCCTATGATCAATAATTTATTAAAATATTTTCAATAAAAACTATTTCGTTCATTTGAACGTTCAAAACTTGGGGGTCATTAACTTTTAGGGTTAACACAAAAACTTGCTTTTGATTTTTCGTTAATTTTTCCTCATTTCCATTTTCCAGACAAAATTTTTAATTTTCAATAATTTTTAAGAATATTTAAGGATGACACGCTTTTGCTCTTTTCAAATTCCCTCACTTTTCCAGGTTATCCAGAGGTTAAAAAATTAAACTTTTCCAGATTTCTTTAAAATACATTTACTATTAATTAGAAACTTATTAAAAAACATCAATAACTTCATTTTTAAATAAATATTTAAACATTATTATTCTTTCATTAAAAAAAAAATTAGGATTTTCAAAAATTCTAAAATCTAAAAGAATAATTTAATTATTTAAAAAAATGAATAAAAATTGTATTTAAAATAATTGCTATCCATCGAACAATTTTATGAAAATATTTTTAAATAATTAAATTTCTTTTGAAAAATACTAATATTTTAATAAATAATTGAATTCGTCCAAAGAGTAATAAAAAAAGTTTTTAAAGCTTAAATTTTTTTTTTAAATTAGAGGAATTGAAACTAAATTTTTAAGAAATTATATTGAAAATAATTAAAATCCTACGACGAATTTTATTATTTATGAAAATATTTAAATAGAATTCCTAACAATTTTATTAAAAATTTTCAAACAATTGAATTCCTGAGGAGAATTTTATTATTTATGGAAAAATTCAATTATTTTTTTTTATTTATTCCTAAAATAATTAAATTATATTCAAAAAATTTAAATTTTTTTCATTTCTTATCAAAATAATTTGTTAAAATTCAATTATTTTGAATGTCTACTATTTCAATAAATTTTCAACGAAAGAATTCAATTATTTAAAAAGAAATTTTAATAAAATTCGTCTCAAGAATTGAATTATTTTCAAAAGTGATATAATTCTTCGTAAAAATCCAAATATGTTGACAAATTTACAAAAATTCTTGTCAATTTTCAATTACTTTTATAAATAATAAAATTTGTCTTCGACTTTCAAACATTTCTGAAAAATTTTAATAAAATTCTTGACAGAGATTCAATTATTTTTAATATATGTACAATTTTTATCAAATTTCTGGAAAAATAAAATTTTTAAGAATAGTTTCATTTTTCAACAAATTTGATAAATAATTGTACACATATAAAAAATAATTGAAATTCTGCCAAGAATTTTATTAAAATTACATTTTTTTAAAAATCAATTTCAAATTGTATTATGAATAATTAAAATCCTGCGAAGAATTTTATTAATTACAATAATTAAATTTTTTAAATCAAGTTTCAATAATTTTGATTTAAATAATTTTTATTAGAAAATTCTATGAGAGTTCAATATTATTTAAAATATTTATATAAAAAAATATAGGAATAAATTATTTAAATTAAATAAATATTTCTTAAAATTGAATTGTCCATAAAGAATTTAATCAACGAATTTTTCAATAATTGAATTTTTGCAACGAATTTCATTAATAAATAATTGAATTTCTATAAAATTTTATTATTTCTTAAAATTTTTCAATTTTTGAGAAGACTTTTATTAATAAATTTTTTAATAATTGAATAATTTTGATGAATTTTAATAAAAAATTTCAAGAATAATTATATTTTTCGAGAACTTCAATTAAAAACGATTAAAATTAAAAAATAATTCAAATTATTCGATAAGTTTTATTATTTATAAAAAAATAATTGAATTCTTGTAGTAAAAAAATTCTAGTCCTTATAAAAATAATTGAATTCCTCTTAAAAAAATTCTATTATTTATAAAAAAAAATAATTAAATTATTGCGAAGAAATTTATAAAAAAAAATTTCCAATCAATTAAATTCTTTTAACAAATTTTCATTTTTGACAAATTCGATTAAAATTGTTTAAAAAATTTTGAAAATAATACTAAAATTCTGCGATGAGTTTAATTATTTATGGAAACATTTTAATTCTTTAGAAATTGTTTATTATTTATCGAAACTAATTGAATCTCTGTAAAAAAAATTTTATTATTTATAAATTTTTTACTATTTATCCAAATTATTTATAGAAATAATTGAACTATTACGAAGAAGTTTTTAAAACAAATAATGTAAATAAATGCAAATAAATGTAAATAATTTTCTTGTTTTTTAAAAACAATTTTTTTTTATAACAGAAAAATAGAAAAAAAGTATTTGTCATAATTATGTAATTAGGAAATAGTAGTTACGGTATTAGAGGGAGAAGAGTGAATGAGTCATTTAGTAAAAGGGGGGAGGGGGACTTCAACACGTGTTCGGTTGTAAAAATCTTCAAGACAATCACGGGGATGTAGCTCAGTGGTAGAGCGTTCGCTTTGCATGTGAAAGGCCCCGGGTTCGATCCCCGGCATCTCCAAATTTTTTGCTATTTTTTCCCCTAATTTTAAACACCTCAACACAGTCAGATTTTATATTATATTATATTATATTATATTATATTATATTATATTATATTATATTATATTATATTATATTATATTATATTATATTATATTATATTATATTATATTATATTATATTATATTATATTAATTTCGTCTAATATTTCATTCAAAAAATTATTAATTACCTGCACTGAGAAAACATTCTATTTAACTTCAAAGGAAACCTCTTGTCTTTTAAGTGAATTTTCCTTAAAATATTTATTTAGAAGGATTTTCTCTTACGACGAAAAGAAGTAAAATTTCATTAAAATAACAAAAGAAATCTTTTAATCTTCTTTAATTTGATTTTTAATAAATTTTGTCTTTTATTTCAATAAACGTGTCTATCGTAAATTAAAAAGAAATTTTTAATTTTCCTTTTAAGAGAAAACTAAATCAGTAAAGGATTTATTTGTCTTGAAAGGAACTTAGTATTTAGTAATTTATTAATTTTTTTAGTAGTTAGTATATTTAGTAAACTAAATCAGTAAATGATTTATTTGTCTTGAAAGGAAATTAGTTTTATGCTCAATGGATTATTTTCCAAGGCACAAAAACTTGGTATTAATTTAAATAGAACAATAATAAATAATGAATCAATACTTTATCAGGCCAATCGATTGTCAATTAACGAGGTAAATACGTTTTCAGAGCGCAGGAAATGAAACACTGATTGAGACTTTACGAGGAAGAAGGAAGGTGCCAGTTGCAATTTCAACGAAAGTGAACCATCAATACAACCATTAACTATGAGATGTGATTGGTTGGGGTAAGTAACTGTGATAACCATCATTAAATATTTTCTCACAAATCTTATGACGTGAATGATGTAATAAAATGCAAAGAATTCATAAAAAAAACAGCTTTTCACGTATATAATAATATATACTGTTGACACCAAAAGAGACGAATAAAAATTTTATATTTCACGCTTTCTTACTTTGATTATATTGATACAAATATATAGAAGAAAAAAAAACCAAAGTTCCAAAAATAGAATTTTAAATATACAATTTTAATAAAGACGGGTAATAATGTTTAATGATGACTAATAAAAAACAAACAAACAAACACCATAATTTCTACCTGACTATATAAAAAGACATTTTTTTTCTCTTTCAAATCCTACACTATACATATATACATAAAAGTAGACAAAATATTGAATTCAATTTTTATTGCACAATACAAATGTCTGGGAGAAAAGAAGAATGCGCGACTGTCTTTTCCTGATGTTTATATATATAAAATGAAACGCGCATTTCTTTGATCAAATTACGAGAATTATTGTCATCAATCCGTAAGCCACAAATAACTACATTTTCAATTTTATTTTCATATAAAAGCAGTTTGATTTTAAGTAAAAAAAAAAGAGAGAAGAAAAAAATTCTAACCAAAGAAATAACTGTGTTGTAAAACATTTTTTTTTAAAAAACCTGAAACTTATGGTATATGCAATTGGAGAAAGCATAAAATGTAAATATTATAAAGAAAGTAAAAGAAAAAATTCTTTTCATATATTTTTTTTTAATACCTAATTTTGTATTAAAAACTTTCTTCTAATTTTTTATTGTTTTTGTTTGCAAAATTTGACACCAGATTAATAAAATTTATCGAAGAAAGTAATAATAATATATGGGGAAAAATGTTTGGATTTCTTTTGGTTATAAAGGAATTTTATACTTTCAATATTATAGTTTCGTTTTCTTTTGAAACAATCAAATTTTTACTATTGAACGATAGTGATTTTTAATAAAATTTTTAGAAAAATGCAATTTATTGAAAATAATTACAATTATTTTTTTGAAAAATTCAATTATCTTTAACAAATAAAACTGAATTTTTTAAAAAATAAATACGAACTTTCTTTAATTACTTTAGAGTTACCAATAAAATTCTTTTAAAAATTTAGTCATTTTTAATAGAATTTTGGAAAATGAAATAATTTTAAAAAATTTCAATTTGCTGTTTCTCAAAATTCAATTATCTTTAACCAACAGAAGTGATATATTTTTAAAAATTAATGAGACAAACTTTCCTAGATTTTTTTTAAGAATTAAAAAAAATTTTTTTTAAACGTTAATTATTGTTAAAAGGACTTTAGAAAATTTTAGTTCTTTCAAAAAATTTTAATAATAAATAGAATTAAAGTAATTAAAAAAATTAATGTAGTAAATTTCACTCGATTATTTGAAATTACTCGATTATTTAATTACAATAATTTGCAATAAATTAATTTTAATAAATTCAATTATTTCAAAAACTTTTATTACTTGTTTGTAAAAATACAATTACCTTTAAAAAATTAAAAAAAATATTTGCAAAATATTAATTCTACTTTTTCAAATTTTTTTTTAAATTTTCCAAATTCTTAAAAAAAATTTGAAAATCAAACATTTAAATTTAAATTATTCTAAAATTGTTACTCCTTGTAAAATTCAAGTATTCAGAATAATATAATTTACATTAAATTCTTTGAAGATTCAATTTTTTAAAAATCTCTAATGTAATTCTATTACAAATTTAACTATTTTGAATTCGTTTTTACAAAATTTTCTTTAACTTCGATGTCTCTTAAATAAATTTGTTTACAAATTTAATTAGTTTCCATTCGAAAAATTAATTATATTTTCTCCAAAACTTTACCCTTTTGCAAAATTTAATTATTCGAAAATTAAAATTTGTAGTTAGTTAATAATTTTTTTATTAATTATTTTAATTTAGAAAAAATTTAAATATTTTCAAAAAATGTCAGAATTAAAACAAAAATTATTTGCGAAAATTCAATTTTATTAAAAAATTTGAAGTGTGCATCGTTTTTTCAAATTAACTAATAAAAATTTTAATTATTACTCTTCGGGCTAAGAAACATGAATAACATTAAAATGTGACTCTTTATTAAATCCAATATTATTAATTAATTATTAAATTGAAACACTTTGAAAATTCTATTTGTTAAAAAGTTTCTAATGAAATTCTTTAACAAATTTAATTAAGTACATATTTTCAGTCGAATTTCACAATATTTCTATTAACTCCATAATTGTTTAAAATTTATTTACACAATATGTTTGAATTGTGGCCTGATTTTCTTACTATCAAACTAATTATTTTCAACTAATTCAAAGTTAGAGAACAGTATAAATACTTACAAAAATTGGAATAAAAAGTAATTTTTCAAAACAAATTAAAATAATAAAACTTTTTTTAAATTTGGTGACAAAATTCCTGGTTTGGTATCATGTTAACTTGAATGTATCAAATGGCAACGAAGTGATATCAAAAAGTGAATTAAATTATACTTTTAATACAAATTTTTGTATCATTATGATCCAATTTGGTATCAATTCAATTCTTTCAAGAAAACTATGATAAAATTCCCTGTTTTTCCCGCCTAAATTAAGTTCCCAGTTATTTCCCGGTTAGTAGATATCCTGGATGGTTTCCTATTAAAACCCAAAATACCATTTTGCTCCTAATTACAAAGCAAAAAGGTTGAGTAAATATAAATAATATTAGTATTTAGACTAATTTTTCCATGACAATAAACAAACACGCTAACATCAATCTAAATTGTTTCAGAAAATCAAAAATCCAAAGATGCTTCTCCAACACTAATCTCCATCAATTATAAGATGTGCAGACCAAGTAGTGGCCGAGGTCTCGAAAGAAAAAGGTTGAGGCCTCCAGATTTATTGCCCTGACAAATCAAAAATTCACCGAAAAAGAAACTCTACTCTTTAAAAATACCTGACAAACCAAACCAAACCAGACTAAAGAAAGAAAGAAAAAAAAAATTATTGCCAGGAATGAAACAAGGTTTCAGCATCTGTGACAGAAATGGTTCTCAGCGCAATTGTCGTAACGTCAGCCTTGAAGGGAGCCCTCGGTCTTGTTGGTTCAAGTCTCTGGCTTGTACCACTATTGATCGCCGGTCTCTCCTACTATCACTACGATCAGCTGGATCCTGAGAGTAAGCCCATCAACAGGTATCCCTTGGATGTGGAATATGACTTCATTGTCGTTGGTGGTGGATCGGCTGGTGCAGTGGTGGCGAGTCGATTATCCGAAGTACCCGAGTGGACAACCCTTCTCCTCGAGGCTGGACCTGATGAGAATGAAATCACCGATGTACCATCGCTGGCTGCCTATTTGCAGCTGACGAAACTAGACTGGAAGTACAAGACGGAACCAACTGAGGCTGCATGCTTGGCTATGAAGAATCGACGATGCAACTGGCCACGAGGGAAGGTTTTGGGTGGTTCCAGTGTACTGAACTATATGCTCTATGTGCGTGGGAATAGACACGACTATGATTATTGGGAGTCGTTGGGCAATCCTGGTTGGGGCTACGATCAGGCTCTCTACTATTTCAAGAAGTCCGAGGACAATCGGAATCCGTATTTGATGAATAGTCCCTATCATGGTTCGGGGGGATTTCTCACTGTTCAGGAATCGCCGTGGCGAACGCCATTGGCCGTGGCTTTTGTCCAAGCGGGAATGGAAATTGGATATGAAAATAGGGACATCAATGGGGAAATCCAAACTGGATTTATGCTCTCTCAAGGTACCTTTTTTACCTAATGAAGATATGCTTTATTTTTGTGACGCAATCAGAAGAGAAGGACCTTAGAAGCAAATCACTTTTAGGTTACCTTAGTGTTACCTTTTTAATGATTACACTGTAAAAGCACTGCAAAACCAAGCATCTTAAAATACATTACAATCACTTTTAAAACGATTGAAACATCTTATTTTTCCATCTTCTATGTTAGAAACTAATGCATCTTAAGATGCTTTGGATAACTTTTTGAAAACAACTTAAAAGTGATCACTACCAAAGTATATCTTAAAATAAGATTTCTTTTTACAGTGTAAAAGTTTCTTTTAACTCGCTGCAAATTAAAATGAGTACTTACAAAATATCTTAATTTTAACATGAAGACCTAAACATCAATGATTTATATTGTCAGTTGTGTTTTCATTTCAAAAATTGCAAACATTACCTGTAATTTTTTGCTTCTAAGGTCCCTTTCTTCAGATTGCATCACATTTTAGAGCCGTTTTATGAATTTTTAATAATTGCATACATCTGGACGTTATCAGACAGTTTTACTGATTCAAATGTAGAGAGTACCTTCCAAAGATACAACTTTCATTTACTAACAAAGCTGATAGTGAATTTTTGTTTAAAACAACTAAAGATCCGAAAAATCATTATTTTATTCACCCAAAGAGAAAAAAATCATCATTTTCTATAAAGTCAGTGAAACTAAAATTTTTAAAATCGTTTCTCAATAATAGAAATCGAAGTACTTTGGAAATCTTCTCAAACCAGTAGTCGATAATTAATTTTAAAAAAGTATCTTTCAAACTAAAAAAGCATCTGTCAAAAAATTACGTTGGTGAAGTTCACAACGTTTATAGTCAACAATTTCTGAAGAACAATATTTTTTAAGCAAATTTTTATTAATTTTTCTAGCGAAAATAGTAGGTTTAAATTTTTTAATAATAATTTACAAAAAAAAATATTTGTCAACAAAATTTTTTATTCTTTTTGGTAGGAAAATATGTTCTTTTCTTTCAAACATTGATTACAAACGTTGCGAATTTCACGGACGTAAAACATTAAACTTGACGACCAAAAATAATCGTTTCAGACACTTTACAAAGTTGAGAAGAATTTTATTCTACATTTTATTTTCCTGACATTATCCTAATTTTCATTAAAAATAATTACTCATGAAAGAATTTAAATATTTATAAAAATAATACAATTCTTTCGAATAAAATTTTATAAAAGTTCTTAAATAATTCATTTTTTTCGGATAATTTTATGTAAATTCTAATTTAATTAATTTGAATTTTTGAGAAATTTTTATTATTCGTGAAAAAAATTAAATTCTTACGAAGATTTTTTCAAAAATTTTTTATAAAATAATTGAATTCTGTCTGGAATTTTTATAAATGTCATTGATATTGAAGATCATTAAATTTCAAAAAGTTTTAAAAAATAATTAAAGTTTAGAAAGAAATCTATTAAAATTTTCGAAAATAATTGAATTCTTCGCAACGAATTTATTATAATTCTTTAAAATACTTAACTTTCCAAGAAGAATATTTTTAGTTTTAAAAATAATTGAATTTTGCATAGAATTTAATTAAAATGACTCAAAATAATTTAATTTTCGGGAATAATTTTGTTAGTCATCGACATAATTGAATTTTAATTCAAATTGTATTTAAAATAATTGATTTCTTTCGAGGAATTCTTTAAAAATATTTGAAAATAATTGAATTCGTGTGAAAAATTCTAAAATTTTTGTAAATAATTAAATTTTTTTCAAAGAATTAAAAAAAAACCTTTTTTTAATTGATTATTTTGAGGAATTAAAATTAAATTTTTAAGATTGCTTACATTTTCTTAGCAATTCCTGTAAAATATATTTAAAAAATTGAAATCCTGCTATGAATTTTGTTATTTATGAAAATAATTGAATAGTTGCAAACAATTGTTTTATAATTTTGAAAAATAATTCAATTTCTCGGAAAAATTTTATTAGTTATGAAAATAATTGAATTTTTGTAAAAAACAATGTTATTTTTGAAAATAATTGAATTGTTCCGATAAATATTGACATTTATTATGAGAATAATTGAATTTTGCAAAGAAATTTATTAAACTGCCTCAAAATAATTGAATTTTCAGGAAAAATTTATTGACATTTTATTGAAAACTAAAAGAGTAATTGAATTATTTCAAAAAAAAATTTAATTAAAATTGTATTTAAAAAAATTTCATTCCAACAACTTTATTCAAATATTTCAGTATTATTAAATTTCAGTAAAGAATTCTAATATTTTTGTTAATAATCGACCCCAATAATTAAATTCCAAGAATTTGTCGAGGAATTAACATTAGATTTTTAAAAATAATTACAATTTTTTATCAATTTCTGTAAGATTGTATTGAAAATAATTGAAATCATACCATAAATTTTATTCTTTATGAAAATAATTGAATAGTTGAATTGAATGTTAAAAAATAATTGAATTATTGCACATTATTTTATTAAAATGTTGTAAAGTATTGAGTTTAGTGAAAAATTTTGATATTTTTGAAAATAATTGATTTCTTACGAAGAAGTTTATAAACATTCTTTTGTACTTAATTAATTTCTCGAATTGCATTCTTGTGGATGATTTTTTTTGAAAATAATTAAATTTTTCGATTAATTAATTAAAAATATTCATTATTAAATATTAATTTTACAATAATTGAATTCTTGCCTAGAATTATTTGTTTAAAAAATTGAATTTCTATGAAAAAATTTATTATTATTAAGAGACGCATCTTTTCCTTACTAACAAAAACTGAAAATAATTTTTTTTATGTCTCCCCTAACGATTTTAAGACGGTGTCAATGTCTATGCGATTTTCCCATTGAAGCTCAATGTAAAAATCCAATCGACTATGGGACCCCCTTAAGGCGCGAAAAATTCGCTTTAGAATTATTCTAAAGATGTTTATTTTATTCATAGCGATACAAAAGAAAAATCATTTTCCATAGTCAAAACAGTCAAAGTTGTTGAAATCATAACTCACTTGACAGAAAGTGAAATATCATTGGCGATTATCTTAGAGTTCTAGAAATTATTTTGTCAAAACAAGAAATTCTCCTAACAAGAGAATAATGCGAGAAACAATTCAATTAATATTTGGATAAATTCCCATCTGTTTTACAGGAACAATTCGCCGTGGTACAAGATGTTCAACAGCGAAAGCCTTCATTCGTCCGGTGAGATTGCGTAGAAATTTCCACACGGCATTGAATGCTCACGTGACAAAGATTGTTATCGATCCGCAAACAATGAGAGCAACGGGCGTGGAGTTCTATCGTGATGGAAGAAAACAATTTATCGGCGCACGAAAGGAAGTGATTCTTTCAGCAGGCGCAGTCAACAGTCCCCAGTTGTTGATGCTGTCTGGCATTGGGCCCAGGGAGCACCTAGAGGAACTCGGAATTCCAGTGCTGCGTGACTTGAAAGTGGGCGACAATCTCCAGGATCATGTGGGAATGGGTGGACTAACATTTCTAATAGACAAACCAGTGTCAATTGTTCAAAATCGCTTTCAAGCAGCACCAATGACGATGCAGTATGTTGCCAACGGCAGAGGGCCAATGACATCATTAGGTGGCGTCGAGGCCTATGCTTTTGTCAATACAAAATACGCGAATGCAAGTGGATTATTTCCGGATGTACAATTTCACATGGCACCGGCGTCAATTGCCTCGGATTCGGGCATTCAAGTGAGAAAAGTATTGGGCATCACTGACGAGGTCTACAACACTGTTTTCCGACCAATAACCAATAAGGATGCCTGGACAATAATGCCCCTTTTACTACGACCCAAATCACGTGGGACAATTAGATTAAGTAGCTCGAATCCCTTTCAGAATCCCATCATCGATCCGAATTACTTCGACGATCCTTTGGATATCGCGACATTGGTCGAGGGTGCAAAGATTGCGATGCGAGTCAGTGAGGCGAAGGTCTTCAAGCAATTTGGCTCACGAGTGCATAGAGTCAAAATTCCCGGTTGCAAGCACTTGAAATTTGGATCCGATGCCTATTGGGAATGCCATACGAGACACATATCGATGACAATTTATCATCCAGTTGGCACGGCAAAAATGGGACCCGCTCACGATCCGGAAGCTGTGGTCGATCCCAGATTAAGAGTCTACGGTGTCGGTGGACTGAGAGTTATAGACGCATCTATCATGCCAACTATATGCAGTGGCAATACGAACGCGCCTGTTATCATGATCGGCGAGAAAGGCGCTGATCTTATCAAAAGTGACTGGCTCGGGCTTACGGGTAGATAACGCACAATTACAATAAATTCAGTCAGTAGTCAATTCAATGTATAGTATTTTAATAGGAAACTCTATCAGGAGGAATTTTTTACTTCCCCCCGAGTGATAGTTTACGAAAGTGTTATGGTTACAGACTTGAAGGAGCAAAAATGACAATGGAAATAGATTTCCAAAAAATTCTCCAGTCAGACGCTGCTGTACAAATGTGATAGAAAATATAAATTAGATTAATTTCAAGCAAGCAAGCAAGTGGGATCATTTTTTGTGTGTAAAATATTTCTACATGATCTCAGGATAAACGTTTGTAGCATTAATTTAGACCACATCATTAATATACCTTAGTGATGAAACGAACAATTAAGAATCTTTCTTAAAAATTGTACTTTAGGGCGTATATTTACTTTGGTGAAGACAACAACTTTTAACGATTCAAAAAGTGCCTAAATAAAAACAACAGTTTTGGTTGCAAAACAACAACAATGTTTGGATACAAAACTGTTGCTTTTTGCGTTCCTTGTTCCCTGGGAATTTAAAACTTTCTCAAAGCACATTTTGTAACTGAAAACAATCGAAACAATTGTTTGACACTTTTCTATTTCCTCAAAAGAAATATTTTTTGACGTCAACTTCATCCTAATTTTTGTTGTACCAAAAGATAGCCTCGACGTTCAGTGCGTTCAAAACTATTTTTTGGGATTCTTTTCTCTCCTAGAGATTTAAGACATTTTGAACTTGAAACCTTTGAAAAAATTTTGACAAAATACATGTTTTTTGACGCCCAACACCGAAGTTAACTTCAGGGATCCTAATTTTTGAAGGTTTCTTAACCAACGTTCAGCACATGGAAAACTATTTTTTAGGATTCCTTTTTTCTCCTAGGGGTTTAAAACTTTTTCAAAACACTTTTCTAACCTGAAACCTTTGAAAAAATACCGTGATTCTTTTTAGTTTTGTGAAGAAAAAAATATTTTTCAAAGCTGAACGTCGACGCCAACTTTAGGAACCTTAAATGCTTACAAACTTTTTCTAAAAAAAAGAAATGCTTACAAGTTTCTAGAAACACCATTTTTAATGATCCCCAAGTTTGGAACGTTAAAATGAACGCAATATTTTTTATTGTAGATATTTTAATAAATTACTAATCATAAAAAAATTTAAAAACTAAAATTTTACGTTTACAAACTCAGTAATCATTTTACAAACTCATTAATTTCTTGGATAGTGTAGCAAAATAATTCTAATAAAAATTTAATTTTTAGAAGAAATAAATCAATTTCGTTCATTTGAACGTTAAGAACCTTCGTTTTTTAAAATTTTAAATTCACCAAAAAATGAATTTAAAGAGAATTTGGTTCATTTTTAGAAATCTTAATTTTCTCCAAACACGCGGGGTCAATTTTTTTTTGTATTTTGACCTGACACTTAAGGGGTTAGGAAACACGTTTTTAAATTGAAAAAATTTACTACTTTTTTTGTAAAAAATAAAAAATTTCAAACAATCGTTGATCATAAAACGTTGTTGACTTCACCTGCGTTTATATAATATTCATCAAGCAAAAAAAAAGGAATGTAAGAAAGGAAATAACTTTTCTAAAAAATTGACAAGTAGTAATAATTTAAAAAAAATATTTTTCGACGCCAGTTTAGATATAGAGTCTGCTTAGTACAAATTTAAAATGTCTATTTAAAAACGACAGAAATACCAAAACGACAAAATGTTCATTATTTCTTTTAGGATTCTAACTTATATAAATATTGTACATAAAAATTTATTTCACTTGTATTTTTTAAAAAAAGAAAATTTGAGATTTGATTTTGTCTTTTTTATTCAAGTTTCTAAAGTTAGCGCCAAGAAAAATTTTTTCTTGAGTTTTCAATGACGAAAACTGACTCTAATATTATTATTTTATTTCACCGGGAATTTTCAAAAACAATCTATTTAATGATTCGAACTTAAAATCTTCGAAAAAAATTGTCTAATTTTTTTTGATTTTAGAGACGAAAAATTTATTTGACGCTCAGCATTGTCGACGCAAACTTTAAAGACTTTTTTATTTACTCAAAAGATTTATTTGATTGAACTAAACGATTTCTTGTCTGTTATCAAATAATTTTAAATTGAATCAAATAATTTCATCAAATAATTAAAAAAATTTTCACAAATTACGTTTTAAAAAGAATTCTACTTCTTTTTTTTAATCAGATGTAAAAAAAAACAATAATAATCTGCCTCTCAGGTATAAAAATTATATCTGCGTGCCATAATGTCGTTCTGATTATCGACATCAGTTTTTATTTTTGTACATATATATAAGTGTGTAAAGTAAGACTTTTAGTAAAATAAAATTAAAATTTATGTATGCATTACAGAAAAAAGTCTCAAAGTTTTTTACCTCCAATAATAATTACCACAACGATTTTGCTTTTAATAAAAGGAAAGAGAAAAACAATATAATGGGTAACTTGAACAATTTTTCTTAAATAACACAAAAAAAAGGAAATAAAACATTTAGACTTTGTAACATTGTAATTTTCTTTGCTCACAAAATCGGAGAAAAAAGAATAATCCATCTGTAATTATATCTTTTTACAATAATCCAAATTGAACTCACTAAAGTTTACATCGTTTAAAATAAAGAAAAAAAAATTAATCAACGTTTCCTGAAAATTCTCTCTGTTCAGAAAGAAGAGTAATTATTTTTTTTTGAGCTTGTAATTTGTAACTTGTTTTGAAATAGAAAAAAAAATTATTTATAACGATTTTTATCATGAAAATTAAAACAACGAATTGAATATAAAAAAAATATGCATTTCTTAAAGTTTAGATTAAAATTCTATTCGCACGTGTATTTAAAAGTAATTTTAAGTTATTCGAAATCTTGAATATTGGCTTCTTTTAACTTCTATAAAAATTGATTTAAATTTTACTCGTTTTTCACAATGAATTTAAATATCAATTAATCGAATGAAGATACGAAAAATTATTCTTCAATTGTAAATATTCTAAAAATATTTTCCACACCCAATTTTTTTGTATATTAAAAATCAAAAAAGGATTCTTTTTATAAAAATTCATTTAAAAAAAAATAATTTTGCAAATAAGTAATGTAAATAAATGACAATATATTTCTTCGAAAAATAAAGAAAACCACTGACGTTAAGTATCGAAAAATATTGACGCGTTAAATATTAATTCTTGTTCCTTTTTTTATGCAAAAATTAATTTATCAAATTCACCTTTCACACAAGAAATCAATGCCAAGCTTCACGGACTTTTACACAACCATTAAAAAATATATTAATTTCCTTCATTTATTTATTTGTTTACTTTCTTAAAAAAAAAAGAAAGAATTATTTCCTTTTCAGAAACTTATTTCCTTATACAAAATATACGTTCAACAGTCACTAACTCACACATTTGTTCTTCGGTTTGTGTTGGTAAAAAATTATAATAATACACAAAATAATTAAAAAACGATTAAAATTTTTACGAAAATAAATCAATGCCTTTACAATATCCAGACTCTATAAATAAATATGCAACACAAGAGAAGAGAAAAAAAGAAGGAAAGAAATTTTAAGTCACGTATCCGGATTATTGTATATACACCCAACAGGGATAATAATCTTGTAAATCAATCTCGCAGCATTAAGGAGACATTAAATATGACCTTGAAATTATTCAACTGATGATATATATTGCAAATTTTCAGGAGAAATATCAAAGTCTAAATAGTTAAATACAAATATATTTTATCCTAGAATATTTGCTGCTTCCTTTTTTTCCTCCTCTCTCTTTTATTTTTTTATTTTTGGTTAATGTCACACACATTTCTAAGGATAATTTAAAGGTAAAGGATTCACTCAGCAACCAGTCGTCATCAAAGAAGCATTCTCATGACGTAACAAAATTAAATGATTGTATCTGATGCAGCATTAAAAATCGGATGAGAAAAAAAAAGAAACAGTTTTTAAATTTCTAAACGATAATAGGTGTCTATGTCTGGCATACAAGGGGAATGAACTTTTTAGCTCGTTTTTTTTTTGTTTGTTTTATTTTAGTGAGGAAAATAATCAATATAACATTTTTTTTTGCAAAAAAAGTATCAAATCCTCGACGTGAAAAAAATATATTATCACATAAAATTTTATTTATGAAATAATAAAAATTTTTTTTCAACTACTGATAAAACTTGAATAGACAGAAAAAAGTGCGGGATTTATTTTCAAAAAATTTCAAATTTTTTTAATTTTTATAATTTCTATAATGAATTTTTTTAAAAAATAAAAATTAACTCAATATGGAAAAAAAATTCTTTTTTGTATTAAATAATAAAATAGTTTCAAAGTTAATAAAAATTTTAAAGTCTTGTAATTAAAAGCTTTTTTAAATGTTATGAATTTTTTCCCGAAATATAAACTTTTGAAAATATTGATAAAATTTTTTCTCAAGTTTTTTAATTTTCTAAATGGTTTTTATTAACTTTCAAGTAAAATATCTTGTAAATTTTTTAAATAAAAGTTCAAAATTAATAAAAAAAATTATTATCACATACAATTTTATATATGAAATAATAAAAGTTTTTTTAAATTATTGATGACATGTGAAATGACAGAAAAAATTTCAAACTTTTTACTATTTAAGATTAAAAAAAATCGCGCACATAATATTTTCTGTTTTTATTAAATAATAAAATATTTTCCAAACTAATATAAATTTAAAAGTTTTGTAATTAAAAACTTTTTAAATGTCCAAATATTGCTAAAATTGGTTATCGAGTTTTTTATTTTCTAAATTGTTTTTTTTTTAATTTCTGCAAGTACAATAACAATTTTTTCGTAAAATTTAAATTTTTCTAAATATTTCTGAAATTGTTTATTTAAATTGTTTCATGAGTTTTTTATTTTCTAAATTTTTTTTTTTAATTTCAAGTACAATAACAATTTTTTCTTAAAACTGAAATTTTTCTAAATATTTACTAAAACTATTTACCGAGTTTTTTTTATTTCTAAATTGTTTTTTTTTAATTTTCAAGCACAATATCTTGTGAATTACAGATTTTAGCACTAATTTTCCAGTAGTTTTTATTATTCATTACTATTTTTTCCGTCAGTTATAAACAAATTCAGAAAAAATTTTTCAACCTAAAACAAATAAAAAATAATTTTGTTTCATTTTTGAAAAAATATTTTTTGACTCTATCTGAGTGTGGATTCTAGTCGCTATCTAGTCAACGCTTTTTTTCATGGGCCTAATTTCTAAATTTATTGAAATAAAAATATTTTTCTAAGAAATTTCTAAATGTACGTTAAAATTATTTCAAAGTATCGATTACAAAATCATCTTCTCTAAGACAATGCGTGTAGAAAAAAAACAATGAATATTCTCGCCAAGTTTTAACTGTGACAAAGTCTCCATGTACATCACGCACAATGTCATGACGTTGTTATACGTGAAACGAATGCAATTCCATAGTGTCTCTAATTTTTTTTTCTTTTAAACAAATTGCATTAAATTTCAATTTAAATCTTCAATCTTTTTCCTAATCGTGTCAAAAATCCATTTTAAATTAGAATTTATTTCTATTTAATTAATTCAATTATTCGATTTTTACTAATAAAAATTGTTAAAAATAGTAATTGTTTCCTTGACTATTTAAGAAATGCAAAATTTACTGTTTATTTAGATAAAAAAAACTAAATTTTCTTCAAATGCAAAAATTACCTTTTCAAGTATACAGTTTATTATTTATTTATTAATTGTAATTTATTGACAATAATTTCCCACTATTTATTTATTAGCTACAATTTACCCCAATTTAATTTATTCGTATTTTACTACATTTTTCCATTATTTTTTATTGAATTGTAATTATTAATAATTTCCACCATTTATTTACTAGTCCAAATAATTTACTACCTAATGTTTTTAATTTACTATTTATTTATAATTAAATTCTACTTATTTATTAGTAATCTTGTTTCATTTATTTATTCTTTGATAAAATTTATTTAACTGCAATTTACCATTTATTTATAAATTTGTCAATTTTTATTTATTTATAATTATGAACGAAATTTATTTATTTCTTCTAAAAATAAAATTTTTGTTACAATTATTTTGCTTCACTATCCAAGAAATTAATGAGTTTATAAAATGATTACTGAGTTTATAAACGTAAAATTTAAGTTTTAAAATTTTTTTATCATTAGTAATTTATTAAAATATCTTCAATAAAAAATATTTCGTTCATTTGAACGTTCAAAACTTGAAGATCATTAATTTTCCATAAAAAAAATAAATTTTGTCCATTGCCAACGAAATAAAAATAGCGATAATTGCATTTATTGAATTATCAATCTAATTATTTAATAAATTAAATAGTAAATTTAGCAATTAAAAAAATTATATTTTAAAGACCGAAAAATAGTTATTGTAAAAGTAAAATAAAAAATTACTGAAGCTAAATTAATTAAACACTAAAATTAAGTACTAAAAAATTAATCCAAATTATGCATAACATTAATTAATAATTAACTGAATTCATAAATTGGTAATAAACTTAATTCATAAATTAATAGAGATCAAAAATAAATTAAACAAAGAACAAAAATACAAGAAAAAAAATACAACACTAGAGAATAATAGTCCCAATAAAAAATGGAATTTTCAGAAAAAAAAATTTTGGCATAAATTAGAAATTTTAATTTCTCAAATCTTCGCCAATCATTTAATTAGATTCAATGTCACGATTACACACGCACAACGAGCAACACAAACACACACACACACACACTCTCTCGCACGTGTGTGCAAAATATAACTCCCAGTTATACGCAGGCATATCTCCACCGAATCCTATATAAACCAAGTGTTACTGGGTCTTCTTTGTTTGTACGCCTCTTGGAACAGGACATGAACAGTCAAACATGTCTCGTAGGGAAACAATTTTATTAATTCCCATTTTTCTCCTATCAACAACAATAACAATTCTCGTCAAATGTCAACAACAATCATACGAGCAAACATATCAAAATCTCTTTCAAAACGATGGCCAAATACCATTTTTGCAACATTTATTGAAACTAGGCGCCGGTGCCCTTAGATTTTTAACCGAAGGCCAAGAGTACATGAATAGAGAATTACCCGACGTGTCGCCAGAGAAAAATGCACTTTACGATTTTATCGTCATTGGCGCTGGCAGTGCGGGTGCAACAATGGCATCGAGACTCAGTGAAATAGATAATTCCAAAGTGCTCCTAATTGAAGCCGGACGAAGTGAAAATCTACTGATGGACATACCATTGCTAGTGAACATGTTGCAATTCAGCGACGATATCAATTGGAAATACAAGACGGAAAAATCGGAAAAATACTGCCTGGGCATGCAGGATAAACGATGCAATTGGCCCCGTGGAAAAGTAATGGGTGGCAGTAGTGTTTTGAACTACATGATAGCGACCAGAGGGGACCCACGTGACTATGACAATTGGTCGCAATTGGGCAACAAAGGTTGGTCCTACGAAGAATTACTGCCTTACTTCAAGAAATTGGAGAAGGTAAATATTCCCAAACTGAGAAACGATAGCGAAATGCGTGGTACTGATGGTCCCTTAGACCTAGCCTATCCTCCCTATCATACTCCATTAGCCGAGGCTTTTCTAAAATCCGGCCTCGAGATGGGCTATCCACTAATCGACTACAACGGTCGGGAAAGAATCGGATTTTCCTACATTCAAGCAACATTGAAAAACGGCGAGAGAATGAGCACCAACCGTGCCTACCTCCATCTAGCCAACAGACGGAAGAATCTCCTAGTCACGAAAAACAGCATAGTGGAAAAAATCCTCATCGATCCGAAAACAAAACGAACCCTCGGTGTTCAATTCAAAAAGCGAGGCATCAGCCGAAAAGTCTACGTCAAAAAAGAAGTGATCCTCTGCGCCGGAGCAATTGGCTCACCCCAAATTCTAATGCTCTCAGGAATAGGTCCCAAGGAGCACCTCCTCGAAAACCGCATACCCCTCATCAAATCCGCACCCGTTGGCGAGAACCTAATGGACCACATTGCCTACGGTGGTCTCGTCTTCCTGGTAAATCAATCCGTCGCCATTCTCCCCGAACTCGTCTCAAATCCCGTACAACCATACATTCAGGACTATCTCAACAGACGTTACGGGCCCCTAACAGTACCCGGTTGCGTGGAGGCCCTCTCCTTCATGGACGTCGACAAACCCACCAACACTGAAAGTTTTCCCAACATTGAACTCCTCTTCATTGGCACATCCCTCATTGCCGGCGGTGGTTTCTATCAAAATGTCGGCATATCCGAAGAATTTTGGCAAGGCATCTTCAGCAAGATAAAAGGTCACAATTCCTGGACCATTTTCCCCATGCTAATGCGACCAAAGAGTCGGGGGAAAATTCTCCTCGCCAATAATCGTGCAACATCTAAGCCAAGAATAATTCCCAACTATCTCAACGATCCCGAGGACGTGAGAATCATTGTAAAAGGAATAAGAGCCGCCATTGAGGTGAGCAAGACGAGTGCAATGAAAAAATTTGGAACAAAATTATACGATACACCAGTTATGGGCTGCGAGAAGTTCAAGTACGATTCTGATGAATATTGGGAATGCGCAACCAGGACCTTCACCTTCACTATTTATCACCATTCTGGTACATGCAAAATGGGCCCTGAAAATGATACCAAAGCTGTTGTTAATCCTCGATTACAAGTAGGTATTTTTATACCCTTTTTTAAAAACTCCCCTCCCTTTTTTTTAATCTTTTCTCCCCTTTTCCCCTCGTTGTTAAAACGAAAGCGTAAAAATATTTCACACATGATCCACAAGTTTTGAACGTTCAAATGAACGAAATATGTTTTTCTTGTAGATATTTTAATAAATTACTAATCATAAAGAAGTTTAAAAACTAAAATTTTACGTTTACAAACTCAGTAATTAATTTTTTTGATAGTGAAAGATCCTAAAGTTCTGAACATTCAAATGAACGAAGTTTATATATTTCTTCTAAAAATTAAATTTTTTTTATTGCAGTTATTTTGCTTCACTATCAAAAAAATTAATTACTTACATTATAAACGTAAAGTTTTAGTTTTTAAATTTGTTTATGATCAGTAATTTATTAAAATATCTTCAACAAAATATATTTCGTTCATTTGAACGTTCAAAACATTGGGGATCACGATTTTGAAGCATAATAATTACAATAAAAATTTAATTTTTAGAAGAAATAAATAAATTTTGTTCATTTGAACCTGCAGAACTTTAGGATCTTGATTTCACCACATTATAAATATTTGAAAATATTTACAAAAATTGACATTACACACAACAATGCCAATTAATTTCTTTTTTAATTACTCCCTTCCAAACCCCTCCTCCAATTTGAATATACAAGTATTTAAATATGCATTAATAAAAAAAATAATTGCTCTTTTTGTCCTGACAATTTGCATGAATTATTGCTAAATAAATTATATGGATCTGAATTAGCCAATAAAATGCAAGCAAATGAAAACATTAAGTTTTAAAGAGAGAAAAAAGAGAAAAAAAGAAAGATAGAGAGAGAGAAAGAAAGAAAGAGACAGAGAGAAATAAAAATTTCACTGAAATCAAGGTGTACAAAATTTTAAGCGCACATAAATTATTGTCCTGAAATAATTGGATGTAACCAGCCTCAATGTAATATCCTTGACACAAAAAAAAATTTATCATCTAGATTTTCAAAATCCGGTACAAAAACATATGACAGAATTTAAATTTTACGAAATTTTTTTCATTTACGACACTTTATTTGCATTATTGATAAATTATTTATAATAAACAGCTAATACAATATCAACCTAATTATAAAATTATAGGGAATTTTCTCAAATTTCGAATGCTAAAAAATTGGTAATTAATTAAAATTTTGTTTTAATTTTAAAACCAATTTAATTTTCATACGACGTTGAAGTCCAAAACGTTTTATCAACGAAAAAAATTATTCACTTAATAAATTGAAAAATAATAAAGCAGCAAAATTGCCATAAAAATATTTTTAAAAAATAGATTCATGTTTATGTTATGATAATAGTTATATAAATAAATATTAAATTAAAAATAATTTTGGAATAAATTAAACAAATTTTTTTCGTTGATCAACGTTGTGGACTTCAACTTAATATTTTATATTTATATTGAATTTCATACAATCTTTCTAAAAGAATTTTTTGTGTGTATCAAAATTTCGATTTATTTCCAAATTCTTCCCTAAAACAAAAATTTTTTTGCAATATTTAATATTTCAATTAATTTTTTTCGGGCATCTGTTATCAAATAAATAGTTATTCATTTTAAGTAATTTTTATTTAAGTTTATTCAAGTCAATTAAATGTTATTTCTTTCACATACTGATAATTATAAAAAAATTTACTTCTTTTAAAACTATTTTAATAATAATAATTTTTATTCTGACAAAAAAAATTTAATTTATAAAAATTTTAAAAATTATTTTTAGTATTGAAATTATCAGTGAAAAAATTAACTATTAATATCAATTTAATTTAATTAATCTTGTTATTAATTTAATATTATGTTAAATAAATATTTACTAAATAAATTCCTTTTTCAAGTATATTCATTTTTATTAAAGTTAATTAAAGTTAGTTTAAAAAAAAGTGATTTAAGTTAATTTTTTATTTAATAGATTTAAAAAACTGTTTACTAGTCTACTATCAAATAAATATTTACTTGATTTAAATAGATGCTTTTTTCAAGTGTATTAATTCAATTAAAATTTATTTTATGTAAATAAAAATAATTTGATTCACATAAATATTTATTTGAAAATATCTGATAAAAATAAATTATTATTTGATAATAGACAAGTAATCGTTAATTTTAATCAAATTAATTTTTATTCAAGTCAATTCAATTTTACTGGAATTTATTTTATTTAAGGCAATAATTTCAGCATTTAAAGTAAACAACATTCAATTGACTTAAACGAAAATTATTTAAAAAATACAAATAACTATTTTTTGACGATAAAAAACTAATAGTTTATTTGAACGAACTAAATTCTTTTTAGCAGTAAAAATTTAATTCTCCACATAAAGTATTTTCAAAATTTAATACTTTATATACTCATATGTAGTATTTTCGTAATTAAAAAATTCGTAATGATTGAATTTTCGTTTTTAATGATTGACAGTAAATAATTTTCCCATCAACTTTTATAAATTATGCTACGGTTAAAAATTATCAATATCTTTTTTTTGAAGCTTCGAAAAATGATGTTACCTTACATTTATGATTGAAGGTTAAACAACTTTTTTTAACTCATACACTCATTACTCGCTTGGCTTAATTACTTTCCTGTTGCAATTGAGTCGAAATTTCACGAACACTTTGATGATAAATTACAAACATTATATTCGAATTTTCAAACTTTGTTCTAACCACGCTTTATATAGAATATTGTCAATCATTAGCTTTTTAAAATTAAATTAAAAAGAATTATTAATTAATAATCATTAATTATTAAAAAAAAAATTTTAATTTAATCTTTATTTATAATTCTCAGGTCTATGGAATAAAAGGTTTGAGAGTTGTGGACGCTTCTATAATGCCAGAAATCATAACAGGACATACGAATATTCCAACAATAATGATTGCTGAAAAGGCAGCGGATATGATAAAAGAAGATTGGGGCTATCCAACTGATTAAGTATACAACGATCAGTATTAATTAATATCAGAATTAATTTATTTATTAATTCATACCTGTATTGATTAATACTGAAAAATTAATGTTAAACTATGCGTTCATCATTTTTTTTTTACAAATATTTTTTTTCAACCGTTATTTTAAAAAAATACAAGACTGATGATTACTAAGAAAAAAATCGTAGAATAGAAAAATTATTAAGTGTAGTTTTTTTAAGATTTAGTTTTAGTTTTCTTAACTTTAGAAAAAAAAATAAAAATAATATTAAATTAAATTATAATTAATATTAAAATAATACACTGAAAACTAAAATAAACAATAATTCTTTTAAAAGCAATTTTCACGTAAAAACAAAAGAAAGATAGAAAACGAAAATTAAGAAGAAATAAACTAACTTTTTAATTGTGTTACAATTGTTTGGAAAATATTTAATAATTATTATTTAAATAAATTATTCATCTGTATTATTTTTTTTTATTCGAAACTTTAGGCAAAATATTTACCTGTAAATGAAAAAAAACTTAAAAACAATTCTAGTGATAAGTAATTTTAATTTTATTTTTAGTAATTTAAAAAAAGATATTTTTTTTATTCAAATTTGACATTTTTAAATTAACAATAATTAATAGAGGACACAATTTGTATATGCGAAAAAGGACAAAAACTCGTAAATAATAGTGTGAATTTTAATATTTTACGAAATGAGTAATGTGCTTGATGAAAAAGTGTGAAATTTCAAGTTTGATAAATATCTTAAAAATATTCTTTTAAATGAATATTTATAATGTACAGTAAACGAAGCGTTATTTATATTCCTCTACAAAAACCGTATCTTAAGTTCATCTGTGATTTTCTTTTGTATATGATTGCAATGATTAATTATAGCCAATAAAACTTGGAATTTAATGTATAAAAAATTTTATTAAATTACAGAAATTTTCATTTAAACTAAATCCGTAGAGAAGAAAATATATTTGTCCGAAAATGTACTAAACATTTAATTTGATTCAAATAAATTTTATTTTGTTCGCGAATGAAAAATATTGTTAATTAAGATAAAGAAAAATTTTATTTATTAATTTAATTTTTCTTTATTAATTTAATTGTCATTTATTAATTTAATTTTCATTTACCTTTACTTGGAATAAAATTTTAAACAAATAAATAATATAATAATAATAATATAATTAATAATATAATATTTAAAAAAAATTAATAATTTAATAGAAGCAAATATTTTATTTAACCCAAAGAAACAATATTTGCTGTAAATAAAATTTTTCTCCAGGTGTGAAATTTAATGTTTCATCTACCGATGAAAATTCAATCTTCTATCTAATTGCATTTAATTTTAATTTCTAATTTATAATTTTGTACCAAATAATACAAAACAATTTTTTTTCTCTCCACGAGTTTCTGATAATTTGGTCTCATTTACAAGTTTATGCATTTTATTATTTTGTAAACACTTCGAAATGAATTGCAAAAAAAAAAAAAATTCCAGAAAAAAATCTGAATTAACTATAAAGAAAACATTAGGAAAATTATTTGCTGATACATTGCTTATGAATATTTTAATCTGATCAAGGACGTCAGCTACTTTCGGATGTATATAAAAAAGAAAAAATGAAAAATTTTATATGCACCTTTTGATACGCGTGTATTGGTTAATAGACAGGTCTCACATTTTTAAGATATAGGTTTTAAATATTGCAATATTAAGAAATAAAAGAGACGTCAATATGAGATTATTATGAAATATAAACGTGAAATATTTTCAGATATTCCAATTTCAAAATTTTCTCCAAATCTGCATTATAAGTTCAAAAATAATATTAATATTTTTATAATTAATTTTAAGAATTTTTTTGAACCTTTTTTCGGCTTTTAGTTTTTAGAAATAATAATTTTAGTAAATCTTTATTTATTAATCATCATTAAATAAATAATTATTAACAAATAAGAAAAATGCAGTAAAAATGTTTAGAGACAATTGTTTATTTAAATATTGTCTAATAAAAGATTATTTTTCTAAATTTTTTATTAGAAATATTATGAACTCGACCCAACTGAGTATGAGTGATATTTAATTTTAATTTATAATTAGTTTTTATTCGTTTAATTATAACTTAGTTAATTATCGTTGAATTAATTTGAATTTACTTAATTTTCATAGAATTATTTTGAATTTGATTGATTTTTATAGATCTAATTATAATTTAATTAATTTTTAGTGAATTAATAGGTCCCTGAAGTTAGCGCCTAAGCTCAACGTCGAAAAGTGTTTTTCTTCTTCTTTTTTTTTGCAAAATGCAAAGAGTTTACTTTTATTTATTTATTTTCTTTTTGCAAATACTTTTTTTGCACTGAACTTATTTTTAATTTTCAAGCTAAGTAAAAAAATTAAAATTAGTGACACATTCATCTCAAAAAAACCCCAAAATATAATTTTCGATGAAGTGAAAGTGACTTAATTTTAAATAAAAAATTAATAAAATTGTTTACCAAATTTATTAATTGAAAAATTTTTAAAAGCCAAATTTATAAACAAGAAAATTACTATTTTTCTTGTAAGAAACATGAATTTATCATGGTAATCATAAACATTATGAACCTCACGTTAAGAAAAAGTTTAAATTTTAAAAAATCCGAATCCTTATTCGACAGATTTTACAATATTAAAAAAATGTTTAATAATTAAAGATCAAGGTAGCCAATCTTTATCATAAATTGTTTGGATTAAGAAATTAATTTCAAATAATTACAATTTTTTATTTTTTCATTTACATGAAAAAGGTGTGTCTCTAATTTTATAGACTTTAAAATTTTCCACATTCCCTCCTTCACATGTTTGTTCAATTTTTCTTTACGAGAAAACAGAAAAAAGTAAACATTTTTATTTTCATTTTTAGAGGGGAAAAAATCATTACTTTGTAATTTAATTTCAATTCTAGAGAAGCTTTTAAGAATAGAATAAAAACCATAGTGAACTTCACAACCTTTATAATTAACTATTGTAAAAAATATATTTTTCAAACAGTTGAAACTAAAAAAATTTAATTTTTTGTTTAAATTTTAATTTTAAACTCAAAATTAGTTAAAAATGTCTTCAAAACATTAGTTAATTTTACTATTTGTTAGGAAAAAATGAATTAAAAATGACTTAAAAACATTGGTGTTAATTTTACTATTAGGAATAAAAAAATGAATTAAAAATAAATTAATGTTTTATTAAATGATATGAACTGCGCGAATGTAATAAAAATGTAAATTAAGAAATAAAATCACCTTCATGAATCTATTGATTTGAATAAATAATATTGTCTCCATCTTTAATTCGATTATAATCGATTGGGGCATTAGGAAAGTTTTCTTCATAGAAAAATTATAAATACTGCATGAGCAATAACGCGAAGAGAAGGGGGACTTAATTTTATATATAAGAAAACCAGATCTGCATTAAATACAAAGTGCAAAACCACTTGACTCAGAAGATGTCAATCTTTTACAATTATCCAATAGAACGTAATTCAATATTTCCTGTTACTTATCTATTTCCCTATTCTTCCTTTTCTTCTTTTTCCCCTTTTTTCTCGGTTTAAATTTAAAGAAAAACAATGTCACTAATTATCATCATTTTAATTTTATCATCATCATCCTTCTCTTTCCTCCAATCACTCGAGAAACCACGAAATTTCCTCAAATTGCAAAGTGTCAAAAAATTCATCACCTCGGGCAATGAATTCGCCTCCAAGGAACTTGACGACATTACCCCAGAACCGAATTCCAAATACGATTTCATAATAGTCGGTGCCGGAAGTGCGGGTGCAACCTTAGCGAACAGACTCAGTGAATTAAAAGACTCGAAAATCCTCCTCCTCGAGGCAGGAAGAAGCGAAAGTTTAGCCATGGACATACCAATATTTCCCCATTTTCTCCAATTCAGCAATGACATCAACTGGAAATATCAAACCGAATCGTCAGACAAATACTGCCTGGCAATGAACGACCACAAATGCAATTGGCCTCGAGGCAAAGTAATGGGTGGCAGCAGTGTCCTAAATTACATGATCGCCACAAGGGGAAATCCCAACGACTACAACCAATGGTCAAAAATGGGAAACGAGGGTTGGAGCTTCGAGGACGTGTTCCCCTACTTCAAGAAACTGGAGAACATGCAAATACCCGAATTGAGAAGCAATAAATTAATGCACAACATCAATGGACCAGTTGGCATTGACTATTCCCGCTATCGTACCCCACTCGCAGATGCATTCATCAACCGAGGATTAAAAATGGGCCACAATCTTCTCGACTACAACACAAACGATACCAATGGCTTCGGCTATGTTCAGAGTACAACCAAGAATGGCGAAAGAATGAGCACAAATCGAGCATACCTACATCCTATTCGCGATAGGAAAAACCTCTTCCTCTCTCGAGAATCCCTAGTGCAAAGAATCCTCATCAACAAAAGCACAAAACAAACCGAAGGTATTGAATTCAGGAAAAATGGCAAATTCCTCAAAGTTTATGCCACGAAAGAAGTGATTATTTCGGCCGGTGCTATTGGTTCACCACAAATACTAATGCTCAGTGGCATTGGTCCTGAGGCACATCTCAAAGAACTGGGAATAGATCCAATAAAACCGGCCCCAGTTGGTGAGAACCTAATGGATCATGTACCGTACGGTGGTTTAATATTCACCATCAATCAATCGAATCCCTTTCTTTTGGAAAATCTCATCAACCCCTTTCTTCCACATCTTGGAAATTATCTCGAGAAAAGAGACGGAGCATACACATCGCCAGGTGGTGTCGAGGCCATTGCTTTTCTCGACGTCAATCGACCTGGTGACAGCACAAGTTTACCAAATGTCGAATTTTGTTTTGCCGCTTTGAGTTTAGCGGCAGCATCAAATGCCTATCGATTATACAATTTGTCCGAGGAATTCTTTCAAAGAGTGTACAAAAACATTCTTTCCCAATATACCTGGTTGGTATTGCCATTTGTTATGCAACCAAAGAGTAGAGGAAGGATACTTTTGAGAAATAAAAAAGCAGGTAGTGAGCCGAGAATAATTCCAAATTATTTTCAACATCCTGACGATGTGAGACTGTTGATAAAGGCCATTAGAATTGTCCTCGATATCAGTGAGTCGGAGGAAATGAGAAGCTTTGGTAGTCAATTGCATCAGGTGCCAATGTTGGGTTGTGAAAAATTCCCATTTAATTCCGATCAATATTGGAATTGCGCGGTGAGAACTTTTACGAGCACTATTTATCATCCAGCGGGGACTTGTAAAATGGGTGCTGAAACTGATTCGACGGCAGTTGTTAATCCAAGATTACAGGTAGAGAAAACTTTTCTTCTTCTGCTTTGCTTTTTCTCCTCTGTGAAAAAATTTCTAAATTAGAGCTGATTTTGGTATTAAAATAGAACCAAATTACCATTTACAGGGTTGCCACAAATATTTAATTTTATTTTTCCCTGATTTCCAGACAAAATTCTCACTTTTTCCCTGATTCTAAAGAATATTCTGATTCACTCTAAAAATTATTAGATACTCAAAAAAATGTTCTATTAAATTTATTTACAAATTTCATTAAATGTAAAATTATTCAAAAACATCAATAACTAAATTTTTAAATAAGTATTTAATTATTACTTTTCCACAGGAATTAAAATTCTTCTGAACATTCAAATTCAAATCTTTTTGAAACTCTACAATTTATAAGAATATTATTACAAAACATAAAGAAGACGATCGCCTTCTTCATGTTTTGTTATAATTTAAATAACCATGAAATTTTTCAACAAAAATTCAATTATTCACAAAAATCATAATACAATACTTCACAAGAATTCAATTATTTTTAAAAGTAGTAAATTTTCTCAAAAAAATTCTATTATTTGAAAAAATTGTAATAAAATTCGTTGCAATAAATCAATTATTTTCATAAATAATAAATCGATTATTCGGTAATTTCATTTTTTAATCAATTTTTATTAGAAAGTTCTAGAAAAATTCAATTATTTAAATTGAAAAATAAATAATTGAATGTTTGTTAAAATTGAATTCTCATCAAAGAATTTTATCAACAAATTTTTAAATAATTGAATTTTTTGACAAATTTTAATAAAATTTTTAAGAATAATTACATTTTTTGAGGAATTTGATTAAAATATTGTATCCAAAATTAATTAAAACCCTGCGATGAGTTTTATTATTTATGAAAATAATTTTTAAAAATTTTCAAAAATGTTATTAAAATTTTTCTAAAATAATTGAATTTCGGTGAAGAATTTTATTATTTATAAAAATAATTAAATTCTTTTAAAGAACTTTGTTAAATTTTTTTTAAATACTTGATTCATGCGACGAATTTTATCAAAATCTTTTTAAATAATTGCTATTTTTCAAAAAATTTTATATATTAAATAAATGAACTCACGTGAAAATTTTATTATTTATGAAAATAATTGAATTATTTCAAAGAAATTTATTAAAAATTTCATAAATTATTGAATTTCTGTGAAATTATAACAAGAATTTTATTCAATTTTTTTAAATATATTTGAATTTCGAAGAAGAATTGTACTATTTTTAACAATAATTGAAATTTTTACAAGAACTAAAAATAATTTTTTTTTAAATAATTGAATATTGAAGAATTTTATTATTTATAAAGGTAATTGAAATTTTGACAAAAATTTTTGAACATAATTGAATTTCTGCAAAAAATTGTATTACATGTAAAAATAATTTAATTCTTCCAACGAATTTTATTCAAGTTTACAAAAATAATTGAATTTCGGTACAGAATTTTACTATTTCTAAAATAAATTGAATTTTTGAAAAGAACGTTGTTAAATTTTTTTCAATAACTGAACTCTTGCGACGAATTTTATAAAATTCTTTTTAAATAATTGATATTTTTCGAAAAATTATTTGAAATTTTTTATATTAAATAATTGAATTCCTGCGAAAATTTTATTATTTATGAAAATAATTGGTTTATTTAGAAGAAATTCATCAAAAAATTTTGTAAATTATTGAATTCCTGTGAAATTTTTCCAAGAATTTTATTAAAGTTTTATTACGAACAAAAATGATTACAAAACTGTCATGTGGCCATTATTTAAGCATCTCAATTTTATTAAAATCACCTTTTATCTAACTGATTTCTTATCATACGACCTTTCGGTGAAAGAATTGAATTTGCATACTGAATTTGAAAAATTTTTTGAATAGAAATTTTCTTTTTGCAGGTAATCGGTATTAAGAATCTGAGAGTTGTCGATGCATCTATAATGCCGGAACTACCATCGGGACATACAAATATTCCCACGATAATGATTGCTGAGAAAGCAGCTGATATGATAAAGGAAGATTGGCACTATCCCAGGGAAAAATTGTAAAATTCTATATTATTTACTGCCAACTTTGAAGAATATCATCAATTTTGATCCAATTTTGTGTCAATTTAATAACACCAAGGAGAACAGTATTTTTTAAATGAATAACATTTGTACATAGTCGAATAATATTAATAAACATTGCGCATGAAAACTATAGTCTACTCCTCTCCTTTTAAATAAAAATACAGTAATTAAAATTTCTGAAGGGAAATAAAATTTCGTTTAACAACAAAACATTAATTTGATAGTGTTAATACGAAAATTTCAATGATTTATCAGAAGATGAAAAATTTTTTTTTTATTAACAATTTTAAGAAATAATTGTTTGTTGAACTCTAAACTACTATTAGAAAAATTTCAATTAATATCCGGGTCATAAAAAAATATTTTATTCACTTTTAATAACAAGTAACCACAGCCGACAATCGGCAGAAGATGAAAAATTATTATTTAGGGAACATTATTTGTTTTTTTTTATTAACAAGTTTTGGGAAATAATTGTTTGTTGAACTCCAAACTATTACTAGAAAAACTCCAATTAATATTCGGGTCATCAGAATTAATTTAATCAACAATTAATAAAAAGTTACAGGTCGGTGAAGTTCACAATGTTTATAGTCCGTAATTATTCCTGAAGAAAAACATTTTTTAATCAAATTTTTAATTTTAGTAAAGAAAATAATGTTTAATTTTTTGAATAATGCTTTTCAAACAAAACTTTGTTATTCTTTTTAGTAAGAAAATAATTTTTTCCTTTCAATCGTTGATCATAAACGTTTGAGTAAAATTCTGATTGAAAATTCTTTTCCCTTGACCAACATTGTGGATTTTATGAAGGTATTTTACTGAAGCAAATGTTTAATAGCAATTTTCGGTTATTACAATAAAAATTTTATTGTTCCAAACAAATTTTTTAATCTGTGGAACGTAGCAAATAAAAAACGAAGACAATAATACAAATTTGAATTAAAAATTTTGATCAAATGATTATCTTCTTAAATTTTAATACAAAAAGCACTAATTCTAATTTTAAAAACTAATTCTAAAGAGTTTAAATTGAAAAAGTATGAAATTTAATTGAGAAAGAAACATTTTAAAGCTGTCAATATAGGAAAAAGTGAAATAAAAATTTTCATTCTTCTTTTCAAAACGGAAATTGACATAAAGAGAAAACTATTGACAAGTGACACCTTATTATTTAATGCGGAAGAGCAAACTCAGCTATTAGGTCAACGATTCCAGAGAAACCTGTTATGTAAACCCGTTATGACTCTAAAACAATCTGCCTGTATAATTTATTTAAAAAAACCTTATAATCAATTGTCTTACATTTGTCAAAAGTAAATCACGCACTCTATGGAAAAAGAAGAGCACCAAAAAAAAGATACCATACAAATTAAAATCTCTTCAGTGCTGAAATCCACTAGCATTTTTATGTTTAAAAAAATAAAGTCGCAATGAAAGGAAGTTTTAACAATTTTAAAGTAAAAAAAAAAGTTATTTGCACTTGAGAAAGTGTAAATACGTAGTGAGGACGTTCACTTTTTTTAAAACAGTTTCAAAAAGTTTGAACAGTTTTAAAGTTGAAAATTCGGTTGAAAACAATTTAGTGGCAGATGGTAAACGAAGGAGGGAATCATGCTGAATAAACCTTTCACCAACAGATGTCTCGTGAAGTCGCGAAATCAAGAGAACGAATTTAATTTACCTTTATTATGGTACTTCAAAAATACGTCAATATTTTTTATCCAAATGTCGAGGGAGCGTTAAATTATTTAAATTGACTGTACGTAGAATACACCCATTTATTTTCTACTCGACATAAAAATATTAGTATCCTTTTTTCAGTAGCTTGAAATTATTTTTTACCAATTATTCATTTATCGAAATAAATCCATTTTGATTAAATAAAAATGATCGATTATTTTGAATCGAGAAATTATTTTTTTTCCCTCTCAAGGAAATGTCTAGACGCAACTATTAATAAGAATGGATATAATTAATTTACTGACCTGAATTTTATTTGCGTTGAGAATTTTCGACCGTGATCATTATTTATAATGACAATAAGAGAAATTTCCAAAATATTGTTATATTGTCACGTACCTGAAATAAAAAGAAATCAAAATATTTTTAGTTTGTCAAGCAACAGTAGAAATGAAAATGAAAGTATTGTTACTGTAACACTATCAAAAAAAAAATATGGAGCAGTTATATCAACGTATCTATAATCTAAAAATGGAACTTTCTTTTTATGACACTTTTGACAAAAAACAATTTTATTGTTTCAGTGTTGAAATTAGATTTCAAAAATAAAACTTTTGATTTAGTATAAAATTATAATAGTACAAAGAAAAAATGAGGCGAACATATATGTAACTTATTATTTAATCCAATTACAGACAGAAATTTCTTATGGTAAAATTAAAAATAAAAAAGTATTATGTTGTCGAAGGTATAACTTTCAAGTTTTCTTCCTTTTAAATTTTTAATGAATGGAAAAATTGCACTTATTGACAGTTGCTTTTATTTGCTTTTTCAAGTAATATGCAGAAGCTACATCTTCATCTTGATTATCAACTTTCCTTTCTATACATTTAATACATGGCAAAATATTAAATATACAATTTCAGGAGAAAGTTAAAGATTAAGGTAGAATATTATTAGTAAAGTAGTATCAAAATGCAAAAGATGAAGATATTTTTTCATAGGATATTACTTTCGCTTATTAAATCAAAAAAACAATTAACCCACATAGAGAAAAACGCCTCTCCCGGCGGTAAGTTTGCAACAAAGTTATTTTATTTATTTTTTTTTCTTTTGCATCAAACTATGGAAATTTACATGGACCAATATAAAGAAGACTTTATGAGAAAGAGAAAAAGTCATTTCTAAAATTTTATTCCATAGGAATTATGATTTTCAAAAAAAGTAACAAAATTGTTACTGTTAGAAATTTTTTGCATCATTTCAATTATTATTTTCTAGAATTTTTTAAATTATAATTCTACAATAAAAAAAAAAATTTCTTTAAAAATGTTTACATCTATTTCTTTACAATTAAATCTTGTTACATTTCAATTATTCGGAAATTCTTCAATTAAATAATTAGGAAGTAGAAAATTTAAATAAGTTCACTTAAATTAAAAATTTTTAACTTTTCAAATAATAGAAACTTAAATAATTTCCTTAAAAATCAATTCATCTTTTCAAAAAAATTAATTTTGCAGAATTATTAATTTATAGTGTAAAATATTTTTATTTTTAATGATTTTAATATGAAATTTTTCAAAAAAATTATTTCTAAGGAAAAATCACGCTATCTTTGAATATTTAATTATTATTTGGAATTTTAACTGTAATTTATTATTAAATCAATTTTCATTAGACAACTCTACGAGAATTTAACTATTTAAATATGAAAATAAATAATTTATTGAATAGAATAGTTTTAAAATTGAAATTTTTACGAGAACTCTTATAAATCTTTAATTATAATTGAACTTTTGCGAAGGATTTTATTACTTTGAAAATATTTGGATTTTTTGTGAAATTTCTATTATTTATAAAAGAATATTTAATTATTTTTGAGTTTTATCAAATTTTGCGTAGAATTTTATAAAAAAAAATTTCCAATTGAATTCTATTGAAAAATTTTATTATAATAATTATTATTAACAATTATTTTACTATTTTATTATTTTTATATTTTATTGTCTATTAAAATTGTAGATTCTTTCTAACAAAGCATTTTATCAACAAATTTTTATTTTTAAATAATTAAATTATTTTGACGGATTTTGAATGAAATTTTGAAGAATTTTTTGACGACTTTCATTAAAATTGTATTAAAAATAATTGAAGCCATAATGAACTATATTATTTATGAAAATACTTAAATTATTGCAAAGAATTTTTTTTTTTAATTTTGAAACAATTGAATTTTTGTGCAATTGTTATTACTTATGAAAATAATTAAATGTTTCAGTAGAATTTAATGATAATTTGTTTTAAATAATTAAATTCTCATGTGTAAAAAATGTTACAAAAATAGTAGAAATTAAAAATCCTTGAATTAAATGAAAATTCAAAAAAGCATTGAAATTATCTAAAAGTTTTACTTATATTCATTAAAAAAAAATTTTTTATTAAAAAAATATACGAGAATTGAATTATTTATAAATAAAAAGGTGAATAAGTTATCGAATAATTAAATGTTTCTTAAACTTCTCCTAAAGTATTTTAACAACAAATTTTTAAATAATTGAATTTTTTTGACGAAGTTTTATAAAATTTTTAAGAATAATTATATTTTTCCAGGATTTTGATTAAAACAGTTTAAAACGGAATTGAAATAATGAAGTTTCATTACTTATGATAAGAATTGAATTTTTAAAAAGAATTCAATTTTTTTTAAACATAACTGAAATTTTGACTAGAATTTAAAAAAATGTTTGAACATAATTGAATTTTTGACGAGAATTTAAATAAATTCTTGAACCTAATTAAATTTTTTACTAAAATTTAACAAAATGTTTGAAAATAATTGCATTTTTGTTGAGAATTTAAATAAATTTTTGAACCTAATTAAATTTTTTACGAGAATTTAAAAAAATGTTTGAACCTAATTGAATTTTTTACAAGAATTTAAAAAAATGTTTGAACATAATTAAATTTCAACAATCATTTGTAGAAATTCTCCAAAATTCAATTTTTCAGTGTTTTTAACTAACATTTTTAAAAATAATTTATTGACATAATTAAAAATGTTAATTATCATAAATTATCGCAATTAATTAAAATTTTTCAATCCAGTCTGCTTTCTACTTTAATAAAAAATATTTTTCAAAACTTCCAAGCAAAAAATAGTTTTAAAAATACAGAAAAATAAATATTTCATAAAATTCATTTTATATCTTCTTCATACATTTAATAAAAAATATTTTGTTCATGTTAAAAATGACGCAAACACGTAATACTCCCATTAAATGTTCTATTATACAAATCAACAAGACGAAAGTGTTGAATCTTGTTTTACACGCAAACATATAATCTATGAACTTATTTTCTATTTTTAAAGTCATATATATAGGCATTTCTTTTATCAAACGGAAAAGCAATAATCATTTGGAGGAATAAAAAATTAAAAAGTACTTGAAAGATTTTACGCCTAATTATTATTCACTTTTTTTATATTAATTTTTATGGGACAAAAATTACCTATTGATATATGAGTCTTTTAATATCTTCACTTTCTCTAATATATATAAACAACGCGAAATTGCCTTTTAATAGTCATTCATTTAAAACTGATAATTATTTAATAATAATTAATTCTTTCAATATTGCAAAAATATTGAATATTGAATATTGAATATTGCAATATTGAAAAATTTTTTCATAAAATTCCTGCCACTATTTATCACTATTTCTGTCAAAAATAGTTCTAAACAAAAAGATTTATTATCATCTATGTGAAAAATAGAAAATTTTACTTTCTAAATCTAAATTCTATAGTTAAAAAAAGAAATTGTTAGTAAAATCTTTAATGACTTTTTTAATACTAATTTCTGTCAATTTTTACTAAATTTTTCTATGTTCAAAATAAGTTTTAATAATTTTTTTTCGAAATTCACTGCCTTAATAAAATTTAAAAATTTTCCGTCCCTAAAGATTTCAACGTTCAAATGAACGAAATAAATTTTCTACTTAAATATTTTCAAACATTTGCCAGAATTGAATTTAAAATAAAATTAAATCCATTTTTACTATTCCAAAAGTAAATTTTGCTACGTTCGAAATAAATTTTACTAATTTTTTTTACCAAAAATTGACTAATATTTATTCCCTAAATTGTTTAATAAAATTTTTCTTTAATCTTTCAGTCTGCATGCAGTAAACAGATTCTAAAAATTGACCTAATCATAAAACGATAAAAATAAATCAAAACAAAAATAAATAAAGATTTACGATTCCCGCGTTCGAGTTTCTTTATGTAACGTGCACTACCATTATTTACAGATTGTTCGCGCGTGTAAAATTTTTCATACACAAAATGTTCCGATGCATATTTTTTTATTTTATTAACAAGAGATTATAAATCTTTGTTGATCTCGATCAAAAATCAGAAAAATAGTGGGAAGGGTGACAAAAGATTGGGCTCTAGGACTTTAGTACATATTACGTGAACATCTCTTGAGAAAGCGCATTTCTCTCGTGGATCTCGAAACAGCAGAGAGCAGCTCATTACATTCTACCGTGTTTATTCTCAGAGTAGGTATGTATAAAACTACCTAGAATTGTCCAAAGTTGCGATCCCCTATATCGGTAAAAAAAATCAAAAAAGAAGTTACAATGTCATTAAAAAGAAAAAAAAAGAAAAATCCACCAATGCTTCATTCAGTAACAAGTGCTTTTAAAAACAGTGCCGAAAGTTTAAAAAAAAACCACGTGGTGTGTGACTAGTGTCAACGAAATGATACAAAAACATTTCCTACTGCTGCCTGCGCATATTGAAAGTCGCTCAAATCGAAAATTATTATTTAATTATTAATAATTTTCAATTAAATAATTTTTTTCAGTATAATTTTTAGGTAAATAATTTTTTGGTACCCTAACATAATTTTTGATTAATTTTTTTCGCACAATGATATAAATTTTGCTAACTCTTCTTTGTTCTTAATTTTTTTTACAGTTACGAACATTTAAATAAATAAAAATATTTTTTTATTTCTTTTATTTTCTACATTACTCTAAAAACTATTTTTAATATTAAAAAAGTGAATAATAATAACTAAATTAGTTATAATAAATAAATTAAATGGAAAAGAAAATTAATAATTAATTATTTATAAATTTAGTTATAACAATAACTAAATAAATATTCAATTTGAATTATTTTTCATTTTTAGTGTAGAAATTTTATGTTGGTAAAGTTTACAACGTTTTTAATCAACGATTTACAAGAACATTTTTAAAAATTTTTGCACAAAAACACTTTTGTAAATTATTTCATCAATAATTTGAAATATAAAAAATTTTTTGAACAAAATATTTTAATGTTTTTTTTCAAGAAAAATATTTTGTTTTCTTGCAATAATTGACAATAAACGTTGTGAACTTCGACCCTAAAATTAGCGTCGACACCCGGAGTCGAAAAAATTAATTCTTGCTCAAAAATACAAAAAATAAAAAGATTGAAAACAATTTTTTTTTAATTTTTGGCAACTGAGCGTATTTTTCACTTTCGAGGTAAATGAAAAAATTAAAATATTATCAATAATCTCTGAAAAACTAAAAAATAATGTTTGATGCTAAGGGTTTAGTTTTCACCGCTAACTTTAGAGGACATTAAATGAAAAAATATAAAAAAATTTTGTAATGGCAGGGAATAATAAATATTGATATTTAACAATCAACATTATTCAATCTAATTAAACAATTTTCTTACGTACAATCGACTTTCTGCTAGCAGACGATGATTACAGCATAGTACGCGTTCTGGCTTTTGATCAAACTCTCAATTCGATTTCCAAATTGTTGACTGTGTTTTTTTTTTTTTTTAATAGTAACTTATTTTACGAAATACTAACACGAGTCTAAATAAAGTATTTTATTTCTATAAAAAAACACTACTCATTGAACAAAAATTCCACAGTTTACTCTCACTCTCTAAATCCGAATTAGTAAATAAGGTTTCTTATTTGTTATGTATTTTAATATTATATTTATTTAATAATAATTATAAATAACTTGACTCGATGTGATTTGAGATTATCAACTATATTAATATATTATTTATTTATTATTTTTTTAATTCATAAAAACATTAATAATTATTTAAATTTTAAATAAAACCAACAAAACCCGGTTTTAACAAAAAACAAATATTATTACTTATCATATATTGTATTTTAATTAATTTTTATTCTACTCTCTATAAGTGTGAATTTGTAAAAATGTTTACTTATTTTTTAATTAGTAACTCACTTTTTTCTTTGGAAATAGTAAATTTTACGAATAAACTATTTAAAAAAATACTATTTGATAGTAAATTTTACGAATAAATTAGTGAAAAATTACTATTTGATAGTAAATTTTACGAATAAATTAGTGAAAAATTACTATTTGATAGTAAATTTTACGAATAAATTATAGTGAAAAATTACTATTTCATAATCTTAGTTAAGATCAAATAAACACCAGAGAAAAAATTTTTGGTATCCTAAATTAATCATTCGCCTCCATTAGTTCCTTTAGTTGAAAATTAATTTTTCTTTGATCCAAAGAAACATTATTTCATTCGAAAACAATTTATTTGCTTTAAAAAAAATTCTTTTCAACATTTTAAATAATTTTCCTTTCTTATTATTTATTTACTCTATATGAATGATAAATTTCTTTAATTTAAATAATTTTCTTGGTTTCAAAAGAAAAAAAAATTGTTGAAATCTAAAAAAGTTGTTCAACTAAAAAAAAATTTCTTTCAATCAAAAAAATATTGTGTTTCATTAATTTAAACCGACAGGTTTAAAAATTTGTTTTTTTTACTAAAAAAATTTTATTTTTCTGTGTATCGATTTTTAGTTATTCATTCAATGAAAAATTCTCTCTCTAGAATTTTTCGGTTATAAATAACAATAAACAATTTCAATTTTACCAGAACCATAAAACTTTTCAGTTTTTATTTTACAAACGACTGCACTCTCTGAAAGTGGAAATTAAAAAAAAAAAGATTATTCCATGACAAATTGTTAATCAGTATAAAATAGTATTTTTCTCTCTCTTTTTTGAGATATATGTAGCTATTATACACACATCCTGAATTTGTTTATTTTCATACACAACTGCCTTTTATGTAACTTCAACGAATGGAAAAATTAATGCATAACAAGTTGTTAAACGAGTGTAAAATCTGGACTAACACGAATTGCGAATAGAAAGGATTTAGATGAATTCGAATAGAATAAATTTATGTCTCATCAACAAACATGTATTATTATTTTTGACAATGGTAAATTATTATTTATGTTGTATTTAATAATAAATAAGGAAATAAGTTGCTATTATCAAGACAAAATTGGAGCGAAAAAGTAAATAAAACAATTGCTAATATCAAAACAAAATTGATGTAGAAAAAATAAATAGTGAAAAAATTGATAAATTACTATTGTGAAGATAAAATAAAACAAATAAATAAATTGCTATTGTCAAGAAAAAAAAAGTTGGAGCAGAAAAGTAAATAAATCAACTGCTAATGTTAAGAAAAATTGAAATAAATAAATAGCTATTGCGAAGAAAAAATTGTAGCATAAAAGTAAATAAATAAATTGTTATTATCAAGATGAAATTGTAGTGAAAAAATATTAATAAATTACTATTATTAAGAAAAAATAAATAAACTGCTATTGTCATGACAAAAATTAATAAATTTGCTACTGCTAAAAAAATAAATTAAATAAATTACTATTGTCAATATAAAATTTTAAACAAAAATTAAAAATTAATAATATCAATTTCAGGAAATCGTGAAAAATTCCATCGCTAATAAAAATATACATAAAAAAATTTATTTTACAAAATTAAGAATTTTTACTATATTATTTCCACTTCTACATTTTATTATATTTACAAGCGAATGTAATTTATTAAATTTACACTTATTAATCTATTTATTTATAAATATAATTTATACCATATTTAAATAATGTAAAGCAATTTAAATTTTTAATACTTAAAACACTAATTTTTACTTCCGCTGATAATTTTTGGCGGGAGAAAATCCATCTATTTTTTTTCCCCCGAAAGAATTAATTGGATTGAAATGAGAAACAAAAGATTAACATCCATTTTACTTAATGGTGGGTTTAGAATTCTCTAACTATGCATGTTTTTCTCTACATTGGGGTCAACAGGGGAATAAAGGCTTTACTGAAACCCGAGAAAAACCCTCGGATACGAGCGCAAATTGTATAGAGATAATGTAAAACAATTAATAAAAAATGAAAATAAAACAATTAAAAAGATAATGTAAAACAATTAATAAAAAATGAAAATAAAACAATTAAAAAAATGGAAAAAAAATTATGTAACCAAAAGAAATATTTATTTTGAGGCGCAAAATAAATTGTTTTTAAATCCAATAAAGTTTCTGTGCATCAAATAAAGTTTCTTTGAATCAAAGAAAAATTCATTTTCAACTGAAGAGACAAATTAAAATAAAAATGATTTCTTTAAGTTAACGAAAATTTTTTCCCGCTGTTTATTTGATTTAAATTGTCAAAAAAATTTTCATTTAATTAAGTCACCAATTTTTTTGAAGTAATATACAATAATAATTTTAATGTCCCTAAAATTTTTAATGCTCAAATGAACGAAATTATTTATTTCTTCCTCTAAAATTCAAATTTTATTGCAAACAATTTTTTTGTTAAATATTCAAAAAATCAATTATGAAGTTTCTACATATTTATTTTCGTTTTTGATTTTTAATAAAAGTCGAAAATTTTTAAAAATATTTTAATAGCGAAAAAAATAGTATTTTTTTTAATAAAAAATGTAATTCTTACTAAATAAATGTTTAATTACAAGAATTTCTATTCTCCAAATTTTTCAATTCATATAAAAATTTTTATTTAATAATTTAAATGAGTGTCTGACTTTTTGCTTTTAAATTAGTGAATTTTTATTTTCTAATTGGAATTAGTGGCTGACTTTTTGCTTTTAAATTAGTAAATTCTACTAAATTTAGGTAAAAATGACTATTTTTTTGAGTAAAAATTATTAATTTAAGAGCTAGAAGAAAAAGTCTAACTTGATTTTAATTTCTAATATAATTTTTCTAATTTTCTAATTAATATTTTTGAAATAAATAATTAATAAAAATAAATCTAATTTACTTTCTAATTCAAATTAGTAAATAAAAATCAATTATTTGAGTGAAAATGATTTTTTCTCGTTCGTTTCAATTGTTTAAAGGAAAAAGAAAAGTTATTTCGAAAATATATACAAATTCTTAAAGAAAAGTATTTTTTTACGTTTTTACGTCGTTGGTAAATTTTACAGAAACGTATAAATTAATAAAAAAAGTTAATAAAAATAATAAAATTCTATTATATTAAAATAAAATATTGACAGAAAGAAATTTTTTTTCATCTAATCGAATAAATAAAAATAAGGAAACATATTTTTTTTAAAGAAGCAATTTATACACTTTACACTTGTAAATTGTAAATAAGAGTTTAATGAGAATTTCTTCAAAGCGTATAGCTAAAAAATCTCTTATTTTCTTTGAGAAAATATTTATTATCAAAGAAAGCAAAAGTAATAAAATCATTAACGTTCTCAGAGACATATTTATTTCAATAAACGAAAGCACTTTCGGCCCGCACAAGAAAGCATTTCCTCCCAGGAATAAGGAAACTTATCGCAAAACATTTATTAAATTAAAAAGTACACATAATAATGGAAAATATATATCTGTTATATCATTTGAAAGTTATTGGATCATTGCGAGCGGCGAAAACTGGTTTTTTAAAACCTCTCTTTCAAAAATCATTTCTTTCACACATATTGCACCCAAAAATTGAATTTATATAAATAACTTTTTATTTAAATTTCTTTCTTTTTCTTCCTTTCAGATCCATAATACGATGCTTTCTCCATCATCAGAATTCTTTTTAATCCCCTTACTCGCGATTGGATCATTCACAACAAGTGGTCAGACTATTTTCGACCTGCTCAACAGCTCGAAACAAATAGCAAACAAAATAGTGACAAATGTGACGGGCAAGTATGATTTTATTGTGGTAGGCGCCGGCTCAGGTGGCTCTGTCATTGCCAATAGACTGTCGGAGAATAAAAAATGGCGAATTCTTTTATTGGAGGCTGGCAATCCGGAGGGTCTACTCAATCAAATACCAATTTTAGTCAGTTATTTCCAATTGACTGATTACAATTGGGGCTATAAAGTTGAGCCGCAAAGTAACGCGTGCCTCGGCATGAATAATAAGCAGTGCCCGTGGCCAAGAGGAAAATCTCTTGGCGGCACAAGTACATTGAATTATATGATTCACACAAGAGGAAACAAATTGGATTATGATTTATGGTCGCGAATGGGAAATGAGGGCTGGTCCTATAACGAGGTTTTGCCATATTTTAAGAAGAGCGAAAGATTTCAAGTTCCAGGTGAGAGACAAAAAAAAATTATTTCAAATGTTTCCGTACTGGAAACAATTAAATGTTTAAAATTTATAAGAACAATAGAAATTTTTTTTGTCTACTTGTTTGCCAAACTATATGAAATTACCACGAATTCTAAAAAATTCTTAAACATTTTATATTTCTGACAACAATTTATTTTAGATAACTCAATTCTATTGCAGAACAACCATAAAGTTATTACTTAGAAATCAACTGTTTTAAAAAATATGTAACAACATTCTTTACAGTAATTCAATTATATTTCAAAATTTGAATTATCTTTATAAAACAAATATTTCCATCCCCAGAAATCAAATTTCAAAATACATAAAAATCTTTCAAGAAATTAAATAATTTTCAAAAATTAGAAAAAAAATCTCCTAAACATTTCCATTATTTTCATAACTAACAATATTCGACAAAAGAATTCAACTATTTTCTAAATTATTAAAAATTTTTCAGAAATTCAATTATTTTAAAAAATTAAAGAAAAGTCTTGTCAACATTTCAATTAGCTTAAGAAAATAGTAACATTCTTCGCCAAAATTCAATTATGTTCAAAAAATTTTGTAAACTTCAATCTAAAATTTAATTATCTTCAGAAAAAGCAAAATTCTTCGTCAAAATTCAATTATTTTCAGAAACTTTTATAAAATTTATTCCAAAAATCAATTATTTTTAGAAATAGCAAATTTCTTAGCCAAAATTCAATTATTTCCAATCATTCAGGAATTTTTTTTAAATTGATTGTAAAATTAAATTATTTCCATGAATAACAATATTCATCAGAAGAATTCAATTATTTTCAAAAATAAATAAAATTTTTTGCAGAAATTCAACTATTTGGAAAAAAAGTCTGGTCAAAATTTCAATTATCTTTATAAAAAGCAAAATTCATTGTCAAAATTTTAATTATTTTCAGAAATTTTAATAAAATTCATTCCAAAATTCAATTATCTTCAGAACATTTAACATTCTTCGGCAAAATTTAATTGTTTTCAATTTTTCAGGAATTTTTAAAAATTGATCGTAAAATTCAATTATTTTCATAAATAACAATATGCTTCAAAAAATTCAATTATTTTCTAAATTAATAAAATTTTTTGCAGAAATTTAATTATTTGAAAATTTTTTTAAATTCTCGTCAGCATTACAATTATTATTATAACTAGCAAAATACTTCATCGAAATTTAATTACATTTAGGAATTTTTATAAAATTCATTCCAAAATTAAATTATTTTCATAAATAACAATATTTATCATAAAAATTCAACTATTTTTTAAGTTAAACAAAAATCTTCACAGAAATTAAATTATTTTCAAAAAATCTAAAAAAAAACATGGTCGTCAACATTATGTTAAAATTTTCTTTTAAATTTTCTTTAAAATTCTAATTATCTTTAAAACTAATAAAATTCTTTTCAGAAATTCAATTATTTTCAACACGTTTCCCCAATTCAAAAATTTTAATGTCTACTATTCAAAAAAAATTTCTAAAACAATTCAATTATTTACATTTTTTCGAAAAAATTAAATTATTTTCATAAATACTATAATTTTTAACTGGGATCCAATTTTTTTCATGAATAATAAAATTCTTTTTAAAAAGTAAATTATTTGAAAAAATAAGAAAACTAATATGAGAATTTAAAATATTTTTTATACAATTTTACTTGATTTCTTCGAAGTATGCAATTATTTTTAAAATTTTCATTAAAATTTGTCGAAGGAATTAAATTATTTTCAAAATTAATAAATTCTTCGAAGAAATTTAATTACTTTAAAAAATTCAAATAAAAATTATCATCAACGTTTCAATTATCTTATTTATATAAATCAATAGCAAAATTCTTTGATAACATTCAAATTCAATTTTTTCATTTGAAATACGAAAGTAAATTTTTCAAACAGGAATAAAAATTCATTTGATAATGGCTAAGACAAATTAATTATTTCGATAAATAAAGAAGTAATATTTTATTATGTTTTGAAAAATTTATAACTAAATTAAAAATTTTTTTCAAGAGTCAATACTTTTACCTTTGAAGGAAAATATAACGTATGTAATAATGAAAGTCAAACCCAAAGGGATCGATTAATTAACTATATTTTTTTAATTCAAGGGGCGCGGCTACAAGTTTATTGTTCCATTTCTGTCACTGAACCTATTCATTATAGGTGATGTGAAAAAGAGCAGAAAAGTTATTTGTTCGAATTTTATTTTTCTAATTACTTTGGGAGATTCATGTTTCCTTTTTCAATATACATAGAAATTATTTTATATTCTCAAGTTGAATAATTGAATTTGAATTGAATAATTGAAAAAAAATTAATTTATAGACAATCATCATTAATTGTAAAATTAGGTCATAGATGAAAAAATTAATTTATAGCCAAAGATAAGCATAAAAGAATATAAATTAATAATGTTCTTTTACGACGAAATTTCTTTGAAAGTGAAATGTAACAAGGAGTTAAATTTTGCATTCCACAATAATTACCGAGAGTCTGTTGTGATTATGTTCGAAAAAAAGTTGCTCAGTGAAAATCAAGAGCAACGGCAATAATTACTCTATTCTAAAGTGTAATTTTGTATAATTTATAAGAAAGTGAATTTCGTTCAACGAATATTCGCTCGAATATTCGTTTATGGTAATAATCGGCTTCATTGGGAGAAATTTTTAAAAATGGAACATTATTGCTGACTTACTTTAATTCGAATTTCACAGTTAAGTTGAATTTTATGTCGAAGAATGTTTATGTTTACTATAGTAGAACTATAAAATAAAATTCTTATTTCTTAATGTTCAAAAGAAAAAAATAAGAATTTAATTAGGATTTTGAAAATTTTTTAATAAAATTTTTCGCAAGAATTCAATTATTTGTATTCATAATAAAATTCTTCAAAGGAATGCAATTATTTTTAATTTAATTGTAGTAAAATTTCACGAAAGAATATTTATTTTATTATATTTATTATTTACAATTATTTTTAAATATATTAATTAAATTCAATTATTTTCAAACATTTTGATGAAATTCTTCAGGGAAAAACTGAATTATGATTTTAAATATAGTAAAATCCATCGCAGGAATTTAATTATTTTTAAATTGTATTTTAATAAAATTTCTCAACACAAAACATTTATATTTTTAAAAAAAGATCCTAAAGTTCTAAACGTTCAAATGAACGAAATTGATTTATTTCTTCTAAAAATTAAATTTTTATTGTAATTATTTTGCTTCACTATCCAAAAAATTAATTATTTAATTTGTAAAGATAAAATTTTAGTTTTAAAATTTTTTTATGATTAGTAATTTATTAAAATACCGACAATAAAAAATATTCCATTCATTTCAACGTTCAAAACTTTGGGATCATTTTAAAAATATTGATATAAAAGTTTTCGACTGAATACAATTATTTTGAAAATTTAACAAAATATTCTTTCAAAACATTCAATTATTTTTAAAAATTATATTAAAATTCTTTAAAACAATTTAATTATTTTTTTTACATTGTAAGATTCTTTACAATCATTTTAATGATTTTTATGACTTTAATTAGTCAAGGTGTCAGCAAAAAATGAGAAAAAAATTCCCTGATTTTTTATTTTTACTAATTTTATTTCTGTTTTCTTAGGTTAAAAATATGGTAACTAACATATTTAATAATAAATTAATATTTAATGATTAAATCAAACGATAATAAAAATTCTATAAAGTTTTGTTGGATTAAAAAAATTTTTATTCACAAGAAATTTTCATTTTTTTATAAATTTTTAGTAGTTTTCCTGGCTTTCAATAAAATTCTCTTACATTCCCTGACTTTTCTGTTCCTGAATGTTTCGAACATTCAAATGAACGACAATATTTTTTTCCTACATCTAATTTCTATTTCACTGCCAAAAAAAATTATTTTTTAGATTAAAGCAAATTAATTCTACACTAAATATTGTTTAATTTTAATTATTTTTTTTATAATAATTTAAAAAAAAACACTTTAGGTGAAAAAAATTTCGTTCATTTGAACGTTCGAAACTTTAGGTACTTGACTTTTCCATGTATGTTAGACACTGATTACACTGAAAAAAATTTATTTGATTCAAATAACCGATTATTTGACTATTATCAAATAAATATTTACTTGGAGCAAATAATTTTTATTTGAATCAAATAAATTGTATTTGCTTCAAATACTGAAATATTTGATTCAAATACTATTTAATTGATTCAAATAAAAATTATTTGATTCAAGTAAATATTTAATTGATAATAGTCAAATAATCGGTTATTTGAATCAAATAAATTTTGTTTTTCAGTGTAGGTATAAAATTGAAAAAAAAGAAAAGAACCATTAATAAAAAGGAAATTAGGAAACAAATAAAAATGTGATTGTTACCAATAAAGCGAAATTCACATTACAGGAATCGAGAATTCCACCTATCACGGAACCGAAGGTTATCTACACGTGGAACATGTGCCATATCATTCGGAATTAGCAACTGCTTTCCTGAAAGCCGGAAAGCAATTAGGATACAGGATCAACGATCCAAATGGAGCGGATCAAATTGGATTCTCCTATATTCAAGTGAATATGAATCACGGCTCGAGATGTAGTGCAGCCACAGCCTATTTGAAAGTCGATAGGCCAAATTTGGAGATAATGACCGGCACAAGAGTGACGAAGGTCTTGATTAATAAAAATAATCAAGCCTATGGCGTGGAATTTGTCAAGAATTCAAAGAAGCAACGTGTACTTTGTACAAAGGAAGTGATTCTCTCCGCTGGTACAATAGATTCGGCTAAATTATTAATGCTCTCGGGAATTGGACCAAAGGATCATTTAGAAGAACTCGGAATTCCAGTGATTAGGGACTCAAAAGTCGGTTACAACATGTACGAGCACATTGGATTTTTGGGACTTACTTTCATGGTCAATCAGAGTGTCACACTGCTCCAGAGTAAAATTTCCAGGTAATCTATGAATTTTCCCCTATTTTATGTGACGATTCAATTTTATTAAAAATAATTTTGTCAAAAATTCCCGTCAAAATTTAAATTTACTTTATAAATTAATAAAAATTTTGGCCAAAAATCAATTAATTAAAAAAATTTTATTAAAATTTTTTGAAGCATTCAATTTTTATAATTAAAAAATGGTTAATAAAGTTTAATTATTTATTGTCAAAAGACAATTTTCGAGAAATTTAATTAAATTTTTGTATATTAAAAATAATTTCAATTCTGCCAAGAATTTTATTAAAATTTTTGTAAATAATTGAATTTCGAACAAAAATTTTTATTATTCTCCTGCTAATAAATTGAATTCCTGCAACGAATGTTATTAAAATGAATAAAAATTTAAATATTTATAAAAATAATTTAACTCTTGCTAAAAAATTTATAAAAATTTTTAAATAATTAAATTCTTTCAGTCAATTTTATGCAAATTATAATTTAATTTCTTTTAATTCCTGAGAAACTTTTTTATTCAAGAACAAACTTGAAATCTTGCGAAGAATTTTACAAAGATATTTTTAAACAATTGAATTCAATTTGAAAACTATTAAAATAGTAGAAATTCAAAATCACTAAATTGCGAAAAGTTTTTCAAAAATAAATAAATTTTACAAAGAATTTTATTAAACTTTTTGACAATAATTAAATGTCTGCATGGTAATTGAATAATTGAATTCTTGCGAAGAATTTTATTAAAAATTTTCAAAATCCTGATTAAATTCTTTTGAAGAATTTGTTTAAATTTTTTTTTAAATAATCCATTCTCTTGAATAATTATTAATTTTCATTGAAAATTTTGAAAATAATTGAATTTTATAAAGAATTTTTTTCAAGATTTTAAAATAATCGCTTTTTTAAAAAATTATAATTAAATGCATTATTGTTAAAGTTCATTGAAATTGTTTTCAATGTAATTGAATTCTTGTGAATAATTTTGTTATTTATCAATATAATTGCATTTTTGGGAAGAATTATTCATGAAAATAATTGCATTCTTGGGAAGAATTTTATTAAAATTTCCAAAAATCATGTAATTCCTGATAAGAATTTAAAATAAAATTTTAAATAATTTAATTTTTTGCAGAACTTTATTAAAATAATAGAAATTGAAAATTCTTGAATAGAGAAACAGTTTTTGTTAATAATTAAACATTTTCCAAGAATTTTACTAAAATAATTGATTTTTTAGGAGAATTTTTTTAATGTAGTTGAAATTTTGCGAACAATATTGTTATTTATGAAGATAATTTAATTAATGACAAGAATTTTGTCAAATTTTTTTTAATTTATTGAAATTTATAAAGTATTTTATTAAAATGTTTTCAAATCATTGAATTATGTCGAAAATTTTTTGTTCAAATTGTATTGTAAATAATTAAATTACTCTTAAGAATTTTTTTCATAATTTTTTAAAATAATTCAATTTTCTTAAAATAATTGAATCTTGTAAGACTTTATTGACATTGGAATGAAAATAATTGAATTCCTAAAAAGAATTTTTTTAAAACATTGTTTTAAATAATTAATTTTCTCGAAATATTATGAAAATTTTTATTTTAAATAATTGAATTCTTATTCAAAATTTTATTTGTGTAAATAATTGAATTTTTCCATTAATTAATTTAAAATAGTCTTAGAAATAATTGTAATTATTTGTGTAGCTTTGTTATCTATGAAAATAACGAAATTCTTGCTTATAATCTTATCAAAATTTTTTCAAAAATTGAATTCCCATTAAAAATCTTACTTTTGAAAAAGAATTGAATTTCTATGAAAAATTTTGTTATTTTTGAAAATAATTGAATTCTTGTTTAGACATTTTATCAAAAATTTTTTTCCTAAAATTGAATTTCCATGAAAAATGCTATTTATTAGTGAAAGTAATTGACTAAAAATTTTGTTAAATAATTAATTTTTTCCAAAATTTCTTGAAAATAATATCATTATGAAAATAATGGAATTTTATTATTTTTTTCAACAATTAAATTCTTTCGCAAATCTTAAGAAAATACTAGATGTTGAAAATAATTGAATTTCGAATATTTTTCGAAAATAATTGCGGATCATTATAAAGAATTTGTTTATAATTTTTAAGAATAGTTGTTTGATTTCTAGTATTTTGCGAATTTAAGAAGGAATCTGATGGAGAGTCAAATGAAAAGTTAGTCCAATATCATAGTTTCTTATAATTTAAAAGAAAAACACAAATTAATGTTTAAATTCGTCTAGGTGGAAAGGCGAAGAATTTAATTTTAAATATTTAAAAACAATTAAAAGTTTCATTTGAATAAAAATTACAATTTTTTGTCCATAAGAAACATTAAAATTTTAGGTTTTAATCATTTATTATTGACAAAAAAATTATAATTTTCATTCAAAGATAACTTTATAAAGTGTTCAAAATGTAGAAAATTAAATTCCTTACGTTTCTATCAAAAGGAATTTAAAATTTAATTAGACTTTAAAAAAAGAAATAAAATTATGACATTGGACTAAATTTTGCTACGAATGTTTATCGGATTCTAGCATCACTAATAAACAATTTCTCAATATTTTTTTTTGAAATTAAATGTGCTTTAAACTTGTTCTCATCTTTTTTCCAAAAATAGACCATCGACTGTATTCCAGTACATCGCGAATCGAAAGGGACCAATCTCAATACCAGGTGGTGCCGAGGCCTTGGCATTCATCAAAACCAAATACGCCCAAGATTCACGACCCGATGTCGAACTTCTATTCGCCTCAGGATCATTGCATTCGGATGGTGGATTATTTTTACGCCGAGGTCTCGGAATAACCGACGAACTCTACAACACCGTCTACAAGCCAATTGAAAACAAAGACGCCTTCTCCATATGGCCAATTGTTCAAAATCCCTACAGTGTGGGACGACTCAAGCTCAAGTCAAAAAATCCCCTTCATGCGCCTCTGCTCGAGACGAATTTCTTCACTCATCCAGCCGACGTGGAGATTATCCTCGAGGGCCTGCGGCACGCCATTAATATTTCAAAGACCCCGGCCTTTCAGCGTTACGGAGCGCGCATTCACGACATCAAAATACCGGGATGCGTTGACTTTGAATTTGGAAGCGACAATTATTGGCGATGCGCCATCAGGCATTTGCCATCGATGATGAATCATGAATTGGGAACGGTGCGAATGGGCACGAAAAATGATCCAAATGCCGTTGTTGATCCACAACTTCGAGTGCATGGTGTCGAGAGATTGAGGGTGGTTGATGCCTCGGTCATGCCTGCCATGACCACCGGGCACATAAACGCCGGTATTTTCATGGTGGGCGAGAAGGGCGCCGATATGATCAAACAAACATGGATGACGATGGCGACAAACACAACAACAAAGAATAAACACACGGAGAAATATTACTACTAGAGTCGCTTCTTTGTTGACCCAAGCAAAAGTTATTTTTTTTTTTTTTTGAAGAAAAAAAAAGAAAGAAAACACTCACTCAAGCTTTGGTGGGTAGAATTCACAATCTTTATGATCATTCAACAGAAAACACAAAAAATTCAACAGCCACAAAAATTTAATTCTCCTCTCAATTCCAGTCATAATTATGATTCTCAAGTTTTGACGTTGGTGAAGTTCTCAACGTTTACGATCAACGATTGAAAGAAAAAAAATTATTTTCTTACGAAAAAGAATAGAAATTTTTTGTTCCTAAATAGTTTGTTTGTGAAACATTATTAAAAAAAATTAAACGTATTATTTTCTTTACTAAAATTTATAAAAATTTGCTTAAAAAATTTTTTTCTTCAGAAATCGTTGACTATAAACGTTGTAAACTTCACCAACGTAAGTTTTAAACGTTCAAATGAACGAAATCTTTTTTATTGAAGATATTTTGATAAATTACTTATCATAAAAAAATTTTTAAACTGAAATTTTACGTTTAGAAACTCAGTAATTAATTTTTGTGGATAGTAACTCAAAATAATTACTATATTAGCAAAATTTTTAGTTATTACAACGAATTCTTTCGCTATTTCAATGAATACTTTCGCTATTTTAACAAAAGTTATCGCTGTTCCAGTTAAAGGTTTTTTTTCGTATAATTATACAGAATTGTTTTAAAAATTAAAGAAATTAAAAATTCAAATTTTCAAAGAATTTAAATTTTCCAATAAATTTTTTTTTTATTAGAAAATTCTACGAGAATTTAATTATTTAAATGCAAAAATAAATAATTTATTGAATAATTGAATGTTTTTTGAAAATTAAATTCTTTTGTAGAATTTTGAATAAATTTTTTTAAAATAATTACATTTTTCAAGGAATTTGATTAAAATTGAGTAAAAAATAATTGAATTCCTAACAAGAATTTGATTATTTATAAAAAGAAATTGAATCCCTGCAAAAAATTGATTATTTTTTTAAACTATTTCAAAGAAATTTATTTAAAAAATGGTAAATAATGGAATTTCTATGAAATTTGCATTATTCATGAAAGTAATTAAATGTTGACATAGAATTTTATTAAACTTTTTGTAAATAATTGAATTTCTTCAATTACTTGTAACTTTTAGCAAATTCAATTATTTCTAAAAATTCTCGCTATAATGCGTTTAACATTCAATTATTATCTAAAAAAAATTTATCTAAAAATCATTTTCAATTGAATTTCTATTAGAAAAAATTTTACAGCAATTTCTCAACAAATTTTTAAATAATTGAAAAAAGAGCCTAAAGTTCTGAACGTTCAAATGAACGAAATTTATTTATTTCTCCTAAAAATTAAATTTTTATTGCAATTATTTTGCGTTACTATCTAAAAAATTAATTACTGAGTTTCTAAACGTAAAATTTCATGTTTTAAATTTTTTTATGATAAGTAATTTATTAAAATATCTTAAATAACAAATATTTCGTTCATTTGAACGTTCAAAACATGAAGATCATATTGAAAATTATTTTTAAAAATAATTGAAATTTTGACAAAAATTTATTTTAATTTTAAGAAATAATTGAATTGCTGTAAAAAATACATTATTATTTTTGAAAATAATCGAATTTTTGCGAAGAAGTTTATAAAAAATCTCTAAATACTAGAATTCATGTAAAATTTTTATTATTTATGAAAATAATTAAAAGTTTGAGTATCATTTTATTAAATTTTTTTTGTAAATAATTGAATTCTTTTGAAAAACTTTATTGAAAATCATTAAATTGTTGTATATATTTAAATTTAAACACACAAAAAAATTAAATGGAAAAATATTTTTCCTTCAAAATCGTTGATTTTAAAACTGTTGTAAACTTTTATTATAACATATCAGTGAAAATTTCATTGATTCAGTCGACTTTTCTTTCTATTAACATTTCTCTCTAATCAATTTCGCACAGTTATTTTTATAAACATCATATTAATCAATATGCGGGAAATGTTTATTTTTCCTATCTCATATTATTGTAATTTCGCTAGTTGCTCTATTTCTAAGAGAATCGATTTTAATTTGTAAATATTCAACACCTAGTATTTAAGCGCAAAAAAAATTGTTAAGATTGAAAGTAATTTATTGTTTTTATTCATAAGGTAAAATTTGTCTGTTTTTTTACTTTTATAATAAAAATATTTTCAAAAGCCCAATTTTGACGTTCTTCCTATAACCTATTTTTATACCTGAATTACGTCATACACGAATAATGACGAAATTTAAATAACACCAAAGGGAATAAATGCGACCAAAAAAAAAATGTTAATATCTTGCGTTATTTGTTTTAATTTCTCAGCTTATTTTAATATCTCAGTGTGAATTATTATTTTAACACGAAAAAATAATTACTATCGATAAACAACTTTTTTTTATAGTTGCGTTAATTGAACTTTATCAGAAGATTAAATGTTCAATTATGTGACATAATTATTTTTAACTCTTTATAAGGTTCAATGAAAAAAAAAATTATTTATAAAACGCGAGGGAATTTTTGGAAAATGTCCTAATTTTTCTTATTTGTGTTAGCAAAATATTCTGTGAATTTTTTTTGTTGTAAACATTTTTTTTTATTGTTTATTGATCAATATGTGAAAGAAGAAAATTTTCTAAAGGTTAAGTATTGTTTTCTAAACAAAAAAAAACGTTTCTTCCAAACATTATTCACCCACGTAAAAAAGTAACTAAAATTCTAATTCTAAAGAGAAGTAAAACCATCCGGCCTTGGGTTTTTCCAGTTCATTCTCTAATCATTATTATTGTCTGAAATAACACACACACACAACCATCTGTACAAGAATTAATTATTTAAAAGAATTTCTGACAGATAACATTTACACCTGACTAATAAAAAGCTATGAAGACTTTTCTTACTATATTTATCATTCCGAATTGTAGTAAATTTTTTATCAAAAATTGAATAATGAAAAAAGTAGAAAATAATGAGGGAAAAAAATATTATACTTGGAAAAAAGTTAAAAAATAAACGAATTAAAACTAAAAAAAAAAACTAGAAAAAATAACGTCCGAGTACAGAAAAAATGTTATTTTAATTTCAGGTCAAATGTCAAATATTAAAACTGTCAAACAAGAACCAAATGTCTCAAAAAGTGTAAGTTTTTTAAATCTTAAATATACGATGAAACGTGATTGCTAGTACCATGAGTAAAATTTACGCAATCACGTTTAATTTATTATATTATCATCAATGCAAACAGTATAATTATCTCTCAATTCTCTCTCTCGATCACTTACAATCAATTTAATATTGTTCATCACTCAATGTTTCACATTAAAATCTTTCGAAAATATTTTAAACAATAATTAGAAACTATTATTCATTACGTAAATCTAGAACTGTCAATATAAGTTTTTATGAATCATGTTTAGAATGTGTGATTCATATCCGCTTATCAATGAAGTTAAAAAAAAATAAAAATTGTCTGTTATGAATATAAAACAACTGTCAAAGTAACTCAAAAAGTAGTTTTTCAATAATAGATTTCTGAATGAAAAGTAGTCAAACATTTCAAATTGTTGAAACAATCGAACTCAGATATTTGTTTACCTAGACAAAGTGCATTCAAAAATAAACTACCAACAATATTTTCTTAACATTTAACAATCGTTTTCAATTTTTCCATCTATTCACCAAATCAGTAAAAATACTTTTACATTATTCTCCCAAAAAACGTCCATTTAGACAAAATTAAAATTCTTCTCCCACACCAAAAAAAAGCGTTTGTTTTTAAAAACAATCAATAAAAACATCGAAAGTCTCGAAAAGTAAATTTCACTTTTTTCACCCCCTAAAGTAACAGTGTCCTTAACCTCAAAAGGGTGGATTCTATTTTCCAGAAATTATAACTGTCCTCGAAGACTGAAAAAAAATCTACTTCCACTCAAAGCTAAATATTACGCAAGAAAAACAAAATAAGACTAATGTGTATAATTCCCAGAAATGTCAGTTTATACTATTATCTGACATAAAATAGTAACCTCAAAAAACTCCTGTATTTGCCGTCTCTCCAACGAAAACAACTGGATTAAGCTTTCAAGCAACGGAAATCCATGTGAATTGAAATATAATTCAATAATCTTGTGATAAATTTCATAGAAAACATTTGTTTACAAAGTTTTTTTTTACCTGATACTACAAGCGCTTCATTTGGTCCGCAAGTGTAGATATTTCCCATGTTCAAAGCTCCAAAGAATTTACAAGTGAAAACAAGCCGGCACTTTAATGACACACTCGCTGCTTAATGGTCTTTCACAGAATCGATGAGTATTCCGTAAATTAACACTGTCACCACACTTTTTTTTAATCAAAAAAAAATTATCACTGTCAAAAGGGTTGTGCCGATCTCTATCCAAAAAGCCACATTCGTTTTCTGCTCTGTGACCCTCTTTCAACTTCACGGAGCTTGCAAAGCAGTGTTGCCAAAATAAACAAACAAAAAAAACGCCACCAAAACGACGTTGAATTTAAAAACAGAAATAGCGAAAAATGAATTATTGTATGAATAAAAATAATGGCTCCAAATAGCTCTGGGGGTTTGTTTATTTTTATATAAAAATTACTTTCTTTGGTGTAGTAGGGAAATTAAAGTACTTAAATATCGAGTTGTTTTTCTATTCCTCTAGCAAATTTTCCCGGGAGGGCAACCTAACCTCAAAAAAATTTTGTTTGACAAATAAATTGCAAAAGGAGCGAAACTTTTTTTTATTAATTACGTATTTAAACGCCCCCATATATTTAAATAGAACCCTCGCCTCTTTATGGAAAATCAATAAATTTGGTAAAAAATCGAAAAAATATTGTACTTTTCAAAACTTGGGTACTTGTTATGAATATACAATGTAAAAAAAGGGTTGATTAGTTTATCAATATTTATCAAACTAAATATCTAATAATACGGAATAAATTTATTACAATCGTTAGATTGTAAGTTTTTAGCAGTAAATATTAACAATTTTCTTTAAAAACTTCGGAAACTTGTAGCGCAAATCGCAATCAACTTCATTGAAATGAGTCGAAGCGACAGTGGCTCCACCAACGCTACTTTCAGGAACGGCATAATAAGACTTAGCGCCCTGTACCATAAATAAAATTTTAAAATAAGATCAAAAATAACAAATATCAATAACTAATATGAAAATAAGTAAAGTTTACTTTCCCCAAGACTCAAATGTTTGAAATCACAGAATTATCTACTACTGTCATTAAAATAACAATTTATAATAATTATCGACATTGTCTTTTTGATTTTGCACTTCTCTATTAGTGACGCTCCTGATTTTGTACAACATTGTCCTTTGACGCGCTGTCATCGGCGGATTTTATTTCATTAGAAAATAGAAAATTTATAAAAATTTATAGGTTATCCGCACAAAAAAAATTTCCCCTTGTCACAATAATTTACAACAAAAATAGACACAATATCTACTGAAAAAAGCAGAATATTAACAAAGTTAGTGATGGATTTTTAACGGAATTGAATTTCAAACATGTGCAAAAAAGAATTTAGTGCAAAAATAAGTCGACCCTGTCACGTCTACTGACAGTTATGACAGATGCATTGACGTGTACTAATTTAGAAATTTTATAGGACTAAATTAATCCCTATTAACAAAACAACTTAAATATTTCGCAAAAAGTAAGAAAATATTTTTTATACAAAAATACGTAATTTTTTTTCATTGAGGTTAAGTGGGTTTTTTAAAAATTACTATAAAGTTTATTTTTTTTCTTATAATTGAACTGTATTTAATATATAATTTTATAATATATTACAGTAATTAAAATTATTACGAAAAAATTTAAATTATTACCATTAACATGTTTTTTGAATATACTTTTTTTTGCCACATACTGAGACTGTATTGTTACATACGTATGCATTTAATCTTATCATTAATAAAATTTTTTCCCCTACAGGAAAAAGAATCAAAAATGGGTGCAACTCCCAGTCGACACGATGATTTATCAAAAAACTCGTATTTGGAACGTTTTTGTAGTAAGGAGCCTATACCGCCGACTGACATATTTTGGAATAGATTTTTATCGTTTAATATAAGGCCGCCTTTGACGAGAACCGATCAAATTGAACTCGACTCTCGTTTAGATACAACATGTCAAAAATTGCTTGTCAATAATCATACGACTGGGAATATAGGTTCTCTTATTGAAGTCGCACTATCGAGGATGGCCGAACTACTTCTTTCGAAACAGTCTGAAAAGTAAAAAAAAAAGATTTGCGGGATTTTTTATTCGGAATATTTACGATTTAATCTTTTAGTTTGCAACAAAATTTTCTAAATACTGGTTCAATAATAATAATATTTTTTTTTGCAGTATTGTGTACACGTGGCAAACGTACAACTCCTTGTTTGCGATTCGATGCGTTTTGAAGTACTTTATCGAAACAATAGGCGAAACGGAAATGGTGCAGCACACGGAAGTGCAAGCTATACCCTCAGAAATGCAGGAAGCAATGCCTATTAGACTGCAGTCGTTTTTTGAAGCTCTGAAAGATGTTATTGTCAATGTTCCCTTAAGGTTCATGTTTGGATTGATTACAAAAATATTTTCACAAGGATTCTAAATATTTATAAGGAGAATATTTTCAAACTAGTTGAATTTAATTCCCTTTTTTTAATATCCGAAGTCACATTTTTTTTAATATTCGAATTCAAATCATATTCTTTTGAAATATTCGAATTCAAACCCAATTCTTTGAAAATATTCGAATTCAAATCATATTCTTTTGAGATATTCGAATTCAAACCCAATTCTTTGAAAATATTCGAATCCAAACCATATTCTTTGAAAATATTAGAATTTTAATAGCCAATAGAAAGATATTAACTGTATTTTTTTGTTTTACAGTGATCTTACCTATTTGGTTCATTTGGAGGCGATAAATTGTCTACTCGTACTGCTATCGGTGCAATTATTCTCGCAGACATCAGCGGAATACAGTATTTGTTATCGAATCATTATGCACCAGGAGCAGAGTGCATTTGCTCCAATTATCGTTTGCACGTTACTAAATAATTTTACTCAACAAGAGCATGCACCACCTGGACTACTTACCCAGCCACATGGTAGCAGTCTCGTCTTAAGCATTGCCGGTAAATTTTCAAGACGAAAAATATTATTCACTATTTTTTTCCATATTAATGAAATTTTTTTGAATTAATTCAATTATTTAGATAAATGATACTTTAATAATAATTTTAATAGAATTTTAATAGAATTAATTTTCATATTAATTTGAAGGCATTCAATTATTTTTAATACAATCAGATGCGATCTTAATAAAGTTTCTTAGTAGAATTCAATTATTTTTAATGATTTTATTGGATTTTCTCAAAAATATTGAAATTATTCTTGAAAATTCTTGAGAAATTTATTTAGAAGAATTTAAATAAATTTCAGTAGAATTTTAACTAAATTACTTGAAAGAATTTAATTATTTTCTAATGTTGTTAATAACTTTTTTTTGAAACAAATAATGAAAAAAAAATTTAATACAATTCCTTGAAAAATTATAAATTTTAGAAAATATTCCTGAATTGTTTAAAAAATTTCAAATTCTACTGAAATACAGTTTCAAATCAATTCCTTGAAAAAATTCAGTAATTTTCATAATATTTTGTCTATTAAACTATTAAATTCTATACAATTTTAATTAAATTTCTAGAGTGAAATGGATTAAAATTGGTTGGAATTGAATTATTTTCAAAACATTCAATAAATTTTGTCTATTAAACTTTATATTCTATACAATTTTAATTAAATTCCTAGAGAGAAGTGGATTAAAATTTTCAAATTTGTTTCTAAAATACATAAAAATAATAGAATTATTTTCGAGGAATCGTCGAAAAATTCAATTATTTTCATAAGTAAAACTCTTTGAATGACGAAATATTTTCCTAATAGGAATTTTAATAATATTTTTGTAAAAATTTAATTATTTATTTAAAAAAGTTCCTTGAAAATTCTTTGAATTAAATTCAGTAGAACTTTTATCCATTTACTTGCAAGATTTTACAAAAATTAAAACATTTGTTTATCCAGAATGTAATTTTTTAAAGTAAAGAAAAAATTCCCCCAGCTGCTAAGGCAATATTATGAAAAATAAAATACTTTAGAAATTTTTCTTGCAAAAACATCACAAAATTATTCTCTAAATCTGAATTAGCGAATATTTAAACTAACTATTTGTATTTATACTAATATTAATGTTTATATTACATTATTTATAAATAAAAATAATAAATAATTAATATATATAATAATATAAGTAATTATTAATTAATTGCAGTATTTATTATTCTTACTTTGAATTTTTACAGCAGGATTATGGAATGTGATAACTCTGGGAATAGGAAATAGTCGAAAGAATATACAAATAAGCAGTGGAGGCGCGAACGAGGAAATTGAACGAAAAAGAGACACTGAAACCCCATTAGCTAGTCAATCATTATTATTGTTATTGGTATTGACAAATCACTGGACGACTTCCCATAATCCTTATAGAGATGCATTATTTTCCTTTACTGATGTGCCAGGTGACTCTAAATTTCCTTTTTGATATTTTTTTACACTTTTAAAAATATTTTTCAACAATCTTTCTGCAATTTCTTCATTTTATAGAAAAAAGAATTTTCTTCTATTTGACAAAAATTTGCTACAAAACATTTCAGATGATAATTCTGCAGCGCAATCAAAAGTGATTCCTTCATTTAGATTTAATTTCGATAAATTGTATAATACTATTTGTAAAATAACAAATACAGATGAGGTGACACTACTTTTATACATGCTTTTATACAGAAATCCAAATATTAAGCAATACATCATGAAACGAGATGATATTCAATTATTGGTGAGTTTTATTTGCGAAAAAAAATTGTTTTTTATCAAAATATTTACTTTTTTCTGAATTAATATTAAAAGAATTCAGTATAGAACTTGTATTTAGTTTTTTTAGAATTAAAATCTTTTAAAAAGTAAATTTTCGATTTGAGTGAAAAAAATGGCAAGTTAATAATTTTTTTCTTTCTTTTTTAAATAGGTAATACCAATTCTACGAATTTTGTACAACGCTCCAGACAATACGTCACATCACATTTACATGTCTCTCATTATTCTTTTAATCTTAAGCGAGGACGAATTTTTTAATAAAAGAGTCCACGAGATCGTGAGTATTATTTTCCTTGGAATTAAAAATTAGATTCTCAATTCACTAAATTTTTTTTTATTCAACTAAATTAAATTCGAAATAAAATTCAATTTGAATGTTTTTAAAATTCATTTTAAAAAGAAAGACTTACTCAAGTTTTTTTAAAAAAAAGGAAACGCTTAATTTTATTCTAATTGAATTTTGCAGACGTTAAAAGGAATAACGTGGTATACGGAGAGATCGATAAGTGAAATTTCTCTGGGTGGACTGTTAATTCTCGTAGTAATTAGGACAATTCAGTATAATATGCTAAAAATGCGGGTAAGTTTTCTGTTCTCATTCTTTAAGCATTCTTCTTTAAATTTCTTTAAATTTGACTTTCGTCATTTTTATTCAAAAAAATTGTAATTTAATTAATTAATTTATTAAAATGTAACAAATTTCATCATGTAATTTTCTTTTTAGGATAAATATTTACACACAAATTGCTTGGCGGCTTTGGCGAATATGTCGAGTCAATTTAGAAATTTACATCCTTACGTGAGTCAAAGACTTGTCAGTTTATTCGAGACACTGGCGAAGAAACATGTGAAATTAGAGGCAAAAATTCGCAATCAACCGCCTGCGAATTCAGCTGATCAAGGCAATGCCAATGGCGGCGTCATGAATGCAGACTTGGTAGGGAAATTTTGAAAATATTCCATTTATCATTAGCGTCTAAGTCTAATTAAATTTTTTTTTTTAAATAGAAGAATTAATAAACATAACAATAAAGAGGAGAAAATAAAAATTTCAGAGAAATTACAAGTTTGGGAAATATTTTTTCAGATCCAGGATCTCACGATTTTGGAGGAGGTGCTACGAATGGTGTTAGAAATAATAAACAGTTGTCTAACTCACCAATTGCCTGAAAATCCAAATCTTGTCTATACACTTTTGTACAAGCGGGAAGTTTTTCAGCCTTTTACGATGCATTCTGCGTTTCAGGATATTGTCCAAAATATAGAGTCGGTATGTTTTTCTTAAATTCGATCTTTTACTAAATTGAATTTATTAATGTTTTAAAAATTAAATTAAAAATTAAAATTAAATTTATTAATGTTTTAATTTTATTTTATGTTAAAACTAAATATTTTGTATTTTTTCTTATTTCGATTTTCTTTTTAATTTTCAAATCAATATTGTTTTAGGTAATCAATTTTTTCTCCTATAAATTGGAGCAAACTGATCAGTCGCAAATTGGTGTCAATGAAGTTTTATCAACAATTCAACAAGGAACTAGTCAATGGCCAAAAGATCGTTTAAGGGTAATTTTTTCTCCAGCTAAAAATAATAGGATAATTCTTTGAATTTAAAAAAAAAAGTTTCAGTTTGAAATATATTTAAAAAACTTTTCTTTGTAGAAATTTCCAGAGCTGAAATTCAAATACGTCGAGGAGGAGCAACCGGAGGAATTTTTCATCCCCTACGTATGGAGTGTCGTTTGTCAAGGAGCACTGCTCCATTGGAGTGCGGAGAATATAAAATTATTCCTACCAAGTAGTGGTGAGCAAACAACAATTGTCGTTTGCTGATTGACAATGGATATATTTTTCGTTATTTTCCACGCTGAGACATTTATTTCTTTCATTTTTTTTTTCTAAAAATGAATTTTTCTTTTTCCAATGACGTGCGCGCACTGACACCTCTATAAAAAAAGCAGCAATTTAATTGTTTTGCAAACTACCGCAGAGAAAAAGAAAATTGAGACGGGACTTAGATTTTGTATTTTGTTTGTGCAATATTGGTGAAGGTATTATTTTTTCTTCTTCTATTATATATTTAAAAAAAATGAATTATTTAATCTTAATTTATAAAACACCCATATTTAAGTTTACGAACACATTGTAAATCATCCTTTAGAATATAAAATTGTTTTTACTATCTGCGAAAGTTGTAAATATATGAAAGAAACTTGATTGTAAGCTTGACAAGGACTGTTTAATAAGTTTAGTTATTTTTTTTCTTCTTGAAAACAACGGAACATAATCAATATTTGTACATAAATTAATCTTTGAAAAAAAACGTATGTATATGCCAATTTGCTCCGCAAATATACAATTCTAATATTTATAACAAAACATTGAAATGAGCGACAAGTTCTGAACGTTCGAATAAATGAAATATCTTTGACCATTTTGAAACAAATAATCAATCGAATATTAGTAGAATTAACTAATTTTAAAAATAAAAAATTATTGTACCAGAAATTCAATTTGAAGAGAAAATAACTTCATTTATTAAAACGTTCGGAACTTTGAGGATCATTGTATGAATTATTTTGAATATTTTTTTTAAAAGAAAAGAACAAGTTTCGAATGTACACCTTTATTAAACAAATACACGACGCCTTAATAATATTTATAATATGTATGTGTCGTTCGGATAGTTACTTCATTTTTTTTTCTAGCATGTGCAGTGTTATCCGCGTAATGTGGTTAATGTACTATTGCTAATACACTGTTGTCGAACCATCCTTTTTTCTTTAATTAATTAATTAATTTCTTTTTTTTTGAGAATTAAAAAGGTAATTTGACATTCCTGTGCGCCACGAACGACGCCACTGAATAACTCAGGGTGTCATATTTTATTTATTTATTAATTTTTCTTTTATTGTAAATTGTTTTACACTGCGTCGAAAAGCGGACATATTTTCGTATTACCCATTGTGATAATAATTAATTCCTTATTACATTTTTGTTTACATTTTTGTTTACTTTTTTGTTTTTCTTTCTTTCTTTCTTTCATTTCTTTCATATTTATATTTAATTCTTATTAGTTAACACACAATCCATTGGTATGTAATGGGAGGGAATTTAGTCAGCTCATAAGAATACTTCAGTACAGCCTAGCTAATTCATAATCGTTAATAGGTTATTGATTAGTTTATATCGTAACATTAATACATATATATACACATTTCAATGTATATATATATTTATTTATATATATAATTTTTTTTTCTTCATTTATATTATGTATATAATATTAGTAATCTTGCGTTTATCATCATACTTAAGTGTCACTTGCGGTGTGTTGCATACGCGCGTGGTTAGGTGTGTGTTTGTGTGTGTAATTTCCTTCTTTGTTCTTTATTTTCTTTTTTAGACTCTTTAATTATTATATGAAATATGCAGTTAACACCCTTTTTCTTTCCTTTTTGTTAAAACTATATATAGCGTGCGACGAACTCATTTTATTTCCCTCACATTAGTTGGTTATTCAGCCGAAAAATTTGATAAACCAATTACTTTTTATAGACACGTTTTCGGGTTCTTATGTTGAAAGTAACAGAACAAAATCTGTTAGGCTCATGATAAGAACACAAAAAAAGTCGTGAAGAATTTTTTTAAACTTAATTTACTATTTAATTTTTTTTTTAGTGATTCACGTACACACAATTAATTATTTCTCAGTGAATAGATCTCTCTCCTTCGAGATGGTAGACGACAGTAATTTCTAAATTTTTTCTCTTTATAGTCGAATTTGATATGATTTCTTTTGAGTATTGTTTTTTTCACACATTACACGCTCTTAAAAAAAAAAGAATTTGTAAAAATTGTTTACATTCGAATTTTTCGTCAATACACAAAGCTTCTCAAAAAACATGCTTAGGTACTTTTAGGTACTAAACTATTTCATTACTATATTTCTATTTTGAAATTGATTTTCTCAAAAAATATTGCTTTTAATACTTTTTGTTGTTCACAAATACTGAAAGATTTACAATTTAATGAAAGAAACAATTTGGGGAATATTCTTCTCATTTTTGTTCGTCGAGAAACTCTTGTATTGACTTTTTTTTTCTTCTCTTGCCCGTTTTTGTCCGCACAGCTTAATTAAGTACATACATCGATGACTGTACACTCGTGTTAGATTATTCATAAATCCGAACCATGAATTAAAAGCCAGTCTAGTCTGCAACACTTTTTTGTTTGTTAAAAAGTTCATCCGATCGATTGATTCCTTATCTAACAGATCCTTTCTTTAGATTTATCTCTAGTACAATTTTTTTTTAATACAATTTTTACGTAGTCGAGAATTCTTTTTACGTAGTATTATCTATTACGTCATTCGAGTATTTTTTTTTTATTACTTTGAACATCCTTTTTAAGAAAATTTAATTCTCTTCTATATCTGAAAATTACAGACACCATCGCAAACACCTAAATGCCTGAAAATTTTCACACAAATATTTTTTTTTTTCATCTTTTACTTGTCTTTTAGTGTCAAGTAGAAATTTTTATCTTTTTGTAAATAGAAATTGAACAAAGAAATAAAGCGACCACTAAGAAAAAGTAGAAAATTTAGGCATTGCTACGTGAATATACACACGTATTTGGACTGAATGTTTTTTTTCACATGATTGTACTATTTCTATTTATAAACTTAGCCTTACATCTAATCGACGCAGAACGCTATGGAGCTTTCCTTTTTTTTTACCAAAAAAATTACAATAAAGTAAATTACAAATTTTTAATAATCAAAGAACTATTTTTGTCTGACAGAAAACAAAATGCGAATAACAAGAGAAAAAGTTAAACGATAAAAAAAACCATTTGGAACACAATGGAGAAGGAAAACTAATTAAAAAGCATAATACAACGAAGAGAAAAAAAATATCTAATAATATGGCGAATAATCTCCACGCTAAACTGCTATTTCGAGTTCTGGTGTAAAGCCTTCAGATCTGACAAACCTCTTATAAAAATGATATGATATGCACATTGGAAAAATAAATTATCATATACTTTTTATGAATATAGATTATTCATACATAAATTTTTAGTTCTACACATTTGATCGATACGATTCTAAATACGCATTACATTCGACCTTTCGAAAAAAGAAAAAAAAACTGGGCAGTATTGACGAGAAAAATGAGGTCTGCGAGGTTTTTATTGGTCCATCGTTGATACAAAATTGGTTTTCTCCATTATTTTTCCTCATTCTCCAATCTCATCCATTTTTTCGGCTCATTTCGAATAGATTTTCATCTAAAATTCTCTTCTCTAAAAACTTAAAATTCTAATAAAACTTATTTAGTAGTAAAATTAAATTTAGTCGCATTTATTCTTCGAAAATGAATAAAAAATTAATTTTAAAATCAAATTTATTTTTCGAAAAATAAAAAAGAATATTGAACAACAATCAAATTTTTTTCGAAATTTAATAAAAGAAGAATTAATTTGCAATTAATTCGAGCAATTACAATAAAATTCAATTTATTTTTCGAAAAAGAATTATTTTCTGCTAAAATTCAATTTCATGCGGATTTATTTTTCGAAAAAGAATTGAAAGAAATAAATTTATAATAAAATTCATTTTTGTCGAATTTATTTTTCGAATACGAATAAAAGAAAAATTGATTTACAATAAATTTCAATTTACTCGAATTTATTTTTCGAAAAAGAATTAATTTCTGATAAAATTTAATTCAGTCGGATTTATATTTCGAAAAAGAATTAATTTCTAATCAAATTGAATTCGATTGAATTTTTTTTCGAAAAAGAATTAAATTTAAAAATAGAATAAAAAACTTAAAAAGAATTAAAATTAAAAAAAGTAAAAAGAATTAAAATTCAAAAGAAAGTAAAAAGAATTACAATCTAAAAAAATTGAAAAGAATTAAATAAATAATAAAAATTTGCATATCGTATTAAAAAAGAATTTCACATTTTTACCGGTTTGAAATTTTTTTTCTCCATTTTCAAGTGGACACTGGGCACTGTTTGGATTGGATGAAAAAAAAATGACACAGAAAACCAATCTTCTATCTTAATAGACGTTTGGCCTTATTTTCCGCAGGCCAATATAAAAAATTGTTCACTGTTCGACAAAAAAAAAAAAAATATGATTTACGGAGAATTTTCAATTTACCACACTGTATTTAAAAAAAGGCAAAAATTTTCCCTCTAATTGAACCAAGAAAATATATATTCTTTCGTAAAAACGAATTTAGAATTTTTTGTTTATTCACCTATTAGTCAAATACTGCCTAGCACGTTGCCCTATATCGCTAGAGTACAATCCATATTTTTTTTCTGTTCTGATTAGAAAAGTCGAATTTATAAAAATCTCTTTTTTTCACCGTTTCTTCTTTTTCCACCTCTTTTTTCTCTTTTATTATTTTCAATTTGTTTAGAATTCTTTTTATTTAGCGTTTAAATTAAATTTTCATTTCCCAATGAAACATTTGCTTCGTAACAAATCATTTCATTGAATGAAACATTTTATGTAAAAAATTACAAATTATTTTTAAAAATATACCGATTTAGGTACTTTTTTTTAGTGTATTATTTTTGCCATGAAAAAAAAATTTTTATAAAGTCAACTTTTAGGGTGATTAAACGTCAGTGACTTTCGACAAAGTCAGTGGAGTTCATCTAAAGCGAGAGTTATGTATGTATACATATAGCTATATGTATAATATTGATATAAAACTAAAACCTTTCAAACACAGCTTCGCAAATAAAGTGCGACTGCTCTTTTTTTTTAATATATATATATATAAGCGCGCAGCTTTAGTAGTTCGGATTAACGAAACAATTGCACACTTCCAATAAAGAAACATTCAGGAAATATATTTGCAAACGGGGACAGCGTATTATGTCAGCAATGGAAGACAATTTTTTTTTTTTACTCGAAATGAAAATTATTCTTCTATTTAGAATTTGAAACATTTTGTCGATTTTCGACTTCTCTTTTTTCTTATCAGTCTCGGAAAGAATCTTCGTCACGAACATAATACGCATTGCCCGATTATTTCGCATTTAAACATTGAAAAAGAAACTAAATTTTTGTCCTTTTTAAAAAAAAAATTGCGTAACACCCCTCTATATACGAAAAAAAGTATTTGCGTTCACAAATACAGAGTTCATCTTCTTTGCGAAAAAGATAAATCCGTGAGATCAAATATTGGTACAGGTCTCTCGATAATTAAAATAGTGCGGCTGCTCGTTTAATGCTTTTTTTTTTGCCTTTTGCATTTACTACCGAGGCTGACTTTCTATATTTTTATCGACAATAACAGTAAATTCTAACAGCAGTTGACGTTACAACTAGCTTTTTTTTCCAGTAGCAATAGTATATTTTTTTTTTAATTTTCTTTTTATTATTATAGGAGCGACAATATTTAGGAGTGTAAAAAAGTTCCCTTCCCAGCTACTGTAATCGTAATCATAATTATATAACGTAATAATTATAATAGTCGATAGGATTTCAAGAATATAAATTATTGTAAACATATAGGTTTTGACAACTCGTAAAACATTCGAGAGTCAATTTTTTCTTCTTCTTCTTCTTTTTTTTTCTTTTACTATCGCTGATGGAGCAATAGATACTGCAGGTAGAAAGAGTTTAACTATTAGATAAAGCGTCCTGCACTCTTTAAAAAATTCTTCATCTCGGGTCTTTAAGTAGAGTACTAACGGTTTATCTTTCTACAAATGCAAATCTACGGGGACGGATACAATATGACACTTTCACCTACCGCTAAAGAACACAATTGTTATCTAGGTCTCTATTTTAGATCAATTGTTGTCTCTGGACTCGAACCTTGGCGAATTCGAAAAAATGCTCTTTTTTCATTCTCTCTCACTCTCTCTCTCTCTTTCTTCATATTCTCATTCTCTCTCGCTTTTTCTCGATATTTTAAAAACTTGTGCTCGAATTTAAGGTGCTGTCTTTTTTTTGTGCATTTTTTTTAAGCCCAGGGACTTTTTTTTGGGCTTTCGATATGGTTTTAAAAAATATTCGAATGCCGAGAGTTTTTTTAATGTAAAGAAAAGAAAAGTTATCTTTAAGAATGCATTAAGAAAAGTTGGATCAAGAAGAAGCTTTTTAAAAGTCCTGAATAAATGCATATCCATTATATAAATGTAATTCAGTCGACTCTCTTCAATAAGTTTTTAACTTTTCCTTAAGAATCTCAGTTTTGTTTGTTTAGTCAAGTTTGCGTATTTTTTTCCCATCCCTATGTTGTTCCTTTTGTCATTTAGATTATTTTAAATGCGCAATGAAATTCTTCTTGAAAATTGAACTCATTTCTTTAGCATTCGAAAAATAAATCAGAAATATAATGAGATTTAGAGAATTTTTTTTTTAGAATTGGTATCAGAGGCACTGAACTATTTCTCGAGGGTTAAGGAAAAAATTTGATTTCCCTTTTTTGAATTGAACACAAAATTGTGAAAAATGAATCGTACCAAGGGGGCGGGGTGAGGGAGGAGAATCGAGAGTGTCACGGGATGAGATCATGAAACTAAAAATCGCGCAGCAACAGTGTCAGTACTCTGCTTAAAACCGTACTGATAAATGATTGTTGGGTCGCGCGTCATTAGACGACACGATGATCCCACTCGAGGTCGTGGGGCGCATTATGAACCCGATGTCTTCCCGCATTCAATTCACAATCATTCTCGCAGTCCGATGTGTCAAGATCGTCATCCCGGAATGAGCCCTCCTCGGAGTCGGAGCTACCCGAATCATCCATGTCCTCCTCACGATGATCCTGCTGACTGCTGCCCTCGTTCAATCGATCCATGGGATTGACAGTGATGGCGAGGCCCGAATCGTCCCAGGCCATTTCCGTTTCAGCAGTGAGTTCATCGCCCGCCGTGCGTCGTCGCTTGGACGCGCCTCTCACTCTCGCCGCACCCACGACGCCCATAAGCAATAAAAATCCAATGCAAGCGGCGGCGACAATTGTCACTGCGTGATTGCGACTGGCTCCGACAATTGCCCGGCCCTCGTGCAACATTGACGTTGAGTACTCGTCCGAAATGTCGGCGTGATGCCGCGAGAGTTGGGCATGTCCCGGAGCGGGTTCGACGATTTTCGCCATTGGCGGCTCGCCCGATGTCGAATGCGGCACGAGAGTCGTCTTCTCCTTCGGATGAATCACCGCCAATGTCTGGATGTACTCATTGCTGGCGAATCTGTCGCTGAGTTCGGAGCAGGTGAGTTTGAAAACTCTGTCCAAGTAGTAAGCGGGCTTGCGATTCGTGTAGACAATCAGGCGGATCAACTGCTGATAGTTTCGCGGCGAGTCAGCGCCAGAGAGAACGACACCATCGCGGTCGATGCGAGCCGCGATGTTGTGGAATCGCCTCAGGGCGTCGCCGGGCAAGTCGAGAGTCTCGTGGTCCGGATTCAAACTCGGGTACACACTGACGGCACAGGCGTCCAGTCTCGCCGCCGAGCCGGCCGTGACTTTCGCGTCCGGAAAGACGCGAACTCCCTGGCGGAAATCAGTGTACTCCCGAGCGACGTACCCAGTGCCATTGACGGTGATTCCGGGACGTGGCGGCGGAAGGACCGTCACGTACGACTGGATCGACGGAATCACCAGCGGTCTCGACTGACTGCCCTCGCACTTGATTATCGTGTCAAGGCGGAAATTGCGACGACCTGGAGTCGGGAATCTTCTCGTATTCGAGTAGCCAATGCGACGGAGCAGCGTCTCGACATTAGTGCGATTATCCCCGTTGATACGAACCTCAGTCATGTCGGAATTCGTCAAGAGTTCAATGCCAGGTTGCAGGAGATCGACCGGTGGCACGTGAATGCCCTCCTGGCAATGTCGCAGACAAGAGAGAACCTCGGGTTTTTCGTTTCGGCCCACCAATACCGAGAGACCAGCCAAATAACCACGGAAATGATGTTTCGTTTTATTGTCTGAGCCCTGCCAGCAAGCGCCAACCACCAACGTTGTATTAATCCCCTTGGCCGGATGCAATGGCCAATCGTCAATAATTTCCGGATTCTTCTCGTCCGTGTGCCACTCTTCACCATCCACGAAGAGTGTGACTTTTGGAAAATCAACCTGAATCGCTAAATGATGCCACTTATCGTCACATACCTGAGCCAATTTCCAGCGCCATTCAGCAGGACGGAATATGTTTGGATCGCCTTCAGAGAAGTCCCGTCGGAGCAGAAGAATCAATCGGCAATTGCGAATGAATAGCGCATAGTGATGTCGATTCATTTCTAAAGCAAAGGGAAACAAAAAACAAAGTTGTAGTATAGTCAATTCAAAGCGGGGAAGAAAATGCGATAACGCAGATCACAGTTAGTCAGCGTTTTTTCCCCTTGTTCCCTTTTCGATACCCTTAAAATAATCAAATTCCCCAATACACCTAAAATAATACATTTTCTCCCCTTTCCTTCTATTTTCCCCCTTTCCTTTCATTTTTTAAGGACCTTGTAAACATTTTCCCTTTCAATCAAAAGAAAAAGTCAAAAACATTTTACTTTTCTTCAAGAAAAAAAAATGTTACTTTGGCCAAAACCAACATTTTTTTTGTTAAAAAACTTCACGTTCTTAAATTTCTGACAAAAAAAAAATACGTGAAACATTTTCAATATCTTTTCGATTTTGTTTCTAGTAACGTTTCGGATTTCATTTTCATTTCTTTTGATAGATTTTTCAAAAAAATAAAATCGCAAAACAAAATATTCAACTCAAGAAAAAAATTTTACTTTTTACAAACCAAAGAATAGTTTTAACTTTTTGTAGAGATTTTTTATGCTCCTAAAGTTTCGGACGTTTAAATGAACGACGATATTTTTTTTAACTTCATTTAATTTGTATTTCATTGTTATAAAAAAATATTATGTACTTTGAAAAATTGATTCTTATTTAAGTAAACAATTTTTAATTATTTTTCTTCTTTGTAGAGAAGTTTGGAAAAAATATTTAAAAGAAAAAAAATCAAGTTCATTTGAACGTTAAAAACTTTAGGAAAATACAATTTTTAAATTTGAGTATTAAAAAACGAGAATAGAATTAAAAATTTTCAGGTAGAGTATCTTTTTATTTTACTTTTCAGAGATTTGAAAACTTAGAATTCTTTTCAAATAGAAAGTGAGAAATGTATAGTAATTTTTACCATTAACGAATCAATACCTAAGCTGCTTGAAATTTCTGTCAAATTCTACTATTTCTAGAATTAATTTTACTAAATTTCTACAAAATTTTAATAAGTCTGAAGAAAACAGATTTTTTTTAAATTTAAAAAAAGGGAATGAAGAAAGAAAGTGTAATTCACTTTTTCTGAGATAATTAAATGTGAATCTGAAGTCGGCAACGTTTTTTAAAAAAGAAAAAGAAATGCAGCGATTTTTTTTTACTGTGGCTACAAATTTTTTTTTTATTTTTCAGCAGCGAAAAACATTTTTGAAAATTAGAGCTTTTAAATTAAAAAAATTCTTCTTTACTTTTTAATTTTTAAATGCGTTGCGGACGTCACGTTTTATGATCCATAAGTTTTCAACTTTCGATGCGATTGAACGAAAATTTTTGTCGTCATTAATAATTTTCATAAATTTCTAACTACAGTAAACATATAAAAAAAAATTGAACTAGAAACTTTATAATTTTATGAACATTACATTTTACAAAAAAACGTTAAATTTTAATTAATGTTTCGAAGCGTTTCATTTAAATTTTTAATATTTATTTCAATTAGTAATTTTTGAAAATAATTGTAGAGAAAAAATATTTCAGTCCTTTAAAAATTCAGAACTTTTCGATAATGACTATAGCTACTTTTCGAATATCGAAAATTAATTCGAATCATGAATTTTTATTGCAATTATTTTGCTTTACAATCCAAAAAAGTATTTACTGAATTTGAAAACGTGAAATTTTAGTTATTAAATTATTTTATGATTAGTAATTTATAAAAATATCTTTAATAAAAAATATTTCGTTCGTTTGAACGTTCAAAACTTGGGGATCATTTTAGAAATTAAATTAAAAATTATTTTTTTAATAGCGACAACTACGATTTACAGCTGTGGTTCTAAAGTTTTGAACGTTCAAACGAACAAAATTTGTTTGATTCCTCGTGAAATTTAATTTTATTATAATAATTTGAATTTCAAATTCAAAAAAAATTAATTTTTAGTTTTTAGACGTAGAATTTAAGTTTTAAATTATTAGTCTAATTAATTCATGAAAATATTTCTAATACAAAATGTTTGATTTGAACGTTCAAAATTTGTCGGTCATTTGGATTTTTAAAAAATATTTATCTTTAAAATTTAATTATCGAAATCAAGCGGTTGTCAAATAATGAAAAAATTAAAAGAACTGAATAAATACTTAGATAAGTAAATAAATTTAATTTTGTGTTTAATATTTATTTTAATAATATTATTGTATTAAAATAACTGGATATCAGTTTCATTTCAATTATTATTCAGAAAAACAGTTATTAAATTCAAAAAGTCCTACTCTCCGAGGTCTGTGAACGAAATCCCCTTTTTTAAAATTTAAATCTCCTTTTCTATCAAAAATTAGAAAAAAATCACTGCGATCCCTGCAATACTCACTGTGATCGTCAGCAGCACACAAAATGTGTTCCTTAACATGCGGATCTTGTCGGGGCCTAGGTCGATGCTTCATCCAAACGCCAATCGTGAATTTCTGCGCAAGTGCATGCTCCAAAACATCATTCGGCACAATGGCTGCGGAATTGGCACCGTCAAATTCGAAAATCTCATCAGCCTCACGTCCCTCGTCCCTTGACAATAGCGACGTCCAGGAAGTCGATGGTCCCGGCGTTGGTAGAAGATCGACACTATCTCGCGAGGCGCCACACAATTTCCGTTGACTCTGAACACTGTAAGTGTCACGATCGCAACCCTTTCCAATGTGATCCGTCGCCAGACTCAATGTCGTTCGAAGACTCCTCAGCGTGCATGGTGCATCGCAAAGTTCCAATCTCGCCGATGGAAGCAATGGCTGTGAACCAACGCCAGCGGCATAATCAACTCTTTCAGGAACGCCACGCCAGCCGGGCGAGCAAACACGATTAACTTTGACTGTAACCATTGCCGGTGCCGATTGTTTCATTCCACAATCATAAGCGACCACACTCAATATGTAATTATGCGAGCGCTCGTAATCCAAAGGCTCCGTATTCCTGATTGCTCCCTCATTATCAATTGTAAACGGCTGATCGTCAGTGAGAATTTCGTATTTGCATACATCGCCGTATTTTGGCGTGCAATCACGATCGGTCGCCTCGACGCGAACAACTTCCTCATAAAGACGTCCCTCATCCACTGTATTTACGTATGCCGGTTGTAAAAATTGCGGTGCATACTCGTTCACGTCGACAACTGTTATATGCACTGCGGCGCTGAAATTTAACAACAGAAAATTATTCATTACTATTCTCCTCTATTTCTCGTCAAGAAGAAATTATGTCTCTAACATTTTTATGTGGCTAAAGTCCACAACGTTTTTAAAAACGAAAACAAAAAAATAATGGGACTGTACTTTTATTTTTGATTGTAAATAATGTTATTTTTTAATAATTAAATGCTTAATAACAATTGATTTCGTAAAAATTAAGGTACATGAAAATTAGAGATGAATTTTATTTTTAAAAAAACTCTTTTTTGATTTTTCGTTTTTAAAATCGTTGCCGACTTCAACTTCCTACATTTTTAACCATCAAATGCACAAAATTGTCTATTTATTCTTAAAAATCAAGTTTTATTCTGCAATAACCATTCTTACTATTTTGTAAACTAAAAAAAAATTTATTTTCTCTAATAACCATCAATTTTTGAATTACAGATTTAAAAATTGAATAATTCAGTTACTATGTCTCTAAAGTTTCGAACATTCAAGTGAACGATAGTATATTTTTATTATTTCTTTTAATTTTAATTTTATTCACAAAATATTGATTTTATAAATTAAAAATCTTCTTTATCTAACAAGAAGTAATTAATTACAATATTTTTTAAATTTAAGTCTATTAATTTTTTTAAATATTAGAGCATAAAAAATATTTCGTTAAATTGAAATCAGTTATTAAGTAATAATATTAAATATTCTTGTTTATAATTACGTAAAAATTCTTAAATTCTTAATTCTTAAAAAAAAAGTTTATTTCAAGAATTTCATTATTCTCATAAATAATAAAATTCTTTACAGCAATTAAATTATTTTCAATACGATTTCAATGAAATTTCTCGAAAGAATACTGAGTTATTTTTAAAAATGTTAATTAAATTCGATTATTTGCAGGAATTATGATTATTCTTTCTAAAAAAATCATTGTTATAAAAATTTGTAATCAAATTCCTTAAAGAAATTCAACACTTATCAAACATTGAGATAAAATTCTTCGAAACAATTCAAATATTTTCATAATTAGTAAAATCCTTCTTCAGAAATTTAAATACTTTTAAATATCATTTTATTAAAATTTCTAGGAAAAAGCGACTATTTTTAAAAATATGAATAAATTTTTTTTTATTCGTGCTTTCTATTTATTTATCAAAATAATATCATTCATGGGAGGAATTCAATTATTTCAATACACAAGCAGATACAATTTTAATAAAATTTCTCAGTAGAATTTAATTATTTTCAACAATTTTCACGAAATCTAATTTTCAAATATTCAGACAAAATTCTTCGAAACAATTCAATTATTTTTATGAATTTCTAAAATCTTTCTCTAGCATTGAATTATTTTGGTAAATATGAAAATTCTTCGCAAGAATAAAAAATAATTTTATAAATAATAATTAATTATAAAGATTCCAAATATTTATTTTCGTTTCTACTTTTTTCAAAGGTCAATAATTTTGGAAAATATTTTAATGACTAAAAATTACGTTCATCATTTTTTTTAAACCTAAAATTTTGTTTCCTGCATCAAAACTATTTTTTTCAGGTCAAAACGAACATTTTTTTGTTAAAAAACTTCACGTTCTTAAATTACTGATAAAAAAATATGTGAAACATTCTAAATATTTTTTCGATTTTGTTTGTAGTTTCGGATTTCATTTTCATTACTTTTGATAGATTTTTCAAAAAAATAAAATCGCAAAACAAAATATTCAATTCCTGCTTTTTATTCATTAAATTTAACTGATGGAATTCGAATTCAGATAAAATAAACTCAAATCTGTTTAATGAAATATCAGATAAATTATCAATTCAAGTTGAAATCGATTAAATTAAAATTCTTAAACATTGAATCAATTAAAATTTTGTGAATTAAAAATATTGATAATTCAAATAATAATTCGAGATAAATTTAAAATTGTGTCAAAATTTCTGAAAACATTTTATTGAAAGAAATTATTTTAAAAATAAATTTCTATTGATTCTAATAATTAATTCACCGAAACGACGTTTTTATCTAAATAAAAACTAATGAATAAAAAATAATAAATAAAAAACAAATAAATAAATAATAAAAATTAATCAATATCTACTTTTAAATAATTAATAAGAACAGATAGCAATTAAAATTAAAATAATAATAAATACAAAGGTAAAAATTCTGTAAAATGAAAATCCGCAAAGAATGAAAGTTCAGTTAAATTAAAATCCTATTAAATAAAAGCTCAGTTAAATGAAAATTCTCTTAAATACAATTGAAAAATGAAAAATTCCGTTAAATTAAACTCTGTTTAGTTAAAATTCACATAAATAGAAAATTTAAGTTAAATTCAACTAAATTAACATTCCATTTAATCGAGACAAAAAGTAAATTAAAAACCTCTGATATAAAAAATTCCTTTTTTTTTATCAAAACTCAAATAAAAGTTCGAGTTAAAATTAAAATTGCGTCTCTTTTAAAGAAAACAACAATTTAAAAGTTAGGAAACAGAATTTTTAATCTCAATTTTCGTTAAGTTTTAAATAAAAGAAAGTAAATAAAAATTCTATGTGGAAAAAAATCCAAACGAAAAAAGCACTTAAATTAAAACTTTATTAAACAGAAAATCAGTTCAATAAAAAAAACCCACTTAGATAAAATTGAAAAATTAAAAATTCCATTAAATTAAACGTTTAGTTAAAAACTCGTTTAAATAAAAATTGGAATAATCAAAACTTCGAGTTAAAAAATAAAAATCCGGTCAAATTTTCCAAAGGGAAAAAAATAAATTCGTTAGTGTTTCAATTTTTTATGAAATATGGTGTCAATCTAGATTATACACGAGAGAAAGATTTTGTGTTTGAAATAATCAAATCGTATTACACAATTTTTTTTTTGTAATTTCTCGAATTCTAAAGGAATATTGAAGAAAATAGGATATTATTTCAGAGAGAAAGAGGGGGAGGGAGATAATTTTGATATAGATTTGTGTGTATTATAAAAAGTAAATTACAATATATATATATGGATTATATAGGTTTCAATATAGGCTCCTAACAATTGTTTGTCTTGTACAAGTTTTCTGAGTTCTATTTATGAAGCTTTAACTGAATGTACTATTGAATTCACTATACGCGTCTTTTGTTAAAAATGAGGGACATTCATCAGTATTTTACCGTGTGTTCCATTCGTTCAAAGCTTAAAGAAATCGATATTTTCATTATCCCACGTTATTTCAAGTTTTAACCTGGATTTACTGGTTTAATTATAAAAAATAAAAAAAAAAATAAAATGTTTCATACATTTTTCAAAATACACATTTTCTCGAAAACCATCATCCAAAGCTTCTTTTTAATTGAAAATTAATTGTGTTTCGCTCTCGATCGATGATCCTTTTTAAATTGCAGTTTGTTGGGTTTTATAATAATCTTTTTTTTTAATATTATTTGTGTACTTTGAATTATTGTATTTGAATTTAAAAAACGAATTAAATTGAAAATAAATTTAATTAATGTCACAGAAATATTCGACGCTTTAAATTTATTTAAAACCCAATTTTGCTTTTATTGAAACTGGAAAACTTTTTTTTTTAATTTGTAAATGGAAAATTTCGTTAATTTTTTTTCAATTTTCATGGAAAAATAATCCTCGTACCTTTCTGATAGGGCACCATTACAGGCGACAGCGGCAATATCGAATTTGTAGTTACGTCTTTTCTCGCAGTTCAAAACTCGTAGAGCCTTAAGCTTTGCCACACCATTTTCTTTCAGTAAAATTTCAAAAGGCGCTTCGCCATGGTGTTTGTTGGCGATATGAAAAGAGCAAATCTTGGCTCCCAAAGCGCGAATCTGCGGTGTCACCTCGACCAGAGATTCATTTTCTTTCACCAATCCATGATATCCGCTTTCAAGACTCTCTAAATCTAACCGGGGCACTAAACAAAAGAGAAAAAGAACATTAATATCGGAGAAATAATTGCAATCAATTGAATACTTTTTTTCAATTCAGAATTAAAGGAAATATTTCCTTTTTCCAAATCGTTTATGAACGAAATCTATTAAATTAATTAAATTAATAAAACTAAAAGAAATTAAATTAATTAAATTAACAAAACTAAATGAAATTAAATTAATTAAATTAACAAAATTAAATTAAATTAATTTTAAATTAATTTTTTGTTTTCGTTTCGTTTTGACTTTGCCATAAATAAAAAATACCATTAAAAAATAATTACAACCTTGTTTCAAAAATTAACTTCTAGAAATCAGAAAAAATCATTATTTTTCCAAACTAATTGTTCCAATAATGAGAAAAAATAAATCCATTGCACTACATCTTGAAAATCTCTTAAATTCTCTGCAAGCAAATTGCGAATAATCACTTTGTATAGTAAATTACCTGCCCTAAATATATATTGCAGACAGCATAGTTTATGAGTTATGAGGAGAGAGTGAGAAAGTGGATAAGGTATTTTCCATGTCAAATTAAAAGGGAAAAATTTATTGTTCCCGGTTTGAGAGAGAAAAAAAAAGAATAATAATAATAATAATTAACGAGATTCTATTTTTCCTAAATTATTCCATTCTCAATTAATTTCCCTTTATTAACGCAAAGTTAACTAAATTTCACCTGTAAATAATTTAAACTTGTTGAAACTTGGCTATGATGTAATTAGAGACATAAGAGCTTCAATAAACAGTTTGTAAAGGAAAATTTAATAATTAAATTTCGTCACTCCAAATTACATGGATTTTTGACAATTTTTTTTTAATTTTCCAATTGATTTAATTTAGAAAAAAATTATTTATTTAAATAAATGTAAAAAATGTTTAGAAGTAAAAAAAACATTGGTTTATTTTTTTTATTGTTATTAATTTTTATTCTTCGTTTATTTAGCTATAAAAATATATTTCTACAAATTTGTATTTATTTACTTGAAAAGAAAAATTTGTATCTAATTTTTCGTTTTGCGATTAAATGTTATTTGAGAAAAACAAGTTTTTTAATAACACTAAAAGTTTAATTTACATTTACTTGAATTTCATTTTGGTTACTAAAGTTTGATTAAGCTGCTTCTACTACGTAGAACCCTTCAAGAAATAACTCATCAAAGTATTCACTAGGCTTCGAAATTCTCCAGTTACTTTTAATTATTCATTAAGCACTGGACGGAAGTAATGAAGCACTTTTGTACAATGTAATGACAATTTATAAATACATTCATTTCATTACGTAAATACTCCACGAGAATGTGAATTATTATTCAATTATTTATCACTTTTTACGCCAACCATTATTTATAACAATTTTTTCGAATTTACGAATTTAAATATTCGAAATAAATAAATAAGAAATAAATTTTGACTGAATAAATATAAAAACAATATTTCTATTTATTATTATTTTTTAAATATTCGAAACAAAAAAGAAAAGAAAAAATTAAAAATAAATAAATTTTTACTGAATAAAAAAACAATATTTCTATTTATTATAATTTATTTATTAACGAGCTTATAAAGCAAATATTCTTATTATTTTTATTGTACTCATTTATTACCTTTAATTCGAAATAAATTTCCCTGCTCATTATTAATTAATTGCTTAATACAATTAAACACTAAAAAGAAAGAAAACTAAAATTTGTTTTGTCTCATGTTTAATAATAAATTCAACAAAATTGACAAACTTCATTGTTACTATTGTTTGGATTATGAACAAAATATTGAAAGGTATTGATTTAAATTCCATTTGAGAGGTTTATCTAAAAAAAAGTGCTTTAAAAGACAGATTTCAAATAAAAGAGCTCTATATCAATTGCATTTTTGTTCAAAAAAATATTTCACGTTTGACAAGTAAACAATGAAAATCAATACTTGAGAGAGTAAATAATAAAATATAATTTATATGGAAAGAAAATAGAAATATGAAAAGAATATTATAAAAATAAAGAAAGTAAAAAAAAAATCATTAAAGTGTGTTGATATATATAACTATATCAGAGAGATTAATTGGATTGATTAAAACAATTTCATTATCAAATGTCAAGAAAGGAATTATCTCTTTTTCTCCGTTGATCACGGGACATTCTTTTTTTTTTAATAATCTAAAGCAATGCATTTTTTTCCTAATGTCCTTAGACGGGATAATGTATTTTAATCACACCTCGACGATATAATTTTTTCATCTAGAATTCTAAAGCAGTGCATGTTTACCCTTTCACTTTTGTATATACATAGATATTAAAATAAATCACTTCCAGTTTCTTCTACAACTACAAAGTGTGAAGAATTTTAAATTATTAATTTGAATTATAATTTAGTTTTGGTATTTATGATCTGTATTAAAAAAAATCGTTTATTAACTTTTTCTATCATTCTATCGTTAATCGAAAATGTTTCTAAATATCGAAAAAATTCTAAATATCTAAAAACCAAAAAAATGTGCTATTAATTATGTATTTGAAAATGATTCAAAATATTACGCTGTTCCAAAATCAATATATTCTATTTCCCTTTCATGTATTACGATGTATATATTCGTTTCACACTAGAATATCTCAAGAAAAAAAGGTTCAAAGATTTTCTCAAAGTTTACAATCGAAAAAATTAACCTTCTTCCCCGATAAGAAATTAATTTCCATCTCTTGGAGTGTGGAAAAATCGCCATAATTGTCCAAGCACTGCAGGTGCTTATGGACTTGTTAGATGATTCAATTACTAACACAATGGAAAATATTTTCATCTCTATATTAAAAAAAAAGGGGGAATATTTCCTAAATTCCTCAAACAAAATGCAATCAAAGTATTTTGATGAAAATTTCAAACTCGTGGAATTCTTTGAAATTTTTCAATTCGGGGGAGAAAAAAGAATGCTTTCAGTTATAAACGCAGGTAAAATGAGGACAAGAAAATAAATGAAGTCACCTCCATGATCCTTGATGGTGGTCGGTGTAGGTTCTTCGAGAATCGCGTGTGAGAGGCCAAAAGTCAGACACAACAAAATCACTGTTCCCGTTAGCCACGACATTTTGTTTTTAATGGACAAGCGTCCCGTCGCTTAACACTTTATTTCCTTTTGTTGATGATTTTTCCCTCTGACAACTTGTTAAAAAGAGTGAAATTATTTTATTCACCACTGCATCGCAGACAGTTTTCGTTTGCGACACCGTAGTACTGTCACACGCACGCGGAATGAACACCTACACAATACATAGAAACACTTCGAGTCAATATTTGAGTAGAATATCGATTTCGCAAAAAATAGTGTCAATTCCATGCCGCGCGTGGCGCTGCTCTCACTTCCTAGGCGCGAAATTCAAAAAAATTCTTTTTTTGCCTAAATAATTATAATTTCTTTTTGCTCAATTTTCCCCGTATTTTAGAAACAAATTTTTTTTTATACAAACAATTTTATTTTTTGTATAAATTCGTTATTTTATTTTTTTCATTAAATAGAAAAAAATTTTTTCGATCCTAAAATTTGATTTGCAAAAAAAATTTTTTTTTTATTTATTTATTTAAATATTTTCAATAGAAAGCAAAAAGTAAGTAACGAATATTTTTCCAGACTTTTAAACACAGAAAAATTTTTTTAAAAGTTGGAAAAAGTCCAATTGACTTTATTTTTAACTTCTTGTGTAATATTTTCTTAATTCCAAGTATTTGGAAGTTCTAAAATTGATTTCTTTTTCCAAAATATAAAAATACTTTGACACAAGAGTTTTCGTTTATTTATTAGAAAAAACTAATTATAATGAAATAAATAAAATAAATAAAAATAAAAAAAAATAAATAAAATGAATATTGAAATGAAAACTAAATTTAGTTATAAAAATAAAATTGATACAAAATTACGAATTTCATAAAACATTTTTCTTTTATTAAAAAGCAAACTTGCACATTCGTGTACATATGTATAAGATTTTTTTTAAGGACGGAATACACATTTATATATATATATTTATATAATTTTTAGGGGAAAAAAAATTAACACAAGCAGTTATCGTCTTAAAAAATAAAACTTAATTTCTAAAGAAAGATCTTCGGAGAAATACTATTATTAACTTTCAGTTTTAAGTACAATAAAGAAGAAGCTTTATTCCTATTATTATTATTATTGTTATTATTAATTATTTCGTTCTTCATGATTTTTCAGCGGAAGCTCATTTCCTCTATATATGTGATGTGTATATTTTATTATTCTATAAAAAGCTATTTTATGAATATTTCATTATAAAGACAAAGTCAATTGTGTATAAAAAAAACAAAGCAAAAAACAATACAACACACGAAAAGCATTCTTCTAAAATATTGAGCTTACTTAAGTACAAAAAAAGCACATCTGATGTTATTTCTAACTCAATTTTCTTACATTTTCTATCATTAAATTTCTATTATAACAATTTTTCAAATTTACAAGTAAAAAAATTCTATAAATTTTTACATTTTTCGATATAGTTTAAAGATCTCATTTACAGTTTGAAAAAAATTTAACTATCAAAAATACGAAAATTTGAAATTCGAAAATTACCAAAGTTTAACAATTTTCGTAAATGGAAATGGAAAATTAATTATATAAATAATTATTTAAATTCGAGATTCGTAGAGAATCGTCAGGTAAATGACCTTAATTCGTTGAAATTGTATATTAAGTACAATAATAATGCAGCATCGTTTACGATTATATAATTTAAAGTACGAGGCATTAACAAGGCATTTTCGGTGATTCGAGATAATTATTGATTTCACGTTCTAATTGTTATGTAATAAATATACATGATTTCTCTTCTCTCTCTTTTTTTTGTCATATATATATAAATATTTATATATAAAATTAAAATAACTAGGTAACCAATATATAACATTTTTAGTACACTTTAACCTTGTACTTTTCTTTTCTCTTTTTTTTATCGTAAAACATATATTAGGCTTTGGAATTATACATAATATTTAAAGTAAAATATATAATATGACGTTTCAATCTGCATTGTCTTTGTATATAAATTTTATCTCTCTTGTAGTATTTAAAATACTATCAAATATGACGAGACGTTACGTACAATCGTTGCAAGTTTATATTTAGATTGTATATATATTTATTTATTTATATTTATACGTACTGTTAATATTATGGCATTGTTTTTTTTCCTCAATTTTCATTCGTACTGGTTATTTTATCATAAAATATGATAGTTTGATCATTTTCAACTCATATATAATAATACTGCACAAGTTTTCAAATGTTTCGAAGTTTTCCCAAAAAAAAAAACACAAAAAAATTTATATAAGACTTAATTAGAAAATAAGTTAAGATTTAATTTATTAAATAAAAAATTATTAAAAAAATTTTTTTTACAGTTTACTTTCAAATTTTGTAAAATATTTAAAAATTCTAAATATTCAAAAACAGTGTAAGGAATCTCTGATAAAAATTGATTTCCTTTTAATGTTAATTAATTGAAAATCAATGCTTCCCTTTTTTTGTATACATATATATGAAAAATGCAGAGACATTCGAACAATTAAAATTCTAAATAATTTTTCTTTTTGGAATGACTTAGACAGTCTGTTGAAGTGTGTTTAAAAATAAGTCGATGTTTCTAAGGCACGCGCATTAAGTCTTATAGTGGAGAGTACACGATAGTCTTGAAGCAGTTTGAAAAAAGATTTAAAGTGAGCATATTGCCTCTCATATAAAGTATCCACCATTATAATCTCATGATCACAGAAATTTTTACACTTTTCGTTTTTTTTCTCTCTTTTTTCCATTAAATTAATTACAAATGAAAAAAGTTGTTTATCAAAAAACAAGAAAAAAATTACTATCAGTTATCTTAAAAAAAATGCTCTCTTAATACAGACTTTTTGTTAATTAAAAAAAAATCACTGTGATTTTCTATTCACATTTTTTTTCTATTAAAAGAATTATTATATTCTTATCTTGAATATAGCTAACTGAAGACTTTTTGAATTAAATGCACAAAATACGTTTTTAAGTACACTATCAGTTGAAATGCGAAAAAAAGGCGCATACGAAACTCAACAAAAATGTTGCTACGAAATTGTAATCCATTTACAATTGTGTTGTAATAACTGTTTTCCTTGTGATTACAGTGTGCTTTGTTGGACTTTGGGAAGTTGGCGATTGCGATGGATCCGCAACTAACCAGGGACTAATGTCCTGTGCTGAATTTTCATCCTGTGAAATTAAATTTAATCAGTTTTTTCTATTTTTTTGAGAAAAGAGAAATATTCCTCGAATTCTGAACATTGGTATCTTATTTGTAAAATATTTTTTTATTTCGATTATATAAATTAAGAAAATATAGAAATAATTTACTTTCTTTATTTTAAAAAAATTCAAAACGTCCAGAATTCGAGAAAAGATAATTAGAACAACACAAAGAAATTAGTGTTTTTAACATTAAGAATTTTCTAACGATGTCATAAAAATGCAGTAGCATATATATTCGACTTGCAAGCATTTTTTTTATTCATATTTTTCTCCTTTGGCAATTTTATTCTTTTTTTTTAAATCTACTAACCTTATGCGTAAGTGTTGTCGTTGTTGTTTGAATTTCTTCTGTTTTAACAACTCTCGCGTTACCTAATTCAGCGTCATTGTTTTCAACAATAATCTCAGCCGTTTGTTCAACGGGACTGCTCGGTTTGTTTTGCGTTTGCGAGAAACCAACATCATTAAATGGATTGAGTAGTCCCAAAAATGGATTTGAATCTATAAATGGATTAGTATTTGCTTTGACTTCTTCGATTGGCTCTTTTTTATTATCCACATTATTCTCTTCTGCAGTGACAACAACACCGTCAGCAACTTCAATACTTGTATTATTAATGAATGGATTATTTGTAAATGGATTTTGCGATTGATTCAACATTTTTGGACTATAGGGTGTTGTCTTTTGTTCTATTTTACCCCAACTATCGAGGGAGAAATGTGTTACGGTAACGGTATCGTCGATCGATGGACTCGGTGCGGTTCCACTCACTGATAATGTCAATTTATCTCCACCCTGTTGTCATGAAAAAAAAGAACATAGCAGAAAAGCACCAAAAAAAATTAACAAAGCAAGCTAGCAATTCAAAAGAAGCAAGCTAACACAAAAAAATTACGTTAAACAAAAACTGGCGAACAAATTTTCGAGAAATCGAGATAAAGGACAAATCTTATATTCGGAGTTGTCAAAAATGTTGATTCGATGTGGAGAAAGAAACTTTAGAAGCAAACGAATTATAGATTATGTTTGTGAGATTATCTTTCCTTTTTGTTACGTAAAATCGAAATCAGTTTCTATGGAGTATTTGGAGCATAATGGAAATCTAGTCGTTAATGATTTAATGGTTTGTATTAGTAATTAATCATCTAATCCTTTTTCCTTTTTCATTTTGGCTCCAAAAAAATTAATAAATAACCTGTCTTTTTGCTTCAAAGTATTCTTTCTTCAGATCTCGTCACTAATGCAGGCTTCGTACTGGATTATTAATTTTAAAAAAGTAGCTTTGAGACTGTAAAAAATTGCTATTCAAAAATTAAATTTAAGGATTCAATTTTCTCACAATTTCTATAAATTAAATTACATTCTAAACAAGAATATTTTTAAAAAATAAACATTTAAATACCTATTTACCCTTCAACGCGAATTTAAATATTTAAAATAATTTCAATGTAAAGCCTTTTTAAAATTTGACTCTATGTAATAATTACAACTATAATTCGAATCCAAAATTCAACCAATTTTTAAATAAAATTCTTCAAAACTTAAATAATTTTAATTCATACTAAAAACAAATTACGATTAAATTTGTATTATATTCAAATTAAATTTATTAGTTCTACAAAAATAAAAAACATTCAACCATTTCAATTTGAAAATCTTTAAAAATTTATTAAAAATTTTAACTGAATTTCAAATCAAAATTCTTATTAAAAAGTTCAGCAAGACTTAAATTATTTCAATACAAAAATTTCTTTAATAATTAAATATTTCTTAAAATTCAATTCTTATACAGAATTTTCTCAACAAATTTATAAATAATTTAATTTTCTCGAAAAATGTAAATAAAATCTGTAAGAAAATTTGAATTTTGAAAAAAATGTTTAATTGTATTAAAAATAATTTAAATTAAATTTAATCAAATTAAAATAGTTAAACTCCTGTGAAAATGTTAGCATTTATGGAAATAATTGTTTCCGTAGAATTTTGTCAATTTGTTTTTAATAATTAAATTGAGGAAAATTGCTGAAAATGATTGAATTTCGGAGAATTTTTCTCATTTTTATAAGTAATCAAAAGTTTGATGACAATTTTGTTATATTTTATTACTTTTGAAAATAACTGAAGTCTTACTCGAATTTTTATAAAGTTTTTAAATTTAATTGAATTTATAACAAGAATTTTATTATTCATAAAGATAATGAAAAGTTTGATAACAATTTTCTTATATTTTATTACTTTTGAAAATAACTGAATTCTTACACGAAATTTTATAAAATTTTTAAAAATAATTGAATTTATAACAAAAATTGAATTCTTATAAAGATTTTTCTTCAATTTTTATAAAATAATTGAATTTTTTTGGAAAATTGTGTTGATATAGTAAATATTGAAATATATTTACCATAATATAATTTGTATAAAAATCCAAATATTTAAAATAATAATTAAACGTTTTGCGTACAATTTTATCAAAATTTTTTTGAACAATTGAATTCTTTTGAAGAATTTTTAAAAAATATTGATTATTAAAATTTGAATATTTCTATTAATTACAATTCTATTAATTCTAAGAATTTTATTATAAACTTATTGAGAATTATTGTTTTTTTCCAACTATTAGTGAACTTAAAACAACAAAAATTCTCAAACGTAGATAAATGTAACTTTCAGTGTCACAAATCTAAAAAAATGTTTTCAAATAGAAGCAAATCGTAAAAAAGTAAAAAAAGAAAATAGTTTTTTCAGTAGACGAGTACGAAACCTGATAATACTGTTCGATCTCTCGGGAAATTTAAAAAAAAGATTTGTTTAAACAAAACAACAAATATACAATTAAAAGAAAACATGATGAAAAATGAAGAAGAAAATTTAGAAATTAGAAAACTTACCACTGCAACAATAGTGGCAGCATCGGTGGGTTGAATTTTCTCCGGAGTCGCCGTTGTTGTTTCAGTGGATGAAATTGAAACTAAATTGGAATTTTTTCCAAGTTCTAAAGACTTTGCCTTGAGTATATTGCACTTGAGTGACTCGAGTGGAATTGGCGTGCGCGGCGGCAACGCTGAGGCACCACAAACCTGATTGTTTGGCACAATTGGTGTTTGTTGATTATTTATATTATCAATTGTTAAATTCGTCTTCATTGGTTCAGTCTCTTTCTGCGTTGTTGCAATCGTTGCTTGATTCCTTGATTCCAAAGGTTGCTGATCCTTTGCCAATGACTTTAATAGTGAATCAACTAGTGGCGATGAAGTTCCTTGAATACTCGAGTTCGATGATTTTGTACTACTTCTACTCGATTGACGTTGAATACTCTCTTCTTCTGAACCACCTGTAATAAATCAGTTTCGTTGTATTCTATTTATAATCTCATTTCTTCGCATCTTTCAAAGTTTCCTTCTCGCAAAAACGAGAAGTAATTTTAAAAACACAATAGGAAGAATTACAATACCTGAGGATGTCTGTTGTTGTTGTGCTGGTGGTTGTTGCTGCTGCGGTGGCGATTGCTGCTGCTGCTGCTGCTGTGGCGGAGAAGAATCCTGCTGTCTCTGACGCTCACGCAAAACATGACTCTGCCTTCTCGCGTAACGTTGACTTGGTCTTCGTTCAAATTGCACGGTACGACGAGCACGATTCAATTGTGTTGTTTGAAATTCCGTCTTTCCACTATAGCGAAAACGAGAGCCCATGCGGAAGAAATTTTGTCGACCATTTGCACCCTTAACGGGAGCACGAAGTCTGAAGAATGCATGATGTTCGACGGCACATTTCCACAAGTGTTTACAGGATTTTTCATTGGCCAAACGAAAGACAAATGTGTGTTCCTGTTCGCCTCGACCCTCGTCATCCTCTTCGACAACAACTAAAGTCAGTTTCTTCTTCTTAAAATCCAATCGTCCAATTTTCGGCCAAAAGAATAAGCCAATTTTTTGATTCCCCTCGAAGACCAAAATACCAGTTGGTGTCAAACCAAGTGAATATTCACAAGCGTCCTTTCCCAAGACTGTGTGCATATCGACACCGTACATGTCCAACCATTTCGCTTTACTCAAATAAGTCGATTCAGCTTGAGCTGGACTCAGTCCTTTGTATTTTGCATATTCCTCCAGGATTTCCAGTTCCATTTGCTCGGTTTGACCGGGAACGAAGCGAAATTCAGAAACTGTCACTGCACTGTGCATTGCTGGATCGTAATCACCTAATTCGGCTGTAAAAAAAATTTAATTAGGTTTTGCATTTTATACTAATTTGTACTATTTTATACTAATTTCAATTTAATAATAAAATCCGTATTAATAATTCAATACAATCTATATTAATAATTTTATAGAAAAATCAGTATCAATAATTTAATAATAAGAATATAATTATATTTATTCTGTTTGGTTATTAATAAGTAAAAAAATATCATACACTGAAGAGCTAATGCTGCCAATTGCACAGCAACTTGGTGAGGACAGTGAAGTTTCCCTTCCAGAACATCGTGTTTTAATTGCAGAAAAAACTGATAACGAGTTAATTCTTCTCTAAGTGTGTTCGGCTCCGACGAATAAAATTTAACTTTCAATCGTAAAGTATAAGGAGGTCCAACTAAAATACATTAAACATGAGTAAATAATTGAATTTTTATTATTTATGAAAATAATTATGATCCACAAGTTTTGAACATTCAAATCAACGAAATACTTTTTATTAACGATATTTTAAAAAATTACTGATTACAAAAAAATTCAAAACTTAAATTTTATAATTGGAAACTTCATAAATAATTTTATTCATAGTAACACAAAATATTACTATAAAAACTTAATTTAAAGTAGAAAAAAATAATTTCCGTTCATTTGAACGTTCAGAACTTTAGAATCGTCAATAATTGAATGTTTGTGTAGAATTTAACCAAAATTGGTTTTAAATAATTGAATTCTATTGTGAAATTTTTTTTTATTTGAAATAGTAGATATCAAAAATCATTGAAAAACAATTTTTAAAAATCAAGAAAATAATTTTAATTTCTGGAAAGAAATTTTATATATTCTCAACATAACTAAACTCTTGTCAAGAATATGTTCCTAAAGTTTCGAACGTTCAAATGAACGTCAATATTTGTTTACTTCTTCTAATTTGTATTTTATTTACAAAAAAAAATATTTTTTAAATTAAAACAAATGAATTAACTAAATATTGTTTAATTTCAATTATTTTTCTTTTTTCGTTAGTAATTTGCAAAAAACACTGAAGATGGAAAAAAATTTCGTTCATTTGAACGTTCGAAACTTTTGCCCCATTCAAGAATTGTGTTTTAATTTTTTAAATAATTTTAGATATAAATACTAAGTGCATCTAATATCAAAGAAAATTGAAATTAATTTTTTTCAAAAACACTAGTTCTACAGAATTAATAATTAAAAATATGAATAATTCACATTTTCCAAAGGTTAGAATTTGAAATTTTTCCAAACTTCAATTTTTGTTGAGTTTTTAACAAAAATTTTCCTGTAAATAAATTATTTTCCAAAACTTATTTAAATATCTATTAGAAAATTTATCTAATTTTAGAAGAATTTGAAATTATTATAATTTTTCAAAAATGTAAGTTCTTCAAAATTTGTAATTAAATTTATTTAAAATGGAAATCTTCTAACGGAAATTCAATTCTAAAAATTGAAACCTCTTGGAGTTTATCTCTACTTATGGAAATTGTAAACGCAACTCTTTTAAAATTCAATTCATTTAAAAACATTTAAGTAGAATGAGTCATTAAATAGTTTCCAAGTATTAAATTTTATGACAGTTCTTTAAGAACCGAGTTTCTTGTGAATTTTCAAAATTTAATTGTTTACAGTACTTTTAATAAAAATCCCTGACTTTTTCTCGATTTCCCCGACTTTGAGGCAACCCTGCAAATTAATAAGAAGACAAAAAAAATTCCAAAACTTACTTTTAACCTGTTTCTTAATGGGTTTAGTGGGATCCAACCAATGCTGAATATTGTTGCTATCAGTATATTGTAGGCCAAAATAATCTTTTTCTATTAAATCTAAACTATAAAACACTTGCTCATACAAATCACTGGCCAACGCTTTTTTCTAAAACATATTAAATTCATTTTTTTCAATATTTTATCGAGAAAAACAGTTCCAAAAATAGTTAAATATTAGCAAACGAAGTATTTAGAAAAAGGCTAAAGTAGTATTTATAAAATAGCAAAAATAGTAAGTATTTAAAAAATCCAATAAACAAGGGAATTTACATTCTGCAGTAAAACAATGTATTATGAAATAAATGATAATCGCCGAGTGAGGAGAGAGAAAAAAAAAGTAGAACAGAAATATAACAATTGCATACTATAATTTTCTATGCATTGTTGACGGGAATAATTATAATAAATAATGTACATACCGACAACTCGATAGGTAAATCAGTTCCATCTAACAGTACAACTCTACATTGTACTATATTCTTATTGCTTAACAATCGTTGATTTTTAATCTGTGAAGATGTATTTTGCCCACCGACGCCTCGGCCTCTGCGTCTCGATAAAAATCTCAACATTCTCTAGCTTATAGCACACTTTTTTCCCAATCACATAAACACTATCTTCATATTGAATATCAACTATGGGTGTATCTTATCGGGAAATAATAATAATTCTTCATGATTTTAGGAAACAAGCTTTTTTTAAAACATCCCAACTTGTTACTATTTTGCTCGCAACTGATTTTCTTTTAACGATAATTACACCGCATTTTTCAATAATCACAAGTAATTACGTGAACGAAGTTTCAAATTGACATTTTACATTGGAAATATTCGATTATAGCATCACAAATTAAAAACAAATTTATTGTTGTAATCTTTTCATCGCTGCTAAACAATGGTAAAATTTACTACATAGTTTGACAGTCGGTGAGTAATTTTTGATGTCCATGCGCCACCTTTCGGGAAATTCTCAAACTAACATCTTCAGAATCGGAAAATCCTGAAGGTCTGTCCATCTGTCTTTTTTCCATTTTTTTAAACTCGAAAAAGAATTAAATTGTCATTCTTAAGTAAAAATACAATGGATAGAAAGAATTATCATTCGAAGAAGGAAAAAGCTCTCGATAAAATTAAAATTCCAAAATGTATTCCACAGGATGGGACGTATGATAAAAGCTTAAAGTCGAACTTCAGTTGCCCAACCCTGCTTCCAAATTCTCCACCACAGTGTTCACAACCGTAAACCGTTAGAACAAAAACATGTTCTTTAACTTTTTCTTTTGTTTTCATTAACCTCTATTATGTGTATAAAAAATTTTAATTTTAATACAATTTCAATTAAACAAATTAACAATAATGAACTTCAAAGACTGTTTGTAATATATCTATTATTACGAATATAATCACTATATTAGTCTTTCAATGATCATAACCTTACTTTTAGGTTATAAATATAATGTAAATAACAAACACAAAAAATTAAATTATTAAATTTACATTAGAGAAAAGTTTTTTTTTCACAAAAAAATCATCAAGTTCCGCGTGCGCAAACTCGTGTGTTCTGTTTTTTTGGCAGTTCAACAAGCAAGTCAAGTAAGTATACTTTGGATTTTGTTCCGATGATGATAATCTAGGGTGGGGGATAGAGCTCTTTTCTAAAAGCGTGCGTCGTCTGTCATCTGGAAAAAAAAACACTTGCCGAAAATTGCCTCAGTTTCCTTGATTCATTTAATCGTAAGAGCGTAAAACATTCTTATCAAACTGATTATTTGAGTTTTTTTTCTCTTTACTAAAACACCAAGTAGCTAATCTCTATATCTAACGTGTGTTCTTTTTTCAACAAAAAAAAAAAAAAGTTCTCTAATATAAAAAAAGCATGATGACAAACATAAAAAGAGAGAGAGAGAGACTGAGAAAGATTAAATAGCGTAATAAATAATAATAATAAAAAAAAAAGTGAAATTTAGAACTAATAGGATAAATCACGCGTTTAGGGTGCGCATTGCCAAATATGGTGTTTCAGAGGGTTTCCGGTTTTTCTTGGCAGTCGCCTCCTTTCGGACATCCGGCGAATTATCGTGACATCTTCAATTAAAATATTTATTCATTATTTAAATTTGCGAACCATAAACAAAAAACAATTGTATTGTTATTTAATGACTGTTTAACTCGCTGAATAAACAATTTTTTGGATCAATTTTTTGCCTCGTCTTTTGTCACGCATGTCTAACAAACAAAAAAAATTTTTTTTTTCTTTTCCGCATTGAAAACATTTGTTTTTTTTATAAAAACAAAAATTTTGATTATATATGCTTTTTTTGTACTTTTAACTATTTTGTTTTTTCTAACATACAAAACGCTTAGCTTTTAAATTAAGAAATGTGCGCGCGCAGCGTATAGAACACACCCTATATGTCCATGTTTGCAATATGCATACTTCTGGATTTTAATTAATTATATATTTATTCATGTAAAAAAGAACCAGTTTTTTTGGTCTTCCAGTGAAAGTGTAGTTTATTTTGGAGCACAATGGATCAATCACAAGCGGACAGTAAGATTTTGGAAAATTGCAAGATAAAAAATATTTTTTGATTTTTTTTCGAAAGCAACAATATGAATATGTTTATTTTACATTTTGGGATAATTGTTTTTTAAAAAAAGAAGGCGAAATAATGTCTTAGTTGATTTAAATTTAATGGGTGTTTGTTCATAATGAGCGATTCATGTACTAGGTTACAAATGTCAATGAAGGTTTCAATATGACTCATATTTACGTATGACTGTTCCCTCGGATCCCTCGGATGAATTACACGGTTTACGTGATCCGAATAATGGTTTTTCTCAGTTTCGCCCAGTCGTTAAAGTATTCGCGGCGGGGGGAGAGCCTCCGATATTAGTCGAAACAGAACAGCGTTAGGAGAACGGTGTCGCGCCAAAACATGCTCCAGTTACAAACGTGAGAAATCGTACGTATTTTGAAAATTTTTTATAAATTAATTAAATTTAACGCGAAATAATAGTGGAGTTATTTTTGAGTGTAAAATTGTAAATTTATATTTATCGATTGTAAAGATTTCCAGATTTGGAAAGGTCCTCTTTTTTTTCCAGTGTTTCACAACTCTATTAAAGGCATCAGAAAGCTCTCTCTCCTATCTATCTCTCTCTCTCTCTCTCACTCACTCTTCTCTCTTCGGTGATTCGAAAATATTTTCATTTTATATATTCGGTGTTCTTCGTTCAGTTTCAACATTTAGGGTGGGGAATCTATTTATAAATTGGGGGATGATCCACACGACGCCCACACGTTCACGGCACCGAATGTAACAATAATTTATTGAAATAATACTTAGTAATCATAAGCTTTTGGGTGATTTCATCTCTGAAAAAAAAATTTTTTAGGTTAAGGTTCGAAATTGACAAGTTTTGATTGTTATTTTTTTTCTCTCTCTTTTTAAGGTCCAGGTATGTCTTTCCGAGTGGTTCGCAGTAGCAAGTTCCGCCACGTGTACGGAACAGCTTTAAAACGAGAACAGTGCTATGACAATATTAGAGTTTCCAAGTCTTCCTGGGATTCCACATTTTGTGCGGTCAATCCTAAATTTCTCGCCATTATCGTCGAATCGGCTGGAGGCGGTGCTTTCATAGTTTTACCTCATAATAAGGTATTTTTTTTTATTAAATTTTGATGACTATTAAATTTTTGTGAAGTGGTAAAAATTTTAAGTGGAAAAAAATTGAATTGACCGTTTTTGGCATAATGAATGTTTTTTTTTTTGTTGAAATATTTGACAAAAATTGGAAAGTATATTGAAAATTATATTTATTTCGTTTTGTCTATTGCCTTATAAGGCTCTGTTGAAAGCTACTGATAAAGTCGTGACATAGATAATACAACTGATAATGCGAGCTAATATATATAATTGTTATCCTCTTTGAAAAGTTCGCAAAAACCGGTAAATGTTAAGAATATTTGCTAGAAGGATAAAATTATGTCTTTTAGTGAAGAATGTTGAATTGAATTAAAATAGAATTCAGAGTTGACACAGGTCAGGGAATTCAGGGAAAAAGTCAGGAATTTTTATTAATAGTACTGGGAAAAATTAAATTTTTAAAATTCATAGGAAAATTCTGGTTTTTTGTAACTTTTTCTATTTCCCTTATAAACTGTAAAAATAACCACGATTTCTAAATACAGAACCTTCTATTTTTGACAGTAATTTATTTTTAAATATCTTCATTCTTCAAGAACTATCATAAAATTATTATTTAGAAATTATTCTATAAATACTTTTACTTAAACATTTTAAAATTAATTGAATTTTCAAAAAGTAGCGTTTACGATTTTCATAAACAGATAAACTCCAAAAAGTTTGAATTTACAATTTCATGAAATATCAAATTTGAATGAATTTAATTCAAAATTCTCAACAACTTCGATTTTTGACAAATTTAGATAATTAAAATTCTTCTGAAATTAGTTAATTTTTTAAAAATATGTTTAATATATTAATAAAAATAATGAATTCAGTTCAAAACAATTTAAATAATTGAATTTTTGAGAAGTTACAAACGATTGTAGAAATTCAATTACTTTCCAAAATAATAACAATTTTCGCAGATATTTAAATATTTAAGACAACATTTTTTAAATCTGGTCAAAAATCCAATTCTCTTAAAAAATAATAAAATTCTTCTGTGAAATTCAATTATATTCAAAGATTGTTTTCAATTCAATGAGTTTTCAAAACTTCTATTTTAATAGTTTTCAAGAATTCAATGATTTTTATAAATTAATAAAATTATTCGTAGAACTTTTATTTTTTTATACAAATTTTGAAATAAATTCCCAGAAAAATGGAATTCTTTAAAAAAAATGGATCAAAATTCCTTAAAAAACAATTATTTTAAGTAATGTTGATAACATTTTTTAAATAAAAATTCAATTTTAAGAAATTTTTAATTTTTCAATAAATAAATTATTTTTATATTTAAATAATTAAATTCTCGACAAAATCATGCAAAATTAACAAAAATAATTGATAATTGATTTAGAGAAAAAGTTGGATTATCAATTTTAATTATAAATTGTTGAAAATAATTGAATTTTAAAAGAATTGCAATTTTAATTTTTTGAAATAATTATTTCAAAATTTTTTTATAAATTTGTTTACAGTAATTCCATTATTATTTGCAAATTTTTTTTATAAATTTGTTTACAGTAATTCCATTATTTTCAAAAATAATAAAATTTTTTACAGTTTCCATATTTTTTCAAAACTAATTGAACTCATTTTTTAGGAACTCAGTTATTTTTCAAATGAGTTTGAAAATTCTTGAAGAACTTCTTTTAGTTTTTAAAAATTCTAGAAAATAATAATGGAATTGAAATGAATAAAATAATTTTTATAAAGTTCCAGTAACTATATTCTTATAATATAAATAATAATTCTTAGAGTGAATAAAAATATTCTTTAGCGGCAGGAAAAAGACAAAATTTTCTCTGTAAATCACGAAAAAAATTAGGGAAAAACGAAAAGAAATATTTTTGTAGCATTCCTAGAATTAAATTAGAGTAGAATTGAATTTGCGCAGAATGAGAAGAGAATAAAAATAACATTTGTTCGTAATAATGATAAAAATTTTGAAAATTTCGCAGGTCGGTAGGATATCGGCAGATCATCCACTAGTTGGAGGGCACAAGGGACCCGTTTTGGATATTGCGTGGTGCCCGCACAATGACAATGTGATAGCGTCAGGATCTGAAGACTGTGTGGTGAAAGTTTGGCAGATTCCCGATGGAGGAATATCGAGAACTCTCACGGAATCGGTGGTCGATCTTCAACTTCATCAGAGGAGGGTGGGTCTAGTTTTATGGCATCCAACTGCCCTCAACATATTGCTCACAGCAGGCTCAGATAATTTAGTTATCATTTGGAACGTGGGCACTGGCGAGTCACTAGTGCGAATAGATTGTCATCCGGATGTTGTTTATTCCGCATGTTGGAATTGGGATGGCTCGCGGCTCGTTACCACGTGTAAGGATAAAAAAATCCGTCTCCTCGATCCAAGATCGGGAAAAATTCTCGAGGAGGCTGTCGCGCACGAGGGAAGTAAAGCGACACGTGCAATATTTCTCAGGTGATCATTTATTTACAATAAATAAAATAAAAAAAGTGTTAACTATTATTGTAGTTGCAAATGAGTCGATTGTTGACTTCAATGTTTTAATTAATTTATTTTTATTTGCAAAAAGAAGGTGAAAGAAGAAGAAGAAGAAGACAATTTTTTGAACTTGGTTTTCTTCATGTTACAGGGGCGGTTTAATATTTACGACCGGCTTCAGTAAAATGTCGGAAAGGCAATATTCACTGAGAGCGCCGGATATGTTGTCCGAACCGATAGTAATGGTAGAATTAGACACTAGCAATGGAGTTATGTTTCCACTTTACGATCCGGACACGAATTTGGTCTTTCTCTGTGGTAAAGGCGATTCAGTGATTCGTTATTTTGAAATAACGCCCGAACCACCATTTGTACATTATATTAACACTTTCCAAACGCCGGATCCTCAACGGGGAATCGGAATGATGCCAAAACGCGGATGCGATGTTAACAGTTGTGAAATTTCGAGATTTTATCGACTTAATAATTCGGGATTCTGTCAAGTTGTCTCAATGACTGTTCCAAGAAAGGTAAATTCCATTTTTTTATTTTCAATTAAATTAAATTTCTGACAAATGAAAGATGAAAATAATTTTATATAAAATATTATAAGCTCTCGAGTGTGCATAAAAATGAGAATTAAAAGATGAAAAAAAGGAGTTTTCTAATGAAATTTTCTAATAAAATGCTTAATTTTCAGTCTGAATTATTTCAAGAAGATTTGTATCCTGATACGCCGGGTGACACAGCAGCGATATCGGCGGAAGAGTGGGAAGGCGGTCAGGATGCTGAACCAGTGCTCATTTCCCTTAGGGATGGCTATCAGCCGACAGCGTCGAAAAACGATCTCAAAGTTAACAAAAAGGCCAACTTACTTAGTAAAGGAGCTAAAGTTCAATCGGGCAATTCGAGCGGACCTGTTGGACAAGGCGTATCTGTAAGTATTCGTTAAACACAATGAACAAAAATAAACAAGTCTATAAAAAACAAAAAAAAACAACAAACTGAAATAAAATTTCCCTTTAGGAGGAAATAATAAAGGAGTTCGCCGAGGAAATTAGAAAATTAAAAGCAGTAATTCTAAAACACGAGGGACGAATTCGAGTTTTGGAGTCGGCAATGGCGTTGCAAATGAAAGAAGAGGAAAGAAGTGAAAAACGTTCCTCATCACCAACGACGGATAAAGAATTACTTGCATCAGACGAGGTTTGATTGACTTAGTATAATATTTTTTTTTTAAATAGCTTTAAAATAAAAACAACGAACTCATTTAATTGTGAAATAAATAAAAAAAAAAATTGTCATATTATATTTTGATATGATACTTTGTGTAAATATTAGGATTTAGCATTTTTAGCGTGCTTAATGAATCGTCGATAATTTTCATTATTTATATAGACCATCTCTCTCTCTCTCTCTCTCTGAATCCTCGCATTTTTTTCAGTATCGCAAAAAAAAGAAAAGAAAAATATTTTCAGATAATTCATCGTTACCTGTTATTAGGATTAACGTATAATATATTTACACATATATTATATGAATATATACTATATAGGTAGTATAATGTTATTTTTTGAGATTTTAATGTATATGCGCCATGAAAAGATAATTTTTCGTAACACTCGAGTGCCTTATATTTGTACAGATAATATTTACTATTTGTAAAATAACAATAATCTTATAAAAAAAAGGAAAAAAAAATGAGAGATCGCTCATTTGAGTCACTTATAATAATTGAGGAAAATTTCTTTCTACAAATGCGAAACACGTTACATTTTTTACTTGAAGGACAAATTATTCATGTTTTCTTTTTTTTTTAATCAAAACTAATGACAAATGTATACAATGTATACATCTTCGTTTTTTTAATTGTAAAAAAATAATCCAATTTTTTTTGCTATAATATGCTTGACGCATAATTTTTTTTAATTATCATGAATGAACGATGCTCCATAATGTTTGTAATAGTTTTACGCCAAAACACTAAATAAGAAAAAATACAAAATATTTGACATTCATTTGATAATTTATCAATTCGTTTTCTTTTTAATCAGAAACAAAATAAACATCGGTTGCGGATTACATTGACTTTTTAATATTTTTACTTCAAAGTGGGATTTTCGTCTCTTTTAGTTCTTTTGATGTACAGTTAATTGTACGTAAAAATATTTTTAATAATAAGGAATTAAAAATTATTTGCTGAATTTGATAGAATATATTTGTTAGTAATTTGACAAAATTTTGATAAAACTGGAAATTCAAATAACGATTTTAAAATTTTACGAGAATTTAATTCACCATCTTTGAAAAATTTTAATTTTCATAATTTCTAAATTCAATTTATTATTCAAAGCTTGAATAACTTTTGTTAAATAAATATTTTAATACTTATTATTCTTTATTTCTCCACTGGAATTCAAAATTAAAATAATTTTAATGTTAAAGTTTGTTGTAATTTATCTTCATCTATAAAAATTACAATTGTTATTCTTTCAATATTCAATAATTTCGAAAAATTACAATTCTTGGGAAGAACATTATAAAAAAATGTTAAATAATTAATTTTATTCAACAAATTTTATGAAAATTGTATTTTAAACAATTGAATTCCTGCGTAAAAAACTTAATATGATAATTGAATTTTTTTGTAATGAACTTTATTACAATTTTTAATTTTAGCGGCGTTAGCGGATTGAAATGCAACTTTCGAAACTTTATCAGTCTTTTGTTTTAATGTATCAATTTTTAACTTGTCACATGACATTAAAATAATAAAATCAATTTTATATTCCTAAATTTTTATTCACATTTTGTTAAAAAGGAAAAAAATTTTTCGTAATGGACAAAAAACAAGCAGCAAATTCTACTTATTGGTGGACGGGCACGGACAAGGAAATAATAAGTCCTCCGTTAGATTATTCTTTCATGAAAGCCGATTCATTTGATGGTATGTCTGCAAAATTTAAATTTCTAGAAAAAAATATCGAATATTCTGAATTTTTTTATTCACTTTTCTGGAACGAAACATTTTTTTCTGAAAGTTTTCATTTATATATATTTAGTCAAATTAAAATCGAAAATCTTTGAATTAGTTCATTTATTTATTTATTTATTTATTTATTAAATAATGATATTAAAATAAGTATATTCTAAGAGACCTGTCAAATAAGAATTTACAAACAACAAGAACCGGACGAACACCAAAGCGCACTGCCGAAAATCGCTATCAAACAAATTCCCTTTGGATTAGTCACAATTCATTAACGTCAACATTAAATCTCACGAGTTTTATCAATCAAACCCTCGATAATCCAAGAATGCTGAGTTGGCTGGATCTTTCATTTAACGAAATTTTGGATATTGGTGAAGAATTTGGCGAATTTTCAAATTTAAAAATCCTTTATTTACATGGTAACAAAATTTCAAACATAAACAATGTATTGAAATTACGAAAATTAACGAAACTTCGTACATTAACTCTACACGGAAATCCAATTGAATTATTATCAAACTATAGATCGTATATTGTCATTATTCTACCGAAATTAATGAATTTAGATTTTTCACCAATAATTACGTTAGAAAGAAAAAAAGCATTACCTACAGGATTCTTTAAAACGATCAACACTTCTGATTGAAAAAAACGATTTTCTTCTTCTCATTTTTTTACACTCACATTTTATCCTTTTTTTTTGTTTTTGTAAAAATATTTTCAATTTTGTACAGAAGTGAATAGTTTATTATATACACACACAACAGGCGTGTAAACATGTTTTCATCTCAGCACGTCATTTTTTTTTTTAAGAAACTGACAATCATCTTGATATTATTTACATTTGGTGTTACAATAAAAAAAATCTATTGTTCTCTGGATATGAAAATGTCTTTCAAAATTAATTGAAAACTTTTGTTCAATTACATAGAATGTAATTTTATTCCTGATAAATGATAATAATTTTTTTTTCGGTTAGTGTTGGTAATATATAAAAATATACATTTTTCGTTCAAATTTTGTTTTAAAGACGATTGTTGATCAGTTTCAAAAATGCAAGAAATAAAGAAAAAATCAGTTTTTATGCTTCTTCTTTTTTGTTTTTTAAATAAACATTTACATGTACCTAGGAATTTGTTGACTTAAGGGTTAATGTCGTCTATGTTTACTGCGATGTTTACTTGATTTTTCAAAATCACGATCCCTGGATCTACTTCGTGATCTGTATCTGTTTCGCGATTTATGACTACTCGATCGTCGTCGCTGTGATTTTTTTGGTTTATGCGAACGACTGTGACTTCGAGATCTACTTCGGCTGTGCTTCTTTCGTTTCGAATGCTTCACAACGTCGCGCACTGGTGAAGGACTAGTGGATTTCGATCTTCTGGAAAATAAGAATTAAACACTTCCAATTAGTTTTCGCATTTTTGGAAAAATTATAATTTTTGTATTTTTTACAATTATATTTTCAAAAATAATGAAATTCTTTGTAAAAATTCAATTACATTCAAATTTTTTTTTTAATTTCTCGTCAAAATTCTATAAATAATAAAATTCATCATGGAAATTCAATTATTTTTAAAAGTAATAAAATTTTCGGCAGAATTTCAATTATTTTTAATTTTTTTTTAAATTCTTAAAATTTCAATTATCTTTATAAATATCAAAATTCTTCTTGAAAATTTAATTACTTTCAAAAATTTTTTTTAAAAATCTAATAAAAAATTCAATTATCTATATAAATAATAAAATTCTTGTCAGAATTTCAATTATTTATTTATTTCTGTACATTTGTAATTATCTTTATAAATAATCAAATTCATCCTTGAAATTCATTTATTTTCAAAAGTAATAAAATTCTTCACAGAAATTCAATTATTTTCAAAATTTTTTTTTTAATTTCTCGTCAAAATTATCATTATCTTCATAAATAATAAAATTCATCATGGAAATTTAATTATTTTCAAAAGTTCTGATAAAATTCTTTGCAAAAATTCAATTATCTTCAAAAATAAGAAAATTCATCGCAGAAATTCAATTATTTTCAAATTTTTTAAAATTCTCCCCACAATTTCAACTATTTTTAAAAATATCAAAATTCTTCTTCAAAATTTAATTACTTTTAAACATTTTTAAAAAAATCTGTTCAAAAAATCAATTATCTTTATAAATAATAAAATTCTTCTCTGTAATTCAATTATTTGCAAAGAATTTTAATAAAATTATTGTCAAATTTTTAATTATATAATTATATAAAATAATTAAATATTTATTTAAAAAAGAAGTTATTGATGTTTTTTTCTGAAAAATTTGAAAGAAATCTGTAAATAAACTTAACAGAACATTTTTTTGACTAAAACTTTTTCCTTCAATTTTAATTTTCTGAAAATTTAAAAAATTTCAGTAGCATTTTACTTAAAAAAATCTCAAAGAAGTCGAAAAAAGTCACATTTCCTTAAAAAAAAGTCGAGCCCTGTTATTTACTAATTAAATTTGTAAATTGTAAATTCACAAACCTTGGAGATTTCGTTCTCTCGGGAATTGCGTGCGATCCGCTTCGACTAATGAAACCACCCCAAGCATTATGATGTTTTGGAAGTGGAGGACTTGGCGTGTGACCATCAGCATCAGTCCCGCGAGCTTTTGATCGAGCTTCCTCATATTGTCGCTTCAATTCCTCGACTTTCTTCTCAAGTTGTTCCGGTTTAATGCGTGGCCGCACATAAAGGCGTAATATACGTCGACAAACGTCCCTTATATCCTTCTCCTTGACTTTGAAAACGGAGAACCACGCCGGCGACGATGGCAATGAGAGTTGAAGTTGTCGCGCTGCCAAATAAATGCAAGCACTCGCCACAGTTTCCGGATGATGCCTCAAAAATACATCCGAACGTAGTGAATCATTCATGTAGTTCCAACTTTGTTGCATTAGTCCCTTATTTTTCTCATAGCCCAATACTTGTAGATACATGACAATAATTTTGTGTGGATGCTTCACGTGAACGCAAAATCCAAGTTCCTTTAAAACACGTCGCTCGGATTTAATAACTTGATTCTTCAGACCCACGTAATTTTGATCGAGAATCACCGGCTGAATTGGTCTGAAAATAATAAATTTAAATATTATTTATAATCGAGATTGACGCAAAAATTTTATTTCGTTTTTTCCTGATTTCCACTTTTTTCCCAGACACTAAATAATTATTATGATTTATTCGGAAAATTATTAGACAAGACAAAAAAATATTTTTAATAATTTATCAGCAAATATCTTTAGTTGTAAAATGCAAATACTCTTTTAGAAAAAATAATTGTTTCGAAAATGTTTTCTAATTTTATTCTTTTTGAATTATTTGCAAATATCTTTAATTGTAAAATAAAAATACTCTTTTAGAAAAAATAATAGTTTCGAAAGTGTTTTCTAATTTTATTCTCTTTGAATTATTTGCGAATATCTTTAAATGGAAAATAAAAATACTCTTTCAGAAAAAGTAATTGGAAAATATTTTCTAATTCCAATTGAATTGAAACTAAATTGAATTAAACAGAATTAAATACGTACTTTTGACTGGAAACTTGTTTAATGTGATTAAATACGTTAATAACGTCTCTTATCCTCCTTGGAGCTTCCTCAATTTTACTAGCTAGACAAACGCATCCCATGGCCGTGATTTCCATATTATGTCTCACTAAAGATTTGCTGTAGTAGAAACGTTGAAATATCACTTGACCCGTGGCCATTGCGACCTGAAAAGACAAAAGAAAAAACATTTTTTTAAATAAAAAAAAATCGTCTCTTTAAAAAAAATAGTAAATTCATCTTTTTTTCTTTTTTTCAAAAAAAAGAGACGAATCGTAATTCACTTTTAAAGTCATATTATGTTCTCTTCTCGATTGTTAATACGTTGCCAAAACCTTTTCTTCGTTTTTTAAATAAATTCTGTCGAATCCTATGAAACAATAAACATTTTTACTATACTGAATATTCGAGTGTGGATTTATACAATTTATGATGGATTTCCGCCGAATTGTTCAAATCAATTAATTAATATTACAATATTTGAATTTAAATAATTTAATCACTTGAAAATTTCAATTAAACAATTTAGTCAGTTAAAAATTCAAATTAAGCAATTTAATCGTTTAAAAATTTATATTAAATTATTTTACTATTTAAACATTTAGAATTAATGATTTAATCATTTGGAAATTTAGATTAAACGATTTAATGATTTTAAATTTAAAAATTTAAATAAAAATTTATAATATTAATTCATTAATTCTCAGAAAGTTGGTAATTCTCAAAATTAGTAACTATACTTACCTTGTCTACTTTTTACGTTCAAATTTGCTGTAATTATCAAGTGATGATTCACTTTTGATACAAGCACTCAACAATTTAAAAAGGAAAATTGAAATTACAATTTTTTTCCAATTTTCCTGATCCAAAAGTTCCGAATATTCAAGTGAACGAAATATTTGTCATTAAACATGTTTTCGAAAATTACTAATTTGAATAAAAATTAAAAACTCAAATTTAGCTCTTTTGTTTTACTTGTGACGGAAAAATTTAAATTGAAAAGAAAACAAATAAATTTCGTTTATTTGAATATTGAGACGTCGTTGAAATTCACATCTAAAATCAAAGATTAAAAGGAAAGAAATATTTTTCTTGATAACAACAAATTTTTTGTATGTTTTGCTTTCATTTTTCTAGTTCAAATTATTGATCAATTATGAAAAAAATATACTAAACGGTTTTTATATAAAAATAATTATAAAATTTGAATGGAAAAATATTTTTTCTTCTGAATCGTTGATTACAAACGTTAGAAAATTCGACAAGGTTCGACATTTTGAACTTAAGGACCTTCAATTTTTCCATTTCACTGAGATTTTAATTGTAATTTAATTAATAACACAATTAATAAACAATTTCTGTAAACGAAATTGTTTCATACACTGCACAAAATATGAATTTTCTGTATTCTCAAAGTATTTAAATACTTATTAAAGAATTCAATTTTAATAAACAAAAAAATCAGTAACTGAAGAAAAATAAGACATGATTATTACAATTTAACCCTTTAGCGTTCGAGTTTTGAAAATTTAAATAATGTTTCTATATTTGTTTGCATATTTGTATGTTTCCAAAATTTTAATATATTTATCTTCCAATTTACTTAGTTTAAATAATTTGATTTAATTGCAGTTTAAAAAGAAAAGTATTGTTTCTGTCTTTTATTCCAAAAAGTCTACCGAAGGGTAATTATGACAATAAATGTAAAAATATTTTACATTCCGTAAATATTGTTGTATTTTTTTAAGCAATTATTCTACCAGTCAACATCTTATGCACCAAACATTTGTAATGACAAAAAGTCACTGATAAACACTGTAAAAAATTCCAGAGTTAAACGAAAAATTTTTCACTCAATTTACCATTAGTCACGATGATAAAAATCGGAATAAATACAATTTCATATTTACTCAGTAAACATTCTTCAATTATTTTTCTTTCTTAAAAAAACTCTTTCATTTATCTAAAAGTAAAATCAAATTATTACAAAATCTGACATCATTCGAATTAATTTTCAAATTTTATCCTTTAATTTGTAATTTGTATTAAAAATGAGCTATTCATACATTAGTTTTCAATGTAAACTCTGAAAGTTTTCACAATGTCAACTACTTACCGCTGAAGGGTTAAAGAGATAAAACATTGTCCTTATTTTTCATTATCAAAACAATTATTTTTCAATCCTTCGAATATAAAGTGTGTTTGTCCTGGAAAAAAATTTTTTTTCTTCTTCTGAAAAATATTTATTTATTAAACAGACACAAATTTGTAAACATAAGAAGCACTTCAGTAAAACTTGATTTTGACTTCAAAATCAGTAAAGCTTCTCAGCGTTACCTTTTGAGACACATATGAAAAATTTTTTTTTCTATTTTTCAATCTTTCCAGGCTAAAGGAATTCAATTAAGAATTTGCCTGAAAGCATTTTTTTTTCTGTCTCATCATTAAAATTACCCATCATATTCCAGTTTCATTATTTTTGGTTCCAGAATGAGTGGCAAACGTTTTCATCCCAACTCTCCTCGGGTCTGACAGACCTAGTTTACGAAAATCATTTTGTCTCATTAAAAAGAACAATTGTAAATATAGAAAAATGTTTTATAAAATATTATCTCACTTGAGAATATTATAATTAATACAAATTAAAACAATGTACATATAACACATATAGACTGAAGATAAATTTCAAGTTGCATAATGTAACATTAAACATGAATACAACAATGAAATAGTAAATTATTTTCTATACGTTACGAATATATTTTTTGCAATTATAACGAAACTAAAAGTAAAGTATAACTACTTTTAGTGTCATTATTTTCTCTATATAAAGTACAGGAAAATCCATTTTCTTTTTTATAAAATCCACACTCGTAAAAGAAGCGAATAAATATAATTTTCACCGTTAAAATTACACCACGTGAATGAAATGAATAATTTTACCCTCAACCTATAGATTAAAATTTCAAATGCAAAACATAATTTACTGTTATATTTTTTTTACACTGAAATCCCTCAAATCCTAAATTTCACGCATTTGAAGGTTATGTTGACAACAAACGTAATGCAATCGAAAGAATCTTATCAAAAAGCATTTTTTTTCTTTTAAAAATTTTCAAAACTACATTACCTATTGTGAGTGCAAATCGAAAATTACAAAATTAAAAATTTTTTCTGGAAAGTATTTCGTTTATGAAAAAATTGACAATTAAACAGGAAAAGGTAATTTTTGAGGTTAGACACACAGAGAAAGAGATCTTTTTTTTTTTTTTTTTTTGGGAAAAATATAAAGAAAAAAAGCCAAGAGAAATTAAAAAATAATAATTACCTGTGGTAATTTTAATAAAATTCCAGCAGTTTGAATAAGTTCACATCCTAAAATGCGAAGCTCAGTTTCAGTTTCAGCGTCAAGACCATCCAAATGCGAAGGCGTCGATACTAATTTTTCCTCAGGTAAAAGACAATTTTGGAGTGTTAACAATATTTTACCATATGTTTTCGTATTTAAAGTTGTTGTTTTCGTTGTCGCCGATGCGGAATTTTCTTTACTGCCCATTTTTTAAACAAAAAAATTGTCAAAAAATGAACAAATGCACAAAAAAAAACCACTTTATGACTAAAAAGCTGTGGCTTCCTGCACACTGCCACTGTGACTGCAAACATAGAGCAAAGTAAATAGAGTGAAACTGGCTTCTAATTAGCGTGTGAAATATGAACCAATCAGAAATGCTGGTGAAGCAGAGTTGGAAAACAAGGCTCGCTAGTGACGCTAAAACTAATTAATGTCGGTAAAACTTTGTAAATTACGTCACAAATCACCTGAAGCTATTGTAATTAATTTTCTAAGTGGTTACGCTGTGTTTATTTATTAATTACTGGAAATATTTGTTAATAATGAAAAATACGCAGATTTTGTTGAGAAGTAATCGGTTAATAAATAAGTAAATGTAAGTTAGTGTAGAAGAACATTTCAGCCTTGTCCACACTGACATTTTTATATAAATTATTTTTTACCCCACAAGAGAAAAAATCCGCTTTTAAAAATTATTGAAAGCGCCTCTATAAGAAATAATAATTTATTGTTAGAAACAAATTTTTTAAACATTTTTTCAAAATAATTTCTTTTTACATCTTTAACTGTTTGAAAATTACCGCCGAAATCATCGACCAATGAGAACACGACGCACTTCACGTAAAAGCCGCCACCTACTCATCCCTTGTTTCAGAGAGTGAATGAGGCTTTAAGTAGTACTCGACTTCGTCACTAGGCGTGCAGTTGCTTGAAGTTGCTGCTGCTAAAATTCCTTGGACAACTGTTCAAAGTTTTTCCGTTTTTATACAAGATTCTAATATTTAAACAATCTAACAAACGTTTTTTAGATAAAAAAAAGTTTACTTTCTCAAATACACCAATCTTCGAGGCGAAAATAGTCAAACAATGCGGATTAAAAAATGGCCGATCGACTGTCGAATGACGCATTCAATTTTCACAATCACCGGCGTGGATGGAAGTGTGGTAAGATTATTATCAACATTATTTATTGCTCGAGATTAATTCATTGTTGATTTTATCAAGAGAATGAAGCAAATCAAGATTTTTGTTTGATAACTTAATTTTTCTATAAAAGTGTGATGTAGCAACCTCGTACTATTTGATTCGCAATGCTGCGCGACAAAACGTGCAATTCGCCATGCGGCAAAGTGTTTGCCAACAATACTTTTATGGTTTTCGTAATTAAATTTTAATGCGTTTCAGATCTTTGAAATTCGATAAAGATAATAAGTAGTACCTATAGGTAATAATAGTAATATTAATCATCTTTAAAATATATAAGCCTAAAAGTAAGAAAAGAAATGTCGTGGCTATTATTGATGGATTTTTCGGAAATAAAATATATAAATTTATGACAATTACGCGTACAAGTATATATATAGATATATAGCATAATGAGTATTTGATTGGTCTATTAGAATAGAGCATAGAAGTATTATTCAATGTCCTATTTTAATAGGCTAATCAAATACACACAGCACGCAATATAACCCTCTTTTGAAATCGAATAATAGTGAAAAATATATGACAGGTTTTTTTAATCCATTTTCCGACATTTTTTTTTTTTTTTTTTGAGGACTATTTATAATTTATCTTGACAGTTTGGAGATTATCGAAACGATTTAATTAAAACTGCGGTTCATTTTATTTTACATTATCTATGTCGCATTAATTATGCATGTAAATTAATTTAATTCAATATTTAACCTCAAAATAGTGCAGTACAAATTGAAAATAAATTTGCAGTTTTTGATTGTCAAAAATTGAATATTATATGGTTTTTGAATAATTATGGCGTATTTAAAATTTTTTTCAATTATTCTTTGAAAAATATAACATGTACTATTAATTTAAATATTTTTTTTATTACTTTACGCAAAATTACCAAATTAATTATTTGTATTTGTTCCAAATTCATAGAAATTTTAAATTCAAATATATATTAGATTCAAAATATGTATTTCAATAATAATAAGTAATTAATTAATTAAATAATAATTATGACTATTTAATTCAAGGAAATATTTTTTTTCTGAATTATTATTCTTCGAAAAATAAAACATAAAAAGATATAAAATGTTATTTCTGAATTTAATTATAAATGTAATAAGAAAAAGTAACTTTTTTAAAAAAATAAAGACCACAATGAATACATAAATTATTTATTTATATTCTTCATAAATAAAATAAAAATAAATACATTTTTTATTTATTTAGAATAAAAATATTATTTATTTAATCATTGTGGTCTTTATTTTAAAAAAAAATCTTAATATGACTTTTGTTATATACAAAATAATTCGAAATTCTAATATTACACATATTTTTTATTAATTTGTTTTATGTTAAAAGAATTTAAAGTCTCGTTATCAATTTTTAAATATAGTTTTAATATTAAATGTTTTTAAAATAAATTTTTGAAAATTACTTTGACTATTTATTTGATAATAGTCAAATAATTGGTTATTTGAATCAAATAAATTTTTTTTCAGTGTAGTCAAAGTAATTTTCAAAAATTTATTTTAAAAACAATTAATATTAAAACTATATTTAAAAATTGCTAACGAGACTTTAAATTCTACTTGAATCAAATAAATTTTTTTTCAGTGTAGTAAACATGTATTATTAATTTATATAATATTTTTCTTATTAAGAAAAATCTTAAATTGTATTTTATTATGAAGCTATATTAAATTATTATTAACTAAATATTTATTTAAATGTCTAAACACTTCAAGAAAGTTTGATTTACATTTTATGCGAATATAAATAGTTTATTTTCTAAAAAAGTTAAAAATAAAAAATCTATCGCAACACATTTTTATAAAAATAAGTATAGAAACATTTTTCCAGAGGTGAATTTCTAAAAAGTAATTGTACCTATAGGGTCGTCAAATTATATTCTATCGATTTGGCTCCATTTTCCATTATTATATATATATATATCTACATAAACCTGAACTCGACTTACATTTTTTTCCCCATTAAATTATTTAATAAGAAAAATTCAAATTATTTTGATTTACAGGTATATAATTACGATTTATGAAACTATTCGGGTTTGAAAATAGTCGTAAAAAATTTATCGATTTAAACCAATTTTGCCATAAAAAGTATACACACATATATATGCAGTATATCAGGCACTTCTGTAGAAAATTACGGCCTTATCTGCCCATAGTTGAAGAACCGATATATACATTTCCTTAGTGCGCGGTGTTGCCACATTTCTACCATCCATTATTTTACACATTGGAAATAATGCGACTGTTGAAAAACATATTTAGCATACGATAAATATTAAAATTTTTCTATATTCCGTTAGTGTATATTTTGTACATTAAATATTTTCTGATTATATTATGAATTTCGTCATGTATATTTGGTAAATATTGAATTTCAATTTTGTGTCTTGCAACACGTTTCGTGTGTGTCTGCATTTTTGACAACGTCGCATTATTTTAATGTGCAACAGGAAGCTCTGAATGACTCCATATTTTGAGATATAGATAAGAGGCATATTAGACACTTTTTTTGCATGCACATTTTTTTTTGTGTAGGAAAAAATCTTTATGGGGAGTACAAATGATTTTTAATAAATTTTTCGTATTATTTGATTTGTAGATTATTTTTTTCTGACAATTTTTACTATGGTATATAACTGTTTACTATATCTAAAAAGTTTATTGTCGTTCTGTTTTTTTAGCGACAATTTGTTTATATTCCCTAAATCCGAAGTGGGTAAAAATGACGAATTGTTAGATAAATCTCGATTTTTTTTGTTTCTGTAATTAGTATAAAATTGGATGATTTTTGATTTAAAAAACTGAATATTTTGTAAAATAACTGCTTATTTGTAAAATGCGACTGATTTTTGGTAAAATAACTGATTAGTAGTTGAATATGGCTAATTTTTTGCAAAACCAACTAATTATTTAAAAATAAGTAACTTTTATTAACAACAAATCAATATTGGTAAGGCAACTAATATTGATTAGAGAATAGAAAAGCAACGAAAGCAGTAGTTAAATTTGACTAAAACTGCATTAGATCTAAAATTTCAGTCACTTTTTGACATAACCTAAAAGTTAATTTTACTCATATTAGTCAATATTAAGCAAATAATCAGTAGAAATTTTTCATTTGAATCATAGCAAATGTCTCTCTTGTTACCAGATTATTAATTTTTAATTGTTGCTAACTTTAAAATACTCTGAAATTGATTATTAAATTTATTCTTATATTTAAATTAATATCTTATCTGTTTTTTTACAGTGAGAAAAATTTGGTTTCGCTAATGATGGCGATAATCAAATGTTGGCTGACGTTTTACTTCAGCAATTCGTAAAGAAAAATTATTTATGATAAGTAGAAGAAAACTATATAACTATAAGAAAATAAATAATTGCGCTATAAAATGGTGTTATTTGACTGCGATTAAATTAGTTACAAAAATTTTAGTTGTTTTAACATAACTTAAAAGTAAGTGTAACTGATAATTGGTCATTATTAACTATTTGATTAATTGCTATTAACTATTATTTTCATATTAATGTCAATGTTCATTAACTATATATATACATAAATACATTTCATTATATAGAATTTTACGATTTGAAACGGTGACTGACTCCTTAGTTTAAAATTATTTTTTAAATATCTAATTTACAGTATAAAAAGAGGGGGAAATCTATATTGATTATACATTATTTAACAAATTAAAACATTTTGTATACTGCATTTTAAAAAATTCAAAAACTATACCCCAGTAGCACGTAATATTACAGCAATATTGAGAGAACTTCCCTAACATTACCAATATTGCCTTAATATTACCAATGGTTCTAGAATCATGTTGTAATGTTAGTAATATTACGTGCTACTGGGGTAGTTACTTTTAAATTCTAAAATGTAAATATTATTTTTTTACTATAGTAAGCAATAGAAATATTACTATTTAATAATGAGACTGATTTTTTGATATTAAAAATATATTCTATGAAATTTGATGTAATATAAAAATATATTAATTATATATACCTTCTGAAGAGTAATTACAATTTGAATGTGTATAGTTAATTTGTTTTTTGTAACAAAATAGTAGTTAAAATAATAAAATCAATAAACTATATATATATGCCGTATAATTAAAAATTAGCGTCACTTCGTGACAATATTATATATATAATTTTAAAAAGTAATTACATTTGACAATTAATAGTTAATTAATAGTTACAATTGATAGCAGTTAAAAACAATGGTAATTAATGTACAATCGTTGTGAATTAGTGTCGACAGTTATTATTATAAAAAACGTATACTTATACATTTATATCAATTAAAATATATCTATTAGTCACATTTTTTATAAAATAGCAACATTTTACTAGTAATTACAAGATATGGTATCTTTTTTTATAAAAATTACAAAAATATAGGAACATTTTTATATTTACAAAAAATAGGATAGCTTTTATATATTGTATTTAGTTGACAAAATATTGTTACAAAATTGTAGTTGTACTAAAAGAGTACAGTTTCAACAATCGATCATACTTTTAAACAATGGTAGTAACAATCAGTGGTAGTGTTTAAAGATAATACTAATGGTAGTCTGATTAAAAAAAATAGTTACAACAGTCTTAAAATATCAAAATATAAAAGTACAAATCATTATATTAACATAATATAGTACTGACGAAATATCGCCTTATATTGCTTAATAGCTTCGAAAAACAACATTCATTGTTAAAAGTCAATTAATTCTTAACACCATATAGTAATTTTCCAACAATATACATTGGGGGAAAAAAAATGTCGACAATAGTCCACTAGTAATTTTATTCCTACGCCCCTGAGCGTCTTTTTCCTTTCGTGAGCCCTGCAGGACATAAATCACCACGTAGAAAGTAGCGCCATCTCGAAAATGTCCTTTTTCTTTTGCCTGCTTTTGCCGCAGCCCTATATTGAAGTCGGAATCTCTCGCTGTTCTTTTAAATCTCTGTAACGCGCATGAAACAGAAATAATCAGGCAACTTTCACACAAAATCAGATATATTGTATATATACATGTGTATATATATATATATACGTACATGTATATATGTTAATGTATATAGATGTGTACTTATGTATACACATACACACATTCAGAGTACATTGCGACGCATGCGCCTTAAAGGTTGCGAAGAGAACGAGTGAATCGAAGGCCAACAACTTTTTATATATATGTATGTTTTAAAAATTCTGTCATTACAGCCTTGTGTTAATGTCTCCTTGGTTTACTTTATTTATTTGCACTTATGAAATTTGAAAAATAATATCCATATTACTATTTACTCAATGTGTTATATTTATATGAGTATAGATATATATGTATATATATTTCAAAAAACAAAAAAGAAATAATTGACTGAGGCAAAAGTTCTTTAAACTCGTAATTGTTTATGAATAGGAATAGGTTTTATTCGAATTAATGTATTGAATCGATAGTTTTGTTACATACCTATTACGATATTTAGGGCTTATTTTTAGCCTCCCCCCCCCTATTCCCTCTTTCTTGCATTTTTTGTTTTCAAAATGAGACTTTTTCCACACTATTTATCATTAATGATAAATTATTCCCCCCTCCACCGCAGAAGTTCGACCCCTTAATTAAGAAAATAGGTATAATGAATCTTGGCATTTTTAGAAAAATTTCCTTGGTTTACTTTTGGCATATTTGTGTTTCAAATTCCAGACGCATCAATATGTTTTCTTAAAAGAAAATTTTATGTTAATTATTATTACTGCTTCTGTAAAAACTTTCTAAAATAACTAGGAAAGTATAGTAGTGGGGTATATATTTTATAAAGTATGTGTTTCTGAATTCTCCTTTTTTGGAGATGAAACATAACCTCTAAATGCATGCGTTTATAATTTTGATGAAATATTAGCAATTCTTGGAAATTATACTCTCACTTGCAATATATTGCAATCAATTTTTTTTAAACTTAAGACACTCCTTTTGAAATTTTAGTAATCTTGGGTTATTTTTTCGAATTTTTGATTTACGAATTTGTATAGAAGTAACATTCCTAAAAAATCAAAATGGCTCTTTTTCTTTATTTCCGTTATTTATTTCATAGTTCCGTTCTTTATTTTGTATATGTTTTGGTGTCAAAGTTGCGCAGAGTTTTAACATATTTAACGGTTATTTTTTCCGCAATTGATGTCAATTTTAAGATTTAATCGATTGATAAAATTCCATTTTGTATTCTGTGCTCTATATACGCATATATATGCTCCTATATATAAAGTCAAATCCGTGCGCATTTAAAATTTTTTAAATCCCACTTCAAACTTTATAAAGTTTTTAGCGAAGCACTAAAACTCCTGATCAAATATTTATAATTATATATAAATCCGTATTAATAATTTCTATGATCCCCAAGTTTTAAGGGTTCAAAATGAACGAAACATTTTTTATTGAAAATATTTTAATAAATTACTAATAATAAAAAAATTTAATAACTAAACTTTTATGTTTACAAATTTATAGTAATTAATTTTTTGGATAGTGAAGTAAAATAATTGCAATAAAAATTTTATTTTTAGAATAAGAAATAAATAAATTTCGTTCATTTGAACGTTCAAAACTTTAGGATCTTTATAATTATTTCTATAAATTTTATCAGCTTCATAATCTCTATAATTTTTTATTTTAAAAAAGTCGCGGCCAGAAATACATATGTAGTACAATTTTTATTAAATTTACAAAGTAAAATTTACAAACTGTCTCTGGAATGTTGACCATTTTTGTCAACGTTTAATGTATACGTTTTGCCAATTTTTATAAAAATGTTTTTAAACAAAGTAAAGTTTATACACTCCGAAAATCTGTAATAAAAGATATATGTATATGTTATAGAAATTGTTATATTCGCTTTTTCCGAAGTGCGTGTTAGCAAAACCTTATAAATGTTCAAAAGCCCATTGCAACTGAAAATACGCCAAAAAATTCTTTAGTTTGGTTTGGTTTAATTATTATTCAATTAAAAATTATTTATTTTCATTTCTTTTTTTTTAAGCGACTAATATTTGTCGACGCCATTTTGACAGAATATCATTTGTCCATTTCTAATTTTTTGATTAATTATAATTTCATAATTCCTATTAATGGCTTTGAAGCGCCTGCTTTGATATTAAATAATCCACCCCAACAATTTTTATTTGTTAGTGATTTTTACAAATACATTGGTGCGATCAGCGCATAAAAATTGGATGCGAAAAATACCCAAGTATATACCGAACTTAAATAAGAAATTTGAAAGTTTTATTCACAAAGTTAAAGCCCCGTAAAGAAATATATTTTTTCGTTTCTGTCTATAACGGACTTTATTCCCTCTATATAACAGGACTTTTTGTTATAATTAAAGTTTTGCTAGAAAATGTAAGCCAAGTCCATATATATTAAGACCCATCTTAAGTTATTCGGATAAATTGATAATGTTTCTGCACGAATATATATTATAGCGTCCTCGCGAGGAGGGGGAGTTTAGCGTGATGAATGATTCCTAATTCCGCAAGTGAATATGTTTTTATAATAATCATATTCGAATTAGCGCAAAATCCGTTAGTAAATTAGTATAAAATAGCGCTATGAAATAAAGACGAGAAGTATAGCGTATTAATATACACGCGCGCACGCACCTATTATATAAAAAAAATAGTTTTCTACTTTGCCCTCTTTGAAGCATATATCTTCAAAAAGAGCGAAGATACTTTTCCTATTTACTACCAAGATCCTATTTATAAACCGATTTCAAATTGAGCAAAGTAGGTCAATTTCCACTCTAATTGGAATCCAGGTTCGCTCTTCGCCTCTTATGTTACCCTTTCGTCTGCTACTTAAAAACGAGTTTTTCCTCCATTCCCATTATGATTTCTTGATTAATTTCAATTCACTAATTAGAGTCATCATTAGTGGTTTCGAGTATTAATGCTATTTGAATTAATATTTGCAATTATTTCATGAAAATAAGGGGTCTGTTGGACATTTCTTTATTATACGAGGAGTCAGCGAATGAACGGAATAGAAAGCGCAGAGGGGTTGTGCAGCGTCGTCGCTGCCGATTGGCTCCGACTTTGGAGGCGGAGTCTATCTCCATTTTGTTGTCGCCCTTCGTTCCGCTTAGCGTCGGGGGTGGGGATGCCTTTGTGCTCACCGTGAAGCCTCGTTCTGGTAAACGATGATGCTTTTGAAGAATCTAGCTATAAAGAGAGGAATTTTTTTTGTTAGGTTGTAATTAAAAGTTAGGTTTGCATTGTATGGATTCGTTATGGTCATGATTTGATATTGTTGTTCGGGTGAATTTTATCAATTTTTAGAATGAAAAAGGGGATAAAAGTCGAAGGCGTCTTTTTCTTTCGTTGAATCGAGCATCGGTCATTTGCCTTTTGCGATTGATTGAGCTTGATTGGAAGATGAAAGGGACTTGTAAGTACTTGAAATACTTGATATTGTAGGTATTGTAGGTGATTTTTAGATTTAGATTTAAATTTAGTTTGTGCTTTGGATATGGGTTTAGATGTATATGGTGCGAGGTATGGAGGTATATTGGTTTGTAGAATTTCGTTGTATTGACGATTTGGCTATAGTTTGGTGTAATGGCACAGCTACTTTGGCTACAGTCATGCGACTCGGTGGTAGTTTTCGATAGTGAATGTAGAGTCTGGATGCCTAGGGAGCATTGTGCCTTGTAGTTTATGTAGAGGAACGACGCGCAGAATTGACTTTCGAGCTGAGTGCGCAGAAGGTGGGGGAGCGGAAAAGGAGAAAACAGGAGAGGGCAGGAACCAACGCCCAACTCAGGATAGGCAACATGATAAAATGCTTCTTGTGCAGTAAAACGTCGATTTAACGGGTAGGCCAGTTGATTTAGGCGCATGCAATCTTTGTTCTGCTTTATGGATATACCAGCAGAGTTATTAATTTGAGATTGTTGAAAGTAACTATTATTGTTTTTAATATAGCATAGAGGTTAGATATAGGTTTAGATATAAGCTTAATTAGGTTTTGATTCTTTATAATTTAAAACAAATATGCACTACTGTAAATAGAAGTATCATAAAAAGTTGACCTACAAAGTTATACTTTAAACTTAATTATTATTTTAAGATATATGTTTAGGCGAGAAACATCTTAATAGATGTTACTATAAGTAACTTTGTAGTCATACTTTCAAGGTACTTCTTTTTGCAGTATAGTAAAAGTAAAAATTGCTTATCAGTTGTTACTTTTACTATATATACTATATGACTTACAAGTAGTCTAATAAAGTGTTTTGCATAATTATAGCCCATAGTTATAACCTGAAAACTTTTTCCCAAAAAATATATGATGAAAATGGGTACGAACATATACTTTGGACATCTTTAATTAAGATAATGGGTACGAACATACTTTCGACATCATCTTTAATTAAGATTATACGTCCCGAGCGGAAGACGATTTTATAGGTTAGGTTATGGAATTTTGGAGGAATGGTATAGGCTGTTTAAGGTCAAGTTATGGTGAAGCTTATTTCAAATATATAACTAAAAAGTGTCTATACCAAACCATCTTAGAAATATCTAACAAAACATCTTAAACTATAAGATACTTCTTTTTGCAGTAGTGTATTCGGCAAGTTTTTTAGAGCATCTGAAATTAAGATTTTTCTGGTATAAGGTTTATTGTTTAGCGATAAGAGACTTTGATATATATATTAGATGCGCCAAAAATGTTATAGTCATATACTAAAAATTAAAAATTGGTAGAAATATCGTTTGACAAAATTTATATATAGTTTTATGTTAGAGGAAATATATTATTTCTCTTTTTCATGCGCAAGTAGCATAATAATTTTAGTCTGTGATAGTATTTTACATATATACATTATTATTTTACTGCAATCGCGAGCGTTTCCGAAGACATGCGCTAATAAGTCTTGTATATATTATACACGTATATACCAACACATTTCGTATATTCATGTATAAGAAAAAGGAGAGAGGTATGAAAATTCAGATCGTTTATTGATACTATACCATTACATACCATTATCATTTATTGAAGTTAATACTATACTATTATTCCTTATATATACCTATTATATTTACGCTAAATTCAAATTAAATGTAATTATACACTTGCGACAAATATTTAACAGAACAGGGTGGCAATTATGGAAATTGTATAACTATTTTATATGACACTTTTGACTGATGATTAGATCTATATATATAAAAACACACTGAATCCTGAACGGAACGTAGAATATGAGAATAATAGCCACACACCTGATTCGTTTACTAAATTATTTATATATATATATATATATATATATATATATATATATATATAGTTGTAGCTTTGACTGTAACATCCGTGCAGAAATTGCATCACTTTGACCTATTTTAAAAGAAGCTATAAAGCAGATGGACTTCGTTAGAAGTTATATATAATAGGAGAACTATTAGGCCCTTATGCGCTAAGGCCAATTTCAAGTGAGCAAAGTAAATAGGTCAATTTCTTCAAGGCTAAACTAAACGTCAGTTCCAAAGTGCAATTAATTTGGTTGTAGAAATAAAACATTAATCAACTTTTTTTGTCAGTCAAAAAACTTAGATATTCTAGAAATGTTTGTAAATATTTTACTTTTGATAAATTATCAATTTGATAACCATTATATATAAAGTAAAAAACTATATTTCTTTATATATAGATGCGAGGCTGAAGTCCACAAAGTTTTTAAAAACGAAAATAAATAATATGACTGTATTTTTTTTTTATTGGAACTAATGTTGTTGTTTGATATTAAATAAAGCTTTTGTAACATATAACTAATTTCTTAAAAATTATAAGGCGCACATAAAAGTAGAGATGAATTTTATTTGGAAAAACCTCTTTTTCGCGACTTCGTTTTTAAAAACGTACGTTGCGGACTTAAATTTCGTCTTCACAGTAAAAAGTAAATCTTAATTTAAGCACTGAAAAAATTACATTCTAATTTTAAGAAAAACTTCTTATATATATGCGCCTAGAATATTCCCCACTTAAGTTAAGTGGGGAATATTCTTACAATAAGAAGAACATTATTATTTTAAGAATATTTACCACTTAATTTAAGTGGGGAATATTCTTGGCGCATATATAAGAAGTTTTTCTTAAAATTAGAATGTAATTTTTTCAGTGAGATAATTCAGCACTGCCTGCTATAATGTTAAAGAATACAAAAAACGTGCGTAAATTCAGCATATTGACTGCCTTAAAAATGTTGCATCTTAATTTAAGGCTGCTTTCCTGCCTTAAAATAAGACTTTCTTTTTAATATGTTTATGGCACTTTTTTCACCAATATTGCTGATGCAAATGAAATGTTTAGAATTTATTATTTAAAAGTTATATGAACATTTTAAAAAGACTGTTACGTTACAAATGTTTCGTTTTCCGCGATGTTGACCATATGCAAGTTTATACATATAATATCTTACTAAAAATATCATATTTTTTTGCCAAAAAGTGTCCATATGGACGCATATGGAAAGGGGGTCTCTCATCAAGAGTCCTTGATTGTCCGCAAAATGCGGAAGGGGGAGTCAAAAAGTGATAAAAAATTGGCCACTTTTTGGTATTATATTTAAGAACTCAAGGGCTTTTCGATTTAGTAGAAGTTTGAATTAATTTGAGTCGTTTTTAACTACAAAATAATCGCAGTCAAGGGTTAGTAGTCTATATTCGCATTTTATTTGTAATCATTACATGATCGAATCGGCATTAAAATAAGGCTTTAGCAAGGACCCTATATTGTCAATTTTTCCAGTTTCTGGAAAGGTCCTGATATCCCTATACATACGATATTATGGGGTTATAACCAGTACTTAAATATTATAAGTATATAGGTCAATGCATATATAGTAAGAATACATAAGTTATAAGCTTATTAAATATAAGTATCATAAGGTGTATGTCACTACTTTACCCCTTTTTTGGGTTCTAGTCATCGTGCGCATGCGTCATTCTGTACCAACAAAACGGTATACATAAGCCTACCTATATATATATATATATATATAATGTTCAAAGTAGAATTTTTGATCCGGAATAAAACGTCATTTTGTGCTATAGGGATTTTAATCCAATTTGTCCATTTTGAATGTAGGTATATATATATTTCTTCAAGTTCTTTTTTGGATCCGATCCTAATCGTAAACGACTTTTCATTCTCGATGAAATGTGTGTATGTCCCCCCTTGTATTATTATTATACGTATATACGTTTTAGGGACTGAATGGACACAATTTCAAGTATTTGTGTGTGACGCGCGCGCACGCGTGTGTCTTCTTGTCTTTAAAACGGACTTTCCATTTGTAAGAAATGAAATCTTCAATTTCCGCTATATGTTTATATGAACATCTGGCATTTTCAGCTGTTCTTTTTCCGCATTCGTCCACTCTTTCTTTTGTACTTTTAAGTATATGCATATGTATATATATATAACTATATATACCTGTAGGTTTATTTAAGAAACATTTCTTTTTGTTAAGTAAATTAAAAAGTTAACTTTATACACTTGGAAGTACTTTTTTAAAAAATTTTTAAAAAGTGGTTCTAAGTTTAAGGCGTAGGGACTACTTTTATTGTACAGGGGAAAAGTATATAGTTGCGATTGAGAAGTAGTTTTTACGAAGCAAGAGCATTTATGAAGAGTAGTGCCTGCTCTTTTGAACCTGTTATTCTCCTTCGCGGTAAAAACAAAAGTATTTACGCTCAGCTAAAAAAGTGGATTGCCTTTAAAATCGGATTTTTATTCTTTTATAAATAAATTCATTCGCTCTCGCAGGTTTTATATAGATTTGCAGTGAGAGAAATATACTTTCTGAATAAAAGCTAATAAAGTTCTGGTTTGGAATTCTGTTTGGACACATGTTAGCTTTCTTGAAAGTTATCCTTTCGAGGGAGCTAGAATATTCCTTTCGAAAAGTTAAAGGGTCTTATTCTTTTGTTGAAGGAAGTTTACACTATTAAGAGGATTCTCCTCAGTTTAGTGTTACATTCTTTGCGCTTTTTTTCGTTTTCGAATTTTCCTTATGTAGACAGTTTGTTTTGTATACTATATATGAAATTTTCTTATTTGAAATAGGGTTTTTTTCGTTTCTTTTTTTTGCTAATACTCATGGAAAATTCCGCATGTTATTTCTAAAGTTGGTCGAAAAGAATAATGAAAAGTTATTGTACATTCGAAATAGATTTTTGTAAAAAGTAGTAAAATTTGAACTTAATAGAGTCCATACCGCAGAAGGAAAAAATTGTAAACAATTTGTATTATAGTAATTTTTTATAACTCTATTTGTAAAAACAAATTTTATCTTATTTTTCAGTGTTTCGAGGATGGAAAGTGAAGACCAGTTCAACTTTGAGGAATACTTAATATTGACGCGAAGCACTTTTCTTCTTGCTTCTAATTGGAGACCTGAGCGGCTCATTAGCGACCACAATATAATGGGGGCTTTCTAAACTGCGAGGTATTTGGAGTTTTGCAAAGGTAAATGTGGAAATCTTTTATACTTATATCTCATTGCGATTTTTATATAGAAGAAAATCTACTATTCTAAAAAATTTGAATTAAACATTATATACACGATATTGTATAGCATTATTCGCGTGTATATAACAAACACGGAATGAAATTTTATTCAAACTTTAGGTAACGAAACGTTGCTGTTTTTATGCCGAAAAATAGAAATTTTTATTGAATTTTCATCTTTCCGTGATCATCAATACTAATTAAACTATACGGAAGGAGTTAATTTTAGTCCCTCCTTGAAAATTAAACCGAAATTTAAACGCTACGTCGATGTTTACTACAAAAATATTACCGCAGAGAAGTTAGTAAAATGTATTACCGCGCGACAGTTTTCTTGAACACTGTTAACTTAAAAGTATCAAATGGCAACGAATTGATACCAAAAACGTGTATGAAATATAAAATTGATCCAGGTTTTTGGCATCAATTATAGATTCACTTTAGTATCAATTTTATATTTTTAAGAAAACTGTGAAAGTATCAAACTGACATACTAAAAGTGGATCAAGTCGATGCCAAAAATTCGTATTAATTTTTGCTTTGATCCACATTTTTTGGTTATCAATTTTCGTTACAATTTTATACTATTTTAAATCAGGTTAATAGTGAAAAGAATTAAAGAAAGCTATAACTTAATGCTTTTCTTTTTACTGTTGTCTTATGAAAAATTCTTCAATATGTATATATTAGTCATTCGGATATTTATTTGTCTTTCGCTGAGAGGTACGTGTTTAATCGCAAAACAAGAAGTTTAAGTCTTTACGAAAATATAAATGCGACAAAGATTTCTTGAATTTAACAAAGTCAGATTATTTTCAATGAAAGCACTCTTTATTTTCACAGGCGGATAACTGTAATTCGACTATATTTGGAGTAGGACTCTAGATTTTAGATAAGACCGTGTTCTGGTTATATATTTTAAACATTGCTTTTCAAAAGGCCCAAAAAAGTTAATGTGCAAAAAAAATGCTCAAAAGTTTGATCTAAAATTTTAGGCATCAATTTGATCTATACATTAGTGTTATTAGTGTTAATTTGATACTTTTCAGAAAACTGGGAGCATTTCTCTAATTTTTTATTTGCTTTTGCAGAGTTCAATTTGTAATTATTTATAGAGTTCAATCTTATAAGTATATTATACTGATGGTTAAAAATTTTAAAATATATTTGACGAAACGCACGCCCCAAATTATATTATTATAAATTTTTCGTCGAAGAAAAAATAATTCGGTTACATATATAATTACTAGCTATACATATATATACCTGCTGCGTACAAAGTAAGCTGGATTATCTTATCTTTCTTCTCCCCTAATATTCTCGCATAAGTTATTACAGATCAAGGTTGTAATTTATCCCATATATGTAATAACGAGAGGGGGAGTAATAAATTGTCATTCATTTGCATATCGCCTTCTATTCAATCTGCTCGTAAATATTTTTTTCCAACAAAAAATTAACAACAGAAAATTTTGATTAAATTGTCGAAGGCAAAGTACGTCATAAAGTATAAAGAATCATAGGGTAACATAGATAGAATCACTATGTCAACTTAAAAGTACCAAATGGCAACGAATTGATACAAAAAATGTGGATCAAATAAAAATCCAGAATTTTACCATCAATGTGATCCATACTTTAGTTTCAAATTTATACTTTTAAGAAACTTTTGATTATAAGGTGTAACATATATCATATAAGTAGAATTATAAGGTAACGTAAGGTATAGAATCAAAAGGTATCGTAAGGTATGGAATCATTAAGAAACATAAGGTAACATAAGGCAACCTATGAGGTACTTAAGGTACCTTAGGTAATCATAAGGTACCTTAGGTAATCATAACGTAACCTAAGAGAATCATAAGGTGTAGAATCGTAGGGTTTATGTTTCCAATCGTAAAAAAGATGTTTGGAGAAGGAAATTTTTTAGTCCTCGCGTCGTCTCGTCATGGTTTATATAAGAGAGTGAAATTTTTCGAAGCGGTGTGCTATATCACTTGCTGCGGGCGCATTTCACGCGATGTGCGCGCGCACCACGAATATACACCACATTGAAAGGCCAACAGCGAAAAGCATCTAACTATCACAGATATATAAAAGTATGTTAAGGCATGCATTTACATATATTAAGCGCTGTTTAATTATGGACAGCGCACTTTCGACGAATCCCTGGCAAGTACGTGTTGGTAAATAGGGCGTGCACTTAAGAAATTGCATACACGTGCAAGCATGCGTAGATTCTAAAGTTCCACATGATTTGTACGGTGCGTGGGAGCCCCTGGTATTTTATTGATCCTGCTCCCTGTGCATTAAGCCCATTCGTAAACACCCCGACCTTGCTTTCTTGAACCACTGTAAACCTACCATCGTTTATTGAACGTTCAACTCGCGAGCGCATTTTCTACGATTGTGCCCAGCGCACGAAAGAGAAAAAGAAAGAGAGCGATAAAGAGAGAGAGAAAGAGAGATAGAGATGTCATACTCTATTTGTGAAGTATCGTAAATTCTATATTGGTTTTAATAGCATTACGCACTGGGGTTATTAATACACACACGCAGGTGCTTCATTCTTCCAGTGCCTCTAATATTTATACATGAAGATGTTTCCTTCTATTCTGTAGATTCTCGAAATTTAAGGCTATTTTCCCTGGAGAAGGTGATGGTTTTTGTTCTGTTTTAATTGAGGCTTTTTATGGGTCTTATAAGGTTAAAAAGTAGCAATTATTTCCGTTCCTAGACAAGGAACCTAAAGTTCCTTGTAAATAGTACTATAAAGAGGGTCAAATAGGTCATTTTTTGCATAGGATACGAGAAAGCAGTTCATTTTTCGACTTGCAACTGTTTGATTCGCAGTTTTCTTGAAGCTACTGATTATTTAATTAATACCAAATTGGATCAAATTGATATTATTGATACCATCTAGATTTGAATCAAATTCTGATTTGATCCATATTTTTGGGTATCAATTTGTTGCACAGTCTGATTCTTTGAAGAGTTCAGTGCCAATAAGGGACCCTACTTTGGCTAATTTTAAATCAGACTTTAGCAAGGACTTAAGAATAGAAAAACTGGAAAACTGTTTGGATCCTTCCCGTGTAGAAAAATTTCTTGTTGAACTATGTGCAAGATAAAAACTATATCGTAAATAACTCGTGAAACTATTCACGTAAATCTATATCGAAACGGTCTAGCTACTGTACAGTTTCACTTCATTAAGTGATTTATATTGTTAAACGTTCTAGGATCTGTATAGTTTCACTACATTAACTACTTTACGTTGTTCAACTATATAAATTCTGTCTAGCAAAACTAGATAATAAATAATATGAAAAACTTATATTTATCATATAAAATAAAATATTTAAATAATCAAAATCAGTAATTGTTTTGCATAAAAACAATATACACTTTTCGTCTAGTATTTCCACCAAATGGGAAATTGTTCGCTTTCGAAAGCAGTCCCTCGCTGCTTATGTTTAAAATTACTTAGGATAAGTTGTCACCAGGGCGCGCAAGTTTCTTTTCTCGTTAACAAGTTGTTTTACCAGTTATATATAAGAAGAGACAATTTCATTCTTAAACTTAAAGGCAAATATTATTTTTGTCTGATTTTTATCACACTCAGGTTTTAATAGAGTGTTTCAATTAAATTAATTCTTTTTCCTGTATTAGACTAGTACTTTATTTTATCATTTATTTTTTTTGAACAATTTTTGCTATGTGTTGTATTAATAAAATATTAATTTCAGACATACGGGTCAAGGATACAGAAAAATCAACAAAAAATGATGCACAATCATTAGAAGATGGTACAGTATAATTATAGCAGAAGATGATGCAAAATCATTAGAAGATGGTACACAGAATAACTATATGATACAAACTATTAAGAGGATGGTACAAAACAGTCAGCAGATGACGATATAAAATCATTAGAAGATGGTGTACAGAATAATTATGATACAAACTATTAAGAAGATGGTACAAAACAGTCAACAGAAGAGGATGCAAAATCATTAGAAGATGGTACAGAATAATTATGCTACAAACTATTATAAGAGGATGGTACAAAACAGTCAGCAGATGACGATGCAAAATAATTAGAAGATGGTACAGAATAATTATGATATAAACTATTAAGAGGATGGTACAAAACAGTCAACAGAAGACGATATAAAATCATCAGAAGATGCCGCACAATTATTAGCAGAAGATGATGCTCTGCTATTTTCAGCAGAAGATGATACAGAAAAATTAGTATAGAATGATACAAATTAATTATATATATACCAGAAGATGATTTAGATACATAATTCTCTGTAATATTCTAAAAATGTAATTCTTGTTTTGAACAGTACAGAGTTTTCGTTTTTGCAATAACATTCCTGAAAGCTTATAAAATCAAAGCAAATGATACTTACTGCATTTAAGATATATCGCACTCTTCATTTGCAAGAGGTCTTTGAAGTTGGCGCGTCAAAGCTCTGCGAGCGTCAAACAGTTTATCTCTCTGTGAAAGCAATAGAGAGAAAAAGGGTTTTCGGTTTAAATTGGTGTCCTGAAAATTTGCAGAATTCTAAAGGTGAATATAGAAGTAGTACAGTGCGTTAATAATTGATTCACAATGGAAAGATTCGGACGATTTTTAGTTTCAGTATCGTAAAGATATTGCTTTGAATTTCATTGAATTATTAATTTCATTGCATTATTAATTATTATGCGATATAAGTTTAATCCAAATGCAAGCAATCACTTTTTGGAACATATTTCAATATGTACGGTACGTAAAGTTACGAAGTCCGATTTTTAGCAGTGCACTACAATATATTTATTGTCTTATTTTAGAAAAAAGAATTCTTGTTTTAATTTATGCAGTATTAGGAGAATTTTTCGTTGGTGTTCAGAATGGACTTTTTAGGCCTATTGTTAAATAAAGATGTTCCTAAGGTTCCGAATGCTGAAATGAACGAAATTTATTTTTTATCTTCAAATACAAATTTTATGATGAAATTATTGTCACATGTTAGAAAACTAAATTATCATTTCTAAATGCTTCATTTTCGTTTTGAATTTTAGATATAACAGTCAGTAATTTTTGAAAATATTTATATTGGTTAAAAATTTAGTTAATTTGAACGTTAGAATTTATGAATCATTATAGGTAAAAAGAAAGGATATGTTTGGCATAAATACTTTTGTAAGTTGCGTTTCGAAAAAGTTATTATACTATAAGAGCATTTTAAAATGTATTTGTTATCTTAAAAGATGGAAAAATAATGTTTTAAACGTTTCGATAGTAACTTAAAATGTATTTGCATTAAAGGACCCTTAATGGTAAAACACACTGAACACACTGAAAATGGCTTTCGGTTATATTTATTTCCTTGCCTTCGCTCAATTCTTTTTTTAAGCAGAAAACTAAACATTTTTTAAATCTTAAGAATTTTAACGGAAAGCCATTTGTAGTATAATACTTAGTGCGATGTTCTTTGAAAATGTGTGTATTGTAGTTTTACAAAACTAATGATAATTGCTTATCAAACAGTTTTGTATAAAATTTGGAACACAAATTTTTAACAGTTTATATTTAAGGATATCAAATTGAGATAAAAAAATAAATCAAAAATTATTTAATGTCTGCTGTAAAATATTATTTAGTGTCACGTAGAGTCATAAACTGTATATTATCCTTTAGGGTTTTTAGAGATGAAAATGGCACCAATTTTAGTTCTTTTAATACGAAGTGAGTTGGAAAAATCTTCAGGGAACTTTTTCAACCTGTAGCCTTTGAAACAATGCTTTAAATCTTTTCCTTTTTACCAAAAAATTTGTTTTCGACGCTAATTTCAAGGACATTAGATTAAATAAACTAAATTTGATTAGGTACGAAGTATACATTTCAATTATTTCCGAAATTTGCAAATTTCCAATTTACTTAATAGTAAACGAAACGAAATGGATTTCGAAAAATATATAGAAAAAAATTTCAAAAATTTCAAAAATGTGCAGAAATTATGCAGACTTTAGATATGATGCATTTTTAATTCATTGAAAAGCCAACGATTGAGGTATAAATTTTATTATCAACTTTTATTTCATATCCCGCGCGAGTAAAAATATGATACATATTTGATTTTATTATTGAGAGGTAATATAAAAAGTTTGGGTTATATATATCTGTGTGCGCGAAATAAAATATTTATAACATTCCGACAATATCGACTCTGTTTAAAAATAAGGAGGTCTTAATTATTTGAGTAGAAGCACTTTAGCTTGATGCGGATTGGTGCATTATAACAGGTCTCTCTTATCTCATTCTATATTGCACGTCTTCTCCTCTGCGCTCTTCTCGGGTCGACACTTTTCCGCTGAATAATATATATATTTATATACATACCTCTTTCATGTTTCACGGTTTCCTGATTTCGAAACAGTGATTTCAGCAAAATTTTTAGAACATTACTTTTCTTAAGCGAGAGGTTGTTTTGAAATAAATTTTTCAAATTCACTTCGAATTTGGAAATTTAATTAACTTTAAGATAATAGAAAATTTTTAAATTAACAAACTTTTGCTGTAATATTTAGATTTTGAATATTTGAAACAATTTATTTTCGAATTCGAATTATAATATTTTATTTAGGTTTTAAAGTATAGCTAAAACTGACACCTACGCTGAAAAAAAAATTTATTTGATTCAAATAACCGATTATTTGTCTATAATCAAATAAACATTTACTTGAATCAAATAATTTTTATTTGAATCAAATATTTCAGTATTTGAATGAAAAATATTTTGTGTTTTGTTTTTAAATATAGAAAACGTTTAACTTTAAAATTTAAGTTTCAACAATTGAGTGACAATTTCAGCTTCATAGAGGGTTTTAAAGAAGTGATGAATAATGTCTAGAATGTCTATATCTTTTAATCGGAAAGGACTCGTTTTTTTTAATCTTGAGAAGAACCGGAAAAATACTAAAATATACTTAAATTTCTATATGTAAATATTCTATACTTACCTTTATATTGGTGTTCTAATTTAGGAGCTCATTATATCTGGAATTATCTTCTGGAGATTCATATCTTAATGTCAAATTTGACATTCTCTATATATTAATTCGTAATAGAGTACAGAATTTATTCAATGTAGAGTTTGACACACATTCTGTATATAAATTAAAAAAAGTAATTATTAAATTAAAATATTAAATATTCACAGTAAAAAGTAAATCTTAATTTAAGATCGGTCTTAAATTCAGCACTGTCTGCTATAATGTTAAAGGATACAAAATACTAACGTAAATTCAGCATTGACTATGTCTTAAAAATGTTGCATCTTAATTTAAGGCTGCTTTCCTGCCTTAAAATAAGACTTTCTTTTTACAGTGTTAATTAAACTAAAATTAACTACATTTTATTAGAACATTTTTTTTGAGAATTTTCTAATGATCGGGAAAAATAATTCCCAATTTTAACCATTTTTTTGTTTGTATAAAAGAGTGACCACCCTGGAATCGTATTTATTTTATGACAGTAACGAAAGAGTAGCAAAACATTAAAATAAAATATTGAGTAGGACCCATTTCGAAGTTTACGATTGTATTGTTTCTTTTTATTCTTTAGCTGAAGATCTTTAAGCGTTTTCCATAATGTTATCAGGCGTGAAATTGCCGATACTCTGCTGAAGGTTGTCTCTTCCAAACGTTCCATCTTTAACAGTGGAAGAAAGTATGTTCGGCGTCATTTTTTAGTGAGCGCATATGTATATAGAATTCCTTGAAATTGGGTGAGGTAATAATTTATTTCTTCTTTTTTCTGATGAACCGCAAGGTTCTAGCTGAAAACTATACATATGTTAGGGGTCGTCCATAAACTATCATTACCATAATTTTTGATACTTTTTGGACGAAAGTATATATCAAAAATTGGTAACGTTGTTTATGGACGACCCCTTATGTGCTGAAAAGGTATATGTGAAGTCGTAATTAGAAAAAAGAAGTACTAAGTATTAGTATATAAACTTTGTAGTTTCTGGTACTATTAAAAGAATAGCGATTTTCTTTTTGGAAGAAGTAAAAATTACTTTGCTTTTTTCTTCGTGCTGTTTTGATTGTTTGGATCATTATTATCACCAGTGGAGTTTTTCTACGGATTAGGACAAAGAACGAGTGAAAAATGTTGCTTTTCGCAACACTTTCGATTCGCTTTTGGTCTTAATTTTTGATATGCACAGAAAATGTGTGAGTGTATTAATTATAGATAAGAGAAGTATGTACTATTAAGTGTAGTGTGTTAGTGGTACTTAGTATAGAGAAGTAAGGGGAACACTACGATGAGGATAGGGATTATAGATGAGTGAAAAATGTCAGTGGAGTTAATCAGGAGAAAGCAGATGAAGCTATATAGTTTTCTGAATATGATGTCTGATGGCAAATGGAGGACAAAGTGAGAGGGTAATAGAGAGAAGGTAAAAAAAACGTCGACGAGGGTAGATGGGGGAGAATAATCACCCATACTTCTCTCCTCCCATTTATGTATATATTCACTCTTCCCTTCTTTATATATATATATATATACCCTTGTCGACCAAGTGTATTTTCTATTGCCTTCACGTACATTAGTTCTCCATGTTCGTCTCTAACATCACTCACGCAACTGGAGACTTATTCTCATCATCCTCCGTTGATTCCAAAAACTGAAATTAATTAAATTATAATCTCGCTTCTTCATTTTGCTCTTCTTCATTCTGAACAAAACATATATACCCTTATTTGATTTTTTTTACCCAAATTTTTCTTAGGGACTATCGAAATTTTAATTTAAAAAAAAGAAAATTAAAAATTCACTTTAACAAAAGGGAAAACCGGGAATTTTATACCAAATTGGGAATTTTTTCACCAAAATTAAAAAAAGTTTTATTATTTTAATTTTATTTTCAAAAATTACTTTTTATTTCAATTTTTTATAGATATTTGTGACGCGATCTGAATAAAGGGACCTTAAAAGCAAAAAATTATAGGTTATGTTTGCAATTTTTGAAATGAAAATACAAAAAAATGATAAACTGTTAATGTGAATCATTAATGGTTAAGCTTTCATTATAACTGAAATATTTAATAAACACTGATTTTAATTTGCAAAAAGTAAAAAGAAACTTTTAATCAACAAAAAGGTAACACTAACATAACCTCAAAGTGATTTGCTTCTAAGATCCCTTTCATCAGATAGCGTCACATTTTTTTATATTTGAATTTGTTAATAATAATTAATTCGATATAGTAAAAAATCAGGCCCAAATTCAAACATAATATGTAAATAAATTTTTAAAAAATTATGGAGTTAATAGAAATTTTGGGAAATTCGACTGAAAATATGTAATTCAATTTGTTAAAGAATTTAATTAGAAAATATTTAATAAATAGAATTTTCAAAGTATTTTTATTTAATAATTAATTAGTACATGAATTTTACAAAGTCGAATTCTAATGTTATTCATGTTTCTCAGTCCGAAGATTAATATATAAATTTTTTATCAATTAATTTAAAAGAACAATACACACTTCAAACTTTTTAATAAAATTGAATTTTCGCAAACTTTTTTTTTATAAATTCCCACAAAATAAGGTTGTTGAAATTTTTCAATTCTATTGTTTCAAGATAATTGAATTTTTCTAAACAAATAATTGAAAATTTTTGAAATAATTTAAATTTCTTTACATTTTTTGAAAAATAATTGAATATATTCTTTTAAAGAATTTTATTTAAACTTTTCGAAAATAATGTTAGTGACTGTAATTATAATTTTATTTTTAAAATGTAAAGTGCCTCTTAAAGTTTTTAATCAATTTTTTGCTTCTAAAAATTATATTATTCTATTATTATTATTCAATGATTATAATTATTGAACTTCTCTTAAATTTTTATAGTTTTAAATTTCTGAATGTTCAAATAAATATTTATTTCTTTAGCAAATTTTATTTTTGGCACTTATTAAGTAGATAATTAATTATTACTGATTATTGTTTTCAAACAATATAATAAAATTCTGCACAAAAATTAAATTATTTTCAAGAGTAATAGTATCATTTTTAAATATTATTTTTAGAAATATAGTAAAATTCTTTACAGAAATTCAATTATTATCAATATATAATATAATATATTCAATATAATTGTAATAGACTTGAAATATCAAATTTTCAATTAAAATTATTTTTAAAAAAACATTATTTTCAAAAAAGTTAAAGTTCGAAATCAAATTTACAGGACCCCGCACTAAACACACTGAAAATGGCTTTCGATTATTTATTTCCTGACCTTCGCTCAATTCTTATTTTTTAAACATAAAACCTTTAACTATAAAAATTTTGAAAATATTAAGAACTTTAACCGAAAGATTGTTTGTCAAATTTTTCTTTAAATTATATTACAAAATGAAAAAAAAGTTTCTAAAACAAAAAATACATATTTTAGTATAGAATTATTTAAAATGACGAAGCAATTTCTTTCAAAAGCGATAATAAAGTTGTGCTTATAAAATAACAAAACGAGGGATTTAACATATATAGGGTAATAAATGAACAATAAAAGATAAACAGAATACATATTTGATGTATGAGGTACAATTTATTCATGAGTAATTATCGAGTATACAATGTTGATAATACACCAGGAGAAAACAGCCGAACGAAAGAATAAAATAAAACACGCTGAAATTTTTTTCTTCTTTTTTTTGCATATTATTTTATTCTTTCTAATGCGTGATATACAATTTTTATAATATATAGCTGTTCTTTTTAATTCCAAATTCCTTTTTTCCTATATTTCGTAATCACAAATAATTTTAACGCCGCATGAATAAAATTTATATACTGCGCATAATATATAAATTAAGATGACTTGGTCTTAGAAGGGCACGATATTGTTCGATAAAAACGAGAACCACGGGACATCCCTAATATTATGTTATATTCATTCGATCAACAATAAATCATTGTCACTCGTTTAAAATATCTCTATTCTTATATTATATATATAGATATTACACAGCACAGTATTATGTATATATATTTTAACTACAATTTAATATTTATACGAAAAAGTTTATATTTACAAATTACAAATCATTGTGTGTGTGACAAGAATATTGTATACATAAAGCATACAAGCTTTTTTTTCCTATTTAAAAAACGCGAGCACTCATTCAAATTTTTTTTATTTTTTAGGGAAGCTTTTTGTCATCCGTTGGTTCATGATTCAAAAAAAAAATATATGTTTTTAGACATATTTTTTGTTATAAGAACTAGACAAATATACAAATAGACAACAATAGAACAATAACGATAGAAGGAAAATTAATTATGAAATGTTATATTGTATATATTATTTGTAAATTGTCGCGCAGGAATTGTGTGTAAAATTGTATATATAGATATTAATAAGGGTAAAAACGAACGCAACAGGCCACGCGTAAAACATTTCAAAATCAATAGATTGCACTTAAATGGTAATATTGGGAACAGCAAACCGCTGGGTTGTATATGTATATATATCTGTGTGAAAGAGAGAGAGAGAGAGAGAGATGCGCGTCGTGATACAGATTCTGCTCTCGTGCAATCGATGCCCAGCGGTGGAAGCTATGATGTACAATAGTTTTAAATATCTTTACCCAATTACATTCGGAAAATTTAATTACATGTCTGCGTACGTTATGTTTCCGTTGACCTGATATGATCCCGATGTTGATGATAATAATAATAATAATAATAATAATAATAATAATAATAATAATAATAATAATAATAATAATAATAATAATAATAATAATAATAATAATAATAATAATAATAATAATAATAATAATAATAATAATAATAATAATAATAATGCTTTTTCCATGGTGTTGGAAATTCTTTTGTTTGGCATGAATAATAATAAATAATATTAATAATAATAATAATAATAATAATCATAATAATAATAGTAATAATAAAATTAATAATTGATACTAACATTATGTCATAAATATATAAATTTGCATTTAATTAAAAATAAATAAAATCAACAAGGATAAAGTTTTATTAAATTCTATACAATATATGCTACAAAAGTAGATGGGACAATAAAAAAGTTATTGTGGTTTAAAATTTACGTCGAGTGAAGTTCTCACAACGATTACGATCGATTATGAATAAAGGAAAAGTATATTTTCTACGCAGAAAACATTTTTTGTTAAAAATTTTTTTTCTCTCTCTTACTCTAAATTTAAAAGTTTTGAACGTTCATAAATGGACGAAATTTTTTTTATTGAAGATATTTCAATAAATTACTTATCATAACAAAATTTAAAAACTAAAATTTTACGCTTAGAAACTCAGTAATTATATAATGTTTTAGATAGGAACGCAAAATAATTGCAATACAAATTTAATTTTTAGAAGAAATAAATAAATTTCGTTCATTTGATTATACGTTCAAAACTTTAGGTTCTTAAAATTTTTAGTAATTTAAATTAGTGAGTGACTTTTTGCTTTTGAATTTGTTAGTTTGACCAATTTATTAGTAGAATTTACTATTATTTAGTGGAATTAACTATTTTTTAGTAGAATTTACTATTTTTTAGTATAATCAGTGTGACCACTGTTTTCGATTAACAAAATTCCAAGTTTTTCTCGGTTATGGAATAATTTTTTCCCGGTTTTCCTTTCTCATCAAATTTAAATTTGATATCAAACACAAGTAAATCTTTAAATTTTTTAAAATAATGTTTTTATAATAATTTCATTTTTCTGAAGAATTTTATTAAAATTTTTGAACATAATAATCAGTAATAATTAATTATCTACTTAATAAGTGACAAAAATAAAATTTGCTGAAGAAATAAATATTTATTTTAACATTCAGAAATTTAAAACTATAAAAATTTCAGAGAAGTTCAACAATTATAATCATTGAATAATAATAATAGAATAATATATATTTAGAAGCAAAAAATTGATTAAAAACTTGAAGAGGCACTTTACATTTTAAAAATAAAATTATAATTACAGTCACTAACATTATTTTCGAAAAGTTTAAATAAAATTCTTTAAAAGAATATTCAATTATTTTTCAAAAAAAGTAAAGAAATTTCAATTCTTTCAAAAATTTTAAGTTATTTTTTAAAACTTTAAGACGAGGGGCTTTATGTTTTAAAAATAAAATTGTAATTCTTATCATTAATTTCTCTTGATTATATTAAAAAAATTAAAATAAAATTCTTTAAAAGAATTCAATTATTTTTCAAAAAATGTAAAGAAATTTAAATTATTTCAAAAATTTTCAATTATTTGTTTAGAAAAATTCAATTATCTTGAAATAATAGAATTGAAAAATTTCAACAACCTTATTTTGTGGGAATTTATAAAAAAAAAGTTTGCGAAAATTCAATTTTATTAAAAAGTTTGAAGTGTGTATTGTTCTTTTAAATTAATTGATAAAAAATTTATATATTAATCTTCAGACTGAGAAACATGAATAACATTAGAATTCGACTTTGTAAAATTCATGTACTAATTAATTGTTAAATGAAAATACTTTGAAAATTCTATTTATTAAATATTTTCTAATTAAATTCTTTAACAAATTTAATTACATATTTTCAGTCGAATTTCCCAAAATTTCTATTAACTCCACAATTTTTTTAAATTTATTTACATATTATGTTTGAATTTGGGCCTGATTTTTTACTATATCGAATTAATTATTTTTAACTAATTCAAAGTTAGTTAAAAAACCAAAAAAACTGTAAAAATAAATATTTGAAAAATTTAAAAAAATGTAATTTTTTAAAATCAAATTTAAAATAGTAAAACTTTTATTAATTTTAATGAAAAAATTTTCGGTTTTTCCCGGATTGGTCAAAAAACCTTTATTTTTAAAGAAAAATGATTGCTGAATAGAAAAATACATTTTTTTCCAAGCTGTTCATTATGAATGTTATATGTGAACTTCACTGCGATTAAAATTTAGAAAAAAATATCTGAAAATTCTAATTAAATTGAATGGAATTTTTTTAGATTTAATTACACTGAAAAAAAAATTTATTTGATTCAAATAACCGATTATTTGACTATTATCAAATAAATATTTACTTGAATCAAATAATTTTATTTGAATCAAATAAATTGTATTTGAATCAAATATTTCAGTATTTGAAGCAAATACAATTTAATTGATTCAAATAAAAATTATTTAATTCAAGTATAAATATTTATTTGATAGTAGTCAAATAATCGGTTATTTGAATCAAATACATTTTATTTCAGTGTATAACTTTTTGACTATATTTTCATATAATTTTTTCTTTTTTTTCATCAATTTTATGACAGTTAGACTCGTTTTTTGTCGAGGAGTTGTAATATGACAAAACGAAAAATAGATTCGAAACATACTTAAACTTGAAAACGATAAACATATTAATGACACATAATAATAATAATAAAGACCAAAAAAAAAAATAGGAAAATAGGATATAAGTGTTTTTTCACACACAGTTCTTGAATATACACGCAGTTTGTTATAGAAGTTATATGGAAGTAGTTTGGAGTAGGTCAAAGCTTGCTTGGGCTCATCCGCTGTGACGAAATGAAAGGGAGGTGAAGAGGCACCTGCCTTCAGGCGACACGCGCAAGGGAGCGAGAAATCAGGAGCCCGAGAAAAAAAATCAAATTTAGGGAACATTCCAATCACGAACCACAATGCAGACAGGGAGTCGTAAAACTAAATCTCTCTCGAGTTCGCGGCGTACTCCTTTTTTTCATTCCTCAAAAAAAAAAAGAAAATAATAATAAAAAAAAAAAATTATTCCCAATGCATAATATTTTATAAAAAAAAAAAAAATATAGTGATAAAAATACATTATGTAGAATTGTAAAAAAAAATCAATATTTCGCAACATCATCAACAGGTATAATGCGAAAAAAAAGAACAATGAATCGGGTCAACGGATTAATGCGAAAATATATTCACACTGAGTGCGCATAACAATTTATGAATTATAATGAAAGAAGGAAAAATAGATTCGATTCGAAACGTTTAAACTTGAAAACAATAATAACATTTATATTGAGAAATATAAAGATTAGAGGACAGTATTTTTAGTGATTGAGGTTGAAAAATAATTTTTTTTTGTAGTGGAAAAATCCGCCAAATTTGGACAATGTTTGATTTTTGTTTTTTTTTATTTAGTAGATTGAAAGTATTTTTTTCTGCGCTTTTTTCTACATTTATATAGGTATTGACAGTCACAAATACAAATGTATAGTATATAAATTCTCACATTGGTATTATACGCATGATTAGTCTGTGATCGTTTCTGTAACTGGTTACGGCAGTTTTTCCCTCTTTTTAGTGAAACCGCAAACGGTATATAGGATTACTATGGAGTTCACTGTCGTTCCAGTATATACCATATAGCGTGTATATATGTATACATGCACCACTACTGTATATAAATAAATTTGTGTGGACATTCTGCAGACCATGTCGTAGAAGCAGATTATTAATTATAGTGATTTTTGCTTTTCAATAGTTTTTTTTTCATTATTTTTCATTTTATTTTTCATTTTATTTTTATTTTTCAATATTATTTTCAAATTAAATTAAATTCTCTAAATTAGAATATTAGTGAAAAATCATATTAATTCAAAAGTAGTAAAAGTTTGCAATATATAGAATTTAATATATAGAATTTTTCATGCGTGGAAAAAATTCTCGAAAAGTGTCTTTTTATGTGCGGAATTTTTATTTGAAAATTCCGAAATGTTAGCATAAAAATTCTCTATATATTTCTTTAGACGAAAAAAAAGTATTGTAAAATTTACTATACTCGAAATTTGAATCAGGTAGAAATCGTGGTTCTTAACTACACCGAAAAAAAAGTATTTTCAAATTTAGAGAATTCCTCTTCTTTTGCAGCATTTTTTCCTCTTATATACGGGCACTAAAGTTTTCTTTTCTAATTGAGAGGATTTTCCTTTATTATATTTGTTATTAAATGTCACTTTTTAGACAGGTTAAAGTTGCATTCAGAAAAACAAAAAGCAACTTAAAAATCTTCTTTTTAGTTTAAATTTGTTTGATTTTTAGAGGAATAATTTCAATCAAAGAAGAAATATTAAAATTAATCTTTTAGTTAAAAAACTGTCAAATATAAACAAAAATTCCTCTTTTTTACAGATGAATATTCGTATATTGAAAATAAAATGTGAAAATAATTGTTGAGTGGAATTTTCTTCTCACTCTGAGATTTTATTTTTTTCGGTGTATGACAATCAGTATGACTGCAATTTTTTTTCTACTGAATCAGTTAAATTCACCCAGAAAAAGGATTTCTTTGAAACAAAAAAAAGATCCTAAAGTTCTGAACATTCAGATGAACGAAATTTATTTATTTCTTCTAAAAATTAAATTTTTATAGCAGTTATTTTGCTTCGCTATCAAAAAAATTAATTACTGAGTTTGTAAATGTACAATTTTAGTTTTTAAATCTTTTTATGATTTGTAATTTATTAAAATATATTTAATAAAAAAGTATTTCGTTCATTTGAACGTTAAAAACTTGGGGATCATGAAGAAAAATCGTTTTTTCAAACTCACTCTTTTGAATTAAAGATAAAATTTGTTTCGGTTAAAAAAGTTTTCTTATTACATTTAAGAAAAACATAATTTTCAAGGTTTTTTGAATCAAAGAAATTATTTCTTTGAATTATATTTTTGATCCAAAGAAATTATTTCTTTAAATGATATTTATGATCCAAAGAAATTATTTCTTTGAATGATATTTTTCATCCAAAGAAACATTTCTTTAAGACAAATAAAATGCTGAGAACATTCGAAGAAATTATTTCTTTGAATCACATTTACTTCTTTGCCTTACAAAAATAATTATTAAATCCAGAGAAACATTTCTTAGAGACAACAAAAAACAGTTAAAGAAATATTTTCTTTAAATCAATAAAGAAACTTTTATTTTACCCTATAACAATGCACAAATTTCTTTGATTTGAAAAAAACTTTCTTTGAAACAAAGAAGCTTTTTCTGGGTGAAAATAACTGATTTTATAGTGAAGAAAAAAAATAAGTAACTTAAAAATTAGTTAAACTTGATTAATTGAATAAGTCAAAAAAAATTTACTGAAAAATCCGAGGAACTTTTCCACACATAATTAAATTCTCTAAATTAGTATATATTAGGGAAAAATCATATATTAATTCAAAATTAGTAAAAGTTTGCACCAATTTTTACAGTCATAATTTTTCTCCTCGCAGTAATTTTCAATTTCTTACTACGAAATTTGAAAGTTTTTTTTAAAGGTGTATCAAATTTGTATTATATACCAAATTGTATCGAATATTAATATACCGCAGAAAAGTGGATCAAATCATGATTTATGATCCACAGGCAAATCATATAGTAATTTGATATACTTTAAAGTTGAAAGTATATTCTAATAGAGTTGAAATTATCGATTAAAAAAAATTAAAAGTATATTATTGTTTTAGTGAAAAAATTATCAGTAAAAATTGCTTGATTTTCTTTTCACTAATTTATTTATTAATGAACGATTTTTCACTAATTTATGTATACGTACAGATTGAGAAATAATTTTTTAAAATTTTGAAATTTATTTTTCTGTCATAATTGCATATAATTTATATCATGAGAATTATAATTATCATAGTAAATGTATACGCAGGCATATTCGAGGCGCGCATGAATATTTATCCCCAAAATCTCAAATGATATTCGGTAATATAATTTGCTCTGAATTTCAATATTGGTGTATATTCATATGCGATAAAATTTGTATTTGCGAGAATAATTGCGTCTATACAAATTGATATATAGAAAAAAAAAACTTTTAAATAAAATTAATAACACGAAAAAAAAAATTTCATCTGGAACAACTATACAAATTTCACAATATAAGCGAAATTTTTAGTTATTGCCTGTGAATACTTTCGCTATTTCAACGAATACCATAGTTAAAAGTTTTTTTTCGTAAACTCTTATTGTTTTTTTAATTTAAAAAAAATTTTTGAATTTTAAATAGTTAAAAATAATAACTATTTGGAATTTTTTAAATTCTAGACTCTCTTTTTAATATTGTGGAAAAATTTATAATCTGCTTCTATGAAATTATTTTCTAATGTTACATGTTATTATAAATTTCTCATCAAAAATGTTCTATTACATGTATATGAAGATTTCTAATTTATATGTACTGTAATCATTACTATATGATTATACAAATCATTAAAACATTCCTTCGAATGGTATGACAGTAGAAAAATAATTTTCGGTCCCTTGCATACAAATGGTTTTAATGAGAATTTTTAATATTTGGAAACAAAATAGCCTCAAATTTGTCATTTTTAATTATTTTTAATAATTAATTTTTTAATTATTTTCAAAACAAAATCGTGACATTGACATTCACTTTTACTTAGATTTTCTCTTTGACTTTCAAAGTCACATTGAGAAAGAAATTTGCATTTCAATCAAACTTTGGATAAACGAATACTTATTTTAAAAAAATGTTTACTTAAAGCAAATAATTAATTAATTTAGAAAATTTATAAGTGATTTGAATAAGGTATTTATTTAAATAAGGTAATGAAAAAAATTGTAAAAAAGTCAAGTTTAATATTGATTATTCGAATCAAATAAATTTTTTTAATTATCCAATATATAATAATAATAATAATCATTATTATTTAATTGTACTAAACTTTGTTATGTTTACTTAAGCGCTAAATGGGAATTAATTGTTCTTGCAGCTGCAGAACAATTAAAGAAAGTCTCTTGGCGCGATTATCTAGTTATTGGATAAAGTTCCTGCGTTCAGAAGTTGCAAATTGAATTTGAAAGAAAAGCAATTCGAGAAGCTTATTATATTATAATATAATATTCAAAGCTTTAGAAAAATATTGAAGTTTACGAAATTATTTGCAAAATTTCGAAAACGTTCGTAATACGTTCGTAATACGTTCGAAAGAAAATAATTTCGATCGTTTCAAACAAAATATTTTCAAAATTTTTTTATTTTCAATATTAACATTGTAGAAAATTTTTGAATTTAAGTAAATTTAAATTTTTGTAAAAGTAATTAAAAATTACAAATTTGACCATTTTTGCTCCAAATATATTTCCAATTCTAGATACAAAAATGTTTTCTATAAATAATGCGGCATTTACGAAAAGCGTAGTGCGTGTTTCAAAAAATCCCTCAATATACGAAAATGAAATGTTCTAACATCTATTTATTATACGTTTTGAATGGATAATTTTAAAATAAGAATTTTCTAATTTCTTGTCTATTCTTATACATAATGTTATTGTATATTTTTTAAATTTATATATCTATATCTTACTTGGAAAGAGTAGAAACGGATTTTTGGGGGAGGAAGAATATTTGACTAACAGACACATTTAAAACTAAAACTGGCTCAAAAGTTGGAAGAGACTGGTAATTTTTTTTTATTTTTTTATTACCTGAATTCTCGTATATTATTCAGATTGTAGAAATTTTTCTAGTTTTTTTAAAATTAAAAATAGGGTTTTAGCAAGAACCTTTAAATTTGTTGCTAAGGTCGAAATTTGTGTGGTAAAAGCATTCCAAAATCAACCCTAGCGACAGTGCCACTGTAGTTTTTCCGACGCAGGACAATTAGTGAAAGAATTTTTAAATTTTATAAAGAAATTGTTGAATTTGACTAAAGTTAGCTGAATTTGACTGAGATTAGTTAAATTTGATTAAATTAGTAAAATTTGACTAAAATTAGTAAAATTTAACTACAATTAGTAGAATTTAACTACATTTTGTTGAAATTTTCAGTAATTTATATTAAGAAAGAAATTTTATATTTTTTAAAGCAAATGATTGAATTTTACTAAAAAAAAATAGTCAAAAATTTTACTAACATTTGAAATGAGGTACAAAAATTTTGAACTTGTAGAGAAAATGGATAAATTTTACCGAAAAATAGTGTCAATTTTTACTAAATTAAATTAGTAAAGACATTTTCATCTTCTAAAGAAAATAGTTAAATTTTACTGAAAGTTATTAAAAATTTGTTCTAAATTTTGAATTTCGGAAGAAGAATTTTAAATTTTGAATGAAAATAGATAAATTTTACTGAAAGTTAGTGTAATTTTTTTAGTAATTAAAATTAGTAAAGGAATTTTAAACGTCTAAAGAAAATGGTTAAATTTTACTAAAAGTTAATAAAAACTTTTGATACTTTCAATTAATACAAGAATATTTATTAATTTCTAGGAAAAATATATAGTTAAAATCTTTAATGTGTTAAAAATTCTTTTACTATAATTTCAATTCTAATAAAAAATTTTAACTTGTAAAGAAAATGGTAAAGTTTTACTAAAATTTATTGAAATTTTTTTCTAAAATTTGAATTTTAGAACAAGAATGTTGAACTTCTGAAGAAAATGGATAAATTTTACTAAAGAATAGTGTCAATTTTTACTAATTTAAATAATTAGTTAATAAATTTTCAACTTGTAATGAAAATGGTTAAATTTTACTAAAAATTATGGAAAATTTTTGCCTTAATTTAAAAATTTTGACATTCTACAAAAAATATAATAGTTAAAATCTTTTTGCTGAATGTAAGTTTAAAATTCTTTCACTAATTTAATTATTTACTAAATAAATTTTCAACTTGTAAAGAAAATTATTTCATTTTACTAAAAATTAGGGAAAATTTTTGTCAATTTAAATTAATTTAAAAATTTTGCCATCCCAAGAAAATTATAGTCAAAATCTTTTTGCTGAATATGTAAGTTCAAAAGTCTTTAACTTTAATTTAAATTTTACCAAAAGAATTTTAACTTGTAAAGAGTTATTAACTTTTTTTAAAAACTCGTGAAAATTGTTGCTAATTTGAACTAATGTATAAATTTTGAATTTCTCGAAAAAATAGTTAAAATCTTTTTCCTGCGAGTTTGAGTTGATTTGGCGAAAATTGGACTGACAATTTTTTTACAGTGAAAGGCGCTTGTTAAAACCCTGCAGGGCAAAAAAGGTCAATTTCTACGCATAAAAACAAAATATAATGCTCTTTGCATTTGACAACATTTATGATCAAAGATCAAAAAGAAAAATAATTTTTCTACACAACTGATCAAGTGCAAAAAATTTCTTATATTACAAGAAATTTTTCTTTCTTGATTTTCTTGATTGATGAAGGTTTCTTAAATTTCCTTTTCTAAAAGAAATATTAGAAAGAAATTTAATTTTAATTTTATTTTTAATTTATTTTTAATTTATTTTTAATTTATTATTTAATTTTATTTAATCGTTGATCATAAACGTTTTGTGAACTATATTCACACCCACGCGAAAGTGTCATAATGTATTAAACACATTATTATTATTAATCCAAAAAACTAAAATTGATTCTGAAAAATGAAACAGTAAAATTCAAAGACGTTGTGTCCAAATATACATTGTTTCGGTCGAATACAACTTCGACATATATATATATTCACAGTCCCTTCCCGCACATTTATATCTATCGGTCTACATCGCCGCTGATGCGTAACAAAGAAAGAAGTTCGTCGCAACTCCTCGAAATAACTCTTATAATAATAAAACTTTTTCCAATAACTTATATTATTATTTATATCGAATTTCAAATGCCTACTAATAATTTCAAAAGGAAACAATAAAATCATCTTGTTTGCAAAATATAAAAACTTAATAATCACCAATATATTAAAGACTAATTAAATAATAATATGCACTATATATATATATAAACAAAACTTTCACCAAAAAAAAATCATATATAACTGAAAATAGAACATATTTTTAAAATTCCCTAACCCATTTTTTCTATATTTTTTTTTCTATTTTAGACTTGGGCTATAAACGTCAAGTGTAAATTTTTTTTCCTTACTCAAATTTCTATCTAAATAACACAGGTCCTACAAAATTTTTTTTTTTTTGCTTTTTGTTTGTAGGATATAATACATTTAAAAAGCTTTAATAAAATGTCAGGGATTTATTATTTCTAACCAAATTCAACTCTACTGACAGTATTTAAAATTGCACTATAAATTGCTATTGCACGCGTCCTCGTGATATTCTTTGGCATCATTGTTTATAGATTATTATATATAATAAATACCAGGTATTATTATTAGTATAATAATATCCTAATTTTCAGGATTTTGTCACTAGGATCCTTCCTCTGATTCTTTCGTTTCTTTTTATATTTTATATATTTTAATGTTATAGGTCTTTATTATATAACTTGATATGTTCATATTATGTCGTATTTATGCAAAAAGAAATAAAAAAAATAAAAAATATAATATGTTCATACCAGGACTTTTAAAAAAAAGAGAGTCAAAGTGAAAGTTAGAATCAAAATGAAAATTATAATATCGGATCGGAACTGAAAGTCAAAATTACAAAATTGCAAGCTAGAGCAAAGCACATTAGTAATTTTCTAAGGACTTTAAATTGAGACAAAACGCCGAATCGAAAGTCCGTAGAAATGAAAAAAAAATTTCTCTCTATAATTATAATTGAAAATTTAATTTTTCAAGTTCATTAAAATTCTATTGATAATAATTGAATTTGTGCAAAAGAATTTAACTATTTTTAAAAATAATTGAATCCTTCCAAAGAATGCTATTTTTTAAAATAATTATCATTCTAAAGTTTTGAACGTTCAAATGAACAAGATTTATTTAATTCTTCGTAAAATTCAATTTTTATTACAATAATATTGAGTCACTATTAAAAAAATTAATTTTTAAACTTTTCAAACGTAGAATTTATGTTTCAATTTTTTATTCCAATCATTAATTCATAAAAATATTTCTAATAGAAAATATTTCATTCATTTGAACGTTCAAAATTTGTCAGTCATAAATAATTTAATTCTTCCGAAGAATTTTTATTTCAATTTTTGAAAATATTAAGCAGTAATAATTAATTATCTACTTAATAAGTAACAAAAATAAAATTTGCTGAAGACATATCATTTATTAGAACACTCAGAAATTTTAAATTATAAAAATTTACTAGAAGTTCAATAATTGTAATTATTGAATCATATAATAATAGAATAATATAATTTTCAGAAGCAAAAAATTGATTTAAAACTTTAAGAGGGACTTTATGATTTAAAAATAAAATTATAATTCCGATCACTAATATTATTGTAGCAAAAAATTTAAACAAAATGCTTTAAAAGAATTCAATTATTTTTATTAAAAAAATGTAAATAAATTTCAATATAGTGCGAAATTATTATTATATGAATAAATTCATGAAGTTCTAAGTGTTTTTTTTTTCTTCTTCACGCGAGACTTTAATATGCAATTATCAAGTTATATTTTATAGGATTTTTTTCTCTCTATATATATATAAATATAAGAAGAATTTTCAAGCCAGTTAATTTCCTTTCACGGCAATACGTTTCATTCAAATTCTGCGTGGAGTCACAAAGGTTTCGCTCGAGGGACGAAATTATTCCGCGAGGAATGCTGATTTTACTCTCACGGTTTTATTCAAACAAAGCATATCGCGTCTCAGTGAGTTCCACCAACTTATTCTTTCAAACACTTCTTTTTTATCTACCTTATAAACAAAAAAAAAGAAGAAAAGATAAAAAAAGAAAGAAAAAGAATTATATAAGTTAGGAAATACGCATCAGTTATTGTATAAAACATTTGTGTCTTATTTCCTCAAAATTTCTTGTTCTTTACATTTATAGCTTCATTAGTATTCCGCTAAAAAAAGTGATAAATTATATACTTTGTTTTGTATATAGATTCCATTAGAAAGATGCGTCTAAATAAGCCAAAAAATTTATTTTCTTTTATGTATAATCTTCTTTAAAAAATTAATTTGAACCGCAGTGTTTTCAATGATGAAAATAGCAATAGCAATAATAATTTTAATAATAAAAATAATAATAATAATAATAATAATAATAATAATAATAATAATAATAATAATAATAATAATAATAATATATTAATTATAATATATTATCTAGTATATATTAATTATAATATATTATCTAGAATATATTAATTATAATATATTAACCAGAATATATTAACTACAATTTATTAATAATAATTAAAAATAACGTTAACAATAATAAAAAAAATTTCGATTGTAATCTATTTTTTGCCATACTCGTGATTGAAGTATAATAATCCGTACAGAAAATTTTTTTTCTCTCGTAATTTTATAATTATGCGGGAGAGTTGAACTATATAATCAAAAGCGTTATATGAATGCGAAAAGAGTGGGGAAAAAAGAAGAAGAAGAAGAAAAAAAACACAGTGTAGTGAAGGTGTTGTGGAACGTTGACAAGGGCAGGAATAATTGGAGGAAATTGCGATGAATTGGCATAGAGGGATGAAAATAGAAGGGATGAATATATAAAGGTAGATGGAAAAGGGGCTGAGGAGAAAAATGAGGTGAATGAATGCGAGAAAGGGAGAAAAAAAAGGGAAAGAGAGAAAGAGGAAGAAAAATAAAAGGGAGAAGGAGAGAGAAAGAAAAAAAGGGAGAAAGAGAGAAGGAGAGAGAAAGAAAAAAAAGGGAGAAAGAGAGAAGGAGAGAGGGAGAAAGAAAAATAAAAGAGAGATAGAGAGAGGGAGAAATAAAAAGAGAGAGAGAAAGAGAAAGGGATGTAAACAGGAGAAAAAAGTGTAGAAAGTAGGGGGAGCACGATGAGTATGATAAACATTGATAGGGATATATATACGAGATGAGAGGGTGTCGAGTCGAGTGATCACTGAAATACCGGAAAATAAATGAATTTAATTAGAATAAATTGTAATGCTCAATTCAAAGGGAAGGCAGTTTAAAACAAATTGCTTTTCATAAAAAAGGAACATTACTAATAACATAAATACAGATTTTCTGTAAGAATGTTATCAAATTTTAGCCCAGGTGGAAAAGTTAAACGCTAGTCAACGTTAGTAAAGGGTTACACTCAAAAAAATTCTTAGTAAATTTGACTATATACTTTTCAACTACTCTCCTCAGTTCAATAAGTCCCCTAAGATATTAAAAAACTTATGTTAACCGCATCAAAAAGTAGTTAAAATCATTAAGAATGTTGTTGGTGCAACAAGATTTTGTAGTTATTTTAAAAATTTAACTACTTTTCTTAGTTGCTTGAATTCTAAGTTTTTAACTATACATAAGAAGTAATAAAATTTACTATACAAACTCTTTTAGATTAAATGAAAAAGTAATAAATTTAACTACTTGTCACTCTACTAGCAACAAATTTTTTTCAGTTTAGTTTCACCAACACCGATTAAGAGTTAATCAATGATTAAATCCTCAATCAACCAATCATGAGCCGTTAAAATGGTGCTTTAATTCATTAACTTTTAATCGTGTTTGGTGAAATTAAACCTAAATATTAACTTTTCCACCTGGGACCCTAAAGAACCAGAAAACGAATCGAAAAATATTACGAACTATCTGATTCTACACGAGAGGAAAAACTTTCTGTTCGCAATAAAACCTCAATCAGAATACGCATCGACTTGATTAAACACTTTTGGGAAATGTAAAAACAGTTTAATCCTAAATAAATCATTCTGTAGAATCATTCTGTAAAAAGAGAAAGAAAGAATCTTAAGAAGGACGATTGGAGACATTAAAAAATCCTGCTCTTTGATTTCTATATTGGGACGCGACCACTGCTTGTGGATTTGGTATATGCCTTATGCCTAAGTTTGGTCTGATTTTCATACCGAATCCGCTGATCCTCTGATGTGGTTGAGGTATCCTTAAGGCAACTTTACTGCTGCCAACGTTCATACTGCCAGTAATGATGGTTTCCGAGGTTGTTGACTTTGCAGTAGTAGCACCACCACTACAATCGCTCAACAAGGAAACTGCGGCATCTGACAATGTTCGCAAATTCAAGTCCTGCGACTTTCGCTGTTGTTGTTGTTGTTGTTGTTCATCCTTTGATTTTGCCGAAATCCCTATTGCACTGACCCTTGATTCATTGCTACTGAGTTTACTATTATTATTAACTTTTCCCTTACTACTACTACTACTGCAACCACCACCGCCTGGATGTGGCGATAGATCTAAAATATTGTTGCCATTTTTGTTGCTACTATTGATGAGAGCAGAAGCAGCACTGCTACTTAGGTCTAGTGGGATTTCACACTTTTGCGTAAATGAATTTGATGATGAATAGGCGATATTATTATTGGTTCTCTTTGTCGAGCGTAATGGGGCTAATGGTGGGGGACCCTTTCGTTTGATACTATTCCCCACTGTTGTATTATTCGTGTTTCCTGTTTTTTCTTTTGAATTCGACATCATACTCTTGAGGGCGTCGCGCATTTGTTTTTCGGCTAAAAGACTGCGCACTCGATTCGCTTTACTCTCGCGCAATTGTTGTTCGAGTTTCTCGCGATTAAGAGACTCAAGTTCGTTGTTCTGGGAAATCTTCATCTTATCGCGATGGGTCTTGTTCGTCTCGTTGATTGCGACGAGGCCGAGTCGGCGAAGTACTTCCTCATCTTTTGGTTTGTCTTCATCGATTGTCAATTGTTGGCTACTGTTTGTTTCGTTCTTTTCGGTGACTGTGACGACTTCTGGTGTTGTTTTGGTTTGTGAATTGATGTTTTGAGCGATCTTGACAATCTCGTCCGGTATGCCGTCAATTATTTCTTCGATTGATTCTTCTGTTTTTTGAGTATCCTTGGATGGTGTGGTATTCTCGGGAATTGTGGTAGTAGTGTCGTCGCGAGGAGTTGAATTGTTTCGCTTAGTGGATGTAGTCTTTATTTTCTCTCTTCTGACAGCCCTCATTTGAAGGAGTTTCTCTTTGGTTTGATTATTTGTGCTCGATGTGATTCTTGGGGGACATGGTGTTAGTCTGACTTTGAGTTTGAGGAGATCCTCCCTTGGAGTTGTTGTGATCTCGGCTATGACACGTTTGTTCCTTCGTTTTCTTCGCTTGTGATGCTCGAGCTTGGCGACCTTGTCCGGTTTGGCGGCATTGTCGGTTGGATGATGATGATGGTGGTGGTTGTTGTTGTTGTTGATGTTGTTTCCTGGGGGATCGGGCGCCCTCATCACTGGCGTAACTTCACAGCGTGGCTTTTTTACCTCCGGCTCCTTTCCACACTCGACGTTCGTTGAAGTATGTGATCGACCTTTCTCTAGTGGGAGGGACGCGTCGGTATGCGAGATTGGCTTTGGACTAGGCGGTGGAGTAGGCGGCCTCTGTATATTCTCTATCACCTCAGTCGACTCCTTATTACTGGCTTCTTCCCCACAAGAACTCGCTATCTGGACCTGATCCGACTCTTCTTTTGATACGAAACAATAGTACAGTTTCATGGGTGATTCCTGGAACAGAAATGTTATCCGATCCATGACGACGTGTACTCCCGACTCTCTCTCTTACCTTATACCCTTGTTTGCATTTACAAACAAAAGTGTGTTTCAGGGCTGACACAAAATTTTTACTTATAATTCTTAATAGCAGCTCATTGCAGTATTAGAAACACTTTTTTAATTTATAACAAAGACAGTTGTATAGTTAATAATTAATTAGAATCTTCTACCATCTGTATATTTATACCAAAATAGATGAATTCTTTTGTCAGTTATTAAAAACAAATAATTAAAATTCACTGCTTAAAAAAAGGTTTTAAATTAAAGCTGATTTCGGTATTAAAATCGAACACAATCACGACCAACATTGCGGTACTAAATTACAGTATACCTTTCTTTTTACAGTGTTCCTAAATAATATAAAGCATATATATGAGAATCATTATTGAGATTAGAATTGGTAGAATATTTATGAAAAGATGAGCAATAATAATTGGTGTATTATTACTCCAATTATTAGTTATAGTTGGAGCTGTATTATACAATGATTCGAAAAGGCCGTTTTAGCATGCGAGAATTATAAAGTTGCATAAACCGTGTCGATATACGAAGCAAAAATTTTGACCCTTCTCGATATATTTATTGTCTTCTATATATATACCTGATCTCGCAGATATACACTTTTTGGCTAAGGATCTTATTTCTGATTTGCATATAACACTCTGAGGTTTCTTTTCGGCAATGATCGTATATCTTATACAGAATAGAATGCGGAAAAATGTTATAGGGATCAAAGCTATAGGGGAAAAGGGGAAAAAAAACTTGGGGTTCATTAAAATCCAATTCATTATCATTTTTGAACGGCATGGTGTACTATGTGGTACAACATGACGTAGTTCAAAATGGTATTGTATATTTATATTGTTATAATTTTTTTTCATTGTCATTTTGAAGTACATGTTGTACTATGTATAGTGAATGTTACAGATTTCAATTCTCTTTATAAATAATAAAATTCTTCTCTGATATTCAATTATTTTACAAAATTTTAATCAACTTCTTGTCAAAATTTCAACTATTTTCAAAAGTTTTCTAAAGTTCCATAATTTTCAATAACTACTATATTTCAATAGAATTTTCCGAAAGAATTACATTATTAAAAAAAAATGCAATACAATTCTACGCAAACATTGTAATTATTTTCATAAATAATTAAAATTTTTACAAGAATTTAATTGTTTACAAATTGTTTTATAAATTTCTTCGCAATAATTCAATTAATTTTCATAAATCATAAAACTCATTGCAGAATTTAAACTATTTTTAATGCAATTTTAATGAAATTCCTGGAAAAATGTAATTATTCGTAAAAATCTTATTAAAATTCGTCCAAAGAATTGAATGATTTAAAAAATTTGTTGATAACATTTTTGATGAGAATTTAATTTCAAGAAACATTAAAATAACAAATTATTTATTATGGTATTTAAATAATTGAATTCTCGTAGAAATTACTTATGAAAATTGTGTTAAAAATAAATTTCAGTTAAAATTTTAGATTATACTTAAATATTAAAAGCATTATAACGTGGATTTTTAAAAATAATTAAATTTTGAAAAACTTTTAAACTAAAATCATTTAAATTCTTAATTTTTCAAATTTTTAACAAAAAAATTCTGTAGCATTAATTCTTTTTAAAAGTTCAATAGGATTTTTATTGAAATTATTTCAAGTTTTTATTTTTTAATGTATTTTTATTTGCAGAATTTTCGAAAAATTGAAATTTTGTAAAATTGAATTGTAAACGAATAAATTTAAAAATTCTCATAGAACTCATTATCGCAGCGATTCAATTATTTTTCATACAATTTTAATTGAATTCCTTGAAAAAGTAATTATGTTCATACACTGTAAAAAAAAGGAGTTAAATTTTAACTCCCCAGGGAGTCTATAAAAGTCGCACCCAATTTGGGAGTTAATGCGAGGGGAGTTAAATAAAAGGAGTTAAAATTTAACACCCAAATGCTAACTCCCCATGGAAAAAATAACTCCCGCGGGTGTTAAATGAAGGGAGTTAAAAATTAACTCTCTTTTGGAGTTAATTTTTAACTCTAAAAATTTAACTCCTTACTCCCGAGTCCGTTAACTCCCTAAATTTTTTACAGTGTAGAAGTTTTAATAAAATTCGACAAAAGAATTTAATTGTTACAAAATTTGTTACTAAAATTCTTTATAAGAATTGAATTTTGAGATACATTCAATTATTCAATAAATTATTTACTTTTGCCTTTAAATAATGAAATTCTTGGAGAATTTTGCAATAAAAATTGATTTTCATTTTATAAAAATGAATTTCAGTTAAAATTTTACATTATAATTGAATATTAAAAGAAATATAGAGTGAACTTTTTGGAAATATAATAATATAAATAATAATATAAAATAATGTTTTTATTACTTGGGCATCTTTAATCATTATAAAATATGAAGAAATCAATTATTATTTTAATTTTTTTTTTGGTTTTAGTTTAATCTGAAATACTTTTTAGTTTTTAATACCTTACGAATTACTGTGTCACGACAGTGAGAAAACATGATATACTTAAATGAAACACAAAAATAATGTTCTACGATTTTGTTTAATTGAAATTAGTTTGTAAGTTTAATCTCAATATATAGAAAATATCTACTGCATTGATTCAAAAGTATTATTTGTTTTAATAATTTTATTTAATTCAAACATATTTTCTGTTTCGGTTTATACAAAAATGATGTTTAAAAATTGTAAGTTTGAATCAAACTTAAAAGTTGTCTACAAATAATTAAAAATCAATGACAATTTATCTTTGATTTGAATATATTTAATCTCTTAAAATGAACCAGGAAATATGTTTGAATTAAATTTAAATATGTTTATGACTGTATAGCAAAGATATTTTAAGTTTGATTTAAACAAAATTTGTTTGAGAAAAGAATTATTTGCAAATAATTCTTTTTCTCAGTGTTTTATTTTTGAACTGCATGTTGTACATATATAGTACAACATGAAAATTGATATTGTTTTGATTTTGATGAAAATGATAATAAAATGGAATTTAATGAAAGATACTGTACTAGAAGCTTTTAAGCTTCTATAGTAGCACACTGAAAAAAATTCCTAGGCGGAGTCATCCACTAAGAATTTTGGTTACTTTAACTAGGAATCCTGGTTACTACAGCACTAAATTTGTCAATATAATCAAGAATCCTAGTTAAAGGAACCTTAATGCTATAATGGATGCTCAGATCATTTAGGCATTTTTTTCAGTGCAGTACTAAGGATTAGTACTAAAAAGTAGTACTAAAAAGTAGAACTAAAAATTAATAATAAAAAGTAGTATCCTAAGGAGTATTTCGCAGTATTAACTTGAAGTTAAAGTTGCCGACTTTCGGATATGACTAAAGAAATAAGGGAATAAATAAAAAAAAATTGATGAGATATTCCTCGCACGTTAAACATTAATATGAAGAATATACTTACATTTTTCCATTCAAAAATGCAAGCAAGATCCAAGAGGGTCCAGGATGTTTCGAGTATTTGCAACCGGCTCTCCGTCTCGCTCTCATCCACCTCGTACATAATCTCTATTCGATGGCAGGTCGGAGAGGTTCCATCGACATCGTCCCATCCCCTCTTCAGCATTAGCAGTCGTTGGAGATGTCTCACCGTCACGCCAGCTGGGCATTTCAAGTAGCGCGTCTCGCCTGTTATTTCATAAAATGTCTTATTTTTGAAGAGTTTCGCATTGCTCTTGTCCTTGCTCCGCTTGAATTTAATACTGTCGTCTGGCGATGTGATTTTGCCGATTTCCGAAATACTCAAACTCACTGGATCGTCGTAGGTCAATTCGGGCGAGCCAAGTGGCGGCAGTAGTGGTGTGCATTGGGGATTGACGATACGAAAGTGTCGTCTCTTTTCTGATTCCGATCGAAATAGACCAGGAACAATGAGGTAGACTAATCGTTGCAGCCTTATGTCAGAGAAGAGTGGGGGTAAGGTGGGTACATTGCAGACAGGGCAGGCTCTAACTCCGTTACTCAGTCGTCTCACTATGCAGCCTCTGCAAACTGAAGAGCAAACGCGATATCGTTTCGGAGCTGCACTTTTATTCTTTTCTTTTTGCATTTAGAATACTAATCTCTCTCTCTTTATGTGTCAAAGCATTACTATTAGGAATTCGGAAATGTTTTTTTCAAGGACCGTCACGGAATAAACAAATTTTGATTTCGTTACGATATTCCAAAACAAAACGAAATTATTCATGTATTTTGATTTTGATTCTGTAACGAAACAAAATTCACTTTCTATTTTGATTCCGATACTGTAACGAAACAAAATTTACTTTCTATTTTGATTCCGATACTGTAACGAAACAAAATTCACTTCCTATTTTGATTCTGATACTGTAACGAAACAATATTCACTTCCTATTTTGATTCTGATACTGTAATAAGTACTGCAATTCGGTTTTCTTATAGAAACAGAAGTCGATTCGAATTCTACTTCAGATTTCGTATGTAAAAACGATATTATCTTCTGATATATTTGACATTTGCAACAGAATTTAGGTTCAATGACACTTCTGCATGCGCAGTATTATTTTATCAAAATTAAAACAAGAAAGAATTTTGATTCTGATATTAGAACCAAAACGAAATAGAGTGGAATTTTGATTTTGTTATTGGAACCAAAACGAAACACAGTTGAATTTTGATTTTGATATTGGAACCAAAACGAAACACAGTTGAATTTTGATTTTGATATTGGAATCAGAACTAAATAGAGTGGAATTTTGATTCTAATACCCATATCCGAATCAAAACAAAAGTATTTTTTAATTTTGTTTTGATTCCGTGACGGTACCTGGTTTTTTTGCTTCCTTTTGTTAGAACTTTAGTTCATGATACAGAGTTTGTTAACTTGAGCTAAACCTGTTAGCAAACGTAAATTATTAATCAGAGTTGCCGCACAAGTCAGGAAATTATAGGAATAGTCAGGGAAAACAGAATTTGTTGGGAAAAAGTCAAACATTTTTATTTAAAATACCGAAAAATAAATTTTTTCTAGAATGCATAAGAAAATTCTGAATTTTGTTGTCTTCCGTTTGGCTCATAAACTATGTGAAATTACCAAGAATTTGAATACAAAAGCTTAAATTTTTTCCTATATCTGACAATATAATTTCTTAGCACTCTCTAAATTTGAATCAGTTAAAAATAACTTATTTAAGAAGCAAAAAGTCACTAGTCACTAAATTGAAATAGTAATAATATTTCTAATGACAACTATATAGTTCAAAATATCGGATTATCAGTGAAAAATAACTAATGTTTCAGTAAATATTTGTTCACTGGTTCAATTACTCATGTTTAATTAATTTTTCAGTTATTATTATTTTTTTTTACTAAAAGTCAGCTATTTTTAACTGATTAGGAAGCAAAAGGTCAGTCGCACTGATCGTCAATTAAAATCATAACTTTCAACTGATTCAAATTAAGAGATTGTAAATTAATTAATTCTTGATGAACGATCGTAAAACTTTTATTTATAAAATATATTTAATGAATAATTTTACTTGAATATTTTAAAATAAACTGAATTTTAAAAGAGTTGGGTTTAAAATTTTCATAAATAAATCAATACTATATAGGCAGAAATGTAAATATTTCTACAAAATTTAAAAAAAAATCGCGGCATGGTTTTAAATTATTTTCATAAATTTAACAAAATTCATCCAAGAAATTCAATTATTTTCTGGAATTTAAGTAAAATTCTTTGCAAAATTAAATTATTTTTAAATGTATTAAAATACTTTGCAAAAATTGAAATATTTTCAAAGATTTTCAAAAAATTCTCGGCATGATTTCAATTATTTCTATATAGTGGGCAAAATAATTAATTATTAATAAAAATGGTAATAAAATTTCTTGCTAACATTGAATTATTTTATAAATAATCAAAATTGACAGGAAATTCGTTTGCAGAATATTCAATTCAAAGAAGAATTGGTTTCAAGTTTTTTTAAAAAGAAAAAAAAATGAATTATTGAAAAATTGTAAAATAATTTCTTCGAAATAGTTTTATTATATTTCCTTAAACACTTTTTAGAATTTTTTACACAGGTATTCAATTATTTTTAAAAATAATAACATTATTTTTTGGTAGTCTATATTGTTTTCATAAATAATAAAATTAATCGCAGAATTGTCTTTATTTTTAATACAATTTTTATCGAATTCTTTAAAAATTTCATTAATTCGTTTTTTTTTCATTCATATTCGTTGAAAAAAATTAATTATTTAAAAATTTGTTATAAGAATTCAATTTAAAGAAATATTTAACAAAATATTTATTTTTGTATTTAAATAATTGAATTCCCGCTGAATTTTCCAACAGAAAATCAGTTTAAAAATGAATATTGGCTAAAATTTTAGACAATTTTTTAATATTAAAAGCATTAATTATAGCATGAATTTTTGAGGCATAATTGAAATCTGAAAAGGTTTCAAATTAAAATCATTGAATATATAAATTTTTTACGCACTTTTGAAGAAGAATTTTGTGAAATTAATTTTTTTGCGAACGTTTAATTGAATTTTTATTGAAATTGTATAACAATTTTTTATTTTCTAATATACAAAAGTGAAGAATTTCTGAATAATCAATGATATTGAAATTGAATTGCAAGCAAATGAATTAGAAAATTCTCAAAGAACTTTTTTTAAAAAATATTAAAAATAATTGATTTAAAGAAGATTTTCAGTTAAAAATTGTAGAAAGTAATAAGTGAATTTGCAATGATGGAAATGTTTTTGAATAAGTTATAATAGCAATATTCTTTAAATACAATAAATATAATATAACATAATAATAATTTTATTTATTTATCTTATTTATATTTTATTTTATTTTTTATTTATTGTATTATTTTTATTTTTTTATTTTATTTTTTTTTTTTACAAGTTACTGAATTTCCAATCTTTGAAAGTCTAAATGCGTGGAAAAATAATGATTACAATTTTTATTTAAAAAAGAATTCATTGTTATGTTTTCGAATAATTTAACATTTAAAGAAATCGACAAATAAACGAATTAGAAATTGTTTTTGATCCAATATCAGTTTGAGAGTAAATTTCAGAATATTCTTCATTCTTTATTCTTTTTCAGAGGAAAAAGAGTGAAATTTTAGTCTCTGTAAATGAGGAAAAATTGAGGAAACAAGAAAATAAAATTTTTATGTGACAACTCTGACAAATGTTCGGAATTTTTAATAGATGCGGTGCGGTATAAGAGAGTGCACCCCTGGAATTATTATGAATGCAGTGGTGATTATAATATGCGGCTTTTGTATATATACAGATGTGATATGAGAATATGTAAATTTAACTCTAATCCTATTTAGATGCTGATAAAAAGAAACGCACAGACTATTATCGTATATAATGTTATTTTGCTGATATATATAGCGACAAGTGCGCTACTGCGGCTTTATTTTATCAGCATCAGAACAAAACATTAATTAGACAGCAGAACACATGCAATGAGAATAATATGAATGAATCTACATCAGTGTTTTACCAACAGTTGCTTCTTATGTACTTTTTGCGCCACTCCTGCAGCTAATTTGCGCACTACACATGCAGAAGCAAAAGGGGCGCCAGACAAGTCGTATATATAGTGCGTTTGGTATATAGTATGGGGTGCACATGTACACATATATGAATTAATGCCAAATAATATCCCAAAGCAGTTCCGTACTTTTCGGGTAAACTATTCAAAACAAGACCTTCTCCCTTTTTTCATGAAAATGTGAAAAAAATCATATTCTATTAATTTTTATGTTTTTATTTACAAAAACGTGTATGTACAGCATATAAATATTATAGACATATATATACAAAATGAAGCTTCTTTCGAATCCCTATTCGTGAGGAAGCAAATAAAATTTAGTAATTAAAATATAAACCATCAACAACGTGCAAACCATGGTAAAACTAAAACTGCCTTGCAGAGTAGAAAGATCTGTATACAAATTGGTCCTTTTTTCCGCTGTTTCACAATGGTAGCTAATAGCTAAAATGAGAGTTTTAGATCTTTTTACTTTGCACGGTATATGATTATATAAGTGCTGATATTTGATATAAGGACAACAACAACAACATCAAGAACAACAAGAACATAAATAAAAAATTGTAAGACACATTCGCAACAATTTGAGGCTTATATAATGAGTGTTTGGTTTACTGGTGCATTGACCCTATATCTATTTTAATGATGCGATGAAGAAAAAGTACTAACAAGAATGTAGGCACTCAACGAGGGTCGTTGCATCTACGAAGTAGCCTCTACACAGGGGACATATGATATGTTCGTTTAAGTCCTTCACAAGCGGCTTTTCCTTCTCGCTTACATCCATCTCTTCTTTTGGTCCTGGAAAAAATAAATGGCACACATTGTCACCTTCATAAAAGGTATTATGCAACATTCCAGAGAAATCTATTATAAGTACAGTGTATGAAAGAAATTTGTCTTCGGTTCGAATTTTTCGACTCCACTTCTGAAAAAATTCTTCCTGAGCAACATTTCGATTGGTTTTTTTGGCTTAATTCTCTAAGAATAAGCACAATAAAACGCGAGGTGTTAAAATAGTAGCAGAATGGATTAAAATAATCTGCGACAGTTTAATCTCTTTAGGATTCAATTAACACCGAAAAGAAATAAATTAATCTATTTTGGTGTTATTTTTAACTATGAATGAAATTTCATTTTAAATAAAACACAAAAGTCAACGATTTGTAAAAATTCGACGAATTTAGCTTCTTCAGGGAGAATAGTAAGTTAGTCACTAACTAATTTAACTTACTAAATTCAATTGTGTTCAAAAACTTATTTAAATTCTCGTCAAAATTTCAATTCTCTTTGTAAATACTAAAATTCTTCTCTATGATATTCATTTATTTTACAAAATTTTAATCAAATTCTTGTCAAAATTTCAATTATTTCCAAAAGTTTTCTAAAATTCCATAATTTTCAATATCTACTATTTGATAAAAATTTTAAAAAAGAATTCCATTATTAAAAAAAATTTGAATACAATTCTACGCAAACATTCAATTATTTTCATAAATAAGAAAATTTTTTACAGCAATTCAATTATTTACAAATTTTTTTATAAATTACTTCCAAATAATTCAATTATTTTTATAAATAATAACATTTCTACAGGGATTCAATTATTTTTATAAATAATAACATTTCTACAGGGATTTAATTATTTTTTTAAAAACCAAAATTCTTTTAGGAATTCAATTATTTTTATAAATAATAAAACTCATTGCAGAATTTCAATTATTTTTAATGTAATTTTAATCAAATTCCTCTAAAAATGTAATTATTCTTTAAAATCTTATTAAAATTCGTCCAAAGAATTTAATGATTTAAAAAATTTGTTGATAACATTTTTGATGAGAATTTAATTTCAAGAAACATGAAATTAACAAATTATTTATTATGGTATTTAAATAATTGAATTCTCGTAGAAATTACTTATGAAAATTGTGTTAAAAATGAATTTCAGTTAAAATTTTAGATTATTCTTAAATATTAAACGCATTATAACGTGGATTTTTAAAAATAATTAAATTTTGAAAAACTTTTAAACAAAAATCATTAAAATTCTTAATTTTTCAAATTTTTGACAAAAAAATTCTGTAGCATTAATTCTTTTTAAAAGTTCAATAGGATTTTTATTGAAATTATTTCAAGTTTTTATTTTTTAATGTATATTTAATTGCAGAATTTTCGAAAAATTGAAATTTTGTAAAATTGAATTGTAAACGAATAAATTTAAAAATTCTCATAAAACTCATCGCAGCGATTCAATTATTTTTCATACAATTTTAATTGAATTCCTTGAAAAAGTAATTATGTTCATAGAAGTTTTAATAAAATTCGACAAAAGAATTTAATTGTTACAAAATTTGTTACTAAAATTCTTTATAAGAATTGAATTTTGAGATACATTCAATATTATTCAATAAATTATTTATCTTTTGCCTTTAAATAATGAAATTCTTGGAGAATTTTGCAATAAAAATTGATTTTCATTTTATAAAAATGAATTTCAGTTAAAATTTTTAGATTATAATTGAATATTAAAAGAAATATAGAGCGAACTTTTTTGAAATAATCTAATTTTGAAATTTCTTTTGAAAAAGTTTAATTGATTTTTTTAATATTGTTTGAAGTTCTTAGTTTCTAATATGCATTTAATTGAAGAATTTAGGAATAATTGAAATTTCGTATAATTAATTAATTAATTATTATTAAAAATAATAGATATAAAGTAAAATTGTAAAGTTAAAAATTTTTGAAAATAATAATTGAATTGAACTAATGAAAATATTTTTGAAGAATTATAATATTCTTAAAATCTAAAATAATGATAATGATAATAATAATGATAATGACCAAGTAATAATACTTGGTCATCTTTAATTATTACAAAATATGAAAAAATCGATCACTTCGAGAGTCGAAAACTCAGGACTTATCGATATCGTCATGTTTTATAGTTATAAAAAAATTTAATAAATCAAAATTTCATTCATTGTAAAAAATAAGACACAAAAAGTGATTATTTTAATCCTTTTTGGTTTTAGTTTAATCTGCAACATTTTTTAATACCTCACGATTTACTGTGAGACAAAAATTTTTCCAAAGCAATGTTTTGGCACGTTCTTTTCACTCAATTGTCCAAGGATATCAAATTGAGACAAAAGAACGAAGAGAAATGGTTTCGAATCAACAAGTTTGTCGTACTTTTTTTGTCCCAATTGTCTCAAAGATATGAATTTGAGACAAAGAATTGAATTTGTCGCAAAGAAATGTTTTGAAACTTTGTTTTGTCGCAACTGTCTAAGGCTATCAAATTCGGATCAAAAAATGATTTTTTTTTGTCACAATTTGGATAGCCTTGGAAAAAGTGTCCAAGAGCTTTCACAAAGTGATATATTCCGTACATCGTGTATTCACTATTGCTAACTTGACGCGCATCTGTTTGAGGAATCGAGTGCATAAGTGAGAATTCACTCTCCCAGTCAGCTTATATTTGTGCAGACTCATCTAATTTATTGCAACAACATATGGATCATGGAGAGATAGTGTAGTTTTAGTTGTAAATCTAATACTTGTTGAAATGCAGATTTCAGTATATTTTCTCTGATTATATGAATTATATTTTGTTTTTCTATAAAAGTCAATTTTCATTTGAAAGGGAAACAAATTTTATAAGTTTTATCCTAAAACAGTCACAGTTTTCTTGAAAGTATCAAATTGATGCCAAAAATCTGGATCAATTTTTCATTTGATCCACATTTTTGGTATCAATTCGTTGCCATTTGATACTTTTGAGTTAACAGTGATGTGAAACGTTTATACAAGAATTTTATGGATATAGTTTACATTTCAAATTCATCTAATAAATAATTCGCACAAAGTTTGTTCTTCGACTTTGCTCACACATCTCGCACAGCTTTAAAAATTGACGTGAATCTTGCCGTGAATTATTCAATCGTAAATGGTCGTAAAAAGTAAATTAGACCTTGTTTCTTGAATTGCTTACAAGTTATTTTTACTTTTAGGAGGAGCTGTTTTTGAAAAGGTGTCAAAGTTAGTGTCAAAAAACCAAAAAATTAATTTTTGGTTCTAGCAGTTTTGGTTTTAATTTGTTGCACTTTGATAACCATTAAATTAATGGTATTTTTAAGTTAACAGTGTTTCTATTCAATCATATATATTTTGCTTTTAAGGGAGTAATCGGTGGCAGACTTCGCTTTTTCTCTATATATATATATATTTCAAAGCGGAAATGTTTTCTACATATTTATAGATATCACTCAATTGCTTTCATAAAATAGAAATTAGTATGTTACTTAGAAAATTGAGTATATAGAATGCTTTAATAATCAATGACTAATAGTATTTCAACCGCAGGTCAAGTATTAGCAACTATTATACTTTAATTTATTCTGCATACTTGTTGATTTCACGAATGCTCATATTTTGCTGTAACTTTAGTTATTACATATATAGTGTTCATTTTTCTTTTTATAGATGCAATTGGCTTTCACAAAGTTCTAAAATAGTTTTCTATGCATATTTCAGTATAGTCAACACTATAAATGAATATACTTTAAGTATAAACTTTAATGATATGACAACTTTCTTTATGATTTCCGACTTGTGATGCAATAGAAGAAGATTTTTAGTGTACATATAGAGAAGAAAAGTTTCAGACTTCTTTTTCGGGATTACTTATTGTACCTTAAAAGCAAAATGCTTATTTTTAATCTTAGATGTACAGATTAAGTCAATTTTTGGAATTTTGAATTATTCTTTCAGTCTAACATGCTTCAAGTGTAAACTATTGCTTTTGGACAAAAGAATTAGTCAGTTTTCTCTGATTGGGCATTTGGAAAATAACTAAAGCAACCAATATTTGAGTCACTAAAGTCTTAGTCATTTTTCACATGGCTAATCGCATAGATAAAACTGACTATGATATCTCAGTAATTTTTGTTTGAAGTTCCACACTAATTGAAGTCTAATCATTACCGTAAAATTAGTAATTTTCAATCTCTTACCTATCTTCAATCTTTTATATCTATTCTCAAATTCGAAATGGCAGCAAATTAGTATCAAAAATCTAGATGAAATAACAAATTGATCTAAATTTTCGGTATCAATCTGATTCGCACTTTAGTATCAACTTGATTTAGTATTAATTTTTTTCAACAAAAAGAACTGTATAAAGTCTAAAATTAAAACAACCTTTCTGCCTCCAAAGAAGACTTTGTTTTTTGCAGTATACCCCTTTTTGATTTTCCTTTTTATTGATTCGTCAAATCTGCCTTATCCTCAGTTGATATTCAACTTGATCTGTTTTTTTTTCCTTAAAAATTTCACCGCGATAATAAATAAAAGTGAATTTCACACAAAAATTACTTGAGATATCAGTCAATGAATACATGTTTTACAGTGAAATATTTAAGCACGTATGTATATACTTAGTATAGTACAATTTTTTTTTGTCAACTCATATTCAAGGTTTACGAAAAAAAAAAAATTTTTTTTTCTTTCAAAATCTCTCATTACTGATGGTATCAATATTTTGTGCGTTCACAAAGGGAAATTTTATTATAAGAACCTAACTGAATAGGAGACCCAAATTGAATAATGAACATAGTGCGCATGCAGTGGAGAGTTTCTAACATTCAAGGTAAATTGGCACGTGCTATTCATTCATCCGGTTGTCGTATGAATACATTTATACCTGCTTTTACAATCCAAAATAGTGAATATTTCTTTTTTCGAGATTTATGCTTGTAAATTAGAGAAACTTTTCTTTGCAAAAAAAAAAAAAAATGACAAAAAGTGCTGTAACGTAAATTAATTTTTTTTTTAAAATTGGGTACATTTGAAATGTGCGGAACATGGAAGTGACTTTTTTCCCATTTGGCGCACGTGTTTTTGATGTATAACCGAAAAATTGGAAAGAATTTAGATGTTATAGAATTTGAAATTGAGACAACACTTTTGCAACACGTTCGCAACACTTTTGATTCGTTTTTTGTCTCAATTTGATATCAGTGGAAAAATTGGGTTATAATGAAGCAGTTGGTTTAGGGAACTATTTGTTTAAGGAAATATTTGGATGACTGTCTATTTTGGTTAGGAAAAGGTTTGATTAACAAAATATTTGATGAGCTAACTATTTCGTTGGCAAAATGTTTGATTAACAAAATATTTGACAGGGAAACTATTTCGTTGGCAAAACACTGCAAAAAGAAACATCTTTTAAAATACATTTTAGTCACTTTTAAGATACTTAAAACATCTTATTTTTCCATCTTTCATCTTAGAAACCAATGCATTTTAAGGTTTTTTTGGATAACTTTTTGGAAACAACTTAAAAGTGACTACCAAAGTATCTTAAAATAAGATGTCTTCTTTTTTAAGTGAATGTTTGATTAACGAAATACTTGATGGGGAAAAATTATTTCGTTGGCAAAACATTTGGATAACAAAATATTTGATTAGCAAACTATTTTGTTAGTAAAATGTTTGGTTAACAAAATGTTTGGTTACCAAATTGTAGTTTGATTGGCAAAATATTTGATGGTCAAAACTATTTGGTTGGCAAAACATTCGGTTAACAAATTGTTTGATTAACAAAATAGTTTGTTAATGAACTGTAGGGTTAGCTAAATGTTTGGTAAACACAACATTTGATTAAAAAACTATTTGGAAGACATATTTCATCAGCAACCGTTTCATTCGCAAAACACTTGGTTAACAAACTATTCGATTAAAGAAATATTTCGTTAACAAACTTTATCTAAACAAACTCATCTAAATGTTTGTCTAACAAAATAGTTGGTTAACGAAACCATTCGATTAACAAACCATTCGATTAGTAAATCATTTGATGATCAAACTATTTCGTTATGAAAACATTTTGGTTAACAAACTAACTTGGTTGAGAAAAAGATGTTTAGATAAAGAAAAGGAACCTTATAATGAAACATTATTTCTGTCGTAGTAGTAAAATATTTATGATTAGAAAATTGGAATGGAAATATTGTGAAAAGAAGTTTTGTGTGGACCGGAAAATGAAGAAGAGTGTAATGAGTGTTTTCCCCTTCTGTATAATAGACAACTGTGCCGTATAAGAATGAGAAAGAAACGTGGTACGTAATCCCATCGGTCAATGAACTAACCAATTTTTCTAGTGCACGCGAGCTATCATGTTTGATCGTACTTGAAAAACAAGAGAATACTTAATGTCGTTCAAAGACTCACACGATTTTAACATAAACGCCTTGAAAATATTTTTTTTTTCAAACTTCAACTTATGGATTCCCGGTACACATCGTGCATGTAGAATGCGCGTGCCAAGTTATTTCTCTCTTGTTGTCATTCCTGCACACGTTTGTCTTTCTCTCTCTCACTCACTCTCTTACTTAGTTAGTCTCTCTCTCTCTTACTCGTTTGCTCACTTACTCACTAGCTCGCTTACTCGCTCACTCTTGTGACTCTGTAGGCGTAGTAGATGCTTAATAGTAGGTACAGATAGTCGCACACCACATGACATATTTGTCCATGAGAGAAGCAAATACGGCCTATAGAGGGACAACAACAAACAACAAACAGCAACAGCAGCAACAACAACAACAAGGGATAATGCACGCAATCAGGAGTTCGGCCCGCTCTCTTTGCCTTTCACGATCTGTATCATCATCACACAATGGCTTACCGGTGAGGTGAGAGGATAGACGTTGTTGGGCTGTCGAGCAGGCTGGCGAAGCAGACGTGGCAACGAGGTTCTTTCTTGGTTTGTATCGCTCGCCGGGATGCAATGCACGAGAGGTGGCAACACCGCCGCAACGTCGACCGCCTCAAGGCCCGCGATACGAAGCCCGTTGGTCGTTGCTGTTGCTGTTCGAATGCGATCCGATACCTGGCAAGGACGTACCATTACGTTCACGCTTCCCACGCACGAACTAACATCACGACAACGCGAGCCTGTCGGTGATACTTCGTATTTCCAAGTGGTACTATACTGCTCTCTTCGTTTTCCTTCACCGCTCGCTCGCTCTCTCTCTCTCTCTCTCGTTTCGTCGTCGTCGTCGTCGTCACTGTCGTCACCGTCACCGTGTCTCGTCACTTATTAACTCTCAAAACTGACAGTACGCTCTATCAACAATAGGTTTAATTTATCAAATTGTACTTACGTGTATGCCTCGGCAATTGTTTTCTTATCAATGGAAAAGCAAGTCAAGAGTTACGCGAGTGGAGATAGTTTTCGGGTACAGTGCGATTGTACGACACTGTACGGAAACGAAGAGAAGACACGGTTGTCAGTATCGACCCCGCCTAAACCCCGCCTCGCTTTGCCGGAGCCTCACGAGCATTCACGAACAAGCTCGATCTCCTACTTTATGCTACACGTTTTCTTCTTTCCACCTCTTTATTCCTCTTCTCTTCGTCCTTTTTCATCGGTTCCTCGTCCCTTTTGCCGTCATCACAAGATGCGTGTTAAATGTTGTATTATATGTCCTTGTCAGGTTGCATAGCATTCAAAAAGTGGACCTGATGGGGGAATAAAAATTACAATTTGGGTTTAATGTTGACGAACACTCCAAAGTACCTTTAATATAGCTTCTTACTGTGTATGCGCACCTAGGAATGATAATCCTACTTGCAGGGATTATCCCCAAATATGACCTTTCTGTTTTGGATATAACCAACTGGGTCATATCTCTAAAGTACCTTTTGAGCACTTGCATTTTATGAGACTGGCTTTAACCTCGTAAAATTCGAGTCACAACTGCTTTTGAAATTTATATGGAAAAATCGGTATTTTCTTCAAGGTTACCAGGGATCTGCAAATATTATGCAATGCTTGAGAGAAATTTTGATTAATGATCACAACTCCCGAGTTGTGATTATCAAAATTAGTAACACGTGTTACATAGTACACGAAAAACTATCTATTAGGTATACCTGTTAGGTAAACTCAATTTCGGCTTGAAACACTAAGGGCCGATTTCACCAACACCGATTTAAAGTTAATCAATGATTAAAATCCTCAATTAACTAATCAGAAGCCTTTAAACTGTCTTTAATCATTGATTGACTTTTAATCGGAAGTTGGTGAAACTGGCCCTAAGGGACACTTTCACCAATACCGATTAAAAGTTAATGATTAAATCCTCATAAGCCAAAATTGCTTTAACCATTGATCAGCATTTGATTCAGGTTGATGGAATTAGTCCATACTCGCTTCCTTCAAACATCTTAATTTCAGATTTCAAGACTTTAAGGGTCTTAAACTTTAACCCTCTGCTGATGCTATAACGATGGTTATCGGCAAAACTATAGTCATTTTGACGACATAAAACCTGGTAACTTTGGGAGTTACGTTCCATAGATTAAGGGAGAAGTTGTATAGCATCAGCAGAGAGTTAGTTTTGAGCCAAAAGATGCTTTTAATTTTGAACAAAAATCAATTGAGTTGAAGATCTTCATTAATATCGAATCATTTTTATCGGTCTTTTATACTGTTGTATTAACTTGAAAATATCAAATAGCAATGAATTGATACCAAAAGTGTATGGATTATATCGAAAATTGATACCAAAAGTGTGGATCCAATAATCAAAAGTTGATCCAAATTTTTGCATCAATTATTAGATCCACTTTATAGTTTCAATTTGATGTATATGATATAATTCTTTTTTCTAACACTGTTTTCTCAAGAGTACACTTTCTAGAAAAATGGATAAATATAATGAAAAATAGTTTATATACCTAAAGAGATTACCTAATAAAATTTGTACCTTTATTAGAATCGATTTCGATCATTTCTGTACCATTTGGTTAATTTTTACATACAGCAAAGTAATTTATTGCGGAAAAAGTATAGTGTATTGGATTTCAAATCAAGTTGTATGAAATTTTAAACAAAAGTATCCGGTAGATATTTTATATATACAAAACTATTTGACATTTTACACAGAACCGTTTGCAAATTCAAACATATATATTTTGAAGTTTTAAATATACATATGTTTGGAAACTTAAACATAACTGTTTGAAATTTTAAACTGAACTGTTGGACATTTCAAACAAAAGTATGTTTGACATTTTAAACATAAAACTATTTGAAATTTCAAACACTTGACTGATTTGCAAAATATGTTTTAAAATTTTTAAAGAAATGTGTTTTAAATTTTAACCGAGCTGTTAATCATGATTTTTAAACCAAAAATGTTGAAAAATTAACGACTATACTTTCTTAATTAACAGCCTTTATGTTTAATAAAATTTCTGAAAATTTATACAAAAATTGAAATTCTTGATAGACACTCTGGTTACATATTCTTAAAATGTTTCTTTCTGTGTCAGAAAATTGTAATTTTGACTTAAATTCAACTTTTACTTGTCTAAAAAGTAGAAAATTTTATTCTTCATGCTTCCACTATAAATATCGAATTTAAATTTTTACTAATTTGCCTTTTTTGATATAAATACGAAATTCAAGATGTTGGAATATTACTTTTTATAATATAAGGAAGAAGCGATATCAAAATATTCCAATTTATAATATAAGGAAGAAGCGATATCAAAATATTCCAGTTTATAATATAAGGAAGAAGCGATATCAAAATATTCCAATTAAAGCAAAAAAGGAAAATTCTTTTTTCAAGCCCAAAAGAGGCAAATAATTTTTCATAAAAGGAACTTAAATATTATTTTCATTGCATCCTGAACAGATTTTTAATCCAATCAGAGCGGAAAAGTCGCAAATAGTTGCGGTGAAAAATTTAAACTTTTCTTTTTTCATTTTCTCGACGTAAAAGTACGATGAAACTTATGTTATATTATAACATTATCATAACTTTAGCTTCATCTTTCGTTCCGATTCTTTCAAATTCTTGCTGTTAGATTCTTCCATAAGTCGAAGTTCATTAAAAACCTATTTTTAAGTAAAATTTTGATTTATATCATTAAGATTTTTTAAATTTCTTTCATTTAAATTAGGATTTAAACCACGATGTATATAAATCAAGTTCCTTTAAATCATAACAACCTTGTTTATAGAAAACTGAGACAAAAAACGTATAAAAATTCAAAAATGTTTGATTTTTTTCTGAGAATATCAAATAGAGACAAAATCGTATAAAAACTGTTTGGAAACAAATTTTTCTTTGGATATCAAATTGAGAGAAAACGCGTATCAAAAATGTTGAAACACAGTTTTTTCTTCACTGTAAAAAGAATGTTCTATAAATTAGAGCCGATTTCGGGACTAAAATAGAACCAAATTACGTTTTAGTATCAAAATTGGTACTAAATTAATACCTTTCTCAAATTGAGAGAAAAAATGTTTGCCCTGCGACGATTTTTGTACGTTTTTTTTTGTCTCAATTTGATAAATTGTAGTTTATTTTTAGTTTATATGGAGCAGTGTCCCAGTTTTTGTTTGCAAACAACACAAATGCGTGCACATATATATATTTAACACTCGTTGAAGAAATTTATCTGAAAGTTAGTGACATAATTAAAGCTATATATTTGTGTCGTGTGTATTATATTACTGTTTAGCTACTCTGATGGCATACGCATATAGCATGACGTCAGATTATGTGACCACTATGATTATTATGTATTTTGTGCTTTGCATAACAACCTTTTGTTAGATGTTTCAGTTGCGTATTCGTATAAAAATTTTAGTCATCGCACAGTGTAACCCTGTATTACACAAGAAAAGAGGAATGGAATTATTTACGCTCTTGATCTAGGAGAATTGGGAAACGGTGATTGGTTCGAATACAATCCGAATGGCGAATCAGATTCGTCGTACATTAGGAACATGCGCGTCGTTTTAACTCTGGCTTCGTGCGCGGATAAAAATAAGGGCACAGCATCATCTTGAAAGAAGTGTTTGTCAATAGTTTCTTAATTAAGATGTTTCGGTATAGTTATTTTTAAGGTGTTTTTCAATTTTTTGGGATGATTTGTCATAGAATCTTAATTTGTTGGAGGGAATGGTAATCTTTTACCGCAACTTTGAATTCTGTTATACAATCGCAGTTTTCTAGAAGGATTCATTTTAGATTAATTTTCGATTAATAAATGTTACTTTCAACTTTGGGCTAAAACCGTTTACTTCGAGTCATTTTCGTGACTTAATGACAAAAATTTGGTTTCAATTTTGATTAATTTTTGATTAATAAATGTTACTTTTAACTTTTGGGTAAAATCGTTTACTGTGAGTCATTTTTACTACTGAATCTTAGCCTTGAGAGTGGATTATTTCAAGTCCTATGGCGTTTCGATATAACCCTTCGTTTTGAATTGAAAAATAAATACATTTTCGAAAAGTTGCCTACAGGCAACTTAAGGTTTTAAGATATAAATGAATTATTAGTTTTTTGTCGACGCTTTAGGTTTTGTTTTCTGTATTTAAAAAAATTTACGGCGAGAAAAAAGAAATCAGAATATGGTAGCGAACTATTTGGCGACATTGCGCAGCAAAAATTCGAGGAAATTCGCTGTCATAGCGAACTTCTTTGATCACACGGCAAACTTGTTAGCTGCTTCTATTTTAACCAACAAAGTATGCTGTGGCAGCGGAACACCGAAAATTCTTCTACACTAATAGAAATACATTCCGAATGGCAAACTGCATGCAAAATTATGCAAGGATGAGATGAGATTCACTACTGTAAAAAGAAGGCATCTTATTTGACTTAGAAATTTTTGACTTCCTTTGATAACTAACTTTATTTTTTAATTCATAAATTTTTGGTTTTTAGAACAGTTGCGGATTATGGCCTTTGGGTCTAGTTTATTTTTTCTACCTTAACATATTTAATCTTGCACAAATTGTAAGTTTAAAACAAAGTCTCAAACCGTTTACATCTGGAAATTAACATTATTTTGAAAAATGGCCTATTTTTAACTAGATTATGTCAATTTTATGATTTAAATAACACCCTCGAGGCTAAGACTCACAATCAGTTAAAATTGGTTCTCATGTAAATGGGTTCAGTCAAAAAGAGACTAAAAGTAAAATTTATTTTTTAATAGTGCGTATTTGGAAACAAAATGGAAAATGAGCTGAGTATTTAGCATCAATAGCAGCTATAGTGTAAAAAGTAATAGTGATAAAGAGCGACGACAACATGGGGAAAGTTAAAACGAAATGTTACTTTCGAAAACTTAGAACGCAGTCTTTTCTTGTGCAGAAAGTTTATTCCTTAGGCGAGCCAAATGTCTGTATAGAAGAAATGCTGTGCCAGATGTGCATACCTGGTTTGACAGCATATAGAAAATGTTGGCGGCGCTTAGTTAAGCGACAATGATGCAGAACAAGATGTTAGCGATGCTTCCTTTTTAGGAAGACATTGAAGCCTACATCCTCTATGCCTTTTTAGAATTACGTAAAACATTATTTCAATCATTTCATTATAATGAAGGCGAACGAATCTTTATATAAATATACATATGTTATACCTGATTGAGAAAACGAGTATATATATTTATATACTGATATGCGTGAACGTCCATTTTCTCCGCAATAGTTTCATCTGCGGAGGAAAAGTGTATCTAATCCTACACGGATGGTTTATTACGTCCTGTCTTTTTTTATTTATTATTAGCAACGTATAGTAATCTTAATTCTAATTTCTTATCAATTAAGGAAAAGGAACTTCCTTTATTTTTGACTATCAATTTTTACTGTCTGTATATATAGTTATAACGAATTGACACCAAAAATGTGAATCAAATAAAAAATTGATTCAGATGTTTGGCATCAATCCATATAGTTATAATCACAGTTTTCTTGAAAGCAACCAATTGATACTAAAGTGGATCAAATTGTTGCCAAAAATCTGAATTAATTTTTTATTTGATTCACATTTTTGGTATCAATTCGTTGCCATTTGATACTTTTGAGTTAACAGTGTTACAACGATTAATTCAGTCAAAATTAAGGCTAAAAACAATCATCAAAAGCAATATCTTGCGATTTATTTTTTGTCTCAATTTGAGATCCTTAGAAAATAACCTTTTAAACATATACTTATGCGAAAAAAAACACTTGAGAAAGTTGTTCACTGAATTTATAAACTTATTCCGAAATGATTATATAACTTTCATTGAATTCGAGATCATATCTGCGAATACATATTTTAAATCGAAAATGAATCACACACCGACGTAAGATCAAAACAAGATTTGGACGCCAGGTCCGATTTGAATTGGCTCAGGTATGGACTCGTTGGCGCCATGCGTTTGTGTATTTCTAGTCTGTAGAAAAGAAATGCGTGCTTTTGAAATTTTTCTGCAAAAGAATGCCACTTATTTTCCTACATATGTATCTAAATAGTTAGATATCTAAATATCTAGATAGTTAGATATTTAGATATTAAGATATTAAGATATATTTATAGATGTTTGGATGTTTAGATATTTGGATATTTATAGATATTTAAAGATATTTACTGATATTTATGGATATTTATATAGATATTTATATAGATATTTATAAAATACGGCATTCGTCGTGTAATTTTGGCAAAATTCAGTATTTACATCTTGATATTGTACATATATACATAATGGAATTCTAATTGCACGAAAATAAAATTTATGCTCGTGCGACTAAAGTTGATATTGATAAAGATATATATATGCGGAGTCTATGCGTGTAAGTAACGCTCAGCATATATATATATATATATAGCGTGGGTAAATCGTATACAAGTTATTTTCATTTTCTTATCACAACTTGCTTATCGCCCCGAGAACCTCGTTTGCGTAGCTTTCTTTGCTTTTACACGAAACATTCAAGACAAAACTATCAGGCGTAAACTGTGTACTGAAAATATGGACTTAAGAATTGATAATAGAATTGTAATCGCAAGTTCTGCGTGTTCAGCTATATATATACACGCACGCATATAACGAAAATTTAAGACAATTTAAATATTAATATTTTTAGGAAAAAAAATTCTCAGTGTAAAAAAAGGTTCTATACAACCTTCACTATACTCTTAACCTAAAAGTATCAAATGGCAACGAATTGATACCAAAAATGTGAATCAAATAAAAAATTGATTCAGATTTTTGGCAACAATTTGCTTCACTTTAGTGTCAACTTGATACTTTTAAGAAAAATGTGATTGCATGATACGCGAACATTAAAAGTTGATAGTCAAAAATACGCCAAATTTTCAAACAACTTATGATTTATGTACTTTGTTATATACAGTAAAGGTTATTTTACTATTTACAAAAATTTTTTGTATATAAACTATACGGTTTTGGAAATGTTTTTGAAAATATGTGTTCACGAAAAAGAAACATTTCTTTCAGCAAACGACTTCGATGGGAAAACGCATTAGTCCCAAAATTAGACGCCACGTTCGAGTGGAACCATATTTACCATAGAAAAATTGTCTTGTCATGATGTATTCGGCAGCAGGTTAGCCATCAGCGCACCCGGACACCATTATATTCTACATCTTTCTTTTTCGGTAAGTTTTTATCAGGAGAAATCATTTCTTAATCTACTGTTTTTTAAATGACTATGTATATATATCTAGAACGAACCTTATTCCTTATATCCCCACAAATAGAGACTTTTGCGACATTTCTATTATAATACTATTTTCGGAGAAAATATAGTATTGACAACTATACTAACTATCACAATAGTATTTTTCTGTTCGAAAAACCCTATTGTAAAATAATTAGTAAAATGTACTCCTGAGCGTACATAGCAAAAGGACATCGCACCAAATACACTATAAAAATGGCTTTCGGTTAAAATTCTTAACATTTTCAAAATTAAGGTTATTTTCTGTTTAAAAAAAGAATTGAGCGAAGGTCGGGAAATAAATATATAACCGTAAGCCATTTTCAGTGTTTTTAATACGGGATTTTTTAGTTCGAGAATGATAAATGTTACACTCGGTAAAATGAATGGTATACTACCATTTTTGATTTCTTGGTCAGTACCAATTTTGGTATACTAAATCTTAATTTATGCGGTTCTATTTTAATACCGAAATCAGCTCTAATTTAGAACCATTTTTTTACTGTGTAACGAATATGCGCAGAACTTCGAAGAACTTCTACTGAAGTTGAGCTGAATTTCCTAGTTTATACTTTTCGTTCTAAAAATATGGATGGAAAATTAATGTACATACAGCAATTTCAAAGCACTTTTGAGTTTGGAATTCAAATAGAGCGACCAGCCTCTGCTATGGAAGATTTTGCAGTGAACTTATAGGTCAGACTAGATGGGACACGAGAGATAAGAGATTATTTAATCGGAACCAAATCTAGTCCCTTGTTAGTTGTATCGCGAACTTTGATAAGAACCTCCTTCAGTCCAAGTGCCCGCAAGCTGTGAACTGCAACTTTTATGTGCGCGCAGCACTGCCAAGACAATGTGGTATATATATATTATGGAGAAGGATAACATGATTATGAAGTTAAAAGTTATAGGCTTAAACAATTTGCATACCAATAACAAACTGATATATTGTGTACAAATAACAAATAGTATTACCCCGTTCTATGCAACTTTTGCTATTCTTGAAGTGAATTTACCTATACTATGTGATACCAAAAATTTGGATCAAAAATTAGATCAAAATTGATCCAAATTTTTGACATATATGATCCACTTTAGTTTTAATTTGTTACTTTCCAGAAAACTGTGCTAACTGTTTATATGTAAATTATAAATATAAAAGTAGGACCTTAAAATCAGTTTCCTAATCCATAATTTAGTCACTTTTTGTGTCTATATAAATATGCTATATACATACATATATAAATATGCTTTATACACAGTATTATTTTGATCCTCTTTAGTATAACATTTGTCGCTTCTTACGATTCTGAAGTAACTTATCACTATAAACATATATGTTATTGCACCATCAGCATCTTAATTTAAAATATTTAGAGTAGTATCTTACTTTCCTAAGATGCGGAAGAAATATCTCAATCACTGTGCTAAAACGTATATAAAGCTTCTTAAAAATTAGAAATCATCTTAGGAAATACCTTATTTTAGGATGTAAGATACATTTTACAATCTTGTTTTAAGATTTTAAAAAGACGCGCCTATTTTTACAGTAAATTCGTCAAGTTGTTTAGAGGTATCTGCGATTTAGTTTCTCTATAGCAACTCGTTGTTTTCTATAAAATGGAAGAAGTATTTTAATCAGTATTAAAATATATACACAGTTTTCTTGAAAGTCTTAAATTGATACTAAAGTGGATCAAATTGATGCCAAAATTATAGATCAATTTTTTATTCAATCCAAATTTTTAGTATTAATTCATTGCCACACTGTAAAACGAAGACATCTTATTTTAAGATACTTTGGTAGTGATCACTTTTAAGTTGTTTCCAAAAACTTATCCAAAGAATCTTAAAATGCATTAGTTTCTAAGATAGAAGATGGAAAAAATAAGATGTTTTAATCGTTTTAAAAGTGATTATAATGTATTTTAAGATGCTTGTTTTCGCAGTGTTTTTACAGTGCATTTCATACTTTTAAGTTATAATAGTGTATAGAGCAACTTAGGAATAAAATCCCAGTTTTCTTGAAAGTATATATCAGATTGATACGAAAGTGGATCAATTTTGTTGCCAAAAATATGGATCAATTTTTTATTTGGTATCAATTCGATGCCATTCGATTTTTGCGGTATCAATTCGATGTCATTCGATTTTTGGTACCAATTCGATGCCATTTGATACTTTTAAGTGAACAGTGACACTACATCTTAATCAAAGGTATAGAAGATACCATTTTTCCATATGTAAGACATCAAAAAGATATGAAGAAAAAGACACCTCTCTATTTGCAGTGTATCAGGAGAATAAGTAACGATATCGATTTAGTTGATGTTCGCCACACTTGGAAGATATATATCAAGTCGCTGAAAGTTTCACCCAACACGACTCTGTTGGCATCTTCAAAAGAATCGATTTTCTCTTTTCATTGCTTTTCTCTTTTCTCTCCTTCATCCTTCTCTTGGAGAAAAAAAGAGAAAGAGAAAAAGACAGAGAGAGTATCAGACGCGCTATCCCCACTCCTCTCTCTCTCTCACTGATTTTTCAGCTCTCACAAAAATACACAGTCACTTTAATAGTATGACTATAGTATTGCTATAGTGAATTGAGTGAGGTTGCAAAGGGGGGTCGGGCTAGCATTCTAGCAATGCTATCAAGGGAAACCAACTCCCCCGAAAAGAGCCGTAGAAAGCGGCACCTACAGCAAATGGTGTACCTTCGACCTAAGTTAGGTGAGGGAGAATTCTCGCCGTGCCTACGGGCAGCTCGATTTCGATTGGCTGACCCTCCCTTTTCAAACGCGCACGCACTCACACAATCTGATTCCAACTCGCACACAAAAACACACACATTACATACATTATATTCCAAGTAGTTGATGAATCCGCCGAGAAGCAAAGAGGGGACAAGTAACAAGCGCTCAAAGCCTCAGTTACAAGAGGCCGCAAAATTATTTTATAGTGTAGAGGTGCGTGGAATATTTTTAGCGCAAAAATATTCTTCACTAATAATACACACACTTTCTTCGAAGCTATTTTATACTTTCGAATGATGAACTTCTTCATTCACCTATTTCCGCAATGCCTATTGAAATATGTTAATTGACAATTTCGAGATGCATTCTTTGAGCTGTAGTTTCGCACATACTGAACTCTTTGTTCAACTCTCGGAGCTTATTGAACCCTGTTAAATTCTCGAAACCTATTGAAAACTATTGGATTCTTGAAACATGTTAAATCCTATTATACTCTTGAAGTTTATATTAAACTCTTGAAGCCAGTTAAACCCTATTAAACTCTATTAAATCCTATTAAACCCTATTGAATCCTATTAAACCCTATTGAATCCTATTAAATCCTATTAAACCCTATCAAATCCTATATTAAACTCTATGAAACCCTATTATTCAGTCTCCATTTATCAAAGAGACGGTTTTCGATTCGATAAAAAGACGATTTAACATAAAAGTGTCAAATGCCAACGAATTGATAGCAAAAATGTGGATCAAGTAAAAAATTGATCCGGATTTTCGGCATCAATTCGATCCACTTTAGTATCAATTTGATACTTTGAAGAAAACTGTGCAGTAATGTTTTGAAGAAGGACGAAAAAGTAAAATTCAGAAATTATCTTCTACCAAATTTTAAACTTGGAGTAACATTGAGAAACAATGATTGATTGATTAATTATAGTATAGAATAAGATGATGAATCGTGACGCAGTGCGCATATTCTTATCATAAATGATGTTTCGGGTCAGGTTGCGATTTGAATCCCTTTTGCGTTTTGAAATTCAGTGGAGCATGCATTGAATGGAAAGGGATTATTCGACCCTCCTGAGAGAGAGAAAGAGAGAGAGAGAGAGAGCTGAGAGTTTAACTGGTGCTGCGGTTATATTAGTCCGGCGAAACGCATCGTGTATAATGGGATAGCAGTGGGATTTCAGTCGTCTACACTCTACAACCATAGGGTCGACCTGTGTGTCGAGCAGCGACACAGGCAGGGCGGTAAATTCATATAGGGGCGGCGAATCAAAAAACGATTCTTCAATATCAATTTTCTCTTGTTTCCTTCTATTTTAGAGAGAAGAGAGTCCACCAGCAAGCGAAAATATAAACGATCGAAGCACAATTTCAAGTTGATTCGTTCAATTATTTATTGCTCGTGCTGCCGGGTCTTCTCTTGCATGTCTTTGATTCTTATTGACCATGTGTCCTCTTGCATTAGTTGTAGATGATGTAAATTTCGGAAGGTTTCTTTCATTTATGTTTTTGGTCACGGTGTAAAAATTAAAGGATCTTGACAGTGACTGCAAAGTTAATAAAAACATCTTTTATTCGCTGTTATATAACTTAAAAGTATCAAATGGCAACGAATTAAAGGATCTTAACAATGACTGCGAAGTTAATTAAAATCACTGCAAAAAGAAACATCTTAAAATACATTTTAGTCACTTTTAAGATACTTAAAACATCTTATTTTTACATCTTTCATCTTAGAAACCAATGCATTTTAAGATGTTTTTGATAACTTTTTGGAAACAACTTAAAAGTGACTACCAAAGTATCTTAAAATAAGATGTCTTCTGTTTTAAGTGAACATTTTGTATCCACTGTTAACTTAAAAGTATCAAATGGCAACCAATTGATAGCAAAAATGTGGATCAAGTAAAAAACTGATCCAGATTTTTGGCATCAATTCGATCCACTTTAGTATCAATTTGATAATTTCGAGAAAACTGTGTTCAGATGTTTAGCACTATAAACTTAAAAGTATCAAATTGCAACGAATTGATACCAAAAATGTGGATTAAGTAAAAAACTGATCCAGATTTTTGCCAATCGATCCACTTTATTATCAATTTGATTATTTCAAGAAAGCAGTGAGGCCAGAAACATCTTATTAAGATTTTTAGGGCAAAAATATCTTATATTAAGATTTTTAGGACAAAAACATCTTATATTAAGATGTTTAGGCCAGAAACATCTCATGTTACTAAGTTTAGGCCAGCAATATCTTAATATAAGATGTTTTAAGTGTATATATATATGAAACTAACAATATATAGGATTAAAGTTGTGCATTTAAATTTAGCGAATATTTAACTTTTTAGGTTCGAATTTTTGGTGTGCAGCAGTAATTGTCTATTTAACAATAAAACCGGTTGTTTTTAGCTGTTTTCCGCCATTTTTACTTCGAAACAGTGCAATTTTGAATATGGTAAAGGCAAACACATATGTAGTTTATTAATGTCACTATACAAACAATTATTGAACTTCCCAATAGTTTACACCACAAAAAGATTGAAAGTGTACTGAATATGTTTCGCCATATCAATTGCGGCACTGTTATATAATAACATAAAAGTATCAAAATTCAACGAAATGATACCAAAAATTTGCATCAAATAATAAATTGATCCAAATTTTTGGCATCAATATTTCTCTTTTCACAGAGAAAACCAACAATTTTCTTGAAAGTATCAAGTTGCGATACTAAAGTGGATCGACTTTATATATTAGTATCAATTTGGTACTTTTAAGAAAATTGTGGGTTCATTCTGTGAAAAGAAGGGAAATTATTTTAAGATTCTTTGATAATTTTAAAGTTGGCCATGCGAAAATAAGTTAAAAATTGAACTCTAACTTTTACATCAGACGCAGAAGAAATCTATATGTTGTTTCAATCCCGCAAATTGTGAATGCTTGCGTTTCGTTGGTTTAAAGTTGTTAGTCAATCCAATTCATACACAGTTTTCTTGAAAGTAGCAAATTAATACTAAAGTGAATCAAATTGATGCCAAATGTCTGGATCAATTTTTTATTTGATCCACATTTTTTATATCAATTCGTTGCCATTTAATACTTTTAAGAAGTGTAAGTATATTTTACACTTTTATTGAAGCAAAATAATTTTCAATCTTTAGATGTAAAGTTGTCGTCCGATTTTTAATAATGATTCATATATAGCAGTGGAAATTTTTCCAAAATGTATCCGAAAACACTGAAAAAATGTATCTTTTCTGATATCTTCAAATAAAGCTGTAAAACAATATGGTATCTTACATCTTAAAATAAGATATTTGCTATAAAGTATCTTAAATTATAGGATGTTTCTGACGCAATTAGATATGTTTAGCACGATGTTCAGCGATAAAATACTTGTGAATCTTAAGAGAAAATTAAAATATAAGTTACTAAACACTAAGATGCATAAAGATATTAGCAGCAACTTGCACTGTAAATAAAAAAGTTCAAAATTAGAGCTGATTTCGGTATTAAAATGGAACCAAATTACGATTTAGTATACCAAAATTGGTACTAAATTAATACCTTTCTGTTTAGAGTGTGTGATATAGTGATTCATTATCGTATTCAGCAAAAATTTTACTTATTCTGTCATTTTATATGACAAAAAAGAGACCATTTTGAGTCATTTTTTAGTAATCTCTCTAAATCTAAATTTGTTAAATTCTCTATGTAGATTGAATGATGTTCTACTGTATGGTTCAAAAATGTAGAAATGTTAGTACCATTGAAAACTGCGTTTTATAGTTAAAAAAGTCTGTGCGCAAGTTGAGCGAAAAATAATTTCAGGTAAAGGAAACTTTATGATAGCAAAAAGGTAGTACGAATACACACCTCTTTATATGGGTTGATTCAGCCAAGCGTCTTTTTACCTGCTGATGGACAGCAGAAGCGCCATTACATAAAAAAAGATAAAATGCCATCTAGTCAGATGTGCGGTATAAATAGTTTCCGTATCCGAAGATGCGCGCCACAACTACACTGTGAAAAATTTAGGAAGTTAACGGACTCTGGAGTTTGGAGTGAAATTTCAACTCCCTTTTTTACAGTGTGTCAATAAGCTTGATTCAAACCTAATGTTTATTTCGGATTTGGAAATAATTTACTTCACAAAACACCCATATATATATATGTGTGTATAATAGAAAAACAATTACTTATATCAATTTGTCTAGCAAGATAGTGATGGCAAAATTTACTGCTAAGATAGTAGAAGTTGATAAAAATGCGTAGAAGTTCTATACAATATGGTTCCGGTTTTAGAAATAAAAGTTACTCTATTATTATCTTTTTCCGCATGTAAACCGCACAATATGAATGATTGGAATTTGTCAAGATTCAATAAGGATTTACGCGATAATTAAAATTTAGAGCTGATAATGATAAGCTAAATAGTGTATATGTAATTGCGGAATAGGGAAAATGGCATAAACCGGAAACTGATAAATGGAGAAAATTGAAAGCAACTGATGCGCATAAGGGTTAAAAGCTATTATTGTTTATTTCAAATAAAATGTATGACGTGTGCTGAAATACCCGCATGTTCGTATAGTTTTATGACTTTTGAACTTTGTCACACTATGGGCACTATATAACTGACTAGGAGTGCACTATTTAATCTTCTTTGGCGATATGTGTTTTACTTTCAAAATATAGATTTTTTTTGTTCCAACTGTTTTAATAATTGTATTTCTTGCTAAAAACTATTTCCAAAATCCATACAGTTTTCTCGAAAGTATCAAATTAATACTAAAGTCGAACAAGTTGATGCGGGAAATTTGGATCAATTTTTTATTTATGGTTCATACATTTTTCGTATATATCCATTCGTTGCAATTTGATTCTTTTGAGTTAACAGTAAAATTATAAGCTATCTGAAAAATCTTGTATATCTTAATTTAAGCCATATTCTTAAAATAAAACCTTCTTTTTACTCTGATAAATATTTGAATACCTCCTAACGATCTATGGCACATTTTGACACAAATGCAAATGTAATGAATACATATGTGCACGTATTATTGAATTTTGAGCCTAAATGAATGAAAAACGTGTAATTAAATAAATATAGAGAATATAATTTATATATTATAATATGGACTTGTGAATATTTGTTAATATTTTGCGAAAATAAAAGCATGAGTTTTAATTGTGTGAATATTGATATAAGTAAGAATGTTTTAAAAGTGTATAAGCAGACCTGGAACAGGAAACATTTTATATATTAATCAATCTGAAATCTTTACTCGCACTACATTACTGTTATGGTTCATCTTTCATAATACACGTTGGGATCACGATCCGAGGGACCCTCCTAACATCCGCTCAGAAACTTTTAATGCATAATTACCCAACCAGCGCCAAGCCTGCGGTCCTATAACTCTACAATATACGCATAAGAGTGACAAACTGCGCGAGAAATATACGAGTGCGACCATGATGATATTTAAAAAATCATGGAACCTGCGATCAGTAAGTTTGAGATTTACGTTTTTCTATATCGCACTGTCAATTGGCGCGATGATTATAGTGAACCACTGATTCTAATTAATACACAATATTTGTGTTTTATAATAAATCAGTTAAATTTCACTTAATACAAAATAAGAAATCAGCATTTAAATCTGATTTAGGGAAATTTCACTGATTTTCGCATCGATAAGACAATTTATTTACAAGTATGGTAAATACTTATATATACACAGAAAAATGAGGATCCTAAAGTTCTGAATGTTCATCAAATGAATGAAATTTATTTATTTCTTCCAAAAAGTAAATTTTTATTGCAGTTATTTTGCTTCACTATTCAAAAAATTAATTACTGAGTTCACAGTTTTCTTGAATGTATCATATGGATACTAAAGTATATAGATCAAATTGATGTCAAAAATGTGGATCAATTTTTTATTTAATCCACACTTTGGGTATCAATTCGTTGCCATTTGATACTTTTAAGTTAACAGTGTTTCTAACTTCTAATTTATCATTTTTCTCTGTGTTTTATATATACTTTCTAAATTTAATATGCGACAACTAATATAGTTAGGGGTCCTTAAGTTATACAATTTTTTGAAAACTTTAATCCCCTTCTTCCTCCTCGTTAACTTAAGTTTTACATATATGAATTAAAATTAATAAAAATAAAGTCATTTTTTTGCGCTGATCTTTAATTTACAGAAATTTTATCCGATATATCCAGAAGTTAATTAATGTTTACGGTATATATATAGTCAGTATGAAAATTTAACTGATTCGGATTAAGAGGATGAGTTTGTCCCGGACTTTTTCAACTTGGCTGCTCGCAAAGCCAGTAGAAGATAAACAGGACCATAGGGGGGATAATCGCACAAGCACCCCCCATTATATTCTCCTCCCTCTATTCTGTCACCGTGGATTATCATCATTACTCTCCTATTAAAGGAGTAACCGAGTAGGAACATTAGTTAGAACAGGAATGGATCCACCGATATACTAAAAGTTTTAATTTAAGAAGCAAAATTTTTAAGACATTGTTGCATGGCTATATGTCTTAAAAATATTGCTTCCTAAATTATAAAACATTCCTTCTGCCTTAAAATAAGTCTTTTTTCTACTATTTGTGCGTTATGAGTGAAGAGCTGTATTTACAAATTAATATTGTCTTTTGATATGCGGCAGGTTTACTTTATACATGTGCGACTATGAACTCAAGCGATTTATAACTGTAAATGCTTTGGAAATAATGCTTGAAGTGGAACATGATGGCAAACAGAAAAATCGTGGACTCATTCGTCGCGCATATCAAATTGAAGCTTAATGCTAAATACCGTATATATACTGAACGTGCTATGTCGTCGCAATAATGAGAGATTATAGGTTCATTTTTGTCGAAAATAGATATGAATTTTGTGGCACGTTAGGTTTTTTGGTATACGCGAACCTTTACAGAAAAGATAATTTCACTATATGTTAACTTATAAAAGTATCAAATGGCAACGAATTGATACCAAAAATGTGGATCAAATAAAAAACAGATCCAGATTTTTGGCATCGATTTGATCCACTTTAGTATCAATTTGTTGCTTTCAAGAAAACTGTGTTGCTATTTGAATAATTTTAAAATAATTTAAATATCACGAAATGATATATTCAAAATTTTGACCAGAATTTTTATTTATAAGAATTTGTCATTTTTATGTATATACAAATGACCTGGAAAAAGCCTGGAATTTTCTTTTTGTTCCGTGTATTGGAGGCCGAAAGCACTAGAATGTCCCCAGGGAAGCTGTATGCTAATCCGACATCTGTACACCACATATATTCGAAACTTATGGAATATCCTAAATATCTATACGGATGATGTTATAGGAAAATATCTGTACACACATAACACTCTAAGAACCGCAATGTTAGAATAAAATAATGATATATAAAAAGTGGCGCCACCCATATGTGTGGTTCAAGTTACAGCCCCCCTAAAATACGCGTACACATCGTGCGTGCGGGGGTTATTATGAGCTCAGGTTTTTTTTTACGATTATGAGCTTTTCCTCACTCTGGCACGGCAGAACTTGTTTCCCACATAACCAATCGATTTGACGAGTTTTGATATTAGACGTTTGGGTTGTCAGTTGCACAAGGCGCGCACCAAAAGAGAGAGATATAGTTCAATAAATGTGCGGACTGGAATATACTGTTAGGCGCGCATATAAACCATTTCCCTCAATATTCGTGGTTGTAAGGTTATATAAGATATATAGCCATAAACTGTTGAGGAAATAATGGTTTTCTTTATATATGCATAAATGAAAATGTATTAAGTATTTGATTTTGTGATTTTTCACATATACCTGATGGGGAATTATGTTTATTAACGCTATAGAAATTGATTGGCAGGTTTTATCTATACTGACAGCTATATATAAGAATAGTTCGTCAATTAGAAGATTAACTTATTTGAAATTTAAAAGGCGAAGAAACATTTTTGCAAAATTTGAAGAAAACCTATATGCACTGAGAAAAATGGATATTGAGCTTTAATATCTAGATATTAACGGTCAATATCTGTGACAGTCAAATACATAAACATCTTAGATGTTTAAATTTAATATCCACAAATATTTTTAAAAGACATGTTCACACATAACCTCAAATTTGTAGATTATACCAGTTAGCATCTGAGATATTAAACCATAACATCTAGATGTTATGAAATACCATCTTTTCTTAATATCTAGTATATTAAGATTTTTAACATCCAATTTTCTCAATGTGGAATAACAATTTTTTGAAGAGTAGCAGCCGGAGAACTATATCTTAAGACAATTTTTGCATTCTGAATTCACATATTTACACAGTTTTCTCGAAAGTATGAAATTGATACTAAAGTGAATCAAATTGATGACAAAAATCTGGATCAATTTTTTATTTGATCCACATTTTTGGTAACAGTTCGTTGCCATTTAATACTTTTAATATAGTTATATATATAACAGAAGTGTACGTATATATTTAAACATGAGACTATATAATCTTTAATATATATTATATTTACAACACAAAATTATATATTAACTGCGCTTGAAATTTTTTACATGTTCGGAGTAAATTCACTACTGTCAACTTAAAAGTTTCAAATGGCAACGAATTGATAGCAAAAATGTGGATCAAATAAAAAATAGTTCCAGATTTTTGGCATCGATTTGATCCACTTTAGTATCAATTTGATACTTTCAAGAAAAATGTAGTGTTATTACTATTTTCGAAGTAAATATTCTTATTACAAAGTGATAAAATTCGCTCTGACAAAATTGCGCGGCAAAAATTCAAAGAAAGTTTAGGACATCAAAAAAGTAAATGTTTTTATGTTTTTGATCATCATGTGAAATATATTTTAATAAAAGTGTTTTATCGTTATATAATTTAATAAGATATATATGTTAAATAGTATCTTCATTACAATATGCTTTTTACACGCAGTTCCAGCATATTTTCAGGTAAGAAAGTTTGAGGTTATAACTATGGACACATGTAAAACATATTTTACATTTTCTAAATATGAAACATTTTTTACATTTTTAGGTTTTTAGTGTAACTTACATTTTTGGCACGCATCTTCACCGATTTTCTACAAGGATATCAGTAAATTGATACAAAAAACGTATATTAATATAATGATGCTTCGAAAACTTTTTGGATGATGTTTTTTGTCTCAATTTGTTATCCTTAGAAAATCTATATATGTTACAAAATTCACCAGTATAACTATATTATTCTCTTCTGTTAACTTAAAAGTATCAAATGGCATCGAAGTGATAGCAAACATAATTATTGGATCAGATAAAAAATTGATCCAGATTTTTGGCATCAAAATTGATCCACTTTAGTACCAATGTGATACTTTTAAGAAAACTGTGTTTGATAAAGATTTTGTTGTAACATCATATGATTGTATACTTCCTTTTTACTAAAATAAATTCTTTCCAAAGCTGCTCTAAACATTTATTTCATAATTACAACATTGAATTGTCAATTTATTGTTGCTTATACCTTTTACCTTTTCATTCACCAAGCGCATATGATTGAATTAATATCCGTATGCCTAAAACAACCCGATTTTATGGCCTTAACATGTTTAGAAAAATATGCGGATATTTTTTAGTTAGTGGAATAAATAATTTACTGTTTTCTTGAAGGTGCCAAATTATATGATCCAAACGTGGATCAAATTGGTGAGCAAAAATTTGGATCAATTTCTGTTTTAATCCATATCCATTCGTTGCAAGTTGATCCTTTGTACACGTTATATCAGTGCGTTAATAATAGGATCAATGCCATTAGGATTATTAGCTAATAATTAATGGATTAATTAGCTGTGAAATTTCATTATTAGCATTAGCTATAGGAATAATTGCTATCTGTACAGTAGCATTTAGAAGCTAAAACAACTAAATTCTTTTCTCGAGTCTTGCATACCAATCATTAATTATAACACTATATAATGTGCCTTGTTTGGTTTTCCAAATTTGGTTTAAAAACCAAAATTAATCCAAAGAATGGCTTAATCTCAGATGGCTTAATAGCTTAAAACTGATTTTAAGACCTAAAGTTGCCTTATTTTTCTCGTAATCCCGCAAAAAAGAGTTGAACCTAAAACAAAACCACATCTTTATTCTGCGCGTAAGTGTTTCCAGACTTTGCTATTATTTTACAACAAAATTTCCATCTAAATTCAATTAATTTACAATCAATTTCCGATTCCACATATAGTGACGAGTGAAATTTCGACCAATTGCGATATAGCTAAAATTCAATTACTATCTGCTACCCATCAAAAATTCTTCCACACGCACAGTTTTCTTGAAATCATCAAATTGATACTACAGTGGATATCATATTAATGCCAAAAATTCGGATCAATTTATTATTTGATCCAAATATTTGGTATCAATTCGTTATGCACTTTGATATACTTTTAAGTTATAACAGTGCATAATTATAAACAACATTCATCAAAACTTGAACGCCTAATTTCAATGAAAAATAATTATCAATTCTGAATCCCACACAGCCTCACTATTAACTTAAAAGTAACAAATGGCAACGAATTGATACCAAAAATGTGGATTAAATAAAAAATGGATCAAGATTTTTGGCATCAATTTGATCCACTTTAGTATCAATTTGATAGTTTCAAGAAAACTGTGCTTTTTTCTTGCATGCACCTAAAAAGCAAACAAGAAACACTATAATATATTGTCTCGCACTGCAGGCGCAAGGAGAAATCGCGATTCTCCAGCGTGCCTTTTAGTAACATTTGTGTGTGCTATGCTTTTACACTTTACAGTGCCAGTGCAGGGTTTAGAGATATATAGGAGAGAACCGAGAGAAAGTGAGGCAAAATAGTTGGTTGTGAACACCATCGATGAAGGGAAGTATAAGGGATCAGGGAAAAAGATATATAGAAACGAAGTGGGGTAAAAGTTCGTTCGTTCGTTCGTTCCGTTTGTACGTTACAGGGGTGTATTGGGGGGACAAGAGGGATGTTGTCAAGAAGAGTAGGGGAAATGACACAGGGGAAGATTGCAGAAAAGAGGTGGGGTAGAAGGGAGAAGAGAAGAGAAGAGGGGGAAAGAGAAGAGAAGAGAAGAGAAAAGTACAGCCAGAGAGAGAGAGAGAGCGAGCAATACACGAGTACACGAGAGAAGGGGCAAGAGGGGAGGCATATGGGAGGGAGGGTCGTTCCATTTGGAGTTCGGTTTCAGTTCAGTTCAGCTTTACTCCTCGTCGAGTGGGGTTTATAACGTGTGTGAACACTGTACTTTAAAAGACGCTTAGGCTCTTTTCTAGTACGACGAAATACCGCCGCTCCTACAAACGGCGCCACCTGTCTCGCTTCGTTTCTCTCTGTTGAGAGCAGTTGCTTATATATAGGAGGTTTTTTTTTTGTTTGTTAATTACATCACTAGTTTAATTAGTGCTTATTCTACATCTACTTGGATTTGGATAGTTGTGGTTTCCTTTTTGTGAGTGAGTGAGTGCTGTGAACGGGGAAGAAGAACTAGCATCTCTAGATATCTTGTAACGAGAGGGAGAGGGGGGAAAGTCGACAATCGGGTAAATTTGCGACTTGCTGGCCAAGGCAAGAGAGGCGTTCTACAGGCCGCCCGGCTATGTCGATGTCTGGAGCGAGGTCGGCGCACACAAAGAGGATCAGTCTGTCGAGACTGTAATATAGTGTACGTTTTGACTATCCTATAGCAGTTTTGTAGTTGTACTTGCAACAGAGGTATAGAGAGAGCCGGCTGAGATAAAGCCGAGAAGAGTAAAATGCTCTACTGCCAGAGGGAATAACATTAGGCCTCCGTACGTAGGCTCATGCGTACAGAGGCTAACCCGCCTTCACATAGGTGAGTTGTATACATGTCTCTCTGTTACATGTACTCTGTATATTCCTAGGGGGACGTATCGCTTCATAAGTGTGTGTCTGTGTGTGGGCAAGTGTGCGCGATTCTCGGATAGGAAAATGATTCTAAATTCGTTGAGGGGTGTGTGAAAAAAGCCGGGTGTCTTAACCGATAGTCTCTTAAATATTTCTCATGGAAAGTTCTTGGAGTTACATTGTTACCACTAAAACTAGATTTCTCCCCACCGTTCCCTTTACCGCTGCCCGATTGTCATACTTTTCTTCAAGAGAATTAATTTCGTTTTTTCAATATTTCATCGAATACAGAATGGATTTTTTATTCTTGTTTTTAGTTGTGAAAAAATACTCTCTAATGTGGTACAAAAGGCAACTCAACATGCGGAAGTAAGTTGAATTGTAACACATCGTTGCATCAGTGGTGAAAACTACCACATGCTATAATCCATGAAAGGTAGGGTGAGCCCTTCAAAAACGGAAATGATTATGAGACGCGGATGCAGGTTTCCTTCTCCATTTTAAGAATATTTTTTTTATCTTCAGGTGTTCAAATAACTAACCGAAGTTTCTCAATTATTTCCCTTCTTAGAATCTAATCCAAAAGAGTAAATACAAAAATCAAAAAGAAACTATCAGGAAGTATTCTTCCTTAGGCAAAAATTTTCACAATATCGATTGTAACGTGAAATTTAATTGTCCTGTTCAGTTTCATATATTTCATATTGTCTTTTGTTTAATATTCTCTTCGATTTTCATAATGCCTTTCCAGAAGGAAAATTTGAATAATACATCACCATTACATAAGTCTATAATGTCAAAGTTTAAATTTGTTCGAATAAGGTAAAAATATAATCAGTGCCACTTGCTGTTTTCTTAATAAAAAGACAGTGTGACTTATCGACACTGCGAAAAGTGGAACATTTAAAAATACATATATGTATTTGCGATTGTTTCGCACGAAGAAAAGTGATTTTGCAATTATGAATTATAAATGAGGGAGTTACGGTTTAAAAAAAAAAGAGAAGCCAGAAGTAGTTCAAGTTAGATTTTCTTTTTTTCTACAACTTTCTACTTTATCGACCCACTAATTTCGAGAAAGAGAACTATTTCCATGTCACAATCAATTTACATGCGGAAATTTTGCTCCATCTATTCACATGTTCGATAGAAAAATTCTAATTCTCCACCTCTTTTCAGATTTGTCTTATGAGGCAACAATTAACTGCCAAAATGACGGGAATGAGTAAGAGAACATATCTCAGGGAAGTGAATCCCTATCTGATTTGTCCGCTATGTCGAGGATATTTAATAGATGCAACAACCGTAGTCGAGTGTTTACATTCTTGTAAGTATAGCAATAAAAAAAAAACTTGTTGATTTCATGCTGTGTATACTAACTAGAGTTAACCTTTGTTTGCAGTTTGCCGAAGTTGCATTTTAAAGCATCTTCGATCACAAGCACAATGTCCCTCCTGTTTGCATTTATTAAATAAAGCAAAACCCAACATTAAGTGAGTAGAACACTACTAGAAGTAGTATAGACTTTTAAATATATCTGGAAATTTCCTTCTCTAAATCGAATTATTTATTGCAGGGCTGACAAAGCTTTACAAGATATTGTATACAAACTGGTACCAGGACTTTATCACAAAGAAATGAGAAAGAGGAGAGAATTTTATAAGAAACATCCAGAACATGGTGAGTGTCTTTGTCTGATTTTCAAAAACTTTTAGGATGGTTTTCAGACCAACCTAAAAGTTCTCTATAAGGAAGCAATGAGTATTTCAAAAAGTTACTACTATAGCTTTGGTCAGGTAATTATTAATTTAATTATTTTTAATAGCGGATTCTGTGACACCAGAGCAACGAGGCGAAGACGTGAGTGGAAGACTGATTTTTGCACCGGAGGATGCAATAAGTTTGAGTTTGGAATACCTTCCACCTGGTGCAGATCCTACGGCATTAAGTCTGAGTACCAATGATGCGGACACTTTACAGCCAAACACAAATAATACCCAGCCAAATAATATAAGTGACTTGGCAAATACTCATGATTGTAGTCGAAGGTATTTACAGTGTCCAGCTCTAGTGACAATTGCACATCTCAAGAAATTTTTGGCTCTGAAGTACAGTGTCGACGTTACTCGATATTGCATTGAGATTTGCCACAGGCGTGCACCACTTCCCGAACACTGGACTCTAATGGACGTTGCCTACATTTATGCTTGGAAACGAGTAAGTAGTTAGAGAAATCCTTACTAAAACCCATAATTTCTTGTAACGACAAGCAAACATTGTTTGTGCAAGACTCGTGGCTGATTTTTAATTTGAAACCATTTGTTTACAGAATGCTCCGTTGAGATTTTTCTACCGAATAACGCAAGAAGAGCAACGATTGGAAGCACCAGTGAATGACAGGCCGTCCACTCCTGGTGTTGGAGCAAGTTTATCAGCAGTTGAAGACGGAAATAACAAAACTGAAACTGAAGATCAAGTACAAGTGGAAAAGGAAGACACCTCTAAAGTGCAGAAGGCAGCAAAGAAAAACGATGTCAAGACTCAGTTAACAGTTCCCCCTGCAACAAACTCTAATGCCAGTGTCAAGGTTGATAAGAAGCCTCACACACCAGTCGCGAAAGAAAGTGTCAAAGCGATAAAAGTGAGTCAACCACCAGTTGACGATGAAGCAAAACAAATTAAAAGTCCCATCAAGATATTGAAAAATTCCGAAGGTCGCTACGAGGTTCTAAGAACATCAAACAGTCAAACTTCCCCCGAATCACGTGAAGCACCACCACGTAATTCAAGTGAAAAGAAAACCGCAAGTCCAGAATTCAGTGTCGTTAGCATCGGCGACAGTCCCAATTCAAACGGAGTGAAAATAACATTAAAACAGTGCGCACCCGGAGGCATATCCTCATCAAAACCAAAAATAGTCAGCAACGTTCTAATGAGAAATGGCCAGACTGAGAAACTCCTGAAATCCCACGAGAAGAATCGACAAAAGGAATTGGCCGAGAAACAGGAGAAGCACAAGCGTAAAGTCACTTTTGTCGACAAAGTCGAGAACAATGTGAAGGATAATGAGGAAAATGATGTGAATAAAAAAGTTACGGAACAATCTGATAAGAAGGAATTCCTGCACGGTTTTCGCCTCACCGCCAAGCAACCTTGGAACGATCCGATAAAGGACGACAAAACCATTAACCAGGACGCTAATAAAACAGCTAATTGGAAAATAACAGTCAACACAGCATTGAAGAGTCCCGAAAAGCAAGATAAATCCGAAAAGAAAAACAACAACGCCGAACGTAATACAATTTACTCAACAAAGAACAAGTCGCCCGAGAAAGTCTCGAATTTCTCCATGAAAACCGAAACATCGAAACGCTTTCTCAACGGAATTGTCAAGGATTTGAATACCACCGAGGATTCAAAAATCGACGTCTACGCATTCCCCAGTGAACCCCCAACTCTTCCAGCCGGCGCTGTCAAGCGAAAATGCCCACCAGGTCTACCGATCTTCGAAATGGGTCGCAAACGCCCACATCTACAGGGACAAATTCGAAAGAAGCCACCCACGCCAGTGAAAATTGCCAAAAAACAAGAAACCGCCCCACCAGCGAAACGAGTGAAAGACACCCCCCTGAGCTGTACAATAACCAACGCAGTAACAACACCCAAACCAACCATCTCCGACAATACCAGAAATCTCCTCGACGGTTGTGGTTTGAACATTCCCGCTAGTCTAAGTATCACCCTAACCGCCCCGAAGTCACCCAACTACAACACCTCATCATCCACAGACGCCAACAATCTCACCAAGGACAATCAAATACTCCCCGGCAAGGTCAATCCCACAATCACTCTCAACGATCGCTCCGTCGATCCACGTGTCCTAAAAGCCCTCAAAACCGGACAAATCCGAATGCCCGTCGCGTCCAGTCGACCAAAAGTGAAACCACCCGCCCTAGAGCGTACCCAACCAGTGAAACGCAAGAAGGACGACATCCTGGACCTCAGCAACACCAGAAAACTCGACATCCATCCCCTACGAATTCCCCAACCAGTCTCGAAATTCAAGAGCAAATCATCGCGAGACAACTCCCCGGCGGCGACAGCAGCAGCAGCTCTCCCTGCGTCTAGTCAAGTTGTCACTTTAACCGGAGGACAAAAATACTACCGAGCACCGCCCGGCTCACTGACACCCGCAGTTCATCGGGTCGCCGACTATCCCCAAACACCGCCCTCCCGTGGACCAGTCTACGCACCCTGCTTCTCCTCATCGCCCCACAACAGTGCTCGCAACAATCTCTCCTCCGTATTCCCCAGTCTGCAGAGTCTCTACGCCCTCAGCCAAGCCCCCAATCTCCAACAATTCCAAATGGACAATCGCCTCCGACTTCCACAACCAGAGAGTACAACCACCACCGGTCCTAGTAAAAGTCACCTAGCCGCCCAATGCGCCCCCCTAAAACCCGCCAGGTCTTCCTTCGCCTCTCTCGCAGTTCCCATAGTCAAGCAGTCGCCCCCTCTTCGACCAATCACCTTCACTCCGCTCATCAATCCCCAGGCGGATCAGAAGAAAAATACGGTTCCCAACAATCAGGAATCAAATCAGGATTTATTGTCCAAACGGGAAAAACCCTCTTTAACGATCACGAAGGATTTTAAGGATGGTAAAGACTGTAAAGACGGTAAAGACAGTAAGGACAGTAGAGACAATAAGGACAGAAAGGACGGCAAGGACAGAAAAGACGGTAAAGACAGTAAGGACGATAGGAACAGCAAGGACGATAAGAACAACAAAGACGATAGAAACAACAAAGAAGTCGAGAGGCCCGGGGAAAAATTAAGTCAATCTAGTTCTAGTCTATCAGCGAATCAAGAGGCCAGTGCAGCATCAAACTGCGTCGATTCGAATCTACAAGAAGCCGCCAGTCCCAGAGTGACCTCAACAGTCTCGCCCTCGCCACCACCGCCACTCAATCCAATCTCCAGTATTAATAAACCCTCCACAACCACCACCAACGATGTCTTCTCCAACAACAAACAAACCTCCGAAGTGACAAGCACAAAATCACCCGAAAGTCCCGATTCCAGTTCGATTGTGAACGAAAATTCGAATAGTGCTCCCGGTGCAGCAATTGGAGAACAAAAGGACGAGACGAAAACATCGAAAGCAGAAGTCGAGAAAGAAACAAGTGTTTCGAAGAAAATTGCCAATGATGATGATGATGATGATGACGATATTCCTCCTCCACCCTCAGCTACGTCGAAGGAGAAAAAAATTGAGAATATCAAAGTTGATGTTAATCAGATGACATCGGAGGTCTTCCAAAAAAGATTGCTGGCTGCTTTTCCATCGAATGAATGGGCGAATAATCCAATTGCGGCGAAACATTTGGGCAATTTGTTGAAGAGTTTGACGTCAATGCAGAATGAGGATCAGACGGAGAAAAAGACGCAGACGACGAAGCAGGAGGGGAAGGAGATAATATCAACGAAATGTGTAAAGGATATTTTGCCGAAGACTAATGTTGAGGTAACTGACTGATCAAACTTTCTAGCGATTGTTCCCGATATTTTCAATAATTTAGACCAGGGATTTGAATTTATTCCCTTTTTTCTTCTTTTTTGAAAACGAAACGATTCTATTTATGTGAATCTGAGAGAATAATTGCATTCAATCCAAAGATAATTTAGTTTGTTTTTTGTAAACTCTACAATTATTTGCAGTTTCTACAATTTTTTTTTTGTAATCTTTGCAATTTTTTTGTTATTTTGGCAAATTTTTTTTTACTCTTGTTATATTTCAATTAGTTCAGGTGGGAAAATTTCTCTATTTAAAAAATAGTTGAAGAAAATAAGAATTACTTTCTTAAAAATGGAAAATAGGTTCTAAAATTGGTGACGACGATCAGTGTCAAAAAAAAAAATTTTCTTACGTGTATTTAGTGATGAAAATGTTTTTAATTTGACTATTTTCATTCACGTTCTCAAAATTTTGCATTTAATGCATTCTCTAAATTTGAATTGGTAAAAATGTTTATTAAGTTGACCTATTGACTGACTTTTTGTTTTTGAATTAGTAAATTTTACTAATAAATGGTAATTTTCACTAATTAGTAAAATTCACTGATTTGAAAACAAAAAGTCCGAAAAAAATTCTAATTAGTTTCTAAATTTGAATTAGAAAAAATGTTTACTAATTGGTATTAAAATTTTACTAGTAAATTCTACTAACTTATTAGTAATTTTAGAAATAAAAAATAATTTCTAGTAATTCATTAGTAATTTAAAAGAAAATGTCATTTCTACTATATTTATATTTCTACTATATTTACTATAATACAGTATTATTTACTGTTAATAATAATAAATTATTAATTAAAATCAATTTTCGAAATATTTATAGTAAAAGAAATATTCCGTTCAAATGATCGTAAATTTCTGACCGATGTATTCAGAATTTTTTTTATAAATTTTGACTTCAGTATAAAAGCAAAACAAAATTGAATAATTCAGAATTTTATCATTTTTCTTTTAAATATGTAACGCAATGTTGTTATAAAAATTTGAATCTAACGGCAAAATTAAATTGGAATTCGTTCTAAAAATCGAAAACGTAGATTGCTAAATAAAAATGTAATTTAGCAAAATTTTTCGCATCTGGTTTAGGAAAATGTTTATTTTAATTGCGAAAAACCCAATTTAATAGTTAAATTTAATTCTCACAAATAAAATTAAATACTTACATAAAAAATTATATAAATAAGAAAAATTAAAAAATACTAGCATAAAAAATTGAATAAATGAAAAATTAAAATGAATATTTAAATAAATCAAAAACTGAATTAATTAATAATTAAATTAATGAAAAATTAATTAAATAAAATAATTTAATTAAATTGAAAATTTAGTTTAATTTTGAATTAAATTTAACTTTTATATATAAACATTAAATTTTTTAATTGAACTGACTATAAGTTTGAAAGTATGAAAATTATTTGCTGACATTCAGTATATTTATTAATTTCCCTTACGTTCATTGACATTGTTTTAAAGTCGCAACAAATTTAATCTCAAAAGTGGAAATTTATTTTCAAAAAAAAAAAAACTTTGAAGAAAATAAATTTTTATTAAAAATAACTAAAACTTATTAAAATTGTACATTTCAAAAATCTGTTTAATAGATTAAATCACATTTATACATAATTAATTGTATAATTTTAAATCAATTTGTATTTTTTAAATCGAAAATTTATATTAATAGGAAATTAAATTTTACTTTTTTGAATTTCATTTTCTAAATTTTCTGCATAAAATTCTTATTGATTAATAACTTGAGTTCAGAATGTTTATAATCAACAAATTAGAAGGTGAAAAATATTTTTTTTCTTCAATCTTTATTCATTGAAATTTGAAATTAAAAATTTTCTCTATAGCAGATTTTTTTGAAAAATTTGACCGAATCGGCAATTTTTCAGAATTATAATTAACTTTGGATTGAAATCAATTATAACGCACCTCGCGGTGGGATATTATGTACCAAATTTAATATGGAATAGGAACATTACTGTTAAGTGTAATTGTTCTTAATCGTATATATATATATATATATGACTTAAGAAAAATACTTTCTGTCCTTTTATCTAATGTTAATTAAATACAGGAATTGTTTTTTTAAATTATTGTTTAAAAACATTATAACTATAATCTTGTCTATATTTAAGTCATCGCTTAATTTTATTTGGTACTTTTTTGAAAAGAAAAAGAAAAAGAATCTTATTTCTATTTTCATAAAATAGAATTCTTATGTTCCTTAAAAATTAATTTTAGAAAAAAAATTGAAATAATTTAACAATCAAGTTATGAAATAGTGCTCAAGAGTATAACAATATCGATGGAATTAATAATTGCACAAACATTGACGTTATTTTACTTTTTTTGTTTCATAACTTTTTCTCTCATCAATCAACATTGTACATAAAACATTAATTTCGCGAAATTTCAACTAAGAATATTTCTAGCTATGATACATATATTTTTTAACACAACCAAGGGTATAATAAAAAAAATAATTGTTATAATTACTTTAAGAATCATTGAAACGACACCAGTGTTGTTGTATTAACTTGTTCGCAAAGTATTTGATTATAAATTGAAGAAAGAGAAAAAAAAATTATTTATTCGAAAATAGAAAACAGAAAATAGAAAAAAAATTGTAAACATTCAATTTTTAATCATTAATTAATTTTATGACATGTGAATTCTTATGGAGGTTTCTTTGTAATTAATCCAATGTTGACTGTAAAATTTTTGCAAACAAGTTAATAGAAAGAATGGAAAAAGAATACAGATAAGTTTTTCTTTTCTATAGAAAAAAGGAAGAGGTGATTTTTATAATTATCCTCTAAATTCATTGACGTAAAGTGAATAAATGTCTTGCAGTATTCTTATAGCCTCACACCGTAAAATAAAAAAAGTGCGATTTTTTACAAAGTCTCAAAGGAAAACAAATCACTTGTAACAGTTGTATATTTTTTGAAAAAAATAACTGTTATAAACCAATTTCACTCTTTACTGAAGTACTTAAGAGTCAATGGTATGAAAATAAAATTAATTTACTGACAAAAATGTGAACTACTACTATATACAACTACTACAGATATTTCCGTATTATTAAAAAAAAAAAGAAATGAGATCTGTTTTTTGGGAGCTATATGTTAACTTAAATGTTACAGTGGTATTAATGTTATTTTTACTTTATATTCTGTTAAACATGTATTTGTATTATATTTACTCCTTTATAAGTTGTATATATTTAATGATTAAGGTAACAAACTAATCCAATTTTGAGTTATCAATTTTGGCCTAACAAATCTTACAAGTTGTACTGATTTAGTTGCAATTTCACTTTTTGAAATTATACAGTAGAATCGGAATACATTCATTTCAAATAAAAAAAAAATGACTTGCTTTTTACTTTCCCTTTTCCCATATTTCAGGATGACGAGAAATTTTTTTCACTATTTTCACTAAAATCGAAAAAATACTCACTGAATTTGTTTTGTCAACCTAAGAGGACGGTTGACAATATACATAAAAAATGGCGTTAAAAATGTCAACAGACAATGTAGACAACTTCTTGGAAAATTAGAACATTTTTGCAAAATTTCAATGGTTACGACTATTTTTTTTTAATCACTTTGAAGTCGGATATAATAATTAAGAGTCGTATTAACTAATTTTCACGTTTCTGAAGAATTTACCTTTAAAAATTGACAAATATTCCGCGAAACGAAAGTTGGAAGTGTCAACGTCCATTGTTACCACTAGTACGGAGACAAAAACATTTCCATTGTCCCCGAAGTCTGTCAGCCAATCACGAAACACAGAATTGGACAAGTCGAATTCCGATTGGCTTTTCGGTTTCTTACTCCATGTTCAAATTCCCAAGATGTGAATAACGCTTTAGTTATTACCAGGGATGGGTAGTTGAGGTGTGGAATAATTTTGAAATTTAAATTTTGATAACATATTTAATTATATGCATTCAATGTAATTCCTAACGTAAATAGTTTAATTATCTTTACTTATTAAACAAAAGAGTAGAATGTCCAAAAAAGTAAAAGTTGCCTGCAACTTCCCCTTCTTTATTTCCAACTTGCGAATTAAGCTTCGTTCATATTCGAGATGAAAATGGCAATATGGCAAATTTTCCATGTTGCAAAACTCTCCTACTGAAAACAACTGCCTTGAAACTGTTCACAATTCAGATGTTGTTCATTCGTTGACAGAGTGAACTGACCTTTCCAAAATTGCATATGAATTTTCATTTATTTCAAGGACAGTGCTTTAAGTTTGATGTTAAAATTCTACCAATCATCGTCTGGTATCAGCTGAATATAAACATGCATGTGTGTGTGAGAATCGTCATTGTAAATCTGTGTAAATCCAAATCCGGTACCCAAAAGCAACAACTACTAACATAAAGGAAAAACTTATCGCAAGATGTCGGGGGATGTTTTACGCGATGAGTTGTTGTTATGTTTTTGGTGAAAATGACTTGTTCGTCGTGGCGTGTGCTTACGATAATCCGGCCTAAGTTTAATTTCAAAGTATTGTAAAAGTTTTCTCGTGTAACCAACGAACTTTGGAACACGTATATCTCATTTACTCTCGTTTTATATGTTTAAAAACCGACAGTGAGAGAGAGAGAAAGAGAGAGAAAGAGAGAGAAAGAGGCAGTGACAAAAATATTTTTTACCACGCTGCCTGTGTTTGTGTGAGTGTATATGTGTTTGTGTGCAATTTCGCAATTTAGAATAACAATTGATATTTATTAATTATAATCGATTTATATACAAGAGAGAGAGAGAGAGAGACAAGAAAAATAGCTGTCATTTCTCATTTGTATAGTATTCATCGTGTGTGATTGGAATGGGAGCAAAAGCTAGCACTGTTGCACAGTCTGCAGGGGGCAATGGCCAATCTTCCACTGGGGCCAATGAAACGGCAATGCAAGGTTTTTCAATTTTACGCTCTCTTCCTGGTGGTGTTGGTCTACTCCAGCATCAACAGGGAAATCAATCGCAAACATCACGAGTATCTGGTGACAGCAGACAAAGAGCTCGTTCATTGAGTTCTGTTCCGGATTTATCGTCAGGTGAATCTAGCACATTGGCATCGGCCGTCGGAGTTGGTGTTGGACAAACACTAGGTCTGCCTCAACTTGATGTTGACGACATCGACGAAGAAAGCGGCAGAGTGTACGCTGCTCACAGCTTGCCTTCGCACATTTGGTCTTTAAATGGTGAGTCAACAAAGAAAATATACATTTCTAACCATTAATTTAATTTGCGTATTTGTATCATGATTTCGATTGTTTAGTTTTTTTTTTTGCCCTATTTACGCAGTTACAATTTTTTGTTTGTTCTTTTAAATCGTAAATTCTTGATAAGAGTGAAAGTATCAGGTATTTTCTGAAAATACAATTTTTTTTATTAAAACAATTTGCCATCGTCATTACTTGATAATTGTCTTATCACGTGACTAAATATTCCCTTTAAAATGTTTGTATATGTCGCATGAATTAAGTAGCTTCGATGACGTGAATTTTTGTCTATCTGTATACATTTCTCCATTCGGAATTGGAGTTCAAAAATTCGAGAACATAATAGAATCTAGAGCTGAAAACATAGGTTAGGTTTACTTGAATATATATACACGTTTTCTAGTTCGTTTTTATATATATAGCGTATGTATTCTTATTGCATAGTTCATTATTTTACCGAGAGTTTAATAGGGGGCGTTTATTCTTTATTATTTGTTTGTTTTGACGTATGTCAGCAGCATGGTTGGCTTGGTAACAATATACAATCGATGATATGATGGCTGGGAATGAAGTGTGTGTAAATTTTAAATTGCAAAAATAGGGAAAAATTTATTGTTTGGTTTTCTTTCTTTTTTGGAAATTATGGCTCGAATTGTAAATTCTGCGGATTTATTGGGGAATAATGCGTGGGACGGGTCGGGATTAGGTTAGGTCGGGGGGAATACTATGGGAATTATTGTGAGTTCATGCTTAAACGACACGGAAAGTGAGGTTGTTCCAACACACACTATTAGAAGAGTTTTGTATGGTATTGTTATTTAATTATTAAATGTAAAAACTTATCGCGATTGAATTTTGAGAATTGTTTTTTAATGAATTTATCTTTCAAAGGTTTAAAATGTCCAGTGTGCTCCAAGTTCATCCTGCCAGATGACATTGAATGTCATTTGGTTATGTGCCTGACCAAACCGCGTCTTAGTTACAACGGTGAGTTTGCTTTCTTTTTTTTAATTATAATTAATAATTTTCTTTAATTAATGTAATTTTTTTTAACGTAATTTTTGCAATATTTCAGAGGACATATTGGCAGATGAAAAAGGTGAATGCGTCATTTGTCTTGAGGATCTTCAACCTGGAGATGTCATAGCCCGCTTGCCTTGTCTTTGCATATATCACAAAAAGTATGTTATTTAAATATTGTATCAATGTGTCATTCGTTATATCATTATTCACGATCGCTTAGAAAGGTAATATTTCACGATTGTTTTCATAACACTTATTTTTTTTTGATAGATTTGGCACTTTTTTTGTTTTTAGCAAAAAAAAAAAAAATTAACTAAATATTTGAGAATTTTAACTTTTGTGGAATTTTACAACATTATTGTACTATTTAAATATTTATTTGAGAAAATTGTGAAATGTTTTGAATAATTAGTTTCGAAAATTAGTTTTTTTTTAAACTAAATTAAATTTTTTCAAAACTAATTTAATTCCAATTTCGAATTTAATTCTTAATTTATTTTATCTATTTGGTTTATTTATATTGCAAAATAGTTGAACAAAAATTCCTCAAGGGGATTTAAAAAAAAGTTGCGTAAAAAATTACCTTTTTCACAACTTTTTCTCAAAATAGAGACTAATCAGACTTAATCTTTATGATCATTTTAAATTTAGATTAGTAGAGTGTCAGAATTATTATTAGCACTGGTTCGAGTAAATTTTTCAATTAATCTTAAAAGGGTAAGAGAGGGGGAAATAATTAATTAAGTAATAGGGGAAAAAAACAAAAAAAATGCTAAAAGTGTAAAAATACTTCTCTAAAAAAAATTTGTCATACATTTTTTAAAAACATTTATTAATAAAATATCCTCATTGCGTCAATGTTTACTTTCAATGACCTTTCAAGGAGATTAACAATACGTTATCGAAACGATTACATTTGTCATGTGTTTTCTTTTCGTAAAGTTATCTAATTAACTCATTTTACCTTATTCAATTGAGTAATTAATAAATTCGTAAAATTGTGCAATTACTCATTTTTTCTACTTCTTTCATGCTAAAAAGGAATTGAAATTTAATTCCCTTTTTCTAATTTTCAGTCATTTTTTTCTTCTTTCTTTTTAAAAAATTAATTTCACTAATTGTTCTTTTCTTTTTTTTCCAGTTGCATTGATAGATGGTTTCAAGTAAATCGCAGTTGCCCCGAACATCCTGGTGACTGATTATTTGTACTTGAAATTGGAATAAATGTGAAATCAACTACTGACCCATAGGATGCTAGCGTCGGTCCGAAACCGAAATAAATGAAATGGCAGATTGTAAAAACAAAAACATGAAAAAAAAACTAGTCAAGGTGGCCGCTAGTCCGTGATGGTGATTTGTGTATATGGTGATCGTATGATTGAGCGAAACTCAAGTGAATCGAACATTTAAAGACAAAACTAAACAAAAAAAATACCCAAAATTCGACCTTTATTGTAATATTAAGCAAAAGAGACAAAAAGCAAAAAAAAAGAAACTATCGCCATAAGATTAACAAAAAAAAAAAAAAAAAATACAATGCTATTAAAAAAAATACACGTATCTATAGTTGCACTATTACTGTTCAATCGCTTAAACTCAATTGTACGATATTTATAAATTTTAAAAAAACTAGTTTAACGTTTTACACCTCGATATTGCGTTAAACTCCGCGATGATTATCATTATGATTAATGTTTGTCGTTTCTTTCAAAGAGGGATGATGATGATGAAATGGAAGATTAATGGAAGAACCAGCTAAAGTGAACTTTGATGGGTTTCTATCTATATAGATAAGTTTTAGCTTTTAAAAGTAAAAAAAAACAAAATAAAACAAAAAAATGATTTTTAATACCGTGACAATGATTGTTTATGTTGTTTGCTGGAGCAAAAGTAACTAGAAAGGATATTTTTGATACTTTCATAAAAATGGGAAAAGAATGGTATTTAAAGAGAGTTTTGAGCGAAGGACAAGCGATAATGCTGTAGTTAACAATAAAGGTTCTGATTTAACCTTCGTAATAATTATTTTTTGTGTTTCTAACAAGTACTGATTTTTTGAAACACACTAATTCAAAATTTTATTTAGAACATCTTATTGTTAGTGGAAAGTTAATGTTTCTGACAATTTACATTTTTATACATCTTTATGAGAAAAAAAAAATGTCGAAGTAGCAGGATGTAATATAAAGTCTACGCTTTTTGTGTATAAGAATTAAGTGACTTCAATTGTATAAAAAATGAAAATGAAAATGAAAAAAAACATTGTTCTAAAGAAATCTTAATGTCGAGAAAAAATGATTAAGCTATTTTTGCTTTTTTTTTAAACATTTTACTAATGAAATATTTTTTAATTGAATTCTCATATGAGAGAAAGAGATTTTCTCTTTTTTAAGAAATATGAAATTGTTTTTTCTCATTTTTTAGAAACTTGATTTTTTTTGTTTCTTTTGAGATTTTTTTTTTGTTTGTTGAAGAGATATTTCATTTTTGATGGGTCTCATTTATCAGGCAGCGTTTAGCGAAAAAAAAATAAGGTTGTGTTATTAGAAGTAGTATATATTATTCGAGATTAATTGAACAATGCTGGTTATGTTTACTCAAATGAAATTTAAAAAAAACTGGAGAAAAATATAATCTGCTGTTTGTATAATAGATTGTGGTAATTTTTTTCATTTACGGTTAGAATTGTAAATAAAAATTACAATTATATTTACCCTTTAAAAAAAAATTGTCAAATCATTAAGCCTTGATAGTTTTTCTAATTATCGAATTTTTTTAACAATTGGTATAAAAAATAGGTATTCAAATTTTGATTTTTATAAAAAAAATCAAAGGTTATTGTTTCAAATTTATCTGTCTATTTTTCAATTTGTAAATTTCGAAACGTTTTTTACTGAATCTTTCCTATGTAACAACTTAAAGACCAAATTTTTATTAATAATTCTCTTTTTTTATTTTTACTCAAAACGCATAAACATAACCTAAAATTTCCGCTTCTTTGAGAGTTTGTCAAAAATATTAATTCTGTTTGAAAAAATTGACAATTTTGCATTACTTAACTATTACTAAATACTGCATTACATTATTATTACTATTTTTAATTTTAATAAAGATTATATTTTATATTCCATCTTGGATTTCAAATTTTTAATCGATTCGCGCTCGATTATTGGCGGCGTGTTTCAGACCAATGGATTTCATACTTTTTCCCGCCGTTTTAATGTATTCATAAAGACGACCAATTGTGTTCGTTGCTTTGCTCGAGATCGACCAATCGGAAGCGTGATTTACCGTTAGGAAGAAAGCAAATGGAAGTCAGCTTAAACTGTCAATGTTTACATCTGAAATTATTATTGTTTTCATATCAAGTAACGTAATTACATCTTTATAATTAAGTGCATCGCTTTTATTACCCCACCGTTCGTCCGAGAGGAAAATTACAATATTAATCCGATCAATTTTTTATTAATAAAAAGTACTTGTTTATTTCCCAAAACGTGTCCATAACCTCAAAATATGTACATTAGAATAAGAACAGTGGATGGAAAAAAGGAACAGATTTTGACTGTCTCAAAACTGACATTTATTGAAGATTTAAAGGTAATATTCTTGCTAACATGCAAATTTATTTAAAAGTATTAAATTTCAATTAACATTCTCTTTAATTGATAATAAATTGTGTAATTTCTTTTGGTTGAAAATCCATTTGTGTTTAGAATGAAATCAAGAATGTTCTCGACGTCGAACCCGATTTACAAAGACTGTTCCATCGAGGAAAACAACTCGAGGATGGCTACAAACTTTTTGATTACAATGTAAATCTCAATGACGTTATATTACTGAATGTGAAAATAAATATTGACGATGTGACAGCAAAGAAGACTGATTCTCATTCTGAAGATGAGAAAAATGACAGTGTCGATATACCGGAGGAAACTATCGTCGATGCTGAGAGTTTGTATTACAGAGTTGGAGATGCAATTGACTGTGTTGATCAGGCGTGTGGTGCTTGGTACGAAGCGACGATTCAGAGGATAATTAATTTAAGCGGAAAAATACAGTATCAAGTAAAGTGGGAATTTGGCGATCGAGAAGAGCCGTTTGTAGTCGAGGAGAATTTTATCAGACCCAGAGCGTACAGACTTGTGAATTTCGATGATCTTCGTCGAGGACTGAAAGTAATGATCAATTACAATATTGAAGAACCAAATGAAACTGGATTGTGGTACGATCTCACTGTTCAGAAAGTATTGCGATCTGTCAAGTCCATAATGGGAACGCTTCATATCGGACAGTAAGAAATTCGAAAAAGAGTTTTACTTTTTGAGGAAGTAGAACAAATAGCAAATTTTTAAATTTCTTTTAATTCATTTCATTTCATTTAATTAATTAAATTGAATTTAACTTAATTTAATTTAATTAAATTGAATTTAACTTAATTTAATTTAATTTAATTAATAAAATTGCATTTAAGTTAATGAGAAATGAATTACATTTCATTTAATTTAATTAATTAAACTTAATTTAATTTAATTCATTAAATTGCATTTAAGTTAATGAGAAATGAATTATATTTCATTTCATTTAATTAATTTATTATTGTAAATTATAATAACAAATTTAATCGACGAAAAAATTAAGAGTTAATGAATATTTGAAAATTATTTTTTTCAGAGATTACGAGACGGTGAAAAATTGCAAAGTCCGCCCGCAATTGGACGAGATATTTGCGATAGAGAAAGCAAAATTGTTAAAGGATAGGGATAAAAATTCAAAGGTGGAACTAAAAAGCACGAGGAGACGACTACCGATACAGTGTAAAAATTGTATGGATGATTTAAAAATTAATTGCACCGAGTGCGCTTGTAAAATTTGTGGCGAACGGAGGAATCCGGAGAATATTCTACTGTGCGACGAGTGTAACGGGGAATATCATCTTCAATGTTTAAATCCACCACTCTCTAAAGTTCCCGACGAAGATTACTGGTACTGTCCGTCGTGTAAGAATGACGAAAACGAAATTGTCATGGTTAGTTGATGAAATTCTGCTTAAATTTACGATATTTATTATTATATTTATAATAATAGTAACAATAATAATATTTAATTTATAATTATAATGAAACTAAATAATTCAAGGACTCATTAAAGTTTGTCAAAATTTCAATTATCTTTATAAATAATAAAATTCATCAATATTCAATTATTTTAGAAAAATTTGTTAAACTCTCGTCAAAATTTCAATTATTGTTATAAATAATACAATTCTTCTTCAAAATTCAAAAATATTTCAAAACTCGAATAAAATTCTTGTTAAAATTTCACAGAAATTCAATAATTTATGAAATTTTTAATAAATTTCTTTGAAATAATTCAATTATTTTCAAAAATAATAAAATTCTCACGTGAGTTCAATTATTTAATATAAGAAATTTTATAAAATTTTTTGAAATAATAAAATTCTTCACTGAAATTCAATTATTTTAGAAAAATTATAATAACATTTTTGGAAATTTTTAAAAATTATTTTCATGAATAATAAAACTCATTAAATAATTGAATTTTTCTAGAATTTTCTAATAAAAATTGATTAAAAAATGAAATTACCGAAAAATCGATTTATTGTTTATGAAAATAATTGAATTATTGCAACGAATTTTATTACAATTTTTTCAAATAATTGAATTTTTTTGAGAAAATTTACTACTTTTAAAAATAATTGAATTCTTGCCAAGGATTTTATTAGGATTTTTGTAAATAATTAAATTTTTGTTGAAAAATTTCATGGTTATTTAAATTATAACAAAACATGAAGAAGGTGATCGCCTTCTTTATGTTTTGTAATAATATTCTTATAAATTGTTGAGATTCAAAAAGATTTGAATTTGAATGCTCTGAAGAATTTTAATTCCTGTGGAAAAGTAATAATTAAATATATATTTAAAATTTTAGTTATTGATGTTTTTGAATAATTTTACAATTAATGAAATTTGTAAATAAATTTAATAGAACATTTTTTTGAGTATCTAATAATTTTTAGAGTAAATCAGAATATTTTTTATGGTCAGGGAAAAAGTGAGAATTTTGTCTGGAAATCAGGGAAAAATAAAATTAAATATTTGTGGCAACCCTGTTGGTATTTAATTAAAGAATTAATTAAATTTAATTACATAAATTACATAAAAATAATTATTAAATTCATTGCAGGCTGGCAATAAATTGAGGGACTCGAAAAAAAGGAAAAACAGACTCGCCACGAAGGAGGATAGAAAAAATAAGGATAGAGAAAAAAGAGACTGGGGAAAAGGAATGGCTTGTGCGGGACGAACGAAACATTGTACGATCGTAGCCGAAAATCATAGAGGCGCAATTCCAAATGTAGAAGTTGGAATGTGTTGGCGCTATAGAATACAGGCGAGTACACGAAAAAAAAACTTTAATTCGATCAGCGATAACTTTCGCTAAAATAGCGAAAGTATGCGTTGAAATAGCGAAAGTATTCGCTGCAATAACTAAAAATTTCGCTAATATAGTAAAATTTGTAGTTCCAGGTGAAATATTTTTTGGGTAGAATATTCGATTTCTTTTCTTTTCATCGCTGAAATTATCTACAAAAAAATTGTTGGAAGAATGTTTTAATAATTTTCATAATTTTAGGCATCCGAGGCAGGTGTTCATAGACCACCAGTTTCTGGAATTCATGGACGAGAAAGCGATTGTGCCTATTCAATTGTACTATCCGGTGGATATGAAGACGACGTCGATAATGGCGAGGAATTTTATTACACCGGTTCTGGAGGACGAGATTTAACAGGTAAAAGTTTTTTCTTTCTTCGTTTTCATGTAAAATAGTTAAGTGAAAGGAAAATTCGAAAATTTGTTTTCAAACAGGTAACAAAAGAACGGCAGTTCAAAGTTGCGATCAAGTTCTAACTTTGTCGAACAAAGCATTGGCATTAAATTGTAACGCAGAATTTGATTCCTCACGAGGTGCAACGTCTGACGATTGGATGAATGGAATACCTGTTCGAGTTCTACGTTCTTGTAAGCTTGCCAAGCATAGTAAATTTGCACCAAAAGAAGGCATCAGGTATAATGAAACAATATCGAATTCATCGTCATTTGCATTGTTGACGATTTTAACATTTTTCTCGTGATGAAATGTTGACATGATTTTTGACATTGTCGAAAATTGTTAAATTTAATTTAATTGAGTTAAAGAAACAATTTTATTTTTTTTTTCTTTCTCAGATACGATGGTCTCTATAAGGTAGTAAAATATTATCCCGAACTGGGAAAAAGTGGTTTCAAAGTTTGGCGATATGTCCTGAGACGCGATGATCCAACACCCGCACCATGGACCGAGGAGGGAAGAAAGAGAATCGAAAATCTGGGTATTGAAATTATTTATCCAGATGGATATTTCGAATTTCAAGAGACAAAGAAGAAGAAGTCCAATCAGAAAAAACGAAAAGCAGTCGCTGGCAATGAGGAGCAGTGTAAACGAGCGAAATTGGAGAATTATCAATTGGATGACGATATTTGTGAAATTATCAGAAAGGACAAATTGAATGGCAAATTTTGGCAGGAGTTCACTTCGCGTTCTTTTAAGGGTAGAGTTCAATTTCTAAATGAGGTCACTGACACGTGAGTATCTTTCATTTCGAATAATGAATTTTTATTTTCATAGTTAGTTAAATAATCTTTAACGTTCGAGATCGTTTATAAATTAAGGCAAATTAAACGAAAACATTCGGACAATGAATAAAATATTTATTAACTCCAACGTTTCGAAATCTAAATGATTTCCTCTTCAGGGAGTCTATCCAAAAAAATATACAAAATTAAAATAATAAAATAAAAATTATATACATAATTAAAATAATAATAAAAAATAAAAAAAATAATTTAACAATAAATAAATGAATAATTATATTACCAAAAAAAAAATGTTTAATTTGCCTTAATTTATTTTCATAGTTTTGGCAAATTTTATCAGGATTGACACAAGTCAGGAATTTTGAATTTAATTTTATTAAAAAAGCAAAAATTAAAAAAGGCAAAAGAATTCAATTTTTCAACAATTTATTGATTAAATTCCTTCACAACAATTCAATTTTAAGAAATATTTAATGGTTCAAAAAATTATTTATTCTTGTACTTAAATAATTGAATTCTCGTCGAATTTTTTATTAAAAATGGAATTAACCATGAATTTCAGTTTAAATTTGAATATTAGAAGCATATTGTGAATTTTAATAAAAAAAAATATTCTTTGTATCCAATTATTTTTAGTAAGTAAAATTTTCATATAAATTCTTGTCTTTAAATCAGTAAAAAGTAAAATAAAATTTTTAATTCAATTTTTGCCTTTAAATCAGCAAAAAGTAAAATAAAATTTTTAAATAAATTATTGTCTTTAAATCAGCAAAAAGTAAAGTAAAATTTTGAAATAAATTTTTCTCTTTAAATCAGTAAAAAGTAAAATAAAAATTTTAATTCAATTTTTGTCTTTAAATCAGCAAAAAGTAAAATAAAATTTTTAAATAAATTCTTGTCTTTAAATCAGTAAAAAGTAAAATAAAATTTTTAAATCAATTTTTGTCTTTAAATCAACAAAAAGTAAAATAAAATTTTTAAAATAAATTCTTGTCTTTAAATCAGCAAAAAGTAAAATAAATTTTTTAAATACATTCTTGTTTTTAAATCAGCAAAAAGTAAAATAAAATTTTTAAATAAATTATTGTCTTTAAATCAGCAAAAAGTAAAGTAAAATTTTGAAATAAATTTTTCTCTTTAAATCAGTAAAAAGTAAAATAAAATTTTTAATTCAATTTTTGTCTTTAAATCAGCAAAAAGTAAAATAAAATTTTTAAATAAATTCTTGTCTTTAAATCAGCAAAAAGTAAAATAAAATTTTTAAATAAATTCTTGTCTTTAAATCAGCAAAAAGTAAACTAAAATTTTCGAATCAATTTTTGTCTTTAAATCAACAAAAAGTAAAATAAAATTTTTAAAATAAATTCTTGTCTTTAAATCAGCAAAAAGTAAAATAAATTTTTAAATTACATTCTTGTTTTTAAATCAGCAAAAAGTAAAATAAATTTTTGTCCTTAAATCATCAAAAAATGAAATAAAATTTTTCTCGCAATTCTGTTATTTTATATTTCAAACTATTTAAATAACTTTGAAATTAATTTCCAATTTAAACAATAAAATTTCTGAAATATATGTTCAATAATGTAAATTATTTCTTTCTTTTCAATAATAAAAAAACTCTCTCTTTAATCAGAATTTATTAATGACGAAAATTCATTTTCACCAGGTTTACGTGTGTTTGTTGTCAGGAGCTTGTTTTGAAACCAATTACAACACCCTGTACGCACAACACGTGTCTAGTGTGCTTAAGACAAAGTTTCGAAGCCGAAATTTATTCCTGTCCTCATTGTCGCTTTGCATTAAGTGTCAATTACAAAATGGAAGTGAATAAAAATCTATCGATTATTTTGGAAACACTATTTCCGGGTTACGAGAAGTGTAGATAAAATATAAATTACGAAAAAACATCACGTGCTCCATAAAATTACGTATAAATTGTGTACCTACTTTATATTAGAAAAGAATATTTATGTTCAATTTTCCCAAATTATCCACTTTTTCAGAAAAAATGGGGGGGAAAAAATGTATTTTTATATGTTTGAAAATAAATTTTTCCTATTTTTTATATTTTTATGTTTTGTCTTTTTTTCTTTTTATAAATTAAAAATTAATAAAATTGAAATTTATAATGAATTGAAGCAAATGAATGAGGCTTAAGTTCTAAGTGGTAAAATAATGGAATCTGATTGGTCCAAGTGAATATTAATGCATTTTCGATTGGTTATGAAAATAATCGATGACGTCCGATTTGACGCGCAACGTGTAAACGAAGCTTTATTTCCAATAAAATCCGAATGAGAACAAACATTTTGAGGTTAGTTCGGAAAGTGAATTTTAAGAGTGAGAATTGTGTGGCATCGTAAAAATTGTAGGGGGTCTTTTTCGTTAAGATCCGAAAGCAATCGCGTCCTTTTAGGGAAATATAATGTCTGTGATATTTGCCGATACTTAAAAGTATTCGTTTTTAGTTTGCGATTTTTTTGTCGTTAACATGTCGTCGGCTTCAAATTCTTTCGGAGCAATGCGGGAGTTGGGGATTGCCGTTTTGGATGTTTGACGAATATTTGAGTTTGTATTCGGTTATGGTTTATTGAATTAATTAGGTGTGTGTGTTGGGAAAAAAAAAATGGTGAAAGAAAAACCAAATTCTATTCGTATATATGACTCTGAAGGTTATAGACGGAGAGCGGCATGTATCTGCGTCAAGAACGACCTCGAGGACGAGGTAAGCCATCAAGAGGGCAGGTTTTCGATATATTTTAACTTTTCCTTTTTTTTTCCTTTTTAATTCTTGTTTTCCTTTTCTTTTTGCGTGGTTAAATCATTTTCTCTCATTGTCAAAAGAGAAAAGGGAGTCTGTTCAATTTTTAAAGATGGTTTCCCCTCCTGCGTAGTAATCTGCTCCAAAAATGAGAATGAGTGTAACGTACTCGTATGACCCTAAGAAAATTACGTGTAAAAAATTTTTCTCTATTTACTTTTTTTGTATTTAGGGAAAAAAAAATTTTTATATCGATACTTTTTTCAAATTCTATAAAATTCGCATATGGTGTATTTGATTATTATTAATTTGATGGGAAATTTTTTTTTGTTTTTAAATTAATTTCAACGTATGTGCGCTATTTTGATGCCATTTGTAAAGTAATAATAATAGCCTTGATTGTAATTTTCTCTCTGTTGTAGGGTAATTCAAAACTCGAGACAATAATGATACATTTCAATGTTAAAATCGTTTTGGAAATTTAATATGTATACTGAAAACAATAACACTTTTATTGAGTTGGCAGAAATAATCAATAAATTTTTCTCGTCATTAGTCAAATATATTTTATTAATGAAAACATATTGTCGCATTTAACAGGAAATAAATTCTCCTAATTAAACGAGAGTAATTCGCACAATTATGTAAGATTTGAATGGAGAAAAAAAATTTCCAGATTATTCTGTTGACAGAAGGAGAATTCTTCATTATAAAAATACTTACATAATTTTGTTTCTTTTAAAGAAGAAAAAAAAATCTTTTTTTAATATTTACGTTCTATGAAAATAAATTTTTTTTTAATAAATTAAATGTAGCAGAAACAATTAAGAGAGAATAGTAAAATTATTTAGTCAGATTCATGAAATATTTCTACATCATTTATAATGTGACAAATAGGCACTTAAAAATGTTTTGCCTTTGTGCCAAGATGCATTGTTAGACACGGATCACCTGCCATTTCGGTTGGACATGAACATTAAATAAAATGAATAAAGAACGATTTCTAATTAAAATATTTCCACACCTAGGAAAATAACAAACAAAGAATATATTCAATAATGTCAAAGAGACAGAGAGGAAAAAAAATTTCGTTTCTATCAAAAAATGACTGAAATAGCAAAAAAAGAACTATTTTTCTGTTCGTAGAGTGAGAATTCTTATGGTTTTTATAATTTTTATCTTTTGTCTAGACTTATTTTTCGAAATACGAGTAGATAATTAAAAATGAAGGAAAATTCCCAAAGAGAGAAAGAGAGAGAGAGAGGACTGTTTTCAACACTCTTGTTTCTTTGAAAATGTTCTAAATCAAGACAAATATTAATTGTTAAGTGAATAGGTAAATGAACATGTTTTCAAAATGTCACAATTCTATTATTTCCCTTAGCTTATATATTTTTAACTTATAGTAATAAGTAACGTCTGCCAAAAAGTGAGGAATATTGCGCAAGCATCATTTCAGTTTTGTATATGTGAAGAAAAACAAGAAAATATTATTAATGTCGATTGTATAATTTATGAGAATTTTTATTTTTTCGTTCCGGTATTTACCGACGAGAATAGTTTAGAAACTTCGTAACTTTTGCTTTTAGTTCGAAATAAATTGAAATTTTCAAAAGAAAGGCATTTTTTTAGGGAAAGAAGGACTAAAAATAAAATTTGTCAGGAGGAATTTTGAAATTCCAGGCAAAATTTTGAATATATTGAGGTATTGATAAAATATTTGTGTTTTAGGTGCTCCTGGTGACATCAAGTCGCAGACCTGATAGCTGGATAGTTCCTGGTGGCGGTGTCGAACCCGAAGAGGAACCAGCAGTTACAGCCTTGCGAGAAGTGAGGGAAGAGGCTGGAGTTTTGGGACAACTTGGACGATGTCTTGGCGTATTTGAAGTGAGAGCCAATGACGCAAACGTAAAATGAAAATATAATTCGTTTCTGGAATATTAATTCTTCGAGACGTATTGTAAATAATTTCAGGGTTACTGCAAATTAGAAAATTCAGGGAAATTAGAGAAAAGTGAAAAAAGTACCTTTGTTAATAAATTTCTTGGAAAAATTTCAATTCTTTGGGAAAATTTCCCTCAATACAATTATTTTTAATGTAATTACGATTTTAATAAAATTTCTCAGAAGAATTCAAGTATTTAGAAAATTTGCTTACAAAATTCTTTAGGAGAATTCAATTTGTATTCGAAACATTATTTTTGTATTTAAATAATTGAATTGTTGTTGAGTTTTCTAATAAAAATTGGATTACAAATTAATTTAGATTAGATTTGAAAAAGGTTTCAAACTAAAATCTGTAAAAACCAAACTTTTTCGTACTCTTTTTTAAATAATTACATTTTTCGACGAAAAAATCTAATTTTTCTTGAAAAAAATAAATGGAAATTTCTTTTGGTTCAGAGAATAAGTCAAAAGTTTGGTGTTTAAAGATTTTAATTCGAAATCTTTTCAAAATTAATTTTTAATCCAATTTTCATTAGAAAACTCAACCACAATTCAATTATTTAAATACAGAAATAAATAATGTTTTGAATGTAAAGAATTTTATAAGCAAATTTTTGACTTGTTCTTGAAAATGAGGGAAGTTTGGAAAAAAACAAATTTATATTTTTGTGGCAGCTCGGAAATTTTGACAATATAAATAATTGAAATTTAGAATTCATTGAATGGAAAAAGAAGAGGAGTAAAGAACTAAAATTTCCTTTTTTCCAGAGTGCAGAGCATAAACATCGAACGCAAGTGTGGGTGATGCGTGTAACGGAGGAATTGCCCGAATGGGAAGATTCACGAGCAATTGGCCGGAAACGTAAATGGTTTTCCATACCGGATGCATTGTTACAGCTCGCCCAACATAAACCTGTGCAGCGTTCTTATTTGCACAGTCTTCACAATACAAATCCGCGACACAACAATCCGAATACAAATCCTTCACACCATACACACAGTCCAACAACTCCCATTCAACTCATGAATAATTCTAGTAGCAATCCTCATTTCAATAAACATAGCTAATAATGCTGACGATTCATAACTTTTTTTTTCTTCTTTTCATTTCTAATTCTTTTTTCTTTTTTTTTTGATTGAAAAAAAACAAAAAAAAACATTTTTTTCCATTCGATATCAGAACTTCTTTGCTATCTTCTTGCTTCTCACAAAATCATAATAATTATTATTATTATTGTATTTTATACATGTAATAACTGATATTGAACTACGCTAATTAATTAATATATTAGATTCTTAATTCCCAAGAAAAAAAAGAGAAAAAATATATAATAAACCGAAGAAAACAGTTTTTACAATCTTATTTTGTAAAACGTCGTTTTGAAAAGAAAAAAAAAATACTTTTCAAAATAACGTTATTGAAATGGGAAGTGAATAAAAATGAAAAATGAAAGAAAGTGAGTGAGAGAGAGAGAAACTGTGTGAGAGAATTTGTGACGATTTTCAAAGCGTTTTAGCATAATTGAAAAATTAGTTTTTAAAAAAGAATTTGTAAGTCCAAAAATCTGTATTCACTACTAAGGAAAAAAAAATATTAACTGATTTTTGTAAATTTTTAGAAATTTCATCATTCTAATGACGAAAGTTTCAAAAAAAAAAAATGTACTGTCTCTATTATATATATATATAATTAATTCATGTCGATTTTTGGAAAGATATCAAAGAGACTCGAGAGCAATACATCAAGCGCCAAACTATAATAAACACTATAGATGAAATTTGTTTATAAAAAAAAGACAACAAAATTGACATCGTTTTTTTAGCAAAAATTAAACTCTTATTTTAATTGGAAAACTGTTATTATTTCTCTACATTTTTTTCTTCTTCATGTGCACACTTTTTTTAATTGAAAACGGATCACATTACCTCAATAGTTGACATTGTCATATTTTATTATAGAGAGAAGAGAAAAACAATCTTTCCTATGACAATTATATATACTTATTTCTATTGAAATCAATTTTTTTTAAATAATGCTGAATTGTACAACTCTGGTACACATTTTTCAAAAAAGATTCTTTCTACGGATCTCACAGATAAAACTGTATATTAAAATGAAAGTGTATAATGCTAAATAAATTATAATTTTTTAAAAATAGGAGACAAAATGTTGAGAATTTTTTTTTTAGTTTTGTTTAGAATTTTTCGTTTTGTAGATAGGTTACCGACCTAACCTCAAAAAAAAATACTTCTTTATTTCCAAGTCTTCTTTATATAGAAAACATTTTTTTTATTTCAGTTTATTTTTAATACAAAATAGGGAACAGTTTTCATTTTTTGAAAAGTAGGAAAAAAGAGAAAACTGATTTGAAAATTTTAAATTTCACATGACATGAAGTTAGCAGTGGTTGTGATCTAATTCCCAAACTGACCACTAGAAGAAAAGTTTTTCACGTTTAAAGATTTCTATCTTCTATTATTTCATTGCTTTATCCATTTATCTCTGTATTCTTGATTCAACAAATCTAACCCCACCACAAAATTTTGTTTTTCTTGTTTAAAAGCAAAGTGTTTCAGTGTACTTATTTGGCGTACTCAAAAATGGCGAAAAAAACGTACGATTTATTATTCAAGTTGTTACTTATCGGCGATTCTGGTGTCGGCAAAACTTGTATATTATTTAGGTTCTCGGACGATGCTTTTTCCACTACATTTATTTCAACAATAGGTAAGAAAATAATAATTAACGTTTAATTGATTCGACATTCTTTCTCTAATAGATATATATCTTATAACAAAGCTAATTTGTTCATGCATTTATAATGTTGGTAATATTATTGTTTAGGTTAGTTTTTTTTCCTCTGTTTTTTTCTTCCTCTTGTGTGATAAAATGAAGAAAATATAAGAGATTAATGTTGGAAAAAAATTTTTTTAAGCGCATCTTTTATTTCGGTAGTAATTTATTTTCGTCATAATGACTCATCTATTGTTCTCTGTCTGTAGATGATTTAATTCTTTTTTACTGGGTTAATAAAAGCATGTAGCTTTTTAACCCTTGATACATTTCATACAATTTGTACGTTTATCAGAGATTTATTAACTATCGTCATTGATAGTTGTGTCGTTAGACTTCTCTTTTAAATGAAATGACATTTGAGTTTCTACTTTTTTTTCTGTTTGAAAAGTTTCACATGTAATATATGTTATTTTGTTTTAACGAATTCGTATATTTAAATTTAATCAGCTTTTTTTCATAAACAAGTTTGATTCTAATTTAAGAATTCTTACATAATACTCTATTATTTTTTTTCTAATTTAAGTTGTCAATTTACTACTTTTTTTCTACTACTTTGTCGATTTATTTAGTTGTTGTATGGCTGTATGGAAAAATATTGAAATTATTTTTATTATTTACTTATTTTTTTCTAATTTAAGTTATCAATTTACAACATTTTTTTCTACTACTTTGTCAATTTATTTAGTTGTTGCATTGCTGTATTGAAAAATATTGAAATAATAGCGATTTTAATATTTTCTTTTAGGTATTGATTTTAAAATCAAGACAGTTGAATTGAGAGGAAAAAAAATCAAATTGCAGATATGGTGAGAAATTTATTTTTATGTTATAAATTTTTAAGTATTTGTGTAATTATAGTGTTTAAAGGTAAATTATCTTGTTACATAGTTTGTTTATTGTTTTTTTTTAAATACGTTTTTTCTTTGTATTTACAAAATATTTTTATCTTTCTAAATAATATTATATTTGCTTTTCAGGGATACCGCTGGACAAGAAAGGTTTCACACTATCACCACTTCCTATTATCGAGGTGCTATGGGTATTATGTTAGTTTATGATATAACAAATGAGAAGACCTTCGAAAACATTGTCAAATGGCTGAGAAACATAGACGAGGTAATATTCTTATCTTTTTTTATTTTGTTATTTTTAAATTGTAAATAGAAACGTACACAGAATAAGTATTGATCAATTTTTGTTTTTAGCATGCAAATGAGGACGTGGAGAAAATGATTTTAGGAAACAAATGTGATATGGAGGAGAAGAGGGTTGTGAGCACGGAAAGAGGAGAGGCTGTAAGTTTACTGACTTCCGGTTTTTTTTTAAAGATAAATCATTTTCTACATTAAGGCTTTGTAATAAAATTCTTTACAAGAATTCAATTATTTTCATAGGTATAAAAATTCTTTCTAGAGTTTTAATTGTTTTTAATACAATTTTAAATAAATTTCTCGGAAAATGTAATTATTTTTAAACGTTTTTGGGAAATTTTTTGCAAGAATTACTTTTTACAAATAATGAAACTCTTCAGTGAAATTTAAATATTTCCGAATAGAATATTATTATAATAAAATTTCTAAAAAGGATTCAGTTGTTAAAAAAACTCTTCACAGACATTTAAATATTTCCAAATTGGATATTTTAATAAAATTTCTAAAAAGGATTCAGTTGTTAAAAAAAAACTCTTAACTAAAATTTAAATATTTCCAAATTGGATATTTTAATAAAATTTCTAAAAAGGATTCAATTATTAAAAAAACCTCTTCACTGAAATTTAATATTTCCAAATAGGATATTTCAATAAAACTTCTAAAAAGGATTCAATTATTTAAAAAAATGTGTTATAAAATACATTTGCAAAAATTCACTTATTTTCGTACATAATAAAATTTTTCACCGGATTTCAATTATTTTAAATAAATTTCTCTAAAAATGTATTTTGCTTTTTAATATGAATTTTTAGAAATAGTTCAATTTCAAAGAAATTTTTAGATAATAAAACATATTATTCCGAGCCGAATTCTCGGATATTGTCGATATCTTTATCTTTTTTTTAAATTAAAGATAACCCAGTGATAAAATCATTATTTTATAATTATTTTGAAATATAACCAAATTTTTAAAGAATTCTAACTAAAAGTTTGGAGCATAATTAAATTTCATAAAAATAAGGAATTACAAAGCCTGCAATAATAATAGAAATAATTTATTTTTATTTTATTTCAATATTTTTTTAAATTAGAGATATTTATTATTGTTTTTTTCCAAAGATTTTTGAAGAGACAAAAATTTAATTGCGTAATATTTTCATATTTTCGTTTACAGATAGCGAGAGAGCACGGAATTAGATTTATGGAGACATCGGCGAAAGCTAATATTAATATAGACCGAGCGTTTAGTGAATTAGCGGAGGCAATCTTGGAGAAAACTCATGGCAAAGAACCACAAGATGCCCCAGATCGAGTCACGGTCGATCGACGAGTAGAAAGAAGTTCCAATCGGTGCTGCTAATTTTATTTAACAAAAAAAAAATAATAATAATAATTTCTGTGGACGCATTATAAGCAATTTTTCGTCTATGTCCATGAGGCTGTATTCGTGGATAGCATTAGCTTTATCGTGTTACCTCGTATAATGCTTTTTGTAATATCAGTGACGGAATCGTATATATAGAAATTCAAGCACTGCCTAAAAAACAAAAAAAAAATCCTTTTTTTTGTTCTCGCGATTTTAGATTCTCTCGGCATTTCTACTTGTAGAAGGAAATAAATAATTATTTAAACTAAATTAAATAGAAGAAAAAACTCATCATTTTCTGATGAGAAAAAAAAAATTTTGTACGCGATTTTATAAAATTTTCACTGATAATAATCTATTTTATACGAGTACAACAATTTTTGCACACGAAGACTGTCTTTTTTTTTGTTTTGTTCTCTTGACAAGTATTTCGATGGAAAAAATAATAATTAACACGCGACAATTTATCGTATATATAGTAGAGCTCATAATACTTTCAGTTTGTTAGCTTATAAAATATATAAATTTTCCTTTCTTCGCTAATAATCGTGAGAGAGTATATTGACACGTGTGATGAGCACCTAAAAATATTGTATAATTTCAATTTTCGTTTTCCCAAAATTTATCAATTTTACCCTTTATGACAACAAGGCGCCATACAATTCTACTTAATAACGATTTTAAAATATTATTTATTCTCATGTTTGTCAACAAAAAAAATTCATTTTCAATATTATTGAAAACAAATTTTTTTTCTTTAATTTGAAAAAAAGAACAATTTAAATAATTTCTATTTTTTAATTTAGTAAAAAAACAATGGTAAATTTAGGGAATTTCTCTTGTGTACGTGTGTATGTAAAATTGCAATCGTGAAGCAATATCTTGAGAGTCGAATTATCAAAAATAGAAATAAGTGCCGTTCTTTTTATATTTTCTAATAATGGACGCAATGAGGAAGAAACCTATATCACTCATATGTAAGAAATAGGGAAGTGTGTAATTATTAGATAAACAAACGAAAAAAAAAATAATTATCCGATTTATACAACCGTATATTGCTTCCTTCTTTCTACAAATATGTTGTGATTAGTTAGAAGGAATATAAATATAAATTATTTACTTCGCTGCTGTTATCAATGTGTTGAAAAATTATCATTTTAAGAATTTAAGCTTTGATACGAATATTATATTTATATTAATTTCTAGATATGGAATTTTCAGTTGAAGTTAACAATGTAATAAAAAAAAAGGTTCATGAAAAAAATTATTCTCTTTTTTTCTAGCAATAAGTCGTGAAAGTATTTTTCTGTTTTTTTTCTATGCAATTTTGTATTATTTTCTGCAGAGCGTTAATTTAAAAAGTATTTTAATATTCAGGCGTCGATATGACTTTAAGTCGGAAAAAAGTCGTTTCAATGGATTTAAAGTAGGAAAAAGAATTTAAAAAAACTCGTTTCGTTTTTTCTGGATGTCACAAAAAATTTTATTTTGTATTTTCTGATTTCCAAAAAAGCTTTGAATTTTTTATTATAATATGGAATTTTTTCCCGTCTTTCGATAATAAACTTTAATTCTAAAGTTGAAATGCAATTATTTCGAAACAGTTTTACAAATTTTTTTCACATTTTACTTCAGAAATTTAAACATTACTTTTAAACATTCAACTTTAATTATTTCAAAAATTCAATTATTTTCTAGAATTCTAAAGTCCTACAATTTTATAATTCTTCTAACTACAATTCAATTATTTATTAGAATTCTGTGAAAATTTCTGAAGTATTCGAAAATTTTTCAAATAAATATTCAAAAATTAAACTAATTTCAAAAAATTTCTCCAATTATACAAATTTTATATTACTTTTCTTAATTTACAATTAAAATTCTTTATTAAATTAATTATTTTCAAAAATTTTCTGAAAGTTAACTAAGAATTCAATTATTTAAATACAAAATTGAATTTTTTAAATGAAAATTCTTTTTAGATTCAATTTTTTTAAGAAAATTAAAAAAGTAGTATTTTATTTCAATTTAGTGAAAGAAACATAGGAAATAACTGCATTTTTTGGAAAATAGTTCAAAATAGTCGGAAAGTTGCAAGAAAAGTCCCACAAGGCCTGAATATTATTCACTTTTGATATTCAAACATTTTATTTAAATACAAATGAAATCACGCGAAACAGTAAAGTTTCATTAAAAACTAAGTATTCTAAAATGTAAATCATCTAACGAAAAAAATACACATGTCTTTAACAGTATTGGTTTTTTTTGTAGTTTTATATAATTTTAATTATTATAAGGTAGTTTTTATCATTTCAACATACAATATGTACTTTTTAAACATTCATTCGTAATGAAAAATTATTTACGAATTTAGCAAGCGAAGTTTTTCTTGTATTTTTTCCTTTATCGGAAAGATGGTGAAAAATGATAATGTTGCTGAATTTTTTTTTTTATTAATAACACATTTATACGCATTCTTATTGATAACATTTCACATATTAACAATAAAATGCAATCTGACAGATAGATATTTCTATTTAAAAACAATAGACGTTTATAAAATTTACAATCAATTACAATAATTCTTTGATTTATATATTTATTTATTTTATAATAATAATAGTTGCCCGATGAAAAAAAAACCTAATTTTCCTCGAATGAAAAAACGTTTTTTTTTGTAATTATACAACTTTTGTTTTTATAAAATAATCCAAATGTCAAAAGAATTTTTCTCTCTGATTATAATTTCTTTAGGGAATTTTTTTCATCAGACTTGTCATTACTTAGATAGGAAAAAAATAATAATTTCGTATAATGTACGCGATGTTTTTTCACATTATTATTGTTCACTAGCTAGAGATTATATTCATTCGTAACAGAAGAGAAAATTAAATAAACAATTAATTAATGGTTTACTGTAAAATTCTGTCACATAAATATATTATTTTCATAAACGATTATATGAGGTGACAGAATTTCTCTCGTAAATCGATAATTAATTGCTGTGAACATGAAACTACTGAAATAAAGTGCAAGATAATGAAGTTTATAATTATATAAGAAAATATCAGTATTTTTAATACTACGCAACATTTTTTTATGGGTTTCAATGATTAACAAAACATTTGGTATTTGAAGTAACGTAAAATGACTATTCTTTTTTTTAATAAGAAACTTGTCTCTACCCGGACTAAATTGAAATTTCTATGACATTTTTTCTTAACTTACATATTTCTTTAGAAAATTATTAGAAAATTTCATTTTTCTTACTAATAATTATAAAACACAATATTGAAAAAATATAATTATCTCCTGAATTTTCAAGAAAACTATTTGTTGAAAAAAATGTTTCCTAAATCTTAAACCAAAACAAAAATCGAATTATTGTCTGAGTAAAACTATTACTCAATAATAGAAGAAAATCTCAATTATTGGTCTATAGACAAAATTTCTGATTACGGATAATACTTTGAAAGACTTGTTTTTCTTACTCGTTTTTCTTTCTTTCTTTTTTGCAAAAACTTTGAAACAGTTTATATAAACATACGAAAATACCATGAACGAGTAAAAAAAAGTAAATTATGCAGAAATAATTACCAGTAACAAATATATCCCAAGCTACTATCCAATCCAATCGTTTAATGCGACACTACACTGGATAAATTTTCTTAATTTTAATTTTCAGAAAAAAAGTCATATTTCGTATAAAGGAAAAATCGTTCGTTGATTATCTGGATTATCCTTTTTTCTTTTTTTTTAGAAGAGTTTTACACATAAGAAGCAAGAAATATTTTAAAATCTTACTGAATATTTTTTTTTGTTTGTAATAGTTACAGCGAATTTTCGAATTAAATAGCTTCGCTGCAACTAAAATTACTCCTAGTCTCTCGAAGCTCCGATAATGGTCAAAATGTACAAGAAGATGTTGACAATGTCCAGATAGAGATTGAGTGCGGCGAAGACATATTCTTCGGGCGATATCGAGTATTTATGTTTACCTCCCATCATCATTTGCGTATCGTACACAAGATACACGGAGAACAATAGTGCTCCAATCGATGCATACACCAATGTTATTGTTCTTCCCTTGAAGAACATGGCAATTATTCCAAACAGAACGAAAACAATGAGAGCGGCAAATAGAATTCCATTTAATGCCGTAAAGTCAAATCTCGTTTGGAATGCAAATATTGTCAGTGCAAAACATACGGCAGCGGTGATACCAACAGCGAGTATAACCTGAGGGCAAAAAAAGGGATTTATTAACATCTCTAAAAATTAGATACTCGGGAAGAATTTTCTTAAAATGTTTTCTTTAAAAATAATTAAAATTCTGTTTTTTTAGCGTTTTTAACTAAAATTCTTCTATAAATCAAATAAAAATCATCGATTTTCTCTGATTCTACATAATCACTAATTCTTTTTGCTCCTAAATTTGTTTCTTGGTATTTAAAAATTTTTAATTTTAAATTAAAGAATTTCTAAACATAAATACCGCTTCGGGTTCATATCTAGAAGAAATAGCTCCGAGTAAAAATGATTCGGCAGCGGTGAAAATGCCGAGAAATACGAAATTCATTGGCGCCTTGCGACGAACACTGGAGCAGCATGCCATGCATATTAGCAGAACAAATGTGACGCCAAGTGCGACCCAAACCGTCGCTGGATTAGCAAGAAACCATCTTTTAGTGGGCATATGATAAGTAAATAATGCGATTACTCCCACTGAGAGAAGCAGCTGACTCATCAATATTGAATAGACTTTTCTGCAATTAAATTATTATCAAAATTAGCAAATAATAATAATAATCATCATCATCAAAAAGTTAGTGAAAAACATTAAAAATATTTGTCGACTATAAAGGATTGCCACGCTTTTGCTCTTTTCAAATTTCCTGACTTGTCCAGGTTATCCAGGTTAAAAAATAGAAATTTTCCAGGTTTTTTAAACAACATTTACTATTAATTAAAAACTTATTCGAAAACATCAATAACTTCATTTTTCAATAAATATTTAATCATTGTTTTTTTATATAGAAATTCGGATTTTCAAAAATTCAATTATTTTCTTTATTTATTCTTCAAAGAATTCAATTTTCTAAAAATTTAAATTTTACTTCTAAATAATTTGTCAAAATTCAATTATTTTCAATGTTTACTATTTCAAAAAATTGTAACAAAAGAATTTAATTATTTAAAAAGAAGTTTTGATAAAATTCGTCTCAAGAATTTAATTATTTTTGGGAAGTAAAATAATTATTTGCAAAAATCCAATTATATTGTTAAAAATTTTCAAAAATTCTCGTAAATTTTCAATTACTTTTATAAATAGTAAACTTTTTCCCCGATATTCAAACATTTCTGAAAAATTTTAATAAAAGTCTTGTTAGAAATTTGTCTAGATAATTGTATTATGTAAAAATATGCTAGTAAAATTCTTTATGAAAAATCAATTTAAAAAAAATTCAATTATTTAATAAAATATATATTTTTACAGACAAAAAATTCAATTATTAAACAAAAATTTTTATAATACTCCAAAAATTATTAAAATTCATTGATTTAAAGAAGAATTTTAGTTTCAAATTCTAAAAATGTTCATCGTAATGATGAAAATAATTTTTGAAGAAGTTACAGTAAAAAAGTATCAAGAAAACTGTTTAAAAAAAATTAATTCTACAGAATTGTTCGTAAAAAGTATAAAAAATTCAATTTTTCAAAGATTTTAATTTAAAACCTTTTGAAAATTTAAGTATTTTTAAAAATTTAAATAAAAACTAAATTCTCCCAACAAATTTTTAATAAAATTTTTAAGAAAAATTTCAGTTTTCGAGAAATTTGATGAAACGAATTTTATTAAATAAATTAAAAGTAAGGTTGAAATTTTGTCAAGAATTTTACGAAAATTATTCTAAGTAATTAAATTTCGGAGAAAAATTGTATTACTTTAAAGATAATTGAAATTTTTATTAAATTTTTTGTAAATACTTTTGAAAATAATTGAATTCTTGAGACTAATTTTATTAAAAATCTAGATTTTTTAAAATTTACAGTAAAATGCATTTAAAATTGAAATTTTACAAAATTGCAAATAAAAATCTTTTCAAGTTCATTTAATTATGAAAATCGTAAAAGTAAGTTTTTAAAATTGAATTAATTTTGAAATATTTAAGTAAAATTAGATTTCAAAAATTAGAATTAGTTGTTTTCAATTAGAAAACAACAAATTTCCAGGATTTCGATAAAAATTCCCTGACCTTTTCAGGTTTTTGCAATTTTTATAAAATTCCTTGATATTTCCAGGTTTTCCAGGTTTCCAGTTTTCGTGGCAACCCTGACTATAGTTTAGGGTAAAAATAAAATTAATCAAATGAATTAATTTAATATTAAATTAAATTTACCTAATGAAACCCCTTCGAATGGATTCATCATTAAATTCGAATCCCTTGATCTCATCGTGCATCGGATCCTCGGCATAATTTGACCCGTACATTCCTGGTCCTTGTGGTGGTGGCTGACCGTATGCTGGACCTCCTGGTGGAATGAATCCTGGATCTAAACGAAAAAAATATTTTAAAAAGAAATTCGTTCACACTAAATTTTTTATAAGTGAAAAATAGTAAATAATAAAATTTCTAAAACAATCTCGAAAATAAAAATTAATTCAGCAAAATTTTTTTTAAGCAGATGAAGACAATGAAAAGCGAAAAATTGTCAGATTTTCAATCCAGTTCAAGTTAATCGAACTTTACTGTTATTTCACCACCATATAGATAAAACAAAATACTTAAATACTATTTAAACACTTTTTTATCAAGAAAATAAAAACTTTTATCTACAATTAGTGACCTCTCGTCAAAATAGTAACTAAATAGTTTCATCGGCTGGGAAATTTGTCAAAAAATGTAACAACTGCGTAAATAAAGGTTTCCAAGGTCAGCAATTGTGACTAATATAATGATTTGTTCATTAATATTATTACCTGGCGGAGCTCCTCCTGGATAAGCACCCGGATATCCTGGTTGTGGAGGATAACCTGGATTCGGTGGGTAACCCGGATTTGGTGGATAACCCTGATTTGGAGGATAGCCCGGATTCTGCGGATAACCCGGATAACCTGGATTCGGATACTGATCTGCGAATTAATAATTGGAAATAAATTTGAAGTGTCAAAATTAATTTTTATTTCATTTTTCTCTGTGACAAGCAGAATCATTCACATTTGAAAATATAATCCACAATAGGAAGGTAGATGAATATTTTTCACACCTGCGTGAATATGTAAATTAATAATTACTAATAATACTTCTAAAATACATATATTTAAATATTATGTAGATTGTAGATTTTTACACTCTCATTTTTTTGTTTAGAATGGTAGCGCAAAAATAAATCCAATTTTATCGATGAAAAGTGAGGTGACAGTGTTATATTTATCTGTGTATATATAAATAAAATAATTTGCCAGCAAAAAAAAGAAAATAATGTGTAAATCAAGATAAAATATCGAGACCTTCTTGTCTTGGGTATCCACCACCTGGATTGTTCTGCCAAGTTGTCATCTTTGGTTTGCTGAAAAAGAACCTAACGTTACAACCACGTTTCACCTTATTACTTTCTTTTTTAAATGTTTGTTTGTGTGTGTGTGTGTTTGAAACAAAAAGAAAATTAAAACAAAAAAAAATCACGCGCGTAATTCGAAAAACAATATTTAGTATACTAGTCACAGATACAAAAATATATTTCCAAATAGAAATTTCCAAATTACAAATAAAAGGAGCTATTAAAAAAATGTATTTTTAACGATGATAATAACGAAATATATTTCTCAATCTCTAATCTTTATCTCTAATGATTAATAAAGTAAATAGCATGTATTTTTATGAAAATTTTCCCAGAAAATAAATAATTTTTAAAAAACACCTTGATTTTTCTCCTACTCAGACGAAAATGAAGAAAAAAATATTTTTATTGCATTAATCGATAGTTTAATTGAATTAATGGCGAAAAATAAACACGTTGATGTAAAGAGAAAACGTTATTGCGTTATATCGTGTAATAACGTTATTTTTTTAACGAAAAACTTATTACACCGGTAATGACACATTTCTCCGGGAAAAAAAGAAACAATTCATACTTCAATGATTACAATGTTGCTTACTAGAGAAATCAATATTAAATTTTCTTTTGGACTATCGCCAAGGTGTGGCTTTGTTCATCAACTATTAACTTAAAAACGTAATTAATTAAATTCAATGATGCGAAAATAAAAATCCATGTATATATTTATCTCATGAATAAAAACAACACTCTCTCAAAAGTTAATATATTTAATTAAACGAAAAAAATTCCCCTTATCTATTATTCAAGATTCAGATAATACAATTGATGATCTCACCGGTTTTTTTTTCTCAAAATCATCCTTTATACAATTTTAATTACAATAATTTTCATTATTAAAATTTTATTCGTTTAAAAAAAAAATCAAGTGTCACGTTCATTAGAGATGTATTTACGAATTGCGATTGTATTGAAATTATAATTTTTTTGTTATTCAACACTAGGCATTAAATGATAAGACAGTTATCTGGTTTTATTTCAAACGTCCTCCGTGAATCATTAATTTCATCTCTTTCGCAAAATGATAAAATGGATAAAATTAAAAAATTAACTTGTTAATAAATTTGGCCTACAATTTTACTTATCAATTGCGATGCGTCATTCGTACATTCTGGAAATAGGTATAATCGATATACACATCCATGCTCTAGTGTGTAATACAGTTATTATTTACCTTTTCAAAAAACTATGAACGAATCCCTTCACTAAATTTTGAAATGCAATATCTTCAAAATCTCTGGATGAATTTTCTCGACAAACTTACTATACACAAATCGACAAAGTTTGAAGATTGTTCATAAATTATATTTTTTTTTTATAAAAAAGATTTTTTCTCTCTTAATAATAGTACACGTAACGCAGAAAATCCGATCGAAACTGAACACCTGATTTTAGTCATAGAAGATTTAAAAAAGCGAAGATAAGAAACTTTGATTCATAGAGAAATATGCGGGAATCGTGTGGAGAGATATGAACGGTGCTTAATATTCAACTTCTTTTGATTGGTTCTTTCATTGTCAAAAAACTTGTGCACTGCCACCTACCCAACCCTGCTTCATCACTGATAAATATTACGTTGCCCACGCGACGTACAGTTTATTAATCAGGATCAGACGACTTTGATCGGACTACCGGAACTCTGATTTATTATTTAATTGAATTTAAATTTTAAAAATAAGTTAGTATTATTGAAATATCAAGTAAAATGGCCAGTAATTATAAAGAAATAACACATTGTATTTTTGACATGGATGGACTCCTCCTTGGTGAGTATTTCCAAAACTCTTTGGTCTTTTAAATTTTGTTACTTTTTAAATCAATTTCAAGGACACGATAATAGTTGTTTATTTAAACATGATTTTTCTTCACCTATCTATATATACATTTTTGTTGTTGTTGTTGTTGTAAATTATACAAGTATTTAAATATGTGAAAATACATTTCCTTGTCAGATGATGAAATTTTCGAAAAATTTCGGATGATGACATTTGTCATAACTATTAGTTTTTTTATTTTTAATTATTAATATACGACAGAGGAAATTAAAATTTATTTTCATTTTTATAATTTCATTAGATTGTAAATTATCGTCAAGTTGTTTTTGTTCGGAAATTTTCTATTGTTAATTTTTGCACATTAGAAAAATATAGGATTTATAATTGCAATTTTTTTAACACAATTATCTGTTGGAAACAAAATAATCAATATCAAGGTGAATGATGTTTATAGAAATTGTGTAACTTCTATTTAAGTGTTTAAGCATAAAAAAAATTATTATCACATAAATTTATCTTCCTCGGGATTTTTTCACTATTAGGTAAGCGAGTGAGTTATAAAATCTTGTCGAGAGGGTGAATTTATAAATAAACTTATTATTTTTATTAACTTGTATTTTATTTCAGAACATGGTTTTTTTTTAACTTTTAATATTTCTCTATTTTTAAACTTTTTATTTCTGTATTTGGTGTTTCTTTTGAATTGTTGTTTTTAGTTTATTTTCAATGCGATAAAAATAGGAAGAATATTTTTTAAAAATTGACTCTGTGTGAATGATAAAATAATGAAACTCTTGACTGAAAAATACGCAGACACTGAAAGGCTATATACTCAAGCATTTAATCGTATCACTAATGCTTATGGAAAACAATTCACATGGGAACATAAGGCTCAAACTATGGGTTTCAAAACAAGAGAAGTGACAAGTTGGACAATTGAACATTTGGAATTGCCATTAACAGCAAATGAATTTGAAAAACAACTTTTAACATTATACGAAGAATTATTTCCTCAAGCACAATTTTTGCCAGGTGTGATAATAATATTAAATTCGCAATTAATAACGTTAAGTATTTTTTTTTTGCACTGTGCAGATTCAGAAAGTGTATACAAGCAAATATATCAAGCAATAGTATCTAAACATGGATATACCTATGGAGGTGATTTGGCCTATCAAGTTCTCGGAAGACCGGAAGTCGTAGGGGCCGAACTTATAATAAATCATTACAAGTTGCCCATAACTATTATTGAATTTCAAGATATTTATCATCGATTACAGCGAGAACTTTTCGTACATGTTAATATGATGCCAGGTTTAAACAAACAAAAAATATTATATCGTAAAATTTTGTTTTGCTTTTTAGTTTTTCGTTTAGAGTCATTAATTTCTCATTTTCATTTACTATTTTTCATTCCGAAAAATCGAGGAAAATTTTCTAAATTGTTGAAAACATGTTTACTTTCCTCGAAACAATTTAAATGATTTCAATAATTATTGAATAAAGTCTTTCCAAGAATATACCATTAATTTCACAATCAAAAAATTTTTCCAGGCGAACTTTATTATTTTTTATAAGTAACAAATATTTCACATGAATTCAGTGATTTGTAATTATTTTCTTTTAATTTCTTAGCAATCAATCAATTATTTTCATAAATAATAAGATTTTTGCGCAGGAATTCAATTATTTTTATAAATATAAAATTCTTTTTACAAATTTATTTATTTGTATAAATAATAAAATTCATTGTAGAATTTTAATTATTTTTCATACAATAATAATCGAATTCCTGAAAATTAGGAAAATGTCGGAGAAAAAGAAAATAAATTCTTGTGACAACCCTGAGTAACTAAAAATGTAACTTTTCCGAAAATAACAGCCTCTTTTTAATTTGTTAAGAAATTTTCCCTTTTCTCTATTTTTTCAATACGTAAAGTGATAATTTGTCATCAGTTTTTATTTTTAATGGAGTTTATTTGCAAAAAAAAAATGTTTGTTAAAAAAAATTTGTTTGTTTTTTATTGAGACTTCCGGAGAACAAAAAAATCATACTATCATCTCTGTTGGTATCATAATAAAAAAAATATTTTTGTATAAATGAAGAGAGCACAATCAATGCACATTAAAAATGATCACATTTGCATTTTTGTTGTATTTATATATTATTGTATATTGCTGTTTGTCATGCACTTAACAATCTGTAAGTCAGACTGATTTTCAAAAAAAAAAAAAGAAAAGGATTACTTTTATTGCATATTGAGAGAAAAACAATTTAATAGTTTATCAGATTGTAATATTCTCCCGAGAGCTTAAGATAAGAAATAACTAATAGAAATTTTAAAAAACTGTTTTGACAATTATTTTTTTTCTCAAGTGAATAAAATATGAAAGTCAGTCTGATTTCAAAAATTTTTTCTACACTTTTTTCTTTTCATAATTATGTACTTCTCATGTAGAATGTCCGAAGTATAATGTAAATAAATAAATTTATCTATTGTCAATGTAATGTCTTACAAATATTTTATAATAGGTGCAGTGAGACTTTTGCAGCATTTAAAAGAAAATAATATTCCAATTGCATTGGCGACAAGTTCAAGCAAGGACAGTTTTGAACTGAAAACAAAAAAATTAATGGACGTTTTCAATTTGTTTCATCATAGAGTTCTAGGTGGTTCTGATCCTGATGTGAAAAAGGGAAAACCTAATCCCGATATATTTTTGGTTGCGGCTGATCGATTTCCCGATAAGCCAGATCCTTCAAAGGTATAACAAGAAATTGTCTAAACATTTATTTTAATTTTTTCTATTATTTAATTTTACTCATTGTTAATTTTTAACTATTCATTACTTATTACTAATTACTATTAACTTTACTATTTACTGTTTACTATATACTTTACTATTTACTAAATACTAAATAAAAAATTTCTAAATCCAAAAATTACTAAATACGAAAATTCCTTTAAAACTGATCAAATTTGATTCTGTATTGCCCTTTATTTATTTTGATTTGTGTTTTCGTTTTTCAAGTGTCTTGTCTTTGAAGACGCTCCCAACGGAGTTGAAGCAGGAATTTCTGCAGGAATGCAAGTTGTTATGGTGCCAGATCCAAATTTACCAAAGAAATTCACCGAAAAAGCAACATTGGTACTAAACTGTCTCGATGATTTCAAACCTGAAGAATTTGGTCTACCGGCTTTTAAAAATTAGAGCAAATTTTTCTTAAAAAAAAAAGAAACATTAAGAAGAAAATAATTAGACAAAATTGTAATACATTGTCACTTAAATTTTAAAAATTACCAAAAAAATAGTTATGTTTTTTTTGTAATAAGTTATTTAAATTATTTTTCAATACTGGATATATAGTTGAAAAGAAAAATATGTAAATAAAAATAATTTATCTCAAATTATGGAAAAAATGTTTTTCTATTCCTGATATTCCATTTTCGAAGTCCTGGAGTTTAAGATTGACAAACAGTTTCCCACTTGGTTAGAGAAAATTCTATTTATTAAATAATAAATATATAATGTTTTTAAAACAATTTAATAATTTCGCTTTAACTTACATACTTTTTTTTGTACAGGCATTCAACAAACTAAATAAATTATATACTTTATATAGTTGACATGTTCTATCATCACTGAGAATTGGAGAGTTCCTTAACTTTGCCGAGGATATCGTCAGATTTTAAATTTGCTAAAGGTACACAGGTTTCTTTTCCAAATTCTGTAAATAAAGAACGTTTTACTTGCAATTAGTCAAATTCACAAGTAGTGTACATTCATTACTTTACAAGTTCTATAAAAAAAAGTTCTTAAAATCATGTTTTTTTCATCGAAACTCGAACAAAGTGGAAGCAAAAAACAGTTAACTAACAATTGTAGAGAAAAATGTATTTCGATTTGTTTACTCACCGAAACGAGCATATAATCTTGGCTCAATTGATGAACATTCTCTAATTAAAATTGGAAAATAAGGATTGCTGTTTTTTAGAGACACGTATTGTTGTTCAATGAATTCCCTAAAAACAAGTTATAAAAAACAAATGAGACGAAGTGACAAATTTCTACACTGGAAATTGATGAATTCAAGAAAAAATGATAATATTGTTTTTTTTTTAAACTTAGGGTTATGTCAAATATCTCACCTAGCACCTTGACTTGACTTTGACGTTTGACAAAGTAAAATTCTCAATTCTTTTAAATGCGGACCAAATTTCACTGCTGCCATTTTATCAATTTACCAATTTCTATCAATGGAAATTAATCCAAGTAGTCTTGATATTTCTTTCTTTCTTTTTTACTGTAAATCTATAAAGATTTGACTTCTGCTTTTTCTGTCGTCTGCTATTACTCCTGTGTATTGAAAGGAGATAGAATTGGACAAGTTTGTCCTCTCTCTCATCGTCAGGGTTCGGAAGGTATGGAATTCAATATAGGTTATTTTTAGATAGAATTATCTTATTTTTAAAGTATATTTACAAATTACAACGTGTACAATAAATAACAACAAGCTAGATTTAAATACACTGTGCTAATTATTATATTTTTTATATAATTACTTCATAAAAGTTACTTTTATACAGTGAAATTAAAAAATCTTTATTGTGGTGGTAGAACTGTTTTCTCACCTTGCGGGAAAACAATCGCGTGTTTAAAAATGATTTTTTTTCATTTGAAGGTTATGAAAAAAATACAAACTTCAATTTTTTCTAAATTCTGATCGTATAAAGTGTATAAAGTTAAATTATCTTTCTATAATGTTCTCTAGAGCTAAATTTAAACAAATCAGAGATTCTTTTCCATTATTCCTCTCGAGAAAAAATGGATCAAAGTAAATTTGGAAAAGTGTCAAAAACTACTAATATGGAAAGAAAGTTTTGTGTGTGAAATAATTTTTTTTAAATATGACCTTGCCTCCACTATTCAATGAGAGCTTTCCCTCTTTTATGAGAGAGCAAATAGATAATTGCACCAGTGCTTTTTGGTATCATCCGGAATTTTCTCAGAGTCGTTATCCACCAGGACAAAAAAGTATACTTATCATTATTTAATTGTAACGTATGTAATTGTTATTTTAGTTCTAAATAATTATTTTTCTTTAATATTAATTAATGTATATTAAGTATAAAATATTATATTATATTAAATGTAAAATAATTTATGACAAATTGTAGTAAATAAAAATTTTCTTTTTAAGAAAGTGAAGCTTGTACATTGATTTGTTTACTTCTCGCTCAACGAATAAGTGAAAGAAAATTAAAAATCTGGGGAGTCGAAAAATGTTCAGAATTGAATATTTTAATAGCAGAGGCAATAATTGAGGGAAATAAAATACACGCACGGATTTTGGACAAGCGAATAATTTCCCATCCCTATTTGAATACCGTCGAAGCTCTCAAATACGGAGGCAAAAGTTTAAATAAATTAAAAGAATGGGTATAATTTTATTTATTTTCAGTTATTTAAAATCAATTTAATTAATTTTAATTCGAAATTTGCTTTAATTTAATGGATTTCGAATTGAAAAATTCGAATTCCTATTTTTTCTGATCGACAGAAATTCCGCGTGGTTCACGAGAAAATTGAGAAAGGATTGAGCAAAAATATCAAAACTTTTCTTGACGTTTGGTACAAGAATTCAAGATCGGAAAATTTATTTATGCTCCTCATCACGTGTGGTCGAACAATAATCTTTATTTTTCAAAATAAAATCAATAAGGTATTAAATTTCGATTAAAATAATTTTTAATATGTAATTTTTCGTTTTCCCCTAATCTTTAGATTTTATTATTCGATTCACACGCACACAATTCAATGAAGAATTGTAAATATGGATTAGTCATTGCGGAGGTAAAAAAGAAAATACTTGAAGGAAATATTATGATAATTATACCATAGCTTCTAATGTCTATTGAAAAATTAATTATTTTAGACGACGATGGATAATTTAGAAGCACTATGTCATTGGTATATTCAATCAATTTTGCATGGATGCTATTATGCTTTCTCGAATCAATACGAATTGGCATTTTTATACGAGCGGGAAAATGGAAAACGATGTCTCAGAGCTTGCAGTTGTAGCAAATAGAGTTCAAAAATTATAAACAGTGAAACTAAAAGTGAAAAAGAATAACAAAAAAACAGAAAAGAAAAAAGGAAAATAAAAAGAAAGAGAGAAAGAAAAAAAGGAAAAAAGGGGAAAAAAGAAACAGAAAAAAGAAAAAAAGGAGAAAAAAGAGAATAGAAGACAGAAGAAAAGTATGAAAAAGAAAATAGAAGGAAAAAAGAAATGAAAAATTAAATACGCTGGAAAATAAACGTTTCATTAGAAAAATAGACAAACTTTTTCTATTTTCTAAATTGATTTATTTCAATCAACTAATTATAACTTATCCCTGGTTAATATAACGACGAATTTATTTACATTATTTACAAAACTTTACTATGCCCTTTTTTTTAAACTCTGCAAATTTCTAGCAATGCCAAAGTGGGAATTAAAATATAAATTTCCCCTTTAAATTTTTCCTTTTATAATATTGCAATAAGTTACATTTTCGGATAAATATCATTATTTTTCAAATTTTATTCCACAAAATGAAAAGAAGACGCAAGGCATTTTTCACTATTTCGAATTTTATATCGTAAATATTTTTAAAAGAGCATGTAAAATGAAACTTGAATGGAACATCAATTAATATGAAACACATTAATGAGACAAAAATCGAACATTAATGAAAAATTAATGAAACATCAATGGAACATTAATGAAACATATTAATAAAAAACACATTAATTAACTCGAAAATACGAATTAATTTCTGTAATAGCAATTTTCTCAAAATTTTTTTTCTTAAAATTGCCATTACTGCGTTAAAACTGATCTAATACATCTATTAGAAAATTACGTGAATATGATAGAAATCTTGTTCTTTTTTCTTTGTTTGCAATTTTTTTTTAAATGAAGATTCATATTATTTATAGAAATTAACATGTTTCTTCAATTTTCAAGTGCGTGATGAAATTATTAATCTAGAAATAAAGGTTTTCGGTAAAATATTTTAACGGAATGATCCTGAAATATTTTTTTTTGGATTTCAATTTCTCCATTGATTGAAAAACATTCAATTTTTTTTTGTTTTGTTTCTGGAGAATTGTCATCAATGCAATTTTTAAATTTTGTAATTACATTCGTATTGTGTATCTAATACTCAGAAATCTACCTATTTCATTATTAAAACACACGCTTTAATCTGTAATCACAGTTTTATCTCGGTTATACGAAGAAAATACTACTTTTTTTTATGTCTTCCGACGAATAAATATCACATTTGAAAAAATGCAAACTACCTCTGCAATTATCTCACACATTATTTAAAAACATATTATTTTTATAAAAAAATAAAACTATAATTGGAAATTCATTTTCTTAGAGGATTGCGAGGAGATTATCTTAAATGTATATGAAAAATGGTCAAATCCCTAAATCTATGCATTTTGCTTTTTCTTTTTTTTAAGAGCTTGAAAAATGTTATACATTTTTAAAAAAAGAAAAATTCGTTATTAAAAACTTTGAGATATTTAAAACTAACTTTTCTTTTTAGTGATCCCTAAAGACAAAAATTTGCAAGAATATTTTCTTTTTATCAAAAATTAATTTTCTTTTGAACAGAAATGAAAATTCGCCTTCAACTTCTAAATTGTATTTTTTTTACATTTCCTAACAATTTATACAATTATTATGTATATTTTCTTTATATAAAATGTTTTTTTCTTTTAAATATAATATATTGTGGGGAAAAAGCAAAATCTTTTTCCTCAAGAACATTATATCGAAACTTTGAATTCGGAATTTTTCCAACTTTTTATGATTTTCATATCTAAATATTGTAAAATTAGTTTTTCTATTTCTTTTTTTGGTTTATGTATTATCGTACATAAATATTCAATTCAAATCTAGTGAAAGAGAAGACGGAAATTTGAAGAAAAATCTGATTTCTATTGGCAAACTTTGTCAACAATCTAAATAAACTTTTTTTGTTTTTATTTACCAGAAAAAAAGCTGTGTTGAAATATTGTTAAGCAACACTTTGTACAGCTTTTATGATTGAGCAATAATTTAGACTTCTCAATTCTTTTTATACAATCGGAAAATATTGTTTTGTACACAGGAATATATATCTTTTTTTTTGGGTAATTTATAATTATACATTATTAAAAAATAAAGCATCTGAATAGTAGTCAAGTACTTGTCAATTTTTTTTATACATCTATTAATTATTGTATATCTATATTATATTCAGGCTAGTTTACAATTTTTTTTCCTTTTTCTTTAAATTCTTCAAATATTGAAAATAAAGGAAAATACAGGTTTTTTTTAAAGAAATGAATTTTCATTTTTTTTTACTATGAAAGAAAGTAGAAAAATATATATATGTCATTTTCTGTGTACAAAGCAATATTGCATATAATGTTAATAAATGAGAGAGAAACAATTACCAAGGGATTATAGATTGCGTGGTGTAATAACGAAATAAATAACTTTTAAACAGGATACGAATGAGCTAATGAAAAATGTTAAAGAGCTTGACGAACGCGCGGTTGCGCCCATTCAACAAAATCGTCTATTAAAACAGGCCAAGCACCTTCCTCATCGTAATTGGTCATATTAGCATTAATCATAAGAGCAAAATCTAACAACAAATTCCAAGTGTCTTTTGGAATTGACCTCTTATGATGCTCCTGAAAAGTGTTTGGAAAATTTTGCACAAAATTAAACACAAAATATTACAACATTAAATGAAAAAATTGAATTGAATCAAGTAAAAGAAATTAAAAGAAATATTTCTATAAAAGTAAACATTTTTCTTACGAGTATACTGCAAAAAAAAAAGAATGAATGATAAAAATTTACCTGCAAAAACTGGCACCACAGGGACAGGAATTTAAATTTATCGTCCAACACTATATTCCAATACGCAATAGCCATATCTAAATCTAAACCCTTTTGTCCTGGATTTTTGGCGTAATTGAAGGTAAAATGATAAAAGTCTTTAAATTTCAAAGGATCACGAATTTCATTTTCTAAACTACTTAAACGAGCCTTAAGTTTATCTACGCTGTCAACACTGTAAAAGAAAAAAATATTTTTTATGTTTCTCAATTATTGGTGAAAAAAGCGGGTTTTGCATTCGTTAATTTATTTCTTTGAAAAAAGTATCAAAAAGTGGCAGAAAGTAGCAAAGTAAAACTTTTTTCCTTATTCTGGTAATAATTTAATTTGTAAATTTTTCTAAAATTCAATTACTTTCCAAATTAGTTAAAAATCTTTAAAAAAAAACAAGATGATATTGAAAAAATAGTTTTTAAAGGTAAAAAAATGAAATTCTTTAAAATATAAAATTCATTTCAATTAAATTTGACAAAATTTCGAATTCTTTCAATTTTTTTTTAATTATTCTGGGGAATTCAACTATTTTCTAATATTTTTTCAATGCAATTTATTTCAAAAAGCTATTTTCAGAATTTTTACATAAAATTATTAGAAACTAAATAATTTATGAATAACTTTTGTTAAATTAATATTTAAGTATAAATTGTTACTTATTTTTCCTACAGAAATGAATTATTTCTAAAAATTAGAGTTGCAAATTGTAGAAAATTTAATTACTTTTTAGTATTTTTAAAAGAAAATTATTCAAAATCCTGGTAATTTTTTTTAGGAATAGAGAAAGTTAATATTTTTTTTAAATATATATTAAATATTATTACACCTTTAAAGCAATAAAAAAAAATGTCAAATAGATTTCAATTTAAAAACATTTTAAAATTTAATTTCTAAAAATTTCAATATTCAATCATTCTTAAGTATTTTTGCCAAAATGCTTCTCTAAATCAATAAATTAGAAGAAATATATAAAAATACACGATTTTTACAAACTATGTAAGATTAATTTATAAAAACAAATTTTCTTTATAAATTTTAATTCCCTTCTTTCGAAGATAAATTAAATTCAAAATTGACTTGTAAATTAATTAATTTATTGTAATTTTAATCAACTGTAGTTTTATATAAATAGTGGAAATTTTAATAGTTTAAAAATTTGCATCGAGGAAAATTTAAATCGACTAAGATTAGATTAGATTAGATTAATTTGAATTCATAAAGTATAAAGTTAAAGAATTCATAAACTTAATCCAAGTAATGTTAATTAATTAATTGTAATTAATTTAGTAATAAAATATTAATGAAAAAAATGGAAGTGATACTTCCTGAATTTTGAAGAAAATAAATATTTTTTATTTCAACTATTATTTGATTCAAAATAGCGCGAATTTACAGAAAAAAAAGAAAATATTGCCTTTTAGTGGCGCAAAACTAAAAAAAATATCAAAATAGTAGCAAATCGGGTAAAAAGTACTAAATAGAAGATTTTATCAGACGCAGAACATTGAGAAAAAAATTCTAGATCATAATAGTTTAAAAAATTGAAATCTTACCCCAAATCCATCATTCCATTCATAAATTCATCACGTGTAAATTCACATTGCGTTTCTGCCCGAAATTTCCATGCAATAATCAAAACTAATTTACTCTCCGGACTTAATCCCAAATCATCGAGAAATTTCATTATTCCATCTGCTGTTATTTTGTCAGACTCTGAAGAATCTAGAAGAAAATTTGTTTACATTACAAAGAATAGAAAAATAAAGAATAAAGTATTATTAAATTGGAAAATTATTCTAATATACAGGAAGTAAAATTTCTTCTCACATTACCTTGATATCTACTAAATAATATTTCCAATTTTTTCTTGTCAACAGAATTTTTTGGCTCTTTATAGTATGCCTCAGGATTCTGAAAGTAATTGTCGCTGGCTAAATCTAATTTCCAGTCATTTTGCGTTAAGCAATAAATTGCCGTTTGCTCTCCAGTTTGTGTAAAGGTTATGAACTTTTTCACTTTATCCCGCTGAGAAAATTTTAGTTTATGCTGTAAAAAAAATGTTACAATTGGAACGAAATTTAGTTTCAATGAAGATGTAACTATGTTATTAAATGTTTAGAGCACACAATTCAAAATTAGAAGAAAAATAACAGTGATAAAAATAATCAAAAAATAAATCTCCTATCCCTTTATCCCAAGATTAAAAGTTCTAAACAATAATTTACTTCTTAGAATTTGAATCAATGAAAATGTTTTTAAAATTATCATTCTGCAAGATTATGATTGAAAATTCGAGCAATTGCAACGTTTCATACGAATGCAATGAACCTTAAATTCAAAATTTAAACAATACGAATTTCAGAAAATTTAAATCTTAAAACAGAAATTACTATTATTGTAGTAAATTGAGTAAATTAAAGAAAGTTAAAACCATGATGCAAGATAAGACGTAAGATTAGTGAAATCACTGTAAGAAGTGCAGAAATAGGTTAGCATTTGGAAATAAACTCAAAATGTACCCTTAAGCACAACATGCAAGGAGATGATTTTTAATTACAATTATTCGATTTTTATTTATCATAAATAAATATCTAGATTAGAGGAAAATCTTACCATTTTTATAATTTCTGGGCCCCTAAAAGCCAAAATATTTTCCCTTACGCCACACTTGACATCGATATGCGCATGCCTTGTTTTCTCAAATGATAAAATGGCAATCTTTCGAGTCCAACTCGAATGATAATGTAGAAATATTTTGGTCACACACAACACACCCACACTATTATAACAAAATTAAATCGCACCTGTCAAATCTCTACTGTGTTATCAGGACAAATTTTATCAGATTTTTCCCCCAAAAAAAGGCAAAAAATGGGCCTTTTTGGAAAGTCACAGGAGAAGAATCCCAAAGAAATGGTTAGATTTGTAAAACAGAAAAAAAATTGTACAACAGCATTTTTATATTAATTTTCTACTTCAAAATTTATAGGTTCAAGAATGGACGTCGAAATTAAGGAAAGAAGGTTATCAAATAGATAGACAAGTTAGAGGTGAGTCATTTGTTATAAAGATTCTTATTAACTTTAAATATGCATCCTAATTTCTTCGCCTTACTGTTATTTTATACTATTTTACTTTTCTAATTAATAACAATAACCTAACCTCATAACCTTGAAAATTATTTTCGCTGATGCATAATCAATCTTTGTTATAATAATAATTAAATACTTTTTGTATCGATTAAAAGATGAATTTCGTAATCTATCATCAAACTTTTCTTTCTTTCTTAAAATTTTTTATTTATTGTTTGAAATGTACAAAATCGTTGAAATATAAACTAATATGGTGAACTGAATTCATCGCTCTATTTACTCAATCGTTTATTTATGAATTTTATATTTCTTCTGTGAAAATTAAGTCAAATTTGATGAAACTTTCGCTCAATTTTTAAAATAGTTTCTTTTACAGAATTATGTCAATTTCTACATACACAATGTGCCGATCATGTCTATTTATAGAATATTTTTATGGGTGTTTTATTCTTATTGGAAAACTGACATTATTTAAATCTGTATTCAATTTACTACAAAGTGAGCAGAGGGAAAATTTGTAAATAAATAGCGCAAAAATCAGTTCTTGAAATAAATGTGCAGAATTGCAGTTTTGAAAATTAAATGCTTTTTCGATTAAAAATATAAAAGATCAAAGATAAAAATTTCTGAAGGTCGACAATTGAATCTTATCATTGACTCATATTTTAAATAAAGAAAAGATAGTGATAATAAATTCGTGTATTCTTGGAAATTTCTGCTATTCGTGAAACTGTTTTTTTTTACAAATGAATAGTATTTACCTTTTTACAAAAATATTGAATTTTACCTTTTTAGGGAAAATTCCAACAATTTTATTTTGAATTTAGAAAAATCCGAATAATTTTGCTTTGAATTTAGAAAAATGCAAATTATTTTGTTTTGGATTTCCAAAAATCGCAATAAATTGATAGTTTTTGGTAAATTTCCAGCAATTCAGAGGGAGGAGGATAAAGTGAAACGAAGTATGAAGGAGGCAGCCAAGAAGGGCGATCGAGATGTCTGTAAAATTTTAGCCAAAGAAGTAATTCGAGCGCGTAAAACGTGCGGAAAATTGCACACATCGAAGGCGCATTTAAATTCAGTGTCGATGCAATTAAAAAATCAGCTCGCCACAATTAGAGTCGCTGGTTCAGTATCGAAATCCACTGAAGTTATGCAAGCAATGCAAGCACTCGTCAAAGTACCAGAAGTTGCAGCGACAATGCGAGAATTATCCAAAGAAATGATGAAAGCCGGAATAATTGAGGAAATGATGGACGAAACTATGGAATCTCTGGAGGATTCCGAGGAAATGGAGGAGGAAGCCGACGAAGAAGTCGATAAGGTAATTTTAATTTTCTTTCTTAAGAAGAATCTCAAGATTCTTAATTCTTAAGAAGAATTTTTTTATTCCCCAATCACCGTTTGTCACAAAAATTAATTTTAAATTTAATTTTATTTCATTTTTTTCCTAGATTTTGTGGGAGATTACTGCTGGTCAAATGGGAAGGGCACCGGCAGTCGTTACCGATACAATAGGCCCATCAACATCCAAAGAGGAAGAGGAAGAAGCCGACAAAGACATCGACGAAAAAGAATTGGAAGAAATGAAAAGTCGATTACAAAGTTTACGAAGTTAAATTAATTTCCAATTTCATAAATTCAAAATCAACTTTCTGCAATTAAATTTTCATTTGCAATAATTATATCAATGCGGCATTAAATCCATATAAATGGAATCACAAATTAAAAAATGCAAACTATAGTAGACAAAAGAATTTAAATATCAAGCTTGCAAATACACTGAAAGTTAATTTATATATAATTTATTTTTTCACCGCAACACCTTTTAATTAGATTTAAATTAATTATCCCACTAAGCAAATAATTTGTCTTCGAAAATTTTCTATTGCGTGATAATCTCGCTCGAGAATGAAAATATTCAAAGTCCACACACAATATACAAATAAAAAGGAGATATTAAATTATAATTCCGCAACACTTTGAAATTAAAGAAAAAAAACATATGTTGTACATATGTTCAAGTGACTTTTTATTTATACACAAAAAAAATTAAATTTACGATTTAAAATCATTTTGTGTGCAAGAAAAAGTATTGTAGCCTTACTAAAAAAAAAGAAGCAAAGCTTATTTGTAAAAAAGAGTTAATTTAAAAATGTATTATAATTTTAATATTAGAAATTTAGCACGAGTAACATGGAGATAAATATTTAGCTTTTTAAGAGAAAAGTCAGAAAAAGATTTAAAAAAATATTCTCAATGTAATAGCTTTTTTAACTCTTTGTAAAATCACACTGAAAATATTTTTAGTTTGATTTTTGAATGTAAATAATGTATGTATGTAATTCGGCAGGCTTTTGTAGATGCTAATAAAAACTTTTAAAAATTTCACCAGAAAAATTGCAGTTCACTCAACTTTCCTGAAATAAAACTTCAGAAGAATTCAAATATATTTTAATTATAAGTTCTTCGACCCCAAAAAGCAGAATTTTTGTAGTAATTCATAGAAATTTATAAAAAAAGTTGGTAAATAATTCAATTCGTGTAAAATATTTGTTAGTTATGAAAATAAAAAATTACAGTAAATGAAAAATTTAATTTAAAAAGAAAAGTTAAAATTTCTCTTTTGGCTTAAATTAGAAAATATGAATCTAAACAATAATTACAACGAACAAAACTGTTTTATAATTAAATGAAAAAATTTATTTAAAATTCATAAAACAAATTTAAAAAAAGTCCTTTAGTTCAAGAGTATAAATCACACTTCGTTAAAAAAATAAGTCGAAAGAAACATTAGGAAGAATATTAATAATAATTGTTAAAAATCACATAAATGTGATTTATGACTTTCAAACTAAATTAATTTTCCATCTCATAACATATAATGATAATTTATTTTAATATTTGCAAACAGTACTGTGTCTATTTTTATTTTACAACTTCCAAATGTACAATAAGAACATTAATTTGTCCTAGAACGTTACTTATCATTTAACTACATAATTAATATAATATAAATATACATACATCAATTTTCGATGTATAAATATAAACGGAATTAACTTTTTAATTCGCCTCTTTTTAATCAATTTTTCAGAAAAGAAAAGTTTCTATAAAAATCCAACTGCAACGATACTATAATTGACGCATACATTACACTGTTTAACGAAAATTATCATTTTTGGCTTCTATTCAAAAAATTAAGTATATATTTTCGATTTTTATTAACAATTTTTTTTTCAAGTAGAAAAAATTATATTTAATTCATTTTTTTAATATGATAAAAATGGCGAAAAACAAGAATCATTTTTTATTTACAAAAATGATACTCATTTCTTGAAACTTAATCTTTTGAACAGTTTCGTCTGATTTTACATTTTTTTGATAACGAAAATCTCCGAATGAAAATGACTTAAAAACGAATGAAAAAAAAATTCTAAAAATACAAGTGCATGATAAAAGAATCAAAATACAAAAACATTACAAAAAAAACAAGATTTACAAAAAATCAATCACCTTGTTAACAATTGCAAGCTTTACTTTTGCTCGTGAATTTTTCGGAAGTCTTTGCAATTGTGGTTTTAATTTTCGAAGAAAATAGTAAAGTTCATTTCTAATTGGCAACAGAGTACGACGTGTTTTTAACGATGTTCGACATATTTTCTCCTCTTGTTCTTCCTCAACAACGTTGTCGTCGTCGTCGTCGTATAAATTTTCAGTTTTCAATTGTATTGTATTCTCTTCTACTTCAATTTCTTCCTCGTGTATTTCCATATCGTCCTCGACAAATTCCTCGACAACTTCCTCAGTGGCGAATGAAAGTAAATCGGACATTTTCACTGAATCGGCGTCAAAATCAATTTCTTCCTCGGGTTCAATTTTTTCCATTGGTTCAATTTTCTCGTGCTGGTGTTCCATTGTTACCAGGGATTTTAAATTCTCGGGAATAATGTTGACAATTTGTTCGATACTGCCGTTGTTGATTTTTTCCCGTCTCGTCGTTTCGCTTTGTGATTTTCGTCCTCTACCACGACTGCGACCGCGGCCACGTCCTCGACCACGACCGCGACCTCTTCCCGATTTTTCTGCTTTTATTCCCTGATCGGGGAGATTGATTTTAATCAGCAAACCCGGCGGTATACTCGAGAGACTATGAACTGGAATTGGAGCCCCCAATTTTGAAATATCACCCGTAAATGGTAGAATAACCTTCTTAATGTCCGTCGAAATGTTATTTGGCAAATTTTGAGTAACACTGTTACCAATAGCAATCGGTTGAAACTGATTGCCAAATTGAAATTTCCAATTCGTCGACGCTGGTATTGGTAGTTTTTTCATAAACTCGTCTGCTTCGAAACTCAATGGTTTTGGTTTGGGAATATTTATTAAAGTCGGCCTTCTTGATTTTCCTCGCTTTTTCGCCAATGGAGCTGGTTTATTGTCCACTTTTGGCTTCTTGCTCGAAACTAAAGGCCGAGAACCTCGTTTTCCAGCTTTACACACCTCGTCAACATCCTCGTTTTCCATTTCCATTTGCTCCAAAGCCTCTTCGGGTGTTAAATCCTGAACATCCTTTATCGTCGGCACAGCGTCACATGGTCCAATATTGTGGATATTTTGTCCCGTTTGAAAGTGCTTCGAGCACAGGACGAGTTTTCGTATTTGGTTCGGCGACATTTTCAAAATATCCTCACGTCCGAGAAATTGACACCAACGTAGACATCTTCCAATCTCGTAGGCTGGGAACGGATGAAATTTGTACCTTTCCACTTTGTTCCTTGGATCGGACCTGGAAAAAAATATAGAATTAAAAAACTACTCTTCTCAGAATAGTTGACACAAAAATTTAATTTTTCCCTGACCTTTAAGAAATTTGACCTTAGTCAATTTTGTTCTAAAAAAAACATTTCTAAAATAAATGAATCTCTTAACTACAAAATAAAAACAATTGAACAACCTCGATCGTCCACATGCAGCACAGGCTTGACTCTCCAAAACAACAGACGGCAATGGTTCGAATTTTTTCAATTTCTCATTAACCTTCGCCACATTTGGTTCGGCAATAAGTTCCATAATAAACGGTTCTTCGCCTTCCTGATCGGAGAAACGAATATTCGGCACTGCATGGTCCTTAAGTCTATTTTTAAAATTGTCCATAAATTGCGAGGCGTCAAAATGTTTCGAGCATATGTAACAAAATAGAATTTCTTTTCTCGTCAGCCTATAATATGAATCGACACCAACAAAATCCAGCCATTCTAGACAACGAAATTCCTCTCCTGGAAAATGATGAAATGTCACTCCGTCATAGTCTTCCTCGGGAGGATCCTTACGAGCACGACCACACAACACACAGGTTATGTTGTATAAACTTTGTTTTGGATCATAAACAGAAGGAACTGCCGTGCAATTCAAACGATCATAATAATCGTTTAGAAAATCTTTTCTCTCAAAATGCTTTGAACATACCATTCGTTGGAGGAGTTGTTTTTTCGTTAATTTATAAAGATCCTCGCGACAACAAAACTCCAACCACTTTCCACAACGGGGTCCATCATTTACTGGGAATCCAAAAAACATATATTCCTCCTCACGATTATTTGGATTCATTCGTGAACGACCACACACTACACACGGATGTGGCATTTTTAACGACTTTATATATTTTTCTTTACAAACTTTGTCTCTGGTTAAATGAAAAATAAATAAAATTGTATCATTTTTAGGTTAAATTCACTGACATATTTATGCGTCTTAATAACAGACTTGTTTACATAAAGTTTCCACTCCATTAAATGAATATTCTTTCGATAAAGAACGAAACTTAGCCTCTTTATTAATATTGTAAATGACAATTTATTAAATTCGTCATCGTCGCAAATATATGTATATTCATATATAGAAGAATATATAGAAAACAATTGAAGAACAATTTTGCAATAACTATTCTTTCCCACTTTTCTTATCACGGTTTTCCGAGTGTTAATTTAACGAATTTCACATTTAAGTTCTTTAATACAAGTTAATAACGTTCTATTTGATATTAAAATCAAATTTAAGAGTAATATACAATTTAAACAATTTTCAAAAACGTTTTGAAAATAAAAAATTTTTTTCTCTTTTCTGAGATTACTAGGTTATGTTTTTGCTACACTAGCGTCCTCAAGTCGCAACCTTTTCCGGTTGCATTAGCGTGGGATTTTTTTTTAATTGCGTTATTAATAATATTTCCCTATACTTTAATTAACAAAAAAATTTTCAGTCCATACATTAAAATTTTCAATACATAATTAATTGAATATTCCGATTTTTATTTATTTTTTAAATAAATTTTTCACTTATTCGAATTTTCCCGCACTTTAGAAACTTTAGAACGCCACCAAACGAGAAACGACTAAGTCACTAGAAATCTAACCTCAAATTTTTCACCAAAAGTCGTATTTGACATTTTGGAAATAAATCTGTCAAAAAAAGTTTGTAAACAAATAATTCACAATGACAGATAATATAAGTAATTCGTACGATATAAATGGACAGCACTTTAATCACGATATGCATTTGCAGAAACTATTAAAGGTTCATTTAATATTTATGTTGTAAATTATAGTCTTAAACAAATTTTGACAATATTGACAAGTGTATTGATAATTATTAATTTTCTTTAAAGGAATGTTCTCTTAAACAAATAATGGACCATGAGGCGGAAATTATAAAGAACACACAAACTTTGCATTCGGATATGCAAACCCTGGTCTATGAGAATTATAATAAGTTTATATCTGCCACGGATACAATTCGAAAGGTAATTATAATTTCGACCATATTTTACTGTAATATATTTATAGAGGTGCAATTTTCTTTAGTTTAATAAGCATCAAAAGAAGTACTTCTTGTTTGCTAAAAAATAGTTACGGAAATTTCAGATGAAGAGCGATTTTAATCAAATGGAGGAAAGTATGGATTTATTGGCGAAAAATATGGAAAGTATTACTTCATTTTCAGAGCAAATTTCGTCGACTCTACAAGGAACACGTCAACAAATTTCTCGATTATCCTCCGTGCATGCTCTGTTGAAAAAATTACAATTTCTCTTCAAGTTGCCGAGTAATTTGAAGGATAAAATGAACACCGGAAATTATAATCAGGTTTCTATTCTTTTCGCTTATTAAATCTTTTCGATTTTATTTTTCGTATCTAATAATTATTTATTATTATTTATTTTATGTTTTGAACCTTCAAATGAACGAACTTTTTACTCTTTAAAGTCGATCCGATTACAATAAAAAAATAGAAACTTACTACGAAAAATTAATTTTGATTAAAAGGAAATAATTTTTCCTTCATTTGAGAACTTTTTCTTTACTTTTTGGTTTTTTTTATTCCTTTATTAATTTTTTTAAACAAATGAATGAAATATTTCAGGCAGTGCAAGACTATATGCACGCGCAACGCGTTCTTAATCAATACGGAAACATGCCGTCCTTCCAAGGAATTCAAAAAGATTGCGAGGAAATTGTTGAGGAGCTAAAATCGAAACTTCGCACGCAATTTCATAAGAAAGATGCTTCAACGAAATTACTGACAGAATGTGTTGATCTACTTCTACAGTTAAAGGAACCTGCGGATTCTTTATGTGCGGAATTTCTGACATACGCGGAAATTCGATTGACTGGTCAATTGGAATTACTGAGCGATATGTGCGAAAATGATATTATTGAATTCGTCGATATGGGAAGTTCAGGATTTCTCAGCGATTTGTGTCTAATTGTTGCTTCGTATAATGATATGTTTATAAATAGACAACCTCTCGATGACGATGAATTTAGCGATGATTTCGATGTAAAAGCTGTCTCGCGCCTTAATACATTCATAATGAACAATATGAAGAATTATTTCGAATTAATTGGAAAACGTGTCGAGGATGTGACGGACACGGCAATTTTGGTGAGGGCACTCGATAGATTTCATCGGAGATTGCAAGCAATGAATTCGCTTTGCAGTGAAACTGATTTCGCTCGGTAAAGAAACGAAATTTCTTTCATTCGACTATTTTTTCTTTCATTCATTATTTTTTTTCTCCGTTTTTTCATTCATTCATTATTTTTTTCTTCTTCTTTCATTTATTATTTTTTTTTCTATCGTCTTTCTATTTTCTTCGACTTGGTTTCTTTTTCTTTTATTCGGTTTCTTCTTCGTCGTAATTTTTTAAAATTGATTCAAAGTGAATGTATATTTTTGGTAATAATTCCTAATCTGAAAATTTGCAGATCGAGTGTTGATATTGTCATCAATGCTGGAAGAAGACAGTGCCGTAATCATTTACACTCGTTGAAGCAACATTTGAATGAAGCTTTGGTGAAAGTGCGACAAATTCTTGCAACAAAGACAACGCAAGAGGGAGATGGTGGTTTAGCGGAACTTCAGGCAACTCTCGTAATGCCGATTATTGAAAAAGTCAAAGGAGTCCTTCAAGACCTTTTGGTTAGTCAATTAGACGCATTTTCGATTATTTAAATTTTAAATCAAAAGAAAACACGATTTTTTATTATTTTTAATATTCTTAGCAAAGAAAAGTAACAAGATTGCTACAAATCAGGAAATTCAGGGAAAGTAAAAAATAATTTCATAATCAAAGGCATTTACAAATTACAAATAATTAGAAACTTTTTTTCGATTATTTTTGGAGTGAATCACAAAATATTAAAATGGTAAAAATTCTGTCTGTTAATCGGGAGAAAAAATCGAATTTTCTTGGGAAATGTCTGAGGTGGAAATTAAATTTGTAATTAAAAAAAATTTGCAATTTTGCAGGTATTTCTACAATCAGATCTGTCATTTAGTCTGAAACCTCAATTTCTACAAAGTTTCTGCGTCGACGAAGTCAGAGAAAGTTTAGTCGTTGGATTTTTGCATCACCTGACAGCGACGGCCAGTGGATTCTGCACTGGCTCCGATGTTCCTAAATTTCCTCCAACACTATTGTTACTCTTGAGTAAAATGTGCTTGGAATTTAAAGACAGCAGTGTCAATTATTTGGTAAACATTTCGCAGCATTATTCACAGAAAAAGATTTTGTTTAATACTTATTTTTTCTGAGTTCTGTTTGAAAATTGTCAAATTATAATTAGCTGGTCATAATAATTAGCGAAAAATAATAAGTGGACAATAATTAATAATTTTCAATTCATTAATAGTTGATATTTTTCTATTAGCTGACCGCTGCTGATGAGATGTTCAGTATTGAAGAATACGCCGGAAACGGCAACATCATAACCCCGGAGAGTGAAATTTGCGAGAATTTCCAGAATGCCGCGCAAACATTATTGAACCATTATGTTCGTCTTCAAGGCTTAGCCGTCTCGCAAATGTTGAGAAAATCCATTGAAACCAGAGATTGGCTGCATACAATTGAACCGCGAACTGTGAGAGCCGTTATGAAACGAATCGTCGAAGACATTACTGCAATCGAATCTCAAGTCACTGCCCTTTATGAAGATTCGGACGTTCAAATGGACAGAAGCAGCGATAGCAGCAGAAAAGCCCACAGGTTTTTCCCTACTCAAAATTTCTTTCTTTCTACTTCCAATTCCAAATCTAATTTTAATTCCGATTCTAATTCCAATTCTATTTCAAATTCTGATTCTAATTCCAATTCTATTTCAAATTCTAATTCTGATTCCACTTCTATTTCAAATTCTGATTCAACTTCTAATTTTTCTAACAACACAATTTTTTTTTATTTCTAATTCTATTTCTGAATTTCTTTCTTTTTAATTCTACTTCTGATTCTAAATGGCAAAAAGAAATTTTCCCCTAATTTGAAATGAAATTATTTCAGTAGCAGCACATCGAGACATCAATATCGTTCAAATTGGTCGTCATTCACATCATCGAGCCATTTGGATTCATCGCTGATGACGAATATTCACAAATTATTCTCAGAACGGATTGAAATTTTCTCATCCGTTCAATTTAACAAAGCATCAATTTTAACCGGAATCATCAAAATTAGCTTGAAGGTAATGGACGTTCATTAAACACTTACTTGAAATGACTCTCTCTCTCTCGTTGGAAAAACTATTTGCGACACAACTTTTGACTGAGATGGTACCATAATCGGTGCAGATGCTGCACAATGACAAAATAACCTCATCATTATCCACTTTGTATATCGTGGCGACATATTATTCTGTCGCGACCATTCGATTCACATGCACACTCATTTTTTTTTCGTTCCTACAAAAAATCGTATTTAATAAAAATATATAAAAAGTATATTAAAGTATATTAAAATATATAAAATATATAAAAATATATAATAATATATTTAGAAATATATTACAAATATGTTATTAAACTCTTGTTCAATATTTTAAACTACTCCAAAAAATAAGAGTTTAGTATTTTAATATAGAAAAAAAAGAGTTTAATATTTTAATGTAGGAACGAAAAAAATAAGAGTATAATATTTTTATTGTATTTTTATTCTTATCGATTTTTCATTCGTTTCGTTTCTTTTTTTTTGCAGACCTTTCTCGAATGCGTGAGATTGCGAACCTTCAGTAAATATGGTTTGCAGCAAATTCAAGTCGACACACACTACTTGCAATTGTATTTATGGAGATTCGTCGCCGATGAAAAGTAATATTTTCTTTCACTTTCAATTAATTCGAATTTGAAATACAAATTTTCTAACGATTCATTTTGTTTTCAGTCTGGTTTATTTTCTACTTGACGAAATTCTCGAGAGCGCCGTTCACAGATGCTTAGAGCCTGTTCTCATGGAACCGAGTGTCGTCGATATAATCTGCGAGAGAAATTAATCACCGTCCATTAGAGTAATCATAATTATGTTTTTGCAAATTTCCTTACAGAAAAAAAATTGTATATATTTAAAAGAAAGTCCCTAACACTCACTGTCGGTTTTTAGAGATGAAAGTCACCTATTTTCTCATCTAAAAACATCTAGAAAAAAATTTCCAAAATTTCTTTTTGGTTTTGGTAATTTTTTTCGCACGAAATTCAGGGACTGGAAAAAATTGTGTACATACGTGAAAAACAAAATAATTAAGTGAAATTGTTATAAGATAGTGAAGATAGATAATTATTTGTACAATAAATGTAAATTTAATTCTTATAATTCGAAAAGTGGATTTTTTTTGCAAATTGAAAAACATTGGTAGAAAATGAGAATGGATAATTAGAAGAATAAGAAATGTCTGCTTCCTGTATAATTGTTTGATACTTTGGTTGTTCGTCTGCCTCGACCTCCCACGCAGGTCGAGGTACCAGGGGTTGAATACAGTGTCAGAGTTATAATTTAAATGTCATGGAGTCACATACTTTCCTTCGTCGTCTCCCTCTTTCTTTCACGAGACAAATAACTCTTTCACTCTTTCGTTGCTGATTAAAGTAAAACCATTAAGATCAGAATACGGTATTTATAGTGAGGTCAAATGATTCTAATAATCCTTAACACTCCAACATTTATATTCGACTCTAACATTTTATTTTGAATGTATCATTCAATTTTCGATTATTTTTACACGATTAATTTTGCAACTCGTCTATTTTCATTGATATCTAATCCTCGAGACAATTTCGTCATTTCTGTTCGTTCAGTTTCTTAATAGTGCAAAATTCATTGTATATCGAAAATAATTTTCAAATCGCTGGGAAAGAACAAATTTCTTTTTAACTATAGCAGCAAGAGAAAAAAAATAGAAAATTTTACTTGAAAAAACTGATATTTTCGTTAAAAAAAAACAATAACCAAATAGTTGTGAATATAATTGAAAAAATAATTCGAGTTTTTTTTTAAACGTGTATGAAATGAAAAATAATACAGCTCGTGTTTCACGTAGTACCCCTTGGCGCGGCTTGAGTTAATTCAAACTTCCTCTCGTTGGATGAGATTCATTCTCCGAGTATCCGGCGTAGCCCGCAAGCCTACGCACCGCTTGCTACCCAATTTAATAAAGTCTTCTAAATTACTCTCGAGGCTATGTCGAGAACCAAATGAATTTCAATGAAAAATCCACAAGAATCTCCCACAAATTATGACACCAAAAATATACTTTTCATTTCCTCATCAAAAGCAATTAAACCCCGAAAAATTTCACGTCTCTCTATTACTAAAAAAATTTGAAAAAAAAAAATTATGTGACACCAAATATACTTTAATTTCCTCAATCAAAATTCATAATTATTAAACTCGAAAACTTTCATATCTCTAAAACAAAAAATCTCCTGAATTAAAATCTATTAAAATCTCTAGTTGAAGAAAAAATCTCTGAGTAAAAAAAATAATTGTATTAAAATATGACCAATAGTACCAAAAATTCATTAAAATTTAATTAATAAAAATTTAATATAAAAAGTGTTTAAAAATTGATATTTTGGTATTTCTTCACAAATTAATATTTCTCAATTTTTATAACAAGTGTTTCCAGAAAAATATTGAATTTTGGGAAAAAATTTCGAAAATAATTGAAATTTCGCCAAAAATTTTATTTAAATATTCGATAATTGAATTCCCAAAAAGAATTTTGTTATTTATAGAGATATGATTGAAATTTTGACGTAAATTTTAAAAAAATTCTGAACATAATTGAATTTTTGTGAAAAATTTTATTACGTTTGAAAATAATTGAATAATTATCAATTATTTGTAGCTTCTGCAAAATTCTATTTGTTTTTATGTTTTTAACTGAAATTCTTCTATAAATTTATTATTTTTAATAATTAATTAAATATAAATTAAAAAATTCTAACTAGTTCAGAAGAATTTGAATTATTAAAAATTTTTTTAAATCTAACTTGTTTAAAATTTCTGATTAAATTCATTCGAAATTGAAACTTTATAAAATTACAAATTGAAATCTCTTGGAGGTCATCTATTTTTTGGGAATTCAATTATCAAATATTTAAATAAAATTTTTGTCAATGTTTCAATTATTTTTCAAATTTTTTCTCAAATTAATCATTTTCAAATATCTACTATTTTAGTAAAATTTTTACAAAGAATTCAATTATTAAAAAAAAAATTAATAAAACTCTATGCTAACAATGAGTTATTTTTATAAATTATAAACATTTTAGAGGAATGCAATTATTTAAAAATTTTCTTATACATTTCTTCACAATAATTTAAAGACAAAAATGCAAAAATGCAAAATTTTCTTATGAATTTAAAAAAATTAATTTTTTCTCCTACTTTTAATAAAAATTTCCGACTTTTTTCTGAACAATTCTACTTTCCTTGAAGTTTTCTTGAATTCCCATACCTTTGACAAACCTTAATAATAAATTACTATTTTCCAATCTTCATGAAGGATTTTTGATAATTTTAACAATAAAAAATACTTTTAATAATTCTATTTCCTAATTTTCTATTCTATTTCTATAAATAAAAATTAATCTAACAACTAGGTTTAAAATATAAATTCATTTATATAATAAAAAATATCCAAACGAAAAGTTTGATTCTCCTTTAATAAAGAGAATTACGACAGCGATTATTTGAAAACTGATAAAGATCGAAATGCATATAATGAAATGAAAAGTAGAAGACTAAAATTAAAAAAAGAAAACTATTAATTGATGAATACCGAATTAAGTCGAGGAGACAAATTCATATGTAATAAAGACTAATGTAGCACAAGAAACATATGGCACACGTGATCTCAGAAAAACACCTGTGCATGTGTGAATCTTCTGTACTCTGTACATTCAGAAGACTGAATTTCCAATGACATCCATTCCAACGTAAGCTGCCACATAGATACTTCCAGCATTACATTTTAACGAAGGTAAGAAATCAATTTTGTATTCCTGAAAAAAAAGAGAATTTTTCTCCTTATTTAAAATCACATTCCAAAAGATTCGCAATGAAAATGTAAAAATCTAATTCCCTGCACATTACTTGCTAAGAACAATTGTTTAAAAATTAGATAATAAACTTTCTAAAATATGTAAATATAACACGTAAGTTTAAATATTGTTGAGTAATATACTGTTAATTTTCAGAATCCAAAAAAATTTCTTTTTCTTTCAAGAAACAAGAAAAAAAATTGTTGAAATATTCGTTTTCTCTTTTCTATAAATAAATAATCAAAATAGACTTATAGATGTAAAAAAAATTTTTAATTCTATTAATTTTTTACATAAAAAGAATTTCAACAAAAGTTTATTTCAGATTTAAAAAAAAAATTGATTCGGTCTTTGTTTTAGTAAAATAATTTCAATTCGAACCAAATTTAATTATTTATCTATATACTAGAATATTTTTCTTTAGTTTTTTTTTCAAATTTTTAGAATTATTGTTTTCTAAATAAAAAAAAAATTAGTGTTACTTTATCTACAACATTAAAACTATCAGAAAGCAAACTAAAAGGTAGAGCGAGATAATATACATTCAAATACATGTTAGTTAATTTTGTCAACAATCATCTTTGTATAGAATAATTATTACCTTTTTTATTTCTACTTATTTTCGAAAATTCTATTTTCTACGTTACAATTCAAATAATAATTTTTTCTACTTTAGAACTATTTTACTGTTCCCGATTGATTTTATTTGGTTTATTTATAAATTTTTAATCCAATTTTTTCTATTTATAAAAAGCGTTCCTAAAAATTGTAAAATAAGAAGAAAATTGTCGAAAACTTACATTTTAGTATAAAAAAGTTCTTTTGAATAAATTTTTTTTCGAGGAAAAATAATAAAGTAAAAAATAAATGAGTACAAAAATTTCGACAACTTACTATAAATAATTAGCTTTCACTGGTTCTTAACGAGAAAACTATTATTTACAAATTAGAAAATTTTAATCATTCATTTGATAATTTTCTGTTTGAAACTATAAAATAATTATTAAATATTTTTTAAAAATGTTTCTTTCCGTTTGTCGTTATATACCTTCGAATAAAATGTATGAGAATGGAGAAGACAAACCCTCGTGTTACGATTCGAGTCGAGTAATTAATCAATTAACCCAGCATTTGTGAGTGAAATTATGATGACGTGTCTCCTACTCGTGCAAAAATTATACCCGCATGTCTCACTAAAAAGTTTTCTGCTCGCTTATAGGACGATGCTCCTCCATCCGCGCAACAGTCAATCCTTTCTCTGCGTATCATCAATTTTCATCAATATTTCCATTTCTCGGCATCTGAAAATAAAAATTCTTCATATTATTATAGGGGAAATTTATTTATCAGTTATTAATATTGTTCAATGAAATTTAATTTTCTTTATTAGAATTTTTTATTCTCTTTCAATGTTTAAATTCATTGGGAATATTATTAGAAAAAAAAATTATAATAATGATGTTATAATTCAACTTTTTCCTTCATATAATTTAAAACTTATAAATTCATTGTTTTTTACGAAAAATTTCATTCAAGAATTAAAGAATAATCACGTTAAAAATTGTAATTGTAGACTAAAAATAATTAAATTAATAAGAAAAATTTATTTAGAAAAAAAATTCTTGAATTCTTGTGAAGAATTTTATCTAAACTTCTAAAAATATTTAAATAACAATTGAAAAAATCGAACTTATTTAAATTCTTAAAGTCGTAAGAAAAAATTAATTTACAAAAAAATTCTTTAATTCTTGTGAAGAATTTTATCTAAACTTTTAAAAATATTTGAATAACAATTAAAATATCGAACTTAATTAAATTCTTAAATTCGGAAGAAAAAATTAATTTACAAAAAAAATCTTAAATTCGTAAGAAAAAATTAATTTACAAAAAAATTCTTAAATTCGTAAGAAAAAATAAATTACAAAAAAAATTGTTAAATTCTTGTAAAGAATTTTATCTAAACTTCTAAAAATATTTGAATAATAATTGAAAAAAATAGAACTTAATTTATGATAAGTTTTATTCAAACTTTTTAAAATAATTTAATTTCCACGAAGAATTTGATTAAAATGATAATAAGAATATATGAATTTATTCCTTATTTTTCTTGCGGTAAAAATTGTATTATTTATAAAAATATTATTCAATTCTCGGGAAGAATTTTATTATTAACGATTTAAAAATAACTAAACTGTTCTGAATTTTTTTTTTGAATAATTAAATTATTACGCAAAATTTTAATTATCTTTTTGAGAATAATTTAATTCGTGTATAAAAATTTATTAAAACATTCGAAATCGATTGAATTATTAAAAAAAAATTATAGTAGAATTTTTAAAAACAATTGATAGAAAATAATTGAATTTCTGCGAAGAATTTTTGAAAATAATTGAACTTCTCGGCGAATTTCATTAAAAACTTTAGAAATAATTGAATATTCTTGAGAATCTTAATGGAAATTGCTTTGAAAATAATTGAATTTCGTCGAAGAATTTTTGAAAATAATTGAACTTCTCGGCGAATTTCATTAAAAACTTTAAAAATAATTGAATATTTTTGAGAATCCTAATGGAAATTGCTTTGAAAATAATTGAATTTCTTATCGAAGAATTTTTTTTATTAAAAAGAATGAAATTCATCCGAATGATTTTATTACAACTTTTAACAATAATTGAATTCCTACAAAGAATGTTATTATTAATGAAAATAATTTAACTTGTGCTCAAGAATTTTTTTTTTGTTTTCAAAAATAATTTAATTCTTTGAAAAAATTTCCTTGACATTTTAGTAAAGAATTTTTAAAAATAATTAAATTTTTCGACTAATTTCATTAAAAATTTTTAAAATAATTGATTTTTTTTAGAATTTTAATGGAAATTGCTTAGAAAATATTTGAATTTCTTCATTAAATTTTATTATTAACCAAAATCAAATGCATCCGAAAGATTTTATTACAACTTTTAATAATAATAATTGTGTTCCTATAAAAAATGATATTTATGAAAATAATTCAATTTGTATTCAAGAATTTTTTCTAGTTTTTAAAAATAATTTAATTCTTTGGAAAAATTTCCTTGACATTTTAGTAAAGAAAAGATAATAATAATTAATAATATTTAATTACTTAATACTTAAATTTTCTTAAAATCCTGAGTCTTGAATTATTAAAAAATTGAAGTTAATATTTGAAAATAAAAATTTTTCCACAATAAATTGAATTCTACGTTTCGCACGTGTAACATTGGTAATAATATTAATAATTTAACGAATAAAGAACAATTTTCAAATTCTAATCTGAAAAATTTGATTTCTTTTCCCTCTTTGTCAAAAAAAAAATTGACTTCTAAGCTGATTGAAATTAATAGAATTTTAACACTAAAAAAAATACCTAAATTTATTGACCGTGAATCTACACGTTTTGTATAGTCGGAAAAAATGCTGATATTGTGTGGGCATTTACCAGCGGAACCGGAATAGGGTCGTATATAATATAATTTTTAATGAATTCACGAGTGTGAGCCCGCATGAGAAAACCAATAGAGAATCTTTTTCTCTCATTTTTTTTTTGGTGTGAGATGTATAACCATTGTAATTATATTAAATATAAAATACAAAGTCTTGATCCATAGGTCTCTCTACCTCCCCCTCTCGCATATTCACTCGATCACTTAGATCTCTTTTTCTCAGTCTCTCCTCTCTCGGGAGAATTCCATGACGATGATGACGATGACTGCGACGGCGATGGGGGCTCACAGCCAATGTACCATTAATCAACAAACTGCCCTTTTCTTCCGTCAAAACTAAACTGCTCCAATACACACCCTCATTGTTTGCCAATTTACCGACGAGGACCTATTCATAGTCTTCAACCGTAATTTGCTTTTGTGAATGGCGATCCTTTTCTCGTGCCTGCAGTTATATATTTATGAATAGAAAGAATCATATAAGCGATACCGGAAAAATATATATATATTTATTCTTTTTTTTTTGTTTTTTTTATTCTTTTACTTTTACTTTTGTTCATTCGAGCAATCAAAGTCAATTTCTTCAAAGAATTATTATATTTAATGTCGAATTATGTGAAAATAATTTTTTTTCAAGGTTCCACAATACAATAGATGTAATTTATCGGTGTGGATATAAATTAACTAATGTAATTAATAATAATAATTAATATGCGATTGGATTTTTCCTTTTGTTTTCTCCATTTACAAGCTTTCAGCCTATTTGAGAAATAAATAATTAATAATAAGCGCCTGAGGGCTAGTATAGTAATAAATATATAGATATAATTAATAATTAGTTTAATAACTTTTCTTTTCAAAATATATTTTTTTTTAAATTTAAAATAATAAAAAAAGGTAATTTTTAATTTTACTTTTCGATTTTAAGCTAAACGTATTTAAATTTCTCTATTTATAAATATAATTAAATTCTTTGTAAGAATGAAAATAATGAACAACAAATAATTATGTTCTTTAGTGAATTTTTAACATTTGAGCTCCAAATTACTAAAAAGAATAGTAATAATAATAAATAGAATTAAAAAAATTGATTTGGGAACGGATTAATTTTGATTTTTTTTTCCAGTAAGAAGATTTGACGTTCGTTGAGCATCGAAAATTTTTTGGAGACGTTTCGATTTGTGACCGCAACAATAGGCGAACAATAGAAACGCTTGTTGCTGCGTTCACAGACTCGAACCATCTTAATTTTATCAACGAAAAAATTCGACAGAAGAGAAAAGAAAATATATATATGTCAAAAAGAAAATAACTACTAATAATCGAAGAATTCTACAGAAAAAATTATCATTCGCCTGCGGAGAATTTTTCCCGAAAGCAAAGACAAACAGATAATTTATCTAAAATATGTTTCAGTTTATGGAGTGATTCACGAAAATAAATTTTTCAATATACTCTTCATTCAAAATGACTATTTATCGACATAAGAATAATAATGACTAATACTAATAAAATAAAATTGTTAAATACAATTTAGAAAATAAAATTATTAAATAAAGTTTAGAAAATAAAATTATTAAATAAAATTTAGAAAATAAAATTTAGCAAACAAAATTTATGATTATCAAAATTTATATAATTTACATTTATCAAAGTTTCGACAAACTTTTATCAGAATTTTTTTTATTCTTCTCTAGAACAATATATAGTCCTTAACGGAGCGGCTATTTACAAGAAGGATGTTTTTTCATGTTTTACAAAACATTAGTAAGTTTTCAACGAGAATATGTGGTGTGAATACGGAAGACTTTCAAATTTTATCGGATTTGAATGCTAAGTAGTAGTGCCGTAGGTGATGGATTTAAAATTCACCTCGACACGATTACTTTGCAGGCAAAAACCGATCAATCATCAAAAATTTTCTTTTCGAGTATACGAGACAATAAAATAGTTATTAAAATTTAATAACAATTCTCTGAGGATAATTTTTTCCAAACTACTTTCAAATTACTTTAAATTATTCAAATATTTAAATATTTCTCCAAATTGTATCATAATTATTGTATTTTCTTTTCCGAAATAAATTATCTTTTATATTCTATCTGGTTTTTTCATTGCAGTTAATGTGAAATAATAAATCATTAATAATATTTACCATTTCGTGGGATTTTTAATTTAGCATTTGTTGTCTTCGTTTTAATTGCTCAGAATGTTTGGAAAATAAAATTACTCGTAGAGTTTTGCTCGAATATTGTCTTCATTTTGAAATAGAAAACTATATCCGATTGCTCACACTTTTGTTTAAATATATTCCCATTTTATTAGAGTATTTTCCTTTTTCTCGAATATTTTCTTCATCTGAATTTTTCTTTTCCTCAAACATTTTTTTCATCTGGATTTTCCTTTTCCTCAAAAATTGTCTTCATCTGGATTTTCCTTTTCCTCAAACATTTTCTTCATCTGGATTTTCCTTTTACTCAAAAATTGTCTTCATTTAAATTTTCCTTTTCCTTAAATATTATCTTCATCTGAATTTTCCTTTTCTTCAGATATTTTCTTCATTTCAATCTTCCTTTCCTCAAATACTTTCTTCACTTCAATTTTCAAATTACGAAAATTTACAAATTGCATTTTGAACAACTTTCAGGTCCTGGAAAATAGAAAAAAAGTTCTAATTAATTTTTAGAGTTCCAATTAATGTTCAATTTGTACAATTCTGCAAATTAATTATAGGAAAAAATTCCATCTTTCTACAATAATCGTATTTTTGATAAAAATCAATCGAAGACAATTTTTTCCCGCAAATATTGCAAATTTAAAAATATATTCTCTTTTAAATATAAAATAAATCCCAGTAATTACCATTGTCCTTTAATTACTTAAAAACTGGCAATATGCCATTTAATACAATATTTTTAATCTTCGTTCAAATTTTTCAGAGTTCGGTAAATAAAATTCCTTCCACTATTCCTCAAAATCGCTCCTAATTTCCAAAGACGAAAATATTCACCAGCTTCCTTGACTTTTTCGAATCCTGAAAAAAATAAAGTTCTGATTAATTTTCAAAACTCCAAGATCGATTTTTACAGTTTAATAAGAAAAACATTGTTTTGCTCCCGTTTTCTCTGGAAATTTTGATAATTTTTCTGATTTTTTTTCTCAAAAAATTTGAGATGATGGCAATTTTTATTTCATTCTTTCACGAATCAGTGTTTTGTAAAATGTTTTCTAGTAAGACAATAAAATAAAAATTGTCAAGCCACAATTTTTTAGATTAAAAAAATTGGTACCAAAATTTACAAAAAGTCAGGACCAAAACAAGTGGAAAATTAAAAAAAAGATAAAAAACAACTAAATGAAAATTCCAAGTTCAATTTTTAGAATTTAAGAAAAAAAACACTTCCTCGTGAAACAATAAAATAAAAATTGCCATCTTCCCACAATTTTTTTAAAAATAAAAATCACAAAAAAAATGGTCAAAATTTCCGAAAAAAAATCGGGAGAAAAATAAGTGTAGAGAAAAAAACAAAAAAAAAAGAATCGATAACAATAGAAATAACTTTATGAAAATTAATTTTTGATTCTCAATGTACAATAATAATAATTTGCGTCTCCACATAAACATGTGTGGTAATATCAGTTAAAGGAAGATATGTAGAAGAAAGGGTGAATGGTTTGATAACTATCCTCAGCAGAAAGTTTAGTTGTACTCTCATGTCATGACAAACTCTCAACCATTCAGTACCCGGCATTGCTCGAGTCCGGCAGTGATTTCAATTGGTAAATTGATTTAGAGCGGAGGCAAAAAGAGAAGAAGAAAAAAACTAACGAAGAATAAAGAAAGAAAGAAAGAAAGAAGAAAAAAAAGTGATAAAGAAAGAACATCATCGGCAGCAAACGACAGTATAACTTTAAACAAGTACCATCGTTTTATACATATATATATATACATATACATAAATATGTTCACCAAGGAAGGCTGAAGCAGACATTTAATAGGGAGTGAACGCCGGTTGAATGCTTAATGCACTACGGTTCTAGGATTAAATTGACCAATCATTTCCCGCGCGCAAAGAACGACCAATTACAGTCCTCGTCGTACTATATTAAGCCAATCAAGGCTAGTTTATCATTCAGTCGAGGATCTGCTCTTATGCCGCGCGGTTCATCATATTATTGTGAATCTTTTTTTTTTTCAAAACGAAATTTTTTTTCCCAAACTTATTTAATTTTCCTATAATTTTTTATTTTCGTCTTCTTTTTTTTTAATTCAAAATACGAAGAGTAAGGTGACTGAAGAAGAGGGAACCGAGAAAAAGCATTGTCGCGAGCAAGAACAGTGATTCATTTTTAAATATTTTAACTTTCAATCGCGCGTGTGTTTTAAGATGCGACGTTTTTTAAAATAGAATTTCTTTATGAAGAAGTGATTTGGACTGACGCTTGTAATATTCAGCGAATTTATAACTCAGGAATTACAGTGTTGAATGTAAAATATTATAATTTTGAGTGTAAATATTCCTTTGGGTTATTATTTTTCAATTTTCAAATATTTCTCAATTATTTTTCTAATTTTTAAACTATTTTCCAGTTTTTTTCTTTTATTTTTCCATAGTTCAATTTTTACTAAATTTTCCACTTTCAATCCTTTCTTTCCTAGAAATTCATTTTTTCCTTTTTTTAATTAAAATCTGTTTTGCTCTAAAAATCGGAACCAAAATTCTTGTGATTTTTCATAGAATTTAAAGTAATAATTATTTTTTAAAAAACTATTGTTTACAGAAAAAAAACCTTCTGAATGTTAATAAAAAAGCTTTCGAACCTTGAATAAAAATTTTCGGACGTTAAAAAAAAAATTCTCGAGTGTTATTGAAAAAAAAAATTCCGAAAGCAAAGGACGCTGAGAATTGAGATTTTCCTCCCCCCCATCGGGAATTTAATTCATAAAAAGATAAACTCTCAAAGTCGAATGAAAGCGAAGATAATTCTTAAATAAATAAAAAGCAATCGTTTTCTCTTGAAAACACATGGAATATTGTTCGAAAATTTAGTGTTTATCCCGAATGATGAACTTTAACCAGAGATAAAGAACTATCAGTGCTCGTTAATCGACTATTTTTCTTTTTTTTTCTCCTTCTTTTTTGCAAAAGTCTCTCAATTTCAACTCTCAATTTCAATTAGTTTAAAATAAAATTCGAAAAATATTCAAAATTCAATTTTTCTCAAAAATCTTCCTCTCAATTTCCATTCAAAGTCCATTCTCCCGAAATCTTGAAACCTAGAAAAAAGAAAGAAAACTATAAAAATCCAAATACAAAAAAATACTTATTTGAAACATTGAATTTGTCAAAAAAAAAAAATATTTTTCACTTCTAGAAAACTTGTTTCCCAAAAAAAAAAAAAATTCGATATAGTCGAAAAATTTGGCTTTGAAAAAAATGGAAAATTCAAGATTTTATTCGATTGAAAGTCGAAGTTTGTTGTGAAAAGATTAAAGGTCGTGAGATTTCCGGTCATTGTACCTCTTCCTAGATAATAATAAATCGTCTTCTAAATTTTCTTTTAATATGACAATAAGTGTTTATCTGCAGATGATCAATTCACATGGACCAAATGTCCATGACTCACAACTGGCAATGAATATGAAGTAGATATTTATTATTCCCCAAGACTAATGCTAATTTTAGAATTTTCAATGCTTCCAATTTCAATGTGTGTGTGTATTAAAAATTTAAATACCGTTAAAAATCACAAATTCCCCATTTTTCTAATTTCACTTCACTTGGAAAATTTTTTACTAATTCCCTTCGCTAAAAAAAAGGAAAAGAAAATAGTCCTCAACCTATAATGATAACAGTAGAAAATATAATAAAAATAGATAATAATAAATAATAATAATAAAAAAAATAAGTAGAGAAACAAAATAAAAATAGTAACAAAAAAAATAATAAAACAATTTTTTTAATCATAAAAACGATATAATAATTAAACAATAATAAAAATAAAATAACAAAAATCGTGGGTTATTTAAAATTGTAATAATATGTTAGTAATAATTTAGTAATTAGTAACTGTTCGTAATTCATAATTTGAAATTATTAAATAACTTTCGACTTTCTTGAAGATAAGCAAAAAAAATTTTTTTTTCTTACAAGCGTCAGTTCACAAATCGTCACGTACATATTTCGATATGATGACACGGAGAAAAAACTGTCACAGATCCAAAAAGCATTGAATTGTGCAAAACAAGATTTTTTTATAGTGAGAGTGATCTTTTGTATTATGAACAGTAAAGGTAAGAACCTCCGGTTTCATTTTTATTCTTTCAACTAAAAAAAAAAAAAAGAAAAAAAAAATCTTTGGCTCCCTGAACGATCCAGTGTCACGATCACTTCTCTGACCCTCATAATCTCTTTTTTCATCTTCTGATTCAGAGGTAAAAGCAACGTGTATTTTTTTGGGGAGTGTGGTTTATATAGCTCTCGAGAAAAAATACGAAAGACATTCCAAAACTCTATTTATTATATCGACTGAAAATTTAAAATTCTCATCGCATTTGAATTATTCAAAATCAAATTGACTTCTTTAGGACATTTTTTTTCTTTCTTTTATCTTTTCTTTTGTTGATGATTTTTTTAATATCGGAAATAATGAAAGAAAACGAAATTGTTTGAAATAAAATTAATTGGATTTTTTTCGAATCTTGGTTTGTTCACTTACAAAAAAATTACTTTCGAGAATTTTAATATTTTTTTTGTAATTTTTATATCCTCTATACTTTATCAAAAAGAATTCTTGTTTTCCGAAAGTTTTGAACGTTCAAATGAACAATTTTTTCTAATTATATATTTCTTGTTTATTTGCACGTCCAAACTTGAAGAAAATATATTTTCCGTTTTCCTAAAATCTATAAATTTGATTGAACGAAATAATATTTATTTAAATATTTTCCAAAATTACTGCACAAAAAAAATAGTAAAAATTAAATCTATTTACTTAGTTGAGAATCAATTTTTAAACATATTTAAATTTATTTTTCAAGAAAAAAGAAACAAATTGAAAAAAGTAAAAAAATGTTATCGTTCATTTCAACATTCTAAGCATTTAGAAAATTATTTTTCAATAATTTGCAAATTTTTCTTTAGTCATGGAAAATTTGTATTGTTTCAATTTAATACAAAATATATTTTGTAAAGTTAATACTTTTTTCCACTTTTCATTAAATTCTAATTTACAATTTGAAGATAACGTTTAATTTCTTTCATACATAGTAAAAAAAATTATTAACCAGAAATAATAATAATAAAAATAATGATATCAATAAAAATAAAAAATAAAAATAAAAAAATAATAATCTATTAATAAAAAAAATAATAACAATAAAAAGTAATAGTAATAAATTATTTACTTTGAAAAAGTTTGGAATAAAAAAATCCTAAAACTTCCCATTTTTTCTCTTTCTTCATGCGAAATGAAAGATTTAAAAAGAATTTTTGTTATTTCAATTTTACTAATATTTATAAATTCTAAATTTATTTAGAAAGCCTCCTTTTTTAATTATCCAACACTTTTTTCCTCGTCTATTTGAATAATCCAATTTTTTATCTTCTTAAATTCTCCTAATTAAAGAGAATTGAAATATTTGAATAAGCAAACAACTTCTGTTTTCATCTGGATCAAAAGCTTTGAAAAGAATGCAATGTTTCTTTGAATGAATTATTTCTATTTTTAAAATCACCCAACACTTATTAATTAATTAATTAATTAATAATTCAATTAATTAAAGAAAATTAAAATTAATAAAATTCAATTACTTATGCTTTTAGTAAAGAATTTACAATAATATTAATAATAACAACAACAATAATAATAATAATAATAATAAAATAAGACACAATAATAATTTAGTTCATAATTTCTGAAAATTTTATTTTCCATCAGTCAAAAAAAAGAAGAAAAGTAAAAAATTTCACACAATATTCTCAATTTCACAATCACAATAATCTCAATAAAGATTTTATCTTTTCTATTGATAAGATTTTACGTGAGTTGTAAATTTTGAAAGTTTTCTTCTTTTTCAATTTTTAGTTTTCTTTTTTCGTTTTCAATTTTCGTTTCCTTTTTTCGTATTTTTTTAAATTTTCTTTTTTAGAGTTTTTTCTTGTATATAATTTTTTCGTTTTGTTTTTTATAAGCGAAAATTTATTCTTAAACGAAATATTGTTTTTCTTAGCAAAAAATATATTGTATAAAAGAGCGAAACAATCTGTTCTTAAAATAAATGCAGCTCTACATATATATGTTGTATATGTAAAAACAAGAGGAGATTTTTGATACTGAAATATCATTTGTATAAATATAGTATAGTTTTATCACAATAACGATTGCATCAGTATTAATAACATATGTTAATATGTAATATCTTTTGGACCCGATGGTGATAATAATAATTATTATTAATTAGAAAAATTTTCCTTTTTACTAGCAAATTTCTTTTATGGAACTTCAAAATTTTCTTTTATAAAATTAATTAATTAATTTTCTTTTCTTATTTTATTAATTAATTAATTCCTAAATTATCAATTATCAAGAATATTAGTAACAAAAAAAAATTATGCACAAAAATTTGACTTTCTATTATTAATAATTCAATAAATGGAATGAAAAAAAGTCTCCTTGTGATATTAAAACAAATATCCAAAGATACGAGAAGCATTTGCATAAATTGAAAATTTGTTGTTCTGAAAATATATGAACTTTCTTTTCGATGCTTCGCGAGTCTGATATCAAGTGACTTTTTGACCTTCTTGATAGTGGTGAGAATAAGTAGAAAAGGCACAGTAACACTGTTATGACTTGCAAATGAAATGCTTCACTGATAGCAACATTGCATCTTTGAAAAATCATTTATACATTCCACCTATTTTATTATTATCATTATTATTATTATTATTATTATTATTAGTACTATTATTATAGTAAAATTGAAAAAACAAATTGTTTTCTTCCTTTTTTTAGTTGTGAATTCAACACCTAAAAAATAGGAGTAAAATTAATTTGTGTTTAGTAAATAAATTTTGCGCATAAAATAAAGGATTGGCAAAAATTATTTTTTTTTGGTTCTTAAATAGATTTTCATAAAATAAGGGAACCAGGAGCCAATTAGTTTCTCCAGTCGAAAGCGTTATTCAAGTTTAACATTGAGAACATCTGGACATAAAATTCTTGTAATACAGCAGCAAATATGCGTAAAAGTACCATATGTAAGATCGCTTTTCGGTCAAGGAGTCTTAAAATTAGCCTCCCTCTGGATTCAAAAATTTTATACATTATTAAATTTGTATCGCAATTTTATTTCTTTCGGAAAAAAAGCTCTGCAATTTTTTTCAGAATAATAATTATTTTTTCATAGCACATTTAAATAAAAATCTAACACTCAAATTAATAAACTTCTAAAATCAATTCCTTATTAATTAATCGTTAATAATAATTGTAAATTCAGTTAATAAAAGGAAAAATCAAGTTTTTTTATAGTTTCAAATTTATTTCCGATTTGAAAACAATATTTTAATTATTAATATATTCACCATTTTTTATTAAAATATAAAAAATATTAATATTTTATTAATGCAGGGAGAGCAGATAGAGAATTATTATTATTATTATCATTATTATTAAAATATCGTTTTGTTATTAAAATATTTTTTAATATTAAAATTATCGTTGTCTAGCTGAAAAATATTTTCGATTTGAAAAAGAATCTTTTTTTGTAAAAACAAAAATCGGTTTTTTTGCGTAATTATATTTTTCATATTTGCCAGTTTTTAATTTTAAGGATTGAATACTCAGACGAGGCATTTTTTTGAATTAAAAAAAAACAAGCTGTTTCACAGGCCTGGGGGAGAGGCGCATTAGCTGGAATTAACGTTAATTGGAGATCTACTCTCGTGAGGCCGACAACCGTATACGATATAAAATGACCATCAGGCGAAACAGAGAAACTTTACAGGAAAAAGATCACTTACATATGATACATTTTTATACATATATATATATACAGCTGGATCTACAAAATCCCCTGGTTTGGATAATCTCCTTCGGATTAACTTTTTTTACCTAATTAAAATTATTTCAATAATAATAATATTAAATATTTTCCAGACAAAATTATTTTTTCCTTTTTGAATAGAAGCTAATTTGAGAAAAAGAAATTTTAAATGAATTTTTCACGATAAAAATATATTCAAATGAAAAATATTGTTATAATTAAATTACGTAACGTAGCAAGAAAATTATATAGTTTCAATTCTGTTTTTTTTAATTGCAATTAGAAATTTTCGAAAATATCTAAATAGGGAAAAATTTTCATTTATTTGTACGATCGAAACTTAATTTTTTCATGAAGATTGTTAATAAAAAAATTAATTGTAGAAATATATTGAAATTTTCATACCTTAATTTCTTTTTGTAGTTTTGAGCGAAAGTTTACGATTCGATGATGTACTTCTTATATAATTTGATGACAAATTCCAAATTTTAAGTTCTTGAAAATTCCTTTTAGTTGTAAATTAAAATTCTCTTAAAAACTGCGATTTGGCCACAAATATGACAATTATAAGTCTTTGAAAATTCCTCCAGTTATAGAAATCCATCAGGTTTCGAAAAAATTCCAACGTGATCACAAATTTAAAAATTACACTTCTTGAAAAATTCTTCCAGTTAAAAATTCCGCCTGACTTAAGAAAAAACTCCAGTTTAGTCAAAAATTTCAAAATTACACTTCTTGAAAAATTCTTCCAGTTAAAAATTCCGCCTGGCTTAAGAAAAAACTCCAGTTTAGTCACAAATTTCAAAATTTGTCTTTAAAAATGTCTCCAGTTCTTATGAAAATTCCGATTTGGCAAAAAATTCCCAATTTTTCATGACTTTAAACATTCCGCCAGTTTTCAAAAAATCTCCGATTTGGTCAAAAATTTTAAAAGTCTCTCCAGTTCAAAATTATAAAGTTGCAAAATTCTCCTCCTATTTTGTTTTCTGAAATAAAAAACGAAAAATTAAAATAACGAAAGATAAAAATTAATTAAAATAAAAAAATATATTTGTAAAAATTATTCCTATTGATAAAAATTTACTCGAATAAAAAATAAAATTAAAAGTTTAATTAAAAAAAAATAGTTCAAACGAATGTCTAACAAAGAAAAAAAAACCCAATTCGGAAAACTGTGAGTTCAACAAATTCATTAAAAGCTTTGGGTGTGTCACCAATTGGCTGAATCATTTGAAATTCTTCAGACCTTATATTCGCAATATAAAACAGGACAAGGATTCTATTGACACACTATAAGCTATGGGATTGAAAGACTCAATTGTCTGCTCATCGTTTTCTTGCTCTTGATCTTCAATTTTTATATATACAAACCGAGAATCAAATTTTTCTCCACACTATTTAAATAGACCGAATTTTTATACAATTTTTCACTCTTTTTTTAAACCTTCAATCTATTATTTTCTACAAATTACTATAATAACAACAACAACAATTTTTCAAATATTTCCCGTAATATTCCTCAACATGTTTATATTGCCGAGAGATAGTTAAATCCAAGCTAATAAAGAATCATTTAGAAGAAAACAAAGAGATGCATTCAAGGCTTTTCCTTGAAATATATAACTAATACACATCTTTCATCCCTGTATGGCATTGGGAAAGTGAAATAAATGTTGAGACATTTATGAATTCTTTTTTTCGTTTTCACTTCAGTATTATACTTTATTTGAAGAAGATGAAGTATTACTTTTTATGGATGATTATAAAATAAAATTGAAACAAACTTTACGGGCAATTTATGAAATAAAAATGGAAAAACTCAAGTGGCGAAATTAAAAAATTAGAGGAGCAAAGTTTTTTTCATTTGTTCGTTATAAATTGACTTCCTGTTGAATGTCTATAAGTCATGAAGAATTTAATCGACTTTTAGGTCAAGTAACGTCGGACGGTTTTAGTGGATAATTAAATAAAAGCTCTGAGATCTTACTCTCGACAATGCGAGGGATCGCTAATTTTCTATTTTCCACGTTATTAGACGAAATTTAACAAAATAATTTTGACGAAAATATTTTTTTTTAAACATTTTAAAAGTGAATGTTTTAATGAAACATTTTTATATAAAACGATTTAAACGATTTGTAAAACATTTTAAGTAAACATTTTGACAAAACATTTTTAGAAAACGTTTTCTAAAATATTTTAAGTAAAAATGTTAATAGAACATTTGTAGAAAACGTTTTTCAAAATATTCTAAGTAAAAATGTAAATAGAAAATTTTTTACAAAACGTTTTCTTAAACATTTTAACAAATAACAGTAATTAACAGTATTTTTTAATGCAACAATTTTTTTATTTAGAGAAATTGGATTTTTAGCAAAATTAATATTTCCGTAATTGATAAATAATTAATTATTCACGAGTACTTATATTACTTACATAATATTATCCGTTTCTCTCCGAATATAATTTTCCTAAAATTTACTTCAATTAAGAAGGAATTTCTAATTAGTCAAAATTTTTCTTGATTTTTATTTTCTTTTCATGCAAAAAGAAGAGGAATTTCGTTCACTTGATAAAATGAGAATTTTAGTGTAAATGAGAGCGAAGCTGCTGTATAGTCTTTTTAAGCGGTAAATTGGCCAAGATGGCAAGAAGGGAAAAAAGAGAGAAGTTTCAGAGAGAGAGCGAGGGAGAGAGAGATAAAGATGTAAGAGAGAATCTGGTGGTAGGCTGATTTAATGACTTCCCGAGGTCAGTTCAATGAGGGCTACTGTTTGTCATTCGCTAACTCTTATCCTGTGTGTAACTTGCCATCAAGAATATCCCCAAGCAAAAATATCAATTTTTTTTTCTTTTTTTCAATATTTAATATTTAACTCTTTTAATTTTTGGCTTTTTAATATTTTTCATTATAGTTGATATTTAATATTTTTTATTAGTTGATATTTTATATTTTAAATTTTAATATTTTATAGTTAATATTTGTAGTTAATATTTATAGTTAATATTTAAAGTTAATAATTTCAATTTATTTAATTTTTAAAAATAATTTACGATTGAGTCAAAGAATATTATTAACAAATTTTTGTATTTTTTCTAATATTTAAAAAAATATTTAATTTTATTAAACTTTTATTTTAACTAATTAAAATTGAAATACCAAAAAAAAAAGATTAAAAGATTTTAAAAATATTTTGAAATTCTCGAAAAAAAGAAACTATTTTCTTAATGATCATTTTTCTTTTCTTTTTTTCCAAAGAATTCGTCCACTAGAAGAAATTTTCATTTACGAAAATCTATCGCAATTTTTTAAAATGAAATTCTTCCAAATTTAATTCAAACGAATTATTTTCTATAATTTATGAAAAATTATTTACAAACTAATCATATATAACTTTCAAACTAATTGCAGTTTTCTCAAAAATGTGAAAGAAAGTACTTCCTAATTTTAAAAGAAAAGCTCTTCATTCTATTCCTATTATCTCATTATTCAATAAAAGAATGGATTTTAAAAATTGAGCCACATTTCTAGATCGTGAGAGAGAGCGACTTGATTCTTAGTGCACTCTGTCAATTATTTAATATCATCTTCTAAATTGGTAAATGCGTAGGAGTAACTTTTATTAGGATTTCCTTAATTTCTTTAACTAGTTACGAATTTTATTTTTTTCGTTCTCTCTTTCCCCAAGAGGATTTCACTCTACACTTTTTATTATTGAGAGTAATACTGAAATTAATTAAATTAGTTTCTACAGCAGGAATTATATAATAATCCATATAGATATTCTCTTTTATGTAATCATATATTTACCTCTTGTTTTTTTTTCTTATTCCAGAGAAACGTGAATGAAAACGGCATTGAAGAACAAAAAGAAGAAATGTCCCGGGAAAAGGCGGAAATCAACGTTTTTTTTTCTCCTCACTGAAGAAATTCCAACATCCTGTCCTGTTCCTAAGTACTAGTGCCGCAGGAGTGACTAGACTGGACTAGAATTACCATGTCTCCTGCTGCTCAAGTGCTTATCAATGGGTCGGGACACACACCGTCATCAAATATGAAAAACTTTTCTTACCTGTAAAAAAAACAGATAAATATTAGTAAAAAATAAAATTAAATGTCATCGAATCAAAATAATTTTTCTGTAAAATTAAAAATTCTTCTCAACTAAAAAGGGTTAAAAAAATTGTATCTGAACAATTTTGTTTCCAAGTAAAATTAGGTGTAGAAAACAAAAACCTCACAAAGCCAAGGTATCTACTCATTTCATTCATTTTATCTTCAAGATTAAAAAATTATTATTGCAACAAGTTTACTGTAAAAAATATTCTTTTTTCGAAAGTAAAACTGATTCATTTACTTTATACTTTATTGATGCCAATAATGCTAAGCAATTATTTCTCTAATTTACATCTTTCAAAAATATCGAATTTACTTTATTAATTATCATCGATGAAATTTGTAGACACCCTGAAAAAAAAACTTTGTGCATGGAATAGCGGCATTTGGAAAATTCTGTTCAATAATAAACTTTATTAAATTATATACAACGTGTTATACATATACATATAATATTAATTTTAATAATCTTAAGTGAAGGCCCAAGCAACAGCCAAGGGATCGTCCATTTGTTCGGATTTTGGAAGAATTTGCGAATCCATGGATCTTAATTTTTTACCGCCTTCTCTGTCGGCAGCTCCTGAGAACCATCTTGTTGTTGCCGAAAGAATTTCCGACTTTCCAACTTCCGGAAAAACATTACTCAACACGTCTAAATCAAATATGTGGAAAATTAAAATCATATAATACAATTAATTAATATAAGAATTATAACTGAAAATAATTAAATTTACCGTCTATGCAATGAAAGAGAGATGTCGCACTGAAATTCTCCTTTCCTTTTCCTTTAACTTTACGACCCTGGCCACTAAATTTTAATTGTACTGCCTTTGTCATTGTCGATGAAAGCATTTTCGAAAGACTTCCCTTTAAACTACTGCAACCTCTTTGTGCTCTATACAAAAACACTTTCTGCAAATAAAAATTGCTGATTAGACAAAAATGTACTTTATCAAAATAGAATTATGTAATAAATAAAATTATTTGAAACTTGAACAATTTATTTTCATTATTCCAATCTAAAAACGAAAAATTCTTTTGCTAAATAAAAGAAATGGAAATTAAGAACTTTTTTCCCTTTTAATATTGACTTCCATTTTTTTAATTATTTTAGATTCGAATTTTTAAAGAATCACTTATTAACTAATTATTTATTACTTATTATTTTCTGAATTAATAAACTTCTTTGAAAGGCTGAAATTATTTTCATTAATAATAAAATTCTTCGCAAGAATCCAATTATTTTCATAAATAATAAAATTCTTCGCAAGAATTCAATTATTTTCATGAATAATATAATTCTTCAAAATAATTTAATTATTTCAATAAAATTTAAATCGAATTCTTCAAAATTACATTATTTACAATAATTACATTATTTAAAAATTTTTGTTACAAAATTCGTCGATATAATTCAATGAATTTCGACACAACTTTAACTAAATTCCTTGGAAAAAATTTAATTTTCTTTGAAACAATTAAATTATTAGCAAAAAATTTTATGGAATGCTTGAAAGAATTTATAAATAATATTTTTTTTGAGAAATTCAATTGTGTTCAATAAAGTTTACTAATTGAATTTAATTAATTAAAGAAATTTAATTTAATTTAATTAATTAAAAGTTTAATTAAATTCCTCTCAAGAATTTAAATTTTCGTCGAAACAATCGAATTTAAATTTGTAAAAAACTTATTGTATTCTTGTTTTTAAATATAGTAAAGCGTTTTTTTCACAAAACATAAATTATTTTCACTATAATTTTGACTAATTTCTTTGAAAGAAATTTACTTTCTTTGCAACAATTATTGAATTATTTTGAAAAATTTTATTAATTAAATCCTTAGAAGAATTTAATTAAAAATTTCTTAAAGGAATTCAATTACTTCAAAAATTTTTTAATAAAATTCCGTATATAACTTAAATAAAATTTCTTCTTAAAAATTAAAATTTGTAAAAATTTGAACTCAGAACTAAATTATGCAATATTTGAAAAAAATAAATTTTTTTTAATAAATAAATTCAAAAAAAATTGCAGATTTTAATTACTCTCACCATATGCTTCTCCTTTTCACTGTCCAGAGAAATAGTTTGCGACAATTTAACAAATTGTTCCATATTCTCAATGGGAAATTTAATTCCAATTGCATTGTTTGTATCATTATTTTCCAAAATAGAAGCTTCAGTATTTGATGTCAAATGATTCAAAATATCCTCAGTCTTCTTATTAATCTCGTGGGAAATACTCCGCTTCACTGATTCGAGTTTCGTTATTATTCTCGCCTCAATTGCTTGCAATTTTTTATCCAAAAATTCTTCCCAAGAGTCTAAAAAAAAGTACAAAAGTCAAATAAGAATACAAGAATACAAAAGTCAACTGCAATAAATAATCTAAAGTATTGTTAATAAAAGTTCTAGATATAATTATAATAATTAATAAATTGAAAATCACCAGTTGCATTGTTATCAGTTTTCTCTGCTGCTTCTTTAGTTGATGAAAAGTCTGGTGTAATCCTCATCGGACTATTCAAATTATATACCGAGTTGTCTATGAATTAATAGAAAATAATATTTTTTTAATACTAATATTTATTTTAATAGTAATAGTTTTTATTAAACATTGTTTTTTTTTAATTTTTACCTTCACCGTAAAATGGCTCATTTGATTCTTCGTATTCAGAATTACGAAATCTTTTCCTTGAGTTATTTTCATTGGCAAAATAATCGGAAGATGTTTCGGCATTGTCAATATCAAAAATACGGTTTAATTTTCTTTCGCCTTCTTCGAAACTTTCTGCAATTTTAATAAAGAAAAAAATTACACTATTAATTTAACTAAAAGGCCTCTTTATAAATATTTATTGTTATAAATATTTATATAAATGTTTATTATTAATTGTAAAATCGCTTTATAATTTTTAATTATTAATAGATTATTGATAGATAATAAAACGTTAAGTAAATAAGTTTCTAAAGAGACAATAAACGTACTTGCTTCCTTTACAATTTTAATATCGTAACGGTCGAAATCGGCGCGTGGTGGAACACTTTCTTTGACCATGGTTTCCACTTGAGAGCTATCTTTTTTTTGTGGATACAAACATACCCACTTGTCATCGGTTTTTGCCATCCATAAACAGGGGACGAGACGAATGCTTTTTCCAAGAGTATCATTCTCTGACATTTGAACAATCGCATGTGTCGAAGAACTATCTAATTCTTTTACATCCATAATTGGGATTCTAATAAAAAAAATTCCCATTTAAAAACAAGTAAACAAAGATTTCAAATTTTTTAACTTTTGGAAACATTTATCATACAATAAACAGTTAATCAGACTAGATAAAAACGATTTTTTTATAAACTTTTCCAAAAAAAATATCAAAAACTATTACTCTTTCGAAAAATCCATTTTTTTTAAATTTTCAACAGAATTCATAATTTTATAATTTATATAAAACTGTAGCAGTATAATTTAAGCAATTTAGGAATTAGGAGAGAATAAAGTATATATCAGTATTTAAGGTTATGTCTAACCAGAAATCTATTCATGTTTTTTTTGATGCGTGAAAAAAGTTTGTGTACACAAACAACAATAAAACCAATCAACAGACATTTTCGTCTAGATCCAAATATTCTACAAATATAAAATCTCGACAATAGAATACAGTACAATTGGTAATATTTATTCTTTGCAAATGTCAATTGCATGAAACTGCATTGTGCATTGTAGCATTTATCTGGCGTCAGTCACGCTTAACCTCGAAAGCATGCAAAACAAAATAAATATATGTTGTTTTTTTTACCTGTTCTGTTGAGCGAAATGTTTGAAAAGCAGAGTTGGCGTGGAAAAATGAATTACAGTTATAAATAAACTAAAAAAGAATTTACAACAATGACAATCGAGTTTACTTTACCAAAGTGTTTACAGTGTTGCAAAATTTAGAAAGTTACCAATTGCCATCGTTGTGCGTGCATTGCGCCAGTATCGGCAGTGCTACCATAATAAGAAACAATTAATCCTCAACAACATTAAATTTGGGTGATAATTTTTCATTTCCTTCCCTTTCAATAATATTATATACTTATTTCCGGTGGTATTGAAACTTTTTAACTAACCACTTTTTAAATTTGGAAAATTTTGGCCACGAATTTCTTTGAAAATAAACAGTTTGATTTGAAATTCGCGCCTGCGGAGAGACATCTGCCACCGGAAGTTGGAAATAATAGATTTAAATTTGACGCTGTGACGAAACTTATGCAGGAGATAGATAATTTTCAGACTATAATTTTTTATATTTTCGACACATTTTTGTAGTTTAAAGGATAAAAATTATTTATTTTGTTGTCGGGTTGGATTTCATGTCCCTGAAGTTGGCGTCGATTCTTGTCGGTTGAAAATGTTGTAAATTTGACCTTACAGGGGGTTAATTTTTCAGAGTCTCGAAGTACTTTTCTAACTTGAATCTTTGAAAAAGAATTGTTTGTTTGCTGTTTTCAATTTTGTGAAAAACATTTTTTTGATGATGCGACACGTCGACGCCAACTTCTAGGACCTGGATTTCGAAAAAGAAATTCTTGTGACTATATTCAGGACGGACAAGGAGAGAAGAAAGTCCACAATTAAAATAAGTGTAAATTTTGAGATTTTCATCATTTTTATTCGGAAAAGTTAAAAATTTTTTTGCTCTTTATCAACGGAGAAGTAAATACAACTAGAGGAAAAAGAAGAAAAGGAAGTAAACATAGAAAATCGTACAATTTCATTATTTTTTTTTGTAAACTAAAATCAAATCAAACCGTTTTTTAATCAAAAAGTAGGAAAAGAAAAATATTCTACCAATATTTCCCCCACTTAAATTCTATTTCGCAAAAAAAAAATTCTACACTTGAATTTTGATATGTAAGTAAACAAAGATTTTAGGAAATATCACTTTTTTAGAAAAATATCATTAGTTTACTTATTGACTAAATATCATCAAGTCTGTCACTTTTTCAAAGTATTTAAACATAAATTATTCCCGATATGCAAAGAATGGATGTAATTGATCGACAATTTCAGGAGCGAGTTTCAAATCATCGATAAAATCTTGAAAAGCAGTGACAATTCGATAAATACTTCGGCGCGTAGCACTGCGTAAGGATGTTAAACATTGTCTCAATACTTTGTCACTACTCACGGGCTTTCTCATAAGAACACTCGCCTTTTGCAATTTATCAAGAGCCTGCTTTATACTCAGGAGAGTTTCGATAATTTTCGGCAAATCTTTAAGAACAATTCCATAGGGATCTTCGGTCATCGAAACGGCGGCTAGCGATGAAATTGCATCCTCTGCCCAAACAATCGGTTGACTTTTCGACAAAACATGACGCGCTTTACTGTCCAATTGCTCGCCGAATATAAAACAAATTAATGGCTTCGAGAAAAGATAGTCGATTACATTTTGTCTGTAATTCTTGTACATCCGGACGAAGAATTGATCACTAGTTGCTTCCGGTGGTGTTTCCAAAGATTTCGTCGTCGACGATGCCAAACTTCTCATGTGATATTGATACGGTTTTTGATAACCACCACCACCAGTAGAATTCGCTTCACTTTCCAATTGTTTTTCTTCCTTGACCGAGAAAATGGAATTCAACTCCACCGTATATTCGGCGATAGTCGAGAGGCAATTTTCGATAATTTGATTCCAATTATAAGGATGACCGCCCGGTTTGCTGAGAGTGAAGAGCAATCCCCTTCTTGCTTTATCCTTCTGCGCCAGGGTCACAAGGTCCAAGTAGCCCAATTGTCGAATAATCGGTATGTCCTCCATGGCCAAAACTTCAGCCAATGTGATGCTGAGTTTCTCATTATTAAAGACACTGTGACGTTCAATGTCGAAGGGAATCCATTCGGTGAGCGAGGCTTGAAACATCAAGTGCATAGTGTTTGCCATTATGACAAATAGAGAGCCATACAACCACAGGTAGAAAATTAATGACAAATTCAGGAGTCTCGATATTTTGTCCAGTGGCTCGTCCTCGAGAGAAAATGGAATCAGGTACATGAGAAACGATCTGCTGTAAGCTCCGAATAGACAGTAGAAACCCGTGAAATAGAGAGCTGGCCAAACAGCACTCGACATCGCACCTGGCAATAATTCATGTATCGCTCTCTTGATCTGGGAAAATTTCGTCTGTGGAATTATTGAGAACTGGAGAAATTGTACGGCGTAAATATTGTACTTTGTGAAGAAATACAATCCACTCCAAAAACCACCTAAAATGAAATAATTTCTAAATTAATTTTTTAAAGAATTTGGAACCATTTCCTAAATTAAATTCAAAGTTGCCACGCTTTGATAAATAAATTTTTTTCCTTTTCAAATTCCCTGACTTTTCCAGGTTAAAAAACGAAATTTTTCCAGCTTTTTAAAACTACATTTATTATTAATTAGCAAATTATTATAAAACTCAAGAATTCCATTCTTTTCAAAAGTAACATAATTTTTCACAAAAATCCAATTATGTTTCAAAATTTGCCAAAAATTGGCGTCAAAATTTAGATAATCTTTATAAATAATAAAACTTTTCTCCGTTCAATTATTTTCAAAAATTTTAATTCTTGTCAGAATTTCAATTATTTTTAATATAAAAAATTTCATCAAATTTCTCGAAAATGGAATTATTTACAACAATTTTAATAAAATTTTTCAAAAAGAATTCAATTATTATTCAAAAATTTATTGATAAAGTTCTTTATGAAAATGCAATTTAAAAGAAAGTTCAATTGTTTAAAAAAAATGTTTATTTTTAGAGTTAACTAAATGAATTCTCGTAGAATTATCAAATAAATAAATATTTTTGAATATGATATTCAATTACAATCCAATTTTTTTTTACTGAAATTTATTTTTAAATCAATATCTATTATTATTAACATTTTCGAAAATAATTGAATTTCGGAGAAAAATTTTATTATTAACAAAGACAATTTAAACGTTAACAAGAATTTTTGTAAATTTATAAACATATTTGTATTTTTGCGAAGAATTATATTGCGTGTGATAATAATCGAATTCTTTAGAATAATTTTATTAAACTTTTGTTTTAAATAATTAAATTGCTTTGTAAAATTTTATGAAAATAGCAAACATTGAAAATAATTGCAATTTTGAAAATTTGTTGAAATCAATTAAATTTCTACAAAGATTTTTATTAAAATTATTTTGAAAAAAATTGAATTGTTATAAAAGAATTTAATTAAAATTTTTGAAAATAATTTAATTTAAAGAATAAATAATAAAACTTGAAAAAAAATAATTAAATTTCTGAGAAGAATTATATTATTTATAAAGACAATTTAAGTTTTGACAAAACTTTGGAAATAATTAAATTCTTTAGACAAATTTGATTAAAAATTCGGTTTAAATAATTAAATTGTTTCGTAAAATTTTATTAAAATAGCAAACATTGAGAATAATTGAATTTAAAAAAATGTTTCAAGTTAATTAAATTTCTACGAAGAGTTTTAATAAAATTATTTTGAAATAATTTGAATTGTTAGAAAAGAATTTCATTGAAATTTTTGAAAATAATTTAATTCCTTGAAAAATAAATAATATAAGATAAAAAAATAATTGAATTTCTGAAATGAATTTCGCTTCTTTTAAAAATAATTGAATTTTTCCAATAATATATGTATTTGCTTTAAAATTCAATTTATTTTATTGTTTTTAACTTAAAATTCTTCTATAACTTAGTTATTTTTAATAATAATTTGAATTATTAAGAAATTTAATTATTTTTAGAAAAAGTTTAGTTATTAAGGTTTTTTAAAAATTCAAGATTTAATAATTTTTTAATAAAATTCATTTAAAAATGAAATTTTACAAAATTTTAAATGAAAGTCTTGTCAAGTTCATCTAAGTATGAAAATTGTAATTGCAACTCTTTTAAAAAATTAATTAATTTTTAAATATTTAAGTAAAATTAGGTTTCAAAAATAAATTTTCCAGGATTTCAATCAAAATTCTCTGACTTTTCCAGGTTTTTCAGGTTTCCAGATTTCGTGGCAACTCTGAAATTTTAAACAATTTATAAATTAATTTTTAAACAATTTGAATAAATAATTGAATTCTCATGGAAAATTTTTATTCTCTATTTCCGTGACATCTTTCTGATTCAATATTCTAATTTTTTGTAAATTAAATCAATTATTTTCTAAATTTTCAAGTTTTTTTCAAAAATACCATAATGTGTTCAAAAATAGAAAAAATTTAGTATAAACGAGTATGTAGACTTGAATTTTATTTTAAACCTAGAATTAAAAAACAAAAAATTATCAAAATACAGAAACCACAACTGTATTTTGATGATTTTTTATGTTTTTTTAATTCTAGCTTCAAAATAAAATTCAGGTTACATACTCGTTTATATAGTAAATTTTTCAACTCACCGAGAAGTAAAAAGAAATATTCCTCCACAAGACATAAGCCATCAGTGGTATTGCAATTTTTCGTAAGAGAACTGTACGGTCCACCCTTAAGCGATAAATGCAACCATGTCAATATTCCTCCAACAATAATGTACAATGTACACAATAAAACATTTCTCGGTCCCAGCATACTGCAGAATATAAAAAATCGATTCGACATATATTTCGGAGGATTTAAATAGTCTTTACTGCACATAAATCCCTGGAGGAATGTAACCGTTGCCAAAAGTAAAAAGTACCACCACATTCGAAAGCTGAATATCACGTTCCACGTGTTTAGCATCCATGCAAATGGATTAATGGGATTTAAATTTGTCACGAGAATAATGATACTCATCAGAAAGAATTGAAAGACAATACTTAATACAATTGCAAGAAACATACGCCATACCAAGAGTTCTTTGCATCCTGTTTTGTTTATTTCATTCATTTTCTCCATTTTCGCCGCGCACCTGCGAACCTTAACCGGTTAACCTCACTTTTTCTCAGGACTTGATATATAAACAATCACTTTCTTGACATAAACTTTGAAATTTTGTCTCTTCGAAGCTTCTCGAGGAGAATGCTCTTTAACATTGTTAGGAAAACATTAATCACTGGAGTATGTTTGGAAATTAGGTGTAAATATTCGGTAATTTTATTCTTTTTGATGACAAAACGATCACAAGGGATCACAATTCACAAACGCAAGGACAACAATGACAACTTCTCCTTCGCGCCATATTCAATCGTAATTACTTCTAATTCGTATCGATAGGTGTCGCTTCGATTTTGGCGGCAAAATTCAAATACCGAAAATGTTTTTTAATTTTTAAAAAATAAGACTCGCATCATCAGTGGAGGAGGAAGAGTCATAGTCTTTATGTAAAATCTTTGAATTCACTTTTTTTTATTTCATATTCGCCTAAAAACATTTTTCAGAATATCATAAGTCATAGCATCACTCTCGCGCGCACTCGCATACAAGCATTTGGCAGGCAAGAACTTAAAAAAAAGAAGAGAAAAAAAAATAATATCACTACTAGGTCATTGTATCGTAAACAAATAATGATTTAAGAAGAATAATACTCTCGCTAGTCAAAGGAAAGGAAAACTCCCTCTTGACCATTATAGAGTGCAATTCATTTAAATACACCTTTTCTTGACCGGAAATGGGCCTAAAAGAAATAATAAGGAGAAGGCTTTGCATTGCAGGGAATGCTATACAAAGGGTTAAGCCCATTTTCGATTCATTATCAATTATCTTGAGACAACACCACGATATGAATGTTTAAAGGCTTTTTCTTTCAAATACGATTTTCTTTTCTAAAAAAAAAGGATTAAAGTATTAAAAGCAGCAATGATTAAAAATATCATGTTTCATTTTTTTTTCTCGATACTTATTACAAAACACTACAACTACATATTATCATAAATTTATACTCTTATTTGAAATTCATTTTCTCATTTATATTTTCAAAAAATTTACACATCCATTTTTATTTTAATTTTATTAATTTATATTATTGTATTTAATCTTATCACTGATGTGTATAAAATTCTTTTTTTTTGTATTTTCAATTTTTTTCCTGAATTTTGGTATTTTAAAAAATGACTGCTCTCAAAAAATGTATTAAAAATCATGTTTTTCTTTTTTTTTCTCTCTGTGTTAAAATTGACCCATCCCTCTAATCAACACTCCCCGCTTTAAAACGCAAATGCCTAGTCCTTTTTTATTCCCAATTATCCATGCTGACTGGGGCAGCTACCATTCCTGAATTGACAGCAGTCATATTTGGCCCCTTTAAGGAGTCATTTATTTCCCTTCGGAACATTGATAAATTTTGTGTAAACCTAGAAAAAAGAGAAAGAAATTAATTTAAATGGAATTATTATCACAATGGCGAGAGAAAAAAATAATCTAATTTACCTGTCTCTATTTTTAGTGAGTAAATTTCTCTCGATTCCATCCATTAAATTTTCAAACCATTGAGCCATTGCTCCCTGTTTATCAACTGGCTGACTTCTTATAATATTCTCTCTCAACTGATTGAAATACTGTAATAAAAAAAATTGTTTTCAACATTCAATTACTTTATGAATTTTTTAATTCAAAATTACTAGTAAAATAGTTTTTCAAGAATTATCAATATTTGAAAATTAATTTTAAATCTGTAAAGTTTAATTATTGTTATAGAGATAGAAAGAATTGAAATATAAATTTAATAGCTTTTTAATATTTTTAAAGGCATTTGGACGAGAAAATTCAGAATTCCGCTGTATAATTTAATTTAGCGAAAAAATTGAGAAATATTTACCTCTTCATTTAAAAGTATTAAACCTAAAAGAGGCCTTGACATACTCCATTGATTTCTACAATCTTCAAACATTATCACATTGAGAACAGTACTCAGTATTTGTTGAAGAATCTCAGGATGTTGTTTCAGTACTTGTAAAAAGAGTTCTCCACTTCCTTGTACTACAGAATTTTTTTTACCTGGATAAACTCCGGCTGCGAAAAAAAAGAATTTTTAATTTAAACCTACGACAAAAGAAAGAATTTGAAAACAATAAAAGAATTAAGTACCAAACAAAATTATTGAATAGAAAAATTATATTGACAAAAATTATATTAATTTTCCAAAATAATTCCTTAGTTCTATAGTAATTGATAGTAATAATATTATTACAAATAATAATAATAACAATTTTCAATTGCTTTACATACCTTTCTGATAAAGCTGTTTGAACAAATACGTAACTATATGATCTAAAGTAGAGCAACAACCAGTACAAACCATAGTGTCTGAAAAAAGCAACATTTTATTAATCAAACTACCAAACGAATAGAATATTAATAATAAACAGAAAAAAACCAGTATATCCACATAAAACAATGAAAAGAAACAGTTATTAATTTTTTTTTTTGAAAATTGACAAGAAGCAAATAAGCAAAACGTACTTACTCTTTTTTTAAATGCCTTTTGAAAAATAGAAAATAATCATGCAAACTATAAATGTAACGAAAATATTAAAGCTAAATTAATATAATGAAAGTAGACGAAAAGAATTTAATTAATAGATTATAAAATGTGAAATTATGTAAAATATGAAAAGCGTCATTAATGAAACGTAACTAACGGAATGTAATAAATGATATAGAAACAATTTTTTCTAACAGAGATAATTTTAAAATAGAAACTTTAGCGAAGAAATTTTAACAGAAAAACTTTAACAAAGCAACTTTAACAGAGAAACTTTAACAGAGAAACTTTAACAAAGTAACTCTAACAGAGAAACTTTAACAAACTAACTTTTAATTATTATTTATAATTATTATATCATAATATCCATAATAATCCAAACAAATAACAAAGTAGCTTTAACAAAAAAAACATTATCAAAGTATGTTTAAGAAAATATTTTCAGCAAAGAAAGTTCACCAAAGAAATTTTAAGAAAGAGTAACTTTAAATCAAAGAAACATTAACAAAGAGATAATGAACAATAATTGAGAGAGAAACGTAAAATTTAACATCAACATTGTTAATGTAGAAAAATGGTTAATAATTATTGGTTATTTGTTTTTATCAGCTGTGCGGCTGACTTTATGCGTGCTAGACCCCTAAATTTTGTCAAAGAAAGATTCTTCTCTTCTTTAAATCATTCAGTAAAATTAAGTACTCAAGAACACTATCATTTCAATAACAAAGTATTATTGATGAAAAAATGAAGTGCTTACAAGCATGAGATATTTGTACTGTCACATGATGAAAACTGCAAAAATGAATTATTATTCGTATTATCTAGGGTCTAGGCATCTATACACTCCAATCCTCTTGTGCCTGTTTATCGAGACAATTATTCCTCAAAAGTAAATTTTTTATATATACAAAATAAAAATTTCAAAGTAATTTCAAGTTAAATTTTAAAAAACGTAAGTTAAAAATTTCAAAGTAATTTCAAAATAACAATAAGAGGGTTGTCACAAAATTTAATTTTGTTTTTTCCTTACTTTTCCCTGGTTTTCAGACAAAAATTAAATTTTTTTCCTGTCCCTAAAAAATATTTTGAGTCACTCTAAAAATAATTAGGTTTAAAAAATCATTCCATTTGATTTATTTATAAATTTTCTTTTACTTTAAATTATTCGAAAATACCGAGAACTTTTTTAAAATACAGAATTTCTACAGATTTGCAAGTTAAAATTATGAAAAATTCAAATTTCATTTATCGAGAAGCTTCATTACAATTGTATTAAAAATAATTAAATTTATGCAAATAAGATTTATTATTTACGAAAATAATTAAATTACTCCGAAGAAATTTTTTAAATCTAAATTCTTTAAATTTTCTAATGAAATTCATTCAGAATTGAAATTTTATAAGATTTTAAATTGAAACCTTTCGACTTTTACATTGATCTGTGACAACCCTGAATAAATCAAAATTCTTTTAATAATTTAAAGTTAATATTACAAAACAATCGTAAGATAAATTTTAAATTTCAAGCAATGATGAAAAAAACAACACACAACACATGATAAAAAAGAATAGGAACAATTCACTAATAATATAGTAAATGTTATTGAAATATTTTCCGTCATGATAGTTGAAAATACTTTCTTCTCATTTTTTTAAAGGTTCGAAAATTACTATAAAACTACCGATGACATGAAATTGATATAATTATTTTGTAAATAAAAAATGATGTGTGCTTTTTTTGCTTATATACGAAATTCATGAAAGGGCACGATAATGAGGATTCAGAGAATAGAGATAATTTATAAACCAGCCGCACAGACCTGTATAGGAGTCTTTTAGCGCACCTAGAGCTGTGAGGCCTTCGCTGATGCTCGAAAGAATGTACAAAAAGACCCGAGGTTCTAATGTCGATAGAAAAGCCATATGATCCTGCGCTAAACACTCCAGTAAAACGTAATAAGTTGTTGATAATTTTGGATAATCCTGAAAGAAAAAGGAAAAAATTATCTACCTTTCTTAGTATCGTCTTTTTTAAATTATTATGATTATTAATTAATAATTTTTAATTTGTTTGACGAGTTAATGTAAAAAATCTTTCTTATATTATATTATATTAACATTATCTTTTTTCAGAGGGGAAAATGAAACTTACCAAGAGGTCACTTTGTGGTATACTAAGAAGTAATTTCACAAATGTATTAAGAGCATTATCCAAAGTTTCATCTCCGTATAACCTAAACACACCAAAATTCACGTAACTTCCACACAATGCTAATTTCAACATATTGAAGCATATACTAATTCCCTTGAGCTTGAGAGGATATATTTGGTCCTTCGGTACTTCGACATTTAGTATATGATTTCCATAACTACATATCACTTTGCTTGCTTCGCGGAAAAGTAAAATTCCATTCGGCGACGAGGCATCGAATTGTAATCGTTGACTTCGATTTTGTACTAATTCAGCAAATAACTTGAGGACGGGAGTTGTTACTTGAGGTTCGTGATGCCACAGTTCTACTGCATGTAACAAAATTGGTGTGTAATTTGGATAACTGCGTGAAGAGTTAAGGTAAAGTATTTTAATTATTCCCATCCCTCTTCCCCTCTATCTTGACTGAAAAAAATTTGTATTTTTTTTGCTTTGAAATCAAAACGCTTTTTAAATGAATATTTTTGTGGATTTAATTACTAACGATTAAAAATTAAATTAAAAATTAAAAAAGGATACATCCAGTCGAAAAGCATCATGTAGGAGGATTTAGTATTAAAGGCGTAGGCAAGTCCTTTGAGATCTCTTGCAATACCGATAAGTGCTTTCTTAGCTTCTTCTGCATCAAATACTGGAGTATTAGCCGCACCCATCAACTGTCCCAAACTTTCCAAGGCAGCTGTAAATTATTTTTTACACTCAAATAAATTTTCACGAGCTTCACAAATAAATTGACAACGTAACAAGAATTAATAAAAATTGATGGAAAAAAATTAAACAAATAAATAAATTGATAGACGAAAAATTCTAACAATTTACCTGTAAGAGGCAGCATAAACGTATGGAATCTTTCTTCATCTTCGCCCAATTCAACCATTAATAATCTACCCAAGGATGCATAAAACATTGATCTACAACGCATTTCAGTAACAGCTACATTGTTTCCCAAGAATGGAAAATGTTCACTCTGCAAGAAAAAAGAAAATCAGAATAAAATCACCCACTTCTTTCAAACACTTTTAAATTATTACTCCAAAATTTGTACCGTATGATTATTCAACATGAACTGCACTTCCTCGAGTTTCACAAGCTTCCTGACACAACTATACCCTACTGATAAATCATTCAAAAGTTGCAGAGTCTTCGAAATAATTTGTTCACTTCTTCCCCAGTATTTCAAATTAGTAATTCTGCAAAAAAGAACAAGGAAAACATCAAAAACTTAAAATAATTAAATAAATCCTTCCGTTTTTACCAAGAAAACGTAATAAATTAAAAAAATGAAAACTTGCATTAAAATTTGAATACTTTACATTTTTCTAATAAGTACACTGAGAACCATGGCCTCGTCACTCAGCCCCAAGACGTCCGACAATCTTCTGTACACTTTTGAATTCTTTAATATTTGATCACTGACATATATTTTACGGAATTGTTCGAAGAAACTGAGCATAGCTAATTCGAGTTTCTCACAACCGCCTTGAGCTAATCTGGAATCGGTGAGATTCATTAATTGAAGAACTCGGCAGACTAATTCGCCATCCATCGCATCATGCTCCTCATTACTATTGAAGGAAACCCGTCCTCCAATGGCACTGCCTAAAAATTACATATTCATTGAATCAAAAAAAATAATTTGATAATCGTAAAATAAAATTCTACAATTAAACAATCCCACAAAGAAAATTTAATAAATAACAGGATTGCCACGCAAGCTGAAAACCTGTAAAACCTGGAAATGTCAGGGAATTTTTATCGAAATCCTGGAAAATTGTTGTTTTCTAATTGTTTTTATTCTTGGAATCTAATTTTACTGTATTTCAAAATTAATTCAATTTTAAACGAATTGTATGTACAATTTTTATAAGTCGATGAACTTGAAAAGATTTTTATTTCAAAATTTGTAAAATTTCAATTTTAAATGAATTTCATTAAAAAATTTTTAAATTATCTGGAAATCTGAAAAACCTGGAAAAGCCAGGGAATTTTGATTAAAATCCTGTAAAATTTATTTTTGAAACCTAATTTCATACTTAGATGAACTTTAAAAGACTTTTATTTAAAATTTTGTAAAATTTCATTTTTAAATGAATTTCATTAAAAAATTTAAATCTTGAATTTTTAAAAAACCTTAATAACTAAAATTCTTCTAAAAATAATTAAATATCTTAATAATTCAATCAATTATTAAAAATAACTAAGTTATATAAGAATTTTAAGTTAAAAACAATAAAGTTCATTGAATTTTAAAGCAAATGCATATTATTGGAAAAATTCAATTATTTTTAAAAGAAGCGAAATTCATCTCAGAAATTCAATTATTCTCAATATTTGATATTTTAATACAATTTTACGAAACAATTCAATTATTTAAAACAAAAGTTTAATAAAATTATTCTAAAGAATTTGATTATTTTCACACGCAATATAATTCTTTGCAAAAATACAATTATGTTTGAAAATTTACAAAAATTTTTGTCAACATTTAAATTGTCTTTATAAATAATAAAATTTTTCTTCGAAATTCAATTATTTTCGAACATTTTCATAATATTCTTGTCAGAATTTCAATTATTTTTAATATACAATATTTTCATCAAATTTCTCGAAAAACGAAATTATTGTTAAAGTTTTTTTTAAATTTGTCTCTTGACAATAAATAATATTAATAATAATAATAATAATAATAATAATAATAATAATAATAATAATAAGAAGAAGAAACATAATAATTAAATAGTTATTTTTGTTCGTTTTATTATTACAAATAATAATTAAATATTGGTAAATTTTTTTATGAAAATTCAATTTTAAGAAAAATTCAATTATTTAATAAATTGTTTATTTTTATAGTTAATGAATTGATTTCTTGTAGAATTTTCAAATAAATATTGAATTAAAAATAAATTTCAGGAATAATTTTTGGTTATAATTGAATATCATATTCAAAAATATTTATTCGGAAATTCTTCGAGAATTCATTTATTTAACTCTAAAAAGAAACATTTTATTAAATAATTGAACTTGTTTAGAAATTGAATTTTCATGAAGAACTTTATCAATAAATTTTTGAATAATAATTGAATTCTTTAAAAAAATTTTATTAAAATTGTTGTAAGTAATTGCATTTTTCGAGACATTTGATGAACATTTTTGTTATATAAAAAATAATTGAAATTCTGAGAAGAATTTTCTTAAAATTTCAGAAAATAATTGAATTTTGGAGAAAAATTTTATTATTTATAAAGATTATTTATATTTTGACGAGAATTTTTGTCAATTCTGGAACATAATTGAAATTTTACGAAGAATTATGTTACTTTGAAAAATTATCGAATTTTTGAGGTTTCCAATAATTTTCTTATTAATAATAAACGTAGTTTTATAAACCTGAAAAAATTAAGTTTTTTAACCTGGAAAACCTGGAAAAATCAGGGAATTTGAAAAGGGTAAAAACGTGGCAACCCTGTAAACAATCTTATTTAATATAAAATCAAATATTAATAATAATTCCTCACCAATAATATAAACGAGCCATGTTAGTTGACCCTCCTGAACGGTGATATCAATTTGCTGAGTTGGCGTCACCGATTGTGTCATTAATTCCTGATAAGTTCTCGCAGTCTGATCAAAAAGTTGAACCAAAAGCGTACAAGTTTTTTGGTATTCACATCTTCCAATAACTGACAATTGCTCCAATTGTTGTTGAACCATTCCCAAATCGTCCAAAGGATCCTCCAAACCCTCTCTCACGACAACAGCGACCGATTTCAATCTCGACGTTATATAAGCATTCGAAACTTCCGGTGTATAAGTTTCCAATAAATGCGGTTCCGACGATTTCACATAGGGAACAGAAGCGACCATTCTCTGCCAAAGACTCAATAGATAGTGTACACTGTTCGGCGCAAATTGCCACATTTGTAAACTTTGAACAGTAAATTTAGCAATCAATTCAATTGCCTCGGGATAATTTTCCACAAGAACCAATTCGCCGAGTTGATAATTACTCTTGAGACGTGCCAGTAGTCGGCAAAATTCATGATAATTCCCCGGATCACTGAGACCTTGTGGATTTCTCAAAATATGCTTCACTCCATTCACCAAGTGTGTTAAAAATTTTGCCCTCTCACTATTGGAAAATAAACTTCGTCTCACCGAGGCAATTTGCACAAGGCATGAGAGCGCCAACGATGACAGTGTATTCGGTAAACTGTGGTATAAATCGAAAAATAATTTTAAAGTCGTAAAATCCAAAAATGCGGGTCGCCAACTCGAGGGTATTTGTACAGTGCCTAAATCATCTGAACTTTCATCCGTTGACGTTCCAATGAAATCGAATGTTAAACAATTTTGCGCGAGTCTCAGTAATTGAGTCATTAATCCATGCTGTAAAATAATTAATAAATTATTAATAAGACAAAAGACAAATTTTAATTAAAGCACTTAATTCCTATTACTTAACATTTTGCAATAAAAAAATAGAAAAAGTAATTCAACATTGTGGTTTTGTTTTGTTAGCATGAGGGTAAAGAAACGAATTCTTCTTTTTTTTTTTAGCAAAAACCCTCATGAGAAGAAAATAAATGCCTTTTTCATCTTACCTGAGCTTCATCATTAAAATTTAAACTTTTACAATTTTCACGAGCAGTGCCCAATAAGGAGCAGGACAATCTAAATATTTCAAAAAGTTGCGTATCTCTAAAGCTGCTCGCTATTTTCCTGTGCTTCGTCAATGACCTGTTCGCATCAGCTTCCGATATTTGATTCATTTCGCAAGTTAATTGAGAGAGTAATTGTACTCCAATCATACAGTGCTCGACAGAACCCTGCAATGTCAATTCATTAATTAAACGAAATAAAAGCGAATTTAAATTTAAAGGGAAAAAAGGAATAAATGAAAAAAAACAAATAAAAGGAAAAATATGTAAATGAAAGAAAAAATTAGTAAAAAAAAGAAAAAATTTATAAATAAAAGGAAAAATTTTTAAATAAAAATGAATAAATGGAAGAAGAAATAAATAAACCCGGTTGCCAGAAATATTTAATTTCCTTTTTCCCTGATTTCTAAATAAAATTTTGATTTTTTAAATGATTCTTTATTATAATTTAAATTTTCAAAAAATAAATGCAGTTATTTACAAAAATTTTAATAAAAACCTTCGTGATAATTAAATTATTTCTACAAGTAATAAAATTTTTTACAATAATTCAAATATTTATAAAACTGGAACAAAATTCGTTGTGAGAATTAAATTATTTTCATAAATAATAAAATTCTTCATGAGATTTAAATTATTTTTAATAAAATTTTAAATCATTTTCTCGAAAAATGTAATTATTTTCAAAAGTTATTGGAAAATTTTTTTAAGACTTCAATTACTTTTCACAAATAATTGAAATCTTCGTTGAAATGCAAATATTTTCAAAATCTACTATTTTAATAAAATTTTTCAAACAAATTCAATTCTTTAAAAAAATGTAATATAATTCAATTATTTTTTTTAAATAATAAAATACTGACAAGAATTCAATAACTTCTTTTAAATAATAAAACTTTTCATGAGATTTCAATTATTTTTATTTTTAATATAATTTTAATTCAATTTCTCGAAAAATGTAATTATTTTCAAAAGTTCTTGCAATTTGTTTTTAAGAATTCAATTACTTCTCACAAATAATGAAATTCTTCGTTGAAATGCAAATATTTTCGAAATCTACTATTTTAATAACTCAAATAAATTCAATAAATTTAAAAAATGTAATAAAATTCAATTATGCTTTTTAAATAATAAAATACTGGCAAGAATTTAATAACTTCTTTTAAATAATAAAATTCTTTACAGTATTTCAAATATTTTTAATACAATTTTTGAATAAAATCCTCGAAAAATGTAATTATTTACAATTGAATTTTATAAAATTTTGATTATTCGGCAATTTTTCAGATTTAAAAAATTTTTGAATGTAATTGAATGGCTGCAATAATTTGTTACTTCTACAAAAATCGATTTTTTTCGTGTTTTCAATTAAAATTCTCAAATATGAAATATATATTTTACAAAACTTTAATTTTAAAAGAATGTAAATTATAATTTTATTTTAATAAAATTCTCCGACTATTCCCTTATTTTTTTTATGTATTTTCCCCCTGATTTTCCAGACTAAATCTATTTTTCCTAATTTTTCCCTGACTTTTGGCAACCTTGATAAAAGAAACAACTTGCAATTAAAGGGGAAAATGAATAAATTTAAGAAAAAAATAAATAAAAGGAAAAATTAATTAATGGAAGCAAAAAAAAGGATAAACGAATAAAAGAAAGGAAAAATGAATAAATGAAAAAGAATAATAAATAAAACTAAAAATAAATAAATAAAAGGAAAAATGAATAAATGGAAGTAAGAATAAATAAATAAAAGAATAAATGAAAGGAAAAATAGATACATAAAAAAATGAATAAACAAATGCAAAAATGGATAAATAAAAGGAAAACAAAGACTTTATGGGAGGAAATAAAAATGAACATATAAAATGAAAAATCAATAAATAAATAAAGGGTATAAATAAATTCTTTAAAATATCTCCCTTAAACAAATATTATAAACAAAGAAAAACAATGATGGAGAAACAAACCTGAAGAAACTTTGTCACATCATTGACAACATTTCTGAATATATAATCATCTTTATCTGAATCAAACCATCCTAATTTTGATATCCGTGCAAAAAGAGTGACCAACGCTTGTATTACAAAATTTGGCAACTTTGGCTGCGTTGCTAGATAATTTAAAACATAGTTTCCTGTTTGCAAAAATAAAACAATGCAACAATTAGATATAACATCAATTTATTCCAATTTTTTCCTAATTCTTTTTTTCAAAAAATATTTTTTACTTCTCAAATCACGTCATTTTTTTAACAATATAAAAATGAAAAGACTTAAAAAAATATATTGTAAAAAAAAATAAAACTTACTTATATCAAGTCTTTGTTGTAGACTGAGTCCTAAAGCGGACCTTGAAACCAATTTTGTCAAGGTGGTAGCTGCCAATAATTGGGCATAAGCCGAATCTCCGCGATCCAAGAGTAACTGACATTTTGTGAGTGTATCAGGAGCATTTTGGAAACCAACAAGAGCTTTTTCAGCTTCAGCACGATGCGCCGAGTCTTGCGACTCATAAAGCTGCTTACAAAGTAATTCTAATTGTCGTACTTCCTGTATATGATCCATTTTTAATGGAACGATTTAGGCTCTTAATTTTTTAATGCAAAATCGATCAACACGAGGATTTATTTTCATTGTCATCAATTTTTACAATTTCCAAATAAACATCGCAGCTGTATTATAGACTCGACATTTATGAATTCCTCAGCTGAAAATCATTTTTAATTAGCTCGAAATCATTATAATTATTGTAATACTATATCGGGATCAAAACTAAGCAAAATTACACTCAGTAATAATTATTTTACAAAAGAAAACTTTACAACCTAACAGAAAATAATAAACTAAAAATTTCTTTATTTTATTAATAATTCAATTTTTAATTGAACAAATAAATTTTTATCAATCAAAAACTGATAACATTTCAATCAACCTTAATGAAATCAGTATTTAATCTATTGAAAGCAAACGATGTTTCGCAGTAAAGAGGTTATAAACACTTGGATGAATAAAAATCTTTCAAACTCGAAATAATAATCTTCTATAAAAGCATAATGTTGAACAAAAAAGAAATTCACAAATTTACAAAAAAAAATGTACATTACTTCTCTTGTAAGCAAGACAAAAAAATATACAACTAAGACTAAAATTTCTTTTCCGCAGTAAATTTCAATGAAAATTTATCACAAACTCCTGTACTAATAAACTGATAAATAAACAAAAATTTATACAATATCACAGTGCTTGTGAAATTTTAACTGTTTCAGTGAGGAAATATAAAAAAACATCATCACGCGTACAACTTTTATCGAAAGGGAAATGAAATGAAAAATATTACACCGATCCGGCAGTTGTCTATTATCGGCTTCTGTGTGTATTGTGTGTATGGGAATTTATCAACGAACCAAAAGAAAATTGTTGACGACCAAAACAAATTTCTATCAATATTCCACACAAATTCTTATCGCCAATTAAACTACTTCATTTATCATAATCACTTTAAATTAAATATTTTAATTCAGAATGTTGTGACTGACATTGCGTCTAAGCAAGTCCTCTCGTTAAACATGTACCTATATGAGAATCAACACACAGTGTTTAACAATCAACACTTGCCTCTCAAAGACCGTTGATAAAAACCAACACCATTTACATTAAACATTAAAAAACCCTAACATTCAATGAGGAATTAATCTCCGATTTTTCAACAACATTAAAGCTGCTAATTTTCCCGTCACTATTTTAATCATTAAATTGCATACGTGATTTTATTTTGATTTAGAAACTCACCTGCTTCACCGCCATTTCGGAGCTTTCACACATCAACATGAACTATAGGAACAGAAGAAGAGAACAACAACGCCATTTGCTTTTTATTTCTTTTGTTATCATACATTACAGCCAATCAATCGACAAATATTCGCGCAACTGCAAAAACAACGACAGCCATTGGTTGGCGATTGCGCGCCAAATTTTGAATCGGTTTTTGCAAATTTAACTGCGACACTAGTTATTTATTTAAAATATGTTGACTTTTTGAATAAAATAAATAAAATAAGTTTTACAATTGCCAAATTGCGTATTTAATTCTTTATGATTCTAATTTTCTAATCAAATCAATCAAATATAAATAAATAACATAAATAAACACTTATTTGCGTTATTTAATAATCATTAAAACAAAAACGGTTAAAATAAGAAAGCAGTAAAATTACTGAATATTAAATTTTGTTTTGAAATAAGTAAACATTGAAAAATTGTCTATATGAAAGCTTATTAATTAAAGAAAGAAGAAATCTATCCGCGACACAAAATTGAAGGTTATGTTTATGACCCTTCTAAACATTTTAAATATTTTGCAGAATCGGAAGTAATTCGAACTGAATATTTTATGCGCAATAAAAATTTAAATATAATTAATTTGAACGAACAATTAATTCTCTGCATTTTCACTTTCACTTTAAAATTAACAGTTCTAATCTTAAATTTTTTGGTCTCTTTCTCTTTTACCGTGAAAAATATACCAAGTTCGATAAAATGCAATTATTATTCGTGAAAATTGTAAAATACTTCAATAAAAAAATAATGAAATAGTAATAAAATAACGAAATAACAGAAAAGTAACAAATTATTTGGAATTCACTTATGTCATTTCTATATTTTAAAGAGTACATATTATCTTATGTCTATGAACCTCTATCACTCAAAAACATTCATTTATTTATTTTCCATTCACATTTGAAGTTAAAGATGTAAATAATTAGCAGTATTTATGTAATACCTCAGTTTGTGCCATTGGCACGAGTGTCATGAATAAATCGCTACTTTCGGATTAAAAACACAAGTTTGCTTACACGAATATCACTGACACATACATTTAATTTATCATTTTCTTTCTTTTTTTTTTTGTCTAAAATTTTGAAATCGTTCACACTTTCAGTTTGCAAGAACGATAAATTATATTCATAACTGGCGTTAATTAATCAAAACAATGAAGAAAAAAAAATTAACATCAGCAGCGTCATTCGATAAAGGACAAGTAAAGAGAGTTGCAAATTTCCCTTCTTTTTATACACATCTCAAAAATTTCATTTTTAAAAAAAAGAGAACAACACAAAATTGCACACTCTTTGATTACTTTACATAGCCTCGAAAAAAACTGATTACTCTCATTATGCAAATACTTCATTAATGCTCTTCGTCGATTATGTTTACATTTCTTTTTTTTTTCAAGCCCTAAGATGCATCATCTCTACACATTTTTTTCTTTAAAATATATATACAATATACAAATTAGATTATAATTTATCATTTTTTTTGTTTAAAAAATAAATAATTCAATTAAATGACAAAAAAAAAGAAATTAAAATCCAAAAAAGATTTTGGGGCGAATTTTTTTTTTTTTTAAAGAATATTTTAACTACTATTAAAATGTATGTATTATAGATAAATAACAGTTTCACTATATAATGTAAAATATTAAATTTCAAAATTATTATCAATTAAATGTTTAAGCTATTTACAAAATTGACAAACAAAGAGCATGTCTTCTATGTTCAGCGTTTGTTTAACAAGGCTGTGCAAAAGTATTATATATTTATATATTCTTTTTTTCAATGTAATTAAAATTTCCGAAAATTCGCGACCAACATAGTGAAATTCAACATTTAAACAATTAGCGCACATGACAAATTTAGTCTTTTTGTCAAAGAAACAATTGATTTTGCCTAGAATCAATATACAGATACATAATAATAAACTAATTACAATGCTTTCATGCATTACAAGTTTTTTTTTCTCTTTTTCCACTCACACTGAAAATAAGTACTCCAAACGAACGACACTTTTTTTCACGATGTTTCTTACTATAAATTAATTACATAAAAAATCTTTAATTTACTATTATACATCTAAAATCTTATTTAAGTGTAACCAGCCTCCCTAAAAACGTTCCCATTTTTTTTTTGTTTGTTTTCTTTTTGTTGCGTAATTTTAAGTCTTTTTTTTTTCTTAATAGGAAAATGGTCAGCTCCTATTGTGTCATAGGGTGCAGAAGAATTCCAGTATAATGGCCAAAGCGAAATGTCAACAGTCTACATCCATGGGATGTACTTAATATGTATTTTCACTATATTGTCCATTATCAGGCTGTTTCTCTCTTTTATTGGCGTGCCTGCGCTCGAAAGAATTTTTTTTTTCGTAACTTCGTCAAAAATATTTTACAGTCCTGTAATTACTTCTTTTGCTTTTCAGGGCAAACGAAAGATGATTTGTGTTTGTGTCAAAAGTCATGTTAGACAGTCTGGTTTTTGTTTATTTTGCTTTTCAAGGCAAATAAAAAATAATTACAGTCGTCAGTCAAGTGTTTTTTTTTCTTCTTCTTCTTCTTTTCTACATTGTGCCTGATTTAATAGAGTTCACAATAGTCACTGGTTCTTCGTCCTCTGTACACATTTTGGTGAACATATTCGATTCACTCACTAACCAGTTGTCTGAAATGAACAAAGAGAAAAAGAGATTAAATTTTTTAACTCAATTGATAAATTGACGCTATTATTTAATAATTTCTATTAATATTAATTCACGCCTCGGATTGACTTTTAGAAAGCAAAATCAATTATTTTTCGTAAATTTTCAGTAGAATCAAGAAAACAATTCAATAGAAAATACCTTGAAATTGACATAAAATAGAAATTTATTTTTTATTATTAAATAATTAATCTTCTTAAATAATTTAACCGTAAATTGTACTCACATTTATATCACAATGAAAATAAAACATTGAGTTGAAACGTCACTCGAATGCTGCTGGTGGGGAAAAGAGAAAAAGAATTCAAGTTAAAACAAATATTAAATATCAAGTATCGTGAAAAAAGCTTCTTCACGAATGCAGAAAAATGTTGCACAAAATTCAAAGAGTAAAATATACTCACGAGAGGGAGATCTAATGTCGGAAAGATTGAGAGTGTCATTTGAAATAAGGGGCGCCGTGTCACTGTTTGAGGAATTATCTTGATTGAAATTCAAGAAGTCCCAAATGAGAATCGTGTCGTCATGAGAGGACGAGACAATCTGGAACTCGTCAAACTGAAGTCGAAATACGCGACCAGTGTGTTCCTGCGAAAAAATAGTAAGAGTCAAATGTAAATAGTTTAAAAAAAGTGAACCACTAAAAACAATGACAAAAAAATACTAATTTCAAAAAGCATTCGAAAACTAATTTCAAAAAATAGCTTTAATGGGATTTTGATTCGGAGCTTCAATCAAAAAATCGCACCACTTAGGAAAATAATTCAAATCTCAAATATAATGAACAAAAAACAAATTATCAAATTTCAAATTAAAGAACAAAAAACAAATGAACAAATTTCAAACTAAAAGGACAAAAATTATTATCCAATTTCAAAAAATTAATGGACAAAAAATAAATTACCACTAATGTTCGAAGACATAACGTGCTAGCGACAGCTCTAGGATCCAGCGCAGCCACCAAATCCCAGACTTTAATTTTACTGTAAAAAAGAAAGCAAGAGTATTAGTAATAGAAAGAAATAACCAAAAACAGTCAGAATAGTAATTTAAATAGAAGAATAGAATTAAATTTAAATGATGAATTTTGTAATAATTTGTAACTGAAATGAAAAGAGACACTGACCCATCGTATGCGCCACTGACAATGTGCTTGCTATCGAACCTAATACATCTAACGAGCTCCTCGTGACCCTCGAGGACTCGCAAGCACGCACCACATTCAATGTCCCAAAGTCTAATGGTGTTATCACTGCTACCACTAACCACTAATCGATCTCTATACTGTAAACACGCTATTCCACGCTTATGTCCATTTAGCGTTCGAACAAATTCACATGTGGACGTATTCCACACTTTGATAGTCCTGTCACCACTTGCCGACACTATATATTTCTCATCGAAATCCACAACATTGACGGCTGCCCGATGACCAACCAATACACGTCTCAATGCGATCTCTGTCTGCGACGTCATGTCCCAAACCGCTATTGAACGATCCTGCAAAAAAAGAAAAGAAAAAACAATAACAATTAATCAAGAATCGTACAAAAATAGTCAATATTCTTTTCTAACATTCTATCAAGTTTTTTTATTCTTCTCTTCTTTTCTGTTTACTCACATTACTCTACTATTTTAGCTTTATTAATTTAGCAAAATTTATTTTCGTTATCTCCTTATTTTCACGTTGGTGAAGTTCGCAACGTTTATAGTCAACGATTTTTATGAAGAAAAATATTTTTTTAAGCAAATTTTTATACATTTTTGTACAGAAAATAGTACATTTAATTTTTTGAATAATAATTTACAAAAAAAAATATTTATGAACAAAAATTTTTATTCTTTTTGGTAGGAAAATAATTTTTTTTTCATTCAATCGTTGATCATAAACGTTGCAAACTTCGTCGACGTTTATTTTCTGCATTTTCCTAACTAAACGTAAAATTAAAAATTGAAAATAACTTTTGTTTTCTAAAAGTCCCAGAAAAATACTCTTCAAGGATTTCAGACTTCGCACTCGATAGTCAATTTTGAAAAAGTAGCTTTTAAACAAAAAAAATAGTAGAAAAGTAGCTATCAAAAACTAAAACTTGATGACCAAAAAAACTTGTTTTTGAAACTTTACGAAACTGACAAAAATTCTATTTCATATTTCTTATTTTTCTGACTTATTTCCATTTTTCATAAAAAAAAATATTTACTTTTTTCTTATTTCCATAATACATTGAATTCCAGCAACGAATTTTTAGTATCCACAAAAAGAATTAAATTCTTAAGAAGATATTTACAAAAAAATTATTAAATAATTGAATTCTGTTTGGAAATTTTTATGAAAGTACATAGGTAGTAGACATTAAAATGCGAAAAGTTTTTAAAGAATAATTAAACTTTACAAAGAATTCAATTAAAAATGTTGACAATAATAATTGAATTTTTGTGAAAGATTTTATTAGAATTTGTTTTTAAATAGACGAATTTTCAAGAAAAAATTTTATTACTTTTTTCGAACAATTTTATTAAAATATTTAAAAATAATTGAATTTTCGTGAAAAAATTCTAATATTTTTGTAGACAATTGAATTCTTTTCAAGAATTTAAAAAAAAACATTTTTTAAAAATAATTTACTTTTCGAGGAATTGAAATTAAATTTTTAAGAATAATTAAATTTTGTGAGCAATTTCAGTGGAATTTTATTAAAAATAATTGAAATCCTGCGATGAATTATATTATTTTTAAAAATAATTGAATAGTTGCAAAGAATTTTATAAAAATGTTCTAAAATAATTGAATTCCTGAGAAGAATTTTATTATTTATAAAAATATTAAATTATTACGAAAAATTTAATTGAAATAGTTAAAAAATTTGAATTTCTGTTAAAATTTTTTGCTATTTTTGAAAGTAATTGAATTATTTATGAAAATGAGCGAATTCTTGCTTAGAATTTTATTAAACATTAAAAAAAAATTAAATTTCTATAAAAAATTGTATTATTAGTGAATGTAATTAATTGTAAAGAATTGAATAAAAATTTTGTTAATAATTGATTTTTCCAATTTTTCTTTAAAATGCTATTCTAAATTAATTGAATTCCCATAAAAATTTTATTTTTGAAGAATTTTGGATGAATTTTATCATTTTTTGTTTGTTTGTTTGTTAAATAATTGAATTCATTTATGAAATTCTACGAAAATACTAAATATTGAAAACAATTGAATTTCAAATCTTTTTAAACAAATTAAATCGTTTAAAAAATTTGATTATCATTTTTGAGAATAGTATATTGATTTCTAGTATTAGCGAATTTAAATTAGTGAAAATTCTAAAAAAAACAGAAATAGTATAGCTTTTAGGTAAAATCTTTCTTAAATTTTTTTGTTAAAATCTAAAAAAGTACCCAAATAGTGGCATAACGTAAAAAAAGTATTAAATAGTAGATTTTATTAAACAAGTACAAAGCCTAGAATTCTCCTCAATACAAAAAAAAAATTATTTTTTCCCCAAAAGAAAATAAAAAAACTTTCTCATTAAAAAATGACATTATCTATACGAGAGAATCACAAAAGAAACAATCGTTTCCTCTAAAGAACAATAAAACTAATTTCGTTAAAATTCACATAAAAAGAAGAAAATAAAATAGACTCTCTTCCAAGAGTTCCTCCAAGATAGAAAAACACTTCTCAGAAGAGAGTCTATTTTTCCTCCTCACTAAAGATAATAGAAAACAGAAATATGATAATCAAGTAGTCGTAGAAGTATGAAGAAAAAGAAAAAAGAATGACAAACCTTTGAGCACGTGACCATCATTCCATTGTTAAATCTAAGATGCAAAACAGCCTCGCAATGATGAATGAGCGTATTGACCATTTCGCCAGTGTTTGCGTCCCAAACTCTAACGGTACTATCCGAAGAGCCAGAAATAATTGCTTTGTCGTCATATTGTAGGCACAAAACCGATCCCGTATGTCCAGTGAGCACCTTAATGCACTGTAATGTATTTCTGTCCCATATTTTTATTGTATTGTCCCTAAGACCAGAAACAATTTTCTGATCGTCATATTGCAAACAATAGACTCCTTTCGAATTTTCACTACGGCAGTTTATTCGCTGAAGATTGTGACGTCCCATTCTCCAATTATTATCTATGCTATCTATGTCTTTGACGATTTTTGGAAAAAGATTTCTATAAAAAGCATGGTTCGGATGGCTTTCACCTGGTCTTGGTTTAAACAAATATTGTATCCTGCAAAGTGAATCAAACAAATTTCATTAAATGACGAAATAAAGTATCAAGTGTGTGTTAATTTCACTAATATTAATAATCTTTTGTTAATTAATTAATATTGATGAATATTTAATTGTCGATTAGGTTTGAATAAAAATAGGGTATTTGCATTTTTCTTTTCGTCTCGCAATTAAACTCGAAAGTTGAAAGTGTTCAACATATTTTAAGTCTAACATTTTAAATTTGAGTTTTAATCCTGGTTTTGAATTTTAATAACTAAAATTTCTATTCGTACGATTTTCGTCAAACTTTGTAAAATTGTCGTATTCAATTAGGCTATTTGCTATTTTAACGCACTGAAAGCAGGAATTTTCCATTCTTGGCTTCTAAAAAGCGAGAAGAACTGCTTTTAAACTGGGTAATATTTCAATTTGACGAATTACAATTATTACTCACTTAAAAAACGTCACATTTGCTGAGAATGGAAAAATCCTAAGTTCACGTAATTGAATACGTCAATCTTACGAACTTTGTTATAAAAATACAAAATTCAAAAATATTAATTGCCTAAATATTTTTTATAGCGTGGAAAATCAGGGTTGCCACAAAAATTTAATTTTTCCCTGATTTCCAGACAAAATTTTGACCTTTTTTTCCCATTTGGATTCACTTGAAAAATTAATAGATATTAGAAAAAAATATTCTATTGCATTTATTTGCGAATTTTTGTAAAGTTATTTGAAAACAACATTAACTTTCTTTTGAAATAAATATTTAATAATTATTTTTTCATGGGAATTCAAATATATTATCTAAAATTGTAACTGAAATTCATTTTTAAATCAATTATTAGAAAAATCTGCGAGAATTTAATTATTTAAATACAAAAATAAATAATTTACTGAAAAGATACTTGAAGGTTTCTTAAACTTAATTTAGATAGAAATTTAAGAATTTTATCAACCAATTTTTAAATAATTGATTTCTTATGAAAAATTTAATAAAATTTAAAAAAATAATCACATTTTTTTAAGGAATTCGATTAAAATTGTATTCAAAATAATGGAAAGTGTGCAATGAGTTTTTACTATTTCTGAAAATAATTGAATTCCTAAAGAGAATTTCATTATATACGAAAAAAATTAAATGTTTGTGTAGAAGTTTATTAAAACTTTTTATGAATAATTTAATTCTTTCGAAAAATTTAATTAATACAGTAGATATTCAAAATCATTGAAAAGAAAGAATAATGAAAATTTTTGAAAAGAATTAAAATTTTAACAAGAAGTTTATTAAAAATTCTGAAAATAATTGAAAGTTTCAGAGAAGAAGTTTATTATCTGTAAGAATATTTAAAATTTTTGACAACAATTTTATTATTTTTGAAAATAATTAAATTTCTTAAATAATTTCAAAATTATCAAAAATTCAATTTCCTTACTAATTTTATTAAAATTGTTTTATAAATCCAATATTTTGGAATTTTAATTATTAAAATTCTTAAAAATTTCTAATCAATTCCCTTCAATTATTTAAATAAAAAAATGTATAATTTATTTATTAATTTAATTTTTCTCAAAACTCAACTCTCATAAAAAATATTATCCACAAACTTTTAAATAATTGAATTATTTTGGCAAATTTTAATAAAATTTGAAAAAATAGTTTAATTTTTCGAAAAATTTGATGAATTACATTAAAAAATAATTGAAATATTGCCTTGAGTTTAAATATTCACGAAAATAATTGAGTTTACCAAGAAAATTGTTTAGAAATTTCTAAATAATTGAATTCCTATGAAATTTGAAATATTTATGAAAATAATTAAATGTTTGCGTAGAATTTTATAAAAAATTTACTAAACAATTGAATTATTTGGGGAAAATTTGATAAAAATAGAAGATATTAAAAATCAACGATTTGAGGAACATTTTTGAAAATAATTGAATTTTCCCCAAGAATGTCTAATCTAATTCCTTTAAAATTGAAATTGTCCAAAAATTTAGAAATTGAAACCTGTTAAAGTTCATTTATTAATAAAAATTAGAAACAAAACTCTAAAAATTAAATTAAGTTTAAAAAATTTAAGTTCAAGAATTCATTAAATTCTATATTCAAGTACATATAATAACTTTAAAATAGTTCTCCAAGAATTAAGTTACTTAAAAAGGAAATTATTCTCAGAAATAAAAATTAGTCCTTTTATTCTCCAAATTGTTCTTAATTCTTTAAATTGCTCCATTCTGATTCTTCAAATTGTCCCTTTCATTCTTTAAATTATGATTTGATTTCCCCAAAGAATAATTTCTTTTTCTAGGCAAAAAAAAAGAGTTTCAAAAATCGCTCAACATTGACGATCACAGTTAGGGATCTAAACATGCGACGTTTACGCATGAATAATTACGACAAACATTGCAAATTTTGCAAACTTTGTTTAAATTCGTAAAAAATGTACAAGAGTTCCACTCTCAGATTGCAAATACCCTATGGAGTATTATTATCATTTCAACCAGCAACACAAGACGTTAGAATTAAGAGAAAAATTATTAACCATCCTCTCCTCTCTGCAAGTCCTCGCCATACAGAATCTGTTCGGACTTTGCGTTCTATTAATTTTTTCCAGAGCATTCCTTCACTAATGACTCTAAACCATTCTTTGCAAACAAGTTCTGCGGCACATAGTGAATCGGCGTCTAAATACGAGAGAATGCTTTCTGCTACATGGTCTAATCCTTTCTCTGCAAAAAAAACAAAATTTCAATCATGATTTTGAATTCTCTATGAGTTTTCTTTTATTAATTAATTAATTAATTAATTAAATATTGTCTCTAAATTAGTCGAATTTTTACCAATTCAATCCTGACATTCAGTTTTCTTTGCGATTATTTAGTTATTTTTTGCAATCAGTTTTAGTCAAATTTAGAGAGAGAGATCTATTGAAATGAAGAGAAAAAATTCCCTAATTTAAATGAGGGAAAAAAATAACTTACTTGGCAAAAGGGATATGAAGTCTCGTTGCAACATGGGTTTCAAATAAGCGTTTATGTGACCATGTTGATAGTGACACATTTTCGCTAAAAGTTGCTCCACAAAGTGCACTTGTTCTGGTTCACTCCATCTTTCAAAAAGTTTCATACAAGCTTCTCTCTCTGGACCAAACTGAAAAGAAGTTCCTGTTGGTAGTTCTTTCTTTCTGGTCGTGTCATTTAACATTGTCATCGGATTCTGCAAAAAATTCAATACTCATTAGAAATTCATTCGATTCATTATTTCCTCGACAATTAAAGTAGAAAGTAAATAAATAAAAATAGTAAATATAAAGTAAATAAATAAAAATAGTAAATATAAAGTAAATAAATAAAAAATAATGAATATAAAATAAATAAATAAAAAATAATAAATATAAAATAAATAATTAATAATTAAATAATAAATAAAAAAATAGAAAAATAAAAATAAATAGAAAAAAAAAATTAAAGAACGATTCAATAGACAATCGAAAGGGAAAATTAGTCCAACGCCATAATTTCGTACAATTTTTTTCCTTCTTTCTCAAAAACAAATTAAATTTCTGAATTCGTAAAAAATTCCCCATACCTAAATAATTTTTATTTATTTATTTATATATTATTATAAACGGGTTTATTTTAATTCCTTTTTCTAAAATTTCCTTTCTTATAATTTTATTTTTCTTTTTTTTTATAAGGAACATTTTTTTTTTCTTATGTTTGCAATAAAAAATTCCTATCAATGCGAATGTTGAAAATGAAAATCACTTGAATTTTCTCTTAGACACACAAAACCACAAGTAACTGAGATGGAAATCTTTTTGCTTCAAGTAACAGACTTCCAGTAATCAAAAGGCACAATAGAATATGTATTTCAAGGAGGGCCTGCTTTTTCTCTCTTGAAAGGATTCAAGAATAACAGCTGCTTAACGAACGGTCAAGCCGAACGAGAAAGATACCTATCAGCTCCTAACAAGAAAGTCTATCAATAAAATAATTATTACTTCTAAGTGTGTGCGTGAAAAGAATAATCAAAGAACCAAAAAAAAAAAAGAAGTTCTTCCTCTTTCTTCCTCTCAATATTTAGGGGATCCATTTTAAAAGTCACTTAACAGAACTATCAAGTCTTTCGAAATTTCCTTTTCTTTCATTAAAATTCAACAGGAATTTCTTACGAATAAATGATTTAGTTGAAATTTTAAATCAATTTGAAAATTTAGAAAGAAATTTTTTGTAAAAATTATTAAATCATTACCCGCAGCGAAAAGTGATATTCAATTAATTATTTAGGGAAAATAAAAATTTTTTTATTTTTAAATATAAAATTTGGAATAATTTAAGATTCAAACTTTAAAAACAAAATTTTTTAAAAAATACTTTAAAAAAATACAATTATTTAAAATTTATAATTTAATTACACTTACTTATTAATTTCAAACAATTTAATACAATTCAACGCAAGAAATTATTCGCGAAAATTTAACTATTTTTAATACAATTTTTTAAAATATAATTTTAAGAAAGAATTGAATTTTTAAAAAATATTTAATAATATTCTACGAAAGAATTCAATTGTTTTTTTATCTTAATTCGTAATAAAATTTTTGCAAAAAGTAAATTATCTTGAAAAAAAATTCTACGAAAGAACTCAATTATTTTTTTCTTAATTAGTAATAAAGCTTTTTGCAAAAATTCAATTATTTTACAAAAAAATCTCACAAAAGAATTCAATTTCTTCCCAAAGTTTTAATAAAATTTTATAAAAGAATTTTAATCAAAAAAAAATATTTAACACCATTTTTCGAAAAAAATTCAATTACTTTCTAAATCTTTCAATAATCCTTTGAAAAAAATTAATTATTTTTTTAAATAGACAAATTTTTACAAAAATTAAACTACATTCCAAAAATTCTACGAAAGACCTCAATTATTTTCTTTTAATTCGTAATACTACTTTTTGCAAAAATTCAATTATTTTACAAAAAAAAATTACACAAAAGAACTCAATTTCTTCCTAAAATTTTATAAAAGAATTAAATTAAAAAAAATATTTAATAACATTTTTCTAAAAAACTCAATTATTTTCTAAATCTTTCAAAAATCATTTGAAAAAAATTAATTTTTTTTAAATAAAAATTTTTTTACAAACATTCAATTATCTTAAAAAAATTCTACGAAAGAATTTAATTATATTTTCTTAATTCGGAGTAAAATTTTTGCAAAAATTCAATTAATATTTTCGAACAAAACTTCACGAAAGAGTTCAATTTTTTTAAAAACATTAATAAATCCTTAAAAATAATTAAATTATATTAGTAAATAGTAAAATTCATTGCAAAAAAACAATTGTTTTCAAAAAAAATTCACGAAAGAATTCAAACAATTCAATTATTTTTAAATAGTAAAATCTTACCAAAAATTCAGTAACGATAAAAAAATTCAAATTTTTAATAATTTTCTTGAAACAATTCAATTATATCAATAAATAGTAAAATTCGTTGCAAAAATTCAAGTATTTTAATAAAAAATTGCATGATAGAATTAAATTTTGTTTTTAATTTGTTACAAAAAATTTTCAAACGAATTCAATTATTTTCTAAAATTTTTATAGAAATACAATAATTAAATGTTTATTTTCAATTATTATTAACTATCACAATTATTTAAAAAACTTGAAAAGTTTCATAAAAATTTAATAAAGTTTATAAAATTCAATTATTTTTGAAATTATTTTATTATTATTATTATTATTATTTTCGTGACTCATATTTTTCTACGTATAATAAAATTTTTCCAAAGAATTCTATTGTTATCAAATTTTTTCATAAATTTCTTTGAAACGATTCAGAGAATTTCAATAAATTAATTTTTAAATTGAAAATATTTATAAAAAAAACTTATTAAAAAAAAATTATGACGCAAAAAAGCAAACAACAATAATAATTGAATTAAAACTATGAAAATAATTTTCAAAAAGTTTAGAGTGAATTAGAATTTTATTTGAGTTTAGAAAAAAAAATCCAAATTTTGTCTGGAAATTAGGGAAAAATAAATTAAAATTTTTGTTGCAACTTTGATTCTACTTTTTTGCAATATTCATTCAATTTCTAATTCAAAGTGACAAAAATCCAAGCAAATTACAAATCCAAATAATTCTTTGACTTTAAATAAAAGTTTTATCGAAACGACAAATTTTGCAAGTCTGATTATAATTTAGTCATATAATGATTTCCAAGAAATAATCGCAGACGTTCCACTTCTTCCACTTTTTTTTTGTTTTTCAATTTTTTCCCCGAAAAAAAGAAAAAGAAATTTCTTTAATTTTGAAAACAATGTGAAAGATGTAATAATAACTGAAGCACTCTCAGAGTTTTACCTACAATGCCACAGAGTTACAAACCGCCCGTCACATGGTGACTTCTCAACGAGATGAGGGGTTCTTGACCTCAAGCTATATACACTCTTTTGTTTCTTTGTATAGTGGGCGCGTAAATGCAGTTTACTATTTACTTTTCAAAACAGTGTCTATACAATAAATGCAATTGAGAAACAATATTCTATTAAACATAATAATCATTTATTTTCTCTCTCGTCATTTTTCAAACTTTCACGCAAGAATCATATTTTACTTATTAGGCATAGTCAACACAATATAATTATTAAAGTTTCGAGACAAATAAAGAATATATATATCTATTTCGCGAAATGAATTTGCAAAATTCATAAATTTCAAAACATCCAACAAAATTCTAATTTATATTCTAAAAGCTTTGCTTCACGTGTCAAATAACTCATTTCCAAGTTCATAAATAACTCAAATCTGTCAGACATAATTTGTAATTTTTTTTTGTTTCTGTAAATTCTAAACAAAAAAAAATACAGACACTATTCTACTTTTCGCAAAGTAGACTGACAATAATTTCTTTTTCATTTCGATGCCCTTCCAAAGGGTTTAAATTTGAAATTTTAATCATAAATCACATTAATTTCAAATTTTCGAACATTTCAATTATAAATTAATTTAATTTTCAATTTTAGAAAATTTCGATTATAAATGAAATTAATTTTCAATTTTAGTAAATTTCAATAACAAATGAATTTAATTTTCAATTTTAGTAAATTTCAATAACAAATGAATTTAATTAAAAAATTTTAAACATTTTGATTATAAATAAAATAAAATAAAATTTTTATTAAATTTCAATTATAAATGAATTTAATTCGAAATTTTAGTAAATTTCAGTTAAAAATGAAATTAAATAAAATTTTTAGTAAATTTTACTAATAAATGAATTTAATTAAAAATTTTAGTAAATTTCAATTATATAAATGAATTTAGTTTAAAAATTTAGAAAATTCGAATAATAAATGAATTTAATTAAAATTGTAGAAAATTTCAGTTATAAATGAATTAAATTAAAAATTGTAGAAAATTTTAATAATAAATAAATTTTAATTTAAAAATTTTAAAGAAATTAGTTTTTTGACAAATTTTAATGATTCGAATTCTTCTAAAAAAACGAATTTTTGAAAAATTGTAGAAAATTTCAATTATAAATGAATTAAATTAAGAATTTTAGAAAATTTTAATAATAAATAAATTTTAATTTAAATTTTTTTGAAGAATTTAGATTTTTGACAAATTTTAATTATTCAAATTCTTCTGAAAAAAATTATTTTTTGAAAAATTAGAAATAATTGCATAAATTTGATTATTTTTAAATATAACAAAAATTCTTTCTGGAAAAATACAATTGTGTTTAAAAATTAATTTAAAAAAAATTCTTGTCTGAGTTTTAATTATATTTGGAAATAATATAATTCTTCACCAGAAATCAACGATTTTCAAGAATTTTATCCAAATTTTTGTAAAAATTTCAATTATTTTGAAAAAAAATTTCTCAAGACAATGATTTTCAATATATCTACTATTTTAATAAAATTGTTCAAAAGAATTCAATTATTTTCTTAAATAATAAAATTTTTGATAGAGATTCAATTATTTTTATAAATAATACAATTTTTCGAAGGAATTCAATTATTCTAATACATAAAATAATCAAATTCTTTTTAGGAATTTTATTATTTTTTAAAATTTAAATAATTAATTTTTCGTAGAATTAAAAAAAAAATTAATTTGAAAAATAATTTTAGTTAAAATTTTAGATAATAATTGATATTCTTTTATTTATTGACTTTTCGTAAAATTCATACGTCAACAGATGCTGGATTTAAAAATTATCAAAGAACTTTTTAAAAAATTATTAAAAACAATAATTGATCTGAAGAAGAATTTTAGTTAAAAATTCTAGAAAATAGTCATTGAATTATAATGAAAATAATTTTAAATAATGTCACTCAGACATCTTTAAATTTCCCTCAAAAAATAACGAAATGTCTTTACGTTTTATAATTACAATTCTTATCTTTATTTGAATGAAACAATTTTTTTTCCACGTATATAACATTTTTTCTTTTTTTTTGACAAATAAAAAAGAAAACGAGTTTAATGATCCGATACAATTTTTAATCGAATTGTCGGTAAAAGGAAATCCAAAATCGCTAACTTTTTATCAGTTTAGATACAATAATGAACTTTTTTTTTTCCTCAAACATTAAAATGGAGATAATTTTTTTTTTCTTAAATAAAGAAAATTTATTTCTTTATTTCAGGTTTTCAAATACATTTATAAATTACATATTATCAGTATACGTGTTAGATTAAAAAGACATGCAATTCATCGATTTAATTTTGCTTTTATTTTGCCTGAGGTGTAAACGAATAAAATGTGACTCAGAGAGGTGAAAACAAATTGTGTTATTCATTTGTGTATTTGTGCGTACGTGTTTGTGTGTGTCTGTGACTCATTTCTCAATACAAACATTATCTTTTTCTTTTTTAACAAATGACACTATTATAATGTTTAATTTTTCCTTTAACATTCTATTTTAGTATTGCCCTTTCAAATGCGCTCAAGACAAACTCTATAACTTATACAAATCAAGAAAACAATACTCACACAAAAAATTAAACTTTACATTAAAAATAAAATTAAGAAAAAGAAAAAACAAGAAAAAAACCTCGGAATTGTAGGAATATTATTTTTAAGTTCAAATAATTGTACTTCAGAATTAAATTTCGGTTCTTTTTAAGAGTATATTTTTAAATTCCAAACGGGGGTGTTTGGTTATTTTTACGGAAAAAACAATTTTACATCCGGAAGAAAAGTTTATTGTCTGATTCAAAAAAAATTTTCACGATTTCTTTGTTTTTACTGGTTTTTAAATCTTTATTTTTAAATCGTGTACGACTTTGTTTTTCATTGAGAAAATAAATTTCAAAGAAAATATAGGAATTAATAATTCTTGTTTTGTTTTTGAGAAAATAGCCCCAATAATAGAGCTAAATCAAAAGGAGTATTTTAGAAAGAACTTTTGGACAAAAATAAGTTTTTCTTTCAACAGTAAAAAAAGGGAAAATTTATTATACCTAAAATGACCCAATTTTCAAAGTTTACAAAAATAGGGAAACTAATATTATTGCAAAATCAGAAATTAAATTCCAATATCATTAGGCACACTCGGGTTATAATAATGTCAGTATAAATATCGAATTAAAAAAAAATGTCAACTTGTCGAGACCAGTGTGGAAAGTTTCAGTCCATAGCAAGAAACAAGTTCACGCTTAATTCCAGCCGAAACGGAGCGCGCAAAGTAAAATTAGGTAACGGTTTCTCGGGGGGCTTTTAATAGTAAAAAGAAGACAAAGTGCAGTCAATCTAAAAGAAGTCCGTGGCAAAGAGGAAAGCAAGCATGTAGAAATAAATGAGGAAACTTCTTTCACCGGATAAATACTGTTAATGGCAAGTCCGTTAATAGTTTCCAACAGAAAAGTGCCATATCAATGTTGATTCGACGAAAATAACAGTAACAAAACTCTTCTCGCGGATGTATCCTATAAAAATCCCCTTTTTCCTCAAACATTATAATCTCCTTTTTATTCTCTCTTATAGACCTTTTTTCTCTCTCTTGTAGACCCTTTTTTCAAAAATCTAATATCCCTAATCATAATTACATTTTTATAGATCTCGTATAAATATACATTTTATCCATGACCCAGAAATTTATTTTCTATATAGTTAATTTAATTATTGAATCTTAATTAGTAAACTTCAATTTTTAATTATTAAATTTCAAGTTTTAATTATTAAATTTTAAGTTTTAATGATTAACTTTGAAATTTTAATTACACCCGTGTCCCATATTTTTAATAAAACTATATATATAATTCCCGTATACAAAATACTCTCTATCATGTTATTTTTTTTCTAATTCCACAACTGTAATTACTTTCAGACTTTAATTATTACCGGGTATATATATATACTAAATAATTTCATTAAAAAATAATTCCACAAATAACCTAAAACAATTTCTGTAATTATACTTCAACGTCGTTAGAAGAAAAACCCGTGTACATAGTAGTATCTTATTCCACTTGAAATTATATATCCATTACACTGTATTATTCCAAATGGATTTCTGAAAATTAAAATATACTCTATTTTTAAAACAACACGTATATGCAGAATTTAAAAATAAGATATACCGTTTTAATTTCTGAACGTTCTAAATACTTGCGCTAAAATAACGTACAATATTTAAAAAAAAAATGCTGTACGATTAAAAATTTAATGCTATTAATCCAGTGCGATTAAAAATTTAACAGTATTAAAAATGTACTATCAAAAATATTATGGTATTAAAAATATACTATCAAAAGTATTATACCATTAAAAATAAACTATCAAAAGTATTATACCATTAAAAATGTAGCTCCACTAAAACTATACCACAATTAAAAATTCCATCTTTAAAATATTCTACCACTAAAAATGTAGCTCCACTAAGATTGTACTACCATTAAAAATTCCCTCTTTTTAAAATATTCTACCACTAAAAATACTCAATATTTAAAACACTGCACAAAGTTTGAAACAATTTTATAATTGAATTATCACCGAATTTTTCTCATATAATAGAAAATAGAGTTGCTTAATGGTGATTTTAACGCGACATTATATATTTAATCCATTTAAATTGCAATCGCACGTACACCTCTAAGGAAAATTAATGTAAAGTCATTTAAAACAAGGTCCGTTGCATAAAGTTTGTCTTGTTAATCACTGACAAATAGAGCAATAAATTATCCCCGTTCAGATAAAGAATAATATGTTTTAAAACTTGGCCGAGCCACATTCCCAAAAATTAATATTTCATCTATCTGTCGAAAAATTCATACGAGAAAAAATTTATATACGAATAATTATCGATTAATGAATAAATCAATTACTTGACTATTGTGAAATAAATATCTGCTTCAACACTAAAAAGTAAATCATACATTCAACCCAATTTTATAAACTAAAACCTGAACCATTTTTGACCGAATTTTAATAGCCTCGACACTCAACGTCAAAAATTACACCGTTTCGGATTTTTAGAGATGAAAATGTCACTAATTTCGCTGAATTTCAATTTTTTTTGGTTGATAAAGGAGAAAATGAAGTAAATAAAGTAAATGAATCTTTCCAATCTCTACAATCATTTTAACATAAAATTCTCCTCTTTAGACACATTTCTATGCATATTTCTCAATATTCAAGGCTTTCTATAAAAAAAAAGAGAATTTACAAAGTACAAGCATATCGATTCGAAGAAAAAAGAAACCTTCGTATATAATAAAAGGAAGCCCATTAGTTAAAAGTTAAAATTAAATAAGTGTTAAAAATTTCAATGACAATGTAATTTAAAAATAACTATATCTTTGATGTTAACCATTTTCCAGTGTGTGTGACGCCTAATGATGCGCGGCGCTTGAAGAAAGAAAACAAGAAAAGTTCACAAAGTGAATAAAAATTAGCAAAAAAATGAGAATGTAAAAGTATTAAAAGCACGAACAAAAAAAATATTAAAAGAACGAACAAAGAATATTAAAAAAATATTAAAAGACAGAGAGATAACAAGTAAAACATTGTAAAAAGAAGTAAAAATATTAAAAATAGACAACAAACTAACAAGAGAATATTAAAAAGAAGCGCTTAATAATTGTAAGAATTGTAAGAAAAGAAATATAATTGTAGAATCTTTGCTAGCGAATAAAAGGTGTGAAATCGATTACTATGTTTAATATTTGTCCAAGGTATAAATTATTTGAAAAAAAATATTTTCACATCGCACGTGTATATATATAGAAATGCTATTTACTGGAGATTAATCTATAAGTAAAGTTCAGCCAGGAAACAAGTTTGCTCTTTCCAATATAACGTTTGGTGCTCTTTCACTTTCGTGGATGTTCTTTCAAAGGGATATTATAACGGTGCGCGCACGCTTTCTTAGGCAATCACCGAAATCACTTGACTCATTGCAAGAGTCATTGTGAATGATCGTGTGATTTTCTCGTTTTGTCCTCCTTTTCCTTACATAATCAACAATATTCCTCTTTTTCTCTCTCTCTCCTATTTTCAACATGTTTATTCATAGTTATTTATTTCACAAGTGAACTTTAAAAGTTATTTTTAAAATTCAATTCCATTCAATCATTCTAAAAGCAAAATGGGTAATAATACTAACAATACTAACAATTTAATAGTTTCCCTCAAAGAAATATTTGTCACGAAACAACCGAATTTCAGACATGACTCAATTTACAAAACAAATCCATTGTTTCCTACACAGATATTTTTTATATTATATACTGATTTTCTTGGTTTATTTTCAAACATTCGCTTATGATTGTTGAATTTTTTTAATCAAAGAGTTTTAATAAAAAAGCCCGATTAATTTTTCCTGACCTGTAGCAACACTGAAAAAAATTAAACTGTACAGTAATAATTATTAGTTTTATCATTATTATTTCCATCATATAACATGTTATCACTAGACTATAATTAACACATGATTAAATTAAATTGACTCTTCAATAAAACCCATCATGCACTTTGAGGGATAAAACATAAAAATCCGACCTTAATCCCTCTAACGGTTGTCTAAAAATATTCCCCAACAACGTTGTTAGAATATCATTTTCTCTAAAACCTATAATTGTTTGCAAAGGCATAAACTATAATCGCCTTCTAATTAAAAAAGATTTCTAATTTTCGAGATAACCTGCATATATAAAAATAGGTGTTTTATGTAATAGAGCTCGATATATATTATTATAGAAAGTGTAATGGAAACTCTCCCGCAAAATACATATACACAGATGGAATACAAACTTTAATATTCGAATGTTGTTGTAGTATAGAGAAGGTATAATACGTACACAAACTGATCATAAAATAGTTTTACAACTATTGGCTCAATACTGTGGGAACTTCTTCTCAACAAAAATAAATTCACAAGAAATTCAAATGTCACTCTTCGAGTGTTGTAGTTGTACACCCAGAGTAGTTGTTGTAGTCGATGTTGAACTACAAGAGATAGAAAAAAAAATCATTCCACTTAACAGTATGTAGTCTCCGTCTCTATTAAATGTAATCCATCATTATAGAAACAGGTTTCAGTAAAATACGTTTATTTTATTTTTTTATCATCACCAATCACTTGATGGAGATAAAATCCCAGGATAATTACACGAGGTAAAGGGTAATTAAAAACCCAAATGGAAAATGAATTTCTTTTTGCGTTACCCATTTAGTTATTGTTATACTAAGGGTAGAAGATCATGTCCTGATTTTTAAAGAAACTGTACGGAAAAGAAACCAACATAAGTCCCTAAAGAGGTGAATCTAGTAACACTTAATGTTGTTAAATAAATAAAATTTAAAAAATAACAAACCTCCAGAAGGAAACTCTAATTAACCCAAATTCGGTCTATTGAACATAAAATCCGACCTCATTTATTTACCCCAAAGAACCTACAAAACTATAAGAAGAAATCTCTTTCTCTCTGTCTCATATTCCATAAATCACGATCACATTAATCCGACAAAAGAAACATTATAATGGAGCAACTAACCCATTGTGAATAATGTAACATGGTGACGAAAATTTATAGTTTCTCTTTATCCGCTAAGATCATTGATTACGTTGAATGGAACTAATGATCTTTTAGTCAAAATACAAAAAGCGATAACACATCAAGAGAAGGATATTTCGAGTGACGAATGTGTCAGAAATATAATGTATACACGTCTCGTTCCTATTATACGTCACAAATAAGTATCATTTCAATGTATCGGGATTAGAACATCAGGAACTTTTCAAACAAACAAAAAAATCAAATAGAAGGAAACATTTGATGTGCGAGCATTCATGTAAATTAAGACCCACTTTGCGGCCAATTATACTAATTTAGTGAAAGTGGATTTTTGATACACAAAAAAAAAGTTGAGCCGAAAGAGAGGAACAAGCCACGTCATTTACGATATCATAATTTTTTTAATAGATATTCATGACCCTCTTTAACAAACCTTACATATACAATTTGTAGTCTGGATCTGTTAATTCCTGATAACTCAATTAGAACCATTATTAGAATATCGATAATAATCTCTGAAGAAGAAATAAAAAAAAGACGATTTTTTTCTATTGTCGTCAACTCAATGAATCCTTTACTTAGGTCCTTGCATTTAGCGTCGACTTCAGATTACAAGATTACAATTCATATCAGATTTTCAGACTACTTTTTACAAGTGACTGAAAGTCTTTAATTTTTCAAGTTCTACATCGAAAAAAGTGAAAAAGCAACAAAACAAATTAGAACCTAATACATATACAATTCTTTGTATCAAATATCAAATCAATTCTTTGTTGGAGAAAAGTAGAATCATAACCTATGAAAGAACTATTTAGAGAAAACCTGAACTGAACAATTTTGTTCCCAAACTTTCAATATTAAAATAGACATTTTTCCAAAATCCGATTTTAAAATTACCAGAGAGAATAATTAATACTCTTGCGGATAAAGAAATTAATTGCGAAATAAAATAGAGAAAAAAAAATAGCAAGTCGAAGAGATCCTGAACTTCCTTCTCGATTTCGAACCGCTTCTTCTTCCTGATCGATCAATGGAAAAGCCTTGACAACATTAAATATTTGGAAACTTATATTCAGAGGACGAATTCTAACCTTAAGACTGAAACCTTGACGACTCGATCACTTGATGAAATTCGTGTTCCTTTAAAAATACATTTATAGTGTTAAAGAAACAAAACCAAAAAAAACCAAAACAAAAAACACAAGAAAAAACTAAATAAAAAACAACATAAAAAATACACGCAATAAAACAAATTCCCATAAATAAATTAAGAAAACAGTTTCAAATTACAGAAACCGAATAAAAAAGTATTTCAAACAACTTCTCCTCCAACCTAAAGAACAAAATAATTCATCAAAAAACAATCTACTTAAAAATTTATATCAAATTTCCTTGTAAGTAAACAAAAAAAAAAAAAAATTTCCGAAAAATATTTCCACTCAAAAATAATAACACTTGTCAAGGTAGGTTTCATTTTGCGTTTAGACCACTTACCCGCACGAAAGCAAGATACTTTTGTAATCTACCTGCCAGAAAGTCAATAACACTGAGAGAAGATGCCAAGAACGGCTTTAATCTCGACAGTAGAAAGCGTGAAGAAGCCAAGAGTTCCAAACTTTCGATAACAATGCTCGAGTATACAACGAAAAAAAGAATCATGTTTTAAACAGGAAACAAAACTCCTGACGATCAATAAGCAGATCTTTGAAAAGTCATTCATCGAACACACTGAATAAAGTGAATACAAATTTTTTCCCCTCTCTCAATTTTTGCAAGTCACCATTTTTTTTTTTTTTATTAAAAATCTAAGCCCAAAAATTCGAGAGAAGAGCCCAACAACTATTCTTATTTTCAAACTTATTAAAAAATTCCAACGATTCTGATTCACCATTGTTTCGAAGAACCCATTATGATTCGTTTTTGGTCTCAATAATTTGTCATCCTTGGAAAAACTACCCAACAGTCTAAATTCAAATCCTTAAAAAAAATTATTAAAAACATTTTTTTCGCTTTTTTGGCATAGTGGAAATATCCTTCTCTAACAGAAATCAAGATTTATTTTCCATGTAGGTGGAGATTATAACCATCACAACAAAACAAATAAGAATTACGTCAATTTATCCCTATATAATTAATCGTCAACACACAAAAGTGGGAGAAAATATTAAGAAAAAAAAAAGAATTATTTATTCACAATTTATTAATTAAAAAATGAACGAGTCCTGCTGTATATATAAAGCAACTTGTATAATATAATAATCGCTATAAATAAGAGTCAAGCGAGTGTAGGCGAATTGCAAGTCGTGGGAGAAAATATTGCAGTACAGAATTATTTCTCTTTCTTGCACACGCACCATATTCTTTTTTTTTTTTTTTTATTTTGACAAAACATTCGGTGTGAAACTTGGAAACAAAAAAAAATCCCCCCATTCAAGAAATAAGGTCATTTCACGAGGCTTTTAAGAAAAAAAAAGACGAGAGAAGGGCATCCACGATAATAAATAAGAAAGAACAAGAAGCCAACAAATCAAAACCTTGAAGCTATAATACTTTTGACGTGTTTCACTATAAAAATCTGGTTCTTTCATTCCGAAACCAATCGATAGAAAATTTTTTTTGTCCCTCTTCATTGTTCGATTAATTTATAAATAATAATTCCTCGAAATGTCTGGTATTAAGGCGAGTGGAAATATTGTATCCTATGTGTCTTATTGCAGACATTTGTTATTTTGACGCCTCTACTTTTGGCCGAATTTTACCTTATCGAGAAAAATTAATTTAAAAGAAGTTATTCTACATGAAAAAAATAATATTCACTAAGAGGGAACTTCATTTTAGGTGGAACTTTGTATTATGTTATAGAATTAATACTCTAATCGATTTTCTTCTTTCTTTAATTAGAAAATCGAAACATCAAAAAATGTTTGTTCACTTTAAGATTGTTACTTTAAGTAGATTTCTAAAGTCCCTGAATTTAGCGTCGAAACACTTTTTCATCGGTTTCAAGTCATAAAAGTTACTTTTATCGGCCAAGGGATCCGAGGTGCATAAAACAAGTGATTTTACTGATTTTTAATCTCTGAAAAAAACCTAAAAATAGTTAATAAAACTTTAGGATGCCTCGAAAGTCACGCTAACTTCAGGGACATCTTAAGGTCTTTCTCACATTGACGCTGAAAATTGTCATTTCTGCTTAAATTCTTCTTCTTTTCAACGTCGAAAGTAAACAAAATCTGGATGAACAATTTCGTCGGATTCTCTCTAGAAAAAAAAATATCTTTCAACAAATAAATGATCTTTATAAAGAGCTAACTTTTCAACGAAACGAAAAGTTGAAACCACCAAGTGTTACAAGAATATGAGAAAAAATTACACTTAACAAATTACACATATTGTCTAAGTACGTATTATCATTATCTACAATCGAATTAAAGAATCTAATTTTCACTCTTATACTTGAAACAATATACAAATATTAAACATATAGAATAAAAAGCAGATTAAAATGATTTAATATAGCTATTACAATATTGTATAATATAGCAGCAGCAGCAGCATATTTCCTGTATGATTATAAATTGTTCTGTTACGCGAAGCGTGATAAATGGTTATTGAGATTTGCACTGCAGCAGAAAGTAACATATGTGTAACTCTCGCACTCTTACTATCTTAACTTATGCCAATATTTCACGATTCGAAGGCGAGAGTCGTAAAAGAATAATAGAAAATTTTTTCCCTTTTTCAAGAAAATCTTTAAGAAAAAAAGGCTAAAATTAAAATTGTATTGTAAACCATTTACATCAAGAGTTGGTTGCATCATGTGGCAAATTTATAACATAACCCAACAGTTGATTTTAAAGTTATAAGTTCATTTAAATTATTTTCAAGGCATTAGTGTCAAAATTGGAAATTTAATTAAGCAAGACTGATGGATCTAAAATAAAAGTATTCGACTCGAATCTCTATAAATCTTAATTATTGTAATATGAATTATAGCAAAAAGTCTTTTACAACTTTCAAGAATTTGTATAAACGATGAAAAATTCACGTAAATAAATAAAGAAAGAAATAAAGAAATAAATAAATAAATAAATAAATACAAATAAAAAGAAACAATAAAACACTTTAAACATAAACATGGCATAGAAATATTTAAACATAAATTATATGATAATATTCAACTATTGTAATAAAATATTCATTATATATTAAAGGTATACAAGTAAAAACAGACTCTCGCTTTAGAAAATGCTGATTTGTATATATTTAAAACGCAAATGTCATACTGTGCATATAGCATTTTTTTTTCATTGCAAGTTTTATGATTGTTGGGTCATTGGCTGGAAAACTACATTGCTAATTACAAATGAAAGGCCATGCTTTGTCGTAAATAAGACACACGACAAAGCTCTAACGGAATGTTAAGCAGCTTTGTCTAGATCGCACCTTATACTCATTGCCAAGAAAATACGGTTAAAGCATCTTTGTTTCTCGTTTCAGTTTACAAGATCGTATTTTCAATTCAATAGAAATTGCACTTATTTTTAAAACAATTCATGTCAGAAATGATTCACCTATTTTTAAAACAAAATTCATTTTGCATATGTATATATAATTTTTTTAATCATTTATTTTCAGAACAATTCGTGTCGAAAAAAGAATCATCTATTTTCGTACAAACTACTTTCAGAAAGAATCATCTATTTTCGGACAATTACTTTCAAAACAAATCATCTACCTTTGAACAATCACTTTCGAAAACAAATCATCTATTTCCAAAATATATTCAAAAAAGAATCAAACTTCATTTCTAAAATAAATCATCTATTTTCTATAAAAAAAATTAATTCAAAACAATGTCAAAATTTAAACTCCGTTGAAAAGCTTGAGTAGAAACAACGATTATAAATCAAAAAAGCAAACTGTAAAATTTTCGAACAAGGTTCAAAAACCCTACGGACATAAAAGACTCTCAATAACATTTTGGAATCAGTTCGTTAGAACTTTAAAGGAAAATAACAGCAAACATACTGTCCAGATTATTATTAATATTACACTGAACCCACTGATCCAGAAACGAAGAAAAAGGGCGAAAAAATAGACAACAACCTAAAGGTATTGTTTTAAATTTTTTCCTGCACTTAAAAAATTATTACTATTCTCTTTGAGAGTAAATTGCACCTCTTTTCAACAACTTCAATTGTATTGCGATAAAGTAAGTTATTTACTGTTTTGCTTTCGAGTATTCCCACAGTATTTGAAGTTTTAAAACTCCCATAACACTTAAACTCTTATGAGCAACTTGGCAATACTTGAGGAGTCATTAGTTTTGTTCAATGGCTCCAATACATTAAATTTATATTTATCTCTCGTACGTCCTGACTTGTCACCAATTTTCAGACAAAATTTTCCGTTTTTTCCTGTCCCTAAAATAATATTCTGATTCACTCTAAAAATTATTCGACATTCAAACAAAAATCGATTACATTTACTTACAAATTTATGTCATCAATTGCAAAATCATTCGAAAACAATATAATTTTTGTAAAAATAAATTAATAATTAATTCATTTTCCAGAATTTAAAAATGTTTTCAACAAAAATTCTCATGAACTCTAATAGCGTTATTTGCAAAATGCTAAACCAACTCGACAACAAAACGGAGCTTTGAACTCGTTATTTCAACCCAATTCAAGAAAAAAAAAGTACAGAAAAGAAAAACCGTTTTTTCAAAAGCATGAGGTGAATTTAATAAAACTGATACGTCCATACAGAATCCGATATCTGGCCTACTTTTAAATAGACATTTCACTATACGGGGGGATGGGAAAATTGAAGAAAAAAAAACAACAAAGCGTCAACAATGAAAAAAAAGGGAAATCGAGAGAAAAACAATACTGAAAGGCAAAAAAAAGTAGGTAATTAGTTGTCGACGAGAGTGATAATGACATATTCCAGATATTTGTTCATGTGTCATTAAAGAACAAAAAAAAAAGAACCGAAGACTAAAAATATTTTATCCAGAGCTGGAAATTGACAGTCTAATTTTAAAAAAAGCTAACGGTAAAGCTGATAATTATATTACTGTTGTCAAAGGAGGTCAACAAAATTTCAAACCCGAAAGGTAAAAATTAACACCAAACTCCTAATTTACAAACAAATTTAATTGTTAAATTAAATTTTACAATTTACGAAACCAAATTGAAATGAAAGAAAAATTAAAATTCTCAACAAATTTAATTACCTAACCATCTCTCACGTTTGAAATCAGTTTACACAACAATCTGATAAATTTACATATATTTCCCCTCCGACTAAATATTTCCCCATAAACTCATAAATTTGTCTCAATTAACTTTCAATCCATAGAATCAAAAATTTACAGAACGGAACTCAATCAAATTCGTTACGAAAACATGTGCAAAGATACAAAAATAGAGGTAAATTTGTAATTCCTGGTAAAATGAGGTAGGCAATAATTCTCAAATTCAAAGCTTTCGTGTCAAAACGGTCGAAAGTTTTATGAGAAACAGAGAAATCAGTATAACAAGAAAATGTATAATCAATAATACGCAATGAAAAAGAAAACTAAAAGGATAAACGATCGGAAATTCACGCAGTTATGAAATTTACCCCACTGATTTCTCACAATTTTTAATTCTTTTTCTAATTTTTAAATAAATTATTTCAATTATGGAAAAGAAAATGTTATCTTAACTCCGTTCTTAATCTCAAGCGAGACACTAATATTTGTGGCGCATGTACCGCTAAATATAACACCAAGAGCATATCAGAAACTGAACGTTGACGTTTAGTCATTGTCCATCTATCAGTCATATTATTGCAAAATTTTCAGCTGAAATAAATGTTCTGATTTCTATTCACTAGATATAGATATCGTCATGTGTTCAAAACACCACAGTCATAACCTCTCCTAAAACAAATTTTTATTTTTGCAAATTTAAAATCCAAAACTACTCCAAAAGCAAACACTGTTATTTTTTAAATAAAAAATTTCACCCCAAAAGCCTATAATGTATGAAGATTTTTCCATTCTCCCCCTTCAAGGAAAAATAAAAATTTTTACAACAAAATTTTCTGTATTGTAACGAAACATAAGATGGCGGTATAGAAGAGAGAATTGAGAAGGAAAAATTATATTAGTTGGTTTGCGCACCTGCAAATTGCTTGAGTCCTCGTGTTTATTATCTGTTTCCATTTTCATCATTTTTTTTGAAAGGGCGTGAATTGCACAAATTTGTAGCTGATTTTTTTGGACGGCACACTCGTTGGTCGTTTAATTTCGCGGGAAATTAGATCAAATAAATATATATATAGGGAGAAAAAAAACACAAAACCGGACACACACTGATATATAGGACTGCCTAACACGAAGAATGACGCTTACGGCTCTTCGCCATGCACAGGAAGTCGATGCACCATTTCACTAGCACAACAAATCGAAAACAATTGTCATATTTAAACTTTGGACATGGATGTACTGGGTTAACTTGGTTTTGTGAAAACGGAATACTTTTTCTCTCTCTCGATTATAAATAATAATCTTGTCTAGTTGCTTTTATATTGAGGGATGAGGAGTGGATTAAACAGTATTCTTGAGAGAAAAATTTGCCTTTACTCGCCTTCAGCCAAACCAGTACACCAGTCAACCAGAGTATCCGAGTATCCAAGCAGGCGGACCGAACACAACCGATGTGAATCGAAGAAAGACGATAAAAAAAGTCAAGTCTAGTTTCCAAGTCTCACGACAGATTGTGCTCTTTTCAATTGAAAAATGGCGCCAAAATTTAAAACAGAAAATTGTGTTTTTTCTTTAAAAAAAACTTTTTTAAATAAAATAATTTTTTTGTTCATAATCATTAAAACTTTTTTAAAATTTTCCGAATATTTACGACTTTTCAAATCAAATAATGTTGATTCAGATAACATTTAACACAGTTCTAAAAATCATAACAAATTTCTTCAGAAAAGTATAGACATAATTTTTTAATATTACAGAACAATATCTAAATTGCGTTATAATTCTTTAAATTAATAGTAATTAATTAATTAAATATTCAGTAAAATTACCTTATTTATTTATTGAAAAATAGTCGAATATTTGTGACACGTTCCGACGAAACAAGAAATAAAAAAATTAGGTTATGTTTGAAATCTCTAAATTTTGAAAATACGGTAAATACACAAAAAATGATGAACTCTAAACAAAAACTACTAATCATCGTCTTTGTTACGTCTAAAATAATTAATAAATACGATTTTAGTTGAAAATTCACCACAGAAACTTATAAATAAGTTGTAAAAGTAATTACAAACATAACCTTAAAATTCTTTACCAAGTTCTTCCGAGCCCGTCACATTTCAAATTTTCATTAAAAATACTCACATATTTAATATATATTTGGATCATAAATACTGAAACATTGCGGACTGAAAAAATTATCACACAGTAGCGAATAAATTAATAACTAATCAATAAATTCTCATAAAATAAGTAATAAATTATCATAAAATAAATAATTAATTATCATAAAATAGATAATTAATTATAATAAAATAAATAACAAATTAATTGATATTAAATAAATATTAAATTAAGTACTGATCAATTAACAGCTATTAAATACGGTCGATGACAAAATTGCGAATCTAAACATGGATAGTAATGTCTGTAGCAAAGATAAGAAATTCCAAATCCAATCAGAGATCCAATTAAGACATCTGGAAAATTATGTTTTTCTTTATTTTCTCCCTTCTAAAATATTATTTTTCTTTCTTTCTTTCATCCCCTTGAATTTAGCGTCGCCACTGAGTGTCGTAAAAATATCTTTTACAAAAGCGAAAACGGAAATTAGTGACATTTTCGCCTCTAATAAAAAATAACTTTTCGACGCTAAATTCAGGGAAATTTTAAGAACGAATTTTTTTTTTTGTATAGATTTGTAATTCAATTTTACCTTGCCAATGATGATGATAGTCACAAGTTCGACTCAAGGCCACAATAAGTGCAATTCCCAATGGAATTAAAAATGCACACAAATTCCATGAATATCCCTTTCCACTTATCGCGAATGTGCGTAATTTTCCAGCTAGATAGAAGGCAATAAATCCGCAGCTAGCGAACGCAACTGAAATATTTGCAAAAAAAAATAATAAACACTGATTAATCAGATAAAAAAGTTATTTTTAAATCAATAAATAGTAGAAAAAAAATAGTTTTTCTCTCTGAGCTTGGTTTTGCTATACAAATAAAAAATAAATAACAAAAATTAAATTGAATGAAAGAGTAAAATATAAAAATAAAAAAAATACTAAAATACTAAAATATCTTGTAAATCTTACACGAGCAATGTCCGCTTGGAAATGATTTTCTGCCTTCCCTTATAACATCACGATCGCCATTACAATTTAATTCTGAATTTGTGTCTCCATTCGGAAAACAACGCCAGAAAAAATCAGGCCTCGGTCTACCTAAAGAAAAAAATTCAAAATAATCGTCAAAATTGTATTATTTTAGTAATTATTTACTATAAATAAGTAAGATTTGCTATTTTCTCACCGACAATTAATTTTAAAATATCTACTATTATTCCGCTTAAAGTTAGAGCTAATGTTGAGGAAAGTACTCCTTGACGAAGATCAAACTTATCCTTCGTTATTTGGAATGTAATAACAATTATCGCAAATGGTGGAATGAAGACAAGAGGCTGAAAAATATATTTCAAATTAAACAATTAAATAAAAAATAAAGAACAATAAAGCCTCTTAATATTCAAGGCAACAATGAAAATAAAAAATGACCCATAAAACGTTTGTCGGCACATAATCTTCTTTTTGGGGATTTTTGTACAACCACAGTTCTTCAGGATGAATTTTCCTTTCGAAAGGTTCTGCATCTTCCAGCTTCCTAAAAGAAATATTCAATATTCAATAACAAAAACAGAAATGTAACATTCAATAATAAATAAAATATTCAATACAATAAATAAATTCAATACAATGTAATAAAAAAAATTTCCAATCCAATAAAAAGAATATTGAAAAATAAACACGAATCAAAACAATAAATGAATTCAATGCAATGTAATAAATAAAATTTTCAATCCAATAAAAAGAATATTAAATAATAAACATAAATAAAATAAATGAATTCAATACAACGTAATAAATAAAATTTCCAATCCAATAAAAAGAATATTGAATATTAAACATAAATCTAAAATTTATTAAGAAACATAATTTTAAATGCGAACTAATTAACCAAAATTGGAAAAGTATCGCAATTTTGCCAACGACAGCAAAAGGAAACATATGTTTCTAATTATTTTACAATAATGAAAGATTTAAAACAATTACAAACATTTACCAAAAAAACGATTAATTATTAAAATACATTACACTGAATACACACTAAAAGCTAGCCCAACAAGTAAAAAACAGAAAAGAAAACAAAAAATCATTTAAAAATATTAAAATACTCACAAAAATATCACAGCCAGGACAGCTCGAAATAAAATTTCTAACCAAAAACTTCTCGAAAATTCAGCTTCTTTGCCAACAATCATCTTTCCCAATTATTTATCATCATTTCTAGAAAAGAATAACGCAAATTTTATCAAAATTGTATAATATTTGAACTTTTTCTGAAAAAAATACGCTAAATTTTCCCGGCATAATAAAGATTATAAACAATTATTTATTATATTATACAAATGACTAATTCCGTAATTTACCTTCAATTTACAGGGCACAATAAACTTCAGGAGTGTTATTAACTTTATCTGATTAACAATCAAAGTAAAAAAGAGATTAAAATTATATTTCTTTCTTTTCTAATACCTATGCGGAAAAATTAAGTGAATGCTTTTCCTACTGCTCTTCTTGGAATTAAATTATTGAATGACACCAAAACGGCATTACGGCAAAACATACTTTTTGGGCAAAACAATTCACTGGAAATGAACTCTTATTTGCCATTGGCTCAGTGACTGCGCCCAGGAGAAATGAACGAATACGATTGGAGAATTTTCAGTAATCTTTAAGCGTCTGCATCGTCTGGATTAAATCTTTCAGCACTCTGTTATAACAACTCTATTCTACTTTTCCTCTAATATTCCTAACAATTAACTAAAACTCACCCACGTAATTCGAATAAATTCACAAAATTGCTAAATACAGAAACAAAAAAATGTCAAGATGATTTCACAAGAAACATGAAAAGAGAAGGCGTATTGGATTGTGAACAATAGTTTCATAATCTCATTGTTTGCCTGCAGCCACGTTTTTGTTCCCTCTGAATTTCAATTTAGAAATATAAATATTCTACTTTTATTGATATAATAAAATTAAATTCCCCTCAGTTATGTACAGTGATATGTGCATAATGGTGTATAGCAAGTGCGCGTAAAAAATTGTGCATAAAAATGATTCCACCTGAGATGCGAAGGCATTTCGTTTAGTGCGTCTTTACCAAAAAATGAAGTACAAAGCTTTCTGTTAGACAATTGCATAAGGTGAGAATGCTAATTACGAATGTATAAATATACCGGTAATTTTCTCTGTTGCCTCTGGTGTTTTCAGTTTCAATTCTAATATCAAACATTTTCAATTGAAAAAAATAATTGGGTTGAATTTTAGGTTATGTTGATATGGCAATCTTTTTTTATGATGTAATTTTTTATCACAATACACAGTTATCATAGTTATATAAAGTAAACTCTACTAGAAACACCAGAAAGAATTTATTTCATTGTTCGTTTCTTTCTTTTGTAGTTTCCGAACGAAAATTGCCATTTTGTGTAGTATAAGCTCTATTTTTTTTAGCGTTACAAAATGATTTTTATTATTTAAATTAATTCTTTTATTAACTAGGTCGGTGTATAATTATCAGTACAAACTACAAAATTTTGAATTATTAACTATGGGTTATCGAGAGATGTTGTTAGTTGTAAAAAATAATTCGTTTATACACAAACAAAATTCCTGTTTTTTTGTAACTATTTCCGAAATTGTATTTTCTTAATATTTTATTTTCCAAGTAAACATTTCACTTATACTTCGAACTTTTATTTTCTATTTTACTTTTATTTACTAGTTTTCTTTTCTAAGTGATATATTTTATTTTCCTTCTCCAAATAAAAATAAAGTAATTAAGTGAATATTTTGCAGTATTTTTAGAAGAAGTTAAAAAATGGCAGAGGTTGTTAAGCAAAATTCGGGAAAGGACAATTTCATGAAGATGTTGTTAACATCAGGAGCAACAACAGTCTCACCACAAGGAAATCCAGGACTTCCGAGTCCCACTGGAGAAATAATTGATGATAATCCAAATCGGTTTACAACTTATTTACATCAACTTGCCGGTTCTTATGAACTCGAAGTAGACGTTATTGTTCGAGATCATTGTTACGCCCGACCTTGGAATTGGAAACCTGAAAATGTTTACGTTAAACCAATAAAAAAGATTTTCTTCACAAGAAACCATGTCTTATCGTAAGTCGCAAACCAATACCAATTTATCATTTTTTATTTTCGAAAATTTTCGTTATTTCCTATATTTATTAGTAAAAACAAATAATCAACAACTGATTTTTATAAAAATAGTCACAAGTGGAATTTTGAAACAAAAAAATGCTAATACTGTGAAGGTAGAAGTTAAAATTCAAAAACCATAGTTACGAGTTTTGTAAATAAAACAAAGGGATTTAATAAAAATAAAAACTGTTTTAAACATTTTCAGTTTTAAACTAATTTTCTAATCAAGTTTATAAATATAAAAAATACTGAATAAGTTCCACTATATTTTATCGGTGTGTATAAATTTTGATTTCTCTTTTCTTTTCGTTTTCAAAAAAGAAAGAAATTAGTAAACAATAATATAGAAATACTAATAAAATTAAATAAATACAAAAAACAAAAAATAATTATTTTCTTCTTTTCTCTTTAGTGATAATAAAAAAACCGAGGAGAAAGTCGACGTGGAATACTACAAAAACAATCAATCATCATCGCCACCATTTGATTTGGGAAGAACACGACATCTAATGGATGAATTGCAGAGATTGGCAAATTTCGTGCGACCCGATGAGGACACAGAATGGGAGGAGAAAATTGACAAGACATTTTGGAGTCAAATTCAAATTCGTATATTCGCAAAAATTGTGAGAGTTTTAACAGCCGAACGATTGGCGAGACTGGCAAAAACTGGCAACGTAATGGAACCTGTTTTTCGAAGAACATCCATTGACACGGCTGCTAAACGATTTCGCGAGATAATGGCATCAATTGGATGGGACATTAGAATATCACAGTGGATTCATTGTTTATTATTTGATTATCTTCCACAAGAGTACCTGGTTATTTATTTAGATATACTTCAAACATTAAGACTGATCATTCCACAGCTCATTGATAAAATGATCGCTGTACAGACGAATATTAATGGGAAAGGTGGTCCAGTCACATGGGAGACTTTAGGTTCTTTATTGAAACGCTCCTGGGATCCAGTCACATCGACGTTGAATTCTAATAAACCGGTGGGTTTTTCAAAAATTTTAATCAAGAAATTCGTTAAAATTAACTTTTTAAAAATATTTCTAAATGATTTATTGGAAATAGAAAAAGTTTTACAATTAAATTTAATTAAAAAATGTATAAAAAATTGAAATTTGGTCAAATCCTTTCAAAGCTGATTTAAATTTAGTATAACATTTAACAAATAATTCAAAATTTGTCAAAATCTTTTGAAAAATAATTAAATTTTTTAAAAATAAAAAAAAATAAATCAAATTTTTCAAAAAATTGTAATTATAGATAAATTATTTCTGAAAAATTCTGAAGTAGTAAATTTAAGAAAAATTTTATTTACTTTATTCAAAGATAATTGAATCTTGAAAAATTGTAATAAAACAATTGTAAGAATTAATTTTTTATAAATATTGTAATGTATAAATTTTCAAAAATAATTGAAGAATTTTTGTATAATTTAAAACAAAATTGTTTTCAAGAATTTTAATTGAAAATTTGGAATATATGATTATTTTCTCCAAAAAGTTTGAAAATAATATTGAACAATTTTAATTTTATTATTTTGTGTTTGAATTTTAATTTTTGGAAATATTGAAAATAATTGAATTAAAAAAAATTAGAATGCAATAATTCAGAGAATTATTCTTTTCTAAACTATTTTAATATTATTTTTAAAACCTATTTTACATTAATTTTTATTGAATCTACACTTGAAGATTATGTTTATTATAATTTTTGATAATTTAATATTATTTGAAAAACTTTCAATTAAAATTCTTTAAAAGTTTAATTTTCAAGAATTGGAATAAAAAACACTTGAAAATATGATTTAGTTTTAATTAAATTTTACAGAATTTTAATTATTCAAAATATTTTTAATTGTAATATTTTGAAACATTTAATTAGAAAACTGATTGTAAAATTAACTTTCAAAACTTTGTCTATAATAAGTTATACTTTGCACGGTATAAAAATCGAAATAAGTTGCATTTTATACCAAAAATATTGTATTTTGGCGCAAAATTTGGAAGAAAACTCGAAAAAGTCGCATTATTTGAAAATTATCGAAAACAGTCGAAAAAGTCATAATATCTGAGGCCTGAAATTAAAAAACTTACTTATTTAATTAAAAACTAGAAACTTTTGCCTGTAAAACAGGAAAAAATAATATCAAATTTTTTTTTGTCAAAACAATGATAAAATAATTCATGAAAATTATTTTTGGGTAATAAGAATTAAGCTCATTTACATTTCTCTTCCGAATAGAAAAAGTTACCAGGCAATCCAATTTTGGTGATTGCGCCTTCAACAATGGGAAACAATTCGTCACCGAGACAAATCAAATGGGTTTCACAATTGGGAGCATTGGGAATGGTTGTGAGTGTTTTCGTGCCTTCAGGATTGTCGTCGACAAAAATGACAATGATGACTTGCATGGATCAACTTGTGCAAGCCACTAGAACAAAATTACAAGAAGTGAGATCTGATTGTCCCGGGCGGCCGATAATTCTCATGGGTTTCAATACAGGAGCTGCTTTGGCTTGTCAGGTAAATGAAAAAAAATTCCCTTTTTCTTAAACAATAATTTCACTAATTATCCAACTTTCATTCAACAGATAGCGCAAATGGAGCACGTGACAGCAGTAATATGTCTCGGCTTTCCCTTCAATACCGTGGAAGGCAAGAGAGGATCGCCGGACGATACTCTAATGGATATTCGATGTCCCGTTATGTTTGTAGTTGGTCAAAATGCAACTCTAGTGCGTCCCGACGATTTAGAAGATCTTCGCGAGAAAATGTTGGTGGAAACGAGTCTCGTTGTCGTTGGCACGGCAGACGATCATTTACGAATTTCAACGGCTAAGAAAATATCCGAAGGCGTCACACAGAGTATGGTCGATCGTTGTATTTTAGATGAGATTGGCGATTTTGTTGGTAGCATTCTTTTGCAACCGCATCCCCTTCCTCTGAGACCTGCCACGCTAGCGAATCTCGACGGTCGTAATAAAAAGGATTGTCGAAAGAGGAGAAATTCCACAAGCAGTTCTGTCGAAAGTGAACCAAATTCGCCGAATGTCAAAAAATCAAGACCAGGTACACCGGTTTTGAGTACTATTCCCGGGGGACAAATTATTGCCTCTGCTTCTGTATCGCGTGTGGGAAATTTGCCAAATTTGACAACGAATTTGACGAATCTACCTGTTAGTGGAACGACTGTTAATTTAGCGCCAGCTGTCAAGCGAAAACCTCGCGTTGTTTCCAATCAGAGGGCGAATTTCCCCGAAAGTGTCATTTCGTCGAGGCTAATGTCTCAGGTAAGAGAAAATAATAAAGAAAATAAATGCTTTAAACAAATGGAATTAGAACCAAACGAATTGTCAAAAATTTTCACTTTTTTCAAATAAGCGTGTCACTAAAATACTGAAAATAAATAAAATAAATACATAAAATACATTTTTAGAATGTTTAGAATATTTCTAGAATATTTTTTACCTATTAAATTAATTTACAGCACAGTATAAACAGTGGAAACGGAGGAATAACGTTAAATATCGGCTCCCTGGCAAGTTTATCACCTGCAGGACCAATGAAATTCTCATCTGGTAATATCGTAGCCCAAAATTCTCAAGGAATAACAAAAGCGGGAGTCATGACCAAATCTCCCGCTGGTCTTCAGAAAAGTCCAAAACTAATGCATCCAGGAACTCCAAATATTGGAAAAATGAAAACTGTTTCAATGGCTGGTGAGAATTATCATCTCTTTTCTATTTTTAAACTAAATTGCGGATAAAGTAAAAATATTTCTAAATATCGCATTTTTTAGGAAATTTAAACAATTTTTAGTCCCTTTTTTACTCATTTGAAATTGGACAAATAAATACAAAAGAAAAAATAATTTCAAAGTACTTTTTGCGAAAAAAAATCAAATGTTTTCTTTTTGTATTCTAGGAGGAAGTCACTTAAAAACCAACTCTTCTTCAATAACAGGTACTTAAAATTTAATTAAATTAAATATATTAAATATATGTATTACATATTCTGAATTTTACATCAAAATTATTCATTAAAATTAAAAATTAATAATAGTAATTATTAATATTAATTTATTATTCATAATCACTCAACGATCGATTCATTTAATATTGACGGGAAATTCTTCCAAAAAAAGTAATTAATAATTATAAAAAAACAATGAATTAATAATAAAATATGACAAAATTTTTTGAGTTATATACAGTATTCTACATTTACAAATAATGAATATTTTCTGTTTACAGCCGCGCAAGTAAAACCTTCCAGCACAAGTGGAGCTCTATCAGCTCTTCTGCAAAGTGGAAAAAATTCAATTAGCATCGGTGGAAGACCAATTACATCCAGTGTCCTATTAACTCCTAGTGTTACCGTAACACCCACATCATCATCAGTCGCACCTTCAAAAGGTAGAATATTTATATCTAATCCTTTAACAAAAAAATGATTGAACGAAAGCTGTGCAGATTTTCGAGAGTAGAATTTTTCTATTTTTTTACATGATATACCATTCTATTCTTTTTTTTTTAATAATTTATCAAAGAAACGCTTTTTTGCAATTTTATTGCACGTCTTGTCAATAACGTAAAATAATTTTAAATGTCTGTTATTTTTTTTTAAATACCATTTAAGATTTTCAAGTAGTTGAATTATTAATAATCTTTTATTGTTGGCGTCATTCTTGCTTTCTGGAAAAGTATGTCAAAAAAAGAAAAATTTAAATATCAAATGCTTATACAAAGAGTGAAATTAAAGCAAATGAGAAATCGCTTTAAATACGTCTAAAAAATAATTTCATTGACAAAATATTGATCTAGTGAAATCAATATTATTTCAATTAATTAATATTTGCACTATTTTTTTAAAAATCTTAATACTTAAGTTTTAAGTACACTTATAGTTAACAAGTAAAATTTATATAAAATGTTTATTATTTCTAAAGAAAATTGTATTGAAAATTCTTCTCTATAATTGCAAAGTATTTTTGAGTTGAAAAAAAGTAATTATACTCTCATTTAATAAGAAATTTTTATTTTGCCAATAAAAACAAGAATATCAACTAAATGTGAATAATTTAAAGAATTTAAAAATTGTACAACCACTGCAAAATTTGTTAATCACTTGATATTTTTTTCCGAGTATTTACGACGTTTTTTTAAATATCGTATTTTATGTACATACAGTATTAGTGAATTACAAAAAGAAAGGGCGTTTGTAAATAATTTTTTTTGACGACAATCACTACAAATTGTGATGAAAAACAAAACAGAAAATAAAAATGAAATTGTGTCTTTTGGCTTTAAATCAAATCTGTAAATAATATAAATTCTAATCTTATATTTTATGTTAAATAAAACTATTTCTTATACTTCAAATTTTTTTCAATTCCTATCCTGTATCCTATTCAAGGAAAATATCAATCTCAGGAATCGGGTTTCTTTTTTGTCTCACAAAAAAAAATGTTTCTCATTCTCTCTTTTTTCTATCTCTTTCTCTATCAACAAACTCGATCTTTTTTACTTAAAGCTCACAGTGGTTTTTATCATTATACAGAATCAGCAAAAATTGAAAGGTAAATTTTTACTCATTTTTTTATCCTACAAAAAAATTGTTTACTTCACAACAAAATATTATAGTTAACTTATTAATGTAAGTAAGATTTTTTTTCTTCCTGCAAGTGAAAAATTTATGAGCAAAATCAAAGCCACTGTGGCTTTGAATACGAAAGCTCGAATATTTCTTATTATTAACAAATCTTTCAGACGGATATATTATTTATTTATAGTGATGGACAGCTATGGAGCAGTAAATCCAAACGAATATCTGCAAAAGAATGCCAAGTCGTCAGCATCAAAAGAAATATCTCGACAAACGGGTCAATCGAACAAAATTTATCCACCAAACACCAACAATCTGGTATTATTGGAAAATTCCTGCAAGACGAAAATTTCACCATCTGGTCAAAATTCCGTCACAATTTTGCCCTTCACAACAAAAATGAAGAATTCCGAGAAATCAGTGAAGATCATTCCAAAGATAACTGCCAATAATTTATCAAGAAATCCAAGACCAAAACAACCAGAAGCAACAACTGTTAATACAAATACAAATTTCCTCAACGATGATTTAGGTAACATTCTCGATATTCCAATAATATTTGCCAAGGATGGCGAAACGATAAATTCAATCGAAAAATCGCCCATTCTACCACAAAATTCAATTCCAAATACTTTGGAAACTCCCCCCCAAGCAGCGCAACTACCACAAAGAAATCCAAAATTAGGACCAACAAAAGTCGTTCTAATAAGTAACAAACAAGATAAATCACAACCCGGCAAATTAATCTCTTCTCAAAAGCATTCATTTCTACGTCAAAGTCTTCCCAAACAAAATTTAAATCACGTTCTCCTTCAATCGAAAAATCAAAATCCAGTCATATCAAATCGTTCTAGTCCACCGTTACAAAATTCTAGTCGCTCCAATGAGTCAACGGTGAAATATACAAAAATCATTCTCGCCAAGAGAAATTCTCTTTCGAATATTGCTCACAAAGATAAAGGCGAACCGGTAATATTGACGAAAACAAATCAAAAAATTTCCACACCAAGAATTTACAATAATGATAATAGTAAAAATAATGATCACGCTACGGCGTCAAAGATAATTAACAATTTCGACGACGAATTCCTCGAAATTGAAGAGGCAATTAAACCGAATATTATCGAACGAAAAATTATCAACACAACAGAAGTTGTCGATTCTCTATTTCAGGATCCTTCAATTCAAAACGAAGAGATCAGTATTAATTCTGAATTGTTTCTCAATTAAAAAAAGCCCATTATTCACAATGGAATATTCAATGATATTCAATGAAAATTTTGTATCCACAATTCAAAAATTTTCATTTTAATTCCCAAATGAAAAGAAATTGTATCTATTTTTTTCTCCCAAGTTGCAAACTTATTATTGAATTTTTAAAGAAACAAAAAATGTCTTTAAAAAAACGAATTCGAATTAATTGTTTTAAAATGACAAAAAAATAGCCAAATAGAAAATGTAAATTTTATTTTCAATTTACTTTTCTTAGAAATAATGTAGCAGGTCTACTTGTTAAAATAAGCTGCATTTTTAAAGACTGAGTGTTAGTAAAAAAAATTTGTTTTTTGGCTATTATTTAATTTATACAAGTAATTAAGTTATTTAGTCACAAACGATAGTTTCAAAAAGGTTCAAATAAACGAAATTTATCTATTCCTCCTTCAAATATGTAAAAAAAATTATTTTTTCCAAAACAAAGTTAATATTTCGTTCGTATGAACCTTCCAAAAAATTGTCGATCGTAATAAATTCTATATTATTGAAAGTTGTATTAATTTTCTTGTAAAAAAAATTTTCAAACCCAAATTACCTCTCTATATTTATTTTTTGTTCAATATAGAAAATAAGCGTTTGTATAAACATATTTACTGTGTTCATTTTCAATGTCAAATAATGCTTTTACTGCATTTCATTTATAAGCGACGGGGAGTAAAATAAGAATAATAATAGTAATAATAGAAATAATAAAATAGTAAATAAATAAGCAAAATATTTCAAAGAAGTTACTAAAAAAGGGCTTTAAGCATTTTTCACCATTATGAAAAAAAATGTTCACGATATTTTTGTAAAAGACGCAGTTTTTCTTTTTAAAAAAAAACAAGTCTTTAGAAATTGTACCATTCAGCATAATTTAAAAATATAATTAGCTTTTATAAAAATGAGAGTTTACGAGTTTTACGATCTTACGATTCCGTATACTGTAGAAGCGAAATTATAATTAGAGACTGAATTTATATTTTTTAGGAAAACGGTTAAATAAAAGTGATAAACATAAGATATTAATGAAGAAAAATAAGTTACTTGAAAACAAAGTAATTCACGTTATTGTACATATTTAGTTTTTTCTTATAGATATTAGAAAATATTTTTTCAATCACTTATTTCTCTTCCAAACAATTTGGCGAAGTTTACAATCAACAATTCAGAACAAATTATGAATTTTCTGTTCAAACTTTTATGTATTTTTGTACAACAATTATTGAAATAAATTATTTATTATTATAAACTATGTTTCTGAAAAGTAATTCAAAACAGAAAATTTTTTTACGTAAACAATTTCTTTTCATTAAGAAATATATTATCTTTTCTTTAAATTTTTTACGTAAACAATGTTTTTTTTCATTAAGAAAAATATTATCTTTTCTTTAAATCGTTAAATTGTAAAAAAATAACATTGTAAACTTCACCAAATTGTTGATAATTTACCAATTTAAATATAATAAATTATATTTCAATAATTTGTCAATTTAATCAACAAATATAATTTAAATCTGTTAATATTTATTAGAACATAATTTTAATCTCTTTTTTTCGTTTTTTACGAATTATTTTTACAGTATTACTACAAATTTGTAAAAAAACAAACAGTTTGTATATTTTCAATCCTTTCGAGTTCAAAAAAATAAACATTCTCTCTTGAACAATAAACTTTGTTAAGTGCGATTATCAATGTATAACGATATATGTTTTGCGATCATGTAATTGCACACTTTGAACAATAAAAAAGTAAAATAATAATACTTGCAAAAAAAATGTCTTTACTTTTTATTGTCATTGTTGAGGTCAAGCAAAACTTCACCATCCTCGGATGTAAACATTAAATAAATTCTTTTACTCCTTTGCGGTCCAAGTTTTTGCGCTTTGGTAATAGTTCCAGCCGCTCTTCTTATCTGTTTCGTTGAGAAAAGAAATTTTTTGAATTTTTTACACTCTCGACAAAATTGAAAAAGGAATTAGTGAAATTTTCAAAACACTTACAGGAATATCTTTCAGTAGCATTTCTCCTTCCTTGGGCGTGCATCTTGAATAAGCCTAGAAAAAAATGTTTTAATTACATACAGAAATTTTTTTTGATTAAAAAGAATTATTTACTTCGACCCTGTTTCTTCGATTGAATATTTTTCTACTGATTCCAAGATTTTTAATTCGCTCTAAATTCGAATTGAAATTAAAAATTTAGTCGATTGAAAAACTATTTTTCTAAAGAAATTGTGAAAGAAATTTTGAGTCTTAGAAATAATTTTTTTTAATTACTAAATTCTTTTTCAATTATAAAAAATTCAAATTCCTACTTCCATCAAGTGAAGAGGACTTTTATAAGCTTGATAAATCGCCTCAGCAATTACCAAGCTACAAGCATCAAATTGACACAGCATTTGTTGCCACAATCTCTTCAGTCCAACGCCATTTTTATCGACTGCAACCGCACTCGAAGTATCGGTACCAAAATCAAAATTTTTATAATAATTCAATTTAAACGGCGTTTCGGCAATTGCCCTCGTAAATTGAAAAATCGCCAAATTCAATTCCTCCTGGGAATTGATGAGTCGACTCGAGCAACCGTACAAAACTTGTAATTCACAGAGATTGAAATCCAAATCACTCTTGTTGATGTTTGGCGCCGATCCAAAACGTCTATCATTTTTATTTTGCTTTCTCATTGGTTCGTCTTCTCCCAATTCTGCCATCACTCCAACTCGATTAAGACTATTCTTCACATTTTTTTTATAGGAAAAATATTCCTTCATTCCATAGATAAAAAGCGTCACACGTTTCTTTCTGTCAAACTCAATAATACTGCCAATTGTCTCAATGAACGTTGATTCGGCAATTTTATTCAGCACATCCTTACAATTCCAAATGATGAGCAATTCATTTTCGTCCTTTGAACTTGTTCGCGAGCATTGTTCATTTTTTTCATTAAGATAATGCTCAACGACTATTCTCTTCCAAGTGATACTAAACTGAATCGCCTGTGAATCAACGACAAATTGTAATTCAGTTTTTTGTAAATGAGAAATTAGATTATTAAAATAGGGCTGAGTTTGTAAATTTCCATCGATGATGATTCGCATTGACTTTATACACTCTTCAGGTTTTTTGCTATTCAAATTTTTAGTCTCCACCGCTTTTTGTGCTTTTTGTCTTGCAATCTCTTCTTTCTTGCGTTCGCGTTCCAATTTTTTTTCACTTGCGATTTTCGCTTTTTTAGCTTTGGAACTCGTTGCAATATTTATGACCGAGTCTTGAGAATTTTCCGACGATAGGCCTGAAATTTGTCTCGAATTCTGAATATTACTCTCGATTGTCTCGCAGGAACCAAAAGCTGAATCTACATAGAATTCTTTTTTATTTTTCTCGTAGCAAAAATTAACTTCGGGAAATTCAAAATCATCATCATCATAATTGTTAAATCTAGCAGGTAAAGGTTGAGTTACAGCGACCGATTCATCCTCGGAATCGCTGAGGACAATTACATCATCCATTATTGCAATTAAATCCCACCTATAATTAAAAAAAAACAATGAGTAATTATTTATTTTACTTTCAAGTCGAAAAATTATTAAAAATGTACTTTTACATTTATTTCCTTATTTCTTTAGTTGTAGAATCATTCCCATTCAATACATTTTTTGTTGTAAATATAAAATAGTTTTGTATAATTTCTTTTTTAAATTTAAATATTTAATTATTTTTCCATAGGATTTTTTATAACATTCAAATTTAAACCCTTTTTGAAATAAAAAATAGATAAAACCGCATAAAAATAAATAATAAAATCCTTTCAACTTATAAGAAGTTAAACGTCGAAAAATTAATAATTATTATAATTATGAATTGTGAATTATGATTTTAAAATGTTCAATTCTCTTAAAGAAACATTTTTATTTACCGAATTCAATTCCTTTGCGTAAAATTAATTTCTTAGACTATTCAATTATTTTTATTAATTATTATTCCTTTCAATTCATTTTATTTTTTTTAAATATTCAATGACAAATAGATTTGTTTACCTTTGACAGTTCGTTATACGTCTCGAGAAAAACTTGATTCAATTTTAACTCGTTTGACAGTTAAAACTAACAAATTATTCAATTTCAGTACTAATTTGGAAATTAAGAACTATTTTCTCCAAATAATGCTCATTAACTGTCCGCAACTGTTCGACAGACTAATTCACAGCAGGAAAGCAAATTATCACAAGAAAATGATCTATATTTTTGTTTTGATTCAACGATTCCAGGTAATTCAAGTTTTAAAATGTCAACAAATTTCGACTCCATTTTTAAAGTTCCGCTGAGACAGATTCTCATTGGCTAATAACTAGCGGGATATTTCCAAAATTATACCAGAAATAATTAATTGAAGTAGTTAAGTAAACTCTAAAGATTTTTTTAAAATATAGAATTTGTTAATTAAAATTTTTGTTCATAACTTGTCATCACTAATTTAAATAAAATATTTTGCGTATTGAGACTGAACCGAATTAACCAATGAAAGTGCGCACGTTTCTTTTTTTCAAAGAGGGCGCTATTTTTAAGCGCAAAAATCGAAACATTCCAATTACACCAACTTTGCGCTTCTTTTAATTTCATCAGCAAAAAAAAATTCTAAATTTTACTTTTTCGTATTTTGATTTTTGCCCGTTAAAGAATCATTTTTTCTTAACTTTCTCCACATATATTTTTGTAATAAACTTAAATTTACTTTCTTTCGCTTCACAGTATTAAAATGAAGGTTATAAATTCCCGCTTTTAAGGTGGCGCCCTCGACACTGATTTTTATAAATCAATTATAAACGTGTATTGCGATACATACGAATACACCAAGAACCAGAAGAACATTCGGAAAAATGAATGGTCGGCTTTAAAAACTTTGATATTTACTCTATTTTACTTAATTTGTACATAAACGACTTTGTTCTACTAATAATTTACTGATCAGCACAAAATGTCTGGATTTGACGACGATAATCCCTTTGGGGAACCTAATTTAGGTGATCCCTTTTCGGTAAGTGGTTTTTCATAAGTATATTTTATCGTGAATGACAGTCAAACTTCAACAATTATATTGCTCTAACAATATGACACACCAACATACCTATATATTCTTTTATCGTCAATTTATACTATCAGATTTGTAAAGTGGATAAAAGAGAAAATACCTCTTAATACTCCAAGCTTAATTTCCACTATAAATAAAAGCAAAAATAATCCTCCTATTTTCCCCCATTTACGTCTTTTTTCTAAATCCTAATTTCATTAAAATATTCTGATGAAATATATCACAAATCGAATAATTCAAATTCTTATCCACTTTATCATAAATTGGGTCCACTTCAGATAAACAAAATTTGTCAAATTGATGTATTTTAATAAAATAAATTTGCAAATGTCATTCAAATTATTAAAAATAGATTATTACTCGTGTGACTCGTGTCAGCGATAAATGTCATATATTATTTCTGGAGAATTTAGTTTATATTCGAATGCTGTCATTCTTTCGCAGTAATCTAATATTTAATTATATTCGCAGAGATTGTCATACCTTTTATTCTTTTACGCATATCGTTATAATAAAGAAAAAAGATTAAAAAAAAGGTTATCTTTCGTATTGATAACAAGCAATTAACTGTCACTTATAAATACCAGATGTTTTCGATGATGGAAAAAGATTGCCTTTCTTGATGCAAACATTTTCTGATCCTCTACTTAGAAAATTTTCTCTTCTACTAACTGCATATACGATAAAATTAAAGATGAAATAAAAAAAATTATATTTCCAGCCACCAGCTCGACAACCAACAACGACAATGTCAAATTCTAATCGAGGTATGGAAGATTTTAATCCATTTGCTAGTCCAGTTGACACTCCGACAACTCAGGTTCGAGGTGCTTCAAATCCACCAATGTACGGAGGTGCTGGAACAACACCACAACCAGCAACACTTCAACCTTCAAATCAAGAAGTACCACCTCCAAATTATTCTCGTAGTGCACAACAAACTGCACCTCAAACGTTCAGAAACACGTTTTCACCAACTGGAGATGTACGTCTTTTTCCCCATTTCCCAAACCTTTCGAAATTCGCCTCAACATTTCAGTGTTATCATCTTCATTTTTAGAATTAAAAAAGAAATACTAAAAATATACTTATAAATATTTAACGTGGTCCTAAGAAAAAAAGCAAAAACCATAAGGTTATGTTTGTTATTTTTTTGGAGTAAAAAGTGTAAAGAGAATCAATTTTCCCTACAAATTATTGATACTCAATTCTTCTTTACATCGAAGATTATTCTAGAGACTGGTTTTAGATTTACTTAATTAACGAGGAACTTTTAATAAAGATAAATCTAGTACAAAAGTAACCTAAAATTTATTCTTGGGAGCATGTCACATATTTATTTGTATAAACATTTTTAAGTTCCTGAAGTTGGCATCGATGCTCAGCATCGAAAAGTATTTTTCCTTATTTTTAGTAACAAAATTTTAACTCATTTCACTCCTTTTATTCACCTAAGAAGTAAAAAACTATTTAATAGTATTTTTTACGAAGTTAAAGTTCACAAGGTTGATCAACAAAAAAAAATTGTTCACTAAGTAAATTAATCAATAATAATAAAACAATATTGTCAAAAAAAATATTTAAACAAAAAGATCGATGTTTTTGTTTATAAAATAATTGTTGTATATTTAAACATTAGATTAAAAGTAATATTTTATTACATTAAATTTTTTTCGTTGATAAACGTTCTGGACTTCAACTTCATATTTTTTTAACACAAAACTTTGGGAAAAATTGGGTGATTTTTTTGGTTTTGTACAAAAAATATTTTTCGATCCTGAGCATCGATGGCAACTTCAGGGACCTTTTTATTTATAAATATTAAAGTAATATTTTTATTATATAAACAATATTTCCATTTTTTTTATTAACATAATTAATATTTTTATAAACAATCATTTATTTCCACCTATAAATATTCTATATTTAGAGAAAATAAAATCCCCTTTTTTTATAGATGCGAACTGAAGAGGAATTAAAAGCCAGAAGATCACAGGACATGCAAAATTCTCCTTATTACTGTAAGACAAATTATTGTCTTTTCATGACTTTAGTAAAATTCACAATGTTTATAATTAACAAAAATTATGTTATATAAATGTAAAATTTATCATTTTAATGTAATTTGTATCTAAAATAATGTTTCAATTTTAGCGAGGCGGAATAATTGGCCACCGCTCCCAGAGAAATGTTGTTTTCAACCCTGTTTCTATCAGGACATCGACGTTGAAATTGATGCAGATTTTCAAAAAATAGTGAGACAACTCTATCACTTGTGGTTGTGTAAGTATTCAATTTTATTCCACTACTTCAATGTCTCTAAAATGTAAATAAGCAACAATTTTTCTTCTCAAAAATCGTTCAAGCAAAAAAAAAAAAAGATTTTCCGAATATTTCGAAAAAAAAAATTTTTATTCTTATTTAATATTATTTAAAAAAATTATTTTTTTTAAACGTTCAGAACTTCAGAACCATTTTCGAACAAAAATAAGTTTCTTTATTAATGATTGAGAAAGTAAATAGAAATAAAATTAGATGAAAAATTTTATTTCTTTTTCACTGAAAATCACTTGTTGCGTATGTAAACAATTTTTTTTTTTAATTTTAACGACTTTTTACCGATTCTAAGTAAATTTACACTTATTCGTATTTGGCGAGAATTTAAAACGAAAAAAACGTATTTCGAAGACAACATCTAATTTCAATTCCATTTCCCTTTTTTTTACAGTTCACGGCCTCGTAATGGTGTTAAATGTCTTCGGAGGATTCTTCATGTTGATTGTATTCTCAAAATTCTCCACATTTGGACTAAGCATTTTGTATCTACTTCTCTTTACTCCCTTTTCATTCCTCTGCTGGTTCAGACCAGCCTACAAGGCTTTCAAGTAGGAAAATTTAATCGCTTATTACCAATTCGATAATTTCTGTATTCAACAAATTCTATATTAAAATTTAATTTTCTTTCAGAACGGACAGCTCGATCCATTTTATGGTCTTTTTCCTCGTTTTCTTCTCGCAGATAGTCGTCACGATTATTCAAGCTATTGGCATTCCAGAAACTGGTTCTTGGTAATATTCATTTTTATTTATCTCTTTTTCGGATTCGATTTCAAATTGAAAAACAGTAGCAAAAGTATTATATGTGATAAAATGTTCAAAAAGAAAAACAAAATTACAAATAGTCGCTTATTATTAAAGTATATTGTTGTAGAAAAACTTGTCTCAATTTCATTGTGTGGTTTTTAATTTCAGTGGTTTTTTCGAAGCTATTGGATGTTTTAATTCATCAGCGAAGGGTACATTAACTGGAATTTTCTTGCTATTAATTACTGCTGGTTTTATTCTGGCAGCGGTTGGAGACTGTCTTCTACTGTCGAAGGTATTTTTACTCTAAAAAACATCCGTTGAAAATTTTTAATTTTTAAATATCAATTTTTTAAATAATTTCAAATTCGAAATTTAAATATCTCGAAAGAATCGAAATATTTTTAATATAATTTAAATTTAAATTCGTTAAAAAAATCTGGAAGAATTCAATTGCTTTCAATATCATTTTAATAAAATTCCTTGAAGGAATTCAATTTTTAAAAAATTTGTTTTAAAATTCTTTTAAAAAAAACTATTTCCAGAAAATTTTAATAAAATTCTATGCAAAAATTACAAAAAGTAATACGAAAATTAAATATAAAAAGTTATCATTAAAACTGAAAAAGATTCAAATATTAATACAAAACTTCCCGAAATAATTCAATTCATTTCTAAAATTCTAATCAAATTCAATTATTTTCATAAATAAATAAAATTCTTCTCAGGAATTCAACAGTTTAAAGAAAATTATTAAAGTTCTTCGCAAGGATTTAATTATTTTTACAAACAAAAAAAGTTTTTTGCAACAATAAAATTAGTTGCAGAAATTGAATTAATTTCTAAAATTGTAATAAAATTCATAAATTCTAAAGAGAATTTTTATTGAATTCCCCAAAGTAAAATTTATCAAAAATTTAAAAAAGAATTGCATTCTTTAGACAAATTTTATTCCGAATTTATTCTGAATGAAATAAATTAATTAAATTTAATAAATACTAAAAACAATTTCCCAATTTACATTTCAGGTCCACCGTATTTATCGATCATCGTCGGCAAGCGTGCAGAAAGCGCAACAAGAATTCACGAGTACATTTTTACGAAACGAACATGTACAAAGTGCAGCGAGCAATGTTGCTGCGAGTGTTGTTCGATCACAAATGGATAATATTACCCAACAACAACCACGATACTAAATGAAACATGACTGAGAAGGTACATAAATTATAGCATCAAATTTATTAATTTTGCTTCGTTGTTATTATACTATTATTATTCATCATCGAACATTATACTTAAAAAAAATAGATTTATGCAGCGTGATAATGATTTACTTATTAATATGAAAGCAAAAAAATAAGCAACACTATAATAGAGAGAATTCTATTTTCTCTCAAATTCCATTATCTATTATACACAATCATATTTCTTATTATATTCTAAAAAACCAAGAATATTTTTTTAAATACCGAAAAAAAGTTAAATTTCATCTAATATTCTGAATTTCATTGACACATTCTATATATTTTATTCTTTTCAGAATTATAAATATGTATTATTCTTAATATTTAGAGTAAAAAATTTAAGTTTTACATTTTCGTATAAAAAACAATTAATAAATAAGATTTTAAGTTTTATTTATTTTTTTTTATTTAAGAAACCTATTTTTTTAATATCATTTTTTTTTTGTTTTACAAAATTTGACTTGATAAAAACACAACTACTGACGTCAATTTTCGGAAGGACGCGATTTTGAATTTTATTAGTTAAAAATCAAAGTGAAATATTTGAAAAATTGTTTGTGAATATTTATTTTTTATTCTACTTTCTACTTTGATTCTCTAACTCAAGCGTTTTTTTAATTGTCATTGAATATTTTACTTGATTTTAAGAAGAGGAATATTAATTCCGAATTTTCTAGTTTTTAATGACTTTCAGTGACTAGACTTTTAGGGTAAATAAAATTATTACGATGAAATTCTCAACGTTTCTAATCAATAATTAAAAGGCAAAAGTTTCCTGAAAAAGGGCAAAGATAAATTATAATTAAATTCAGTATTTAATTTATTAAATCTCAAAAAATGAGAATATGTAAAAAGTTTCCTTAAAGAAAAATTTATTGATCATAAACATTGAGAACTTTATTTCAATTATTACACGTACGTGACATAATTTAACTTTTCCCGGAAAAAAATGAAATCTATTGCTATACTGAAGTCTGTAAATGAGAAAATTTATAAATTATCATCATCCAGTTTTTAGTGATAAGCGAGAGGCACCGAAAAGAAAAAATTTGCACAGCAAATATAAAAATAAATAACAGCCGTCCTTACATACAAACTGGAATGATTGGGAGTAATGTTAATGTATTCAAGAAAAATTCAATATAAAAATATGATATTTATTATAAAAAAAAAGAAAATGTTACTATATTTAAAATTGTAATGATAATAATAAAATTCAACTAAATATGTTATAATTAACGTTAAAGAAAAAGAAGCCATTGAATGTGAATCAAAATTATTACTATTTGTGTGACATGAACGTGTGTTTTATTTATATATATAATTCTAGGCCTATAAATTGTTATCTCAATATAATGATTCACCGTATCATTTATATTTTTAGGAGAAAAAAATCTTTACCTCTTTGTTTTTTTTTCTTTCAAAGAAAATCCAATAGTTAGAGAAACGGTTGTAATTCACCTAGACCAATATTATGCAAAAGTTCCAAACCTGTAAAATCATAGGTCTTTTTTTTATTATTATTTAAAAAGGAAGAATTATAAATCATGTTATATTTCTAATGTAAAATAACTTATGACCTAAAATAGAATGTAAAGAAAGGAAAATTATTCTCTATTTATAATTTTTTACTTACCTTCTTCGTAATAAGTGGCCGTTGGATCATCGGGAAAGGGTGAACCAACTTCTTTACCTGAACCTGACGCTGAGCCAATTAATTGAGCGGCGATAATTGCATCCATGACAATGACTTCTGATCTGTGCATTAAACGGGCGTGTCCTTCTGCTAATCTGAAAATATCGTTAAATTAATATTTTACGCAATTTTTTTTTTTTGAATTTCAGAATTTAGAACAAAAATATTTATTTTTGAATTTAATACCTCACTAGACTTTCCATCATACGAACAGTTTTACGTTCGGATTCTCTTTTCGGGTCATATCTATAATGTACAAATACTGCTTGTAATACTTTTTCAGCTTCTTCTGTCATTAGTGGTTTCAAAGAATGAATATGCGCCAAATATTCCCGAATGTCATCCTCCTTCCACAAATTCGATTCTGCACCTTCATTCGAATTTCTAAAAAGTAAAATGTAAAACTTTAAAACTCTAAAACTTTTTAAAAGTAAACTAATAAAAAAACAACTAATAAAGTCGATGAAAAATACAAAAAAAAGTCGAAAAAGTCATTTATTTAATTCAGTGTTGTCACATAAATGTAATTTATAAAATTGCAATTTAAAACGTCTTCTAAAATTTGATCATTTCTAATAATTACAAATTTATTTTCGAAAATTTGTTTTTTTAAAAATATGTAAATTAAACATTTACTTACTGAAACAATTCATTTGTTTAGTATAAAAACGTACCATTATTTTTTCGTTTTTTAAAACTTAGCAGAAATTTCAACATTCGAAAATTTAGGAACGTAAATTTTATACTTGATAATCTATTATATTCTTTAAATAAATAAATAAATAAAAATTTAGAAACTATAAATAAATTATAAACGAAAAAACTGATACCTTCTGCTTGTATCGTCAGGTGAGCTGCCGTAAGCCTTTAAAATATGTCTCGTACTCATACTGTCCCAAGACAAACTTCGCGAATCCTTCAACAGAAGAATGAGATCAAAACGTGAAATCAAGGGATTTCCAAGTCGTGTTTTATATTCTTCGTCGCCCTTAAAATGACCACCTTCTGGATTAATAGCCGCAATTACGGTGCATCGTGAATTTAACGTACTGACTATTCCCGCTTTTGCTATTGATATTGTTTGTTGTTCCATTGCTTCATGAACGCAAGCTCTGTCGTGAGCACTCATTGTCGTGAATTCATCGATGCAACAAATACCGCCGTCTGCCAAAACTAAAGCTCCTGCCTCCAAATGCCAACCATCTGAATCCTAAATCGAAATAAAGCCAAACTAATTAATCTGAACTAATTAATTATTAAATTAAAACTAAATTAATTAATCTTAACTAATTAATTTGAATCAATTAATTTTGTCCCTAAAATTTTTAATCTACACACAAAAAAAATTTATTTTCTTTTCGAAATCAAGTCTCAGGTATTAAAAAAAATTAAGTTTCAAATCGACAACTTTCGTTTGTTTTTTATTGCAGTCGGCGAAATTTTCGAAAATACTTATTCTATGGAAAAAATATTCCCTTATCTTGAATGTTTCGATTTTTTGAATCATTAATCGACTTTTACAGTTAAGTTAATAAAAATTGTTTAGAAAATTTTTAAAGAGAAAAATAAAAAACCTTAACAGCTGCCGCAGTCAGTCCAGCTGAAGTTGAACCAATTCCAGTTGTACGGATAGAAGGAACAACTAAACGCGTAGCTGTACGAAGAATTTGCGATTTTCCAGTTCCTGGATCGCCAACCATTAATAAATGCGATTCTCCTCGGACATTTATTCCTGGAAAAATACAAAAATAAAATGAAAATTTGGCATTGATGATTCAATAAATCTAAATGATTTTAAATAAACAAATTAAACACATTATTTTCACCTGTAGCATTAGTTTTTGTTACTCCGCCCGCGAGAACAACAGCCAATGACAATTTTAAAACGTACATTCCATAAATCTGTAAATAAATTCGACAAGTAATTTTTTTTATCCTTTTCTGACGAAGTTTATCAACGAAATAATTTATTTTTTGCGTCCAAGTATTATTTTTAATTTAATATTTAGTTGTAAAATAATTATTATCAAAATATAAATATCAATCTTTTCTTCTAAATATTTTTGTGACAATATTGCTTCGTTATTTTTAATTAATTTACTAAGTGAACAAGTTTTTTCGTTGAACAACTTTGTGGATTTCAACTTGGTCTTTTCTACTCAAAATCTTTGGAAAAATTAGTCAATGTTTTAGAAAACAAAAAGAGAGAGTTTCTCTTTAAAAGAAAAACGAAGGAACAATTTTGACGCTTAACATCGACGGTAAATTTAGAGATTAATTATTTTTTTTGTTTATTGATAGGAAAAAAATATTTACTTGAGGGCAAATTGAAGCAAGAATAATGTCTCTTCCAACGAGGGGATTTTCAGCGTGTGCATCCCAGAAGTGATTAAAAGCTTCCTTCATTTCTTTCGTGGAAGATGTCAATTCAGATACTTTTCGATGAACGGAGACACTATTTGCTAACATAAACGTTGATCCCACTGTTTTCTCAGTTATTGATGTGATCCATCGTTTCACGAAAACACCACTGTTAAGAAATTGAATTATTTTAATTAATTTAATCATTTAATCACTATATTTACTATCAAAGGTTGATATTTAAGAAAACTCCATTTTTAGTTTAAAAATGTAAATTTAAAAATAAATTTTAAACGTAATAATTACTTTTTATTATTTATTTATTACTCACTTTATTTCCACTTGATCGCCTGGTTTACATTTATCGACTAAATCGTCTAGTAAAACAACCTGCCATCCGGTTACACTGCTACTATTCGAATCTGGTTGAGATTTGTCCTAATTTCAGTAACAATTATTAATCGTTTTTTTCATTTCCGAATTTTTATTCTTTTTGAATCAAAAAAGGATTTAAAAATCTACCTGAACTTTAATTTCCTGATGATCTGAACAACTCTCTTGTCGTAGACTAGAAATTTGCTCAATATTACTCGATTTACAAGCTTTACATTCTTTCAATATGGGAACAACATTTCTCTCCCACAACATCTAGAAATTTTTTTTTAGTTTTTTATTAATAAAAAAAACCCACAATAAAAATATGATCCATAAGACTCTAAAGTTCAAATGACCGAAATATTTATTTGAATAAACTCTCAAAAAATTACTCTCCAATAAAAATTAAAAACATGAATTTTTAATTTCAAGAGAAAATTAAAAAATTTCGATTATTTGAACATTAAGATCATAATATAGTAATAAAGTCAAAATAAAACAAAAAATTAAAATAATGGCATTAAAAAATTAAAAACTATTTATTATACAATTTTAAAAAATATTTTAAAGTTCTACTTACATTAACTACACTTGTGTGTTTACATTTTCGACAATTATACTGTTTCGATAATTTCGTAACTACAGGTTGTGACATTCGCACAACAATTCCGCAAATTGACACTAATTCTCCAATTGTTTCCGAATGTTCTTTCACTGGAACACCAATAATTCTCAAATGAACCCTCGATTTTACAGTTTGTTTACCAGAAACCAATTTTTTCTGAACTGACACAATGGAAGCATCGCACAAAGGCAAATAATGTCTAGGATTATGTAGAACTTTACGTCCCACTTCAGGCTTATCTTTAATTAGATCTAGAAAACTGTATATATTTCAAATATAGAAATTTTCAACAATTAAAAAACCATTTATATAAACCATGGTAAACACGCGGTTTAGTAAAACACTTACTTTACATGAATACTATAATGAATACAATCCTCAGAGTCATTCAATATTTTCTGTAGATCATCGAAATGATATTCTTCTAAAAAATCGTCAAGCATTTTGCAAAAATCTCGATGAATTTCGATCAAATTGACCGGCCGGTATTTTATTATCAAAATTTTGTTCAATTCTTCAACTCACTTCAATTGGTGATAAAACTAAATTGCTAAACTGACAACACATGCTTGAAAAGACAATGAAATAAAAATTTGTTTTGTAATGATTTCTGAGAATAAAAATTCATACTTTTACAGTTATTGAATTGAATTATAATAAAAATAAAAGGCGCTGTCAAAAATCCTATACTTGCATTGTTTACGTTTTTAAATGTATGAAGTCGCCATTTTCATAAAGTCTTCGTCACATTGTAGAGCAAGAATTTAAAGTTTTGTACACAAGACACTTTTCACTTTGGTAGTAAGAGAGGGACTCGTATTCCGAAGCAGATACTACTTCCGGAAATGTCCACTAGAGGCTTCATCTATTTTGAAATCACCTTTTAAACACTTTGTCCGATCTTTTCCGAAAAATATTTGTCATATATATGAAAGGTAAAAAACCGAATCATTGGTTTTTTGCCTCCCTTCGCTTCGCAGGGTCAAAATATTTTACAACTTGCAAAAAAATTGCACAAATATCGCAAAAGTAAGCGCAAGTGCCCTTTGTTTAAAGAGTTATATTAAAACAAATTTTTAAGGACTTACTGTTACGTCCCACGTAGGAGAGATTTCGGAGCTGCTACCCGAAGTTTTTTTCTGGAGATCTATTCCTCTTTTGCAGAAACCAAAATTCCAATCCTAGTGAATTGCGCTCAGCTCAACCAGTTGCGGAGCACACACTTTTTTTGAATAAAAAAAATAACTCACTTTTCACAAAAACTTTGACGCACTGGAATAATAGTCCCTTTAAAATACAATAAAATTAACTCCCGACACGATCGCGGTACTTTACATTTGCGAAAAACATGAAAATTGGTTTGAAATTTCGAATTGCTAATTAAATATTAGCACATACTCCGACGAGATCCGAAAACATACTGACGCTCCGAGCGCCCCCACGAGCTTCGATCAGCTTAGCCGGCCTCCCATTGGTTGAGCACCGATCGAGCCGACCAATGAGCAACCGTGCCAGGGTTGTGTCACTAACATCCACCATTCCTTCTATCGGGCTTTCCCTTTCTACCCTACTTTACGTTGGCAGCACTGCACTGTACAAATCTTCACCCAGTGAATTGACCTTTATATCAAAAATCGATTACCAATTCGTAACTATACGTAAACATGTGTTAAACAAAAATTTCTTAAAATTCTCCCCTACGTTTCTTTACGCAAGAAGAAAGAAATTTAAAAAACATCTGCAACCCTGCATCATTTTCCCTTTTAAAAAAAAGAAGGAAAGAACGAAAACAAGATGTCTGATGGTGTTAAATTGTGTGGAAATTTGAAAAGTATATTTAAAAATAAGGAAAATTTCGCAATAGTGACAATGACGTGTTTATAGTAATATCAGTATGCACATAAAGATTAACATGCAAAAAGAGTTTTGGCGGAATGGTCCTCTCTTTTAATAAATATATTCCCAGTCTGCCGGGTAAGAAATATGCATACGATTGTATTTGTGAACCCGAGCACGTCTGTACAGACGAGATTTTTCTCCAAAATGAACACAGTGCTTCCGAAATTCCCACAAATCCAGTCACAGTTCCACTCTGTGTCCTTGGAGATGTGCAACTACGTTTTCTCTGTCCAGACGACCTCGAGGAAGTACGCACACTTTGTCAGGAATGGTTTCCAATAGGTGAGAGAAAGAAAGAGAGCTTTTTTTGGAAACAACGACCACAAAAAAAAATTGGGTCACGTTTAAGTACATCATGCCTGTCAATATTTCATTGTAATACTTATTTTCGGTTCATGACCATTTAAGGGAATGTTTATATTTGGAGACATTTTTTTTTTCTAAAGTAGATATTCGTTTTTAAATTATAATTAATAATTTGTTGTGAATTATGATAAACAGCTGGTTAATTTGCAAAACAATTTTAATTTTTTTTTCTAGTCGGAAATAAGGGATTTTTTTGCTTGCTACTATTTGTTTCGTGCGTAATTGACAAACGAGAAGAAAATCAATTTACGAGATGATTGTTCAGACGAGTGTAAATATAATTGATTGCTTATGAAGTCATCTCAGTTTGACCTTGATTACAACATCTAAAATTAATTTATGATTCAGCATTTACGTGTTGAAGTGACTTCTTTTTTACAAGTATTTTTATTGGACAATTTTTTGATTATGGTACTGAAATTGTTATTTTTCTTAAATGTTCTGTAAATGAAACATTCTTTTTCTTTCGATTCGAATATTTTCTAAAGTTTCTTTTTTTCTTTTAAATTCAAGTGAATGATTTATGTTTTTGCTATGCACATTTTCGAAACCTTTTTTTCATTCAAACACGAACGAAATATTTTTTCGCTAACAATTTTTGTTTTCAACAGGATTTCTTTTCTTTCTTTCATTCGTATTCGAGGGGAATATTTTTTCAAAAACTGCTGACTGTTAAAAATACTGCTGACATTAGAAATATGAAACGTCTTGAAATTTTAGGAATTAATTTTTAACACAAGATATAATTTTATAAGTGGAATTAATTCGATAGAGTTCTGATAAACGAAAAAATGTTTTTATGGAATAAAAAAACTTTTCAATAACGGTTTTTGATTAAGAATTTTAAAATAAAACATTGTCGGAAAAATATATTATTTTTAGAGTGGAAATTACTTTTTATTTTCAATCGTTGATCAGAATTGTGAACTTAATGGACTTAAAAAAGAATTCTATTTTTATAAATAGTAAAATGCTTAAGAATCTAATTATTTTTGAAAATGTTAATAAAATCGTTATGTCAACTCTGTTTTATTTTAGAGAAGTTTGTAAGTTTTTTCGATGGAAAAATAAAATATCAAAACTATTCTTGCATTTCAATCGGTTGGCAATTTATTTTGTAAATAAAACAAAGAGAATAATTCTATTTGTCGATCTATTTTTTTATTTTTCTATTTTTCTCGTTGGCCTATTCGAAAATCAGAGAAATGAAAGTTAGAAAATTTGTATTTGAAAAGCTTATTTGAAAAATGTCTAAAAAAATAGGAGATAATAATAGAACTGTTTTATTTTGTAGATTATCCGTACACGTGGTACAAGGACATAACGAGTTCCTCGAGATTTTATGCACTCGCAGCAGTTTACAGAGGCGTTATTATTGGCTTGATTGTTGCCGAAATAAAGCCCTACATCAAACTAAATAAAGAAGATCGTGGAATTCTCTGCTCTAGTTTAGGAAAAGATTCACTAGTTGGATATATATTGAGTTTGGGCGTGAGAAGAGCCTATCGACGAAATGGCATTGCTTCCCTTCTCCTAGAACAATTATTAGCACACGTTACTGCTCCCGAGCGATCGTCGGTGAAGGCCGTATTCCTCCACGTTCTCTCCAGTAATTCACCGGCTATTCAATTTTATCAAAGATGTCACTTTCGACTGCATAGTTTTCTTCCATATTATTACTTGATACACGGTATTTGTCGCGATGGTTTTATGTACGTATTGTACGTAAACGGTGGACATGCACCATGGGGCTTATGGGATTGGATGTGTCACGTGGCAGGAACAATGGCCAGTCTTGGTGCATGTCGAGTGCCAAGATGGATTTGGCAACGCCTTCTTTGGGCTTCAACGCTACTTTCCTATCATAGATGATATGTCGATTATTATCTTATGTTCAATTACCAAAGTATTGTTCTTTTTTGAACTCTAAAAAGAAAAGCAAGCAAGATAAAAACAAAGATTCACAACTTCCGTGATAATTGACGATAAATGTCAAAAAAAAAACAAATTCGCATCCAACAAAATGACACAACAAATTTTTAGATTTCTAAACAATTCTCTTTATTTTATATAAGACAATTTTAATTCATCCGATATATTACTATGTTTACCAAGAGAGATAAAGTCATATATTTACGCACATACAGGGTTATCTTAAATTAGCAAAAAAAAAGCGTATCTTGAATTACAAATACGTTAAAAAGAGTTTAACATCTTTTTCTTAATATTCCAATCTCCGGGAATAAACTAAAAGATTGTAAATTTGTAGAATAGGCTTTTATTAAAAACAAAAGCAGGGCTTTTAATATAATATAATTTTCCTGGATACTAATACAAAAAAAAAATATGTACAAATACAGTATTAAAATTAATATATAAAAGAAGTATATATATTATTAATCAATTAGTATTAAACAAATGAAGTTATTTATTGAAACAGTAATTTAAAATTTGAAAAAATGAATAACCCAGTAACAAGCAGTTATATTAGAATATTTAATTTATACGAAAAAGGCTATGGAAAAAATACAAAAGTATTTTACAAAAGTTTCATTGAAAGTAGTAAAACTTATATAATTGTTAATAAAAAGAAGCATTTAATGATAGGTTTATAGTAAAATACGATTTTTGATAGTAAAATTAAAAAAAAAATTGTAAAGAAAAAATGTTTATCAAAAAAAAAAAAAAAATGGGTTTCTTTTTTAATATATTTTAAATGCGATATTATTCTTTAATAATTAAAAGACAAATTTAAGATCACCCTGTAAATTTATTTACAATAAATTTTAATGTTAATAGCAAACTTTAACTTTAAAAGCAAAAAAAGAAATTCTTTAATATTGTATATTCTTTATCGACAAAAGTTTAATCTTTATACATCTGCAACTCCTGTTTTAACTTAAATATGCTTTTTTTACTCTTTTCTTAACTAATTTTATTTTATTTATGTACATACCAAATAAAAACTAAAATTTATTATTAATATATTAACACAAGTTGTATTTTTGTGATGTAAAAAAACCCTGAAATCAATTATAATTTAATTTATTTAATTCGACCGAATTCCTCCAAAAATGTATTAGTTTTTGCAAATTTCATTACAATTCGTGGAAAGAATTCGATTATTTTCCAAAAGTTTTATAACATTCTTTATATGAATTCAAATTTTACGGAAAAATTAATTATTCAATAAAATTATTTATTTTTGTATTTAAATAATTGAATTCTCTAGAAGAGTCTTTTGTGAAAATTGATTTTAAACATTAATTTCAGTTAAGATTTTAGATAACAATTGGATTTATTTTTAGAAATATAATTGAATTTTGAAAAATTTTCTATTTGAAAATCGGAATTTTTCATATAATAGTTTTGTAGAATTAATTTTTTTTAATTTCAATTAAATTTTTTTCTAATTATAAAACAAAAAAGTAATTATTTTCGAATTATTTTACTGGTAAAAACAATAATTTTTGAGAATTATAAAACATAAAAAAATAGGAATTTCTAATTATTTTACTGGCCAAGAAGGATAATTTTTGAGAATTAAAATTAAAAATTGCAGTAAATAAATAGAAAAAAATCTGATTCGTCTTCTCTAATTGATTCTAATTTGTTTTCATTGTTGTCAATTGTTGAAAAACAATAATATTTACATAATTACTGTCACCAGTAGATGAACTAATTAGGAACATTAAAAAGTAATTTCATACCTAATGACACTATATAATAATGACTATACATAATATGTTTTTGTTTACATTTTAAATATCTGCCAGTGGAGTTGAATGACACATGGCGTTGTGCGGGTGTGTTAACCTTTTCCATCCATTATTGACTTTTAAAACCGATTTACTTTTGGAAAAATGACAAAAATCGTCGAACTTCGTCCAAATAAACATCTACTTAATACCAATTTTGAGAAATATCAATTTTGCACCGAAAATATTCCAATAGAAATCGAACAAAAATTAGTAAATGGTAAGTTAACCTCAAAATGTACTGTTTACTTTTTTTTTTATTATAATTTAGATAATTTAGAATTCTTATAGAATTTTAAGAATCTGAAGCAAAATAATTATTCTATGGGAAAAACTGATTAATTCTGATATTATTTATTAACAAGAATATTGTATAGATATTTTGCGGTTTATTTGCGTAAAAATGAAAACGGAGTTGCGTAAAATAGTTTTATTTATTAATAACAAGAATAATGTAGATATTTTTCGGTTTATTTTCGTAAAAATGAAAACGGAATTGGGTAAAATAGTTTTATTTATTAATAACAAGAATATTGTAGATATTTTTCGGTTTATTTTCCTAAAAAGGAAAATGGAATTTCGTAAAATAATTTTTGAATCCTCTACAGAAATTGTTTTGCGATTAAAAATATTCTTGTCGAGAATTATTATTCTTAACAAGAATAATAATAATAAGAGTATTAAAAATATTCTTGTTAAGAATTGTATTGTCAATTAATTAAATCTCTTTCAGAGGTATTCCACTTGGAGGTGAACACATCGCGTGAATCATGGCTCGAAGCAAGATTATTCGCCCTTCACAATCATCTTTTTGTGAATCCTTTCGATTCGTCCTGTTGGTTCGTCGACAACACTGGAATTGTCTGGCAATTTATCGACAAAAGTTTAAAAAAAATTCACACACTAAAATCAGTGGACAATTCCCAGATTTGCACCAAATACAATCCCTCCATTGGTTTCACGAGCGAGAACATCACAGTCGTTTCTAATGGTAGCAGGAATTTAGAAATTTTGCTCGAAAACGCCAAATCCGAAAGGGAAGTATTTCTCTTCGAAGACCAAGAATCGGGAATTATTCTCAACGTTCAGAAAATTAAGGAAAGTCCTCACATAATTATCAGTATTTACAGTGTTATCGAGGCCGAAGGAAAAGTACATTCTCGCATAACTTTACTTACGTATTCCTACCAAAAAGGCGAACCATCAACTTTATTACTTTACAGGACGCAAATTTTGAAGGTCAAGGGAACTGTGGATTATTTTTACGTAGAAAATAATGGTAATTATTTTCATACAGCGAGTCAAGATCCAGTTGTCTTTGAACACGATTCATTGAAATCGATAAAGGAGATTGAAACCGGTAGCGCTGATGCTGCGGGTTTTAAAATACCGAAATATTGTTGGTCCCAGAATGAGGAATCGGTGACTGTTTGGTTGAAAGTGCCGGAAAAATGTAGCAATTCCCCAGCGGAAATTGACGTTAAACCAATGCAAATTTCCGTTTCGATGAAGGACATTCTCTTGATTCAGGGCGAAACTCAGCATAAATTGGAATCGAATTTGACGACGTGGAAAATTAAGGACGACACTTTAGAAATTGAATTTGTAAAGTCCGAGTCTGGATTAATGTGGAATGAATTGATCAAAGGCGACACCGGTGGAGAATTCTTGCCAAATGAAGGTTTGGCTGCTGAAATTCATTCCAGGTAGAGAAAGAAATATTTTTTTCCTTTTTAACGTAAATTTTGTGAATAAATTACTGAATTACTAAATAAATTACTGTGTTAGTAAACAAATTACTGAACTACTAAACAGATTGCTAGATTAGTAGATAAATTACTAAATTAATAAATAAATTTCTTAAGTAGAAGATAAATCATACTTTGTTTGCAAAATTACAATTTATAAATATTCCAATTGCAGATTAGCACATTTGTGTTCGGAGCAACCGGAGAGGGTAGAACAGCCAGCTTTGGGTTTCAATTCGGAGCAATTGGAGGAATGCGATTTGGAGGGTCGGGAAAATATTCTCCAACGTGTAAATATGAATAGTCACAGTACAACGAATTTGTCAATGCTTGGAAGTAGCAATTGCATTCTTTATACGCAGAAAATAAAATCCGGTCAGATGCTTTGTCTCAGGCACGATCACGACGGTTGTATTTGGACCACGAAAGAAAGCGACGATGAAAATTGGAATTTAGAACACATCTCGACATTTCCCGCACTCGGTTATGTCGAGGCGAGTAAAACGAATAAAAAATTCTGCATTTCTCCATCTGGTAGGTATTCTCTCAAGGAATCTCTTACTTGAACTTCAAATTCAAGTATTTGATTCTATTTACAAGGTCGCCACGCTTCTACTCTTTTCAAATTCCCTGACTTTTCCAGGTTGAAAACCGGAATTTTTCCAAGTTTTAAAAACTACATTTATTATTAATAAGAAAATTATTGGAAACCTCAAGAATTTGATTATTTTCAAAAGTAACATAATTCTTCACAAAATACCAATTATGTTTTAAAATTGTCAGAAATTTCCGTCAAAATTATTATTATTATTATTATTATTATTATTTATTGTCAAGAGACAAATTAAAAAAAAATTTAACAAGAATTTCATTTTTCGAGAAATTCAATGAAAATATTGAATATTAAAATTAATTGAAATTCTGTCAAGAATATTATTAATTTTTGAGAAAATAATTGAATTTCGGAGAAAAATGATATTATTTATAAAGACAATTTAAAGTTTCACAAGAATTTTTGAAAATTTTCGAACATAATTGGATTTTTGTGAAGAATTATCTTACGTTTGAAAATAATTGAATTAAAAAATTTTTTTGAAATCAATTACATTTCTACGAAGAGTTTTATTAAAATTATTTTTAAAAAAATTAAATTGTCACAAAAGAATTTCATTGAAATTTTTGAAAATAATTTAATCCTTTGAAGAATGAATAATAAAAGATTAAAAAAATAATTGAATTTTCTGAGAAAAATTTTACTTTTTCTAAAAACAATTGAATTTTTCCAATAATACGTATTTGCTTCAAAATTAAATTTTGTTTTAGTGTTTTAACTAAAATTCTTCTATAAATCCGTTATTTTTAAATAATCACTATTAAATATATATTAAATTTTTAAAATAATTTTAGAAGAATTTTAGTTATTAAGTTTTTTTTAAATCTAGGTTTGTACATTTTTTCATGAAATTCATTTAAAATTGAAGTTTTACAAAATTTTAAATGAAAATATTTTCAAGTTCATCTACTTATAAAAATTGTAATTGCAATTCTTTTAAAATTGAATTAATTTTGAAATATTTAAGTAAAATTAGATTTCAAAAATAAATTTTCCAGGATTTCGATCAAAATTCCCAGACTTTTCCAGGTTTTTTCAATTTTTATAAAATTCCCTAACATTTCCAGGTTTTCCAGGTTTCCAAGTTGCGTGGCAACCTTGATTTATTTTGTTACAATAAAGCTTAGAGTACTTTTTTGTAAAAAAGCAAATATTCTACTCAATTTGTTTATTTCATATTTTATTTTATTCCCTTTCAGAACTATCGGACGCTTCTTACATAGCGATCGTCGAGCACACGAGGCACGTGTTCATTTACCAAAAACCAGAAAACAATGCCGCTGTCGGCAAACAATTTATCGTCGATTTTGGAAAGAAAACAATTCTCGGCGCTGCTTGGATAAATAAATATTTGATAGTATTAACAAAAGATGTATTGTACTGTCTTCGAATTTATTCAGAATAATAGTAAGTACATATAAAGATATGATTTATTTCTATGTACAGAAAACTTGAAATTATTTTCTACCCTTAATATGTATATATATATAATCAATAGAGAATACTATTAGAATTAAATAAATTTTTTTCTTAAAGAAATCATTCTCTCTCAAAAGCAAAATTCGATTGAAATATAATAATTTCGCAACAAAAAACAAAAATTGAGAAATTTATCTTTACAATACAAAAATAATCTATCTCTCTTTCTCTCTCTCACTTTTTTTATGTAGAATCTATTTTTCATTATCTCAAACAACAAAAATTATATTTTTCTTGTAATACGATGTTTTAGTTTAAAAACTAAACTAAAGAAAAAAAAACTGAGATCTAAGTGCTAAAATTCGTTTTAACAAGTGCTTTTCTAATGTATTTCATTATGAAATCCATTGTGATGGTATTACATTGAGGCCAGTCCCACACCATCATGCTATTAAATGTCTTTACACAAGTTGCATTTGCACTTGCCGGACGATCAAATTCGTAGAAGGATTTTCTATTTTTAATATCGTAAATGTAGATAGAATCATTTTTTGTACTCTTGTGACGTGCCCAATGATCAGCAGTCACTTTCATAAATAACAAACTTTGTGGTTTAAAATACGAACGTTCATTGTCATCCTCCTCGCAATTGTAGTCCTGTGAATTTCTCAGGGGATAATAAACGTCAGCCTGTGGTCCTGTTTTCATCTGACAGGTGATCAATTTCAATTTATCCTCTAAATGCTCATCGACCAGATGTAAATCTTTCATGAATATTCGACACTCTTGTCCGTGTGGTTTCCAGAGTGCTTCGCAAAATGTTGCCAACATTCTGTGCCTGAAAATAGATATTTATTAAAAATTTTGAAAACAAATTTTATCAAAAGAAAATGCATTTTTTTTAAATGATTTACCTGTCTAGTAAGTATTCTTTACTGATGTTCTCGCCACCAAGCATGTAGCCATCGATAATATGCAGTCTCTCCGCTTTTCTTTGGTGTCTTCCAGTTTTTCGAAACTCCATAACAGCCTCGGCGTAGACGAGCGTATCGGCTGGCAAATAAACATTGTCGACACGTTCCCAAACATTTTGAACAAAACGAAAAACTTGCGCTCGTCCCAAACCCAAGTAAAACGTCGCCTTCTTCTCGTCAGTCGCATTAATTGTCGAGGCACACGGCATACAATACCAATCGAGTGGCGAATTCAAAACCGTATTCTGAATATTCTCCTGAATGAATTTCTTCGCCGAATTGAAATCCTTCTTCAACAATTCTAAATAACCGTCCAATAATTTACTGATTTTCTCATGTGGCTTCATTTTTCTCGGCACACTTCGCATTTTATCCTCCAATTCCCAATGAGCGAGACAAAGTTTTCGCATATCGGCCTGTCTCTCCTCAATCAACGTCTTCTCCTGCGCGTAATGCGCAATTTTCAACAAACCAACAATCTGCCTCCTTCCAATCTCATCGTTCGACACTTTTAAATAATCAAAAAATTTATTATCCGTCTTCAATATTTCCAATGGTACTAAATGTGTAACATCTTTGGATTTATCACGTTTCTGAAGAATCGTATTTACAGTGAATAGATAGTCCAATACTCTCTGCGTATTGGGACGTTTTCCTTTACAAATCAAATAGCGCTCCGAATTCGCCGGTCTCGATGTATTTGGCTTGAAAATTGACACCTCGTCAAAACAACGATACATGAGAAACACGAGGCCAGCGCTAAATGGCGTAAAAAGGTCAAAAAGTTTTGTCACAAAATGCCCACCATCGCGAACAATCATCAACGCTACCAAACACTGACAAAGATACAATTGCTTCGACAATATCTCCTGTATATTCTCTTGACCCTCCACCGAGAAACCACCATCCGACATCATAAAATGCACCCCCTTTCCCTTAGTCTGCCGCATCACTAATTTCTTCAAAGCAATTTGATTCTCCGGCCAGAAAACATCGCCATCCTCCCTTGGTCCATAGTACGGATGAAAAGTCTCGCAAGGACCAGCGGTGAAGTCATCGATTTTAAAATCATTCTCCCTCCTCAATGTGAAGCCAAAACCCTTTGCCTTCCATTTCTTTCGATAGAGAACGTATTCACTGAAACCACCGGGTCCAGCGCAAACATCGGCAAAATAGAGTAATTCGTCTGACTTTAAATTGTCGGGTCTTGTGAACATGAAATTACAGGCTTTATCCATATTTGCCATTTTAACAGCCGCTCGATTTATGAAGAATGCACTGCGTATTGTCTCGTAGGGATTCGAACGTGTACGAGCGTCACGCATTTCAAGTTTATCGAGTCTATCGAAAACACTCTTTGAATTAATCACATTACTCACTGTGAAGGGATCGCAAAATTCTGTTTCGTCATCTATTGTCAATTTACTCGGACCCAGTGTCATCCAATCGTCGTCAATATCTGGCTCCTCATATAAATCGTTTATTAACCAGTCAATGTCCTCCTCAACTTTAACAATTTCATCCTCGGGATTGAATTTCTCGTGTGCCTTCTCCAATTCTTCAATACGAAATCCAAGACCTCGAAAGCCACGTTGCTTTGATGCTTGCACTGGCTCTATTCTTCCCTTGCCATCCTTACCTAAACCTCTTCCATCCCATCCCATCTGTCTCATCAATTTTGATCCGATTGAATCTGAAATTTATTATTATTGTTAAATTTGATTGAAAATCTAAAATTTATTATTAATTGCAGAATTATATTGCATCTAAAATTTATTATTAAAATATTGTTGAAATTTGAATCTAAAATTTATTATTAATTGCAGAATTATATTGCAACTAAAATTTATTATTAAAATATTGTTGAAATTTGCATCTAAAATTTGTTATTCATTGCAGAATTATATTTCATCTAAAATTGATTATTAAATTATTGTTGAAATATATTGAATCAAAATTTTTTTTATTATTAAATATTGCAGAATTATGACAAGGATGCCACAAAAATTTAATTTTGCTTTTCCCTGATGTTTAAAAAAATAAATAAAAAAAAGCTCAGCGTTTAGTTTCACAAAATGTCTATTAAAATCAGGGATGCCACGCTTTTACTCTTTTCAAATTCCCCGACTCTTCCGGGTTTTCCAGGTTAAAAAACGGAATTTTTCCAGATTTTTAAAACTACATCAATTATCAATTAGAAAATTATTGTACAACACTATTAACTTCATTTTTCAATAAATATTTAATCATTATTATTTTTTCATACAGAAATAAAGATTTGCAAAACTTCAATTTTTTTTTTATCATTCATAAAATCATTCAAAAATAATTGAATTGTCACATAAGAATTTTATTGAAATTTATTTAATTCTTTGAGTAATAAGTATTCCGCAAAGAATTAAATTATTTTCAAAGATTTCAATAAAATTCTTATGTGACAATTCAATTATTTTTTCATCATTTGCTACTTATTCCTCAAAGAATTAAATTATTTTCAAAAAATTCCAATGAAATTCTTATGTGACAATTCAATTTTTTTTTTTGAAAATAATTTTAATCAATTCTTCGTAGAAATTCATCTAATTTCAAAAATTTCTCAAACTGCAATTATTTTCAATGTCTACTATTTTAATAAAATTTCACAAAACAATTGAATTGTTTTAAAACATTTTTTAATAAAATTAGTTTCAAGAAATCAATTTTATTTCAAAGGTAACATAATTCTTTGCAAAAATCTAATTATGTTCTAAAATTGCCAAAAATTGACGTCAAAATTTAAATTACCTTTAAAAAATAATAAAACAATGAAATTTTTCTTCGAAATTCAATTATTTTGAAAAATTTTAATAAAATTCTTGTCAGAATTTCAATTATTTTTAATATACAAAATTTTCTTTAAATTTCTCAAAAAATGCAATTATTTAAAATAGTTAAAAAATGTTTAAAAGAATTCAAGTGTTATTTGGAAATTTGTTGATAAAATTCAATTATTTAATAAAATATTTATTTTTAGAGTGAAATAAATGAATTCTCGTAGAATTTTCAAATAAATAAATATTTTTGAATATGATATTCAATTATAATCCAAACAATTTTAACTGAAACTTATTTTTAAATCAACATTTTTTAGGAAATTCTACAAGAAATCAATTATTTAACTATAAAAATAAAGAATTTAATAAATAATAATGGAATGTTTCTTAAAATTGAATTTTCATAAAGAATTTTATCAAAATTTAATTATTTTGTTTTTTATTATTAAACATAACTAATATTATTATTATTATTATTATTATTATTATTATTATTTATTGTCAAGAGACAAATTTTAAAAAAATTTAACAATAACATCATTTTTCGAAAAATTTGATGAAAATTTTGTATATTAAAAATAATTGAAATTCTGCCAAGAAATTTATTAAAATTTTTGATGAAGCTAAAGTTTTGAACGATCAAATGAACGAAATTTTTTTTTCCATTTAAGTTTTTTTTTAAATTACTGTCGAAAAATAAAAGATAATTGAAATTAAACAAGTTTTAGTTTAAAATTAATTTGTTTTATTCTCGAAAATAATTTTTCTCTAAATAAAATACAAATTAGAAAAAGTAAAAAAAAATATTGTCGTTCAATTAAACGCTCGAAACTTTAGGAACATAATTTTCGAAAATGATTGAATTTTGGAGAAAAATGTTATTATTTATAAAGACAATTTAAAATTTAAATAAAACTTCTTAATTTCGACAAAGAATTTTTGTAAATTTTCAAACATAAATGGATTTTTGCGAAGAATTATATTACTTTTGAAAAAAATTGAATATAGTATTTTAAAAAAATTGGATTTCAAGAATAAATAGAATTAAAAAACAACAATTTTTCAGGACTTGGATCAAAATTTCCAAACTTTTCAAGGTTTTTTCAATTTTTATAAAATTCCCTGACATTTCCAGGTTTTTCAGGTGTCGAGGTTGCGTGGCAACCCTGAAAATAATTCCAAATAGTAGTAAATCGTAAAAAAGTGTGGTAAATAATAGATTTTATCAAACGAATGCAAAGCCTGATCTAATAAAACTGTAATCAATAGAAAGAATGATTGTCATTAAAAATTTACCACCAGCTTTACTCGGAAATTCCATAGATCTATTGAATGACAAAATTTCGTCTTCTCCATCGTCAGCAGAATGTCCAGAAATAAATTTATGAGACGAAAATGCACCATTGCGATGCATTTTCTTCGGCTCACTCTCAGAATCTTCAGCGTCGATATAACTAAAAGATCTTTTATTACTCATTTTAAAGTGAACTCGCTCCTCCTGCGATTCATCCTCCGAGGATGATGGATCCGATTTAAAAACACTCATTTTCCCCAAGTGTTTCTTTTTACGCTTCCTCGAATTCGATGATAAACTAATATGGCATTACTGGCTGAAAACAAAACATAAACATTAACTATTTTCTAATTGCGCGCAAATAGCGATATATATACACACACAGAAATCTTTTTTTTCAAGAAACTCTTTTCGTTTAGATCTCTAGATGAATGAAAAACCAATCTTAATGTCCATCAGTTCGATTATTCGTGAAGGAGAATACAACAAAGAATGGTTTATTTTTAAAATCGTTATTTAAATAAAAAAAATTCTCACCCGTTGCAAACACAGAGTTAACCTCAACAATTCCGCGACAAATAACAAGTTTTTCATGTAGAATTTTTTAAAGGTCCGTCTTTGTCGACACGACACTCACTGTATTAGGTATTTGAGGGAAACTCTCCTATTTATGAATTTGCAAATTCGTGGGGCATTTTAAATCACTATTATTTTAACAGATAAAATTATTTCACAAAATAGAGACATTCCAATCACATCGTCCACATAAAAACTGTGATGATAAAAACAATCATGGATTTTTGTTACCAAAATGGCGTCAAAATTTTGTTACAGTTACAATTTACGTAAGTAACGTAACTCCGCACGTAACAATTGTCGAGTACTTTAAATCTCAATTCACCGGGAAATAAATAGAAAATTTTATACATTTTCCATAAAATTTACAAAATCTACAGGTTAGTTTTGTTAAATACTAAACATTGTTGCTTTTTCTTTCTTTTTTATGAAGAAAAAGAAATGTTTTGTTATTGGCAGCCATGCTACTTGACTGTCAAAAGCGGTGTGTAAAAATAAAGTTGGCCTAACTGTAACAAGTCACCTGGTGCCAACTTCACTTTTCTTGTTTCTCTCTAACCTCCATGAGAGTGAGAGAAGCGTTTTTGTCTTTTTTTATTTAAAAAATATATAAAATATAGTTATACTTTAGAGAAAAATGGCGAAATACGATTTAACAAAGCTTGTGGGACAGAATTTTGATCGCCATTTGGTATTTCCTCTATTGGAATTCCTGACTGCAAGGGAGGTATGTTGAAGATTGACTGCTTGTTTTACTCCATGTGGCATGTAGTTTACACCAGCGAATAACATATATTTTTGCAGATTTATGAAGAAAATGAGTTGCTCCTTGTTAAATTGGATATTCTCAGTAAAACAAACATGATTGATTATGTTATTGATATCAGGAAACAATTGTATCCGGATATTGAGGTTCCTGCTGTAAGTCGAAAAACCATAACCTATATAGCGGGTTGCAGAAAGAGCCGCATTTTTTTTTGCATAGTGAAAATTTTAATTCTCTCTCTCTTTTTTTTCACCCATTCAGGAACTAAAATCTCGACGTGCTAATGTCTTACAAGAACTGTCACTTTATCAAAGTAATGTTTCGGTGGTTGCACAAATATTGCAAGATGAAGATATTATGAAAAAAATGGAGGGTATACGTGATTCGAAAACACTGATTAATTTCCTGACTCAGGAGCATAATGTAAGAAAAGAGGTTTTTTTTACGTTTTCGCAATTGATGAAGATTTTGATAATTAATTTTTTTCTCTCTAGTTTAAAATGGAAATGATGGACGACTTTTTTAAGTTAGCGAAATTTTGCTACGAGTGTGGAAATTACTCGATGTCATCGACATACTTGTATTTCTATGTCTTGATTATGCCACCCTCAGACAAGGTATGGAATTTTTAGTTCAAAATTTAAATAAGTAAATAGAAAAAAAGAGCAAAAAAAAAATTGTAGCTAACACAGGGCTCGGATTGTGCGACTTTTTCGACATTTCTCTACTTTTCTAAGGAAATGCGACTTTTTTCGACTTTTTCGTGAAAAGATGCGACTAATCGACTTTTTCGAAATTTTTTTAGTAAAATGCGGCTGAAATTTTTTTAATTTTCGGAAAATTAAAGTTAAAGGAAATAGTTTTAGTCAAATAATTTTTCTGTTAAGTTTAGTCGTTAAGTTAAGTTAAGTGTTCATGTTTTATAATAATTAAAGATGACCGAGTGAGACAATAACTATTTTATATTATAAGAATTTTATTAAAAAAAGAATTTTAAAATAATTAAATTTCAGAGAAGAGTTTCATTATTAATGAGGATAATTGAAATTTTGAACAGATTTTTTTTAAAAATGTTTAAAAGTAATTGAATTTTGCAGAAGAATTTTGATATTTTTAAAAATAATTGAAATTGTGGGGAGAATTTAAAAAAATTTGAAAATAAATGAATTTTTGCGATGATTTTTCAAATTCTTTAAGATAATTGAATTTCGCAAAGAATTTTATCAGGACTTTTGAAAATAATTAAATTTCCATGATGAATTTTATTATTTATGAAGATAATGATAATTTTGACGAGAAATTAAAAAAAAAAATTTGAAAATAATTGAATTTCTGTGAAGAATTTTATTACTTTTGAAAATAAATTTTGAATTTTATTATTTATAAAGATAATTGAAATTTGAACAGATTTTTAAAAAAAAATTTTGAAAGTAATGCAATTTTCAAGAAGAATTTTGATATTTATAAAGATAATTGAATTTTTGAACAGATTCTTTTTAAAAATGTTTGAAAGTAATTCAATTTTCAAGAACAATTTTAATATTTATAAAGATAATTGAATTTTTGAACAGATTTTAAAAAAATTTTTTTTAAAAGTAATTGAATTTTGAAGAGGAATTTTTATATTTATGAAGATAATTGAAATTTTGAGAATTTAAAAAAAAATTTGGAAAATAATTTAATTTCTGCGAAGAACTTTCTTACTTTTGAAAATAATTAAATTTCCATGATGAATTTTATTATTTATACAATTTTTTGAGTCTTAAAGACGATCCGAGCCCTGCTAATAGTAAGATTGTAATTTATTCATTTTTTTTTCTAGAACTACTTGAAAGCACTTTGGGGTAAATTGGCGTCTGAAATTCTCATACAAAATTGGGCTCATGCGCTGGATGATATAAACAAAATTCGCGAGTACATTGACAGCAATGTCATTGGAAATTCACTGGAAATCCTTCAACAGCGCACGTGGTTGATTCATTGGAGTCTTTTTGTATTTTTCAATCATGAAAAGGGCAGGGACTTCATTATTGAAATGTTCCTCTATCGACCACAGTGAGTTTTTACAGAATTCTAAAAAAAGACAATAGTTTTCTTAAAAATATGAAAATTATAGAATTTAAAACCCATTTTTCTTAAAATAAATAATAATTTTTTCTTCAATTATTTTTAGTTACTTGAACGCTATTCAAACCACGTGTCCTCACATATTACGTTATTTGGCGGCAGCAGTGATTGTCAATCGTTTGAGAAGAAACACATTGAAGGATCTCGTTAAAGTCATTCAACAGGTAAATTAAATGTTCATTAGGGTTTATTAATTATTAATTAAGTCCCAAATTCCTAATCAAATTTTCCATTTAATTTTAGGAATCATACACGTATCGCGATCCAATTACAGAGTTTTTGGAACATTTGTACGTCAACTTTGACTTTGATGGAGCCCGACAAAAATTACAGGAGTGCCAAACTGTTGTCTGTAACGATTTCTTCCTAATTGGACTGCCTAATGAATTTGTGGAAAATGCGAGACTATTAATCTTCGAAACATTCTGTCGAATTCATCAGTGTATCAGTATTGAGTGCGTATTTACAATTTTATAAATATTACAAACATAGATTTTGTGTTATTTATATTATAAATATAAATAACATTTAAATTTAATTTAAATTTATTTAAATATAAAATTTTATTACATTTATATTATACTCTAGAGAATGCAAATTAATTTTTAAAACCTTATTTGCAGAATGCTTGCCGAGAAGCTTAACATGAAGGCAGACATTGCTGAATGTTGGATTGTTAATTTAATTCGAAATGCAAGACTCGATGCAAAGATTGACAGTAAATTAGGACATGTTGTAATGGGTGCACAGCCAGCGTCACCCTATCAGCAATTGATTGAAAAAATTGAGACACTCAGTGTTAGAAGTGAAGCTTTGGAAAATTTAATTGAACGAAAACTCAAAGCCAAGAATCCAGATACAGTAAGTACATGGCACTACTAACAAAAGGTCAGTATTTTGTATTCAATTTTCAAAACTCATCAGTTGCCTACTCAGTTTTCTTTCTAATCAAGTTCGTAGTTTACTTGTTATCTAATTAAAATGTAAATAATAACAAAAAATAATTGTAAATTGATTGCAGAAAATTATAGTTATCCAATGCTAATGTAAAATAATTGTTTAGTTTCAATAATACATTGTTTATATTGAGAAAAGTTTCATGATATAATTTTTTGCAAGAATTCAATGATTTTCCATACTATAATTGTAAAATTGAAAATTTATTTTAAAAGAAAAATTAGTTACAAAAATTTTATAAATTTTTAGAACGTTGATTATTAATATAGATGGTAAAATATATGTATTGTTTTGGCAACTGGTGTCGAATTTTGCATGCTTTCTAACAACAATATGCTAATAAGCTTCCTAAAGTGTTCTATTTTAACAATTATTTTTTTAAATTTGTGACGCCTCGGGACAAAAGGTTCTGTTAGTGTCTTCGACGTTTTTCTGTATTATCTCAAAAATTTATTCTCTATTCAATATAAGCCCCGTTAATGAAAAATTAAAAATTAATTATTAAAATTGATTTCATTTTCACCCCAAAATCTTAAAAACTCTAAAACAGTGCAACTTGCATGTTGCCTTTTGTCGCGAGGCAAAATTTCTAATGTTTTATTTTCTTAACAGTCGAGAGTTTTTCCAAAAAAAAAGTGTCTTTATCACTTTTTCTTCTCATTCTTCTCATCTTTTGGGTATGTAAATAAAAAAATTATATTTTAATCCCCCTTCTTTCATTTTCTTTCAGGGTTATCCATCGTGGAGTGATTTTTAATGGAAAAAAAGCGCACAGCAATTTATATACGATGCGATCTTTTTTTTTTGGAAAATAAAAATGAAATGAATTATAAAAAGAAGACTATGATTGAGAATGCAGTAAAATTGAAAATCAATAACGAAAATATAATATTTACTTGTGATGAGTCCTTTTTTTTACACGAACATAAGAAAAAAACACAGTTAAAATGTAATAAAAACACCAAGTCTTGAAACAATCGTTTTATTTTTCAACGCCTGTTTGCTCAGTATAAATGTACAGTGTCATTTTTAGTCAAAATTAATTTACACACAAAAAAAATATGGAAAATTAACAATGACAGACGAATAAAAATAAAAATAAAATTTTCAATTTAAACAAAATAAAATTGATTGGGTTTTATTTAAAAAAATGAAAAAATACCTGTTCCTTTACTGTACAACGAGAGGCAAATGTTTGATTTTGCATTATTATTATTATTATTGCTACACTGTATGATAGAAAATTCTTATCTGAATATGATTTGTATTATTGTTAAAAATTACTAATGTTTATGGATCAAAAGTTGGAACACTGCGGGAAATACTGCAACCAGTGTATGAGTCTCGTTCGAGACAATAGTTTAAAACAGTCCTCCAGTATGGATCTTCGTTTAAAAGATATGGATTTCCGATTATAATTAGTAGAGCTCGAGATCGAGTTATTGCGACATTTAATCTTCGCGGCGATGCAACGAATCCAAGTGCGTGTCTTATGTCTTCATTGACATAATCGGAAGTTGATCGCACAGTTGACAGAATAATGACATTTCTCTCTTGTCCTTGAAATTCTTCGACACTTCCAACTTTCGGCAATTCCATTTCCATCTCAAGTAGCAGATCCTTAATTTGACGAATCTAAAAGTGAAACATTTTTTTCTTTATTCTAAGTCCGAGTGTCATCAATACAAAGATTATTAATATAAGAGGGCTCGAAGCAGTGAAAGTATTTAAAAAATACGAACTTTACGGACCAAAAATTAAAAATTACGGACCAACTGACAAGAATTGAAAAAATGTTTTGAACATAATTGAATTTTTGCGAAGAATTTTATTATTTTTAAAAATAATTGAATTTCTGCAATCATTTGGAATTTCTCTAAAATTCTCCAAATTATATCGTACAATTTACGATATTTTCATGCTTTTTGAATTAAATTACGAACCTTTTTTTTAAAAAAAACGGACTTTTATGGGCTTGAAGCAAAGTTACGAACTTTTTCAAGATTTACGGACATACTTCGAGCCCTGATATAATAATAATAATATAGTTTAAATATTTTTGTTTTTAATTACCTGCGACTGGTAGGGAGTGATAATTCCAATGTCATCAGCGCAAAGACCTCGATCGAATAATTTCAAAAGATAGAAATAAACCTGCGTTGCTTCTTCTGGATTGTACCAACTTGGACTGTCAGGAAACTGATAATTATTTCCATTCACACCATGAAACACAATTGCTGGCGGTAATCCAGATCTCTCTGGTAAATCAGCAGCCAATTTACTCAAAAGTTTCGCCTCATTACTCTTGTCACTCGATAACTGCAATTTCAAAAACACGAAAATAGAAAAAATTTACAGACTTCAAAATAAGAAGAAAACTTTCTGACTATTTATTAATACAAAAAAAAACTATTTAAAATTGAAAAAATCATTTAAAATTGAAGAATAAAATAGAAAAATAATTTAAAGAAATGTCTCTCTTACCTCGGGAATTAATTCCGAATCATAAAACAATGAATTCGGTAGTTTGAGAATTTCAGGTAAACTCCGATAATTAATCAATAATTTAGTAATCAGTCTTGGATCGTAACCAGTCTCAAATCCCTGAGGATCTCTTTGGTATGGAAAGCGTTGCAATAATCGCGAGAGAAATGATTCGCCTAATCCAAAGTGCGTGGCATATTTACATTGTACAACGGGACCAAGTTGCATCGGATCACCAGCAAGAATCACTTGGCCAGTGTCGGCGTGAACGAAAGTCAATGGTATCATGATTTCGGGCTCTGTCGCTTGACCCGCTTCGTCGACAAGAATATGCGTGAAATGTCCACGTGCCAGGCCCATATTGTAAATAATTCCCAGAGCCGAGCATGTTCCAATTGTTATTCGATGACGACCCAAAACACTCGCCGTGCAATTTGTCTTGAAACCTGTGCTCTCAATTTTCATCTGATTGCCACTTCGTTCCTCCTGAAGTGTGCCGGTTGCGCAATACGGAATTAGTCTCTCGGGTATTTTACCCTCCTCCAAATAGTGATGGGCCACCAATCGTACCTGTGGGAAAATCGAAAAACTTAGTTTTATCTTTTATAGTAATTGAGTATTATTTTTCATTAGTAATGATTTTTTTTCAGAAAAGTTAAATATTATTAGCAGTAAGTAGTATTTTCTTTACCATATCGCCGGGTTTGAGAACACCACTATCCAACAATCGTTCAGCAATAAGATTCGCCGAACTATTCGACGGCGTGGCAATCATGAGACGACTATTGGAAATTGTCGTTAGAATTTGAAGAACAGCTTCGCAGAGAGTTATCGTTTTCCCAGTACCTGGTGGGCCGAATATAACATAAGGTAAAGGACGCGCATAGCCTTTCAGTATATTTAACACCGCACGTCTCTGATAAATATTCAAACGTTTATTATACCAGGTTAATTTTCGTTTTCTCAATTCTGATTCGACTTTTTCCAAACGCCTATCCATGTCACTAGTGCCATTCTTTTTGCAATCGTTCGTTAAATTTTTCCTCAACTTCTTATTATCGTCGTCGTCGTATTTATTCGACGATTGCACCCTTGAAACGATAAATTCAAGATCATTCCTTTCAACAGGCGAACATGGCTTTGTGTTGAAAAGTCTCTCGACCACCGAGACTCTTGGAGGTGATCTGATTTCACTGTCAACAGATGAAGAATCAACGTTGGACACAGTTGAACAATTCGAGGAAACCGACTCATTTCTCTTGTGATTATTTCCTGCTTTTGTTAAATTTCTCTCCTCAATTTCGGTAATGTGAAATTGTGGCGCTTTTTCGTTAACTTTATTTGGAAAGAGGAATTCCTGTCCCAGATGATTGACGGCCAAATTAATAGCGTCGTGACAGCGTCTTATTGTGCTGTTTGATCCTTTGAAGCTAACTTGACAGTCCTCGCCACTATAGTCGTCGTGGAATTTTGGATTGAATTTTAACAAAACCTCGCAGCTTCGCACTTTGTGAATGAAACCTTCGTATTTTATGTTACCTGTAAAAAGAAAAATTTGTAAAAAAAGTAAAATTTGTTCTTAACAATAAAACAGGAAGAGTAACATAGTGTTTCTAGTTTTTATCAAAACTCACCTTTTGACGAGTCCCACTTGAACGAGACTATGACTTTATCGCCAAAAATCAGTGACGGTCGTTTTTCAGCGAGTCCAGGAACAGTTAAACTGAGAAATTCACCGCAATGCGCGAGAATAGCACTCTCCATATCGTAACGTTGCATCAAAATATTTTGCGAAATTTCCTCCAAATACAAGAGATTGTGAAATTTGTTTCTATAGTTTTGCATTGTCAGTGAATCCACCAAGCAAGGCAAACCATGTCCAATTAAATGCTCCCTCTCCGCCGAATTATAGCGATTGTTCTCAGCATCCAGCACCAGACTCCAACAAATTTGCGGTATTTTGAAAATTCCACTTCGAACGGCAATGAAATTTGGTGCCTTACAAGGTCTTATTCCATGAATATAACCAGTGTCATCGTGAACATCTTGTCTGGCAACAATATCCTTTCTTCCGCCATTGAAAAAATTTCCCCGATGAACATTTTGTTGCTTAGGTTGGACTTTGATGTGAAATGTTCGAATAACTTTAGCGCGCTCGAAAATAAAGAGAAACTTCTCCCTCGATAGGCCTAGAAATTTACTTTTACATAAAAATTTGTAGGCTATTTCCTCGCCCGGTTGCAGGACAATTCTATCATTAATATTCGGTGAAAGGAGAATTAATTGTGACTCCATTTTTTTCGACAAAAAACAACATTTCACTAGTGCTTGCTTTTGAAATCCTTTGTTTTCGATTTTTACCTCTATTTCCCGTTCCTGGTGCATTTCAAGTGTTAACTCCAAATTCTTCGTCACTATCAATCCGAATTCCTCTTCATTGCCCATTTCGTTTTTGTCCACCTCATCATTTCTCAATACATTCGAATCGTTGTTTACATTCTATGGAAAGACAGTAGAATAAATTATCTAATGAACAAAGATTTCAATTTTTATCTATTTTTGAAAATACCTGAAATAATATTTACCTTATTATTACTTGAGAGGGGAACAATCGTCAATGAACGCCAAGCAAAAGGACCCTGATCACTTTCAATGCTGTCGGTGACGATTTTATCCCCCTCACATGGTACGTAACCCGGTTCGCAAACCGTTTTCGTAAAAATCGTTGTCCTATCGATGTTTCCGACTCCAGTGTTCACATCATATTTGGTAATAGTTCCGGTGTGTAAATTTGATCTCAAAGGTGAAATACTGTCGACTTCTAAAACCTCGCCATTCAAATCGGCAGCGTCGGCACTTACTTCCACGAGAGAACTAATATTCACCCAATCGCCAGCTATGGGAATAAATTCAGAGCGAACATTATCCAAATTAAAGGTAATATTGTGCGGTTCAATAAATACAATTCTGCCCTCTCTTCTCATTACTTTGCCAACTAGTGTTCTATTCATCATTTGTCCCTTGACAATGGAATCGGTTGCTTTCAAATTTGCAACAACTTGTTCATCATTATTATCATCATCATCATCGTCGTCCCAAGTTGAATCGGCGAAATCGATAATTTTATGAATCTTTAATTCCTTATTTTTATCTAATTGATAGGCTAAATATCGAACTTTATTGCCAATTTTAACTTCAATGGCAACACGATGTATATCACATAGGTATTTGTTATCTATTAGGACGTATTCATCACGGATTGCGGTCACAATTCCAGTTGCGTAAAAGCAACATTCTCCAATTTGTTGGGGTAGATCTTCTGTCACCACGGCGGATGTTTCGATACTTTCTCTTTCGGCATCTTTTAATATTTTATCGACATCCGCCATATTCATGGGCGAATAATTTTTGTACACTAGATTAGTGAAAAACGATGTCACTGCCGAAAACATGTTTTTCTCTTTTTTTTGATTTTCTTCTCTTTTAACAATAATAGAATTTTTTCCTCAAGTTAAACAGAGTGTTTATTTACTATTCGAATGCTGAAAAAAATTAAATTATTAGTAAAAGAAAAACAAAGGAATATTCAGTAAATTATTAAAAACAGTAAACAGGGTTGCCAAAAAAATTAATTTTGCTTTTCCCTGACTTCCAGACAATATTTTGACTCCTTTTCTCGGATACTAAAAAATATTCTGATTCACTCTCAAAATTATTAGATGCTCAAAGAAATTTTCTATTACATTTATTTTCAAATTTGTTTAATTGGCAAATTATTTAGAAACATCAATAATTTCTTTTTTAAATAAATATTTAATTGATATTATTTTTTCACAAAAATTACATTTAAAAAAAAATATATATATATTTAAAAAATTTCTTATTAAATTTCTAATTTCAAATCGAAAATTATTCAAAAACATAAACAATTTCTTTTTTAAATAAATATTTAATTAATATTTTTTTTTCACAAGAATTACAATTTTAAAAAAATATATATATTTGAAAAATTCCTTATTAAATTTCTAATTTCAAATCGAAAATTATTCAAAAACATCAATAATTTCTTTTTTAAATAAATATTTAGTTAATATTATTTTTTCACAAGAATTACAATTTAAAAAAAAATATATATATTTAAAAAATTTCTTATTAAATTTCTAATTTCAAATCGAAACCTTTTGAAGTTCATCTATTTATGAACATTGTAAACACAATTCTTTTAAAATTCAATTCATTTGAAAATATAAAAGTAAAATTATTAATTAATTTCTAAATAATAATTTTGTGATAGTTCTGCAAGAATTTTAAGTTATTTAAAAAGACATTATTGTCAAAAATAAAAAAAATTGAAGTTTTCAAACAAAAAATCCAGAATATTCTTATGAATTCCAAAAAATTAATTTTTTCCAGTATTAAAAAAAATTCCCGATTTTTCCCTGAACAATTTTACGTTCCCCGACTTTTTTCCGGATCTGTAGCAACCCTGGTAAATTTTTTTTAGTAAAAACAGAAATGTTTTGTTAAAAATTATTTACATCATCGATCAATTGGCTGGTACTTCCATTCGGTTGCTTTTAAATAATCTAACTCCTTTCGCAATGATTGCACTCGTTTAATGTGTAATTCACGACTCGCTCGCTTCTGATGTTTCTGAACTTGCAATTCCGAATTAACGTGATTGAGAATTTTATTACTTTGCGAATTAGTTGAATTTAATTCGGAATCCTCTGGTTCTGGTGTTCGTTGACCTGACGAGGAGCCCAAAGTATTTGGCGAAAGTGCAGATGAGTTCATAATTTCATTTGTTCTAGAAAAAGGAAACAATATTTAAACGCTACTTCACTGTTTCTTTTACTCTTTCTTTTTTTTTCCTATACTGTCTTTTGACAACAAAGTTCTTTAGAGCGCAATTTCTATATACACAATCATTCCGGTACCTATAACCTCAAAATTTTACCTGGCTAACTGTCTCGACGATTCTCGTCGCTTTTCAAAACAAACAATTTCAAACAACTCGAAATTTCGCAGCACAATTTCACTCACGAGGTATAGATTCTTAACATTAAAAAAAACTATTACAGCCTGTAATTATACTATATACTGTGATTATAATTTTTAAGTACTATGTACATCACAAATAATTATTTTGACACTCGTAGTCGTTGCTGAAACTGTCAAAACGGAAGTCAAACGTAAGAGATTGTCGAAAATTTCTGTTGCACCAAGAAAGGAAATATCGAGATTTGCCAAACAAACGCGAAAAACTGAGAAACTTCAAAAACCATTTGGATTTTGTTGTGATGAAAAGTTGCAGGATTTTAATACTAAATATGATGAACGGAAACCGCCATTCACATCGTCCTTGACTAACGTAGTACTAAATGGTGGTGGTCCTGATTTGAAATTTCGAATAAAGGATATTTTCTTCCTTCAAGCGACATCGTCGTCGTCGTCGTCGCCTAGAATTGCGAGTGCAAAATCAGCGACTCATAAGGTTCACTTGAAGACAACAACTGCCAATGTCGGAGCTTGCAAATGGAGTCACGGTCCTATTAATTGGTACTTGGAGGACGAAATCGCTCGTGCCCAAGAGATAATCATTAAAAATAAGCAAAAACATCGGGGGGATAGAATAAAAGTTCTCTTCACGAGAAAAAGTAATAATAATATTTTTTCACCCTTCCAATACGAGGAAATTGAATTTGATTTTTTCAACCAGATTTTTCCTGATTTTTTCTGTTTCAATTAGCTTTGTTTTCAATTTCAGAGAGAAAACTGTCGAAAAAAGATATAAAAACTGCTGACGATAAAGATGAAAATACGAGTAACAGCATTGAAACTACAATCGATGAGAACGATGAATGAAAAAATTACGTAAATAAAAATACAATTATGTATAAAATTTGATATCAGATAAAAAATTAGATCAATGTCAAAATTTCGTGATTTAAAAGAAAAAGAAAAGTTCCATTTTTAATTCGTCTTCGTGGAAAAGCGAAGACTTTAATTTTGAATATTTAAAACGATTAAAAGTTGGATTTAAATAAAAATTACAATTTTCTGGAAATAAGAAACATTTCTTAAATTTTAGATTATGTTATTCAAATAATTATTGACAAAAAATAATTTGTATTTAAATATAACTTTAAATTGTTTCAAATATAGAAAATTAAATTCCTTACGCTTCTAATAAAACAAATTAAAAATTTAATTTTACTTTGAAGAAATCTTTTTCTTTAAAAAATGATTGAACCAACTTTTATTTCCGATTTGTCGCATACTTCCTTAAAAGAAATTAAACTCAATATCCTTTATATCAGATTGTTTATTTAAAAAAATTAACTCTTCAACAGTTTTACAAATTTTACAATAAACATATAATTACAAACGAGGCCTAAATACTATTTTTTTTTCTTTTTCAATAATAAACCAGCCATTTTTCACTCTTGTCTCTAACAGTCAAAAGTGTAAGTGAAAATCATGGCACTTAATTACTTTTTTTTCCAACGAATTTTTTTTTTCAAGTACTGTAATTAGAAAATATAGTCTTTCTTTTTGACATTTCGCATATTAATTTCTTATACATATTAAAGTTCACCGTTTTCCCTAATTAATTCCTAAAATTTATTTACATTTTTCTACTGAGAATTGTTTGGGTTTTCATTTTGCACCTCTTAATACGACGATCGAAAAAAGAAAATAAAAAAAATCACCGTTTTTTCCCTCTCGATCGTTTATATTTGGAAAAATGTACTATAAAAAAAAATTTCCAACTCTAGTGAACAATATAAATATAACTAAAAAAAAAAATAAAATATTTCTCACTTTTTTCCAAGTCTTATTTTTTTCTTGCGTTCACGCAAACTAATTTTTCCTAAATATATAAACTTGTTTTTTTTTTTTTTGAATAAATAATGAAAATGCTCCAGGCATTTAATTATTAAATTAACAATAATAGTAATAGTAATAAATTCTATGGCATATATGTTAATGAACAAAAAAGTAAGAAAAGCATGATGAGTAAAAAAAATTACGTCGATCGCTTATATAAAGTCGAATTTTGTTATTCTTTGGTAGGACAATAATAATGTCCGCACAAGTGTAAAAAAAAATAATTACCTTGAAAAATAAAAAAAAAAAAGATTTAAAATTCGAAAATTAGCGAGGAATGTTTTCTTTCATTTTTTGTAGATTTGCAGAAAACTTGTTGTGTCTAGACTTCGGAGACAATTTCGTCGTCGTTGATTGTTTCGTTCGATGACACAGTTTCATTAACGCTTTGTGATGGTGACATTTTTTCCTCGATACTGATTGATTGTTCACCAGAAACGGTGGCTGGTAAAAGTTTTTCTTCGCGTGGTAGAGACTGACGTCTATTGGTTATCACTACGGAGCAATCAGTGATTAGATGTTTGTATTCGTGAGCTAGATTTCTCTCCTTCAGGTCGTCGATGATCTCGACTTCGGGAAGTGCTTCCTTGATATTTTCGGAATTTATGATTGTTACAGTAGTTTCGTTACTTTCTTTAGAATCGCCGATTGTTTTTTCCGACGCGGTGCTTGCGGATGTCACTGACGACGTTTCGATGTTGTCTTCAGCTTCGCAAACACTTTTCTGCTCAACCACGTCGGCACTTTCTTGTGTTTCGGAAATTGTTTCATTCTCAATTGCACTGTTTTCGAGTACCGGAGTCATTTTGCCAATTATATCATCGGGTGTTAATTCCGGACAAAGTGGTGCATCATTTACTGATCCAATATCCACGCTCTCATTTAACGTGGGAGTCATTTTGGCAATTATATCCTCGGGTGTTAATTCCGGACAAAGCGGTTTTTCAGAACCCTCATCAAACGTAGAGGAGAATTCTTGACTCTTTTTCTCAACAGTAATCTCAATATTCTCCATTTCGTGAGATGAATCAACATTTTCCGAATGAAAAGCACTGTCCGATGATATGGTGACATTCTCCTTCAGGGAAGTATCCTCCTCGGTTAGGTCAATAACTTCCGGGTTTGATGCGACTTTTTCCGACTCTTGTACAATGTCCGAAGATGAAGAAACATTTTTTTCGTCTTTTTCCGTTTCTTTCGCGACTTCACGACTGCAAAGAGGAGTCAATAGTTCAACGACATCCGTTCCTTGATAAATTAACTGAACTTCCTTCTTCTCCAGATCGAGTATTTTATATTCGAAAGTAGTAGCACCATCTTCATTAATATCAAAAAATTTATCACTAGCTTCATTGGACCATTCGACGATATCCGATGGTTTGCGAAGAGAATATTGAGTTGACAAATAATCAATGTCAATTAAATCTTGCGGAAGAGCTCGTAATTCCGTGACTTTTGATCTATTTCCAAAATCAATGTAAATAACATCGGTCTCATTTTCAGAGTGAGAGAGAATCTTTGCTCGATACCAATTGTCATCGTCGGGGAATTTCGCCGCGCATATTCTTCCAATATCGAAATTCTTCAATTCATTGAAACTCTCAACATTTGCTAGATGTTCGTTCACTTCGTCGAGTTTTGCTATATCACTTTCCGTCTGTCCCGAGAACATTGCTGGTGAGATTATGTTCGTTATTGCCATAGTTGAATTCTCCTTGCCTTCCGAAAGTGCATAGAAACAATCGTCGCGTATCGAGGCGAGAATTTCAGCGACATCCTCGTCGTTAAGTGATAATTTGATGATTGGAAGTTGGTCAGTTTTGATAAGTTCCATCGAGAGAGATGATTTGCTGTATTTCGAGAAAGCGGTTGTAGCGGCTTGTGACCATTTCTTCAGGTTCTTGGGCAATTCTAAGGAGAACTTCTTCGCGAGTGGTGGTTCGTTGATCAAATTTGATGGTAATTGATGAAACTGGCTGCAAATGCGAGTGTAACCTTGATCGATGAGGAAAACTTCGGCTTCTTTTTCCTTGAGCGATTCAATGCGAACTCGATGCCATTGGTCGTCGATTTTTCCAGCGCACACCAGACCTGTTGAATTAATTTTGATAAGTAAATAAAAAAATAGTAATTGTCCAAAATTAATATAGGTACTAAAAATATATCTGGGAGAATGAAAGATAAAATAATAATTACTCACCGTGTGTCAAATCGTCAAGCGACTTCCATTCGCAGGCTTTTGAGAGTTGACGTTGAACATTGTCAGAATTGAGTCCAACTTGTCCCCAGAATTCAGAGGGTGAAATTATATTCCACAGGAAAATGTTATGATCGTCTTGAGCGGATTCTTTAACAGCAGCAGGAACATCATCGACCTTTGGAGTGACCTCGTCGTTCTTTTCTTCAGCCTTCTTTTCCTCAACAACTTCCTTCTCTTCAGCCTTCTTTTCTTCCACAACTTCCTTCTCTTCCGCCACTTTTCCATTTGCTCGGATCGATTGCACTAATTTTTCCGTCACACTTTCGTCATTTAGTTTCAGGTCAACGACGATTGGATCACCTTCCTCGAGAACTTGCACAGTGAAAGCACAAGTTCCATCGGCTGAATAGTCGCTTAATTGACTCATAGCTTCTTTAGGCCACTCGGGTAAATTTTGTGGCAATTTTAGAGAACACTTTCTGGCGAATGGCGGCAATTTCCGATGTTCTTCAGACAACTCCCGCAGATTCTTCACTGATGACGTATTTCCGTAGTCGATGAAGAAGACTTCCGTTTCGGTTTCATTGGTAGAAATCACTTTTCCTCTGTACCACGCCTCATCAGCGGGGAATAAAGCAGCGTAGACTGAACCTTCTTTTGGATCCGTGATCGCGGAATTCTCCTCAAGGACTACGAGGTCAGAGCCAAGATTGTAGAGATCGTCTGACAAATCTTCGCGTTGGACCCAAAATTCCTGCAGGGAATTGAGCTGACTGATGAAAACGACTTGACTTTGTAGATCGAGTTCTTTCTGCTGGGGAGCAGCTTCCGGAACAGACTCTTCAGAAACAGTCTCCTTAGAAACTGTTTTTTCGGAAACGATCTCTTCAGAAACAATTTCATCAGAAACAGTCTCTTTCGAAACAATTTCATCAGAAACAATTTCTTCAACAGTCTGTGTCGAAACAATTTCCTTAGGAGTAGGTACGAATGTCGACTTAGCATTCTGTTCCTTAACATCCTCAACAATCGTCGTCAATCTCTCCCCAGTTTTCTCCTTCTTAGAAATCAATTTTCTCACAATATTCTCCCTCTCGAAGAATAGATTAACCACCGCCGTGTCATTCTCCTCGAGAACGTCCAAAAGAAGTGCAACGGCTCCGTCGCCAGAAATATTACAAAAATCATCAAAAGCAGTCTGCGACCAATCATCGCTCGTCGACGGCAATTGCAAGGAACACTTCTTGGCAAAAGCTCCAAAACTCGCAATTTCTTTCGGCAATTCTCGAATTTCCGTACAAGTCGCCGAATTTCCATAATCAATAAACAACACCACAGTCTCTTTTCCACTGTGCTTGACAATTTTACCCCTATACCACTGCTCATCATCCGGGTACTTTGCCGCACACAATAATCCCTCCTTGATCTCATCAATTTTTCCATAATTTTCCGCTTCCAACAACTTCTCCTGTAATCCCTCAATTGCATCAATATCCTTTTCCTTCTGCACCCAAAACTCCTCCGGCTTATTGATATTAGTAACGAAAACCGACACCGCAGGTGCCAATTGTTCAGCAATGTCTCCATTCTCCAGAGTCAGCTTGACAATCGCTTTTTCCGCTTCTACAAGAACGTCGAGTAAAAAGATAGTCGCTCCATCAGCCGCGAGTTCGCAGAAAGTATCAAATGCCTCTTGCGGCCAATTTGTCGCATAATACGGTTTGAGAAGAGAACACCACCTTGCCAGTGGAGGAATAGAAGCGACATCATCGGGAATTACCCGAATTTCCGTAACTTCGGCATTATTTCCATAGTCGATGAAAAGCACCTTCGTTCCCGTCTCACCAGGCGCCAAAACACGTGCTCGATACCAATCGCCATCCGTATATTTCGCCACACAAAGTGTCCCTACCTTGACATCCGTTACTTTTGGCAACATCTCAGCGACCATGAATCGATCCTGAATTTTCTCCAAATTAGAAACAGATTTCTCCTCCTGCACGTAGAAATCACTGATTGAATTAATGTGACTTATGAAAGCGGATCGAGGATCAAGTTCAACGTCCACGAGTTCTTCCACAAGTTCATCGTCATGATGCACTTTCACAGCCTTGCCTTCCTCGACGAGCGTGTCGACAACACTCTTTTTTCCGTCAATAAACAAATCGATCCGCTTCGGAACACCATCGACAATCACACCAGCCTCGAGACTCAGGGTTTTTAAATTCTCCATCCACTTGCAAATACCGTCACTCCATTCTTCCGAATCAATCGGCAGCACGTCCAATCTGCACTTGATTCCAAACACCTTTTTCTCCTTCATCGAATCGGAAAGTATTTTCAAATTCTCCGGTTTACTCGAAATAACATCCGTTCTTCCATAATCGATAAAGCGGGCGGTGGTAATTTCCTCATCAGCGTCGATAATTTCCGCTCGATACCAAACATTGTCGGAACAAACAGCACAGAGGGAACCTTCCTCCAAAACCTTCTCCACCGCTTGATAAGTGGAAACCGATCTTTGTAATTCGCTCTGCAATTCCTTCAGTTCAGCAATCTCGTCGTCCCGTTGTATCCAAAATTGCGCCGGCGAATCTGCATGCGAAACGTGACATCTAAATCTCTCACCGCTGGGAATTTTCACCACACTATCGACTTCCGTGACTTCCTTAACAAGATTAAGAGCCTTCAAAGTCTCACTGAGCTTCACTCCATTCTCAACCAATTCGACAATCCAATTCTTTCTAACATTATAGAAAGTCGCTGTGAATTCCTTGCCGATAAGATGTGGTTTCAAAGCATTAACTTGCTCGGAAGGTGTACCGTCTAGAGTGACATTTAGAGAGACATGAATTGCCAATTGATGGGGAACGTGAAAACGGGAGTCGAGTATTTTTAATTTATCACAGGCGACATTTTCGTTCATTCCATAGTCTATTAAGTTGACAAAAACTTGTCTATCGTCAGTCTTCTTGATAATTTTGGCACGACAGAAGGTGTCATTGCTTTTGACGACGCACAATCTGTTTTCCACGGCGTCAGCTATTTCGCCATTTTTCGCATAAAATTCATTCAATTCGCGATTGAGTTTATCGTCTTTCTCAGTATCGGACGCCATTTGTAGCCATAAACTGTTTGAATGATTGGCGCATGAAACGCTTACTTTGTGTGTTGAACTTAAAATTGGCATCGGGCAAACTGGAGGGATTTTCACGTCTGGATTGTCGTCGTTGAATTGAATTTTGCATCCTATTGAGTCGTACAATTCGACGATAAGTCTGAAAAAAGGAACGAACAAAAATAAATAGGAATTTACCTTTTAATCAAAATTAAGATTTTCAACAATTTGAATTTTGCAACTAAAATTCTTCTTTATAGATAATAAAATTCATATCAGAATTTCACTTATTTTTAAATACACTATTCAAGAATTCAATTATTTTCAGAAAAAATTAAAACTTTGATGTAATGAAAATCGTGTAATTACTGTAAAGTATTTATAAAAAAAATTTGTTGAAAATAATTGAATTCATTGATCAAAAGTTTTATTAATATTATTATTATTTTTTATTATATTATAATAATCGACATAATCAGTCCTCACCTGGAGTTAGCGTTAATTTATTACAATGTTTTGTTTTGTAGTTTAAATTGATATATGTCAAAAAAAGAAAAGTTAATTTGTAGACTGTGTGTAAAAAAATCAGGTTTTTGAAAAATAGTAATTAAAATTTTTTAAAGAAAAATGCACTTGAATTCTCGATAATAATTTTAACAAATTGAATTAATTGAAAATTTTGTCAAATTTTATATTTTAAAGAATTTTATTTTTTCCTCTTTAAAAATTGTCTATAAATATAATTATATTTTTGAAATTATATCATTTTATGAATTTACAGAAATTATTCTATTTAAATAATTTATTCCGAAAATTGCAGGGTCAGTCCATTATATTTCACCCAAAGCCGTTGCGGCCTATTTTTAAAAAAATCTCATAATTTGTAAAAATGATGCTTAATATCCGTAGATTTCATTTTTGAGAATTATTTTATAAAATTTTTTGATTTAAACATAGAATTTGAATTTTTAAGTTGAGTTGCACAGAAAAAAGGTTAGATTGACAGTTATAAAAATTTAATAAAGAAGCATGGAAATAATTTAGATCATACAAATTTCTTGATTGATATTTGTTAAAAATGAGCTAATTTACTTGTATAAATAGATTATTATGTAAACAAACCAAAATTAGTAGATAAAAATTGATTTCAAAACTTAACTATAAAATGTCAAAAGTCACTACATTTTATTTACACTTTTCTAAAAAGTATATAAATATTTTAAAATTTATTACTATTTAATGTAAAGTATTTTTAATGTACTTTTATAATATGTGCTAACTTTTTAATTTTATAATATAGAAATATAAAAAATTTTACCTTTAATATTGAGTGTTTCATGATTTTCAGTGATTTTAATCACTTATTTCTTCTCAGGCGGTTAATCAAAAAATCCAATTTTTGTCTTAATATTTAAGTTTAGCCTTCCTTTTCATTCTATTAAATTTTCGTGATGGAGAACGAACTACTTTTAAGTTTAAATTTAGTTTAAAAAATCTGCTGAAAAAACGCATTTTTTTGGTTAAATACAAGTAGATTTTTGCAAGACTATTGAGATAGCCAACTTCAGTGTTATAAAAATACCTGCTACTTAACCAAAAAAATGCGTTTTTTCAGCAGATTTTTTAAACTAAATTTAAACTTAAAAGTACTTCGTTCTCCATCACGAAAATTTAATAGAATGAAAAGGAAGGCTAAACTTAAATATTAAGACAAAAATTGGATTTTTTGATTAACCGCCTGAGAAGAAATAAGTGATTAAAATCACTGAAAATCATGAAACACTCAATATTAAAGGTAAAATTTTTTATATTTCTATATTATAAAATTAAAAAGTTAGCACATATTATAAAAGTACATTAAAAATACTTTACATTAAATAGTAATAAATTTTTAAATATTTATATACTTTTTAGAAAAGTGTAAATAAAATGTAGTGACTTTTGACATTTTATAGTTAAGTTTTGAAATCAATTTTTATCTACTAATTTGGGTTTGTTTACATAATAATCTATTTATACAAGTAAATTAGCTCATTTTTAACAAATATCAATCAAGAAATTTGTATGGTCTAAATTATTTCCATGCTTCTTTATTAAATTTTTATAACTGTCAATCTAACCTTTTTTCTGTGCAACTCAACTTAAAAATTCAAATTCTATGTTTAAATCAAAAAATTTTATAAAATAATTCTCAAAAATGAAATCTACGGATATTAAGCATCATTTTTACAAATTATGAAATTTTTTTAAAAATAGGCCGCAACGGCTTTGGGTGAAATATAATGGACTGACCCTGCAGTAAAATTTTTTTTAAATAATTAAATATTTAAATCGTTATAACAGAAATTTGAGAAATTAATTTAAATATTAAAAGGTTTTTAAATTAAATTCCTTGAAAGGTGAATAAAAACGAATTCATTTTTAAATTCCTTGAACATAATGAAGTTTTTTAAAAATAATTTTAAAAAAATAAAATAAAAGTAAATACAAACCTGTTCTTGTCGACACTTTCGACATATACGATTACTTCTTGATCCAGCACCAATTTTTTCAGTCTTTCATCTAGAGTCGGGGATGGATTGACATTATGTAGAGCACACTCGATTGCTTGATTCTGCATTACAGCCAATTGACTAGGAAGAGCAGGTACCTTAAAAAAATGCAAAAAAAATCAGTCTCATTCTTTAATAATAATTAATATTCAAATATATTACATATAATGAGGATTACAAATAGTTAGTAGTGTCATGTTTATAAATTTAGAACGATCTAAGTAATAAACTAACTTTCGCTATAGAGTCATCTAATTACTTCTGAATTTAGTTTTCTATTACTTTTGTAACTATCGTAATTATTTATCGTTCATGCACATTTTTTAAAAGAATGAGGAAATTAAATAAATTAATGATTAAAAGAGTTTATTTCGATTGATTTACGAATAAAAGAGGGGTGGGAGAGACAGAGGATGATGAAAGCATCAACTATAAATTAATAAGAAAAAAGTAATTAAATTAAAAAAATATTAATGAAATTTAAAAAATATGATGAAATTAAAAAATATATAATTAAATTTAAAAAAATATAATGAAATTACAAAAAAAATAATCAAATTACACAAAAAATAATGAAATTACACAAAAAATATTGTTATTTCGATGAAATGGAATAGTATTAAAAAGTTCAGTGAGCATTTCAATGTGGATTAAACTTCCACAGGAAACAAAACTCACTCGATTCAGCGATATCTTGTCATACGCTCCAGTATCAATAAGTTTCACATCGAAACTTTTTTTTTCACGACAGTTTACGATAACAGCACGCCTCCAAAATCCATCCTTAAATATAAGACAACCCGCGCCAAGGCACATCTCATGGCTTGATAATTGTGGCATCACCTAACATTGGCACACTACTTTTTACTAATTGCGACCATTTTTTCAATGTTTGGTCTTTTAGACATTTTTTTTTGTTTTACCATCACATGCTTCTTGCTCAATTATTTTATTTTGTTAATAAACAAATGGTTTTAATCATTTTTCAACAGCTCAGAAGGTAGTATTTTTTTTCAAAGCAGTGGAGACCGCGAAAGAGAATTGCGAGGAAAAATTGGTTAATGAAATCGTATACAGTAAGTATATGATTTTATTTAAAAGAGTCTTTGAGTGATTACATGATTATTAGTTTGCCAATGTTTTATACAAATTGCGTAGGTGAGTCAAATTATTGATTTTTAACTTTAGTTTAATTAACCCTTTGTTAGACATGAAGCTAATTTTGCATTTTTTTGCTGATTAAAATTAATGTTTCGATTTTTTCCCGAATTCACAGTGAAATATTTTGATTCCAAAGTTTTTAGTTTTCTTTTGCACAAAGAAGCTATGCTTCAAAGGGTTAAAACTCTAATTGAATTAATGTAGTTGATTAATTGTCAAACATTTAAAAAATTCAGTTTGTTTAATTTCATTGTTAATTTATTATTAAGTTTCACTTTTAATTTATTATTAAGTTTCACTGTTAACATATTATTTAGTTTTTAATGTTAATATATTATAAATGTTCAGTATTAATTAATTATTAAAGTCCACCTATAATTTACTGTTAAATTTCCCTTATAATTCATTATTAAATTTCACTTAAAGTTTATTTTTAAATATTTATTTCTAATTTATTATTAAACTTCACTTTTAATTTATAACTAAACTTACACTTTTAATTTTTTATTAAATTTCACTATTATTTCGAAAACGAATAAATAGAATAAATAAAAGAAATAATAAATAATAAACAGAGGAAATAATAATAGATTAAAATTAATTAGATTTCTAAATTGCAGATTTCACGTTCCGGAAAAGTGCATAAGGTTTAGAATGTCGCAATATATTTATATAAAATAGAATTTGATTTGAATAAAAAAACGTGCTTTTAAATTAAAAAATCCACGTACCTTTGGGTCTTTTTTTGCCATGTAAGATGAAATGGCCTCATCGCAATAATTCGCCGAAGAGAATTGAATATGAAATTTAGAAACGCTTTCCACGTTGGAAACTTTAACGCGTAAAGTTTGCCCTGGAAGTAGTTCTATATCCAGTCTCGAAATATCACAGCTGGGTTCTTCTGTCGTTACTTTTTCTGTCACTGCAAAACAATCACAATAATTAAAAATAATATTCAAAATTATCTTCAAGGACAAATTTACCATTACAATTTACAATTTTTTAAATTAAATATTCCAATGTTTTTTAAAAACATTTTCAACTTGTTTTCCAATTTTAACTATTTATTTTCAATGTATCAAAAATAGAAACTTTAAAATATAAAATTACGATCTAAAATTACTAAAATCTTGTAAGAAAAAAAATTACCAATAGATTTTGGAGCGGAAGTTGGCGCATTAAACGCGGCAAACTTCTTTTCAACTAAAGTTTTAACGACGTCGATTTTATTGTTGCTCAATGAAATCAAGTACTTGTTGTCCTTTTCCTCGTGATAGGTGCACTCGAATTCACCTTCATCATACAAATATTGCTCCACGCCCTGAGAGTTACGATTCGTCCAAGAGCCACCGTCTACAGGAATAATGTCCTTCAAGGAACATCGAACGCCCTGCTTTGGAATAGTCATAAATCTCTTCTCCACTGGATACAATCGACGCTGTTCTACAGTTGCCTTGTTTCCAAAATCAACATATTGAACCAAATAATTTCGATTGCCCTTCACCTCAACAATTTCTGCTCGATAGAGAGCATTATCTTGATCGAAAATTGCCATCACTGGACAACCGGGCTGTAAATGACACAAATTTATAATTAATATTTAAAAAAAAATAATAATAATTAATTAGTAAGTTGGTGGTTTTTTAAAAACTTTGAAATTAATTAAATGAATCTTGAAATCACGGAAAAGTAAAAGTTGAATAAGTAAATTTTTTTTTTGAAAAATTGAAGAAAAAAACAATAAAACGTACCTTAAGTGTTTCGTTAATAGTTTTTCGTCCTGCGTAAACTTTCTGGATTTCCTCCATCATCGGCCTGAATTCTTTCTGCTTGGTGACGGACTGACAGTAGAAACTGTCGACATTATCAAACCAGGTGACAATAACAGTGTCCTTTGTTCCAGGCTTGACTCGCTCATCAACCCATTTACTGTCAAATGAGGCAAAATCAATCTTCTGTTGGCTCACATTAGCACTTTTAGTCAAACTCGTATTTTCCTTTGACTTCGATAAATCAACTCCAGGACAAAAGGTCGAATTGATAATTTCCTTTTTCACCGTCTCATCAATAACTTCTCGTAGAAGAACTTTGCAAGTATCTTGATCTTTACCAATAAATTCAATTTCCAACAATTTCTCATTCACCATATCGCTGAAATTGTTAATTTCCTCATCAGTCCATTCGATTTTCTCAGGTCCAAATAATTTACAAGGTACCGCTTGAATTGGCAGTTTTGTAAATTCTTCGTTAATTTCCTTCAATTTATTGAAGCCAACAACCTCGACATTTCCATAGTCGACAAACAGGACCGTTGCATTGGTGCCGTCGATTTTTTGAATTACCGCTCGATACCATCTCTCATCCTCGGCATATTGAGCTATGCAGGGAATGTTTAGTTTCACTTTTGATTTGTCCAAAACAACACCTCCACTCTCGTAAATAGCGGCAATTTTCTCCATGAGTTCTTCGAGTTTTTCATTGTCGGGAATCAGGTGGACGTAGAAATTTGAGAGATTACTGAGATAGATGATTTCGCCTCTTTGTTTATTGCCAGGAATTATCGACGGTAAGGCAAATTCTAATGTTTTCGGCTTGGAAAAATCAATGGGTGCATCGAAATTGATTTCCTTAGGCTAAAAACAAAGAAAAGGGGAATATTAAAATTAAAAATGACAAAAAAAAAATAACAAAAAAAGAAGAATCTTACCTCATTAGAAGAATTATCACGACCGTACTTTGGCTTAGAATTAAATCTGTTGTTATCATCTGAAAAAATTACTTTTCTTAAAACCATTTTCTAAATTTAGTAATTATTTTTAATCGTATTTTTCAAAAAATTAAATACTGAGTTAAAAAAATTTTAGTTCAAATTATATAAAAATTATTTAAATACCATAATTCCTTGGTTTGAATCCATCGTTGTCGTTTCCAAATTTATTGAACTGATTAGATTTAAAGTCCCTGTCATTTTTCCTCGGGAAGCCGGCGCCTTTCTCTCCTCGTTTGCCACTTCCTTTAGAAGACGTAGATTCATTATCGCTTGCATAGCTCTTCGAGAATTTATTTCCTCCTGTTCTGTCGTCGTGCTGAGAATATTGATTGAATCTGCCTCCATCTCGGAAATTTCTGTCCGGTTTCGCTCCATCTTTATTAAATCGATCATTTCCTGCACTTCGATTGAATCGATCGTTTCCTCCGTCACGATTGAACCGATCGTTTCCTCCGTCACGATTGAATCGATCATTCCCTCCGTCACGATTGAACCGATCATTCCCTCCGTCACGATTGAACCGATCATTTCCCCCATCTCGATTGAATCGATCGTTTCCATCTTTATTGAAACGATCGTTACCTCCATCTCTGTTAAAGCGATCGTTTCCCCTGTCTCGATTGAATCGATCGTTTCCGTCTTTGTTGAAGCGATCGTTGCCTCCGTTTCGATTGAAGCGATCATTTCCCCCATCACGATTGAAACGATCATTTCCCCCATCGCGATTGAAGCGATCATTTCCTCCATCTCGCTCAAAGGAATTATTGGTTGAATCGCGATTATTAAATCTCTCGTTTCTGCCATCGCGATTATTTCCATCGTCATCGCCGCCAGCGCCGCGATTAAATGGATTATTACCGCCGCCATCTCGATTAAACGATCTATTGGGTCCATCGCGATTGAAATTGCCACTTTTTCCATTGCGATCACTATTGTCATCGCGCTGCTGATAACGATTGTCATGCCTCTGTTCATTGTGATCGTCCTTCCATGATTTTGTTCTGTTTCTCGAATTATCATCACTAGCCGCTCGGAATGGATTCGTATTGCTTTGCGTTGATGCATTCGCTTCGTCTCTGCAAAATTTAAATTATTCCAATTAAATTTCAATCGATTTATCAAGTATATTAAAAATGCTAGTGCAAAATATTAAGTATATTATAAAAAAAAAACTGTCTAACAGTTTGTGCAAAAATGGTGTATATTAAAAATGATAAACACCAAATGTTCGTGAAAAGATCTTTTGTGCAAATTTGTTATTTAGAAAAATTATTTGCTTTTTATAAACTTTTTTCTCTAAAAAAAAAATCAAAAAAGGAATTTTTAGTCAAGTGCCAGGCTTTGCAAAAATTATATACATAATATAAACATTGCAAAGTAAAAATAAAATTGTACAGTGCGAGAAAGCAATTGTGCGATTGTGCAAAAAATGTTAAACTTCTACTATTGTAAAATAAATTTTCTTTCATTTAGAAAGAATTTTCATTTAATATTCTAATTTTAATTTAGTATTTTACGATTTGACAATAATTACAATAAATAAAATGAAAAACAATATTTTATCGATGAGATTGCTATTAAAAAATAAAACTCTTAATTCTTTGTTCCGATTCTTTAGTCCAGTATCGTAATTTTTTTTTTTAATATTTCAAAAAAAAGCATTAAAATGTTGAATGTTAAAGAAAAGCGCAATTTTTATAACATATTAACTACCACCAATTGACGATAAATTTTACATAAATTATATGCAAACAAGTGATGAAGGTAAATAAACAGTGATCTTGAAGCAAACTATACAATTTTATCACACAATAAAATTACCGATTTTTCGGGAGTTTGGATTTTAATTTTTGACGCTGTGCCATGATTGGTTGTTTTTTACTGTCAAACCTGCGTATCATTACAGTAAATTAACCAATAATATCCAGATCAATCTAAATATTTAATTTTTTCAAAATTAAGTAAAAAATTAAGAGTTAAATTGATAAAGTAAATATTCAAATTATCAATTATCAAATTGATAAAGTACATATCGAAATTATAGATTTAAATTTAATATTAAAATTAATGAACATTGATAAACTTTTTGATTCAATGTTTTGATAAATCGAAAATTTAATATTAAAATTATTAATTTAATAAACTAAATTTAATTTCAAAATCGACAAACTAAATATAAACTTTATTGAATAGAACATAAAAATTAATTGAATTAATGAAAATTCCGAGTAAAGAAAGAAAATCTTACCTCTGATGATTTTGAGGTGGTGTTTTTTCGACTTCATTCGCTTTTTTACCTGCGACATTATCGACAGGTTTTGATTCCGTTTGCATTTGATTAATTTCCATTAGAATGTTCTTCATTGGCGTTGTCGACATGTCGAATAAATCGACAACTAAACATGTCTTTTGGGCATTTTTCACTGTCATTTGCAGACGTTTGTCATTAGTTAGTGTCTCAAAAGCAGAATCAAATTCTGGTTTAGAATTTCGACTTTGAAAACCATTCAGAACGCATAACATTGCTTGAGAGGGCATTTGTGTCACTAAATCCTTACTGATTGATCGAAGTTGATTCACATTCACAGTCTCCTCATTGCCATAATCCACGTAGAGCACATTTACTTTGTCACCCACTGACTTGAGAATTTTTACTCTGTACCTAAAACAGAAAATGAAAAGCAAATTAGAATCCTCTTTAAAAAAAACAAATTATTTTCAAATTACGTTTTACAAAGTTTATTATTATTATTCTTATTCGTTCTAAAATGAAGAGAAATAAAATACGTACCATTTTTCGTCCACTTCATAGGGAGCAATGCAAAGTGAATTGATATCAATTTTCCTCAATTGAGGAGCTGTTACTGCATACTCATTAATATTGTCCATCATTTTCTCCAAATCAGAAACATTCTTCTCGAGTTGAATGAAAAATTTCGAGCAAGAAACAATGTGCGAGACGAAGACAATTTCTTTCGTTCCATCGGTTAACGCCGGTATATGTCCATAAGTGACTGACGAAATATCCGGAAATCTCTGTTTCAAGTAATCTTTAACATTTTGCCCGCAAAGATGAATATCGCCATATTGTATCAAAAATGGTCCGTCTGGCTCGCAAACGTGTAGCTCGACTTTCTTGCCGTAAACTAAATTCACAAAATAATTCTTGACATCTTCGGTGATGTTCATTTCCCTGAGACCAGGTAGACAAATTCGTATTGACAGTACCTTTGGTTTAATGAATTTCGGCGGTAATCGATAGATATCAGTGTATTGCACATAATCGGTGTTACCAAAATCGACAAAATAAATTTTCACACGTGTATCGAATGTTGACATGACAACGGCACGACAGAGACTTCGTTCCTCTTTGAGACGCGCTAAACACACTGATCCGGGTAGAAGAGGTCCTTTCAATGGCGACGGTGTGTGTGCTTGAAGTTCTGTCATGAGTGACACCAATTGCTCTCTATTCTCCTGGAGTTGAACTGAAAATTTAATAGGTCCATCTTCGACGCAGGACACGTGAGCTTCATATTTCATGCCAACTTGTACCAGACGAGTTCGAAATTCAAAAATATCAGATCGTGAGTCTTCATCGTCGTCGTCGAGGACTTTTGGTTTTCGGGGGGAAATTTTCGTTTGATGAATAGGCGCTGATTGATGAACATGAGATGGTGGTTGTTGTTGTTGTTGTTGATGCTGTTGCTGCTGTTGATAAGAATAACCAGGTTGTTGACGAGCATAATGCCAATTGTCCGTGTTCATGTTTTGTTGCACTGGCATCATATTCGCGTGCTGTGGATGCATTACTCGTTGCTCACAGGGATAGCCGCTCATTGGCATTTGCGTCACAGGCATCTGCTGCTGTTGGTGTGGAACCATTGGCATCTTGTAGGTTTGTTGTTGCGGATACATTTGAGGCCTGAAAGAAGAAAAATGGAAAAATAAAAATCTAATCATTACGTTCATTTTATTCATTTACTTATTTACTTATTAGTTCAATGAATCAATCAAAATCAGAAGAATCAATTTCGTTTGCTTATTTTCTCTAACTAATTTCAGATCATGATTTAATTCTAATGTTCTTTTATTTTTTATACATAAAAATTATGATCGGAAATTAGTTATAAAAATAAATAATTTTCATATAAAAAATAGAATAATATTTTTAGTCTAAAAACAATTATTTTTTTCAAAGAAAAAAAAATGCTGGAAATTTTGTTAAAAAGTATTTTCTAAGAAAAGCTAAATATTAATGTCGCGTTCTTTGTAGAATTATAAAATTAATTTTTAGAAACTTCATATCACTTTTTTTCTAATTATAGTTCAAATCTTTACTAATTGAAATTTAATTATAAAGTAAATTTTGTAATAATAATAATATTGTAAAACAAATTTGAAAACTAATTTATTTTCCATAATTTTATGTTAATAATGTGAAGTTTTTTACTACATTTTTTGTAGTTTTTTATACCAATTTTTATGTTCATTTTTAATTTTTGTAACATTCGTAACTCTTGTGACAATTTTGAATTTAAGATAAATTAATTCTCGTAAAGACTTTAATTAAAAATTATTATAGCAAAAATAATTGAATTTCTGCGAAGAATTTTATTATTTGTAAAAAAAAATGGAATACTTGTAAATTTTTCCAACAAAATAGAATTACAAATGTTTGGAAAATAATTAAATTCTATTTTATTCTATTCTATTGACTATTAAATTGAAAATACTTTAAATTTAAATAGTTGAATTTTATGAAAAGTTATTGTGAAACTAATTTAATTCCTGCAAGTACATTTTTTCGCTTTGTTATTCTAATTTAAAAAAATATTTTTTTCTTATAGAAAGAGAAAAAGAAGCGAATTATAAAAAGGTAATGAATTTTCTCCCTTTTTTCGTGCTCTCATTAGTAAAACATTTTTAAAAATAAAAAATATTATGAATATTAAAATATTAAAATATTATGAATATGAAAAAGAGTGGAAAAAGTTTTCTAAATTCTAAAAGCATGCTATTAATAATATTAGGACGACTCTAAAACGGGATTCACTCACAAATTCTAAAGCAACTCAAGATACGAAGAAAAGAAAAAAAATTATGTACACAAAGAAAAAACCCTCATCACAACTTTCATAGAAGATAAAAAATGATTCACAACTTCTAATCGTTCATGTAAACGAAAAATTTTCCCCATTATGAATATTTTCAAAAAATTTCCAACTGCGCGAAAAAGCAAAAAAAGAAAAAAATTAAATAATTAGAAAATCTTTTTTGTTGACATTTCAGTGATTAATAATAATTTTTGAAAATTCAATAATTACTTTCAAATTTTAGAATTTAATTTCAAGTATTCGATGCTTTAAGAATTAAAATAAATACTACTTTTGTACAAATACAATTACTATAAACAATAATAATTTATTTACCAAGTACAATGAGAAAGATTTCCGAAAGAGCAGGTTGAGAACATTTTTGTTTTTTTTCCAAGTGGTTAGAAAAAGGAATTGTTTTTACTTTAGGGAAAAAGTAATACGAATATAACTAGAGAATAAGAAACCGCACTGAACTGTTCGAAACTAAAGCAAAACAGAGATAAATCTCAGACTTTTATAACCTTCGAGATCCCTCCCAAGGTTTCAAGAGGGAGTATTCTCAAAACAAGATTGGTTGAATTTTGAAGAAAGGGTTCGTCTCAAAAACGCCCTCAGAATAATTTTCACTTAAAAAAAACCCTCAAGAGTACAGACCCCTAAAAAAAAATCCCTCAAGTTCTAAATGTTCCAATATTTCCCGTTCCGAAAGTTTTTCGAACATTAAAAAAGGGGTTGAATTTTGAAAATTAAAAAAGTTATAATATAATTATTTTTTATGTTCGTTGCAATTTCAAAGTTACTGCACAATTTTAAATAAATATATAAAATTTGAAATTTTGTCAATGAATATCAGTAACAATTTATTGTAATTATTAATTCAAAATTTATAGTTAATGCAAAAAAATATAGTAATAATAATAAAAATTATTATTATTATTAATAATAATGATGGCTTTATCGATAATTATTATTAAAAAAAATAATAATATTAATAATAATAAAAGTAATAATATTAAATAATTAAATTTAAACTGAAACAAAAAATACAATAAAAATTTCGAATTTCAGAAAATAAAATACAAAAAGAAATATTCTTCCATCGCAATGAAACTTCAGATTTGCAAAAATATTTACAAACACCGACAAATGCCATTCAAACATAAAAGCATTACACCTTTCGAGTATAAAAGTAAACACTATGTCAAAATTCTATCAACAAACACAAAACATGCAAAATACCCAAGTCGCCAAAATAGAAAGAAAAAGAATTACACTTTGATTTAATTGTACAGATAAACTCCAATTCCAGTTATTAAAAGCAATAAGCATTTTAAAAAAATCACTAGTAGTGATAATTTTTTTTCAGCTTTAAAAAAAGTTCAAATTTCCTTTTCCAATAAGGAAATAAAATAAGTTAAATGAGTAAAATAAAAAACTACCTTATTAATAAAATAAAAAGTATAAATAAATATTGAATATAAACACTGAAAATTTTTATTACTAATATTGTTAGCTTAATTATTAAATAAAAAATTTGTTTTCTTCGGTAAAGGAATGCAACTGTCGATGGAAAAAATTAGTATAAAATAGTAAATAATTCACGACTACGCCTTTCACAATTCAAACAGATCGTTGGAAAACATTCCTTATAAATACCGTAAACACAACTTTTTATTACTCGCATGTATTATTTATTGAGGAAGTTATTTATTATTTTCGATTGTCTATTATTATCAATAGAAATAATAATTTTCGTAAGTGCACTTATTGTTATTGAAGATTTTAAATTTTAGTAAATATATTGTAAAACAAAAAAAGTATTACAAAGAATATTTTCCACAACAATTTAGTTACATTTTATTTATATTTTTAATTAATTTTTTTTGTCGATTTTCCTATTTTGTTAGCTTCTGAACGTGATTAATATTAACAATTTCATTTATTTAACAAACTAGACCAACATTCTGTAACATCTGCGATTGCTTTTTAATATTCAAATATATTATCTTACATTAATGGCACAGTTGAATAAATTTTCAAGATTCTACAAGAAATATAGTTCTGAATGTGGAACAATTTATAGATTTAAATATATTTAAAAAACAATTAAGTGTAATTAATTACCAGAACTTTGTAAAATTGTCACATAATTTTTTACGAGTTTATTAAACAATTTTAATGAAAGTAATAAACTTGTCTTTGTGAAAAGTGTCAAGAAGATTTAATACTTTTGAATAAGTGTGTACCATATTCACAATTATTTCTCTATTATAAAGATAAAATGATAAAAAGAAATAAATAAAAAGATTATTATCAATAGGAAAATATTTTTGTTTTGTTTATACCTGCGATAATTTGATGTATTTAATGTAGTTTGCTTTCAGAGAATTTTTAACACAAGAACTTAGTACACACACTTCAATTCCAGGTATGAAACTGAAGAGAAACCGTATAATAACTATAAGTAGACAATACGTTTCCCGCACAGTTATTTACTGTCAAGAGAGGAAGAGAAAGGCAAAACAAATGCGGTCATACCGGTGCCCTCTAGTTTTATTACACTCCATATAAAATCATTCGGAAATTCAAATAAATCGGGAATCCCTATTATCGACTGAAATTTTTTCAATCTTTTTTGACAGTAATCGTAATAAAAAAACAAAAAACTTGAAAGAATTCAAACTAAACCGAAAAATGCACATTTCCCCACAATTCACTACTATAGTAAAATTAAAGAAAATTGATCTATTTTTAACAAACATTCCAAATAATCAGTCAGAATGTGCTTTAATCTTGTGTTTCAATTAAAATACAAGAAGTTAATTGTAAACACAAGATAAAAATAGAGTCTGAAAGAAAAGTTCTAATTAATAAATAAAAAATTAAAAAAGAAAGGCATTCGTGGAGGAATTTTGGATTTAGAAAGAAATTGAAAAGAGATTTGGAAAAGAAAAAAAAATCGAATAAAAGAAAATATATAGTGAATATTGTTTTTTGTAATAAACTTACTTGAACATATCGTCTAACGTTGTCATTTTTGCCATTCCTTTGTTGACAAGTAAATTACCAATATCATGTTCTCCAAGCAGCAGCTTCACAAGATAACACGAATTGAACTTTTCAAATTTCGATACTGACAATTCTTTGTCCTTAACCAAATTTCGAATAGTTTCAACAGCTCTGACATCCCATTTTTCATTCACCGATAAAACATTCGCCAATGTAAATTCATTAGCTAAAGGAGGACACTTAATCAAATAATCCTCCTCTTTCGAATTCGGATACAATAATTTAACTACCTCTACTGGTACAATGTCAGTAACTCCACTGTCAATTAAAAGTACAATAACCCCATTTGGATGGATGTTAGTGATTTTTGCACGAACGTATTTTCCACGATATTTCACGCAACACGTCGTCTCCGACGATATTGAATTTTGCGGTCCAAGACCTTGACGTTGCATAAATTCATTGCCTAACTGTGCAATTAATGTCTCGATATATGAATATTTATCTTTTTCACAAACACCCCATATTTTTAATCGCGGTCCTTCACTCGTCACATTTGTTACTATAATAGAATGCGCAAATGTTTGCGCCATTTTTGTGACCTCTTTTGTTCTAAAGTAGCCAAAAAAAAAATAATTTTTTTAGTCTGTTATTGCGCACTATTTTAACACGATTTTGAGAAAAAATGTTAACATTTCGCTTACTGATAATTATCGTACCTTTAAATTTGATGGCCTTCAATGACGTTAACAGCAACAATTAAATTAAATTAATGTCAATTTCACCCGATGAACATCCAAAAAAAATTGTGCCGACGAGCCGCTTTAAAAAATCTTCTCCCCACGAGGCACGCGAGAGAAAAAAAAATCTCTCTCCAAGTTGATATTTTATAAGAAAAAACAAAACTCTTTATTCAAAAAGGTGTTCTTTAATTTTACAGCTATCACTGTATTTCTTACACACAAGATACGAATATCGTGGTCTCAAAATTACATTTTGATCAGATTTTATCTCACACACTTTTTTTTCTACGTCCTCGCAACTCGCCTTCCTCAATAAAATTGCGAGTGAGATGGAATTATACGATGTGAACTTGCACGCAATAGCTTGTAGCGTGCAACTTCAGGTTGTAAAAGGACGCTAATTTGAATATTTGATCACGTGCTTCCGCTAAATTAATGGCGGTAGTATTTGATTTAAATATAAAAAAACAAGAAGAAAAAACAAAAACTACCAAAAGATTATAACAAATTAGTTACAATTATCAAAAAATGTTAAAAACAGGACGAATAGAAACAATAATAAAAAAACTAAATGACTTTCATAATTAGAAATTTTCTTTATTTCCATTTTGAATTTTGTAACTTAAATAATACTGTAATTTTAGAAAATATTTCCGTCTGATCCAATATATTCTGACAATTCTTCATTAAATTTCCTTTATTTCGATATTTTTCTCTTAAATCTTTGAACATCAATATAATAGCAAAAAATTCCTTTCTTATTACTAGTAAAAATATTTGTGACACAGATTTGTGTCGCATTTCCGTTTTTTTATAATTGTAATTCAAAAAATAAAATTATTAAACAAATATATTTATATCGATTTATTGCATTTCCTGGTAAATATAGGAAATTGTGTAAAAATCTATTTGTAACATTATAAAAGCAATTCATTTCGTTATCCTTCTAAACGACGTTTTGATTTCGTAAAATGCATTCATTTAAAAAATAATTTAATACAATTCTTCGCATATAGTAAATTTTCAACTAAAAGTAACTTTTAAAAAATGTTCTATTTAACGAAAATAAAAATTACTTAATTGCAAAATTTAATACTGAAAACTAAATAAAATCGTCTTTTTGTTCATTATTGTAACAGATCCAAACAGAATAATTGCTATAAATGCAAAAATGGATAAATTAATACAAAATTTGTAAGTCAATAAAAATATTCAACATAAAATGAATAGATTAAAAATACTTTTTTCAGTATTAAATTTAAAAATAAAATATTTCGATTTTTCCCTAATACTTTCTTATACAGATAGTAAATTTCATTTTTTTTTATAAAAAACGTATATCTATTTACATAGTTCAATTGAATTATTTTTTTTTCTTCTCTTTAACATTAATTGCACAATGAGCACGAAGCAAATATAAAATATAAGAGATAATTGTCACACGAGAATAATTCGATATTCTCTAATATAATTTTTTTTGAATCTTAAGTACTAGAATGTTCAACAAGAACTTTGCAATTTTATATTTTGTTATATATATATAACTTCTTTTTTTTTGTACGTTTATAATAAATTATTCACGTTCGGCGTCATCCTCTTCGTCGGATTGTAACCAATCAACGGAACGTTGATCAGAATGTGAATTATTTTCTACGGCATCATCAATTTCGTTATCACTATTGAGCGACATGTGTTCCCTTAATACTAACGATCTCATTTGCTCCAATATTTGATGTAGAGATTCAGATCTTTGATCAGAACGATCGGTTAGTGGTGTCGCATCGCCTGACGCTGAACCACCAGCTGGAGTTTGTGGTGTATTACTCGGTGGAATTGGCGTATTCGTTCCATCCGCAATTCCTAAAAGAAAATCACAAATTTATTAATTCATTTAATCGATAAAATATTTTAAATTATTATTTCGAAAAAAAATCCAATCATTAGGAAAAACAAAATATTTTTTCGACTACAATTGAAATATATTGTAATTGACGTATTGATTTATTTGGAGTAAAATATTTTAGCAAAAAATTAATAAAAAATGAAAGAAAAATTTTTTTTTAGTTACTAAAAAATAAAATAAAAGAAATTCAATTAAAATGAAATGTGAATATATAAAAAATAAAATTAGGAAAAATTTAATCTTTACTGTCCTAGTAGTTAAATAATAAAGAAAATAAAAATCTGTAGTTTATTGCAGACAAAAAAAAACCGCAGAAAAAAATTTTGTATTGTGGGAAAAGTCATAAATGGCAAAAAAGGATTATCCTCTGACAAACGCAGATGTTTGGAAATTGAAAATTACTCAAAAAGACTAAACCATGTGCTGTAAATTGAGGTAGAGGCAAAATAAAAGCCTTCAGGTACCATGAAGTTACCTTTTCAAAATCGACTCTGTAATTTTAAAAAAATCCAAAAACATATTTCTCTAGAATTGACCAGTAATAAATTTTAATTATCAGTTCAACCAGGGAATTAGATTGACAAGTAAAATTTTACTTAAAAATAGAATAAAAAATTAGAATTGAATATTACAAAATGAAATTTAATATAAAATTGCAATTAAATTAAAATTGCGATAAAAAAAAATTTAAATTGACTTAACATGATTGCCACAAAATGATAAATTTAAATTTCCAGGCTTTTTTTTACTATTTTCCATTGACTTATTAAATTCCAGAAAAAAAATAAAAAAAATCCTACCTAATAACACAGCTTTAGTTTTAAAATTCTGTTTTAATTTCCAAATACCAAAGACTTAATAAGAATTAAGAAGGAAAAATTGTTCCCTCCTTAAATATTTTTATATGACAATGAGATTAAAACATTTTTTAGTTTTAAATGAAAATTTTCTTTAAAATATTTAAAAACAGGCAAAATTTTTTATATTTTTTAAAATAAGAAAAAACTGTTTTTAAACAATGGCTAAAACAGTAACAATTAATATCTGAGTCATCAAAAACATTTTAATTCACAATTAATAAAAAGTAACCACAGCCGAAAATCAGCAGATGATGAAAAAATATTTTTTTATTTGCTGAGCCTAAGCCGAAAATTAACAAGGATTGACAATTTTTTTAAAAAATAAAATTCATTTAATATAAATTAAATTTATTGAATTGAAGTCCACTTTTTAGTGAAATTTAATTTAAAAAGAAAAACAAATTTTTTAATGAAAAATTAAAATTGAATAAAAATTTATTTTAATATGATTTAATTTAAATTTAATTTATTTTTAACTTTTTAATAAAAATTTGTTGATGTTTCTAAAAGTAATTGAATTTCTGCCGAGAATTTTAGGAAAATTTAATAAAAAATAGCTGAATTTGTATGAAGAATTTTTTGAAATTCCTTTTAAATAATTAAATTCTTCCTAAGAGTTCGATTAAAATCGTATTAAAAATATAATTGAATATCATGTAAAAAAAATTTTATAATAAAAATGAATAATAATAATTTTATTTTAAATAATTGAATTTCTGCGAAAAATTGTATGAAAAATGTCGGAAATAATTTAATTCTTCCTGGTAATTCGATTAAAATCGTATTTAAAATATAATTGAAGATTTGTAAAAAAATTATAATTAAATTCTTATAATTAGGATTTCATAAAATTTTTTGAAAATTTCTCTGAATAATTTTATGAATCGTATTAAAAATAATGGATTTTCTGCGAAGAATTTTGAATTTTATGAAAATAATCGAATTTATAGGGAGAGTTTTATAAATTTTTTTTTAAATAATTGAATTTCTGCGAAAAATTTTATGAAAATTGTTGGAAATAATTTAATTCTTCCTGGTAATTCGATTAAAATCGTATTGAAAATATAATTGGAATTGAATAAAAAAATTGATATTGATTGAAAAAATTGATATTGAATAAAAAAATGAAATTTTAAAAAAAGCTAAATTTTAATCAAATCAATGTCGAAATTAGAATAAAATTTGAAAAAGAAAGGAAAGCAAAAAAAAAATGTCGAATTATCGTATATTCACCTATGTTATCACTGACTGGACTAACGGGTCTTTCAGCTCCTCTAATTTCCCTAACAATTTGGTCTTCCTCTTGTGTATTAAGTCGTAGTCCCGCTACTCCTTTTTTTGGTACATTGTGAAGATCGCGTTTGATTCTCCTACGCCTCGATGGATCATTCCGTCTCAATTGAAGCATCGATCCAAAATCGGCAATATACAAAAATCCCGCAATAAGTAGCTCGCAAGTTCGTTTACCTTGCTTGTAAGCCGTCTCAAGTTCCAGGCTCGTTCTCATGTCATATTGCCACCAACCTGAAAATAAATAATCATCACTAGTTCACACTTAATCAATTTTGTTTTCTCAATATTTAATGAAAAAAAATATATATCTATACCTTTAATTGAAGAGAAAAGTATTTTTACTCTCGCCCAAAAATACCTTTTTTTTCGATTTACTATCAAAATTTTTTTTTGTAATTGTAATTGTAATCAAAATTAAAATTTTAATCGCAATTGTAATTATGATTGTAATTTTGCTTGTAATTCTACTTGTAATTATAATTGCGATTTTACTTGTAATTCTAATTCTAATTCTAATTATAATTCTAATTATAATTATAATTCTATTTCCAATTATAATTATCAATTTTCTGGACAGGTAAAAAGGTGAAATAATACTTTTTTTTAAGAAAATCGTTTTTATTTATCTATTGTATAGAATAAAGTATAACACTTTTTAGTAATATAAAATAATGAATAAATATAATATTAACGCAAGCGTTAAGAATGTCAAAACAAAATTATTTCTTTTCTCTTCTTTTTAAATAAAAAAAAAGAAAAAAAAATGTTTCAAAACCGAATGATTAATTTGAACAGAATAAAAATAATACATATATTAGAAAAAAATATATATTCTTTTTTTATGGAATCTATTATCTAACGCCGGCTGTTCCTTTACAAGAAGCGTCTTTTTGATCACGTTTAATTTTACGTCTACACCGTGGATTAAACTTTTTATATTGAACATTGTTTTGAAAATCAATCACGTAAAGTGTACCGCAAATCAAAATCTCGCAATCGGAAGTTCCCAGATCGTAAATCTTTTCCAAATCTTGATTGGTCCTTGTGTCATACTTCCACCAACCTAAGGGTATTTATATCAAATTGTCAGGATGCTAATTTTCTTTTTCAAATTTAGATGGGAAATTGAATTTTTGAATTTACCAATCATTAAGAAGTTTAATACATTTTTTTAAATACTCAATTTAATTTTCGATATTTCTATTATAATGTCTATTATATTAATTGTTTGTTATTAATTAATTTGGTGAAAAAGTTATTAATTTCTTTTATATTCTTTAATTCTGTAAGTATATTCTACATTATATTATTTTATTATACTATTATTATTATAATACTATTATTATTATTATTATTATATTATTATTATATTTCTAAAATTAATATATTAATAATTACTTTTTTTCTACTTTCGTTTTTTGACAAACAGCCATCGTTTATTTAATTTCAATTTTTTTTGACTAGCTAGTTCTCTTTGTTTCACGCGACGTTTGAGTGAAGAATTTTAAAGTAATCGCTCTTGGTAAGTTTTGTGTGGTTTGAGAGAAAAAAAAATAGTTTTGAATAAAATTGAAATATTACCATTGCGACCTTCGTAAAACCAGTGGTACTCATCCTCGACTTCTGCCGTCTCCTTTTGTGGTTCATCGACTTCTACAAGTTGTGGCCTTTCTAAAAAATCGGCTGGAATTTCTTGTCGACACATTGGACATCGTTTGCTTTGATTAGCTACTCCTTTTACGCATAAGTAGCAAAATATGTGACTACAGGGCAAACGTGCCGGATGTATGCACGGCTGTAAACATACTGCGCATTCAGGTACCGTCGACGAACCTAAAAACAAAGGGAAAAATCTTCAAAGGGTTCACAGGGAATATTTCCTGCAAAATTACTATATATGAATAATTTATTTTTCCTATTTCATAAGAAAATAAATAACGATATAATTTTTCTCTAATTAATAAACATCTGAGAATGAATATTATTTTAACTTTTTTTACAAGAGGAAAAGAGGTTAGAAATTCTTTTGTTTCTCCGGCAAGGGAAAATGGAATTCTTTTTTCTTTGGATTTACCAATAAATAAACAAAATTTCCACGTTTTTTTATTCATACCTTCTTTATCCTCAACATCTTTTTCAGTTTCCTTGACTCCTGCCGTTTTTGCGGGCACTGATACTTTTGCCTGGGCCATATCTTTTCTCAAAAATAAACTTTGACTGAAAATACTATGCCACAGAAGATTTTGGCAAATTCCAAACATTAGATTAGATTGTAGAGACTTTAATCACTTATTATCATGAGACATGTTCCTTCTTTTATATTATATATTATATATTTACGTCTTTGAGTTTATACACTGTGCGCACTTTGAAAAATTACTTCACAAACAAATAAAATGTCCTTGATATGATTTCGAGGAATATTTCGTGGCCATGTTTTTATTATATTTCGACAGTAATTGTTTTTCAAATTTCCAACATGCAAACTATAAACAAAATGTAATTTATTTATTTCATCTTCGTACACAAAGGAAATAAGGAATGCGCGTCGATATGAAGTCACCTTCAGTTTTAAATCCCCATTCAGGGTTGGATCACTTCAACTCTCGACCAATAATGTTGTGGACAAATAGAAACGACCAATTGGATGTCAATCTGGTTCTTCCCGTTCACCAATTGAATCATTTCTTGTAAACCATAATGGCGCCATTATTTTCTGGAACAGTTTGGCTTTATGGTTTTTGAACGGAACTCTCTCAAGAAGAAGAATATTCGATAAAATAACAATTCCGATAGAATAATAAAATAAGATTTAGGTAAGTGACATTTTGGATAGATATTAAAGAGTAAGGAGTTAGGAATTCAAAAGAAAGAGGTGTGAAAATAGCGTTTAATTCCGAGAATTCTGGAAAAATAGGTTATGTTTTTAATTTTATAAATACTTGAAGTACTTGGATTACTTGGAATATTTGGCAATTGGTATTTCTTTTGTGTCAATTACGCTTTATTGTCTTATTGAATAGCAGTTTAGTTTGTTACGATTTGTAATGTTACATTATGAAAATGATGAAAATTAATGATTTGACAAAATTGCAAGTTACCTTTGTTCTTACTCACACAAACAACAATGGTATCATTAGGTCAATTTGTGTTTTCTAAAAAAGGGAAATTTCTACTCTTTCTAGGAAATGAAGATGCAATTAAAAATGACATGAATTGTCTATTAACTTTTTTTAAATTTCAACGTTAAATTTCCAAATATTTAAGAAAGTGTATATTTTTATTGCGTCATTATTGCAATATTTATATCCTGTTTGTGTTTCCTGAAAATGTTGAAACTTTTATTTTTCAGAAAATGTCCAAGGCTTTTAGCTCGGCACGTTTTAATGGAGAGGCTGATAATTTTTTCGATTCCAACTTCACTCGTGACATCAATAATCGAATGCGAGTGCCAAAAAATATTCAAGTAAATGGCGAATATGCCGATGAGGAAAATAATAGCACAAATGGATCAACTTGGAGTCAAATATTAGCGAACGATAAATACGAAATGCACGTTCCGGATAGAATTCTTGTCGTTGGTTAGTAAAATAAATCTAGCGAAGAAAAAAAAATGTCTTGACAGAAAATTTGTTTTTTCATCTGTCTATATGAAACTTTTTTTTTTTTTTGTTATTAAAATTTTTACAAAACACGTTTATTTTGCAGGACAAGAACAACACATAGGAACTAAATCAATTCCAAGGGAAATAACTTTGGAAAATGCTGTTTTAAAACCAGTGGATACAGGTTTAGTGCGAATGCAGGTTAGTTGTAAATCTCATTCTTTTTTTTCGAGATTTTAGAATTTTAGAATTTTAGTTTTCTAGTTTATATTATTAGTAGACTTAGATTAAATTATTAATCTTTGAGAAAGTGAAGATGTAAATGCTAAAAGTGTAATTTTTTTTAGACTCCGCCTAGAGTTTTGACATTAGACAATCATTACTTTCCGATGCTAGACGATGATGATGAGGATATGCCAGTGAATGAACCTTTGGAAATGGTAACTGCAACTCCCAAGACTAATCGACAATATAATGACAATCAAATCACAAGACACGTGAGGTAAGAGAAATAATAATAAAAAGAAAATTTAAGTTTGAAATTCTTAGAAAATAATACTGTAAATACTTTTAGAGAAGTGAAAATCTATTTAGAGAAGAATTTAAGTTGAAAATTCTTAGAAAATAATTGAATTGAAATACTGAAAATACTTTTCAAGAAGTTAAAATTGATTTAGAGAAGAATTTTACTTAAAAATTCTTTGAAAATAATTAAATTGAAATATTGAAATCAATTTTAGAGATGTTAAAATAAAATTGATTTACAGAAGAGTTTTAGTTCAGAATTCTTTGAAAACAATTAAATTTTTCTATCAAACTCTGATAAAGAAATAAATAATAATTTTAACGAAACAGACTAAATTTTCAAATTCGTTTATTTAGAGAACAAACGCCGTTCAATACGACACTGGACGTGACTCTCACACCGAGCGAGGAAGTGCAACATTTACGACGTCAAGTTGGAAAATTACATCGACGAATAATTGCAGTGGAATCGCAAATAATGCAACGTCAACAAAGAGATAAGATTCTTTATGCAATATCCCTAACTTACTTCTTTCTAAAGGCTCTCTCGTGGTTGACTAGAAATTAAAATTCCATCCAAATGTCAAAAAAAAGAAAGAATACCATCAGTAAATCGAAATACGAACTGTAATCGGATCACACAAAAAAAAACTGTTCATTACTGCTCGATGAGAAATCTCAATTTTGAAAATCATTACGGAGAGACTTTCTGGAAAATGACCTTCAACAGGAGCTTCAAAAAAAAAGAAACATTAAAAGCAATTCGCTCCTGTCGTATATACTTGACAAAATACTGTTCTGATTTTCGAGCAAACTTTTCAGTTTTGACAGTTTTTTCAAAGTTCAAAGTTCACATTTCTGTATAAATGAGGATTAATTTTTCCCTTCTAATTAGTTTTTTTTTTAAAAAACAAAAATTAGTTTATTATTATTTGGACTTGATATGTTCAATATTTGATTTTTAATGGTGAAACGCGCAGTGAGTCAAAAATGAATTAATACATTGCGTGAAAGGCTAATTTTTATTATTTAAATTTTTTTCAAATTACGGTTACTCGTGAAGAAATATTCCAGTAAAAGTAGTAATAAGGAAGTATTTTTTTAATTTGAACACCACTTCGAAAAATTTAATATAATTTGAATTTGAATTCAAAAAGAAAACAGCACTTTTCGGTAATTTAATTTAATAATTCTATTTGTAATAGAAAATTCCAAACGGAATAAGTTTATACTACTTTTCTTGTAATATTTTTTCTGAATTCTTTTTTTCTATTCTTTCCCCTCAATTTTCTATTTATTCGAACTTATTTAATAATTGTTTTTTAAGAGTAATATAAAAAAAAGAAATTTAATTGTGCGAAGAGAAGTTATACAATAATTCAGCATTTTACGTCTTCTACGATTGATTTATTTTTATTAAGAGTTGTAGAGTCTTGAAAAAAATACGATTTTAACCGATCGCCTCTGTACCTAATATACAATATGCCATAAATATTTTAAAATTTATTCATTTTAGTGTTTAGATACGAGTCGAAATTAGATCGATGATTAATTGTAAATCTCAATTTCATTTTTGTTCATAAAAGAAGAAAACAATCTTTAACACTAGTCCATTGCGAAAATAAGAAAATTTTTTTTGTTTTACTTTTTGGGAGAGAAAAAGTAAACGATATTGCATTTTTTTTGCAAATGTCTGTGGTGTCTAATTAATAATTAATTTTTATGTTTCTGTAAAAATTAACTGTTATTACTCGTATACTTGTTATTTTCCCCATTAATTTTTTAAGTGTATAAAGGTTGTAAAGATAAAAAGAGAAAATTAGTATGTTTTGAAAAGAAAAGGAAAAAGTATTATAATAATATTATAAATAATAGTCGATGACACAGTAAAAGAAATTGAGTAAAATATATTAACACAGTAACAAAAAAAAAATAGTTTAGTGTATTTAAAAATTACATTATTCATTGATCATTCCTGTACTAATAAAAAAATGTATTTCATTGAAAGAAGAAGAAAATCATTTTTCTCTTGAAAAAAATAATTGTCAAAAGAAAAAAATGATTATTTCGAAAACTTTTTCTTCAGTCAAAGTGTTATAAAAGCCCGGAGTTGGAATGTTTGTTGTATTTGCCTAAGAGGCCATTAAAAATATATACTTGTACATTTATAATAATATATTCTTTTGTGATTATAGGCGGAAAAATAAATATTTAGACAAACGCAATTTCTTTTTTGTTATTTAATTTTATATAATAACGATAATCGTGGAAATTCTAAAGAGAAGAAAAATTCGACGCTCTGTTAATGTTCGTACAGTAATTATTAAGGATTAGACATATATTTGTTTATAACAAATTGAATTTTACAAAAAATGTCATTACAAATTGCCCGGGTTGAATAGTGCACGCTCATTGGCTGCTGAAGTACTTAATTATAACTTCCCATCTCTGCTGAGTTTAAAAAACTATTAAAAAGAACCGTTATTTCTATAAACAAATTCGCAAAGAAAAGTTTCTTTCATTTATACTTAAAAAAGTAATAAAAGTAGATTTAACGAAATGGTAAATTGTAATCATTGTAATTAATATTGAAAGTTTTGATTGAATAACGGCGGAAGTTCAATTAAGAAATTAATTCGAAACATGGGAATAAAAATTGTACAAATCATATCAATTTCTTCGGACAGGATTATTCGCAGAGAACACTGGATCTGGACACAGATGATTGCAAGAAAAATTAAATAACGGTAATATAACAACTATAAATAAATAAGTAGATGCAAGAAATATCTTCTTTGATATGGTTATATTTTATTTGTTTCCTTCCAAAGTAATATATTTATTAAAAAGTTCTAAGTTCCATTCTTTCTTCATAGCATAACCTCTAATTTTCGAAAAAAATATTTTTTTTCTCACTATTTTAGTCTTTTGCATACTGTTTTTTAGCGTTTTTAACTTCTTCCATATCAAACGAAATGTAAATTTATTTTCTCTTAGAATGTGCAGAGTACTTTTCGTCTTTATTTAAAGTTTCAATTTTGTTATCCATATTATTTTCGTCCATTGCTTTTTGAAAAGCCAGTAATTTTGAATATCGGACAACCTTAAATTCGTAATATTAGAAATTTTTGGTGTATTTAATTTAAATATCTAGAATTTTAATATTTTTTCACTTTTATTAATTTTATTTTGTTTCAATGTTTATAAGAAAGAAAAAATGTCTTTAAAGTTCTGAATGTTCGAAATGAACAAAATTTATTTCTTTTTCAAATTAAAATTTCTGTTGCAATAATTCTTGTACTAAAAATTAATTATGATTTTTTTTGTTGCTATTTATACCGCAGGAAGTCACTTTTGAAAATAATTGTATTCTGGGAAAAAAATTCGTTTCTATTGAAAAAGAAATAAATAAATTCCTTTTTCGATTTTTCTGCGAATAAAAAATTATTTTTTCATTAATTTACCTCATTGTAAAAATGTGAATAACCAGTGAAAAGATTCCAGGCGATAGTTCCAATCATTATTAGAACTATTGACTTCTTGAGGAGTAATTTTTGTTCCTTAGTCACTTTTCGTCCGAAATTAAACATGACAATCTTCAATAAAGTATGAAATCAAATATTTATTCAAATACGAAATAAAATATTTATTCAAATATGAAATGAAATATTTATTCGAAAATGGCGTTTTATAAATAAAGTTATGATAATTTTTTTACCTATTTTTACTGGAAGATAAAACCATTTTGCCGAATAGAAGTAAATTTAAGAGATTTTGACAGTTTTCTCCTTTCTATGAACATTTTTTATGTCACTAAATATAGCCCCTTTTTTTTACCGAAATTATAAATTACTTTAAATTTTGAATTTTAATGACAAGAAATCTAAACTAATGCTAAAGTGCAGTGAAAACTAAAACCAAGAACTAAAATGAAGTTTGAAGTTATCAATAATTTTTGATAAAAATGATGATCAATTTTTTCGATTTTCATTTGTTAATACGAATTTTTTATACGATTGCGCCGACGATTGTTTAAAAAAAATTAAAATCTATTTATAATATTTCTTTTCACAAGAAGAAAGCAAAATATAATTCTACTTGATGATGAAAGTAGACGAAATTCTGTATAAATTTTTTTTTTTTATTTTCCAGTTTGGCGGCGTGGAGAACCAATAAAAGTTTCTCAATATTCTCTATAGATATAGCGCCGAAGATGTTGCTGGGGTCACTTCGGGCTCATTCTGACTCATCGTGGAATAATTTTTTTTATGCTTACGATCACAATCTTTAAGTGGTTCATTTTAATACAAATCTTTAAAAGATTCTTTGTACAATCTTTACAAATTGTTACAAATTGACTGGAATATATCACTCTAAAGTGAATGTTTCAACAACTGGAGAGGCGGAAATTTACTGAAAAGAAAATATTATGTTTACCAACAATAACAGTGAGTTTATAAAAAAATGAAATTAATTTTCACATTTTAAAGTCAGTATATTATTGTTTTAGCGAACAAATTGTTTATTATTTTCATTTCTTTTTCTTTGCTTTATTTTGTTACGTTCAATATTTATTTTATTTTCAATATTTTATTATTATGTTTTTTTCTATTTTGTCGTATTTTTCCATTTATTCGAATTTTTTACTTAACAGAAAAAGATTAATTAAATTATATTGTTTAAGTACTCGTTAGGGTGTTGTAAATAAAAATTGCACCTTTTCAGAAAAAATCGTGTGTTACTTTGGCAGTTGGTCAGTCTATCGTCCTGGAAATGGTCACTTCGATATTTCCTACATTGACCCTTCACTTTGCACGCATTTAATTTATGCCTTCGCTGGACTCAATGAGGATGGCACTGTTAAAGTTTTGGATCCTTGGCAGGACTTGCCGGACAATGGAGGAAAAGACGGATACGGCAGATTCAATGCTCTTCGTGAAAAAAGTCCATCGACAAAAATAATGATTAGCATGGGCGGCTGGAACGAAGGATCCAGCAAGTATTCCAGGTCTTTAAAGTCCTCGCTACAAATTTATTTCTCCAAACTTAATATTTTAATTATCTATCTTTTATTAAACTAAAGTATATTTTGTTGTAATAAATTATTACATTATTATTATTATTATTGTTTTGCGAGTTTTTAAATTCAAATTAATCACAGAAATTACAAAAATTGAAAAATATAATTAAATTAATTAATTAAAAAATACTGTAAATTGAAATAAATTGAAAATATAAGTAGATTAAAAATTAAATAAAACCAAATGAAAGAATCGTTAATAAGTATTATTTATAAAAAAAAATTGGTTAATTTTGTAAAAATTTACAGGATTATAATTTTGTTTTTGAAATATTCAAAAAGAGTAATGAGTTTGAATTGTAGGGTAATGAGTGATGCGGCAATTCGTTCGAAATTCGTCGACAATGTCGTGCAGTTTGTCAAGAAATACAAATTCGATGGATTCGATCTCGATTGGGAGTATCCGGCAAAGCGAGGAGGTCATCCGGAGGACGTGGCGAATTTAGTTTCAGTTCTAAAGGACCTGAAGGAGAGATTCGTTGAGGAGAATTTAATTCTGAGTATTGCTGTCGGCGCGGCTGAGATGACAGCAAGTGTTTCATACGATATTCCCAATTTATCGAAATACGTCGACTTTATCAATCTAATGACTTACGATTTTCATGGATCATTCGACACCGATCATAAAATTGGACATCACGCGCCGCTTTATGCTTCCTCCACTGAAACCGGAGAGAAGAGAAAAATGAACATTGTGAGCAGGAAATTATTTACAAACCGCTTTTTTTTGTTTTCGATTTAAGGGGAAAATTTAGAGAACTTTTTTCTGATATTTACAGGATTCAGCGGTGAAATACTGGTTGTCTCAAGGGGCACCTGCTGAAAAATTAATTCTAGGCACAGGTTTCTATGGGAGATCGTTCACATTGGAGAATCCGGCGAATCATGAAATTGGCGATTCATTTACTGGACCGGGAGCAGCTGGTCCTTACACGAGAGAAGCGGGAATTTTGGGATTCAATGAAATTGGCGAGACGCAGAAGCAGAAAACGTGGAAACTTGGATTTAGTCAGGAGCAAAAAGTCCCTTATGCTTATCTCGATAATCAATGGATTGGATACGATAACTGCAAGTAAGAAATTGCAATCAATTTGGTTTATTTTTTATTCATTTTAAATTTAAAAAACAATTAATGCAGGGTTGTCACAAAAATTCAATTTTTTTAAACTTATGAGTAAAGAATAAGTAATAATTTTATGACAATTCTTGAATTAAGTTATTTAAGAAAATAATTATTGTCAAGAGTAGAAAAAATTGAGGGTTTTGTATTAAAATTCATGGTAATTTCAAAATTTATGAGACAAAGAAAAAAGATACAAAAATTCAGAAATTTCGTCTGAATTCAAAAAATTCTTTTTCCTATACTTTTAATCGAAATTCCTGACTTTTCTCTGATTTCCTTAAATTCCAAAAAACCCTTCAATGCCTTAATAGACATTTCTTCACCGAGCGTTACAAATAACGAAAAAATAAAGTTTCTTTCAAAGTTGATCATAAATTACAATACAAAATTAGTAAATATTTTTAATAAAGGGAAGAAATTTACTTAAGTCAATGAGAATTGTTAATATTTCTAAAAAAAATGTATATTTTTTTAAAGCTCCCTAACAGAAAAGGCTGAATATGCAAAAAGAATGGGTTTAGGAGGAGCAATGATCTGGAGCATTGAGACTGATGACTTCAAAGGAATTTGTGGAGAGAAATATCCTCTTCTAAATTCTCTAAATAAATCATTACGCAATTAATTCTGCAATATTAGGAGAAGAAAACTACTTAATTTTCTTAAATCTATTTTTCTACTTTCTATTCTCTATTTTCCAAAATTAGAATTAAATCAATATCTTTGCCTCCAGGACAGGAAATAAAGAAAATTATACCAAACTTATCAAATAGTATATTATTCCTTTGAAAATGAAATATTTCTTAACATTATTATTTTTTATTGATTTTTTACACTAAAAAATGTTCAAAACTTAAAAATTACCGCCAAGAAAACCGGAAATCGAAAAAGTCTTTCGTCAAACTCCTGGACTGAAATAAAATAAAGAAAATATCGTTCTCCACTTTGAATTTATCTTCAAATTGTTCTTTTTTCGTTTTTTTTTTGTATTTTTTTCCAAAAATATTTTCTATTTAAAAATAAAACCACCCACCCACACACACATATATACCGGAAGTGCATTTCTATTTCGAAACTTGTCCAACAGATGTCGGATGAACTTTTTGACAATATGGCGTCCGGTCAATAGACGGGGGGAGTTCTCGTCTCTCGTTTCTGCGCCCAGGAATTAGGGGCCGAAGAAGAAGCTTGACATATTTTGAAGTTCGCGAGTGTAAAAGAAAATGTACGAGGAATTCAGGTGGCACATCGATGGGGCACACTGAAACCTCATTAATTAGAAAAAAATCATGCGAATCTCTTGGACGAGAAATGCGAACATCGTAAACGACCGGGGGATTATTGTCGTCGTCGTTGTCGTTTAATAAAGAGTGCGAGAGTTCAAGTTTCGCTTTATCGATGCAAAATGGCTTCGGGCGACAATGTAGACGTGATCGAAGTGGTCGAGACAAGTTTCACTGGCCCAGCCCAGGGTGGTGAAGACCATCTACGACCGCAAGATTCCGTGGATGAAGACAGTGAGTAGATGATTATTTTTCATTAATAGATTTTTGTTTAAACATCTACTTAACCTAACCTCTGCTTTCTTTAATTATAATTCTTTAAAAGCGCTTAGAGAATTTAAAGTCATAATCATATCACCCAAGTTGCATTGTCCTGTAAAATTAGGGAAATTAATAAAATTAATAATTAATAAATTTAATAAATTTAATTAATTCAATTGTCAAGGCTGCCTCTTGATTAATATTAAGGAATTCCAATAGTGACGTAGTCATTCGTAACAGCTGATTGACATCATCTGTCATTATCATATTGACCGTCTTTTACTATACAGAATTTTTTTTCTCTCTCTTTCTTTTTTTTTGAAGAAACCCCTAGACTTTGATCCGGATGATTAATCCTTCATCTCTACCGCATTCAAGAGTTAATGATTCATGTTTTTTTTTCACGAAAATTAAAATTATTATCTTTGGAAAATAAAAAGAAGAAAATTACTTTTGAGAATATAATTTTTTTTAACGATTTAAACAATTTTTGTTCACAAATTGAATAATTTCAAAAATGATATATATTGTCGAGACAATTTAACCTTTTGTAAAAAGAAAAAAAATAGTTTTCTATGTATATACAAAACTATTCGGACAAAAGATGAATTGTTTCTATTTTAAGTCCCCACGTGTAAAGTTAACATTTTATACAAGTTAAAATAGATTAGATCAATAATTTTACGCCAAGTAAACTAGCCGTTCTCAAACAAAAACAAAGTTTGTTTTCATACTTTTAAAAGGAGAGAGAGAGAGAGAGAGAATACTTATAATTTTTAAATGGCAAAAATCTCTATTTATATAAAGTCGTTATTTTAATTTTCAATAGGTATTAATCTCTATAGCTGACAGAATTCAATTGAGTTTTTATTTTTTTTTTCACAAGAAGTGAATATATAATTGAAATTTTTTTTTTTCGATGAATAATTTAATTGTTATTAGTTGCGCGCTTAACTTAGTTATTGTTTTCAATTATTCGGTGTCATTAGGTTTTAAGAATGGTTTAGTACAATTACAGTGAACAATGATTCAGTCTATTCAATTGTAATATTTAATAGAATAGAGTGCATCATTTTTTAATTCGTCTTGTTTAAATCTAGTGCTTTATGAAAACATTACAAACTCTCATTTACTGTTTACAAAATTATTCACACGTTTTTAATAATTTTTTCTACTTTTTAAAATGTAGTCTATTGAGTGTGTAGTGTTTGATTCTATTTTTTATTAAATTGTAAAATTATCTGTTGTCAGTTTAAAAACGTGATTTTTTTCAGTGAATAAAATTAAGATTTTTTAAAAATAAATTCTTGTTAGATTAATAAATTTAATAAAAATTATCATTTTAATTAATATTATAGTTTGATAAATATTTCTTAAAAAATGTTTATTAATTTCTAAAAATTTAGTTGATTTCAAAATATTTATCAGTTTTTAGATATTTATCATAATATTTTTACTAGTTTTTAAATACCTGTCAAAAAAATTATTAGTTTTTGAATATTCATTGAAATTTTTCCTAGTTTTTAAATTCTTGTCAAAATATTGATTAATTTCTAGATATTTATTATTCGTTTTTAAATACTTGTCAAAAAAATTATTAGTTTTTAAATATTTATTGCAATTTTTCCTAGTTTTTAAATTCTTGTCAAAATATTGATTAATTTATAAATATTTATTATTAGTTTTTAAATATTTGTCAAAATATTTACTAGTTTTTAAATATTTTCCAAAATATTTACTAGTTTTTTTTAATTTCCCGAAATATTTACTAGTTTTTAAATATTTCTTAAAATATTGACTCGTTTTTTTTAATTTCCCGAAATATTTACTAGTTTTTAAATATTTCTTAAAATATTGACTCGTTTTTAAATATTTGTCACTATATTTAGTAATTTTGAAATATTTCTCAAAATATATACAAGTTTCTAAATATTTATTACTTTTTAAATATTCATCGAACAATTTACTATGTTTTTAAATATTCATCTTAATATTATTATTATATAAAAATGTTTATTAATTTTTAAAAAATTTTGTAGTTTCTAATCAATTTTGAAATAATCACTAAAATATTTATTAGTTTTTTGAAATATTTACTAGTCAGACTCGGAAATTTAAATCTCTAAAAGAAAAATTTGGCCCGAATCTGACAGAATATTTCAAATATTCCAGAAATTGTCACTAAACTGTTTCTCTTTTTGCAGATAAATCAGTGGGTGAAAAAGTTTCAGCCTTTGACGTGAGTATAAATAATAATTTAAAACTTCAAGTAACAAGTTGCAAGAAAATCGCAATACTTTGCTGCAATTCAGAGAAATTCTCCTTTATTTCGATTTTTCTGGCAAAAGAAACAATTTTTTTTCTTCGATATTTTTTTTTTTTTATTGAAATAATTGATAAAATTAGCGATACAGTTAATTTTTTCTTAATCGTATATGGAAAACCGTTAGTTTCCGTTTCACTCTGGTAGATTCGAGAAAAAAAAGAAGTCGCAAATAAATTTTATATATTTAAAAGGGTAGAAAAATGAATTTCCCCAAATTTTCTGGTAAATTGGTCTACATTAGACTTTAAAGGTCCATGAATAGATATTAGAAGTACACACAGTCTTAGGCCATTGTCACTTTTCAAGGCTCCTTGTGCTACTTTCTATACTATGTTCTCATATACATATATATCTTGTTCAATGCACATTCTCTGACTCACGATAGGAAAAAAATTTCCTTCCTGTTTTTCAGAGATATTGTCTCCTTTTGAATTTTTCCTTTTCTTCTTCTTCTTCGTCTTCTTCTTCATTTCAGTCAATTTCTATTTTATAGAGACACTAAATTTACATGTTGGATTAGCGTTCTTTTAATAAAAACACCAAAATCTATTCGTCCGTGTTTATGTAATGAAAATCGATAATTAATTAAAGTGTAGGGAAAATTCAAACTTGTTTCATATAGCCCTCTGGGGAATTGGTGTAAACCAATTTTTTTTATTTCGTTTCAAATAATATTGTTTCTCATTATTGAAAAATTATTTCTTTTCTGGATAAAAATTTCAATTCAATATTAAAATAAATAAAATTGCCATTCAGGGAAGAATAATTGAAAAGAGGGAGGCAAAATAAAATCGAATCGAAAAGGGAAAATTAAAGGAAAAGGAAAAATAAAATCCAAAAAGGCGAATAAACTTTGAAAAAGGTAAAATAAAATTAATAAACCAAAGATAATAAAATAATTAGAATAGAAACGAAAGGACGAAATAAAAGCTCAAATTTGTATTATAATTTATTTTTTTTAATAACTTTTTTTCAAGTAAAATTTTTAATGCTTCAAAAAAATTCGAATTCAGTCTTCGACGTTTAAGTATCTGAAGTGTAATATCGCAATTCCCGTTATAAGAATGCATAATCTTTAAAGTACATGTTCAAACAATTGTTCTCGAACTTGCAGAGATTTTAAATATAAATTTTCGTAGAATACATTTATTTCTATGTTTAATTATTATTTATTTCTCGATTGATATTTAGAAAAGTAAAAAATAAATTCCAAAAAAGTGAAGGTTTTTTATTTTTTTTTGTTTTTCTTTTGATTATAATTAGATTCGAGAAAATTGTTGTTGAAATTTGTTTTTCAATTAAATCGATTTATGAAAGGAATGCTGTTCACTTACTACGCGTTTTCTTTACTTTATTAACTTATCAATTTGTTTGATGAAGATACGATTTTAATAGATGAAAATACTTTTTGTCGTTAAAAAGATTTTTAAATCTAATTTTAATTAAATTATTCTTTAAGCACGTGGATTTATTGAGCAATGAGAAAATCTGGGTTTTTTTTGTCTGTAAACGAATTTTATTGCTTCGGAAGTAAATTAAATTTTTTGTATCAAACAAATAAATATAAGCAAAAATTTCCTTTTTAAGTCTTTTTTTTATTGTGATTTTCTATATTTTGTATTTTAATATTTTGTAGAGAATAAAAAAAATGGAAAGGAAAAAAGAAGAAATAATTATTTAAAAAATTATTTAAATTTATTATTAATTATACGCTGATTTTGTCGAGTACGGAAATTAAAATCGAAATGAAGGAGGAGTTAATTAAGCGATCAAGGTAGTAAATTGAGAGAAGGCAAATTAAATTAATTCATACGATAAGTAAATCAAGTGCAAAGGAAAAAAAATGCAAACAGTGTAAAATTAATTTTTTTTTCGAAGATTGAGAAAAAGTATTGACGCACTAAATGTAAAATTAATTACTTCTTTTTCGAAGTCCATATTAATAAAATCGTCGAAGGATTATTGACCCTCTCGTGCAGTAGTGAATATATTAAAGAAAGACATAAAATCGTATGAAATAGTTTGTCTGCTTTCTTTTCAATTTAACAATTTTACATTGCAGCAATTGTCCCTGCGATGCATCAATGAAAGCATAAAAAGAATGCATAATGGCACCATGATCTTTCATTATTATTATAGAGCTCAACAGTGCAACATGGCAGTGCAGGACCGAAAACTCCAGTTGGAGTGTCAAGAAATAAATCGGAGCGAGAGAAAAAGATTGGCCACAGAAGGGTGGGAGTTGGGGGTGAAATTACATACAAAAAGGTAAGAAGATAAAAAAAATGATACCGAGAAGAAAATTTAGATTTAGAATCATTTTGATTCTAATTGATAAGTGTTTTTTTTTGAATGAGAAGAAAAAAGTTCTTTTTAAAAAAAAAGGAGAGGAAAAATAACATTTTGCTCCTATTTTCAATGAAAGTTTATTTCTATCTTCTCTCCCTCGGCAAGTACAAAACAGTTAATGATATTTGTAAAGTATAATGTTAACATTAACGGCAAATAATGGAGGTGCTATAAATAAAAGTTGATTTTACATTATATCAACTTGTTTTGTTAGTTTAAGTTTCTCTTGCTGATAATCTAAGGTCATTCTTTACTGGACCTCTGTTCGATGAATCTGATTAAGTTTAATGAGCTTAGGAAACAAAATGCTGAAGAAATTCATTTAAAAATCTAAGTTTTGTTTTTTTTTCTCCCCAATTGTAAATTGTTTTGAAGAAGAACAAATTTATGCGAAATAAATAATAATGATCTCATCGTGTAAATATATTATAACTATTTATTTTCACCGTATTGTAAAAATAAATTTATTTGTTAATTTCATTTACAAACTAAAATTTGATAATAATCGTAAATTGATTGTTACATTTTTAAGAACTCTTTTCTTCTTTTTGATCAATTACTGATTGTTATTAATTATTAATTACTGATTATTGATTATTAATTTATTAATTATTAATTTACAATTTCTCAGATCCAAAGTACACAAATTATGGGATCTATTCAATTGGGTATACAACATGCGGTCGGTGGTCTCGCAAGTAAACCTGAACGCGATTTGCTCATGCAGGATTTTATGACTGTTGAAACTACAAATTTTCCTAGCGAAGGTTCAAATCACACTCCAGCTCATCACTTCTCGGAATTCAAATTCAAGAATTACGCACCTATTGCATTTCGTTATTTTAGAGATCTGTTTGGCATCCAACCAGATGATTTTTTGGTAAGTTTTAAAATTTTGTCGACAGTCGAAAAAATCCTAAGAAAAAAGTTTATTGATCTTTTAATGAATAATATATTTTTCTAATCGTTAATTATGGAAATTTTGGTTTAAAAAAAGAATGAAGTTTCTAAATACAAAATTCAGGGAGTTTTTTTTCTATTTGGAGTAATTGTCACGATAATTGAATGAAATTTACAGATGTCGATGTGCAGTGCACCACTGCGTGAATTATCGAATCCTGGAGCCAGTGGAAGTATTTTTTATTTGACAGAAGACGATGAATTTATCATCAAGACTGTTCAACACAAAGAAGGTGAATTTCTGCAAACTCTGTTACCTGGATATTACATGGTAAATAATTTTACTTTACTTTAGATTCAAGTAAATTATTAATTATTTTATGGCTCTACTTGGATTATTATTTTATGGCTTTTTTCGATTATCTTTGTATGGTTGAATTAATTTTCTTTTTGCAGAATTTAAACCAAAATCCAAGGACGTTATTGCCAAAGTTTTTTGGATTGTATTGTTATCGTTGCAACAGTAAAAATGTAAGACTCGTTGCTATGAACAATCTTCTGCCCTCAGCCGTTAAACTTCACCAAAAATATGACTTAAAAGGCTCGACTTACAAGAGAAAAGTAAATATTAAAATAGATTATTATTATTATTATTATATTTTTTTCTTGACTTTAGAAACAATACTTTTGATCTTAATTATTGAATTTGAAGATAAGATTTATGACTGATTTGATTATTTACTATTAAATTTAGAATTACTATTTATTGGTTTGATTTTGTAATGTTAAATTAGTGGAAAAGTGTATTTTAATGAATTTCTTTCTCCTAAAGGCCTCGCGATCTGAAAGAGCAAAGTCTTCGCCTACTTATAAGGATTTAGATTTTATGGAACATCATCCGGAGGGAATTTTTCTAGAGGCCGATACGTACAGTGCTCTAGTCAAAACAATTCAACGAGACTGTCGTGTACTTGAGAGTTTCAAAATCATGGACTATTCGCTTCTAGTCGGAATTCATAATCTCGATCAAGCTGCTAGAGAAAAAGTCGTGAGTACTTTCTTACCAATAATATTTTTCTTGAAATTTGTTAAGTTTTTCTGAATTATATTTTTTAATTATTTCCAAAATTTTAACTCAATTCTTCGAAGAAATTCAATTATTTTGATAAATTATAAAATTCTTCTCGAGTATTCAATTATTTTCACAAATAGCATTCTTTTTCGGAATTCAATTATTTTTATTACAAATTATAACTAATCGCAGAATTTCAATTATTTTTAATACAATTTAAAATTCAATTCAATTCAGTCAATTTTCTTCCAAAATGTAAACAAAATTCTCCTTAGATAGTTCAATTATTCGCAAAAGATTTAACACCTACAAATTTTCACAAAAAAATTCCGTTATTTTTCTAATTAATAAAATTGTTTCCTACAATTCAATTATTTTTACAAGTGATAAAATTTAAATGGCGATATTTAATTATTTAAAAATATTGAAATAAAACTATTCAATGGACTTTTTCGAAAATTATTAAAAGTAATTAATTTAGAGAAGAATTTTAGTTTAAAATTGTAGAAAATAATAATTTTTTTCCTTTGTGATTTTAAGGAGGAGCAACGATTATCAGCCAGCGCAGAGGAAGATGCGGGGGAGTATGTCTGTGATAGTGGTGGATTTTTACAAGCAGAGAGACGTAGCGAAAGGGATGACAGGACAGGAGCCGCTGCTCTCAATAGATCACGCAGTATAAATCGACAAAGACTCGTTGCTCACAGCACTGCAATGGAAAGTATTCAAGCTGAAAGCGAACCCATCGATGAAGAAGACGATGTTCCGTGAGTAGTTTCAATTTCACTGAATTCGAATTAATATTCCAAGGAATTTTTTTTAAATAAAGAAATCACAATTTTTAATTTATCCCAAAATGCCAATTGTTAAATAAAAAATTAAATTAGTATTTCTATAACTACTTTTTTGCAAATTTTCTTTATTTTCCATTTTTACACTTGTCAGCTTGTCAAAATTGAAATAGTGAAAAAGTTACTATTGAACTAAATTGGATTTCTCTTGATAAAAAATCAGGATTTAATTCAGTTGATTTTTTTAGTATTTAATATTTATTGTAGTTTTAATGTTTTGATTTTCTTTTTTTTTTGTAGTCCTGGTGGTATTCCTGCACGGAATGCGCGCGGAGAGCGTCTTCTTCTCTTTGTGGGTATCATTGACATTCTTCAGAGTTACCGGCTCAAAAAGAAACTCGAACACACGTGGAAATCAATGATACACGATGGTGTAAGTAAATTGAGAAAATATTCAAACTCGTATTCTTTTAAGCTCTTTAACCTTTTCGTTAATATTAAATTAACTGCTTCTTAATTTAATTATTGAATTGGGTTGATTAATTCATTCACGGTAATGTTGCATTTTTAAAAAGAATGCAAACAGTCTTCAAAGAAAGTTCAACACGAGAGGGATAGAGATTTTACAAAAGTGTTTAATTTATTTATTTAATTTATATCTATTTAGTAAATTTTATCATTTATTTATTTTTATTACTTCACTTAGTCTTCTTGCTTAACTCATGTATTTTCTACTTTTATTTATTTTACGATAAATTCTTAGTTTTTGGCAAATGTTAATTATTAGCCGAAGTTTATATTAATTTATTATATTATCAATCTTTAACGTCCTTTGATATTTAATTATTGGAAATACAAACGACTTGTCCTTTTGTGGTCGATTTTATATTCGATAATTAATTTATTACTTCTTTACTTCATTTTATACATATTTTTATCTTTTTCCCTAATTTGAATAGAGAAAGTTTTAATTTATTTAATTACTACCACTTTTTTCTTTTCTTTTATTTATTTAGTAAAGTTTTTTTTCATTTTGTACAAGTTTTTTACTTTTTGGCAAATTTTAACTATGGAAGTTTTCTTTTAATTTATTTACTGCTTTATTTTATGTTTAAGTTCTTAGTGTTTATTTTTGTTTGAAAAATTAAAAATTGTCCATTTTCTAACTGTGGTAAAATTCTTTTTTTCTTTTAGGACACGGTTTCTGTGCATAGACCAGGCTTTTATGCTAAGCGCTTCCAGGACTTTATGGCAGAAACAGTCTTCAAGAAAATTCCCTCACGTAAGTACAATCCGAATCAGCCATTAGTGGCACACCTAACTTCCATGTTAGTGCTCAGTAAAGCTCACTCCTAAAAAAAAAGAAAAACAAAAAAACACTCGAGAGTTTACAAGTTTTATGTACAAGACTTAAACTTCTCTTTTTTTTGTCACTCTTGGTTGGATCTACGATTATGACTCGTGAATTGAAATTGTTTTGCATTTCTCTATGACAAAATCCTTTCTGAAAGGATTTCTCGTACTTAATTATTTTTTAGTTCTATATTAATAGATTTTGTTTATTTTATTTTATTTTTTTATTATTATTATTAGTTTTCCTTCTTTCTCTTCTTCTTCTTCTTCTTATTTTTATTTATTTTTTTACTACTAATTGTATAATTTTTATTTTTTTAATTATTTTTATAACTACTATAATTATTATTATTACTATTATTTCTATAAATATCGTAGTCCAACCATAAAAGTGAATATCCATTCCATAAAATATAAATTATGGTATTCCCTCTAAAAAGTAGAATTCAAAAAAAAATTTCAAGGGTGATACCTAGACATTTTTTCCCAAAAACAAGAAATTTACAAAATGATGACGCTTAAAAAGTAAAATTTTAGATAGTTATATTAAAAAAATTGTGCACCCTTTTTACGAAATAACTATTTTATTGTTGATTATTATGTCAGTTAACATAATTCTATATATTTGGCTAATGTGCAGTACGCTATTAAGCTAGATCTATATTTTTTAGAACAAATTGTAATAACGTCTATTATAAGTTTTAACCTCTATATATAATATTAATCTACGATTTAAGCAACGTGTAACAAATTAATAATGTAATTCAACGATTTATCAAAATCGTTCAAATCGTTTTCCAATATCCTCTCAGGTTGTTCGAGTTAGAAACTTTAGCCAAAATCGTGTGTGCTAAAAAATGAGAAAAATATTAATTTTCATTCTTTTCTTTTTCGAAATTCTAGACGTAGGTTTTTTTATGAAAAAAAAAACAAAAACAATAATGTGAAAATTCGCGTTAAATGCAAAGGCTCAAAATAGAAAATAATTTCGACTTGCCATAAAATCAAAGGCTTTTCAAATGATAAATCAAGAATCCGTTTTTTTTCTGGATGATTTAAAGCCAATGGTGATAAATCTTTAATGTTTAATTCGATCAAAGACTATAATATAATAGTGATAAATAAATTTAGAAAGTTTTATCAGACTTAAGAGTAAAAATAATTTAAAAATAGCAAAATAGAGGAAATTAAGAAAAAAAGACAAATAATAAGTGGAAAATTTTAGATTTTCTTTAGTTAGAAAACTCAGATTTGACTGGCTAAAATTTTCATTTTATGAAATTTAGATTCATTTTTGAGTAAATTTATTCTTTTTTTTTATCTTATCAACGACTAAATGCTCACAAATTACTAACACAAAACATAATTTTCGGTTTATTTTGTAAAGAGAATAATTAACATTGTAAACACTAACAAAATTTTTACAAATTTTGTTTTCTTTTTTAATTTTTATTCGAAAAAAAGAAAAGTAGTTGATACTTACATATTTGGTGTCCACTGAAATAGCTGAGTATTTTTTTTTCTAATCAATTTTACACATCTGTAAATGATGGAAATTTTATTATAATTATACTCCGTATATTAAATATTGAAAATTTGTCTAATTCTTAATAATAATTTTTGAATGAAAATAGTGAAATGTGAAAAATTTTCCACATTTAAAAATTGGAGTCTCATTATGATAAATTAATATTAATTTTTGAAGAACTAATGAATTGAAAAATAGAATTTGGACACAATTCTTTCAGGAAAAAATTAGTTTTACGAATTTGAATCAAAAATTGTAAATTTGAATTTAGATACAAATTCGAAAAAAGGTAGATTATTATTATTTTATTAATATTATTAAGTAAATAGTGGAAATAGAAATAAATAGAATTGATTTATTTTTTAAAAAGGAGACTGATTTTTTTTTAAATAAGAGATTGAAAAAATTGATTAATATTTCGTTTGTCGTGATATTGTTTGAAAAAAAGAAATATTCGACGTAGGGTTTAATTGCTTTTTTAATTTGTAAGAAATTTTTGTTTTTTCGTAAAAAAAAGAGAAATATTGTAAAGCCACTGCCTTATCAGTTTCCTGCGATTCTACGGTTATAATGTTACAATTACAATATTGAATTATAGTAATAATGATTTCTATTTTTGAAAATGTTAAATAATAATACGCAGGGGACTTAATCGTTTTGCGATTGTGCCTTAAATATTAGTAATACCGACTATTATACCTCAAGCGTTTTACGCAGTGTGGAAATATCGATATTGCGATGAGAATGATGAACAAAAGTAGTAGTGATAGTATAATAGTAGTAGTAGACTTTTTTTTTAAACTAAAATATTCAGCTATTTATAAAATGTGGGCACCCATGTACATATATATATTTTGCAATAAACATTTGCCCTGTTATAACTCACATTTCATTTACTAGCCTCCCCATAACACGAATATACTCTATTGTAACAATTTTCTTTTTTTTTCTTAATTTTATCTATTTATACACTTTTAAATATTTTATTCTCTCAAAATCTGACAAAATTTAAACCGAAAAATATTTTTTGAATTTTTTACCTTTTATGGTTGAAGAATTTGAGCTAAAGTTTTTTGAAGAGGCAAAAAATGAATTGATTTAGATTTTAGTTATTTTCAAGGAAATGTTTAATTTGCGTTTTTTTGTTGATGTTTTTGGCGCTCCTTAAAATATTTTTCGAAAAAAATATTAATTGTCTAATTGAGAAATGTTTGAAATTAATTTTGTAAAAATTTCAATGGAGTCAAAAATTAGAATTGAAAAGTTAATGTTGTCCCTAAAAATATTTTTCGAAATAATTAAATTTTGTCGTGAATAATTTTATACTAACAATATTTTCTACTAACACTAGTCGTTGGTTTGCAATTTTTAAAGCTATTATTTGTTTGTTTTTAAATTTTTTTAGAAATCTTTTTCTAAATAATGATATTTAGTATTTTTGGGAATATTTACGAATTATTTTATTGTGATTAAATTTAAATTCTTTTTTGTATTTTTTAATACATGTACAAATTGTTTTGTAATTAATTTTCTTTCTGTATTATAATTTATGTTATAAATGCGAAGACAATTTTTTATTATATAGAATTAGATTTGAAAAATCGAATGAGGAAATAATAATTTTTTTTTCTCTTTTTTCTTTCTATTTAATATCGTCTCTAAGAATTGTGCTAATTTTTAGAGAATACAAATTAGTTAAATGTTAATATTTTTGTGTCCGTGCACTACTTTTTGTGTCAACTCCTTGAACTACTGACCTGCTACCGAACGAAACTCGAAATTGAAAACTAAAAGTGGACCTGCCTGAGATAAAGGGGAATCATCGCAAATTCCGTAACCTCGTCACCAGCTACATAGGTAACTCATGTCTGTCCATCTGTTTCGTCCCTTTTGTATACAAGTTGTCGATGTTGTTTTCATCATCCTAAGATGCTTGCTTGCCTGTCTCCATGTTGTCAATATCCGCTTCAAAAAACAAAATAAAAAATTAATGTTTGTCATCGACCGTGCAAGAATATTACAGAAATTTTGTAGTTCGTCTCCGTTAGTTTATAAAGAACATAAAAATTTTTTTTTCCTTTTTTTATCTCCAAAGGATTAATTTTTTTTATTAATACTCTCTAATCTACACAGAACGAATTTTTGCCAAATTATCTGTAATGTAGTGTTTTTTACTGTAAACTTGTAATTTTTGTGTTTTCTAACGTTTTGTATTGTGAATTGTTTGTTTTATCCAGTTTATTAATTAATACTGCTGTTTATTGTTAATTAATACTATTTATTATTTATTAATGTTTATCAATTATTAATGCTTAGTAATTATTTATATTTAATAATTATTTATGTTCATCAAGTCAGAAAACAAAGAAAAAAATTAATTATTAGTATTTGTTAATAAATGTTTTTTAATTATTAATATTTAATGAATATTAATGAATTCGTTAATTAATAATATTTATAATTTATGTTTGTTAATTGTTAATGTTTAATAATTATTTACATTAATTAATTATTAATATTTATTAATTATTTATACTCATCAATTATTAATAGTTATTAATTATTTATACTTGTTAATTACTAATGTTTATTAATTATTTATACTCATTAATTATTAATATTTATAGATATTTTTTTAATATAATAATTAACACATGTTTGTCTAAAAAATGTTTTTACTTTCAATAATACTAGATTTTGCCGTCCAGGCTTTTTAAAAGCTCTGCTTTTTGCCAAATTGCGCAGCTTTTATTTTCGTTTTGCTTTCAGTTATCACACATAGGGACATTTTTAGTTGAATGATTTTTAAGTTTCGAATTTTTACAATTTGCTGATGCGAAGTTACCCTTAAAATAAAAAAAAAAGAATTGTAAATTAATGAAAAAAAAGAACACGTTATTGATAAGTTGAAATATATATTTTTTTTACTTTTACCGAATGAATTGTTAGAATTTTTTTTCTATCGGAGAAAATATTGAATGTAAATATTGTACAGATGTTAGTTTAGATTAGGTAATAATTAATAAAAAGTTTGGAAAAAATTTTCTATTGGTAGTCCCATGACATTTGTTTTTAATTAAATTTTTTGAACGAATTTTTGAATTATTTCAAATAATTTAAAATTGCATTTAAAGGATTTTAAATAATTTTAAATAACTTTAAATAATTTTAAATAATTTAAAATAATTGTAAATAATTTAAATAATTTCAAAAAATTCCAATAATGTTAAATTGTTTCAATGAATTTAAAAAAATTACAATTTCGTTGTAGATGAATTGCCATTAAAAAAATTTTTTTAATTCAAAAAGAAAAATTATTGTCATGTAAAATGTTATTTGTATTTAGTTAAATTTATGTTTTTTTTCGTATTTTTGTTGTTTTGTTTAAGTGTGAAATATACGCATGATTGTGTACGAATGTATTGTTATGAAATATAAACAAGCTAAAATATTTGTAATTACACATTATCATCAAGAATTCATCGTAATTTTTTGTTTCATAAATAAATTTGTAAATTTCTCAATTAATTAGTCCGAGGAAATTGAAATGAATTATTGATGATAATAATAAAATACGATTTTATTTTTATTTTGTTTTTTAATTTTGTTTCGAATTGTCATTTTTTTTTAAAATTTAATTTGTATTTTGTTTCGATTGTCAAATATTTTCTATTCGATTTATAATTTTTGTTTCAAATATCAAAAAATATTTTCTAAATTTAATTTTAATTTTGTTTCGATTTGCAAATATTTTCTATTCAATTGACATATAATTTGTTTTAGTTTGTAAATAACGCTTAAAAATAATTTTCTTCTTAATTTAATAATTTTTTGTTTCATTTTGTAAATGACAGTTAAAACTAATTTTGCTATTCAATTTATAAATGTTTTCATTTCGTAAATAACAATTATTATTAAAAATATCTAATAATTAAAAATAACGATTTTCATTTTAATTTTGAGAAGAATTTTTTGTTTAAATCATGCATTTCATAATACAGCATTAATTGCCTTTTTTCAATATACAATAAATAGGAATATAGTCATCAATGGTAAACAATAATATATTATCTTAAAATAGAATGATTAATTATTTAATTAATGATTAAAAAATATTTTTTCAGTGCTTCAGATTCGTTTGAATTATACACACTAAATTATTTACATTGATTAAGAAACAAGTATTTTGTTAAATATTAATATGTGAAAATTCTTTTTGCAGAACATAATATTTTATTCAATGAAAACTGCAAAAGAAAATTAATTTACCGTACAATATGTAAAACATTGATTAATTTTTTGTTACAGCTTTGAAACATTCTCCGTCAAAAAGGAAAAGCATTTCAAGACCTCTGAGGCCACTGGAAGTTGATTTCGACTCGACGGGTGAGTTGAAATTATTTTTATCAAAAACAATTATAACATTATTGGGACTAAAATTATTAATTCCTGAAAATCGTATAAACTTTCGTAAATTTGAGTAAAAATTAGTAGAAATTACAAAAAATTGGAAAAATACAAATTTTTTTTATTGAAACTGAAAAAATATTTATAGTAGATATTTTGAATAAATACGGAAACGAAAACGAAAAGTGAAAGATATGAAAAGTTAAAAAGTAATTTAAATTCAAATTTCGATTAAATTAATTAAAAATTAATTTTAATTTAAACATTTAATTTTGAACTCTTTATTTATCATTTACGATGAAGATAAAGAAACTGAAAAATGCTGCAATGAAAAATTATCCAATGATGCAATTCCATTGTCAAACACCTTTATCGTCCTTCCTGATATCAATGATAATGTAAACACTGTCTGTGTGAATTTCCCTGTTACGTCCTCGCCACCATAAAGTCCACAGTCATTACATAAGTCCTTCAAGAAAAGAAAACGGAAAAAATTCATTAATTATCCATTTTTTTGCATTAAAGAGCAATGAATTTACATTTTGCAACTAAAATTGCACGAAACTTGTTAATATTCTTTTTTTCATTTTTTTATTCACTTTGATTATTAAATTATTCATTATCAACTAGAATTAATATTATAATTAACATTAACAATTATAATTATTTTTATAATTCACAATTATAGTCAATATTATAATTAACAATTATAATTGATTTTATAATTACTTTTATCATTAACAATTATAATTAATATCATACTCAAAAAATAATTATTAGCAAATAATTCCAAGTATTTAAATAAGAATTTAATAAGATTCGAATAAGACAAAATTTATATTAAATAAACATGAGAATTGAGTAAATTATTTTTTTGTTATCAATTTCTAAAAAAAAAGTTACAGTTTTCTTTTAATAATAATTTTTCGTTCGAACAAACAATTCCTCTCGCGTATAAATCTCTGAAATGATGAAAATTTAGAATTTTGTGGAATTCTAGAATTAATTTTCAAAGAGAGGAAATATTTAGGATGTAATTTTCTTGCTTGATGTGTGGATATGAAAATTTCTTTTGTTCATGAAAATATAATAAGAATGTCGGTAATGGTTTGATATTACATGGTGGTTTAGTGGTGGCGGCAACTGGAAATTCAACAATGCATGCTACATCACCCACAAAACCTGGTGAGTTTCCTGCTGAAAAATCATTTACATTTTTTGTCATTTCAATTAACGTTTAATAACATTTACTCATAAATTTTTCGTTCACAATTTGTTTTTTTTTTTGAAAACTTATACGAATGTTGCACGAAAGTAATTTTTATTGCTGAGTATTTTGAAGCTAATGACTAAATTAACAATAGAGACAGAAAATGAAAAAAAATAAATACTAATGAAAAAGGAAAGAAGTCATAAAAAAGGATTAAAAGATTCGAATTTGTAGTAATTAACATTAGAATTGAGTTCAATGATTCGAATTTAAGAATTTGAATTAATTATTTCAATCTTAGTGATCAAAAATCATTTTTTCCTCGTGCTGCGTTCTTGAGACATTTGTTGAATTATTTACATAAACGACTTTTTTTTTAATTTTTCTTCTGAAATATATTATATCTAATAACACGACAATCTTTTATTTTCTTTTTTTTGTCATTGTTCTCTTCAATCAAATTGGAAAGTTTGATTAAGGAATAATATATTAATTCGTTGGAACAAAAATATAAATAATATTATGAATTAGAAATTACAGAATGATAGAAAAATAATAATTCTCTCAATTCTTGTTCCAACGAATTAAAATTTCATGTTTTTGGTAAAAAATTCACTAACCGCATTCTCATATTGCTTGTTTCTCTCTTTCTCTCTGTTTCTCTGCCCTCACGCCAATCCATGTAAAACCGAAAAAACGAACAAAAAACAACAACAACAACAACGAAAAATAAAAAAATAACAGTAACAAGTCCCACGGAGCCGATGATTTCTGGTAATGGTGGTAATGGTGGTCCTGCGATATCAAACAACTCGGTCCCAATTGCCACCTCAACGCCCGTGAACGTCTCCTCGGGTCCAATAAGTCCTCCGCCATTGACGTCCGTCACCGAATCAACAATAAAGGCCAGTTATCCGGCAGTATTGAAGGGCAGAACAGCCGCAAGTCCCCCGAATCCAAATATCGTGCCCTCCGGTAAAGTACCACCTCCAGTGCCTCCTCGTGGAAGTGCTCGTCCAAGGACCGATGCAACATCGTCATCATCAGCAGCAGCAGTAGCAACAACAACAACAACAACGACTTCCGGCCGAGGTGATGCAACAACTTCCATCATCTTGCATGCAACGACAATATCTCTCAATAATAATCCTCCCGACTCCAAGGGACCTTTGCATGATATCCACAAATCCCAAACAAATTATTCCCCACCAATATCAAAAGCCCAATGGGCCAACTATAATGATTCTCGTTTCTCCTTCTACGATAACGTTCACTTGTCGCAGTTCCAAATTCCAGCAGCATCTTCATCATTCCCACAAAAGAATCTCCGCAAATCAAATCCCTATATTGACGACGACGAATTCGTCAGCGTTGAGAAAATTGACAATTTCTATTACTTACGCAGTAGTCCTTGTCCTTTCAGACCAGCCAGACGACAGCCGAAAAGTACTCCCGACACGTCGATGAATCCACTGCACCAGGAATTGAAAACCTACACCAAACCCATCGAACAGGAACCAACGAAATTCCAAAAGTTCGCCAATTTCATCAATCCTGGTCAAAATTCGAATTTCAAATTATCACGAAAGGACAAGAAGCTCTCTGAGACTTATTACGAGAAGCTCCGCCGCAAGGAGACAGAAACAAAAACTACCCAGGCGGAGAAAATTCACCGAAAGAAAGAGGAGGAAAAACGCGAAACAAAAATTACCAAAGTCGACGAAAAGTACGAAAAAATCCGTCCGAAAGAAGAGAAGAGAAAAGAAAGCGACATAGAGACGGAGGAAAAATCTTTCGAGCAAGAAAAAAGAGGGAAAAATTCCAAAAACTTGGAAAGAAAAGTAAGAAACATTCGGACAGAAGAAGTATCGTTCGAAAAGGAACAAAATTCCAAACGACCGGCAAGTAATGTTGAGGAACAAAAAAAATGTTTCGAGCAAGAAAAAAATGTGGGGAAAAATGGTAAAAAGTTAGAAAGTAAAAGTACCGGCGAGGGAAGAAAGAACACATTGAAGAGAAAATTGGAGAACTTTTCCCTTCAGAGAAAAGAGGAACAGATGAGAAAAAATTGGAACGTGTCATTGAGACGACAGAGTTTGTTGAAGAGTCGAATTCTCATGAAGCGAGGGAAGAAGAAGAAACTTGCACCAAATCCATTGAATGTGGAAAATTTGCCTGCCGACATTCGGGAAGGAACTGCAACAAGTGAACGGGAAAAAATTAAAATACAATTTGGAAATCGCATTGGACGTCATCGACCTGTTTTTCAAATTTGTGACAATAATGCATTAAAATTTCGTGATAATAATAATTATGATGATGATGATGATGATGATGATGATGATGATGATAAGAATAGGGGAGATAAAAATGAGAATTATTCACGTGATTGTGAATTGAATGAAAAGCATTCTTCTAGGGGAAAATTGATGAATTTCAAAAGAGATGACATGATTCAACGACATGGAAGAAATTTTGATGTTGATAATAATAATAGCATGCGACTGCCGAATTTTTCTTTTCTGCATGATCATTCTAATACTCGTATTTATAAATTTTAGTCACTTTTTGATTTTTTTATGTGGCTGAGGTGAAGATTTAATTGTTGATTTGTTTTTCTTTTGAGTTGGAAATTTTTGTGGGGGAGAGTTTTTTGAAACTTTGATCGAGATGATTTATTCAATTGCTCTTTGCTGAGAAAGTTTTCTTTTAAATTTAATTAAATCTACTTAATTTAATTAATTAGATTTCAATTTTTCTGAAATTAACTTTTCGGACTAAATTAAACTATTTTTGGCAATATTTTACCATTTGGACTTTATCATAAAAAAATAAAATAAGGATTTTATTTTTTATGATAGTAGAAATATTTTTGTAGTTTTAAAGAAATCTTTTATTGTTAATAAATATCAAAAGAGAAATTCCACTTAAAACAATCAAGTAAATTTTTTTTTACTTTTAAATGCCAGAAATATTTTTTATCAGCAACATTTAAAAAAAAATTTTTTTCAAAGATAAATCTTATTTTCAGTATAAAAAAAAAGTAGTCAAAAATTTACTTTGAAAACGTTTAATAATAACAATAATGAGTTTAGTAACTTTTCTAATTTCTAATTTTGAATCTAAAATGATTTAATTCCTGCATAGGATTTTATTAATATTTTTGAAAATAATCAAATTTTTTTAGAGGAATTGAATTAAAATGTTGTATTTTTAAATAATTGAATTCTTGTAAAGGATTTTATCAAAATTAAAAGAAAAAAAAATAATAAAATTTTGTTGCAGAAATTTGATTGAAATTTGTTTTTAAAATAATATGACTAAAATTTTCGGAAAAGTAATGGAAATAATTGAATTGTTTTGTTGAATGTTATTCAAAATTTGTTAAAGTAATTCCATTCTCCGGAAGGATTTTATCAAATAAAATATTTCTAAAATATTTAAAATCTTTCCATAATTTTTTATTCCAGTTGAATTGAAATGAAAATAGTTGAATTTATGACAAATTTTTTATTTCTGAAATTCATTAAAATAATGAAATTCTTTCGAGAATTTCTATTATAATATTGTTTTTTTATTTATTAAAATTTCTGGGGAAAATTATTTTGAAATTCATGAAAATAATTGAATTGTTTAGAAAAATATTAATAAAATTCATAAAAATAATTGTTATTCTTTGAAACAATTTTATCAAAATTCTCTGAAATACTTCTTATTTCTTTTTCTTATTTCCATAAGTTTTTATTAAACAAAATTGAATTGAAATGAAAATAATTGAATTTATAACAAATTTTTTTCCCGAAATTGAAAATAAATAATTTCGGGAATTTTCATTACAATTGCTTTCAAAATAATTTAATTTCTGTGGAAAATTTGTTTAAACTTCATGAAAATTTTTTTTTGTTTCAAAAATTATTATTAAATTTCATATTGTTAATTTTGTTTTCTTATATCTTCTTTACTTTAAAAAATCTCGATCAACGAACAAAATTGAAAACGTTAATCCTCATTTAAAAGTCGTTGACTGAAAAATTATAATTGTTAGGTAATAGTAAATTCTGTATGACCTATAAAGAGAAATCAAGTTATCTAGTTCTAGAGAGGAAAATAAATAATCATTTTGATATAATATTTTTTAAAAAATCGTAAAAGATCAAAAGTAGAGAGAACACGAATTTAAGAAAAAATATTTATAGTTTTTAACGTTGTGATCAGTATAAAAATAGAAATCATATTATAATAATAGTAAATTTAGTAATTGTAAATCATTTCGAGTTAATTCTACATAAAAAATTAAATTTTTGTTAAAAATTAGTAAAAAGGTGAAATAAATAAAAATTTATTATTATTATTACTATTATTATTATTATTGATATTATTTTTAATATTAATGTTAATAAAATATAATAATAATAATAATTTGTTTTTTTTAATAATTTTGATTTTTTCAATACGAGGGAATTTTTTTGCAAACGAATTTTTTTCTGTAGAATTAACTGAGATTGTTAATTTATTATTAATTAAAAGACTATATTAATGACCGAGTGAGAGTTGTGAACAAATTAATTTGTTTTCAATATTAATCGATAAACTTCCAATATTAAGACTCTACATTATTATATTATCCAAATATATCTAGCTACTTAAAAGCTGCATTATTAAAAATAATTCATTGTTTATTGCAGAAAAAAACAACAAATATTGTTCAATAGCTTTTATCGTTTAATTTATACAATAGAAGTTTAATTTACCTAACTATGATTATAATTGCTGCTAAAGATGGAATTTAGTTAATTAATTAAATTTTACCAATTATTAATTAATTTAATTTAATTAATTGTATTTAGTTTAATTTAATTTAATTAATTCAATTTTATTTAAACTTTTATGGAGTTATTTTAAAATTGTAAACATACTTACTTTATTATTTGGCCGATTTAATTAATAGCAACATAGATTATCGACCATGAAAATATAAAATATGTAAGATGTCTTAATTGAAAATTAATAAATATCTTTAATACATAGAAATTTTCTTTGCTGAACAAAAAATGTATAATTATATAAGGTAGTTTTGTCACGTTCCTAATAGAATAGAATTGCAAGTTTAGTTATTAATTACTTCTCTAGATTGTGACTCCACTGAAAAAGAAAAATTTGATTCAAAATAACCGATTACTTGTCTATTATCAAATAAATATTTACTCGAATCAAATAATTTTTATTTGAATCAATTAAATAATTTCCAAAATCAATTTGCTTCAAATACGGAAATTATTTATTGAAATACAGTCTATTTGATTTAAGTAAAAATTATTTGATATCGAAGAAATTTATTTGATATGGAATAAATTTATTCCATAAGGAAATTTATTTGATAATAGACAAATAATCGTTTATTTAAATGCAAAATAAATTCTTTATCCAGTGTCTGTATATTATTTCTTGTTTGTTTTGTAATTGCACTTCATTGTTTCTCCAATTGCACTATTCGTTCACAAATATGTTCCTATTTAAATATTATATACGCAAATATGTTCAGAGACAAAAAAAAAATTATTCTCTGAAAAGCAAATCTTAAATCGCAAATCTAAATCGTTGATGTTAAATTTTTCTCTCTTTAATTATTATTATTATTATTAATTATTTTTTGTTTCAAATTCTTTTTTTTTTGCGAACAAAATCATTGGATTTTTTATTTTTCTGAAAAAGGAAAAAAGTTTTACGATTGAAATTCTGTGCTTCTATTATAGGTCTAGATTGACCTGGTTTTTTTTTTTGTTTTTTTTTATTGTTTTAGTTTTAATTGTTGTCTTTGTTTCTGAAATCCATTTGTATCTAGGGCTAATTGTAGCACGCTTTTTGTAGGTGGCACCCTTCCTTCCGCCTGTTCCACCCCGCCCCCGCCTTTTGACGACGCAGTACATTCGAACGACCAAACTTTGGCTTCCGGTGGTCACCATCATCATCATCATCATCTTCATCATGTTCAAGAAGGCACTCCTGGTGCTTCTATTCTCACGAGCAGTTCCCATTCCAAACAAAATAAAGTCGTCCATCATGTTACTCTTAGCAAACAATACCATGACACTGTTAGGTGAGTTAATTTTCATTTTATTTTCACAAACCTCTAGATTTAAATCAAAAATTATTATTTTTTTTGTTATTAATTTTATATTTTTATTTTGCTATTAATTTAATATTTTTTTCTTTTGTTTTTGATTATTTAGATCAGGGTTTTTTTCAAATTCTAATTCTAATTTTGATTTTAGAGTTGTCACGATTCAGGGAATTTAGGGAAAATGAAATTACTCAAGAGGGAAATGTCGGGAAATTTTATCACAAAAGTAGAGGAAAAATATCAAATTTCGAAAATTCATGAGAAAATAATTGAATTATTTTAAAGAATATAGTTAATATAATTTAATTTCTTTTTAATTTATTTAATTTACATTGAGAATAATTCTTTTGTGGCTACCTTCGATTTCAGTTGAAAAATTAAGACGAGAGAATAATTAAGAGTTAAAATTTCTAAATTAACTTTGGAAAAAATTGGTATTGATTTAAATCTAGAGGAATGTGATTTTTTTTTTTTTTTTGAGGAAATAAATGACTAAAATGATTCTTAAATTTTTCTTGTAGTATATCAGACGTTCATCTAGAAAATAGCGGTAGTGGAAGCGGAAGTGGCGGCAGGGAAACAAAATCGTCATTGAGTGTTGAAAGTGGAGGAAGTAGTCGTGGCGGTGGCGGTTTAACTTGGACCCCTCCGGCCGGAAGTGCTGAAGGATCAACGCCTACCTGGACGGAAGGCACGCCGTCTTTTACCGAAAGCTCCAGTAGTGGAGATATAGGTAAGTGTTTCCTAGCGCTCCACATCTACTACAATTCTTGAATTTGTAGTTAATCTATTTTGAATAATCGAGGGAAATTATTGTGTCGCAATGCATTTTTGTCTATAATGAAAAGGAAATAATCCATCTAGAAAAAGAATAGATCTAGAAAAAAACATCTAGAAAAATACATCTAGAAAAAATACACCTAGAAAAAATATTCCGTTTAGAAAAAAATTCAAGTAGGACTAAATACATCTAGGAAAAAATCAAACTAGAAAAAATTCAACTATAGAAAAATACATCTAGGAAAAAATTCAACTAGAAAAAATACATCTAGGAAAAAATCTGTCTAGAAAAATCCATCTGGAGGAAAATACATTAAGAGAAAAATGCATCTGTAAAAAATACTCCATTTGAAAAAAATAATCCGTAAAGAACAAAAAGTATTCTTTTAATAAGAGAGAAAAAATATATCTTACAGAAAACGATCCTCAAGAAGAAAAGAGAAATTTATTAACGAATTAAGAATTTCATTAAGTAAAAGAGAAAGAAAAAGGAAATTTTATTTCAGAATAAAAATACTGAGACTAAAAATATTTAGAAAGAGAAATTTATTAAAGAATTAAGAATTTGATTAGGTAAAAGAGAAAGAAAAAGGAAATTTTATTTCAGAATAAAAATACTGAGACTAAAAATATTTACAGGGGAAAATATTTTACTTTGTTAATATACGAATGTTGTCTTTGTTAAATTTACATTTCGACTTTGAAAATGATTAATTATTATAATTAGTAAAGAAAAACTCGATTTTAGTTGATTTTAATGTATAGTGTACAAAAGGGACCAAAAATTGTTCTTAATCTCACATTAAAAATTTTCTATTTTTTAGTTAAAACTGATTGAGAGTTTTTTCGTATTTCAAAAATTTATGTCATTTATTAGTAATTTAAAATTTGTTTTTGAAACATTACTTTTATTATTATTATTAGAAACTGTTCCTTTCAAAGTTCTAGTCAAATTGAAACAGAAACGAAAATTGTTCCTATATTGTGAAGAAGAAAAAATTTCGAACTTTCTTTAAATGAGATTTTTTCTAAAAATATAATTTATTTATTGTTCTAAATTTTATTTATTATTCTAAATGGCTTTATTATTTATTGTTTGCAAGTTTATTTATTATTCGAAATGGCTTTTTTATTTTTTGTTCGCAAGTTTATTTATTATTCTAAAAGGCTTTATTATTTATTGTTCGAAAGTGTATTTATTATTTTAAAAGTATTTTTATCTATTATTTTTAACATAAATTTCTGGAATGAATTAATTTTTCCGAATTAATCGAAAAAAATATTTGCTGACTGGCGTCTAAAAATCATATCTCCAAAACAAGTTCAAATTTTACTTAGAGGTATTAGAAATTATTAACAACGTAATTTGTAAGCGTTTTTACATATATCTAAAGGAATTACTAAAAAATACCTGCGTCAAAATGAAAAAAAAGACTAGGTTTCGATTGTAAACGAAAAAGATAATTTTTATCACTACTTACATTTTATAATAGTTATTTAATTTTGGTAACATTTTGGTGATATCTCGAAATTATTGTCATAAAATTTAAAGTGTAATTCCGTCTTTAACTATCAGTGCCTGAATAATCTAATTATGTGCTGTAAAATTGTTGTTAAAGTTCATCAACTATAAATGTTACGAATCGATGTTTTTTTATTATGAATTGAGAAATATCTGCTTTATTCTGAAAAATAATTTAATTAACTTTACATTTCATGAATAAATATACAAATTCGTCACTGTTATCGAGAAAGGAAAAAAAGTAGTTTAGTATAAAAAAAGTTAAAATATTAAAGAGAGAAAATTAATATTTGTGAATAAAGAATTTTTAAAGAGAAGGAAATATTTAGAAATTTATAAACAATTTTAATGAATAAATTTCTAAATTTTTTAATTTCTATGTATTTCGAAGGTGTAGATTTATAATCAGGTATTTAGATAATACTAGAGAAAAAATGTGTTAAATACATAGAGAAAAAGTGTTTCGGAAAAAGGATTAGACAAAAAAAATTTTAAAGAAGGAAAGATAAGGAAAAAAGCGGACAAAAAAAAATATTTGTAATGAGGACAAAAAAAATAGTTAGAAATAATTATGTAGATAGAAATAAAATGATCGATTCTTCCAGAAAATGTAATGCGAGATCAAAGAATACAATAATTAAACAGTGTATTTATAATTAAAAACATTTTTTAATTTAATTAAAATAGAAAGTAACTATAGTATTAGTTCAAGTTTAGTCCTGTTTAGAAAATTAAGAAAAGTGATGTGTCAAGCCGCTCTCCGTTTTGAAAATGACAATAAAGCAGAAGTTACATGAAATTTTTTACTCTATCGTCTCTCTTTCTCTCTTTTTTTCTCTCAGTTTTAGCTCGATTCCTGTTGTGTTCACACTTTTATTTTTTAAGCCTTGACAGTCACTTTTAGGAGCGACGTGGAGATAAGTTTCGATTTTCTTTTTCTTATGTACCATAATTTTCTCTCTCTCTCTCTCTCTTTCTCTATTTCTCACATTATTTGCTTTATTGCTTTTTTCACGTAGGCATGATTCCTGGGGTGCATTTCGACCCATCATTTATTATTATTAATCATTAGGAAAAATCGAGCCGCGAAAAAGTCCCATTCGTGAGCTTTTATTTTTGACAAAAGAAAATTAGTAGAAACATTTATGTAATTTCGATGGAAACTCTTCTTTCCTTCATCACTGTATATGTATTTGATTATCATTCATTTTTTCCTTAGGAATATTTTTCTTCCTTGGAAATTTTATTTTTCCCCAAGAAATTTTCTTCAAGTTCCCATTTTTTGTCCTGTAATTTTCATTCTTATTTTTGGTTTTATTTTGAGAAATCATTTAAAAAATTGTACTTTCCAAAGGCTAGATAGTATTTCGCGACTGATTAACATTTTATTTCATCAAAAATTATTATTAATATTATTTTAAGATTCTTTTTGTTTTGGATTTGAAATGATTTTTTTATTATCACAATGAACGATACTTTTAGGTTGCCCGACGACGCCGATTAGAAGCAGTCAAAGAAGTGGAGAAAAAAGTGGAAGAATTACCGCAACCATGGAAGAAGCTCTTGCCAGTCTCACTACTGAAATGGTAAGTTAGTTAAAATTCGAATAATTTCATTTATCAAATCATAGTAATAGTGAGAAAAAAATTACGAATTTAATCCACATTTTCGAATTTTTTTTTAAATGAGAAGATTATTATTCCGTGAAGCAATTTTTCTGTAGTTTTTTTCAAAATAGAATTTTTGATAGAAAATTCTGTTAGATAAAATTTCGCTTAAAGGAAAATTCAAATAAAAATCGTCATGAATAAAAAGTTGCATAAAAAATTTCGGTTAGAGAAAATTTTAATTAAACAAAAAAGAAAGAGAGAGGAAAAGACTAATAAAATTCTATCTTTCAAAAAATATTTTTAAAAATTGATCTATGGAATAATAATGCGTCTCTAAAATAATATTTATCAAACAGTCGATTATACATTCGAGCCTGGGATTTTTTTTAAGTCATGAAAATAACAAAAGAAAATATTAAAATTGCATTCAATGTCAATATTGCACATTTCTATACCAAATTCATCCACAGCAAAATATTAATTGACACATATATTTATTATACTAATAATTTTTGCATATTATCAGAATGTCACACTGCGCTATTTTAACATTATTATTGTAGAGAGAAAAGAAATCTATTAATATAAGTATATACTGGCCAATCATTTTTAATATTGAAATAATTGCATCATTTCTGTAGAAATAACAATATAGTAAAAAAAAATAAAACAATTCATCTCTCATAGAAAAGAGAAAAAAATTATCAAGTCTGCGTTTATGTTGAGCAAAATTTTGTATCGTCTTTTTGGATATAAAGAATTTTTTTTTCTTCTCTTTTCTGGAATTTAGTAACGAAATCGGCTAATGGTATCGAAAAGGTTCATCATTGTTTAGAATAACAAAAAAAAAACATTGTGAAAGTTGCACTTCATTAAATATATATTTTTTTTAATCATTTTTTTACGATCCATGTTTTTTGTATAATCAATTTTCTGCAGCATAGACAATAATCATTATTTTCGTGTATAGATTGCTTTTTTCTGACCTTTTCCTCCTCTCGCCGCATTTGTTGCTAATATTGTGAAACAGTCTCTAAAGCTAAAAGCACAAAAGTAATAGTGAAAAAGTACGTCGAGCGTTTCGAAGTATTTTTATTGAATACGAATGGAAAAAATTGTTTGCAAAAAAACATTTTTTAAAAATGTAACGAAATTGTATTTATTTTCTTATTTATTACATTTCTTTGCAATTTAAAAAAAATTGTCTTTGGTGAAATTATGGTTTTTTCACCAGGGGAAAAAATTGACGAATTTTGATTAATTTTTGATTTTAATTGTTGGTAGTTTTATTGTTTTGTATTTCGAAACGCTCTGCAGCTGGCGTCAAGGTCTGAAAGCTTGTCTATTTGCCTAAATTAGGAAATACTTCAACGAGAGTGAACATCTTGTCCTCTTCGACCATCGAGAAAATGGTGTGCTTCGTCGCAGCGACGAATCTTCGAAAGTGACGTAAGAAAGTGGGAAAGGATTCATTAGGATTCGAAATATCATTAATTATTATTCACGTATACGAAGAATCACTGAAAAGAAGTGAAATTAAATCAAATTCCATCTGCAAGTCATTTTTCTGGAAATTAAACTTATTTGTTTCAATTTTTTTCTTTTTTTGAAGTTTATTTTTCAATTTTATTTTTTCTTTCAAAACTTTTGTCAAATTTCTTTCAAAATTCATTTTAAACTGTTTTCAAATTCTTTTTTTGATTCTCTTTAAATTGATTTCAAACTCTTTTCAAATTCTCTTCAAAATTGATTCAAGTTCTCTTCAAAATCTTGTCAAATTAAAAATTAATTTAGCTTCTTGGTTTTGTCAATTTTTTATTTTTGTTATTTAAATTAACAATATTGAAATTTAAGACTTTCTTTTATTTACTTTTGACGATATTTATTTCTCCTGTTTTAAAATTTTTATATTCAAAAGTAAAAATTCAAATAGAAGGGAAATTTTGCATATTTTCAGTCTCAAAGTCAAAAAGAAAGTATCCGAACAAAAAAAATTGAAAAATAAGTTTTAATTTTTAGAAAATATCTAATTTTTTTGACTGTTATTTTCTGGATTATTCGACACCTTCATTACCTCAAAATACTGGTACTTAAGAATCATTGAGAAAAAGATTGACTAGTACGAGGCGAGATTAGTAAGTTAGACGAAAGAAAAAAAATATTGACAAATATCTTAGTCGATTTAAGTAATCACAGCTTTTGATGATGAGGCACGCTCTTGATTTCAAGAAAAAAAAACCAAGATATAGAATATAAGTTTTTTTTATTTTATTTTTATTGAAAATAATTGTAAAATAATTCAATTTGCATTTTTTTTCTATTGACTTGATAATAGTTTATAGTTTAAGTATAATTATGGCCTATGCCATTCAACGTAATTGAAAAAAGAAAATAAATTATGAAATTTTTCAAGTTACGAACATAATTTTTGTTTATCGTTCAGAAAAATTTATTCTTTATTCATTGAAAAGCAATATTAACTAAATTGTCGGAAATTTTCAACAAAAATACTTCAATGTTTGGCGAAAATGTTTCTGAGAAATTAATTTTCTTTTCTTCATTCATATAGAAAAATAATGAAAACTAAATTTTTGAAAATTAGCAAAAATATTCCAATTTTTGGCGAAATTTCTAATTTTATTTACAGCCAATTATTGTAAATAATCTCTTTTCGATTTAAAGTAAAATTGAACTTGTAACTTGAAAATTTTTATAAAAAGAACAAATTGCGTTTTTAAGAACAAATGCTAGTGGAGCAGTTTTTTTTCCTTAAATTTTATTTATTATATATATTTTCCGAAAAAGAGGAATAAAAATATATCGTGATTATATAATTCAGGAATACATAATTATAATATAATTATTATTAGAAAAAAAGAAGGAATTGTCTTACAGAATATTATCCGTTGGCAATATTGTTTATTGTTAAGGCTCTCATTAGATGTTACGTATTATATATATAAATGAAAAGAAAAAAAAATCTAATGGCATTGTAAATAATTTTAGTTAATGAAAGAAATCGCAAGACTTAATCATATAAATATTATACATAATATATGCATACGTGTAAAACAAAAATATTTATCGCGTTCTTTATTGTCTGTCGTTGTGCAATTGTATAGAAACGTAATCACATATGTATATTTTTAATCATATCCCTCTGTATATTACTTACCAAGTAATGTATTATATTATCAAACAAGAAGAGAAAAAAAATAATAATACAGTGAGAGAGTCAATCACATACCAAAATTTGTTAGGTGCACAGAAAAAAATTGAAAATCTCCTCAACTTTTTCTATAGTTATTTATCAAATATTGAGAAAAAAAAATTCATTCGAATAAGGGCGTGTGATATTTTGAAAAAACAAATATTAAAATTCACTAATGACTGAATTTCAATGAATAAAATATCAAATATCTAATATTAATTATTTCTATATATAATAAATAAATGTTTCGATTGAAAATGAAAATATATCTAATTTGCATCTTAGAGTTTATTAAAATTTTCTCTCTCAACGTCCAAAAAAAAAAAAAAAATTATTTTTTCAACTTCTTTTCTGTGTACGAGAAGAATTATAAATTTTTGCGTGCGTCTGTGTATAGAAATCAGCTTAATGGACGAGAGTTCGTCATTTGAGAAAAAACAAAAAGGCAGGAAAAATTTAGAGAAATTTTTTGAGGAAAAAAAAGGCCAAAATGTTGTTCAATTGCAAATGTTATTTAATGTTTAAACGCTTGTGGATGTTATGCGAAATCAATCCAAGAGACGATGGCAGAAAATATGCGAGCAATATTTTTTGCTAGTTTTAGGACCATTTTATTTTTTTTACAAGAAATATTTTAAGTAGAATTAATTTTTATTTTTTTAATTCATTTTCGTTCATTTTAAAAATTTTTAATCTTTTTATTTCTTTCATTTTATAATTTATTTTAATTTTTTGTGTATTTTATTTTTAAGTCCGTTGAAGAAAAAAAATGTAAAAGTTAATAAGATCTTTGGAAAATTTATCTAGTCATTTGCTATTAAATTTTTATTTCGTTTCGTCATTTACGAGAATATTTATTTTAAAAAAATATTGTTATTGTTACAATACTTTTTATTATTTTTCTTGCCAAAATATAATTTCTCTTTCTCTACAAATTTAATTTAATTTCTGAAAACATTTCTATAAATAGATGTCATTTTACGTCAATAACATTTAATGTTATAAAAAATTTTGTTTAGAAAAAATTTATTAAAGAAAAATTAATATTAAATAAAATTAAATTAAGGCTGACGTTTGCTCGCATGTTTTCCGAAAATCGTCAAATGCTAGACGCTACAAATTTCCATAATTGCATTCCTTTTTTTAATTATATAAGTAAGCGCAATAATTTTATACCGATTTTTAAAAATAATTTTAACCTCGGTAAATTAGGAATTTGTTTTTTAAATCCATTATTTGTATTATTTATTATTATTTACATGTACAAAACAAATGTACAACGAAAGCTTTAAAAAAAAATAATTGAAACAAGCAGGATATTATTTTGAACAAATAGATTTTTTATAAAAATTAGTTTTTGAAAAAGAAATTAGTAAAATTCGAAAAAAAATTTACAAATTACTAATGGAAAAAAATCAAAAAGTACATTTTTTTCTTTTAGTTTGATAAAAAATTTAATTTGAGATATAAGTGTGAACAAAAAAATTTGCAGGGAAATGTGAAAAATTTTTTTATTGAAATAATTTTTCTTTTTCCAAGGTGGAAGTGAATAGAAAATTTTTTTTAGTGAACGATCGAGTATAGGAAAAATGTAAAGAGAATGAAATATGTTTTATATTTACAAAAGAAAGGAAGAAAATGCTTTTTAAAATGCTGTAGATAAATATTTTAAATTTTTAAATCAATACCAGTGCTCCCATTTTTAAAAAGAAAAGCGTCTACGCATAAAGTAATGAAACTTGTTATTGTTCTCCTCGAATTATTGCAAATATATATATTATATATATATTTAACTTTATTCTTAACATTTTTCTGATAAATCGGTGTGCGTGTACCATAAAATAATATTTCGAATAACTTATATTACTTTACGAAAAACTTTAATTGTGTCCCACCAGAATCGTATTTATTTTTGTCGACGAAGAAATTTTAATTACTAATTAGTAATTTTCTTTCTATTGTACTGTAATTACTAATAGGAAAAATTAATTGTAACTCCTAATTACCAAAATTTACCAATAAAACCAAAGTACATGAAATTTGGAGATGAATTTAAGTTAGAAAAAAATTTCTTTTTTTGAAAAAACGGTGCGGAGTTCACCAACATAATTAAATTGCAAAATTGCAATTTTGGATTGAAATTGCTAATTAGTAATTTAATCAAATTTTTGCTGTAATTTATTAGTAATGACTAATTATTAATTGTTAGTTAATAATTTTTAATATACGATTGGCCTGTAATTACTGAGTAAATTGTACAAAATACCAGAAGACTTTTCTTTTCACTCGAATACGATTTTGGTGATCACTGCGATTAATATTTAATTACTAATTTTAAACTGTGACTTAAGTAAATATTTTTTTTATAATACTAGCGCTTGAAGGACAAATTAATCCAAAAATTGTAACTAAAAAGTTGAATTATAAAAACAATTCATTTCTTTAAGATGACGTTGAAACGACGAAAACGTTTTTGTACTCGAAAACGTTCTTTTTCCAAGTCTTCGAGATATTAAAATTGTTATGAAGTAAAAATTGTGTAAATGAAGTAGAAATTTTATAAATTAAGTAAAAATTACAAATACTAATGGAAAATTAGACAAAGTATCTGAAAAATTGTACAAATTTTACTAATTAAGTGAAAAATTACCTTGCAAAATACGTTTTTGGTATTGAAACGTTTTCCAAAGTTATCAACTGTGAAAAAATTATTATTATTATTTTTTATTATTATGATCATTATTTTTATTATTATCATTATTAAATTATTATTAATAGTTGATCATCACATTAGTTGATATTTTGTTTTTGTTTCATTACAATGTTTAAAATTTACTAGCACAGTGGTTCGTGTCTTTTTTTTTCTTTCACAAAAAAATTTTCAATGTCTGTAGAAATTTGTCTGTTTTTAACCATTTATTCTGTACAAAAAAATGTAATCAAAGCTCGAAGATCCGTCGCTTGCGAGTTTACAGTCTTGAAAAACTGTCACTTCGCTTTCTCTCTTAGTTCATTAGGAGCATGCGAATTTTTTTTTCCAAAGCTTTTATGCCTCGATATTGCTTTCCAATGGGATTCTCGATTTTCAAATTTATTCCTTCAATTTTTAATTAATATTAACAAAAATTAGAATTATTATTGGGAATTTTTAATGAATTATTTATTTAATTTCTAAAACATTAGGTATTTTCGTAAAAAATAAATTGAAAGAATAAAAATTGAAGAATTATTTTGACTAAAAGTTGAAAAATAAATTCAAAGAATAAAAGTTCGAAAGATTGATTTTTTTTCTTATTTAGTCGATTTCGAAAAAATCGAGAACCGAAATTGGAAATGAATATCAATAGAAAATATTCTATTTATGTGTTTTTGGCTTTTGTAGTAGAATTAGAGCATAAGAATCGAAAAATCCTAGATTAGAACTAAAATTTGATTATAATTTGAATTTGAAAAACAAAACCAAGTAGTTGACTAAAATAGAAAAATTGTTACAAGATTTGATTTTTTTAACGATTCATGTCGAATGATCTAGAGACGGGACACCTATAGTTTTGAACAGATAGATTATCACTTGGATCGCACATCCAATCGAGTGTCACAACGTTTCATCAGAAGTGAATCGAAGCGATCAAGTTTGAAGCACGTTGCAATTGTCACTGCAGTACAACGTGCACTAAATCTACGGCATCGAAGACCATGACTACAAGAATCCTCTGATGATGATGATGATAATAAAGACTATAAATAATTATTTGAATCTCTCCGAGGACGAATATTTTTTTAAAATAATTTATTATAAAATGTCCTGTATTTATTCAAAAGAAGAAAAAGTGTTTTAGAAAAAAAAAATGTTTACAGAAAAAAAATAATTTTATAATTTAGTGAAGTCTTGAATTTTGAGTCGTTGATAGGAGAGGAAAATAAAAAAATAGTTAAGATAATTTTTAGGAATGAATTCAAAACTGATTGTTTTATATTTAGATTTTTATATTTATGTAGAAATTTGCGTTGTGTATAAAAAAAATATGAAAAATACTTGTTATATTAATTGTAATTATAACTGTTGTACTTATTTTGTTAAAACAGTATTTTTTCTGCGTGAATTTATTTTCAATATTGAGAAAAAGTCTTCTTTGAATCGAATCGCTTTTCTCTACTTTTGCTATTCAAGAAACTTGGATTTTTACTTTCTTCACTGAATAGAATAAATAAATTTTTATTTTTAAAGAAATTTAGGAAAATTACTTTAGAAAATATTTTTTATTTCCAAAGGATGTTAGTAAAAAATTTATGAAAACTACTTTGGAAAATATTAATTTTTTACGATAGAAAAAAATCAAGTTTCAAAAAATAAAAATTTTTTCCAAACAGAATGTAATTTTGAATAGAAGAAAAGCTGAACAAATAAAAAACTGTGCATTAAATGCAAAATTCGTTTCAAAGAAGTCTTTTTTTATAGAAAATATAATAAAAATTTGTTTAAAAAAAAATTTTCCAATACGAGAAAATAATTGTAAATATTTTTTAAAAAAATGTCATCATTGAAAAATATATAAAAAGCAGTTAGATATGAAAAACAAATTAATTACAATAATAAGTAGAAAAAATCGAGTATTTAACACTTGTATTATTGACGATATAATCTACAATAATCGAAAATTGTTGGCACTATATAAAATTATAAATACTATAAATCTTTCCACTAAAAAAAAATTGCGAGTATTATTTTAATTTTAACCACTAATAATCGACGATATTAGCTAAGATGCATGTGGGTGAAATTATTTTTTTAAAGATAGTAAATAATTATTTTTAGATTTTTATAATAATTTACATAGATTAGTAATTAGTAATTTATATTAATTAGTAATTTATATTGCAAAAAATTCGATTTCAGTTAATTATTCAGTTTTTTAATTCCACACTTTCAGACCCATCTCTAGGCAAGCAATTTGGAGGGTATCATTTTTTTTATTATTGAAAAATGATCTCGGAGCTCCAAAAACGATTTTGCCATTATAATCGCAGGAGACGGTCCATTTAATAAAAATGATGCTGTAAGTACATAAAAGGAAGAGAAAAATGGAAAGGTAATCTCAACTTTTTAATTTTCACCTCAATGTTTCGCTTTTATGGAAAAATTTAGTTTAATTTCTAATTCAATGGATTTTAATTTGCAATATTAATTTAATAATCGTGTAAATTTAATTTAGACAAGATTAATTAAATTTTATTTAGTCAAAATAAAATTAAATCAATGTTAATTTAATTTAATTTAGACAAAATAAATTTAAATTGAATGTAGACAGAATTAGTTTAAATTTAATTTAGTCAGAATTAATTCGAATTTAATTTAGTCGATATTAATTTAAATTTAATTTAGTCAAAATAAATCTAAATTTAATTTAGTCATTATATTAATTAAATTTAACATAGTCAAAAATTAATGAAAATTTAATTTTATCAAATTTAGTTGAATTGTTTTTTTTTCGAAGTCACATTTTGAGAATTTATTCTCAAGGACAAATAAGTTCCAAGATAATATAATTATTGGAATAAAATAGTTTAATTTATAAATAGTAAAATTTTGAATTTAACAGATTTTTGTACCTAATTTTTATTTTTATTGAACAATTTATTTTTTGTTTTGTTTTTTTTTAACCGAAAGAAGGAATAATTGTTTAGATATTATTTAATTTTGACTGAGTATAAACGAGGCATCTAAGCAATTTGTTCAGTCTTAAGTGCAAATTGTAAAAAAAGCTATGTAAAAAATTAGCTTATATATATATATATATTATACTTTCAGGCTTCTTCTATGAAGATTGCTTGTTTGTTAGATAATAATTTTCATACAAGAATTACATGTACAAAGCTTTTTTTCCGAGCATTGTAAATTTTAAGTGTAACAATTGGCATTTATTTTTTTTTCTCGTCTATGCGTAAAGTTCTATTCTAGAAGTTGTTTTTTTTACCAAAAATTAAAAAAAATTGTTTCTTTTCTGAATTTTTTCATTACAGTTTTCTAGTTAAATTCCATTTCATTTTTTTAACTTTTTATTTTTTTTATAAATTTATAAAGTGATGATGGAAAATAAAATTTTGTTGTGAAATAAATAAACTTCTGGAAAATATCTTTTTGAAGATGAATGCTTTTTTATGGATCAGAGTGTTAAAAATGTTTATTTAGAAAATAATTTATATATTTTTTTGTACTGTAGATCTTTTCTATTTGTTTCAAATTTTTCGATTCGTTTTTTTTAAAACAATTTTCTGTCTAGTATCTTGACAATAATTTGGAACAAAAATATTCAAATAAAAAGGAACAAATTTAGAGAAATGCGTTTTTCAAATAAAAAACAAATTGTTGAAAAGATCTACTGTATACGGCAAATTTTTTAAATTGTACAAATTTTTTGTTATTCGAAAACGTGAAAATACTCAAAATCTAGTAATTTAGTAAAATTATTGTTTTACAGTTTAAAAAAAATATGTAAAATGGCGTTTTTATAATGTCATTAAAAATACCTCATTACAATTGTGTAAAGTAACTAAAAAAATAGCGAAAATTGTGTTTATAAGTGGTTAAAAGAAGAATAAATTATTAATCCTATTTATTAATGGTAAATGAGAATTCTCCATTTTATTCACCCAATCGTCGATTTATAATTTTCAAAAAATATATTCACTTATATATATTAAAAGTAAAAAAATTGTTCATTTTGTGTAAAGAAAATTAGAATTCTTTAAATTAACTACGTTTATTACTAACAATATAACAAATAAAGAAATTATTTTTAAAACTTTCTGTCTGTAAAAATTGATTTACAAAAAACGAAGAAATAAAAATATCTTTCTCTTTACAACTATTACTACTAGTTTTTTGTAATAATTTCTATTTACACAATTGTTGTCATTGATTCAGTGATTTTTTCGTCTAAATTTGTTTTTGTGAATGTTGGATCGGCGAGACAAGCAATTTGCAGTTTCATCGATGTTGTGATTTTCGATAACAATGATTTTATTCGAAGCAAATCCTCTTGATTGGCAGGTTGTGGAATTGCTTCCAGTGCCTCCTCCAGGAAGACTCTGAATAATTAATAAATAAATGAATAATATTTTCAATGGTTCGAAAGAAGCAACTTATTTTCAATATTTTAATAGAATTGATTTGTTTTAGAAAATTGTAATAAAGCTCAGAGAAGAATTTAATTATTTACAGTAAAATTTTAATCGAATTCTTCAAAATTTCAATTATTTTCAACAAGTTTATTTTAATGAAGTTGCTCGTAAGATTTTAATTATTTTATAAATGATAAATTTCTTCGCGAAAATTTGAGTTTTTAAATATAATAAAATTTCTCGAAAGAATTCGACTAGATCTTCAACTAATTTAGGTAGATTATTAATTATTTTAATATTTTGTGATTCTTACTTTGCCCTTTGAGTGATGTAGGGTTCAAAAGCCTTTGAAAGTACATAAATATCAGTGCGAGCTTGAATAATGCCCGATGGACTGAAACGAGTCACACAGGACATTAATCGATTCAATTCCTCGGCAATTGTCTCTACAATGTGCGACAAGACTCTTTTCAATAATCCTGGGGAGACGCGTCGAACCTGTTGATAATAGTTAAATTAGTAGATGAAGTAAAATTCGCTATTGAAATAAAATTATAGAAATAGTAAATAGAAAAATAAAAATGGAAAAATTGAAGTCGAAATTAAAAAATTAGAAAATAATAAATTAGTGAGTAACGAAATAGAAATAGAAAATTAGAAATTGCATCAAGAATAAGAAAAAGAACGAAAAAGAATTGAAAGTGTAATAAACTAATCTTTATAAACTGAGCAAAGATAAATTTGATTAATTTAATACCTCCGCATGAACGGCAATTAAATTAGCGAGCGCTTCCTGTGCATAAGGTCGAGCATGTGTTGGCTCCAAATAAGAATCCCATTCCAAATCGCCTAAATACATACTCGGCTCAATTGTGCCCACAAGTGGATCGCAACGTCGCTCCAAATACGCCTCCAAAACTGCAGTATCAAGAGTCTCCAATTGTGTCCAATCGGAATTCCAACCAGTGGCCGTCGACAAATCCGGATATCCTAGTGTCTTCAAATTTTCCTCAACCCTGGGCAGTACCGTATTCAACGTATAACGAATATTACTCAGCGATATTAGTAAACACTGCTCCCAAGTCTAAAAGAAAATTTTCATTACTGTTTTTTTTCAATTTCAATTAATGAATTTTTTTGCTATCAATAAATTATAAGTTTGGTAATTTTAATTAATTATTTAAATTGATTATTAAAAATGATTATTAAATGATTATTAAAATGATAATAAACGTACCGGACCGTGCTGTTTACTGTCTCTGATTCTGTATCCAACAGGCGAGCTGACAAGCTGGGAAACTGATGAAATTTCTTCCTCCAATGCTTCTTCACTGCCACTGAATGCCAATTGTCGAAGACATCGCGTGAATGACGTGAAAAGAGATTTCACCAAATTGTGATATAAATCTTGCTGAGATAAATTCGCCAAGAGAGGCGCTTCCCTTGGACCGCAAGCAACTGCCGTTTCTCGTGCCAGTTTTGAAACTTCCATTACCATTTTTTCGAACAGTGATGGCTGGTGAATTAAATATGAAATCAATTAACTTAATCAACAAGTTTTGAAAAAAAATATTAATTAATAATTATTAGTCAAATTATAATTTAACATAAAAAAAAGGAATTATTCAATCGTTTCTTTTCGTTTTTAAACGTATTTTTTTCTCTGTAATCGTGGATCGTAGTCTCTGAACTTTTTTGATGAATTATTAAAATATTTCCATGTTTATTATTTTTAATAGAATTTTAAATTAATTTTAAATGGAAATTTGAATTCATTTTAAATATAATTTTAAATTAATTTTAAATAGAAAACATACCAATTTTGTAATTCCACCGTCTTCATTCAAATATTCAACTTGCCATATTTCTTTGCGCTGTAATGCAAGAATATTTTCCGCCGTTTGTTTAAATAACGCCGCTAAACACTGCATTCTAAAAAATGAAATTAAAATTAGACGAGTTTTTTTATTCGATAGTTTTTAAAAGACCAAACAATCATTCTTTTAAATAAAAAAATATACAAAACTAAATACTTCAATATATACATGGAATCAATTTAATTCAACAAAAAGAAAACGGAAGAACAAAGAAACAAAATGAAAAAATCATTTGGAGAATATTTTTAATTGCAAAATTGAAATCATTAATTATTATATGTTGTGTAAATAATTATTATAATAAGAAAAATATACTGTCACAACGCACCTCAAGTCAAAGATGAAATTTCCAAAAATATCGAGAGCATCGCTCGGCAAATCGAGATGAATGAGAGAAGCGTACATTTGTCGAATACAACGAAGACTATACAAGAGCCAAGGAGCATCAACTTTTGAACTATATGCACTTTTCATTGCATTTACAGCGTGTTGTATACTAGATAAAACTAAATTCTGCAAAAGAAATCACAAATTAGTAAATTAAATTTAAAAAAATTGCTGAAAAATATTTTTAATTGTTTAAAAACTCGCCTGGAATTTTCTTCTTCTAAATGTTGAATTTTCTTTTTTTTTTTTAATTTGCCTTTCTTTGACAACAAACATTCTGAATTAATAGCTATTTATTTGTTTATTAATTCAAAATGTTTTTTCTCAAAGAAAGGCAGATTTTAAAAAAAGAAAATTTAATATTAAAAAAAAAGAAAATCCTAGACCAATTTTTAAATTATTAAAATATTTTTCAACAATTTTTGAAATTTTATTTTGCTGATAAGCAGCTATTCGCTTTTGCTTACTTTGAATGGTCCTTGCTTTTCGGCATTGACGCTAACATGAAGTTGACCGGTAAAATAACTTTGCCCCAATCGCCAAAGATCGGGCAATTGTTCCATAATAATGTCACAAATCGCTTCGATGCACTGGACCCTCAATGAAATGCTGTTCTTATCATTCTTACTCGATCTCAACTGTTTTATTGACATTGGTGTCGTTGCATTCGATTTCGATTGTTTCAATTCTTCACTCTCCGCCTCGAAGCATTCTTGAACACACAGTTTCACGCTCTTCTCCAAATACGACGCGTGCGACACTGTAAATTTTAATTATATTTTTAAATAAATAAAATAATTTCTAAATAATTATTTTTATGTAAATAAAGTAATTTCTAAATAATTATTTTTAAATAATTAATTTTAATTAATTAAAATTTATGTTTTAAAATAAAAAGAAATAATAATTTAGAACAGATTTTTAAATAGCAGTTTAATTATTTCAGTTACCAATTGCATCCCAAGCGGGATCGCCCTCAGCCTCGAGACTCACAAGATTACGAATTATTTTCTTCTGCTCCTCCAGAGTAAATGGCACTTCGTCGAGTTTTTTCCTTAAAATATCCCTCAGCGTTTCAATTCTACTTTCAATTTCGGCTAAAACTTTCTTGAAGACATCGACTTCAGTGTTTTTAAAGAGATTCTTCACTCGGGCGTAATCGTTTATCACAAGATCATAATTGCCTTGCTTGATATTCTTCTCGATATTGACGGGCATGCAAAACAGGAAACGATAACGTTGCATTAGTGCCAAAGCATTGCGAGTTGCGTCCGCTCGATCTCGTCGTGCAAGAACATCGTCGAATAATTTATTAGCCTCAGCCATCGATTCTTTTATTGCATTTTCCAATTTCTCCATTGGATTCTCGCCGTATTTCTTCTCATCGATTTCAAATTGCTCCTTGAGAAACATTATCGTGTCGAGTTGCTCCATCACTGAACGAACGTTTGCCTGAATAGGGAGATTAAATTCGATTTAATTAAATCCTGATAATTTCTATTCTTTAGAAAATAAATAATTTCAATAATTTAACTAACTAATATTAATTAATTTTGCCAGTAATTAGTAAATACATTGGTAAATTTATACAAACTGGAAATTTATTTTTGGAATTAATTAATGAGAACGGAATATCTTGATTATTTTGAATACTTTCGCCAGTAAATTTAAATTTACAAAAAATTGTGTTTACCTTTAAAAAGGATAATTGACCTTCCTTTTGCGAATGAACTTTACGTCGTAAATAAGCCAAACCGGCTTTCAAATCGTCCAAAGTCGTTGCATGATGATATTGCAGAAGAAACCAACCGGGATGGAATTTTTCACTCGTTAATTCACCGGATCTGTCTCCAAAGAGTTCAATAAGCTCGTCTTCGGGAAATTTCTTCCTATTCAGCAAATAATAATTTGATTTGAAATTAATTTGATCTCAATAACTTCGAAATAATTTTGAAACAATTTCCCATGTTCCTCAAATTCCAAACGTTCGACTAAACGAAATTTGTTTCTCTCTGCTTCAAATTAAATTTTTATTACAATAGATTTGAGTCTCATATATAAAAAAAACAATCTTTAAAGTTTCTAAACATTAAATTCGGTTTTTTGATTTTTGCTACAATCGGTAATGTAAAAGAATCTCTGAATAAAAAATATATCGCTCATTTGAAGTTTCAAAAGTTGTGGATCATAATTTTCGAAATTATTTTCAATTTTCAAAAGAAATAAATAATTTTCAAAAAATAAATGAATTATTTAAATATATTCGTACTCATTTCCCTCGACACTTAAGCCGAGCGGATCTTCCTGTTGATAATTCGTGGGAGAAAGAGCTCGTCTTCCCCAAACGAAACTTTGAACCGGCGCCTCCTCGACCCAAACTGCAGACTCCTTCATGGGTCCAATTGTCTCGTGATATCCCCGAAATTGCACTGTCGACGTTCCCTGACCTCCACTTCGTGTTGTCACTATTATATCGCCACGACCTTTGCATGGTCCCGATCTCGCTATTATTTTGTTCGGCGATTTCCATTCTGCCGAGAGGAGACAGTCGCAGCCACAAATTGTCAAACCTTTTTGACAAATTGCAATTTTTAAATTGAAATCATTACAAAAAATGAATTAAAATTAATAAAAGCTATTCGAAAAAAACCCTTTTTTAATTTTTCAAAATATAGAACTCTCTCCGCAATAGAGAAAAGAAGAATATTTTTTTTAATCGAAAGGAAAAAATAATCATGATTTTCTAACCTATAAGATCCTGACTTTTATTTCCTAGAAATTCTCCACGAACGGTAACACGAGTTCCTGGTGGACCTTCCTTGGGTGATATTCCAGTGACTACAGGCGGAGGAGCCATCCTTTTATTTACAGAAATTCTGCTTCGTCTCAAGAGAATTTATTCGTAAAAATTGATGAAGTCATTGAAATGTCACGCAACACCCTTTTTTAAACACAAATTCTACTTTCCTAAACTAATATTTTTATTCAATAAATAGAATATTGACATTATAAACTTAACCAAATTGACAATAATTACATTTAGTATATTTGGGAGTAAATCTAAATCATATAAACAATTCAAAACAATTGGAGGAATTTATTTATGAAGTAATTTTGACAGGTGTGACAGCTGACAAGTGTCACACATACATGAAAGCTACTATCACATGTGTGAGTGGAAAGTGCATCACTGAGCGGTGTGAACAGCCCCTAATACTAATAGACTTTGTTTATTTTTGTGTTTTCGTCTCATTCAATCTCATTAATAGATTAATAATAATATCTGTAATTAATTATAATAATTTACCCTTTTAAATATGTTATTCCAGTGCAAGTTTATTGTAAAATGAAAGTTGGACTTTAAATTTGCATTGTGTTTTTAATTTCGTGTCATAATATGATTTCTAAGGTTATGTGACAAACGTAAGTTTATTATTTTACACTATATATTTAGTTTAAATAAAAAATATGTTTAGAACGTTTACAATTTAGCGTAATTTAGATACTTTGTTTTTATATATTCATTCAAAGTTGAAGTGAATTTAAAGACTTGTTTCAAAAGTGAACCTCAAAATAATGTTTATTATGACACATTTGTTTTCTCATCGTTTTGTTTATTTAAAAGACATTCTGTTGAGGGGAATAAAAATACTTAACGTTTTTCATTTCTAATTATATGAAAAGGTTCGAAATTTGACAATTTAATGTATTTTAGTATATTTTATTTATTTTATTTATTATTTACTATATTTGGACTTATTAAACAAGTTCTTTCTTGTTCGACGTGATATGCTTAGATTCTTTACGTGAAATCTATTTTTAATTTGTTTTATCTACGAAAAATTCTCGGAATTGAACGAAGTGGTGATAAATTAATTTGCCGTTCAATGAATAGATTGATAATTGAATAATTTTTTTTAGAAGTGAAAGGAAATGGATGACATACCATCCCAAAGTTCGTTTTTTTCGAACGACCCTGAAACGCTGGGCTTCGATTTGTCCGCCGGAAATGTTTGGATATATCCCGAAAATTATCCCACTAGAGATTATCAATTTACTATTGTTAAAAATTCATTGTACCGGAATACTCTAGTATGTCTGCCAACAGGTAAGAATTTTTTTTTCAAGCTTAAAATGTCATTAAAAATAAAATTAATAAAATTAAATATATTAAAAAAAAAATTAAATGTATTAAGAAGAAATTAATTTGAAAAGAAGAAAATTAATTTCCAGTTAGTTTCTAAATTTAACATTTTTTGTTTTTTAGGTTTGGGAAAAACGTTTATAGCGGCAGTATTGATGTACAATTTTTGGCGATGGTATCCAAGGGGAAAGGTCGTCTTTTTAGCTCCGACAAAACCACTTGTGGCACAACAAATAAACGCCTGTCACGAAATCATGGGAATTCCCAGTGAAGAGACTATTGAACTTACTGGTAATTTTTTCCGAATTTTTTACCTAATTTTCTATTTTTGGGGAAAAAGACTAGAAATAGAAGAATGTTTGAAAATAAATCTCTAATTGGATTTTAATTTAAGGAACAACAAACCAGAAGCTTCGTGAAGTGGCGTGGACGACTAAAAGAGTAATATTCGCAACTCCTCAAACATTTCATAAGGATTTGGAAAAGAATATTTTTCCACTCAATATGGTCAAGTGTTTGGTTATCGATGAAGCTCATAAAGCTTTGGGAAAGCACTCTTACTGTGAGGTGAATACTTTCTCTAATTTATTTTTGCATTTTTATTGCATTTATGTTTTAATTCTTTTAGTAGAATTTCAATTTAATTCCTAGAAGGAACTTAAAGTTTAATTGTTTTAGTTTTTAGTTTAGTTTCGTTGATAGGTAAATTAGATAAAAATTTCTTCTTCCCATGTTTTGTAGAGTGTTCGTCTATTGAGTGAGCAAAATAAATTTTTTCGTGTCTTGGCTCTTTCTGCAACACCTGGTGATAAAATAGCTAAAGTAGTGGAGGTAAGATTTCCCGTTAACTGAATTTTTTCGATTAACTGTGACAATTTAGATTTATTCAGTTTCAATTCTATCTTTTTTATTTAATTTCATGTTTCGTATTTTTATCAAATTTCTTTTGTAGGTCATAACGAATCTTCAGATTTCAAATTTAGAATTGAGAGACGATATGTCACCGGACATAACTCCTTACATTAATGAGCGACAATTCGACATTATTTTAGTTCGTTTAAGTGATGAATTAGCAAAATTTAAGGATCGATACATATCAGTGATGGATCCTCATGTCAGATTTTTAGTTCGATTTAATATTCTTAAAGGCGACACTGGCAACATAAGCAAAGGAAGGGTATGTTTTTTATTTATTTTAGAAAAAAAAAGAATATCAATAAGAGTGAAAAATAATGTTATCCATATTTTTTTGTTGTTTAATACTGAACTAAACTAAAAAGTGAACTAATATTTTCAAATTGAAATGTAATTATAATCTACTTTCTTATTTTTATTTCCCTTAGATATTCCACTTGGTGAAGGATTTTCAAGCAAAACAAAACAAAAGTGGAAACTATGGACAAATAATGAAAACGTTAAATATATTGCTAACAATGTATCATGCTTATGATTTAATGATCAGACATGGACTGCGAGCATTTATGCACTTCTACGAAAGTAAGTTTTTTGAAAGGAAAAATAATGAAAATTGGAAAAATTACTTTAATGTTAAAAATATAATTTTTAATAAAATTTGAAAGTAAAAAAAAAAGTTGTAAAACAGAAAAAAATAAAACACTGTTTTCCAATAGATCACAATGACAAATCTTGGTTGGTGCAGGAAATTAGTTTACATGAAATGCTTGAGGACATAAAAAAATATCTCGGCTCGTTTCCTGTCATTGAACCATTATCGGACGGAACTATGCCAGACGTAAGTTACTGATAACAATTTTTTTGCAGTTCTTTTTTCCTTCGTATTTCAAGAAATAATTTATTATTTATTAAATATTTTTATTTATTTATTAAATAATTTTCTCTTTATCGAATATAAGAAATAATTTTCTCTTTTTCGAATACAAGAAATAATTTTCTCATTTTCGAATACAAGAAATAATTTTCTCTTTTTCCAGAAAAATAAATTAAAGTTTAAAAAATTTGAATACCTAAAATAAATCGTAAAATGTTTAATATCTAAAATAAATTTTTTCAGGTTCCTAATAATGTTCTCTTTGGTCACAATAAATTCTACAAACTGAAGGAAGTTCTTGAAAAGCATTTCAAATCCTTTCGGGACAAAAATGAAGAAACGAGAGCAATCGTATTTGTAGAGGTAATATTTATTTTGGCAAATTCGACAATTCTGTCTTCTTTTTTTTGGGAAATGAAATTAAATTTTCTTTCGAAATTTCTTAGTACCGGGACATTGTGAATGAGGTTCACGTTCTGCTCTTGCAATGTAGGCCACTAATACGTCCTCAAATGTTTGTTGGACAAGCCGGTCAAAAGCGACGTCAACAAATAGAGGCCTTGGAGAATTTTCGTAGCAATAAAGTGAATGTTTTAATATCCACGTCAGTAGGTACGTTGCTGGAAAAAGAATTATTAAATTTAATTAATACCCACCTTTTTTGTTTATACAGTTTTGAACGTTCAAATGAAGGACAATATTTTTTCGTCAATTTTGATATTTAAAATTTTTCTCATGAATATTCAGAGTATTTTTCCACTTTTCTTTCTCTTTAATAATGCTGAACTTTAATTTACAGGAGAAGAAGGTTTAGATGTAGGAGAAGTGGATTTAATTGTTTGCTTTGACATTTCTCAAAGTTCACCAATCAGATTAGTCCAGAGAATGGGACGAACTGGTCGTAAACGAGACGGACGTATTATTGCCTTAGTGACAGACGGAAAAGAGCACGAGGTAAATTTGTGCAAATTTAATTCTCAATTATTCAATTAAAAAAAATGTACCCTTTCTTCTAATTAAATTCAAAAATTACAATAATTTTTTTATTTTACAGTCTTTGAAGAGTACAATGTCCAAGAAGGATAGTTTAAACAGCAAGGTCATGCAGTCAAGTGCCATTAATTCTGCTCTCTACCAGCAAAGTCCACGAATGATTCCAAATCAATTCTCGCCAGATTGTCGAAAAATGCACTTGAAAGTATTAACGAAAACACCAAAAGTAAAAGGTGCATCGAAGAAAAAAGAAATTCTAAAGCCAAAAAAGAAAACCACAGAGACAAGACTCATTGAAAAGGAACCTGGTAAAAGAAATCCTGAAACTAATTATTGTTTTAAAATTGAAAAAATACTCTACTCTAATTGTTTTTTTTGTTAATCGTTTACTATTAATTACAGGTGCGAAAAATACCGGTCAATCGTCAATACAGAATTTTTTCAAAACAACAAAACCAGGCGAAAGAATGTCCGAGTACAATAACTACGCATGTTCACAAACTCAACAAAATATCAGCATTAAAGAAGTGAATCTTTATTTCTCGGATAAAGAGAGCGAGGAATTTTTAACATTATGCGCAATTCGAAAGACAAGAACCGATTCAGATATTTTGAATTTTGATATTGATGAAAGATACATTCGACCGAAGCAAACAAATCCATCGAAGGATTTAAGTTTTCTGCGAAATTTAGTAGTACCAAATTTAAATGATAAGGATTATGTGAAAGCAATACCGGAAGTGAGAGAAAGCAGGGAGGAAACAATTTATGAACTGCCGAATTCTCAAAATCATCACAATTCACAAAATTTCCCATCAATCACTTATGATAATGATTATACTAATATTAATGATAATGATAATGAAAATTTGTACAGTACATTTTTCACAACTAGTGAAGTTACAATTGAACGAAGTTTTCTCGATTTGATCTATGATTCATCATCATCGGAGGAATTGGAAAATTTTCACCATGACAATTTACCGAATAAATTGGAAGTTACTTGTAATTTTGATGATTTACTGGAAACGACGGACGAGAGTGAACCCGAAGTAGAAATGGAAATGGAAATGCAAATGGAGGTGGACGAATTAAAAAAGGAAATAAAGGACGAATCAAATTTAATGGAAATTGAGGAAGAAAATCAAAACCTGTGCGATGGAAATAATTTAGAAGAAGAAGAAGATAGGAAAGTAATGTTTAATTTTACCGATATTTTGGAGGATTCGAGTCTTGATTCGATAAAAAGTGAAAATTATGATAAAAATGCACAAGTGGTAGAAAAAATTGTGGGACAAAAAAATGAAAATTTGATAAGTGAGAATGAAATTCCCCCAAGAACAAAAAATTTACCATCAGAGGAGAGAGAATATAATTTTAGTAATCTTCTCGGAGGTACAACTCTAGATTCCTTAAATACTCAGGATTTCGTAAGAACCCAGAGTTTTAAAAACTCAAAAGAAATTCCGTCACTACCAGTAGTTAAAGAACAAATATCCCTCGTCGGGACAAAAAATTCCGTACAAGTTAAAAAAGAAGCAGCAATCAACGCTAGTCATTTCTTAGGGGGAATGTCATTAGACTGCATAAACAGTCAAGATTTATTAAATCCAGTGATTTTAAGTAATAAAAATCCTTCGATTGAAGAGAATGTCTCTCGCAACAATAGTATCCTAACTTTATCAACAAACGCCAGTGGAATCACAATTACGCAAGTAATTGAAGAAATTGGAAAAATCAATGGAAACGTTAAACCCTCCAACAATAATAATTTAAAAATAAGTCCTTCGCTATCGACAATTGAAAACAATCAAACAACAATGAACGAAGAGAAAAGTATTTCCCATACGAAAAACGATAGAGAAATAGTTTACGACATTCTCGATTCAGACGAAGAACTTTTCGCTACCGAATTCGATGACATTTCTATTATTGGCAGCAACGTTCCAGAGCCGAGAAAAACACCGAACAAATCAAATCAATTGGAAAATATTCCCAAAGGGAATTCGAAACTAAATCATGAGAAGGAAAATTCTGATAAAATTCCGATCGACGAGAAGAAAAAATCCGAAACAGTAATAAACTTTACATCGAAGGTGAATTTGAGTAAAGAGCAGGAAATATCGCAAACGAGCAATTCTAGAAGGAAAAAACTTACTTTTGGAGATTTAGATATTTCGTCGCTGAGTCCTGTTAAATCGAAAAAGGAGGAAAAACCCACGGAAAAAGGAGGAACGAATAAATTTTCTCTCAACGAAAAGGAAAAAGAAATTTGCCCAGTGAATCCTGAAAAATCAATGGGAGATTTGAGTAAAGTTTCTCTCAATGAAAAGGGAAATTCCTGTAGTTTTTCTCTCAACGAAACGGGAAATTCGATTCAAGTTTCTCTCAACGAGAAGGGTAATTTTAGTGATGTTTCATTCAACGAAGACGATGTTTCGAATTCATTTTTTCTCAACGAGAAGGGAGATTCGAAATTTTCTCTCAACAAAAACGGAAATTCGAGTAAAATGTTCGTCAACGAAAGAGCAACAACAGAAAAGGAAAATAAAGAGAAGGGAATTTTCGACAACAGTTCAACTAGTAAAGGGGAAAATTCAAAAGCAAATGAGAAGGAAAATTCTCGTTTTTCTTTCGGCACTATCAACGACATCGATTGGGACAGTGATTTTGAAATGCTGACAAGTGAAGTAAATAGTGCGAAATATTTCAAACAAAATGAACAACAAAAAACGTCAACACCAACAACAAATACAAATACGACTAAAATAACGCAAGAAGTAACAAATGAAGAAAATAAAAATATTTCCAAACCGGAAAAAAAGTTTTCCCTCTTCAAGCGGAATAAACCTTTTTCACTTCTTCAAAAATCCAGCGAAGAGAATCATGTAGCGAATAATAGTTCAAAAAGCAGTGAAGTAAATTTATTACCTCGCAACAAACCCTTTTCACTTCGTCAAGATTCGAGCGAGAAAAATCAACCGAACAATAGTTCGAAACAAAAAGAAGAAATATCATTCAAACGTAGCAAACCTTTTTCACTTCGTCAAGATTCGAGCAAGAAAAATCAACCCAACAATAGTTCGAAACAAAAAGAAGAAATATCATTCAAACATAGTAAACCTTTTTCACTTCGTCAAGAACCCAGCGAGAAAAATCAAACGCCAAACAGTATTTCGAAACAAACTGAAGAGAATAGTGAGGAAATATTTAAGAAACCGGATTTAAATGCATTTAAGCGAATACATATTAATTCACCCTCAACGTCAGGCGTGAGAAGAAATGAAAAGAGTAATTTAAGTTTGAAACTTCCGGAGAGAAGGGAAATGAATCGAGAAGTTAGTTTCAATTCAACATTAATGGAGAGTCCTGAGGTGAAACGAAAGAAAATTAAGAAGCGACGACCTAATTGTCAATTTATTGACAATGAGGCAGATGTGAGTAGTGATGATTATAACACTTCTGATGGTTCGTCTGGTGATGATGATGATCTTCAAGATTTTGTCAGTTACACGCAAAATACTTCCGAACATGAGGATATGCGTGCTCATTATTTGAAATCAGTTAGGAGTCCTATTCGACGACCGGGAGCATTTCTCATTAAAAAATCGTCTAACTTTCATCAGAATGTATTCTCTCAACCTCTTTCGCAATATGATGATACTTACATACAGGTGAGTTTTTTTTCTCTTTCAATTATTAATCTTTTTCTACACAATTTGATTGACTGATGGTTTATTTTTAACAAAATTTAAGCGATACTCAATTTATTTGTTACTATTGTAGAAAATGGAAAATTTTTTTCTCATCAAATATCAACTTTGATTTTTGAATAACTTCAATTAGAAAATTTTAAAAATCACTCATTAAATAATTTATTTTTCCAATTTTTTAGACTTTTAATAAAAAATTTTCACAGGATTCAATTATTTTTAATAATTTCAATAAAATTCTTCAAAGAAATCTATTATTCATAATAATTTTAATAAAATTCATTGAAATAATTGAAGTATTTTGTGAAATTGTAATAAAATGCTTTAAAACAATTCAATTATTATTATTATCGTCAATATTGAATTTCTCTAGAAGAAATCATTTATTTTCAGAGCAATTTTTATAAAATTGCAAAAATTTGAATATAATTTTCCACATGAATTTAATTGGTATCGAAAATTTATTTTAAATTCTTCATAAGAATTCAATTATTTTTAAAATAATAAATTTCATTGTGCGATTTTAATTTTTTAGAGTTAATAAAATTCTTCGCAAGGATTTAATTATTTTTAAAATAAATAAATTTCTTTATGCGAATTCAATTATTCTCGTTAAAAAAATTCTCCGGAAGAATTCAATTATTTCTTTTGTAATTTAATAAAATTATTTGCAGAGGTTCAATTATTTTCAATACAATTTTAAAGAAATTTATCTCAAAATTTTTTTTATATATAAAAGTCATAATAATAATTTTTTTTAATTAGAATTCAATAATTTTTTTTAATTTTGCTAAAAATCTTCGAAATAATTAAATTATTTTGCAAAATTTCGATTAAATTCTTTATGAGAATTGGAATATTTTTCTAAATAATAAATTTTTTCCCTATATGAATTGAATTATTTCTAATTTTAACAAAATTTATTTACATGAATTCAATAGTTTTTGTATTACATAATAAAATTCGTAGTAAGAACTCAATTACTTTCGATACACAATATTTTAATAGAATCCTTTGAAAAAATGCAATTATTTTACAGAAATTTTTCAAAAAGAATTGAATTTTTCACAGAAATTTTATTGCAATTGTATTTGTAATAAAACGAAAATAAAATTCGAATTAATTAAATGTTTCATTGTGTTTTCTTTTCACAGGATTCATTTTGCGTTGACGAAGACGAAAGTGAATACAACGAAGAAAATAGTGATGTCGATGATGATTTAGAAATAATAGCTGAAAATTTATCGGAAGTAACGCAAAATCGTGGAAAAAGAAAACGAGAGAGATCGCCTATTTTCAAGTGTAATAAGAGAAAAAAACCAAAAGGTCGCATTCAAAATTTGTATAATAATAATAGTAGCAGCAGTGATGATGAGACTGAAAAATTGCGAAAGCAAATTCAAAATGAATCTATATGTTTAAAAAAACGTACAAATTAGATTTTTTTCGACCCATTTTGTTTTGCGTAAAATACACATTCAAATCAAAACACAATAAAGCTGCAAGACTGAAATGCATAATTTGTAAAAAAATGAAATGGAAATTGAAAATATTTTGTAAATTTCGAACTGAATTCTGTGATAAATTATGAAATCACTAAATTGCTGTGATATAGCCTCTTAAATTCGTGTCTAATACGCGTTGTATTTTTCATATTATAATATGCAAAATTTAATTTTTATTAATAAGATTTTGTGTAAAATAATTACTGTAGATAATAAACTCTGTCATATTTGTAATTAGAGAAGAGAACAAATTTTTTTATGTCGTACAACGTTTTATAATATTGTTATTGTGAACTTATGTGAAAATCATATTAAGATTTAACATTGTAGTTAAATTTTAAATAATTTCAACAAAAAAAAAATGAATATATATTTATATATCAACTTATTTATTATTATTATAAGAAAAATAAATAGTATGAAATCTAAAAATAAAGTGACTCTATTCATTCAGCAATCTATTAAACATTATTTTCCTAAATGTGTAAATTCCTGTCTGATATCTCCATTTTTATTGTATTGAAGTTTGACTGCTTCCTATAAATCAAATGGAAGCCAATAATCCAAACGCATTGACCATAAATCAATAGAGAATTTTATGAATGAAGAGTTAGTATTTTGTTTTTCTTTATCTTCCTATTCATTATTTTTCTTCTATTTCTCTTTATCATCAATTTTTTTCTCTGGCGCTGATTTTATATTCATTAAATTCTCCATTATTGTTTTGTAATTCACTGTGAATAAGAATAAAAATAATATATTATTATAATATCTATATATAATTAAATTATTTCTAAAAAAATTTTTAATTAGTTAATAAGTGAATTTTTTTGGTTTTGAATATGAAACTATTCAATGATTAATTAGAGTTGATATTTAAAAGTAGGAAATTTTGTAATTTAAATAAAAATAATAATAATAGAAAATTGAATACATCGTTCTAGTTATAAATTATTTATAAAAAAAACAATACACACCTTTTTTTCCAAAAAGGTCATTTTTGATGTGGATTTAATCTTTTAATTGAATCTCCAAAGTCACAATGCACTTCAATCATTCTGCAGCGATAAATTTCACACAAAATTCTTGATAATTCCTTGATAAAAATAGTATTTTTTGCCAAAAAGAGATAAAATTTGGAAAAAATAGTAAAAATTAATTAAATTTGAATTAAAAGTTCAACGTTTATAATTTCAAATAATTATAAACAAATTAAGATCAAAAAAATTTAAATTTTCGAAGCAAAAATATAGAGATTGATTAGGAAAATATTTTTTTCTTCTAAAAAATTTAAGATTAAAAGTTATAAACGTTGAATTTTTTTGTCAAAGAGAATAAAAAATAATTTAGAGATAATAAAAAATTTATCACCGCATCTCTTTGTATATTCTTTGGGAAGAAAAAAAACCACTGACCTTTATAGAATACTTGCGGTTTCATTTTTAAATGATTGCACATGTATTTATAGTATATAATTAGTCCCACTGCTGGAGGATCTCATTAAAAATATGGCACGAGTACTTGCTGGTCTTTTCTATTGTGCCGCTCAGGTTGGAGCCCTTATTCGTGCGTCAGTTTCCGTGAGGGAAGTTGCTCCACTTACGTTACAAAGTTTCTCACATTTCTATTCATTCTTTCTTCGCTTCCAATTTCTTCTATATTTTAATTTGCGAATTTCTACTTTCGAAAAAAATCCTTGAATAAACTGTCCATTTTTCACTCTATAAATACTTAATCACAGAAATATTAATTTATCACAAATAATTAATGCACAATAATTGAAGCAAAATAATAATTCAAGTAAAATAGTCGAAGAAAAATAATTGAAGCACAAAAATTACTGCAAAATAGTTGAAAGAAAATAATTTGAAGCAAAATAATTAATACAAAATAATTGAAAAAAAAATTTGTAGTAAAATAATCGAAACTAAATAATTGTAGCAAAATAATTGGAAAAAAAATTTGTAGTAAAATAATCGAAACTAAATAATTGTAGCAAAATAATTGAAGCAGAAATAATTAAAACAAAATATTTGAAACAAAAATAATTGAAATAAATACTTTACGATCGAAATAAAAATAAAGAAATATAAATATTATTATGTTAATGTAAAATTATTAGTAAAAATAAATCCAAAAAGGCAAAAATTGAAAAACTATAAATTAAATGTACACTAAAGAAAACTTGATCGAAATTTAAATACCAAAAACAATAAACAATGTACAGTGTTCATGTAACGGAAACAAGTGGACCAGGTTCGTCGAGAGGTTCCACTACAGAAATTGTTTATAAATCAAGGCGTAGAGAATCAATGGCAGTAAGAGTTTTAAATTACATACGATCACAATTTCAAAGTGACGAAATTCCCGGTAAGTATTTTTTTTTCTTTTTTCAAAAATAGTATCATTTTATCAAAAAAGCATGAATTTTGTCGAATACGCACTTCATAGGTGGATCAAAAAATACCAACACTTTTCCAAAATAGAAACAATTCCGTTCGCATGCAAAAAATAACGAAAAAAAGATATTAATGACTAAAACGAAATATTAGTATTTTTTGTTTCTGAACCAATTTTCCGTTTTCGTTACTAAATAACGTCGAGTTTAAGAGAGCGAATAAAAAATAATTCCATAAATTCGGTGACAAAAATTTTCGCAGAATATGTAAATATATTTTATTTTGAGATTTTATTACGAAATTTTCAAAATATAAAAACAAAAATGATAAAGGAAAATTTCAAATCTAATATCGAATACAATGTAGTATATTTATTGATATTGTGTTGATACAAAACAAAGAATTTATTAACTATAAATAAATGATGAGAATAAGTTGCTTCGAAAACTTCATTTTCTCAGATCAAAATTCTCTAATTCTTTATAAATTTTTAAATTGCGTTTCTATACACATTTTTTATTCCTTTTTAAAAAAAAATGTCTACGCATATACATTTTAAATGCGAAACAATATTCTTCAACGTTAGTTTCACAAAAAATTTATCAATTTTTTATTAATTAAGAAAAAAATTACAAAAATAAAGATTAATGAATAATTCGTTTTTTTGAAAAATCCAAAAAATCTTCTCTCTCTTTCCCTAATAATTGTTTAAATTTACTAAATATTTAGTATTATTATCAATACAGTATTATTAATACAATATTATCATTAATATAGTATTATTATTATTCTTCTATACATTTTCGTTGAAAAATTATTATTCTTCACGCGTATAATTATTCTATTATATTATTATTCTGTAAAAACTTTTGAAAAGTTCTTTTTACAATAATTATTATTTCTAAATTGAGTTTTGTCAAAAATGCTTGTCTATAAATTAGCGATTTTTATAAGTTCTATAAAATCTGCTTTTTGGTAAATAATTAAATATATCAGACATGTCACAAATTTTTCTTTGAAAGTCTAGAATCATAATTTTCAAATTCACAAAAAAGTATAGAAAAATCTACTTATTTGCTATATATATATACGAGATGATAAAACAAGCACTTTTCCTTTCCAAACTAAACGTATTTCAAAAAATTCTCGTTTTACTTAACATTTTTCCCTAATATACAAAATTGTAATTCTCAAAAATTGAAAATTTTTTTTTTCTCAAAAAACTAAAATTGGCGCAAAATAAAATAAAAATTACGCAAAATAAAAGTAATTTCTGTTTAGATTATTATGATTCTTAAATTTCGTGTGGTGTAAACATTTTTTTTATGATTAATGGCACTTTAATCAATAAATCGATTTTTATTCATTTCTATTTTGAAATTGTATTTTTCAGCTCGTGATTTTGAATTACTAAAATATCTCTAGGTTTTTTTTTGCGAATGTATAAATAAATAAATAATAGATTCTAAATGAAGAATTATGAATTATTAATTTTTAACTATTAAGAAATGAAGGATTCGAGAATAATTCTATAAATAAAAAAAAGTCTATAAAAAAAGTGTGTTTACTCTTAAAAATTCGAAAATTGTCGAATTATTTTCTCGATTAAATTTAAATTAAGTTGTAATTAGTCTAGATTCGTAATTTTAAGGCAGCAATAATGATCGAGATCTTTTGAATAAGATTTTCAATCAAATATCATTATTATTGACAATATCAACTGTATTGGAGTTTTCATCTTAAATCGATAAGTTTTCAACTATTTTGCTAGTACTTACAATTCATAAGTGGATTTTTTTTTGTAAAGAAAGAAAAAATATACCGTTAGCCGGTAAAATATTAAAAAAAAAAAAATAGTGAAATTTCGAAAAATGAAATTTTAGAGAACTGTCGGCAAACTTATGATAAATTTCCAAATTCTCTATTATTGAAATTTCAGGGTAAAAAAATATTTGTTTTTCACGCTATTTAGTCTTTTCGATTTGCTTTCAAAGCTGTGAATGACTTTTTCGCAATTTTTTTCGATTTTCTTCCCACATTCCAGTGGAAATTTTTAATTTCGTTTTCAAAACGTAAATTCAGGAAATTTTCTTTCTTGTTCTAAATTGACGTTTTCTAGGAAAATCGTTGCTTTTTATATATATAAAGAAACAAAAAAAAGTAATATTATTCGGGAATCGTTTCGCAAGATGTTGAGAGATAATCGTTAGATTCATTGTCATCTTGATTATTGAAATCTGCGATCCAAACCTCTTGAATTGGTTCAGGTTGAAAACTGTCGTCAGATCTGTAACCTATTGTAAGACTTGATTCTTCACTTTCTGTTTCTTCGCGATTATTAACAGGTAAGTTTGCCATTCTCATACCTGTTGTTGAATCGCTGTAGACCAAACTATTTGGAATGAATGTATGAAATCGACCTGCGGTCATAAATTCAGCTCGCTCAACGTGCTGTGAACTGGATAATCCTGACAATGGACACGACAATGGCGGAGCAAAACAATAGACACTCGAGGTTTGATTTAATTTTGTATAATCGGTCGGTCCGCCCATACTGAGATTTAAAATATTCTCCAAACGTAAATCACTGGCATTATTCTCCGACCATTTTGGCCAATAAGCGTCGGTTGTGTCTGAAAAAAATTAAATTCCTATAGTCTTGTTTTTTTATTATTTAACGAGAGAAAGAGGAGATATTTTTTAAAAATAAAAAAAGAATTTTGAATTACTTACTAGTTCTTTCCTTTTGTGAATTAACGTCAGCCTTCATCTGAATATTATGCTCCTTATTCGCTTGCGTGAACGTCGAAGTTGATTGATTATTACACTGATTCTGATAGATTGAATATGGAAAATTTTCCCCACCCGAATACGGTGGCACGGAAGTTGAACTCTCCTGAGAATAAATTCCATAAGGCTCCTGTTGCGTTGGTATCGAATTAAATGAATGCGATACATTTCCATTGAACGACGGATTATTCCCACAAATTGGCGACGAATGATTATTGTGATCGTAAAATTCAGGACGAAACTGTTGCATATGACTCGCCGGTATTTGATAATAAGAATGCATATTTTGCATTTGCAAACTATTATTTTCAATTGATGAGTTATTTGCAAAATTCGTGACACTAACGTCGTTGCTTTGAAATGGTGGATAATTCACTTGATCGTCCACTGAATAAGACGATGGATAAATTCTCGAAGCATCGGCGGTGTCTGTGTAATCAATTGGTCCTCGATAATCCAAAGAATTATCAATCCACGCCTGACAATTCTCCTGGACATTATTGGCGAGTGCGAAATTGGATTGATTTGGTATTTGATATCCATTTTGGCCATTATTCTGCAGGTAATTCATCATCATTTGATCGAGATTTATTTGGGGAATTTGATTATTTTGTTCGGTGAATACTTGTTGTTGCTGTTGTTGTTGTTGGCGTCTTTGATCGAAAATATTGTAGCATTCACGTTCGTTCCATTCTTCGTCGCCACTTTCGGAATCGGCGGTGATTGTGTCGGAATTATTGTCATCGATGTCGCGTAATGAACGATAGTGTTCGACGGGCCACATTCGATTTGCCTCGAGACGTGCCATTGCTCCTAAATTTGTTCCAAGGGGGGCTTGCAGCATTTTTTGGAGAATCATCGGCTTGTAGGTGTCGTTGATGATGTTTCTTGACGAATGCGATTCACCGACAACTGTGGCGACTGGTGTCTCGATAATTGGCGAGGGGAGGAATGTCTTTGTCTCCGTTGGATTTTTGAAAACATTTGACTGCGTGGAAAATTCCATTGCACCGGCTTTTAAATTTAAAACACTCGTGTCCATTTCGGCGTCATTGTTATTTGTATCGAAATTTTGATAGTTCTTCTGAATCCTCTGGATCAAGTATTGACGGAACATCTCGTAGTGGGGATCTTCTCGTTTCATCATCTCATCTTCCGGTGCCGGCTAAAAATTAAATTTAAAATGTTAATCGACCTCTTTTTAAGTTCCTAATCACAATTTTTTTTAATTAATTTGCAGAATTAACGATTTTTTGCATTGATTTTTATAAATAAATTTTGTAATTCACAATCAAATATAATATAACCTGTTCTTAAATCCCTAATCACAATTTTTTAAATTAATTTGCATAATTAACGATTTCTTTAATTGATATTTATAAACAATTTTTATAATTCACAATTAAATATAATATAACCAGTTCTTAAATTCCTAATCACAATTTTTTAAATCAATTTGCATAATTAACGAAATGTTGAATTGATTTTTATAAACAATTTTTATAATTCACAATTAAATGTAAATTTTAAATATAATTTTAATAAATTTTCTCTATAAAATTCAAATATATTTTTAAATTTTGCAAAAAATTCGATTATTTGCAGAAATGATACATTTTTTCCAAACGATTAAATTATTTTAAAAAGTTTCAATAAAATTCTATTCAAAAATTCAATTCTTTTTAGAGATAATTAAATTTTTGCTGAACTAAAAATCATGGAATTCTCGTAAAGTATTTTTTAAAAAATTAAAAAATATATTTGAACTAATTTCACAAATTTTATCAATTTTTTTTTAAATAATTGCGAATTCTTTCTAAAAAAATGTAATTAAAATTGTATTAAAAATTATATAATTCTCGGCAAGATTGTAATTAAAATTCTTTAGAATAATTGTATTGTTTTCAATAATTTATTTCAATTTTCTTGAACATTATAAAGTTTTTTTTAATTATCTTCAATGAAAATTTAGAAAATAATTGAATTTTTCGTAAAATATAAAATGATTTTTCAAAAATTGAACTATTTCATGCAATATTATTAAAATTGTTTTAAAACTTAAATAATTGAATTTTCGCAAAGAATTTTACTAAGATTTATAAATAAAATTCAATTATTTCGAAGTATTTATTAAAAATTAGAAAATAATTGAATTTTTTGGAAATATTTCACAACGAATAAAGACAAAATTTAATTCTTGCGTGAAATTTAAAAAAAAATGAAAATATAACTTAATTGTTTAGAAGAATTTATTAAAAATTAGAAGATAATTGAATTTTTTCGAAATATTTCACAACGAATAAAGACAAATTTAATTCTTGCGTGAAATTAAAAAAAAATTAAAATATAACTAAATTGTTTCGAAGAATTTATTAAAAATTAAAAGATAATTGAATTTTTTCGAAATATTTCACATCGAATCAAGAAAAAATTTAATTCCTGTATGAAATTTAAAGAAAATTAAAATATAATTAAATTGTTTCGAACGATTTATTAAATTTTGAGAAAATAATTATTATACTTTCGTGAAATTCTATTAAAATGTTGTTTTAAAAATAATTAAAATTATGCAAAATATTTTATGATTTGTAAAAATAATTGATTTCTCACAAAGAATCTTATTATTTACGAAAATAATCGAACTCTGCAGCAAAGAATTTTAAAAAAATTTTCGAAATTAATAAACAAGAATAATTAGTTTGTAAATTAGGTACTAAACGAAAATCAGAACTGAATTCATTTGAATTTGACTCCTAAAAGAGCGAGGGTGTCAAAAAATATAATTTATCTGAAAAATCAAAATGGAGGTGTGATAATCAACTTGACATCGAGAGAAAAATGAAAATTTTCAGAGTAGAAAAAAAACCGACGAAATTCGTTTAAAATTTTCCGGTAAAAAGAAATAAAAATCCTCTTCTCTTACCCAGCGGTACGGCGGAAGATGCTGCGGCGAATAGAAACGATCATCAATCGAAGAATAATTTGGACTGTGCATTGGCGTTGAGGTTACGGCAGTCATTTTTTCAAGCCTCTCCAACTTACGTTTCCTTACTTTTCGCTTGCGATTTTCCTTTAATTCAATTAACATTCGATTCACTTGAACTTCGTTGCCGCACTTTAAGGCCTCGAGAAAATCAACCAATAATTCTTTCTATTCACCCAAAAAAAAAGAAGAAGAAATCAATTTTTATTACGCATTTAAGACTAAAACACGAGATAATAATTTTTATAATCTGAACACGATTTGCTAGCGCGAGCGTTAAATAATCGTCAAAAATTTTTCTTCAAAAAGAAAAAATTATAAATTTACCTTAATATTACCAGGTATTTTATTTGCCGCAGCAAGTGCCTGAAGTTCCTTGTATGACAATTTTGAAAAATCTTCACTCATATTTCAACAAAGCTTTCTCTCACAATTTCACGACTATCTTTTGTCTATACTTTTATCCAATTAAATTCTTCTATTACCATTGACAGTGTGCGTAATTCTCGTATGTGTAACGATTAATTGCATGTGTGTGTCGATTTATACTCGCGCAAAAATTGTCGTCTGCTTAAAGCAAAAAAAAAAAATTTTCCCCAATCGTTGGAAAATGATTTTCGACAATTGCTTGCTATTTTGTTAATATTACTTGATGAATTTGATATACGACGAATTTTAATAGACAATTACATTGTTATAATTATTCTACCTCGATGATAAATATACGACTATCAATATTTCATCTCATGGATAAGAATTTTTTTTGGAGATTTTTGAGGGACTACGCAGTTTGGAATTCAGCCAATAATTTAATTACCACGAGCATGGAATATAAAAAATTTTACGATAAATTGGATTTTTTGAATAATGGATGACTCATCTTGAGTTTGACAGGTAATATTAAGAGTTTTTTTAAATTAAAGTCGATAATTATTTTTTTTTGCAAAGTTAACCTAATTTTTGGAATTTAAAATATAAAACGTTTTCTGTTTTTTATCAAACTATGAATAAACTGAATTTTCATGTAAGATTTATGGAAATTAATCAAAAATGTAATAATGTAAATTGACACTTTGTCTATAATTAAATAAGACGAAAATTGTTAATATTTAATTTAGTTTCTTTCAGAAGTGCAAATATTTGCTCGAAGTGAGTATTTGTAAATTTCTCGATTCTATTATTGAATTCACATTTCGTTGTCTATTATTTTATTGTCGCCTTGTTTTTATTGTTTCCTTGAAGAAAAACTTCTTTTCATATTTTAAATATTTGAATTTTAATAAATATATTTTTTCCTAAAGATTTCTTGAATATTGTAATTTTTATTTTTAGTTTTAACATTTTCAACTATTTTTTAAAATAATTTTTATTCAAAATTGAATTTAAGTATCTTGAAAATATTGTAGTTTTCTTTTAAATAATTTATATTGGAATTTTTTTTTAATTCAAATTTACAAAGAATTTTATCCAAACTTTTGAGAATCATTGAATTTTTTAGAGAAATTTTGATACAATTTTTAAAAATATTAAAAAATTTGAATCCCTTTGAGAAATTTTATTAAAAATTTCTAAAAGTTTTTAGAAAATTGAATTTATGCAATAAATTGACTATTTATAAAAATAATTAAATTCTTATAAAATAAAAAATATATAAAATAATTAAAATCATTTATAAAATAAAATAAAAATAAAATATAAAATAATTTATATTGGAATTTTTTTTTAATTCAAATTTACAAAGAATTTTATCCAAACTTTTGAGAATAATTGAATTTTTAAGGAAAAATTTAATACAATTTTTGAAAATAATTGAAATCTTTTGAGAAATTTGATAAAAATTGCATTAAAACTAATTGAATTCCTGAAAAGAATTTTATTGTTTATAAAAATAATTGATCTGTTTTGAAGGATTTTATTAAATTTTTAGAAAATAATTTAATTTCTGAGAAAAATGTTATTATTTATAAAAATGTTTCAATTTCTGGAAGGAATTTTAGTATTTATTTAAATAATTTAAGAGTTTTAAAGTATTTTATTGAAATTTTAAAAAAAATTGAATTACTGCGAAGAATTTTATTATTTACAAAAATTATTGAATTCTTGCACATTTTTTTTTGTAAATAATAAATAAAAATATTTAATTATTATATATTATTAAATTCAATTTATATTTTGCAATCAGTGAATTTCTAAACTTTTGAATCTGAAATTCCAACAAAAATTGCTTATAAAAAATATAAAGTTTCGTTATTAAGAATATTTTGTGTACAAAATTGTTTTTTCTGAATACAATTTCCACGATTGTCTTTTTACATAAATTTTTTATTTTGTAGATATTCCCTTAAAATGAACTCTCCAGATTCATTGGCTCGACTATAAAAAAAAATATTATCGGCAATCTACTGATTAAATGTGCATTTGAAATAATACGATTGACGTTAAGGGATTATACACAGTTTGGAAAAGCAAAACTGTGTTGAGCTTGCGCGCAAGCACGGGATCCTGTGCTTTTGTATAACATTCAGTGGGACATCGTGAGAGGCAAGTGTCGGACGTTATCATCCCTCTTCAATCTTAAGTGCGCTCCCCGAGAAATTATTATCTCAAACAAAAAAAAACAAAAAAAATCCCTGTACTTGATTTGTTGAACAAAATTCTTTTTGTTTGCGATAAATTCTCAAAAGGCTTAAAAGTTCAAGTAAAGAGCCTTTTTGGCTCTTTGTTTATTTATTCAAGATTGCGCTACCATCAGATTCACCTCGAAAAATGAAGGCGCGGAAAAACCGTGAGAAAAGTAAGTCTAATCTCCCATACATGCTGCTCTGCTTACACACAAACACGTACACACAAATACTTGAAAAATTTACTCTCTGCACATATAAAAAGCTCAAGTCCAAAAATACAATGTCGATAAAATAAAAGTCAATCGATTTAATAAAAAAAAAAAAAAATAGTCAGAAGAAGAAGAAGAAAGATAAATTATATTGACATTATTACATGGAGGAAGAATAAATATTAATGTTTGCAAAAAGTATTTTACAATTTGGGGAAAAAATGTCTCAAAGCGAAATTTTGTCATAAAAAATGCCGATCTTCAAAAAAAATTACATGAAACTTAATATATTTCTCATCAAGTTTAGTAATAAAATTAAAATTATTAATTAATAATTAGTAAGAAATTTAAAATTAATATTCTTGATATTTGATATACTAAAATGAAAATTAATCTTCTTAATATTTGATATACTTAATTTTGCGTAATTACAATTAGTCTCGCTTTTTCCCCTTATTCCCTTAAATTAATAAATTCCCCTAAAATCACAAATTTTCTCCCTTTTACCCTTGATTTTTTAGAAAAACAAAAATAAACCCTTTTTGTCAATTAAATGATTTTTAGTTACTCTTCGAGAATAAATTTCTCTTGCAAACTTTCGAATATTTCACTTCTTTGAAACTTAAAAATCTTTATTATCTTTATTCCCACAGTTTTTAAACTTGGAAATTTTTTCATTAAATGTTAGAAATATAAAATAACTTTTACTTTTAAGAAACATTCATATATTTTGAATTTCTTGGCAAATTTTATTACTTTCAGAATCAATTTTACTACATTCAAAGTATATTTTTTTCAAAAAAAATGCGAATATTATAAAATTATAAAATAACGATTTTTAGTAGCGAAATTTACAATTTCTTCTGTTTATTTATCTATAATATTAAATGAAAAAAATTCTTGTAATTCCTGATATAAGTTTTTCATAAAATAATGATGAGATTTTTTGTTGCCTTTTGGTCCAAAAAGTAAAATATTATTCTTAGTCAGTGAAAAAAATTTCGTTTTATTCCGAAATTTTTTTTAAATGTTATCTCAATATGTTTTTTTTAGATTCTTGCTTTTTTTGTATCGAAATTTTGCTTTGTCGCATTTTTCCCCAAATTGAAAAATCCTTTTTTCAAAATGTAATATTTATTCTCTACCTTTGTGTAATAATATATACAGAAAGGGTGGAAAAGAACTTAAAAAAACTGAAAGGATTCAAAAATTGTAAATCAAAAACTAAAAGACACGAAATTATAAAGACCGTTGTGTATTATATTGGATTAGTATTTTTTTTGCAAAAGATTCATTTTTCGAATCGAAAATATTGCAATATAACAGGGGCGGGATATTATTCTTTTTTTCATAATTCAAATTCACAATAATTACGATGAATTAATACGAAAACAATATTTATTTAGTTCTTTTGTTTGTCATGTTACAGTTGAGATGGAGAATAAAGGTTATTTATATATTATAAAAAAGTATATTTATATATATTGAGAATTAGTAATAATAGAGGAAGCATGTATATTGCAGACATAAATTATAAACACGATTTGCATTTTGGGTTTCATTGTATTATTCCAAGTAGGATATTTTAGACTCATCTCGTAAATACCTTAATTATTCAATATTGTTGAAACCTAATTATACGAATAGAAATCAAATTCTATTTTCTCCCTTTTCTAATATTGTAATTATTCTCATCGTATTCGAGATCTTTACTTTTTTTCCTCACCTTAGAAATTATTTCATTCATCGTAATAATTTAAAAATTATTTTGTATTTTTCTGGAAATTCCCTTTTTATTCTATAAACTCTCATTGAAATTATCTTTCTTTTGTAGTAATTTAAAAATTATTCCGTACCTTCCATTTTTTTGAAATTTTCTTTGTTCACCTTTTTTTTCAAATTCTCCATCGAATTTATTTTTCACTGTAATTCTTGTCGTTAAAATTTTTTTATCGTCGATTCTCCTTTCATTCTCAAAGTAATCCTTCAAATATCAGATGAAAGTCTTCATCATCGGGGATTTTCTCTTTATTTCAGAAAGTAATTTTCGCCCTGATAAATTTTTCAAATCTTTTTATCCTCAAAGTCAATTTTTATTCTGCTGGCAGTTTTTCGAAATTCTGTATTTTAGTTGCGAATTTATTCTCTTTGGGAAAATTGTACTTTATTTTAGCAAATTTTAATTTGTGGGAAATAATTATGGTTTTTTAGCGGTAAATTTAGTTCACGGGGTATTTTTATTTTCCTTTCGAATTAAACGTGAGAATTTTCTAAAATTATAATTTTCAACTGTAATTTTTTTTTATCAAAAAATACAAATTTGTGTTTCTTTTCTTTTCTCCTCTCAAAGTAGTTTTCAATGTGAAAATTCTTTCTTTCTTTTTTCAACCAGTAAGTAATCTCTGTCATTGAATAGAAAAATTGTATTTAATTTCAATTTCTCTTTTACAAACTTGACAATTTCTGCTTCCAATATTGTTGATACTGAAAATTAAAACACTTAAAGAAATCATTTCCAATCAGAATTGAGAATCAGAGGATTTTTTTCATGCAAACAAAATAGAATATTAAACATTTTTTAAATGGAAGGAATATTTTTTAAAAATATATAAATTCTGTACAATATTATTTCAAAATACTTTTATAAAATAATTTTCCAAATTATTATCGAAGGTATTTTTTTGTCTTTCTCGAGCGTTAGCAGAAAATATAATTTTTCATATCCTTCTGAAATATTCAAAACATTTTTCTAAAATTTTAACAAAAAATATTTTTCCAAAAATATTGAAAATTGTTGAAAATATTTTTTCAAAACGTTATAAAAAAATAGTTGTAAAAAATATTATTGAAAGCATTTTCTGCTCCTTTCCTCGAACAAATAGAGAAAAATAAAAATACTTTTCGAAAATATTGTGAAAGAATAAATAAAATTCGAATATTTGGCAGTAAGTATAGAGAGTGAATAGAAAAAAACAAAAAAATTAAATTGGAAAAGTTTTCAGTAATTATATGGTGCACAAAATATTGCTTATAACAACAATTACACACGCATGCTTTCGACTGTAATGCCGCTCGAGTTTCCTCTTTTGACAGCTATCACGTACAATAATGACCAGTCTATAAATTATCAGCGTAAAAGAAGAAAAAAATGTTAATGAATCACTTCTATCTTGATGATAATTTATTGCAATATTTCACAGCAATTCGTTACGTTTATAGGAATTTGATGATTAAAAGAGATTCATTCTCGGCTTTTATTTTCTTCATCCCTGTAAATAGAGTGAAAACTTTTTTCGCTTTCATCATCAAATATAGAGAAGAATTCTTTTTTTTTGTCCCTGACAAATAATGTGGTTTTTGAATGCCTCCTTTTTTATCATCCAAAGAAATAAACTATTTCGGACATTTAGGTTGGACTTTATTTATTGGAGCTTTAGGATTGTAAATTACGAGAGCGAGTTATTTTATTTAACTCTAGAAGTTGAAAAATACTTTTCTTTTCTTCGAAATTTTTTTCCAAGACTCTAGATGAAAAGTATTTAAAATCCAAAAAATTTTGTGTGTTGTTTGTAAATTCTTCGAGGTTCGTTAAATTTTCTTCTTTTTATGTTTCAAAAGAATATTTTCCAGTGCGAAATTTTCTCTTCTTTTTTTTTGTTTTTGTTTTATAAATTCTACGCCTCGAGCATTTGAAACGTATTTTAATAATTGAGTTGTCGCGGGGTTGAAAGAAATCTCTGATGAAATTTTCAAACAAAAGAACTCTCATGCCTCGGGGACATATGCATTTTAACTCTTGTATATGTTTTGTGAATATTTAAAAAAAAGGAGAATGAATATTTTCCATTTATTCTACCACGCAACAATAGTAATGACAAACTAACGAGGGGAATATAAATAAAAAATCAGAATTAATTTCAAAAAAAAATTCTTGCCAAAAGAAGTGTAAATAAAAATGTAGTAAAAAAGAGGAAAATGGGGGAAATAGAGTAAAAAAATAGATAAAAAAAGCAGTAATAGCGGATTAGAGAAAAAATGACAATGGAAAAAGAGAATGAAAGCAAACATTTTTAAAAAATGGGAAGAAAGTAATTTTTTTTACCAAGACTGTAAAATTGTAACACAAGAAATTTTTTCTTTAAAAAAAAATGTCCTAGTGAAATAGAATTACAAACATTTTTTTTTATGTAGTTCTTTTTAATGCTGTTTTTTACTTTTGTACGAACCATTTTGTGATTTTTGCAATTTATAAACAATCAATACTTCATTAGAAGTAAATAAATGTTTTTTTTATTTTGTTTTTCAGAAAAATATTTGCTTTATAAAAGAAAATGAAGTTTAAGTACAACAAGGACGAATAATACTATTATTCTTAGCTGCTGTTGATTCTAATCAATATACGTTTCTATTTTTTACATCGAATTTCTTATTCTGAAGTTATTGGAAAAGGTAATACGAAATGAATTATTAAATAGTTCGTTAATATTTAATACACTTTTTTTTCGTAAATATTCTCATATAAAAGTCAAGAGAGAAAAAGAGGTCTTAATAAAAGAAAATCGAAATTTTACTTTGGAGAAAAGTTCATTTTGCTTTCGACAAAAAAACAAATTTTATTAGTTAAAAAAAATTACGTATTTCTCATTTTTTGTTTTTCATTTAATTTTTTTAATTTAATATTTAATTTTTTTTATTTGACATTTTTTTCAAGAATTATGTTAAATATTTTATGACACGATTTCGAAATTTCTATTTTCTATTTTTATAAATAATCCCCTTCGTAGGGGAATAATTTTCAACCAAATATCACAATTTTTATCTTCTTTTTTTTTGGATAATTCAGTGAATTTATTAAAATGTATTTGACGAAGCGGATATTTGGGTCGAGTATCTCTTAAACTGATGTAACAGAAAAATTTAAATGGCACTCAAGAATTCTATTGAGTAATAAAATAATGTACAAGTGCTTTAAAAGTTTTGCTTTCATTCTCAAAGGGACACTTTAAAGCGACAACATCAGCAAATATGCATTTTAATCATGATTCCAAATTAACATTAATATTTTCGCGTAAGAAATTTTTTTTTTGTTTTAAAAAGGGGGGAAAATTTGTAATTAAATATAGAAAGAGTTGTTAATATTTTTGCTTTAGGAATTTGTTCTTTAAATATTTAACTATTCAGAAAATTTTTTCCATACAAATATTTAATTAATAGGGAAAATATTTTCTACAAATTTGTATATCAATCTAAATTTTTTTTCTACAAATTTGTATCAATTTAAATATTTTTTCTACAAATTTGTATCAATTTAAATATTTTTTCTGCAAATTTGTATCAATTTAAATGTTTCTTCTATAAATTTGTATCAATTTAAGTATTTTTTCTACAATCTTGTAATTTTTTGTAAATTTTTTCCAAAAATACGGGAAATGATTTAAATATTTTTTCTACAATCTTGTAATTATTTTTAAATTTTCTCTAAAAATTTGGAAACAATTTAAATACTTTTTCTATAACTTTTTTTACTGCATTTAAATATTTTCTCAATAACTTTTGTCACTATTTCAATATTCTTTCTGTGAATTTGTAATTGTTTATCTATTAAAATTTTTGTAACTCAAAATAACTAAAAATAATTTTGCCAAACTTTCTGTATTATGAATTAATTTTCTCCGACAATTTTTCACGCTGCAAAATACTTTGCTGGAAAAATAATTAAATATTTGAAATAACTAAAAAATAATAAAAAAATTTTTGTTTTCAGAAAAAAAGAATAAACTGCAGTTAAGAAATATCAAATATGCAAAAATAAAAAACAAATTTTCCCCTCTTCCAAGGAGACGAGAAAATCATACACTTGATAAATTTTTGTTCAGCCAACTGAAAAGAAAGTTTGATATATAAACGCGGGGCGCAAATGAAGTGAGCTTTTCTTTCTCTCGCGCGTTGAATAATAATTTACACATTGAAGAAAAATTAACGGGTAAGAGGAGGAGTCTTTGGGGTAGGTTTTTAGGGTATGTCGTTAGATTGCATAAAGTGTGGTATATTGTACAATTGGAAAAGGAGGTCTCGGGGGTTGCTATGGTGACCCCGGATGCCCGGGGATCGGAGAGAGCTTGCTGCGGAGTTTCTGTGTTGTATGAATGCCTATTCTTCTTTCTTTCTCGCACACGCGTACAATTCTTACAACCACGTGTGCTCTCGCTCTTTTTTTTCTTTCTTTCTTTTCTTCTCATTGATCCAAAAAGAAAACAGAAAATAAAAAAAAAATAGATGAAATTTTTCCGAATCACTTTCTATTTGCGCCAAAAATTGATTTTCTCTCTTTCTTGATTAATTATTTTTAAGAGCTTCGCGTATAACTGACCTTCTGATAGTTCATCTGCTCCAGACTCTAATGGATCGGTCCATTAATTTCCCTTGACTCTCGTCGTCTCATCTAATTCATTCTCCTCAGGAACTTACGTCGTTTTCTCTCTCTCTCTCTTTCTCTCAAGTATTTCCAGAATCGTGACTAAAATTTATTTCACTTGGAAATTTTTGATTGGGTTTTAATTTGGGGAGGACGTTTTTTGAAATTGTAATTTTGTAACTTTAAAATTTAATTTTTAATTTTTAATTACAATTTTTTGCAGAATTTTTAATTTTTAATTTCTATTTTTAATTTTAATTTTTAATTTCAATTTTTTGCAGAATTTTTATTTTCAATTTTTAGTTTTAATTTTATGCAGAATTTTTAATTTCTAATTTCAATTTTTATTGTTTGCAGAAATTTTAATTTCTAATTTTATTTTTTGCAGAATCTGTTTCTTTTGGACAATTTTTTTCTGATGAGTCAGCGATTGGTTTCGATGATGAGATTTTTTTGGCCCTCGACGAATTTCGATAGAATTTCCTTTAGAGAGAATAATCTTTGAAAATTACAATTTTGTAATTTAATTTCTCCAACTTTCTGCAGAGTTCGTTCTTTTGGAAATTTTTCCTGACGAATTTCGATCGAATTTTCTTTCAGAGAGAATAGTTTTTCAAAATTGTAATTTTGTACTTTTAATTTTGAAGAATTTTCTTTGGGTAAATTTTTTCTGATGAATCAGCGATTCGTTTTGTTGATGAGATGTTTTCTTCTTTGATGAAAAGAGAGATTTTTTTCTTTTTGAATAAATTGATAGATGTTCGGAAAAATTTCTTTTGGAGAGAATTTATATTAAGTGGAATAGTAGTGGGAGGAGTGAAGAAGTTAATAAATAACGTACTACAAATTTTTTAGTATATACGGATCACTACTACTGAGGACATAAAAAGAGATTCCCTGTTGAATTTAAATCGTTGTCTGACAATACTCGGAGTATTTCTACTGACAGTGGAGAATTTTCGTTATTCGTGACTTACTTTTTTATTAGAAAAAGTTCTTGAAAAGAATTCGTTTCATTTATTACAATAAAAAATAGTAAATCGAGAATTTTTAAGTTTTCGAATTTTTTACAATAGACCAAGATGGATTTTTTCTGTTTTCCATATTTTGTACTAAATAATAAATAATTATTATTCTAGTGATTCAAATTATTACAATTATTATAATTACTAAAAATATAATTAATTTTAATTACTAATTACAGGTTTGCCACGGATCAGAAAAATCAGGGAAATGTCAGGAAAAATAAAATTGACCAGGGAAATCGAGAAAATGTCAGAGAAATTTACCAAAAATACGGAAAAAATATCAACTTTCTAGAATCACTACAAAAATCTGGTTTTGGTGTCAAAAAATATTTTTTAAACATTTGAAAAACTTCAATTAACGTGGGATTTTTTCACTATAAAAACTAAAAAAAACTGAATAACTAAATTCTAGAAGCAAAAGTCTAAAAGAATTAGAGAAAAAATGTTTAAATAAAATCTCGGAGATTCTAATTAATTAAAATTATTTCAATCAGAAAAATATCTATAATTAATAAAACATATTTTATTTTTAATATTTAGAATTATTTTATAAGCAATGTCAAATTAATTCAAATTTTGTGAAATTCAACTAAAAATAATTGAAATTTTCTGAAATTGGATTGAAAATAATAACAATTTTGGGGGGGATTTTCATTAATGATTTGAAAGAATGGAATTTTCGAAAAATTTGAATTTAATTGATAAATAAGTAAATTTTAGAAAGAGTCGCAATGGAATGAATTTACAGTAAATTTTCAAATAGTTCGAATTTACTTAAATTCTATTCTCTAATTCTCTAAATTAATTGAATTTGTTTTATTTTGAAAAATAGTCGAGAAGATTCTAATTTTATTTCAAAAATAAATAAATACTATTTCAATTGCGTTGTTAAAAAATTAAAAATCAGATAGAATAAAATTTTTGCTTTTAAAAAACGAAATTCGAATTGGGGAAAAAGTCAAAATTCCGTTTGGAAATTAGAGAAAAGTTAGAAAAACGCGAAATCAAATTTTTGTGGCAACCCTGTATTACTAATTAAATATAAATATTTTCAAAAATTATAATTCAAAATTTTTACAAAATTTTTACATTTTTACCGAAATTTAAGTTTTTAATAAAACATCTCGAAACTATTATCAAGAAATACATTTTTTAAAATTTCACCGCAATTATACAGGAAAAAAATAGGATTTTCGTTTTCGAAATCCGTTTTTTTCTCTATCTTTATTGCTCTCTATCTCTCTTCCTCTCTTAATTTCACTTAAATTAGAAATTATTTCCTTTTTTCCCTTTCGCACTGATAAAAAATTATTAGCGCACGATTTTTTCTAAAAATAGACCTGTAATGTATTTTTTTCAACTAAGAAAGAAAAAACCTTTCCACTTTCCGTAGAGCTGCGATTTTATTCACAATTTCCAATCTCTCTCTCTCTCTCTCTCTCTCTCTCTCTTTCTCTCTATATTACATAAAATGCATTATTGACATGTGAATGATATATTATAATTGATTGAAGACATTACTCTTAAGATGTATCTGGAAAAATCTCCATTAAAATCTCCTTTTAATGACTTCTCTCGAGCACCAAGTTACATATTTCGTAGCTTTCTCATTTCTTTTCAGCCAACCAGAAAATCAATATTTGATGACTATCATATATTTTGATAAAATTTATGTACATGCAGACAAGTACATTTGATATTTGATATTTGATAAAGCATCAAGTGAATATCGAGGGATTTTCTACTTTATTTTTGAATTATTTGATTTTATATTTTATTTCCTCTTTATTTTCACTTAACAATTTTTTTTATATACTTTCCAAAGTTTTGTGTTTGTTAAATTTATTCGAATAATATTTTGTAAGAAGGAAAAATTGATTCTAAACTCTTTTAAAAGTTTTATTTCTTTTTTTCTTGATATTTATTTTTATCTGATTTTCTTCTTGGTCGACAATTGTAAAATTTGGTACAAAATACAAAATTACAGAGAATTTGTATTTATTTATTTTAATTTTAAAATTTATTTATCTATTTATTTATTAGTTTATTAATTAATTTAAAATTTATTTATCTATTTTACTTTTATACTTAAATAATTTTAGTTCTTGATAATAAAATAAAAATTGTCGAGGATTTATTTAATTCGTTACTGTAAAAAAATTTACAACTGTTTTTTTTATTTTTCTCCTTATATTTGATTTTCTATTTTACTTCTTCTTCATTTTCACTTTCAAAATTTTGTTCTCTTTATCTTTTTCAATTTATTTAAATTTAATCGAATAATATTTCGTGAAAAGAATAAAATCAGCCAAAATGGATAAAATAAATCACAAATAAATACTTGAACGGAATTAATTAAAATAAATAAAATAGTTAAAAAACCAAGAAACGTAAAATTTTCTTTTTTGCAATTTTGAAAAAAGGGAAGAATTTAGAAATAAAGTAGAAAAAAATCTCGTACTGGAAAGCTTCAAATCTTCCCATCTCTTTCTCTCTCTGCCTTCTGGAGTCTGTTGTTAAACAATTTATAATTTTGCTCTGAATATTATAACAAGTAATAATTTTTCGTTGAGGATTTTAAGGACGATTGTTTAGTATAAAATTTAAAAAATTGTGGCATCCATGTGCACGTCTAGACTGGTTACCTGAGAAAAAGAGCACCTCGAACGAGTAATACAGTCGTAGGAGATAAGGGCATTGAATCTTGCAGAGGCTGAACTTGAAGATCTCGGGGGCGTTTTAGGGGGTTCTGGGGGGGCCTTAACGCTTGGGGGTCGTCACAGGCCGGAGGAATTGGCCACCCTTGCTGCCACCACGAGGTTCACGAGGAAGGAGATCCAATTGATTTATCGGGGCTTCAAGCAGGAGTGCCCAACTGGACTTGTCGATGAGGAGGCCTTCAAGAAAATATTCTCTCAATTCTTTCCCCAGGGTGGTGAGTATATTTTGTTTCACTTATTATTTTTTTTTCCCAACTGAAAAAGAATAAAAAAAAAATTGTATTCTCTATACTTTCAGGTGTACGAATATCGTGGCGAGTAAATTGACAAAACAATAATTTGAATAATTGTTAAATAATAATAAAAAGAGATTGATTCGTGTAGAGAATATTAAAATTTACACGAGAGGAAAGATTAGAAATTAAAATCGATTTTTTCGGCGTGAGGTTTTCAATATGGAAATTGAAAAAATATAGAAAATGCAAAACTGCGGTTTCAAATGGAGTAGAATCGAATGTTTTTGAATTCACCTTTTATATACTAAACAATTCAGTAAATAATGGAAAAATAATTTCAAAGTGACAATTCACTGTTATTTCAATGCTTTTCATATACAGATAAGCACTTCAAAGCTTTTGCATGAAAAAAAGAACGAGAAACAATAAAAAACCGAACATTCAGATTCACCAGTTTTTCTTTTCTTTTTCAGAGAGAAATTTTTCACTTCTTCTCATTCTATTGCATTTTTTTTTGTCTTCTTTCCACTCAATCGTTACTTTTGTTTTTGACTATTATTCTTTTTGAAATTTCGCTCCTGTTCAATTTTTACATTTTGTTTTCAGACATGAATTATTTCAATTTTGTATCTCTCTTAATTAATTAATTTATTTTAATTTTATCTCTCTTTTCTTCAATATTTTTATTTATTTATTTATTTATTTTATTTAGTGGATAATTTTTTAATTTTTTAATAATTAAATAATAAATAATTCTCACTTATTAATAATTATTTTTTCGATACAAATAAATATTTTTATTTGATAAAAAAATCGGTTATGTGAATCAATTGTTATCAATTTAATTTCTTTTCTCTATACACTTATATTTTTATTGTCGAGAAAGAGAAATTAAAGTTCTTCTATCAAAAGTCTATTTCTAATTTTGTCCGCGTATTTACTCTATACTTTGTCATCAGTGATTGACATTGGTGATTAAGTTTATTGACAAAAATAATAGAATTTAATTTCTTTGATTTTAGAGGAAAGCAATTAAACTTTTTTTTTATCTCTTTGCTCCAGATGCCAGTCAATACGCTCATTACGTCTTCAACACTATGAAGAGGAAACAATCTGGCAAAATTAGTTTTGAAGTAAGTATATTATTCTTTCGAAATAAAGGAGATGAAAAGCAACTATAAATATAAATTTATCGCCCCGGAAATTTAATCATATACTTTTAACTATACACATAAACTACAGTTTTATAACTAAAATTAATATCCGAAAATTGATTGAAAATTTTACAACCGAATTTTACAGGAATATTTTAGAATAAAGTCGATTAAAATAAACTTTCAAGATTGTGACACTATTTTTTACATTTTTTCAATCGTGTATTATTTTTATTATTTATTTACCTATTTATTATTTTTTAAATTGTTTTTTATGTATTTTGTTTTTAGAACTGTTCTATTTTTTATTAATTTATTTGTATTCTTCAGTTTTTTTTTCTTTTTAGATTTTTGTTACTAGATTTTTTATTAATTTTTTTCTTTTTAGATTTTTATTAGATTTTTTATTTATTTAATTTTATAGTAATTTTTTTGTGATTATAAAATGTTTTTTTTACTTCTAGGAATTTTTGGCGATTCTTTCGAAGGTGTCAAGGGGCTCAGTGGAAGAGAAACTCCAATGGGTGTTCGGACTTTATGATTTGGACGGCGATGGACTAATCAGTAAAGAAGAGATGCTGGACGTCGTGGAATCAATTTATGAGATGCTTGGTCGTTACACGCAACCCCAAATTGCTGAGCCACAAGTTGCAGCACGAGAGCATGTCGATCGAATATTTCACGTAAGAAACTTAATCACAATATTCCCATCAAAAGAAATAAAAAAAGAAAATTAAACAAATAAATCTATTTCCCCCTCTGAGTTGAAATTAAATAAAATAAATTAGTAATTTAATAATAATAATAAACTAAATTTTTCAGCAAATGGACACGAACAAAGACGGAGTTGTAACAATCGAGGAATTGGTCCAGTGGTGTTCTAAAGACGAGCACCTTCTCCAAAGCTTGGACACTCTCGACACAGTCTTATGAGAACTTTACTCATATTATCGTGAATTAAAAATCACAATTCTAATTCCCATTCTCCTTTAAGTAAAAAATATAAATAAGGCGTTAAAGGATTATTTACGAATACTAAAATTAATTTCAATTTTCCGAATTCTGCTGAATTTCCACTTTCTAATAATTATTATATATTCATTTTACTCTCTTTAAAAAAAAAAGTTCTTTGAAAAAATTCTATAATAATACTCCAAAACTCTGTCTAATGAAACAAAAAACTCTATCGAATAATCTTAATTAATTAGAAAGATTAAGAAAATAATTCAATGAAATTAAATAATTTCAATGAGATTGAAATTTTTTGAAATTTAATGAAATTTCGAAAATCTATAATTATTGAAATAAAATTATTCATTTTTCTAATATATTCGATGTACAATATTATAAAAGTTATAACTACTGTGTCTTTCAGGAGAAATAAAAACTTTTTCACGTTTAAAATCAATTTTTAACGCGATACATAAAAACTTGTTGATGTTATATGAAATATTTAACAATAGAATGAAAAATTTATCGTATACGTAAATAGTAAAACGGTTTTCAATTATTACCAAGACGAAAATTGATCGTTAATTCAAATCATTAAATCGTTGCAAGTTTTGCTGAAGATAAAATTAATTTATTTTTGTTTTATTCGATTAGAATAAAATAGTGGTAATTAATTTATCTATTTTATTAATTTAGAAAAGAATAATTATTTTAGCTAAATTTCTTTTCAGTTTAATTTGACAAAAAATGAAAACAAAAGCAAAAATTAGTTTCCAACTTTTTGATTCAAGAATCAATGTTTTGCTCATATTTTGAAAAAGTCGACGAATTGACAAAAAGAACTTTCTTTGAAAACAATAATTTTAAGAGGGAAATTTTCCAAATGAATTCGTAAAATATTTTTTTACGCCTTTTTGTAAATATGTACGTACCTTTTACCCACCCAAGTCTTTCAAAAATGCTTTTCGTTACACGATAAAAAAAAATGCTATATTTGCTGATAGAAGAAAATTTGACGAGACTCTTGTCTCTTTACGACAAAAAAGAAATATTTAAAAAGATATACTATATAAAAGATAAATAACTATATACAAAAGATTGAGAAATATTTTCCTGAGATATTGAAAAAAAATGAAACAAAGTATTTGTCAGTGATGTAGTTCTCGGAACAGGGTAATTTTTTAGAGTCTCTGAATTATTTTGAATTCATCATTTCAAAGATAAAATTATTTCAAGTATTTAAAAGTATTAAATATTTAAAAAATTGAATATTTCAAAATTGAATATTTAAAAAATTGAATAAATTTAGTAAATTAAGAAAATTAAATAAATATTTTTGAAAAATGTTAATTTTAAATAAACTATTCATTATATTTGAAATTAACTTTTAAACAATGAAAAAGATTATTTTAAATTATTTGTACTTGAAACAAATTTTTTTCCTATCGTCAGTTAATTAACTTTAAAGGTTTTTAATAGAAAATTTTCGGTTTTTTATCACTACATCACTGGCTCGTATGCCACAAAAAATGTCTTTCAAATTTTTGCCAAATATTCCATAAATTTAAATGGTCATTGCCAAATTTTCATTTTATTTTATAGCCACTTTTTTTATTCATACAAATTTTACATTTTTGTATTTAAATATAAAGTATACACTGGTATTTTGACAGGAAATTTTATGTCTAAATGCAAAAAAATGAAAATCTAAATTTCCCTAGGAAAAACGGAAAAATAAATTCCGTTATTAAGTATATAAAAAAAATATATTCTAAAAATATTTTGGCAATGACACTAAATATTGCAACAAAATACATTCTGTTTTTGAAACTATTTAACAAAAGTTGATTGTGCTATAAAGAATTTAAGAAACTGTTATTGAAAAAATTTCAGATTTTGAAGAAGAAAAAATATTAAAAACTATAAATATTTAAAGAAAAATTATTTTGAAAAACTATTTTAAAAAATTGTTTTGAAAAATGATTTAGAAACAAATTATTTCCCAAAGTTATTAAAATGGAAATTGGTTATTGAAAAAATAAAACTTTCGAAAATCGAAAAAAAATGTACATAATTATTTTCAAGAGAAAATTTACAATTTTCTGACCTTTAGAAATATGCGAAATAAAAGTAATAAAATAAATATTCCTCTACTTTTATTTATATTATTGAATTTTTTTTTTACTTTTTTTGGAAACTAAGTATTCAAATGTAGAGAAAAGAAAACTTGTTGAGAAATGAAACGCTAAAACCTTGTGTGATTTTCCTGTACCTCGAGTATTATAAAATATATTGTATTTAAATAAATTATAATGATAGATTGATTAAATTATATTATTACTCAAAAATTTATTATTTTATTGCAAAAACCTTTCTATCTGAAAACGAAATTAAATAAAATTCTAATATTGCGCTCTTAGTCAATACAACAACTAAATTTAAAATTCAAACCGAATAATAAATAAAATATTAACATATGACCAGAAAGGATTCATTTAATGGATAAAATAAAAATCATCAAAGGAATTCTCTGGTAAAAATGATCTTGATTTTTATTTTGATACAAATTAAGTACAAATTATAAATACAAAAAAGTAATGAATTTGACACACGTAGTACTTCTGATCACTTCCAGCTTTCTTGCCGTCTGCTGGTCGGCAGCTGTCAAAAATTTTTTTTATAAATGTTGTTTTTGTGTCAAAGTTCTTTTTAAAACGAACAAATTTTTTATCTGAATAAAAAGTATGTCTATTAAAACTATAGAGGTAAAATTACCACTCTAGGATTACGTTGAAAGTATTTGTTTCCATTTCCATTTGGAATTAAACAAACACAATGCTTTTTGAGGTTAACTTCTCATCGTCTGACTTTTCAAGTACACATAGAAATTACTTAATTATATACTTCCTGAGAATGCTTCGTGAAAAATATCGCACAATTTAATAATCGGAAACTATGAGAAATTACATAAGTAGGCGTTTTCGATTATTTCATTTAAAAATGTCAAGAATCAAATGGTTCTTCAAAGGAGTCTCTTGCTATGAATGGTATTTATTTTTTCAGTCTGTCAATATTTTTGCTTATAAAATTATTGAGATAATTATTAAAATTTGGGATATTTGTTTATAGGTTGAATGTCAAACAAAGATATAGACGTCTTCTTATAATCGTTAAGTCTCTCTTTTATAATGACTTTTTGAGTTGGAGCTATGTTTGTGATATTTTACTTGAGCCAATATTTTGGTTCGTGGAGAATTTTACATCTTCTCTCGGTCCAGTGAGTGATTAATTAATTGTCGCTTATAAATTTTGATCTTGTTCATTCTAGTTCCAATTCGATTTTTAATTCAAATTGTAATTAGTTTAATTCAAATTCTATTTCTAATTAAAATTTGTATTAATAATATTTTGAATACAAATTGGAATTATGTGACAATTCAATTTTTTTAAAAATAATTTTAATCAATTCTTTGTAGAAATTTAGTTAATTTAAAAAGTTTCTGAAACTTTAATTATTTTCATTGTCTAATATTTCAATAAAATTTGACAAAACAATTCAATTATTTAAAAATAAGTTTTAATAAAATTAGTTTCAAGAATTCAATTATTATTCGCAAAAATCCAATTTTGCTCTAAAATATCCAAAAATTTCCGTTAAAATTTAAATTATCTTTGTAAATAATAAAATTTTTCTTTCAAATTCAATTATTTTCGAAAAATTTTAATAAAATTCTTGTCAGAATCTCCATTCCTTTTAATATACAAAATTTTTATCAAATTTCTCAAAAAATGCAATTATTTAAAAAAAATTTTAAAAGCATTCAATTACTATTTAAAATTTTGTTGATAATGTTCAATTATTTAATAAAATGTTTATTTTTAGAGTTCAATAAATTAATTCTCGTAGAATTTTCTAATAAATAAATCGTTTTGAATATGATATTCAATTATAATCGTAAATTTTAACTGAAATTTATTTTTAAATCAACATGTTTTAGAAAATTCTAGAAGAAATTAATTATTTAACTATAAAAATAAAGAATTTATTAAATACTAATGGAATGTTTCTTGAAATTGAATTTTCATAAAGAATTTTATCAAAATTTAATTATTTTGTTTTTTATTATTAAACATAACTATTCTTATTAATATTATTTATTGTCAAGATACAAATTTAAAAAAGAATTTAACAATAATTTTATTTTTCGAGAAATTTGATGAAATTTTTGAATTTTAACGATAATTGCAATTCTGCAAAGAATTTTATTAAAATTTTTGAAAATATTTCAAATTCTAATTCTATTTTTAATTCAAATTCTATTTCTAATTAAAATTCGTATTAATAATATTTCGAATACAAATTGGATTTTTAATTCAAATTCTAATTGATTTTATTCTAATTCTAGTTCTATTTTTAATTCAAATTCTATTTCTAATTAAAATTCATATTAAAAATATTTCGAATACAAATTGGATTTTTAATTCAAATTCTAATTAATTTAATTCTAGTTTTATTTTTAATTCAAATTCTATTTCTAATTAAAATTCGCATTAATAATATTTCGAATACAAATTCGATTTCTAATTCAAATTCAATTTCTTTAGGAGAAAATATGTCCGAAGTAAAAAAATCATTCTTTACGCAAACTAAATATTTCGAATGGAATTAAAGAGTGAAAATTGAATGAAAAATTTAATTTCTCTATTGAGTTAATTCTTCAATTTTTTCCAGGTATTCGTGACGATAGTGAGCTTCTTAAAGGTGTTTATAGTATTCATAGCCTATTGGATCGGACTGCCATATTGGTGGGAAAAAAGTCCAATGACAACAATTTTTCTCCTCATCGTTGGAAATTGGTTGCTAATAAATGTTTCCTTTCACTATTACATGGGAGTAAAAGTTCCCGCTGGTTATCCACCCCAAGGAGGTTTAATTCCAGAAGCCGTCAGTATTTGCAAAAAATGTATTAAACCAAAGCCACCAAGGACGCATCACTGCTCCGTTTGCAATAAATGCGTTCTCAAAATGGATCATCACTGTCGTATCCTTACTAAACTATTAGTTTAATATTAAACTCTCACTATTTTTATTTTTTATCTATATTTTCCTTACAAAAAAAAAACAACAACAGCCTGGTTAAATAATTGCGTAGGACACTATAATCATCGACATTTCTTCCAATACATGGCATTTACTGTGATCGGCGTTCTTTTTATAATGGTCTTCGGATTAGAAATAGCGTACGAAGAATTCTTCCCCGATGATCCAGAATTAGACGGACATCCGGTTCGAATTAATAATTCAGTTATAATCCCTGTGGTAAGTTCTGTTTTTTTAAAACTTATCCTCTTTTCCGAATTTCGAATTCGTTTGCTCAAACTAAAAAATTTATTTACTTCGAATTTTTCTAAGATCAATATCAATTAATTGAATTTAAACAAAATATTACTAACTCCAAATGCAATTTTTTTTGTCAAGATGGAATCTATGGACCATTTGACGACTGAGGAAAAGGATAAAATAGCCCAACATGCGGCTGAGAGAGCAATGGGCGAATTCAGAAGGAAATTAATTATCTTCGCTGCCTTAATTTGTGTCGCGACACTTGCCGCTCTTGGAGCTTTAACTTGGTGGCACGCGGGTCTCATTTCACAAGGAGAGACGAGCATTGAGTCGCATATTAATCGTTCCGAGCAAAAGAAATATAAAACCCTCGGGCGAAAATATCGCAATCCTTATGATCTTGGATCGAGGGAAAATTGGCGACAATTCTTAGGATTAAACGGCAGGTAAACGTTTTATTAACACGATTTTCCAGAATTTTTGACTAAAATTCTTCTTTTAATTCAATTAAATGTTTTGGAAAAGTAAAAATTAAATTTTGAAAAAGTACTCTAAGAATTCTACAGAATTCTTAGTTAAAAGTATTACAGGGTTGACAGGCTCTTACCGTTTTCAAATTCCCTGACTTTTCCAGGTTTTACAGATTTAAAAACGGAATTTTTTCAGGTTTCTAAAACTAAATCTATTATTAATTTGAAAATTATTGTAAAACATCAATAACTTCCTTTTTCAATAAATATTTAATCATTATTATTGGTTCATATAGAAATTAAGATTTTTAAAAATTCAATTATTTTTTTATCATTCATTAAGTACTTATTCATCAAAGAATTAAATTATTTTCAAAAATTCCAATGAAATTATTATGTGACAATTCAATTTTTTTTTTAAATAATTTTAATCAATTCTTTGTAGAAATTTAGTTAATTTAAAAAGTTTCTGAAACTTTAATTATTTTCATTGTCTAATATTTCAATAAAATTTCACAAAACAATTCAATTATTAAAGAAATTTTAATAAAATTAGTTTCAAGAATTCAATTATTTAGAAGGTAACGTAATTCTTCGCAAAAATCCAAGTTTGCTCTAAAATTTCAAAAAATTTCCGTCAAAATTTAAATTATCTTTGTAAATAATAAAATTTTTCTCTGAAATTCAATTACTTTCAAAGAATAACATTATTCTTCGCAAAAATCCAATTTTGTTCTAAAATTTCCAAAAATTCCCGTCAAAATTTAAATTATCTTTGTAAATAATAAAATTTATCTCCGAAATTCAATTATTTTCGAAAAATTTTAATAAAATTCTTGTCAGAATTTCCATTCCTTTTAATATACAAAATTTTCATCAAATTTCTCAAAAATGCAATTATTTTTAAAAAAATTTAAAAGCATTCAATTACTATTTAAAAATTTGTAGATAAAGTTAAAATATTTAATAAAATGTTTATTTTTAGAGTTCAATAAATGAATTCTCGTAAAATTTTCTAACAAATAAATATTTTTGAATATGATATTCAATTATAATCCAAAATTTTAACTGAAATTTATTTTTAAATCAACATTTATTAGAAAATTCTACAAGAAATTAATTATTTAACTATAAAAATAAAGAATTTATTAAATACTAATGGAATGTTTCTTGAAATTGAATTTTCATAAAGAATTTTATCAAAATTTAATTATTTTGTTTTTTATTATTAAACATAACTATTATTATTAATATTATTCATTGTCAAGAGACAAATTTAAAAAAAGAATTTAACAATAATTTCATTTTTCGAGAAATTTGATGAAAATTTTGAATTTTAACGATAATTGAAATTCTGCCAAGAATTTTATTAATATCTTTGAAAATAATTGAATTTCGGAGAAAAATTTTATTATTTATAAAGACAATTGGAAATTTAAATGGAAATTTTTAATTTTTACAAGAATTTTTGTAAATTTTTAAACACAAATGGAATTTTGCCGAGAATTATATTACTTTTGAAAGTAATTAAGTAAATTATGTAAAAGTAGGTTTTAAGAATAAATACAATTAAAATGCAACAATTTTCCAGGATTTAGATAAAAATTCCCTGACTTTTCAAGGTTTTTCGATTTTTATAAAATTCCCTGATGTTTCCATGTTTTCCGCGAGTTTCCCGATTGCGTGACAACCCTGGATTAAATTTTTACTTTTCAAATAATAAAAATTGATAATTTAAAACAAAAAATCTTTAAAATATTTAGAAATTGGTGGTTCATACTTTTCCCATCAACACACGGTCCTTATGGGAATGGACTCACTTGGAAGACTGCTCACAATATAAAAATCTCCTAATGAATATTATTCTATCTTGAAATTTTGTAAATATTTATGTATAAAGTCTTCAAACACATTTTTGCCTTTTAAATAAATAAGAAAAAATCAATTTTCTCAATTTTATTATTTACGAATTCTTAAATTAAGAATTTATTATTTACAAATAGTTCTCAGTATTGACTTTCAGAATTTTACATATACATAATTATATTTGACGGAAATTAACTATAAATATTCTATATTTAAAATAAAATATTAAAATATTAAAATTCTTTCTTTAATTCTTATTTATAAATTTTTCTTTCAATCCTTATTTAAAAAAAATAAAGACTATTTATTAATAATAAATAATTTTATAAAACTATAAAAGAATATTTATATTTCATTTCCGTATATAATTTTTTTTAGATATGTTACGATTCTAAAGTTTTAAGAGGTTTTTTATAAACCCAAACTGTATCAATTCCTTCGCCAACTGTCAAGACTGGCACTGAATTCGGCAGTGGGAAACGACAAGCAACTACAACACTATTTTTATTGAGTTCATTATTAAATTTCTCCTCTATTTCGTCCATCATTTGTGAAACTCCAAAAATTACGACATTATTATAACTGGCCAAGTTGCATTTGAATAAATCGCCTCGAAAGAATGAGGCATTTGACCGTAGACCCTGAGTGAGGGCCAGTACTTTTGAATAAGCAATTAGACATGGATTCAATTCAATGCCGTACGCTTTGAAACCTGATTTTGCTGCTGCAACAACTATTCTACCATCTCCACTGCCAAGATCAATGAGTGTTCCTCTACGTCCTGACAGGGCTTTGAAAATATTCTCCACTTGCTGCGTTGTCGCTGGCACATAAGGCAGACACACTTTTCTCAACGCTGGACTCACAAACGGAATGCAAATAACACTCAAAACAGTTGCCAAACCTCCGGTCGCTGTGACCAGAAATAATCCCCATTTCGATGAATTCGTGCTTTTTGCCACTTCAACGGACATTGTTTTTTATTTCGATAACAAGTTCTCATCTGGAAAGTTTTAATAAAAATACTTTACTTTTCATTAATTTCATTAAATTACTTTTGACTAATTGCAACAAGTTACTATTCCTGAGTAATAAAATTACTATTAGTTTTTCAGTAAAATACGTTATTAATATAAATACGATATACGATTAATATAAATACGATTATTTAAAATACGATATTAATCGAATGTAAATTATAAAATATTGTAATTACAAAAAAACAAGAATAAAAAAGAATACAAACAAGAATAAATGAATATTGTCATTGGTTTGTAATTAAAAAATTAGGTTATGTATTTTGCATACAAACAAACAAAAAAATACATTAAAATACAAAAAAGATTATTTACATTTTCAAAAATAAACAATTTCGCGCCTGAGTCGAACACGCCATAACCTCAAAAAAGTCACGTGTAATTTGACATTTTAATGATTTTAATTCAGTTTATCACTGAAATTTACCGACTCTCCTCTCGCAGTTCAGGAAAAATGACAGCAATAATATTAATTAAAATATTTCAAAGTAAAACCATATCCCTCTCTTGGGAATAATGAATAAAAACAAGTAAAACGTACAAAGAAAAAAATTTGCAGTCCTCCTTCGGTAATAAAGCGATCTTAAATAGAAACTAGGACACTAAATTTAAAACTACCTGCAATTTTGAAAGTCGATCTCGATTCCATTCAAAAAAGTGAAAAAAACATCTGATGCATTGTAATATTTTTCTATACCTGCCGAAGTACAATTGAGCACAACAGAAGCACATACAGCACAATGTTCACAATGTTGCTCAAGGTCCTCAAGGTCGCAATCCTCCGATCCTCGCGATTATCTCCCTCTTTTTTTTCTCCGTTTAAATCCTGTTTTTTTATCTCTATTTTTATTTTTTTTTTCAAGTTCTTTGTTTGCTGTCGAAAGCAAGGTTGTCGACAGAAGGTTGGTTCTACAGCAAGCACTGCGCATCTAACATAACCTAAAAATTTCCCCCGTAATTCTTATTTCAGAAATAGAAAACACTTAGTATTGAATAAAAATGTATTTTTTGCAATTGAACAATTTGGAAAGAAATAGCGACGATTTAGTTTGACAATAAAGTATTTAATTTGCCGATTCTTTCGAAAAGCGCGCGATCAGTGACGTCACTGGGAGTTTATTTTTAAACGCGCCTTTTTTATCTCGCCCCTGGTCCGGCGGCTTCGTTTACAAATGGTTCCTGGTCTATGGTGCGTGCAGAGGTGTTAAAAGTGTTTGTTCCCAGTGCCGGTTTAATTTTTACTGTTCTATATAATTGCTGACAATGCATCCCGGAGGAACAATATTATCAGATTCGCAAGAATCGATTTTATTTGATCCTTCAATCACGGATCACATAAAAAACGATCTTGGACTTGATGGAATGTAAGTTTATCACACATGTACACTATGAATTTATTGCATCATATTTCGCCGAAAAAAGAAAGATTTTCACAAATTATTCAGAATTGGGGAAAATAGTTTCTTTTCGGGGTTTTCGATTATTTATTCCGATCGGGTTTTCGGGAGGATATTTTTCTAAAAAAGTGCGGTTATGTACTCTGTACGTTGTTTCACGTTTCACTAATATCGAATGTTTATAAATGTTTTTTAGAAAATTATTACTAATAAAAATTGGAAAAAAATAAATAAGGTTTGGGAATTTATGTCAAAATTCATTTTTAGTTAAAGAGAAAACGAATTTGAATATTCAAAATTGAATTTTTCTTAATTTGAACATTCAAAACTTTGGAAACGTTCAAAGTGATTGAAGAATTTTGAAAAGGGAGATAAATGTGGTAATTTTTTTGTGAACTATTGCTTTTCAGTGAAGTGGACCAGTTGACGAATGCAATTTTCGAAGATAGCGACAAAAAGTACTTGAATCTATATCAAGGTCAACCGATGCAGCAGCCATACAACAATATGTACGCTATGACAATGGTTGCTCCTAGAGACGAATTCCCAGGAAGATTCGACTTCCAGTTGATGTTGAATCAACAGGCGTCGAGTAAACACTGGATTGTAAGTAAAATTTCTGCGGAACTTGCTAAATATTAAAATTATTAATATTTCTATTTGATTATTTATTATTAATTCTTTACTAAGTAAATATTTGTTTATCATTATTCTCTCGTGTAAACGGTACATTTTTTTAAAACATTTTAGCAATGTCGGAATTTTGATAAAAATCCTGGAAAATTGTTGTTTTTTTAATTGTATTTCTTCTTGAAATCTACTTTCACATAATTTATTCAATTTTTTTTGAAAAGTAATATAATTCTCGGCAAAATTCCATTTGTGTTTAACAATTTACAAAAATTCTTGTAAAAATTAAAAATTTCCATTTAAATTTCCAATTGTCTTTATAAATAATAAAATTCTTGGCAGAATTTCAATTATCGTTAAAATTCAAAATTTTCATCAAATTTCTCGAAAAATGAAATTATTGTTAAATTATTTTATAAATTTGTCTCTTGACAATAAATAATATTGATAATAATACTTATGTTTAATAATAAAAAACAAAATAATTAAATTTTGATAAAATTCTTTATGAAAATTCAATTTCAAGAAACATTCCATTAGTATTTAATAAATTCTTTATTTTTATAGTTAAATAATTATTTTCTTGTAGAATTTTCTAATAAATGTTGATTTAAAAATAAATTTCAGTCAAAATTTTGGATTATAATTGAATATCATATTCAAAAATATTTATTTATTAGAAAATTCTACGAGAATTCATTTATTGAACTCTAAAAATAAACATTTTATTAAATAATTGAACTTTATCGACAAATTTTAAAATAGTAATTGAATGCTTTTAACATTTTTTTTTAATAATTGCATTTTTGAGAAATTTGATGAAAATTTTGTATATTAAAAGGAATGGAAATTCTGACAAGAATTTTATTAAAATTTTTCGAAAATAATTGAATTTCGGAGATAAATTTTATTATTTACAAAGATAATTTAAATTTTGACGGGAATTTTTGAAAATTTTAGAACAAAATTGGATTTTTGCGAAGAATAATGTTATTCTTTGAAAGTAATTGAATTTCAGAGAAAAATTTTATTATTTAGAAAGATAATTTAAATTTTGACGGGAATTTTTGGAAACTTTAGAACAAAATTGGATTTTTGCGAAGAATTACGTTACCTTTGAAAATAATTGAATTCTTTCAGTTAATTTTATTAAAATTTCTTTTTAAATAATTGAATTGTTTTGTGAAATTTTATTGAAATAGTAGACATTGAAAATAATTGAAGTTTCAGTAACTTTTTAAATTAACTAAATTTCTACAAAGAATTGATTAAAATTATTTTAAAAAAAAATTGAATTGTCACATAATAATTTCATTGGAATTTTTGAAAATAATTTTATTCTTTGATGAATAAGTACTTAATGAATGATAAAAAAATAATTGAATTTTTAAAAATCTTAATTTCTATATGAAACAATAATAATGATTAAATATTTATTGAAAAAGGAAGTTATTGATGTTTTACAATAATTTTCTAATTAATAATAAAATAATTTTAAAATCTGGAAAAATCCCGTTTTTTTAACCTGGAAAATCTGGAAAAGTCGGTGAATTTAAAAAGAGTAAAAGCGTGGCAACCCTGAATAAATTACAGATCTTAAAAAATTTATAAACTAAAATATTACGTTTACAACTTCAGTAATTAATTTTTTGGGCTGTGAAGCAAAATATAATTAGAATAAAAATTTAATTTTTAGAAGAAATAAATAAATTACGTTCATTTGGACGATTCTCGTTTATTTAATTTTAGTAACTAGGAAAATCGTATTTAAAAAAAAATGTTGAAAATTTGATTTGTCTATTTTTTTCCAGTACTCTCAATCTTTGGCGAAGGTTTTCATAAACATGGACGAGGTTTTGCCATTGCGCTTCAAGTGGGATCCTCCTGTAAACGGTTTATTTTTGCGTACGCAAATGGTCTACGTCCTGGAGCAATATCGATCTGACCCAGTTCTTCGTTGCCACAATCATATGGCAATGCCGTGTAAATCAAATTTCGAGAGTCATCACTTGACAAATAGGCACGTGGTACGATGCGTCGATCGCAATAGCACCTACGAGGAGACGCAATCGGGACATTTGACAATTCGAACACCACTGGGAACACCGGACATCGGCACAATGTACGTACCAGTGCACTTTAAATTCCTGTGCAAAAACAGTTGCACCTCGGGCATGAATCGTCGGGCCACTGAGATGATTTTCACCCTGGAAGACGAGCACCAAACGGTCTTGGGACGACGACGACTTCAAGTCAGGATATGCAGCTGTCCCAAGCGAGACAAGGAGAAGGAGGAAGCCGAAGCGACCGGAGTTGCTCCACAAAAGGTGAAGAAGCGCAAGATCACAAAAGCCGAGGCCTCGCAATCAAATGCGCTGAAAAGAACCGCTTCGTTTGGTGACGATTCAACTGTTTGTCATCTTGATTTGGAGATTCTCGGCAAGGAAGAAGCGAAAGCCGTGAAAAAGTTCGCCTACGATATTATGGCGGGAAAGGCCCTGAGAACCGGCAAACTCGATTTATATTTGCCATATTTAACCAAATTGTCGAAACCACCACTTTAAGTTTGCTTCTATTTTTTTTTTACACTTTTTTTTATACAAAACTTATATTTGTTATCCATCAATTGTATACTTTTAAAAATTGTCCTTTTTATACTCTAGAATAGAATTTCTAAACTTAATGACTGTGAGAAGAAGAAAAAAATATTGTGCCTTTACGAAAAGTGGACCATTTTAGCGTTAAGAGGCTGCAAGTAATTATTATATTACCAAGAATAATAATTTACTCTTTACATTGATGCATTTTTTTTCATTATTTTTTGTACCGTTAATTTAATCTTAATAGGAAAAATTTCCACTCGTACTTTTCTAATTTTTTTTTAGTAATAAGTAGAGTAAGTAAGAAATAGTTTACTTAATTATTCCATTAAGGTAGTCATAAATGTTATGTTATTTCGTAAATATTGGAATGAATTTTTTTACAATTTATCCGTTCTTTTGTAAGAATTTAAAGTTACTTTGTCTCGTTATTATTATTATTTTTCTCATTATTTTTTCATAGAGAAAAGAAGATTGATTCGCATTTGTCTCGTTATGTGAAATAATTATTTATAAGGAAAAAAGAATGTTAAAAACGTTTTTCGTGTCATAATAGAACATTTTTATTGAAAAAAACATTGGATTTACATGTTATGTACAATTTTTTTTTTGTAAAGTTAATGTTTAACAAAAATTGTCTCGTTACGTATAAAGGTCAATTATTTTTTTTTATAAGAGAAAAGTGATACTACTTAATAAAAAAAAATTATACGTACATTTAAATACTTATATGGATTAAAATATTTTAAAAACATTTTTCCATGTGATCTCGATTGCATTATATTATATATAAACTATATATAAAAATAGAAACTAACAATAACCAGTGCCAACGACATTGTAATTTTCTGTATTTATTAATACAGTTTTCAGGAATGATGTCATTAATATTATTAATAATTGTAAGAATTGTTAATTTGATTAATCAATAAAATTGTTTACTATCTTTAATTGAAGATTTTTAGTTTTATTTAGTTTATCATTTATTCAGGGCTCGAAGTATGACCGTAAATCTTGAAAAAGTCCGTACCTTTGCTTCAAGTTCGTAAAAGTCCGTTTAAAAAAAATATTAAAATTCTTCTTCGAAATTCATATATTTTCAAAAAAAAAACTAAAAAACATTGTCAACATTTCAATTATCTGTATAAATAAATAGCAAAATTCTTGAATTGAATTCTAACATTCAATTATTTTCAAAAGTAATAAAATTCAATTATTTTCAAAAATTTTAATAAAATCTATTGCAAAATTTGAATTAGTTTCAAAAGTAATAATATTCTTCGCAAAAATTAAATATTGTTCAATATCTACTATGTTTATAAAAATTTATCAAAAGAATTTAATTATTTAAAAACAAATTTAATAGAATTCTACAAAAACTTTTAATTATTTTCAAAAAATAATAAAAAATTCCCAAGAAATTCATTAATAACAAATTTATTTTATAAATTTCTTCGCAATCATTCAACTATTTTCATAATTAATAAAATTTTACCGGGATTCAATTATTTTCGTAAGTAATAAAATTCTTTTTAGGAATTTAATTATTTTTAATAGAATTTCAATGGAATTCCTCGAAAAAATTCTTAAAATATTTATTAAAATTCGTCCAAAGAATTTAATTATTAAAAAATTTGTTGATAACATTTTAAATAGGAATTGAATTCCAAGAAACATTCAATAATTCAATAAATTATTTATTTTTGTATTTAAATAATTTAATTCTCGTAGAATTTTCTGATAAACATTGATTTAAAAATAGATTTCACTTCAAATCTTAGATATAATTTTAAAAATAATTAAATTTGGGAAATTTTTTTTAAATTGTCTTAAAAATAAATGAATTTCTACCAAAAAAAGTTTTATCAAAACTTTTTAAAATGTTTGAATATTAAGAGCAATATAGAGTACATTTAAAAAAATAATTGAATTTTGTAATTAATTTTTTTAAAAAAGTTTAATTGAGTTTTTTTAATACTATTTTTAGTTTCTATTTTCTAATATTTATTTAATAAAAGAATTTAACTAATAATTGAAATATCGTAAAATTAAATATTGTAAAGAAATGAATTTGAAAATTGTCAAAGAACTTTTTCGAAAATTATTAAAAATAATCGATATAAAGAAGAATTTTAGATAAAAATTCTGAAAAATAATAATTGAATTGATAATGATTTTAATTATTATAAATTATTTTTATTCACTGCTTTGAGCCCTGTTTATTCTATTTTTATTATAAATGTACAATTTTCTTATTTTTTACTACTTTTTCAATTTTTTTTAAAACTTATTTTCTTATTTTTTACATTTTCTATATTTTTAATTACTTCTTTCTATTAATTTTCTAAACTTCAATATCTTCGTTATTTTCACTATCTAGGATGTGAATTTCCATTGAACTGAAACTACGATTTTCGGGAAGAATTACAATACTGGTAGGAAAAGTGTTGGTGGTTTCTTGCAGACTTATTACATCTCTTCGAAATTTGACATCTTCTTGATTATTCCGAATGTTTAGAGTCCAATGCCTTTGGTTGTCACTGCTGTTCGAGCCGAGGATCCAAACTGATTCGTCTTCCGACTGATTTGAATATAAAAAATAATATAAATTTGAATATATTTTTAAAAATGCAGACATTTTTGAAATTTTGTTTTTGCGAAGAATTTCATTAATTTTAATTGATATATTAGAAAATAAAAATTCTCTAATTTGCATAATAAGTAAAATTTATAATGAAAGTAGTAATTAAATAAAGAAAAGCAAAGATGAAATCTATTGAAAAAGAAAATTGTTCGTTAATTAAATTGAACAGGAAAAAAGTGTTAAGGACAAGAAGGAAAATAATTAAAGTAAGAAATAGAAGTAGGAAAGAAGAAGTAGAAATAGAAATAGAAGAAGAAGAAGAAAGAAATAGAAGTAAGAAATATTTTGAATAGAGAAAATAATAAAATAATAAAAATTCTAAACCTGAAGGAAAAAGACTTCCTCATCTCGATGAAGAACATAAATTCCCTGCGAACTGAAGGGCCAAGGAAACGGCAAATCCGCCCTTCCATTATGAAAATGAATAATTGGTCCAGCGTGCGACGCAGCCAAATGCTCCAAAATCGTCTCACGTGTTAACAATTCCCGACATCCCTCTCTCCTCAACAGTGGGCAATTAATTCGAAAATTTGCCATCGATTCCGTTGATCCACCCCAAACGGGAGTCGGCGGAATGCTCAATAAACCATTGGAATTGCGAATTTCATCATTATTCGTCAAACGATTCAACGAACCGCTCACCACTCGTTCATTGTCCCTCGACAACTCGCCAGTGCTTGCCGATTTTGTGCGATCATTCAAATTATTGAAACTTCGCGGAAGAAGCCACTGTCGTCCGGTGTAACGTTTCGATCGTCCATTCTCGTCACAGCTTCCAGTCGCTGGTAAACTCTCCGTCGACACTGCCTTCTCATCAAGACTGATTGACGGAAATATTCTCGAGATGAGATTTTTTCTTCTACTTGACGACGAGGAGGAGTGTTTTTGGAAATTTATATTTTCATTCTGATTCGTCTTTCTTGGTCCCAGGAGGCGCTTGGAGAGAGACGATGTTTCTGATTTTATTGACGATGATGATTTGTTGTCAATGCCGAATGATTCGACGAGAACCTTGTGACATTTGTCCGCGAGGAGACATCTTCCTTGACCGAGACTCACTCGACACACGGGGCATCTGGTGCTTTTTGCTCTGCAACCGACGCAGAGAATGTGGCCGTTAACGCACTGCGCGACTGGACTTTGGGCACTTTCCAAACAAATCTAAAAATATTTGCAAACATTTTTATTAGACAATTTTTTGGTAAATGTTTGCAATTAAATCGTAGATTTCGACGATTTTATAATGTAAAATAATAAAATAATAAAATCTTTGCAATTAAATCGTAGATTTCGACGATTTTATAATGTAAAGTAAAATTTGGTAAAGATTGAAATAAAAGTGAATCCGAAATATCTAGAGTTTAAATAATTTCGCAATGTTTTGTAAAATTTGAAGAATATGAAAAATACAGAAACTAACTGGACATTCGAGTGCTCGAACAACTCCAGACACTGCACTCGATAATTTAATTGCCACCTCGGGAAGAGGTCCTTCCAATGCTAAAACTCCCACGTTCCTCCTTTCTTTCTCCTCATTATTTATTTCTTCTTCACTAACTTCCGATTTCTTCTCTAAATTTCTCCTGTGTCTCCACACTTGAATTGTCACTTGATCACATCTTCCTATTAGAAATGCAATATCCGACATTTTTAGTCCCAGTAAATCCTCACCGTCAATTTGCAGGAGGCAATCTCCGGCTCTGAAAATAAATTTTCGATTTAAATTTAGAAATTCAAATTTTAAATTCATAAAAAGTATTTTTTTCTCCTTTAAAAAATTGTATTTTGAATTTAACTTAGCTACCAATTGATTAAACAATCAATTGAAATAACAATAACTGAGATATAATAATAATAATTGAAATATAATTTTCAAAATTTATTTACTGCTAAATTACGTAAAAAAAAATGAATTTCTTTTTTTGAAAAATAATTTTTTACCTCAAGCCTGAAATTTGTGCATCACTTTCGATTTCAACAGAACCTACCCATGGATATGGATCCCATTTTGATCTCGTTAGATGAAAGCCTCGAAATCTTTTCTCATTCACTTGGGAATTATCGTCTTGTCCATTATTCCAGGTTGATCCGAGAATTATTTCTTCTCTTCCACTCGTTTCCATCTTTTGCGCTTCATCTGTCAGAAAAAAAAGAAATTAATTAATTAACGTTTAAAATTGGAAATTCTTAACAAAAATATTTTTTTTTTATTGAGACGAAATTTTCTGAGAAATAAGATAAAAAAGAGAAATTAATTAATTAACGTTTAAAATTAGAAATTCTTGACAAAACTAATTATTTTTTATTTTTGTTTAAGACGAAATTTTCTGAGAAAAAAGAAAAAAAAGAAATTAATTAATTAACGTTTAAAATTGGAAATTCTTGACAAAAATATTTATTTCTTTTTGATTGAGACGAAATTGTCTGAGACTAAAAAATAGATTGAAAAAAAATGAGTCAAAAAACTACTAAATTGACATTTTCTTAAAAATTATCATTATTATTTTTCTTGCTCTTGAAATTATGATTCAAAAAATAAAATATGGAGAGCTTTTATGCAAAATTGCTCAAACTTTTTTTTTGTTTTTATAAATTTGAATAATTACATAAATGTTTAGAAGAAAAAACTTTGCAGTAAACGTGGAAGAAATACGTGGTCGGAATATGACGAATTTCAACTTACTAGAGGATAAATCTCGTGTACAGCATCCTCGCATCATTGATCAGTAAAAGTTGTTGGCTGGTTTACCTTCACCCAAATTCTTGACCTTGTCACTGAATCTTCCAGATTGTTTCCGTCAAGCATTGAAAAACTAACAAACATTCTAATATATTCAAAACTCTTCGAATTGTTTTCAATTATTTTCTTCTTTGTTTTTCCATTTTTCCCTTTTTCAATCAACTGCAATAATTATTTCCATTTTCGTGTCATGAAATTTCGCCTTTTTCTTTTCTGTGTGTGAAAATCGCCTGCAAAAAAATTACTAATAAATTAAAAAGTTCGGTAACAAAAAGTAGAAAATAATAAATAAAAATTAATAAAATACAAGTGGAAAATATACTAATAAACAAAAAGTAAAAATTAAACAAAATCAAATGGAGAAAAAATAGAATACAAAAAAGGAGAATAAAGAAATGAAAACTGGAAGAAATATCTCGAGAATAATAAAAAATGTGAATTTTGATTAAATAAAAAAGCGGAAGAATTTTCTTTTCGTTTTTATTTATTTGCAAAAAATGCAGAAACAATAAAAGTCGTATAAAATATAAACACTATACAATAATTCAAAGACGGATCAACCGACCTTTTATCAGTTGGAAATGCAAAGCTTCGTTATAATTATAATTATTTAACATTCGATCCTCATCATTATCGTATTCGATTATTTTCACACCGTCATTCTAATTTATTCACAAAATAAAAATTAACTCTTTAAGAACCGAGAGGACAAAAATAATTAAAATTATTCCTGTAATATAAAAAAGTCGCTGAAAAATCGGATTTCCTTTTCCAAAATTTAGAATTTGATTCAAAATTTTGTTTTTTTTTCTGAATTCGTAAGAAACTTTCGAATATTTAATCGAAATACAAAATACAATAACAATTTTAATTTTTGTATATAATATACTAGACATTTTTTTCAAGTGGAAGCAGATTTTTTTTTTGTAAAATTATTTCCCTGGCGTGAGAAGATATTAATTATTAATTTGTACTTGATTTCCGTTTTTACTAAAAATAGAAAAAAAGTAACAAACCTATTTCGAATTGAGGCATTTTTTTTACTATAAAATAAAAAAGAGAATCAAAAAATTTTCGAATTTGGAAATATTTTCAATACTGAATTAAAAAGAATAAAATAGAGATTTTTCTAGTTGGAAAACAATTTCTACTAAAATAAAAAAGCTGGGAAAATTTTCCGAATTTGAAATTTTGTCTACTTGGAGAAAATAATTACAGAAGATTTTTCTAATTGGAAATATTTTCTACTAAAAAAGAAGTAAGATTTTTCGAATAGAAAAATTTTCATAAATCAATTTAGAAACGAGACGGCGAGGAAAAATTTAGGCTAAAATCGAAAAAAAGAAAAGAATTGTAACGATAAGTAAATGTTGTCGATGATAATTAATTTTTCAGAGACTATATACGAACGACTGCTACAATAATGATATGTTTATTCCTTCTATTTAAGAATTTGTTGAAAAAAAAATTAGAGAGATACTTAAAACAGCATCTCTAATAAGAGGAATAACAATTTTACCCTCACGCACTTGATAATTCTGACACAAGTGCCAAAAAGTCAGTTTACAAAAATTTCCCGTACCCAAAAAAAATTTTTAATTCGATTTTCAATTTCATTTTTACCTAATTTTCTATCTTTCTGATTCTTACAATATTTTCTCTTCGCGCTACGAATTTTTCGTTGTAAATCAATTATCGTTAAAACGAACAAAAAAAAATTCGTCAAGAAACAAAAAATTACATTCTCACAAAAAGTGCGGTATTTACACATTTACACAACGTCGAAATTAAAAAATAGAAAATTAGGTAAAATTTCTAAGAAAACTAATTTCTTATTTCTAGGGAACAAAAATTTCTTTTCAAGTCTATGAATAAAAAATCTCGAAGCAAAAAAGTTTCTCTTAAATTGATAATATTAACAATTCGTTCATATGGTTTTTTTTTTCTTTATATATTGTTTTTTGCCAAAAAAGAACTATTGATATAAAATGTTTAAACATTGATTTAAGGTATGAAATGTTGCGTGGGCAGTAGCTTTTAAGACTAATAAATCTTGATCTAAATTGAAGCTGGAGTTTTCAATGGTTTGCGATAGAGCGACAGTGTGTTTCTCGACTTTAATTAATTGTTCACGACAATTGGCGAATGCGTCTAGGACCTCGATTTTCGTAACTGGATTTCTAATCGAAGGATTGTTGTGCTCCCTCGGAGGAAGTGGCGGATGACTACTGGCAATTGCTCTCGTGTACATTTCCGTGACTGCTCGAAGTTTATCCACCCATTCTTGTCTCGCTCGTGCGTCAGCTGCTCTCAGTTTAATCATATCGCCTGGAAAAAAAATAGTTCTTTAATGATTTTCCTCTTTTAAATTTAAAAATTTCTTTGTTTTCAATTCAATTTTTCAATTTTATGTTAAAATTCTTTCAATTTAAATTAAATTCCATTTTTTAATTTTAAATTCCATTTTTTAATTTTAAATTCAATTTCTTCGTTTTCAAGTCAATTTTCTAATTTTATATTCAAATTCTTTCAATAAAAATTTAATTTTTTTGTTTCAATTCAATTTTCTCGTTTTGAATTCAATTTCTTTGTTTTTAACTCAATTTTTCAATTTCATATTGAAATTCAATTTCTTCGATTACAATTCAATTTTTTAATTATAAATTCAATTTCTTCGTTTTCAACTCAATTTTCAAATTTTATATTCAAAATCTTTCAATAAAAATTCAATTTTTTTATTCAATTCAATTTCTTTGTTTCCAATTCAATTTTTCAATCTTATATTAAAATTCTTTTGATTTAATTTCAATTTCTTCGATTTCAATTCAATTTATTAATTTTAAATTCAATTCCTTCGTTTTCAAGTCAATTTTCCAATTTTAAAATCTAATTCTTTCAATAAAAATTCATTTTTTTTGTTTTAATTCAATTTCTTCGTTTTCAATTCAATTTTTTAATTTTCATTTCAATTTTCCAAGTCAATATTTAAATTCTTTCATTTTAAATTTAATTGTTAAATTTTAAATTAAATTTATTCGTTTTTAATTCATTTTCCAATTTTATATTCAAATTCTTTCAATAAAAATTTTATTTTTTTGTTTAAAATTCAAATTATGAATTTTAAATTGAATTCTTTCGTATTAAATTAAAGAACTGGATTAAAAACGAAGAAATTTTCTAATTTTAAACTCCATTCCATTTTAAATTTAATTTTTTAGATTTATATTCAATTTTCACAATTTCAAATTCAACTTTCTAATTTTAAACTAAATTTCATCGGTTAAAAAATTAATTTTCAAATTTTCAATTTATAAATTCAATTTCTTCGTTTTAAATTCAATTTTTTAATTTGAAATGAAGGAATTTTCTAATTTTTAACTCAATTACATTATAAATTCAATTTCTTCGTTTTAAATTCAATTTTTTAATTTGACACGAAGGGATTTTCTAATTTTAAACTCAATTCCATTTGAAATTCAATTTTATCGTTTTAAAGTTAATTTTCTAATTCAAAACGAAGAAATTTTCTAATTTTAAACTCAATTTGATTTGAAATTCAATTTCTTCGTTTTAAATTCAATTTTCTAATGTAAAACGAAGAAATTTTATAATTTTAATCTCAAGTCTATTTTAAATTGAATTTCTTCGTTTTTAATTCAATTTTTTAATTTCAAATTTAATTTCATAGTTTTAATACCAATTTATTCAATTTTAAATTCGATTTTCTAATTTTTAACTAAATTATTCGTCGTTATTAGTTTAATTTTTCAATTCTATTTCTTCGTTTTAAATTGGATTTAAAAAATTTTTAATTTAGTTTCTTTTTTATATTCAATTTTTAAATGAATACTTAATATTGTATTTTTTAATCACACGAATGAACATCTTTGAAGGAATTCCACTTTACATGTAAAAATAATGTAACATTAACAAATAAGCAAAAAAATCACTAAATAATTCATTTTAATTATATATTTATATTATAATTTTGTCATTAACCTACAGTAAAACGAAAAATATTTTGAAAACTTGATTTTTTACTTGACATAACCTCACTTTTTCAAGTTTTTTTCTGGCTTTGAAGCCTCATAATTGAAGATTAATTACATTAATTATGTTTAAACTAAATGTTTTTTTTTAGAAATATGTTGAAGAGGAAATTTTCGAAAGGTTTAGAAACTGATTTGATTTTGCAATTAAGAAAACAAAAGTTATTAAAAAAATACTGAAACCGTAGAGGGAATCCCTTCTTAGGTGTGTGACGGAGGATTAATCACTTTTTATTCAGAAAAACAAATAAAAACGGAAAGAAATATAATACCTGTTGCCGAATTGACAGTAAAAGTCGTGGAATCCTCATCGCTGGGAGCAATCACAGCACCAGCTAAATAAATAGAACACCTTGGCTTTTGACTTTTCTCCATTTCGGTGAGAAAATAATGCAATTCCCCAGTTTCTGGACTCAGAATAAACCAACGATATTGCCATCCTTTCATTGCATTTGTATATTTATGAAGTAAACCCTCATAAGGGTACCGTGTTTGTACACTCATCATTTATGTCCTTGTATATAACGTTTGTAAAAAAGTGCACTTTTCATACAAAAAAAAGAAAACAAAAGAAAATTATTATTTCTACAATTACCAAGAATCGTATTTGTTAATTCGCCTAAATCTGGGCGTGGTACATAATTGTTGTTGTCATTGTCTTGTCAAATCACAGATGTAATCAATTGTTCTTCTTCCCCCCCATCAAGCACGTCAATTTTCATTTATATGCAATATTATACTAACTAATAAAATTTACATTTATAAGAATATGGTGTATAATACATACAAAAATTATTTACAAAGCATTTTTCTTATTCTTTTCTTCTTCGAGTTATTTATGATAAACATTTGAATGAATGTTTTTATCAGTGACGTTTCGTAGTAGACATTTTTACATTATTGTTACTACACTTTACAAAAACATTTGTCAATATTCGAAAAATCACGTGTAAACTGTCAAGTAGTCAAATTCAGATTATTAGGTTTTTCACTCTGGCAGTCGTTTATTTTAAGGAGTAACTTCTTGGTAATTTTTAATATTTACAGAATAAAGTACAATTAATTATTGTTATTGTCAAATTAAATCAAAATGAGGAAAAAAATAATTTCTAAACTTGAAGGGCCAATGTTTTTGCAAAGAGACCTAAAGGTGCAATCACATTTCTATTGCTTGCATCATAAAGAGGATCTAGCGATTCAGCCCTGGCGGATATGAATAAACCTTTAGTGCCGAAGTCAGTGAGCGCGAAATTCAATTTTGAAAAATCAATTTTAACAACAAATTGAGAAATAATCAACAATATTATTAATAATAAATTATTTTACTCGTTTATAATTTTTGTTTTCTAAGTTTATTTGCAAATTTCATCTTTGTAATGAAAAATATATTTATAATTTAATTATTAACTTAATCCAAATTACTCAATAACTTAACACTAATTATTAATAAAATAATAAGTGTATTAAATTACTTATCACATAAAAATTAACAATTATAAAAAAATATTAACTATTTATTAAATTTTTCAAATTACCCTCGAATGTAATTAATTATTAATTAATTAAGAAAAAAATAATTTTTAATTACTATATAAAATAATTTTTGTAATTTTAATTTTTTCCAAATTCGGAAATTGATCAGTAAATAATAAATTATTATCAATGAATAATAGAAAATAATTATAACCTAATTTTTTTTCTTAACTATTACCTAATTAAACAAATTCAATATTTTTGATTAATAATTTAAAAAATAATATTTAGGAAAATAAATAAATGAATTTTCATTTGGTATTTAAAATTTATTGATAAAATTGATTCGAAATTGAAAAAATTTTATTTTTCACTGCGGAAAAAGTGAAACAATTGATTACATTTATATAGTGTAAATTGTGATAATAATGAATTAGCATTTATGAAATACCCAGAAACTACAACAATAACTTTCATTTAAAGTAACGATTTTTTTAATTTAGTTTATGATTCATTCATTTACACTCGAGAATTTTTGTAAAATAAAAATTCTAAGTATTGTTACTTGCAATAGTCTTGTAATTTATAAAGATTTTACGATCTCACGATAATAATTTATTAAGCGTTTGGGAATTCCATAAATATAAATTTATATTTCATTTTGAAGAAAAAAAATTAGTATATAATTACTTTTTTTTTACTATTTTCCGGGTAAATAATGTTCTAAATGTTTTTAATTTAATTTCTCAAGTTTTAAATTCGATTTCTTTAATTTTATGTTCAATTATTTCGTTTTGAATTCAATTTCTTTGTTTTCAATTCAATTTTTCAATTTTATATTCAAATTATTCCAATAAAAATTCATTTTCTTTATTTTAAATTCAATTTATTTGCTTCCAATTCAATTTTTCAATTATTTATTCAAATTATTCCAATAAAAATTCATTTATTTCATTTTAAATTCAATTTCTTTGTTTCTAATTCAATTTTGCAATTTTATATTCAAATTCTTTCAATGGAAATTCATTTTTTTTATTTTAAACATAATTTTTAAATTTAAAATTCAATTACTTCGTTTCAAATTAAAAACGAATAAATTTTCTAATTTTAAACTCAATTCCATTTTAAATTTAATTTCTTTGTTTTTAATTCAAATTTCCAATTTTATATTTGAATTCTTTCAATAAAAATTCAAATTTTTCTGTTTAAAATTTAAATTTCAAAATTCAAATTCAATTACATCGTTTTCAATTAAAAAATTGAATTTAAAAGGAAGGAATTTTCTACTTTCAAACTTAATTCCATTTTAATTTTAATTTCTTCGTTTTGAATTAAATTTTTTAATTTTAAGTTTAATTTCTTAGATTTAATTTCAATTTTTGCAATTATAAATTCAATTTTCTAATTTTTATCTAAATTTCATCGTTTTTAGTTTAATTTTTCAATTTTAAAATTCCATTTCTTCATTTTAAATTAAATTTTCAAATTTTAAATTCAATTTCTTATGGTTTTAAATTAAATTTTTTAATGTTTAAAATTAACTTCTTAATTTTAATTTTAGCAATTTTAAATTCAATTTTCTCTTTTTAAACTCAGTTCCATTTTAAATTCAATTTTTAAATTTGAAACAAAGGAATTTTTGAATTTTAAACTCAATTCCATTTTAAAGTTAATTTCTTCGTTTTTAATTCAATTTTTGTAATTTCAAATTCAATTTTCTAATTTTTAACTAAATTTCGCCGTTTTTAGTTTAAGTTTTCAATTTTTCAATTCCATTTCTGCGGTTTAAATTAAATTTTCAAATTTTAAATTCAATTTTTAATTTTAAATTCAATTTTTTCGTTTTAAATTGAATTGTCAAACATTAAATTCAGTTTCGTCATTTTCAATTCAATTTTTTAATTTTCTATTCAAATTTATTTAATTTAAATTCAATTTCTTCGTATTAAACTCGATTTCGTCGTTTTAAGTTCAATTTTTTATTAAAAAAATTTGTAAAGTTAATTTTTTCCCTCTAAATTCAATTTTCAAATTTTAAATTCCATTTCTGCGTTTTACATTCAATTTTTTTATTTCCCAATTTATTCAATTTTTAAATGTAAACATAATTTGGCTTTTTAAATTCAATGTTTCAAAGTAATATTAAAATTTTGTCATTTTAAATTCAATTTCTTTGTTTTAAATTAACTTTTTTAATTTTCAATTCAATTTTTTCGTTCTTAATTCAATTTTCTTATTTTAACTTCATTTTTTTTATTTTTACATAATTAAATTTGGTTTGTTTTTTGAAATTCTTTTCTTAATATTTTGAATTTTTTTTTTCAATTTTCCGATTCAATTTCCATTAATTAAATTATTTGATAATTTAATAATATGAATTTCGTCAAAAAAATTATTATTATTATCATTATTATTATTATTATTATTATTATTATTATTTAATAATAATTAAATTTTTTAAAATTTATCATTAAATAAAAATTTCTCCAATACATTAAAAAAATAGACTTAAAAAAAAATTTCGAAAGACATGAATTAATTTGCATAGAGTAAAATGATATTAGAAAAAAAACCTTTTTTTTGGGGGAAAAATTCGCATGATTCACTAATAAGCTGTAGATTCCGGAATTATTTTGACGAAAACTTTTTCAATATACAATAGACATATATGTAAAATATATAAGGATATATCCCCTCTCATTTTATTTCAAGTATTTTCCTCCGTATATTCTATCACTTTGTACCAGAAGAAGTGGCCAGTTGAGCCGGTTTGTTTCACCGTTGAACACGTCCATGAACTCTTCTCTCATAAGTGCAAAGTATTCATTTTAATTTTTTTCTTTTCTTTTTTCTTTTCTTTCTATTTATTTTGTTCTGTTTAAGAGAAATTTTCCATCATGTGCGACAAAAGAAAATTCGGTAAGAATTTTTTTTTACAAATAATTCACACTATATTTCTGTTGGTTTATTAAACATTTGTGGGGAAAAAAATAAAAATCTATTGATAAAAATTTTTTTTCAACAGCGAAAACACAATAATTGCGAATGAAGATTTTCAATGCGTCTCTGAAAATATATATAAATATTGTTCGCGGCGTGATTATAGTATAAAGAATATTTACAATCGGAAATAATTTTTACATTTTTTTTACAATTGCAAATAATTTTACATTTTTGTTTTTGTAAAATAGAATTTTTTTTTGGTTTATAGAAAATTCTATAATAATTAATAATATTACGATTGTTTGATAATGTTATATTACAAATTTACAATGTTTATTTTTTTCCGGAAATATTTTGTGTTTTTTCTTTGTAAACTTCGTTTTATAGTTCAATTACCATAATTTAATATTAATAAAATATTACAAATTCTAATTTTTCCATTTGATTTTTTCAAATTTTGAATTTGAATTTTGATTTTTTAATTATTTTAGTTTTTTTGTATATATAGACGGGCATTACATTAATAAATTTTTCAATTAAATTAGAATTACTGTAAGTTTAATTAATTTTAATTATTTTTCCTTTTTTTTAATTTTTTTATTTCTTGAACTCTTGAATTTGAAAGTTTTTTTAATTTAGTTTCCTAATTTCAAAATTAACTTTACGTTGATTAATTAAATTATAATTTTCCCTTTTTTATATAAATATCGTTTTACATTTCAATATATATTTTAACATTTATTTTTAAAATTAGTAATATCATTAATTTTTTTTATTATTAACTTAGTTAATATAATATTAATGTTTATTTAGTTATTTTACAATCGTTTTGACTTTCGAAAATAATTTTACAATTTTTTTCTACATTATTTACAAATAAATTAACATTTTCATTTTATGCACTTCGTCTTAATAGTTGTTTTTCTTTTTTGTTTTAAATTTTCATAATTGATTTCAATTGTTAATCTCAATTTAATTGTTGTTTAGTTTAATTATTTAATTTATTTATTCAGTTTATTATTATTTAATTTTAATATTATTGTTTGGTAAAAATAGTTTTTTATTTTAATTTAATATTATCTTTTTGTAAAAATTTTGTATTGTTTCAATTTAATATTATTTTTTGGTAAAAATTGTTTATTAATAATTCTATTTAGTCATTTTTTTCATTTTAAATAATTAAAAAGCAATTTTAACAAAAAGCAAATAAAAATTATTCTTTCATATTTACATTTGAACATTTTAGAAAAATAAATAAATAACTAAATAATAAATAAATATTTTGTCAAATTTTCTAATTAATTTAGCAATTTTTTTTTATAATTTGTTTTTAAAATATTCAATAAAAAATTTAAAGAGGGCAAAAATTGCCTTTTGTTATTTTTAACGCATAAAATGCGAGTACTTTAGAAATCGTAAAAATATAAATGAAAAGGACATAAATCTTTAAAGTGAGATTATAAATTTTTTTTATTCTCTTAGTCATCCTTCAGTATAACAATTATTAAGTTGTTTTAACGAGTAGGTAAATTTTTCTCTCTCAATAAATGCTTTCATAAATCTTTGTTCGATATGCAATAAATATAGGCAATTTTTTTATGAAAATAAAAAGCATTATTTCTTAATAATTTAAGAATAAAATATTTTTTCAATTTAATGAAATAAAAATTTTTTTCGAAATTGATGTTTTCGTTCTTTTACAATTTTTAATTAATCAATATTTTTTAAAATTTAATTTCAAAATTTGGACCTGTATTATTATTATTAGTTTATTATTATTATTATTATTATTATTATTTTTATTATCATTATTTCTATTATCATTATTTATATTATAATTATTTTTATTATCATTATTTTTATTGTCTTTCTTTTTACTATCATTATTTCTATTACCATTACTTTTATTATCATTTAACTTAACTAAATTAATTTTTAATTAAGTCAATTAATATTTTTTAATAAAAATTAATTTTTCCTCGAGTATATTCTAAAAAAAATTCTGTTTCATTCAGGATGGCTGTTTTTAGCGTTCACTATGAGTTTTTCTCTAAAAGACATGAATGTCGAAGGAACTCAAAAGTTCACCAGAAACGTATCATCGACAAATGATGATATTGATGATTTTATTCCGTATCAGGGAGAGCGATTCAATGTATTTGACTGGAATATTTTCAAAGTAAAAATTTATTTCAAATATTAATTTATTTATATTTTCCAAGTAGTAATTAACTGTTAATTTTGCACTGAAAAACAATTTATTTCGAGCACAAATAAATTAATTACTTAACAAAGTTATAAAAAAATAACTATTTATTCATATCAATTTTTTTCCATCAATTATTTCATGAAAATAAAGAAACAAGAATATTAGTTGATTCAAGTAAATATTTAATATTGAAAATAGTAAATTAATCGATTATTTGAATCAAGTAAATTTTTTTTCAGTGTGTAATATTATTTATTATAATTTTTAAAGTCTACAAATTAATAATATATTATTATTTTTATTATTATTATTATATTTTACTATTATTATTTTATGATTATTATTGTTATTATTATTTGTGTTTTTGTTTAATTATTTATTAAATAAAAAATTTTCTTTTACCGTGAAGGAGAAATTAAAAAAACTTATTTAATGACGATTTAAAAAATTTCAAATTTAGATAATGTCAAAGAAAAATCCGGGAAATATGCTGATTTCTCCGATATCGACGAAATTGGCATTAATTTATTTGTACGAGGGTGCTCAAGGTAAAACAGCACAAGAATTGGCAACTGCTTTGCATTTGCCCATAAACCGAGCTGTCACGAGAGATAAATTCACGACAATCCTACAATCACTGCAGGTAATTTTTTTTTTCATTTCATTCAAATACAGAAAAAAAATTACTCTTCCATTTTCTTAAATATATTTCATGAAAATATTTTTTTCCCCTTTTTAATTAAAATAAAAAATAATTAAATTTGGAAAAAAGTGGGTTTTTTTTATTATATAAGAGAAATAAAATGATAAACATTCAATTAAAAGCAGAAAATATTTAATTTTTTATTTAAATGAAAAAGGAACTAAATATTTTTGTTTTCAAATAAATTTATTTATTGGGTGTAAAAATTTTATTTCAAACAAATGAAAAAATTGATTTGTAACAAATAAAAAGTCTATAGTTTGCTATTTGGTTAAAATAAAATTTTATTTAGTTAAAAAAAAATTATTTAGTTTATAAATAAAAAATTTATTTAGTTCAAGAATAAAATTTTATTTGGTTTAAAAATAAAAATTTTATTTAAAAATGAGTAAATTTATTTGAAACAAATAAAAAGTCTATGGTTGGCTATTTAGTTAAAATCAAATTTGATTTAGTTTAAAAATAAAAAACTTATTTAGTTTATAAATAAAAACTTTATTTAGTTCAAGAATAAAATTTTATTTAGTTTAAAAATAAAAATTTTATTTAAAAATGAATTAATTTATTTGAAACGAATAAAAAGTTTATGGTTGGCTATTTGATTAAAATAAAATTTTATTTAGTTTAAAAATAAAAATTGTAATTATTTCAAAAATAAAAATGTAAGTTTAAAAATAAAAATTTCATTGAATTTAAAAATAGAACTTTTATTTCTTCAATTTCCTTGTGATTTATTTTTTTTTTTTTAAATTTGTTTATTAAAAAAAAATGAACTTTTATTTCTTTTTCAGGCCAAGAATCCTGATTACACATTGAATGTTGGGACCCGCATTTACGTTGATTCTGCTTTACAACTTCGTCAACGATACTCGGCAATCGTAAAAATGTTTTACTCCACAGATGTTATAAGTGCAAATTTATCGGACACACATGCTGTTGCTGACAATATAAACAATTGGGTGAACAATGTCACTGAGAGTAATATTCAAAAAATCATTGAAGACGGTGCGTTAATGATAGATTTTAGAAATTTAATTAAAAATTTTCGAATTTAAATAATGAAAAATTTCAATTATTATCTAAATATTTAAATTACATTTTTTTCCTGAAAAATAAATTTTAATTTCTAGTTTCAAATTTTTTTCTACTAAAAGTTTTTCTATATTTGCGAAATGATTTGAAATTAATGAAAACTATTCGGTTCCATGAAATATTAAATATTTAATATTAAAAATTACATTAAATAAATTTAAATAAATTATTTAATTTTAGCAATAATGAATATTAAATGGATATTTAAATAATATTTTCATTAAAAATAAATAAATGTAATTACATTTATATTTTAGTAACAAATTTTACTAATAAATTAGCAGTAGTATTATTAGTAAATTAGTATTTACTAACTCGAAAAAGTCACTCTCTAAATTTGAATTCGTAAAAATGTTGACTAATTTGAATTAGTGACTGACTTTTTGCTTTTGAATTAGTAAATTTTACTAATAAATAGCCATTTCTACTAATTTATTAGTAAAGTTTACTAATTCAAAAACAAAAAATTCAAAAGCAAAGTTTCTAAATTAGTAGAAATGACTATTTATTAGTAAAATTTTTTACTAATTTAAATTTAGAGAGCAGTCACTAATTCAAATTAATTAAAATTTTTACAAATTCAAATTTAGAGGGAAGATAATAAAAAAGTGTTAATTTTTTAAATATTTATTTTGAAATATTTATCAATTCAAAAATATTTAAAATATTAATTAGTTAATTTTTATTATTTATTAACAAATTAATTTTTGTTTATTTAAATAATATAATAATGAAATGTTAATTAATAATGAATTATTTCAGAAAGCACTCTAAGGGATTCAGTGATGGTTGTCGTGAATGCATTATTTTTCAAGGGAACTTGGGATCGACATCCATTTTCACTGAAAGCAACGAGAATTGGAAAATTCTATTCAACGGAAACGTATTCCGTCGATGTGCCAATGATGCATTCATATGCTCGATTTTATTACTCCTCGTCTTCAGAATCAGAATTAGATGCCAAGATCCTTCGTATTCCCTATTCAGTGAGATTTTTTTTTCTTCTTTATTATAATATATATTTCAATATTGAATACAAATTTCATTATATTTTTATATCTTCACTTTTTTTCATTTCTTCTTTATATTTATACGACCTCATTTCTTTTAGTTTTGGCTATTAAATTCTTATTACTTTTCATTTCAGTGATTTTTTTTTTGTTATTTTCAATTATTCCATTAGTTTAGTATTCATTTCAAAATATATTTTTTTTCAGTAATTCTTTTTTTTATTTTTATTTCAATCATTCATTCATTTCAAAACATTTTTTTTCATTCATTTTTCTTTTTACATTTTTCCATTGATTCAAAACATTTTTTTTTCATTCATTCATTCAAAAATAATTGAAAATTACTATGTTTCCTTTATTATTCATTTCAAAATATTTTTTTTCACTAATTCTTTTTTTTTATTTTTCTTCATTCATTCATTTATTTCAAAACATTTTTTTTATTCACTCACTGAAAAAAAATTGATGAAAGTTTTATGAAATTGATGAAAAATTGATAAATTGAAATTTATTTACTTAGCAATGTTATAATTATCTAATTATTAATTTTCATTAAGTGAAAATATTTAAAACTTATTTATTGTTTCAAATCTCTTTTTTTCTCACCATTTATTATTATTATTACTATTGATTGATGAAAATTGATGAAAGTAAAATTATTCGTCTAATATTAAATGTACTGTTAGTTTTCTTCAAGTGGAAATGATTATAATTTGTTTTAATCCTTTTTCTTTATCATTTATTACATTTCTTGAGATTGAAGAAAATTGAGAAATGAAATTTTTTGAGAAAATTGATTATTAATTTGTTAAATAAAATTATCCACGTAATAATGATTAATTTACTATAAATTTTCGTCATAAGTGAAATAAATTGTTATGATTTCTATTTATTTTCATTTTTCTTTTCAAAATTTTTATTATACTGTTTATTGATGAAAGTTGATGAAAGTTGGTGAAAATTGATGAAAATTGATTGAAGTTGATGAAAGTTGATGAAAATTGATGAAAATTGATTAAAGTTGATGAAAATTGATGAAAGTTGATGAAAGTTGATGAAAATTAATGAAAATTGATGAAAATTGATGATAAATTGATGAAAAAAGAAATAATTTTCCAATGTAATGAATTTTTTCAAAATTTCGTAAACAAAAATGTTAATGAAAAATTTTCAGGGTCAAAAATACGCCATGTATTTTATTCTGCCACGAAAAACAAATTCATTGGATTCATTGGTGGAGAAATTGAATTCTCACGCTTTCACCAAACAAACTTGGTTGATGCAGGACATGTCTTTGGCGGTAGTAATTCCAAAATTCAAATTTGACTTCACCAGCCATTTGGAATCCACTCTAAAAGAGGTAAATTTCCTCAAAAGTCCCACAAATATTAATAATTACAAAAAAAAATTAATTAATTTTTAAATTTAATTTTCCTTCTTATTTTCTGTATTTTCTTCATTTATTTATTTTGCTAAATATTATTACTTTCATGTATTAATAAACTTTTCATATTTTTGACAATTTTATTTTTGTATCGATTTTTTTGTTTATTTATTAATAAATTATTTGATTTGGTAATTTTATTTATTGACAAATTTTTAATTGATTCGGTAATTTTATTGATAAATAAATTTTTTATTTATTTAGTAGTTTTATTTATTGAAAAAATTTTTTATTTACTTGGTAATTTTATTAATAAATAAATTTTTTTATTTATTTAGTAATTTTATTTTTTGTTAAACTTTTTATTTACCTGGTAATTTAATTAATAAATAAATTTTTTATTTATTTAGTAATTTTATTTATTCATACATTTTTTATTTACTTGGTAATTTTATTTTATTAGCAAATTTTTAACTCATTTGTTAATATTTGAAAAAAATTTATCAAAATAGATGGGGATTCAAGATATTTTCGAAAATTCCGCAACTTTAACTGGAATACTGCGAACGAGTTCAACATCCCCACCGGTTTCCGTTTCGGAAATCGTTCAAAAATCCGGAATCGAAGTGAACGAAAAAGGCACCGCTGCTTATGTTGCCACAGGTTAATAAAAACAATAGTTAAAAATAGAAAAAACAATTTTATTTAAAATTTAATTTAAAAAAAAAATACCTTAAATTAAAAGAAAATTCGTTATTCAAAAAATAAATTAAAAAAAGCAAATGAGAATTAATTTTCTGCTTTAAAAATTAAATACAAAAAAAGAACAATTTATTTTCTCATTTAAAACCGAATTTTTCTTCTTTGTATTATACTTTGGAAAAAAAGAAAATAAATAATTATAATAAATTAATAATTAAAATAATATGATAAATAAATAGTTAAAATAATATGATAAATAAATAGTTAAAATAATATAAAAAATAAATAGTTAAAATAAAATAATAAATAAATAATTAAAATAATATAATACGAATAAATAATAAAAATTATTATTTAAATAAATAATTACAAAGACACAATTTTCCTCTTTTACAGAAATTCAAATTTCCAATAAAATCGGCGAGGAAACATTCATTGCAAATCGACCATTCGTTTTTTACATTGAGGACGAGACGACCGGTACAATTCTCTACATGGGCAAAGTGGTGAATCCCCTGGAAGAAGTTGGCAATTTAAATTCGAACTTCCCGACAAAGGTTAATCAAGAAACAAAGCAGCCAACTGGTAAACCCTAAATTTAATCCCTAAATTATTTTCCAAATTTTTGGGGAACAATTTTTTTTTAAATTCAGTACAAAAAGAGAAAATGAAAAATAAAAACGTTGACGTTAAATATAATATAATATTAAATATAAAATAGCATTGTTACAATAGACTATTGATTATAAATATTATGATAAAATATTAATAATATAAAATAATATAAAATAATCTAAATTATCATTACTATACTATTATTAAATTAAGAAATTTGCAGTAAAATGTTTTAAAAAAATTTTTATATTGCAAATATTTACGTTTCGCAATAACATATATAAATATAAATGACTATAGTGATAACAGACAGTTACCAACAGACCAAAAAATTATTACAAACAAGTTTATAAACAAAAAAAAGTATAATAAAAAATAAAATAATATTGATGACCAAATTTTTTATATATAAATCAATATTTGCTCCTTCCAATCGTTTTTCGTTGATCATTCATTTTATTAACTGTTTTTGTTATTTTTACTTTTTAACATTTAATTTTTGTTTTACATTAAACATATTTCATTAAAACATTTATAAAAACAACTAATAATAAAATTTTGTAATGTATTTATACATTTATAAAACATTAAACATTTCATTAAATTCATTAAAATATTTTTAAATAAATATAATAATAATAATCAAATATTAATATTCACAAAATTAAATTGCAACGAATTTCAACTGATTTTGCTTCTTTGCTTCATAACTAATCCATTAAAACAATAATAAAATACTTCCAAAAAATATAAATAAATATAACAAATAATAATAAAATATTAATATTAACAAAATTAAATTTAAACAAATTTGAACTAATTTTTCTTTTTCTGCTTTATAACTAACTTAACTAATTTTTTATAATAATTTTTTAACAACTTTAAAATAATTTTATAGTAATTTAACTAATCTTTTAAAAATTTATTGTTAATAAGAAATTTTAAATTTAGTTTCAATTTATACAAAAATCGAAAAAAATTAGAATTCTTTTATTATTTTTTTTCAAAACAATTGCTATTCAATTTGAATAATAATAACTATATTAAAATTAAATTTAAATAATTACGATTTTTTCTAAACATTTAAAATGATATTTTCCAGAGAATTATAATCATTTTATTAATTACTAAATTTTTATTTATTTATCATAATTTCATAACTGTTTTTTATTATTATTGTTATTATTAAGAAAAATAACTTAATTTTCTAAATGATTCGAATTATTTTATTTTCTCAAAAAATTGCGAAAAATTGTACTTTAATCAACAATTTCAATATTTTCTATAAATATTTATAATAAATCTTACTTTTTAAATAATTATGTATTAAATTTTTTTTACTAAATTGCTCTAAATAATTATAATAAATTTTATTTTTTTTAATAGTTATATTTTTCAACTAATTTTCTAACTAATTTTCTAACTAATTTTCTAACTAATTATTATTGTTTTATTTTCTAAATAAATTGCCGGGAATTATAATTCAATAAACAATAGACACTAAACAGTAATTGTAATATTTTCCATAAATAATTATAATATTTTTTCTTTCTAAATAATTACAATTATTTTATTTTCTAAATAATGACAATCATTATATTTCCCAAATAATTATAAAAATTTATTTTTTTTAACAAATTCGGAGGAATCGTGATTTAATAAACAATAATTTTTTTTTCTAAATAAATTGCAAGAAAAAATTCTATAAATAATTATAATATTTTTGTTTTCTAAATAATAACAATTATTTAATTTTCCAAATAATGACAATAATTATATTTGCCAAATAATTATAAAAATTTATTTTTTTAAACAAATTCGGGGGAATCGTGATTCAATAAACATTAAATAATTATTTTGTTTTCTCAATAAATTGCAAAAAAAAATTCTGAAAAAATGCTAATATTTCTAATTAATCAATTAATTTATTAATTCATTTTTTTAGACTAATTAATAAATAATAAATTTTGTTTAAATAATTGTATTTTTTCGAAGTAATTATAATCACTCAATTATAAAACAATTATAAAAATAAAAATAAACATAAATTAGAAAAAACGCAAAGGCATCTAAACATAAAAAATAAAACGGAAATAGAAAATAATTGATGAAAAGAATTCTGATTACATAAAAAAAAATTTCTAAATATAAAATTAAAAAAAAACAGAATATAAAAATTTCTATCAGATAAGAATGAAATAGTGAAACACGATGACATAAAATAGAATGGACGTATTTGTAATAGAACAAAATTTTTTTCTATTTTTTTTTTTTGGGACTTTCCATGTCCTTCTGATAATGATCTCTCTGACACAACCAGTTATTCAAAATAATCAAGCATCCGCAAAAAGTTCACTGAACGTCTGAATCTCATTAAAATATTCAGAATGAACGTTTTTTTAATTAAATTAAATGATATGGAAAAAGAGAGCCAGAGAGAGAGAGAGAAAGAGAGTGAGGGACAAAAATATTGTTTCCACATTTCTTCCATTCACTTTTTTGTAAATATAATAATACAAATGTGACTGGTTTTGAAAAAAAAAAATTTTATACATATATATGTGAATAGACAAGAAATTTATTCTTTCTATATATAAAATTGTACAAAGGAAACCTTGAAATCCACACTTTATTTATTAGTCTCTTCACACTGACAAGTATACACCAGGAACACATGTTAAAGATTTCATCTCATTAAATTATTAGTGCGCATTAAAAAAAAAAAGAAAAAAAAAATGTCGCTAAATTATTTGGAATAGTTTCACTTTTAGTATTGTGTTAAATGGCTTAAAATTTCATTGTTGATCATTTTCTATTTTTTTAATTCTATTTTTCGAAAATTTATTTATTTATTATAAATTTAATAAAATTAAAAATAAGTATAAAGTAATCAAATTAATATACACTGAAAAAAATCTAATTGATTCAAATAACCGATTAATTGACATTATTAATTATTAATATTTACTTGAATCAAATAATATTAAATTAAATTAAATTAAATTAAATAATAAGAATAAGAATTAAGAAATTTAAATAAAATTAAAAATTTAAATTAAATAGTTTAATTAATTAAATTAAATAAATTAAATGCTTCAATTCATATTTGAATCAATAACTTCAGTATTTGAAGCAAATATGAACTGAACCTTTTAATTGACATAAATATTATTTGATTCGATTAAATATTTAATTGATAATAGTCAATTAATCGGTTATTTGAATCAATTAAATTTTTTTCTGTCTAGTGAAGTATTTTTATTAATACAGTGGAAAAAAAATCCATTTGATTGAAATAACTTGTGAAATAAATAATCAAATAGATAATTATTTCTATCAAAGAAAATTTTGTTTATAGTTTATTTTCCAAATTTAGATAAAGTTGTATGACAATTCGGCACAATTTACAGGTTTGTTCTAATTAATTATACAAATGTATATTTATTGAAAAAAAATTTTTTTCCAAAAAAGATGTTCAACAAACCAACAATTGAGTTTCTGCTTTTTTCTATTAAAAAAAATGGATTTACAGGTTTGTTAAATTTTTTTAAATTGATACATTAAATTCTCTAATAACAAAATTATCGAGTTTCAAATTTTTGTAAATAAAAAAAATGTGTATAAATTTGTTAATGATTAATTAATATAATATGAATTGTAATTAAATTTATTAATGATTTCAGGACCAGTATTACCGGTATCAGGAGTGGAAGAACGTCACAATATTTTCAACATTGAATTACTTCAGGTGAAATTCTTCTCCTTTTTATTTAATTAATCTCTATTTATTTAAGTCTATTTGTTTTTTTTAATTACTTATTTGTTTATTTATTTATTTATTTATAATTATTTCATTGTATTAATAATAGTAAAATTTAATACTAAAAATTGTTAATTCCAAAATTTTTTTTACTATTTTCATAGACAGTTTTTTAAAATAAAAATTCGAAAACCTTACTTTAAAAAATAGTAGCTAAAATTAACTGAAAAATAATATTTAGTAGCTAATTGTTATGTTAACGAGGAATATTAGAATAATTTTTATAGAAAAAAATTAACATTAAAAAAAAGTAAATTTTACTAATAAAAATCGTTATTTTCAGAGTTAATTTTATAACAGTTTTTATTGAAACAGGAAAAATCGGTAAAATAAACTTTGAATTTAGTAAAAACTATTCTGGAAATAATAAAATTTGTCAAAAATCAATGATTTAAAAAAAAAAACATCTGATAAAATTGTTTTAAGAGAATTTATCTTATTTCAATACAATAATTATTTTTTTTTAAGAATCCAATTATTTTTCAAAACATAACAAAATTTTTAATGAAATTCTTTGCAAGAATTCAATTATTTAAAAAAAAATTGAATACAATTTTTGCAGAAATTTAATTTAAATTGCAAATCTCAGGAATATTTAAGAAATCAATTATTTTCAAAAAGTCCATTGCAATTCATCCTAAGAATTCGATTAATCTTTTTTAATATTGAATTCCTTAAAGGAAATTAATTATTTAAATAAATTTTTGTATAATTCTTCGAAAGAAATCAATTATTTTTTGTAATTTAGTAATTAAATTATTAAAGTGCCGAAAAACAGTAAAAAATTATTTTTTTAAAATTAAAAATATTTTTCTCTATTCATTTTTCCCTTAAAAGGAATTTAAAAAAATGTTTTTTCTTTCAAATTACGAAATTATCACATTTATCTAATTTTTGATTTTACTGTCCATCAGATTCCTTCTTAAAAATAAGGGAATGAAAAGGGGAGCAAATTAATTTTTTTTAAATGCTTTTTAGGGTATTTTAATAATTTAAGGGATAAAAAAGGGAAAAAGTGGATTAATTATGCGTAAGGAAGTATTTTTTTTAAACTAAACAATTTTTTTTTAATAGGAATTATGCGACAATTCTCAAGGAAATTTGGTGATAGCACCAGCGGGTGTTAAAGCTGCCCTAATGACAATTGCAGAAGGAAGTGGAGGACAGACTCGTCAGCAACTATTGTCCACCTTAAGACTACCAGTTGACGATTACGGTATCAAGGAAGCTGTAAAGCGAACCCTCAGCCCTTTTACAGTAAGCCCTCATTTTTCGCATATTTAAATATTTTTTATTTAAATTCAAGTTCACACTTTTGTTCATTAAATTTAATTAATATAATTCCTCTTATACGTTTTTTTAATTTAATTTTTTTAATTTCCAAGTAAAATTCTTCAACGATTCCATTATTTATTTAAGTATTTAATTATTTATGTATTTTATTAATTCATTTATTTATTAATTTATTTATTCATTAATTTATTTATTCATTAATTCATTAATTTATTAATTTATTTATTTATTGAATAAATCCAACAGTCCTTAGACCGATTACAGGATTATAAGTATACAATACATTATAAGAAAAAAAATTAATTTTTTATTTAGTTATTTTTTTTTTTAATTATTTAATTCTTCAGGCAATGCAGAATAGTGGAATAAACAATACCGAAATCACAATGGCCTCGGCTCTTTGGACAGCGAACGATGTCGTCATGTCCGACGAATATAAGGAGAATTTGGTCAAAAATTACAACAGTCAAGTGTTTTCGATAAATTTCAAAGACGCTGCCAATTCGGCAAAGACTATTAATAATTGGGTCAAATTGTCGACAAATAATCAAATATCGTCAATTGTCGAACCAGGTATTAAAAATTAAACATTTACAATTGAAAATATGAAGTTCCTTCTTTAATGCGTTAAAAAACTGTCGTTAAAAAATCGCACTTCAACTTTGCACAGAATAATTAAAAATCAGTTTCAATTTAGAAGAAGAAAAATATTTCTAGTTGATTAAATTGATCAATGAAATGCTCAAAACTAAAGAGATTTAATAATAAAATAAAAATATTAGAACATATAACATTTCTCAGCATTCAAGTTGTAACAAAAGTTATCACTGAAAAGAAACAGATGTTGTTTCAAAAAATTTAAAGTTTGTTAAATTTAATTTTTAATTTTGATTTTAATTTTAATTTTTACAGGAGGTTTGAGTTCCGCCAGTCAATTATTAATAACGAATGCAATTTACTTCAAGGGAGCTTGGCTCTATGCCTTCGATAAAAAGCAAACACGACCGAGATGTTTTCAAACTTTCAAAAATGGTTGTCAAGAGGTTCACATGATGGAGAGCATTGGCAAATATCGTTACGGATTTCTTCCTTCGTTAGATGCGGAAGTCATTGAAATTCCCTACACGGTCAGAAAGAAAGAAAAATTCATTCACAAACCATTGACAATATATTAAAACTAAAAAAAAAAAATTCCCTTAGATTTTCAAATAAAAGTGAAAAACATACTTCGCGTATTTTATATAGAGAAACTTATCGCTGTTCCAGAAACAAAATTTTTCTTTATTCATGCGATGAAAATTTGAAAATAAATTTTTGGAATTTTAAAGAAATTTTATTCTTTTTTTCTCAGGGTGGAAAAATTTCAATGCTTCTTCTACTGCCCGCCAGGCAAGGAGAGCACGCACTGCAAATTCTCTCGAAAGATCTCTCCTACATTCCAGTGTCGAATCTATTGAAAAATCTACTTCCAACGGAAATTTTACTCCAACTTCCCAGATTTAGTATTGAGAATAAATTAGATTTACGCTCATCACTCGAACATGTAAGTCAGTTAATTTTTCTACATCTTCTTTTTAAAGAAAGCAAAAAAAAAAAACGTTGAAAGAAATAATTTTGTTTATAAATTTTTATACAACAAAAGAATTTATATAATTTTTTTTTAATTTCGTATTTTTTCCTCCACAGTTGGGCATTAGAGACTTATTCGATTCGAAAGCGAATTTATCGCGAATAATAACGAAGAAAGCGACTCATGTCAATAGTGTTCTTCACAATGCAAAAATTGAAGTCAACGAAAGTGGAACCATTGCTGCTGCAGCTACAGGTATAATTTTTAATTTTTTTTTACATTATTAAGGAGAAATCTGAGGGATAGTCAAATTAAAAGTTATAGTCCGATGGGATAATTACGTAATTTAAGAGAAAAAAATTAAATTTCAAATTCGTCTTTGTGGAAATTTAATTTTGAATATTTAAAAGGATTAAAAGTTGCATTTGAATTAAAATTACATAATTTGAATTTGAATTACAACCTTTGAATTCTTTTTTAATTAATTGAGTTTCTTTAATAATTTTTAATTAAATATTTTGAAAATAATTTAATTTTATGAAGAATTTCTTCCGAGTTTTTGAAATAACTGTGTTTGCAAAAAAATTGAAATTAAGTATTTAATTATTGAATTTTATTAATATTTCAGAAAGTAATTCAATTCTTTTGAAAAATTTCATAACGAATTGAGAAGAAAAAAAATTAAATTGGTTTCAAAGATTTATTAAAATTTTAAAAAATAATCGAATTTTTTCGAAAAATAAATTTTAAATGAATTCTCTTATGAAAAGTTATTAAAAATTGTGTTAAAAATAATTGATTTTCTGCAAACAATTGTAAATTGTGTTTAACTTTTAAATTGAAGTCTTTCATGAAATTTTATTAAAATTTTAGAAAATATAATTGAATTTTTTTGAAAAATATTAAAAAGTAAAAAAACATTTAATAATTTTACATAAAATTGCAATAAAAAGAATTCAATTTATGCAAAAAGTTTTAATATTCATAAATATAATTGAACTGTTTCGTAAGATTTATTAAAATTTTAAAGAATAATTGAATTTTTTCGAAAAATTCTATTAACAAATTTTTTAAAATTGAATTCTTTCATGAAATGTCATTAAAATTATAAGAAAAATTTTGAATTTTTCCAACGAATTTTGCTATTTTCTAAATAAAATTGAATGGTTTCGAAGAATTTATTAAATTTTTCGTAAATATAATTGAATTCTTTAGTGGAACATTTTTTAAAAATAATTAAATTTTCGCAAATATTTTATTTTTTTTAAATTATAGAATTCTTACAAAAAATGTTATTATTTATAAAAAAAACTGAATTCTTGTGAAGATATTTTTATCAAACTTGTTGAAGTTAATTAGTAAATTAGTTAAATAATTGAATTTTATAAAAATTTGAATCTCAAATTATTCAAAAATTCATATCGACAATATTTTATAGTTAATTAATAAATTACAATTCATTCAAACAATAAATAATTATTTTACGATTTAAATTCATATTCAACTAATTAATGAATAGTTTGAATAATTATTTTTTTAAACCAATCAATTTTAATAATTAATTAATGTGAAAAATTAATGTTCCATTTAATATTTAACGACATAATATTAGTATTCAACTAAATAATTATATGGGTGATATTTTCAACATCGTAGAAACATTTCGTTCTCACTACTTAATTATTCGTGAAATTAATTAATTATTATTTTTTTAATTATTTATAATAATAATTTAAAAAAGAAATTTAAAAAAAAATAATTTTTTTCCAGCAATTTCGGTAGTGCCATTAATGACTCCCTCGCTGCAAGCATTCAGGGCAAATCGTCCATTCCTATTTGGTTTAGTGGACCTTGAATCGAATAATATACTTTTTGCAGGACGAGTTGTTTTACCTGCACCTGCAGCAGGTTGAAATGCTTTTGGAAATACGTACAAAAAAAATATTCTTTTTCTCATTTCGTATAATATGACGTAAATATAAATGAACCATAAATGTCTCCGATATATATCTAAAAGTGATCCAGAAAAAAAGGAAAAAATTTTTTTTATCTCTATAGATTCTTTAGGTAAAATAAGAAAATTGTCCATTACAATAAAGGAATTTAATTTTAATTTAATAAATTTGTAGGAAATTTATAATTAAGTGAATTATATTATTAAACATTGAATTATGACTCTTTTAATTATGACTACAATAGAGTAGTATTTGTTTATTATAATAAAGAAATTTAATTATAATTTCAAAATTGTATGCTAAACTAATACTCTGAAAAAAAAATTATTTGATTCAAATAATCGATTATTTGACTATTATCAAATAAATATTTACTTGAATCAAATAAATTGTATTTGAATAACATATTTCAGTATTTGAAAAAAATGCTATTTAATTAATTCAAATAAAAATTATTTGATTCAAGTAAATATTTATTTTATAATAGTCAAATAATAGGTTATTTGAATCAAATAAATTTTTTTTCAGTGTAATTAACTAAATTAATTATAATTATTTTAATTATGACTACAATAGAGAAGTATATCAATCATAATAATAAGAGTAAAAATAATTATAATAATAATAATGCAAATTTCAAATAATTTTAATGTAAAACGTTTTGAAATTTAATTTATTTTCCTAAAACTTATAACTTCAGGCCTTTTTTCAACTAATTAATTTTTAGAATTTTCGAATAAAATTATTCAAAACATCAACAATTTTGAAAGAGAAAAAATAAATTAATAATTTTTTTATTCAATAAACATTTAAATATTATTACACTTTTCAAGCGATTAAAATGTTAAAAACATTTTTTTCCAATTATAAAACCTTTTGAAATTGAATTATTTCCTTTTTTAATTCATTTTATAAAAATTATATAAAATATTTTGATTTAAGGGCATTTGAACCTTTATGACGTCACAGCATTAAAATATATGCTTTGCATCAATTGTGACGTCATAATGGTTCAAATGCCCTTAATAATGGAAAATAAATTAAGAAAATAGTACATTATTATAAATATATAAAATAAAAAATACTAACAATAAAGACACAGCAATAATAAAATGCAATAAATAATTAAAATTTTAAAAATAATTATTAATTACAGTAAATAAAAAGTGATAAATAATCATTAAAATATTTAAATAAAACACTGAATTTAACGATCATTTAATCATTTAACGATGAATGTTTTATTGAATATTTCAAACAACCGATTGAATAAAAAAAAATCATATAATTTTTAATAATGAAAATAATTTAAAAAACAATTAATTTAAATAAATTTTTATCTTCTAAATAAATTCTTATCTTCGTCTAATTTTTAATAATGAAAATAATTTCAAAAACAATTAATTTAAATAAATTTTTATCTTCTAAATAAATTCTTATCTTCGTCTAATTTTTAATAATGAAAATAATTTAAAAAACAATTAATTTAAATAAATTTTTATCTTCTAAATAAATTCTTATCTTCGTCTAATTTTTAATAATGAAAATAATTCAAAAAACAATTAATTTAAATAAATTTTTCTCTAAAAGTTGAAAGAGAAAAAAATTCTTCGTTACCATTTGTAGCAAAAATTCCATTTATCAAGTGTCGGTTATGTGTTACCTTCAGTAAATACTACAAATTCTAAATCCTTTCGAAATTTCTTCATTGCCGACAATAGACAAAGAAGAAGCTATAGACTTCTTTTTTTCAAATTCCTAGTTGTTTGAAATGGAAATCGGTAAAATATGTAGACACGCAAGACTTAATTTAACGCGCGTGTTAAGTTGTGTTATTTCCTTAAAATGTCTTGAAGAGGAAGTCGGAAGGAACGCAGTAGAAGGAGGAAAAAAAAAGAAGAAAAATATTAGGGCAATCAGTCTATGGAACGTTGACTGCTTTTATAACAACCTTATAGGAGAAACCTTCGTGATTCAAGACATGTGCACATGTTTCCTTTCAGCTCATTCTATAATTTGTTTCATTCATTCATATATACATACATACATACATGTAATTTGTTATTTATAAAACTTAATTAAATATATTATTTATTTTTGGATGAGGGAATTTAAAAGAAAAATCATTGCAATTGTGCAATGACTCTCTCTATACTTTTAGTTTTTGCAGTCAAATTTCTTTCATTGAATTTTTGGATTTTTATTTTCTTTGCTTGTTTTCTATATTGTCTTCTATATTTATTAGTTCCAAGATTAGATCCAATTTATTTATTTTAAATTTCATATTTTAATTTAATTAGAATTTTATTATTATTTATTATTAAATAGTTTAAGTATTTTATTATTAGAATTTTTTATTGTTGCCATTTTTTTGGTTGTTTAATTTATTTAATATATTTCAAAGTTTTATTGACTATTAGTATTATTATTATTATTAGCTTTTTTAATTTTTTAAATTAGTTTTATTTTACTTTTTATTATTTTTTATTATTATAACTATTTGAAGTATTTTAAATAAATATTAAAGTATTTTATTATTAGCATTTTTTTATCGTTGCCACTTTTTTAGTTGTTTTCTTTAATTTATTTATTATACTTCAAAATTCTATTGACTATTAGTATTACCTATTATTATTACCTTTTTTGATTTTTTAGTTAGTATTATAATTTTTTATTATTGAATATTTTAATTATTTTCTTATTAGGCAGTTTTTTTTGTTGTCTCTAAATTTGTTATTTTCTTTAAACTTATTTATTTATACTTAAAATTGTTATCGACTATTTGTATTATTATTAGCCTTTTTTAATTTTTTTAATTAGTTTTATAATTTTTTATTATTGAATATTTTTATTATTTTATTATCAGGCAGTTTTTTTTATTGTTGTCACTTCTTTAGTTGTTTTTTTCAATTTATTTATTTTTAATTTACATTTTTATCGACCATTTGAATTATATTATTATTATATTATCTTTAAGTTAGTTATTATATTAGTCTTTTTTATTTATTTTTTTGTAAAATCTCCACAGTTTTATCATTTTTTCTGGATTCTTTCCTTCTCTTCTTGTTTTCATTTATTATATTCTAATTATCGAATAATTATTCTGCTAATTATTTTCTTTTACGCAAATCTTATCATTGGTATTTTATACTTTTTCTTTTACATTTTCTCTTTTATTTTCAATACTCTTCTTCTACGCTTTTCTCTTGTTATTATATATTCTAATTATTCTAATTATTATGCTATTATATTTTCTTCTGCAAACATTATCAATGCTATTTTACTGTTTATTTTCTATTTTTTCTATTTTTCCTCATCTTCTATTCTTTATTTACTATATGTATTCTCATTCTTTTCCAACTTTTCGATTTTCTTTTATTATACAATTATTGTATTCTAATTATTATGCTATAACTTTCTGTAATTATTGTTATTGTTAATTTTCTTTTCATTTTATGTTTCCTTTCGCTTTTTCCTTCCCTTCTTCTAAATTCTTTTACCCTTTTTCTCTGCCTCAACAAGATCTAACTTTCTTCTTTTTCCTCTCCACATACCATTTTTTAATTTTTTTTTACTTCTATGTTAGTTCACTCTTTTTCCCTTTTTCATTCCCTTAAATTATTAAAATCTCCAAAAAAATACTCAAAATTATACATTTTTCTTCCCCCTTCCTTTATTTTTAAGAAAATTTGTTAAAATTTTTTAATTTTTCATCCAAAATCATTTTTTGGAAGCTAGAAATTTTTTTAGTTATGACTGAGAAAAAAATTTTTTACTTTTCGCAAACTTTGGAAAAATATTATTTGTAAAGAAAACTGAATTTTTTAATAAAAGAATTTTAGTAAAATCTCTTTAAATAGTTCGTTTTTTTATTAAATTTCTTGAAAATAATTTGAAAATATAATCAGTAGAATTTATTGTATATTTGAAATTAGCTCTAAATTCTCAAAAATAAATTTTGTCAAACTTATTAAAAATAAATGATTTTAATCGAAGAATTATACAAACAATTTTTATAAATAGATAATTTCTTTCAATGAATTCAATTAAAAATGATTAATCGAATTCTTAGGATGAATTCCATTAGAGTGCTTTTTCTAAAAGTATAATTGATTTCTTTCGAAAAATTTTCTTGAGAATTGTATATTTTAATTGAAATTCCTGTGGAAATTTTATTCAAATGTTTCTCAAATAATATTGGAATTCTTCCATAAGAATTTTTATTAAAAAATATTATTAAATAATTCAATTTTTTATTATAAGATTCAAAAATAATTAAATTACTTCGAGGTAAAAATATGTTTAGTTATATTTGAAGAAAGAAATTTCTACTTTTCGCAAAATTGGAAAAATTGTACTTTTTTGAAACTTAAAAATCTTTCTTTATTATTTCTCAGAGTTCTTAAACTTGACACATTTTTATGAAACGTAACAAAATATAAAGTAACTTTAACTTCTGAGAAAAATCCACAAAGTTTGAAATTTTTGACAAATTTTATTATTTCCAAAATATACTTGACTAAATTCAAAGTATATTTTACTAATTTTCATTTTTTAATTAAATTTACGACCGATATTATATAAAAATTAACTCTGGAAATAACGATTTTTAAAAACAAAATTTAATATTTTTGAATGCTAATTTTTTTGCATAAAAATTATTCAAGTTTTCCTCGAGCATGACAATTAGCTATTTTTAATCTTTTTTCGAATTTTTATTTTAAAAAAATTATCTGGAAAAAAATTCCTGAAGTAACGAAGTTTAGTATTAAATTATACTATTTGTGAAGTGAATTTTTCCAACATCCAAATAATTATAAAATTTTTCATGTAAATTCCATTTTTTCAACAAAAATTTTGATTAAATTCTAAGCATGAATTTAATTATTGTCATAATCGTAAAATTCAGTTACTCTCACAAATAAAGTTTTTGACAAGAATTAAATTATTTAAACTAATAAAATTTTCATAACATTTAAAAATTCATTATTTAAAACAATGTTCAAAAATTCTTATGAAGATATCAATTCCTTTCAAAATTAATAAAATTTTCAACAGAAATTCAATTTTTTTAAAACATTTTAATTAACATTTCTGCAATAATTCAATTATTTAAAAAAATTTAATAAAATTATTCGAAAGAAATTAATTGTTTTAAATATAATTTTAATAAAAATTTTTTTTAAGATAATAACAAACTTACTCCTGAAAATTCAATTATTTTGAGATATTTCAATAAAATTCTTTTCAAAATTCAATTATTTTCATAAATAACAATATTCATCACAATAATTCAATTATTATTAAAAGTAATAAATTTCTTCTTGGAAATTGCATTATTTTAAAAAATTCTAATAAATCGTTCGCAAGAATTCAATTATTTTCATAAAATAATAATAAAATGTTTTTTTGGAAAATCCAATTATTTTCAAAAAAATTTAATAAAATTTCCCACCGACATTCAATTAATTGCCAAATATGTTTTAATAGAATTCTTTGTAAAATTTTATTATATCTTTAAAAACTTTTTACATTTCAATGATTTTCAATATCTACTATTTTTATAAAATAACGAAACAGAATTTAATTATTCTAAAAAATTTATGATAAAATTCTAAGAAAAAATTGAATTATTTTCATCAATTTTAATAAAATTCTTCCCAAGAATTAAATTATTTTTATAAAAATAGAAAAATATTCCAAAAAAATTTAACTATTTTCTTAAAAATTATGAAATTCTTCAAAAAAAGTTAATTTTTCCTAAAATTGACTTTCCAAATCACGACGATTATTAAATATAATAATAATAATTTATTTTTATCGGCACATTTATAGAATTTTATTTTCATTAATATATTTTTATCAATATGTTGTTATTAATTTATTTTTATTAATATATTAATATATTAATATTCTTTTACTTTTATTAATACTAATTGAAATATTTTTAAACCACATTCTGTATAATACAAATTTTAATGAAGTCGTCATTAATTTCTAGCAATAAATAATGAGACTGCCGTAATTAATTATTTTGAAGAAAGAAGAAACTTTGTGTACGAATGAAATAAATAAATATGTGCTCAGAGATGAACGCACTTATATGGTAATTCTCCGATAAAAATGAAAAAGACAACTCAATTACTTAAATATCTGCCGCAATATGTTATATAGAATAAAATTTGAATTCAATGGAAAATGTATTAAAAGTAGAAAAATCAGTTTTCTTCTATAAATATATATATATATATATAAACGCGAGTTAATCGTCTAATGAAATCAAGAAACTTATTTACTGTAAACATAAGTATTGGTGAATATACCAACAGCGAATGACTACTGAAAGTGCAATGCCTGCTCGAATGATATATAAATATATGAAATAATGTTTCATTGTAAATCACTTGCAATGAAATTGAAGTGGCTCATGGATGCATGATGCGTAGGTAAGGTAGTCAGTCGCGCGATTCGTATGGGAGAATATTGCATTGAAAGCGATTTCTTGCTGAAGGTTGGACATACAAACATGCATATAGGCATCAAATGTCTATTATACTATTACTATTTTCAAAGACTGACAGTTACAAATATGCAATAAATGTCAAAGTGCTTTAAAAGTGAGGAAAAGGCAACCGCACAAATGTAGAGGAAGAAGCTTTTGTATGGCCTTTGCGTATATGAGCGCTCAGTGCGCTCTCAAAAAGAAAATAAAAGGAATATTCTCTTTTTTATTGCCAAGCGTCACATTTTGACACACAATGTTCACTCGTCAAAATATAAATATGCATTATATTTACGCTAAACACTGAAATACGTTTCACTAATATTCCATTGCTTATGAATATTCAATCGTAAAGTGCATTATTTATTGCTCGTTTTTAAAGGTTTCTCTTCATTTTCTTTCAATAGTCAATGTTTCGTAATGAAGAAATATTCCTTTTTCTCTACTTTCTTTTCAGAAACTACTTTTAAGTTTCAGGAAATATAAATTCATAAAAATAAAGTTTGTCAAATTTATCAAAATCAAATAAATATCAATGTTTACTTTTCAAATTAGTCACTTTTTAACTATTCTGGAAAAAATCCCTATATAACAGAACATAATTTTAAATTTAAAAAAATAATGAATCCTTCTAAATTTAAATTAGTAAAAATGTTTATTACAATTTGACATAGTGACTGACTTATTACTATTCATTAGCAAAATTTAATAATTCAAAAGCAAAAAGTCAGTCACTAAGTCAAATTAGTAAATATTTATTCAAATTAGTAAATTTATACCAATTCAAATTAGTAAATTTATACCAATTCAAATTAGTAAATATTTGTACTAATTCAAATTAGTAAATTTATACCAATTCAAATTAGTAAATATTTTTCTAGTTCTAATTTAGAGAGAAGTTTTTACAATACCAGGGACATCAGTGATTTTTTTCATGTAATTTTTGATACATTAATTAGAAATTAATTTCAGAAAAAAGAATTTTATAAAATTAATTTTCAAACCTTATCGTAATTTTGATTGAAAAATGACAACGAGAAATCATAAAATTCGTCGAAAATCACTAACTGGATATGTATTATTCTTAGAAGTAAAATTTTTTTGCAAAATGCGATTACTGTCAAAATTGTTTTAAAAAAATTATCAAGATTTCAATTATATATGCGTATAAATGCCAAAATTCTTTACCCAAATTCAATTGTATTAGTTTGAATTTTTATGATAAAATTCTACAAAAAGATTTGTTAAGAAATTCAATTATTTGTAAAAGAAAGAATTGCGGCTTGTACATTATTCAAAAAAAACTAATTTAAAAAAATTTTATAAAATTAAATTGTTTTAAAGAATTTTATGTAATTTTGTGAAAATAATATATAATTCTTTTGAGAAATTAAAATATAATTTTATTGAAAATAATTGAACTGGAAAAATTTCATTCAGATAGTGAAATTTAATATTAAAAATTGTTATTTTCAGAATTTCTTTCACTATTTACAGAGAAAGTTTTTTTTTTTAAATTAGAAAAACTTTCATTAAAAACAGAAGCTAAAATTGACTAAACTTTAAATTTTAATAGCCAATTGTCATGCTCGAGGAAAACTTGAATAATTTTTATAGAAATAAATTAACATTAAAATTATTAAATTTTTCTTTTAAAAATCGTTATTTCCAGAGTTAATATTATATAATATCGGTCGTAAATTTGATTAAAAAATGAAAATTAGTAGAATATACTTTGAATTTAGTCAAGTATATTTTGAAAATAATAAAATTTGTCAAAAATTTCAAACTTTGTGGATTTTTCTCAAAAGTTAAAGTTACTTTATATTTTGTTACGTTTCATAAAAATGTGCCAAGTTTAAGAACTCTGAGAACTAATAAAGAAAGTTGTTTAAGTTTCAAAAAAGTAAAATTTTTCCCAAGTTTGCGAAAAGTAAAAATTTTTTTCTTCATATGTTACATTTTTTCAAACTTACAAGAAATGACAATTTTTAAAATTATTTTTCTTAAAAATATGGGAAAAAGTGGAGAAGATTTACAAAAAAAATTTAATTATTTAAAAAAAGAAATCTAATAAACTTCTTTGCAAAAGTTCAATTATTTTCCTAAATAATAAAATTTTCACAGAAATCCATTTATTTGAAATAAAATTTTCCTATCATTTTTCGAAAGTAACTTTTAATTTTAAATTTGATAAAATTTTCTGAAAAGAATTTATTACTAATATCCTTGTAAATTAACAAATTTGTAAGTAATTTTCTCATTAAATTGAATACAATGAAACTAAATTGTACTTTTAGATTTTTTTCAAGGAATAACTGAATTAAAAAAAAAATAACAAGTCATTCAATTTTTGGGGTCAATTTAAAATTTTCGGTTGAATTATTCTTTTTTTCTGTTTGCTTCTAATTGGATATGGAAATGTGACAAACTTTACGTTTTTGAAATGAGGGTGGGAAATAATTTTTAAAAAGCGAGTAAATATCGTTAAGAGCGTGTGATTTTTAGGTCCCCAAAGGTAATTTTTTCGACCACTTTTTCTCTCTAAAATATTTAACAAATTGATCTGAAATTTTTTACGAAAGTCTAAAATGTAATAAAGAAGGGCATTAATGTGCTAAAAGTTTTAATTTTTAAAAAATTTATTATTACAAATTATTTTAAAGTTTTCAGCTGTGGTCACTTCAAATCAATTTCTCCTTTTTTACTGCGATTTTGAAGTGTTTTCCTCTCATTTATTTTTGATTTATTAAAACTTTTGCACATCACTGCCCCTCTTTATTAAATGTTAGACTTTCCTGGAAAGTTTCAGCTTAATTTAATTAAAAATTCAAAGGGAAAAGTGGTCGAAAAAACCTGCTGTTAATTTTGTACGTTGCAGTAGTTCAAATATTTTCGATATTTTTACATCTTTCCTGAAACAAAGCTTTCCTAAGGATATCAAATTGAGACGAAAAATGGCATCAAAACTTTGCGACGTTTTGATGCTATTTTTCAAAAAGAATGAAAATGTTTGCTTTAAAGAAAAGTAAACGTGCTTATGAGCAATTAATCTTCTTTTCTAACTCTTTATCATAATGAATTTATGAAGTTTAATTCTTTTTTTCTCCTCATTTCTCTATATTTAAAAAATAAAACTAGAACGGCTGCGAGACTTTATCGTCATCGTTGTAGTGCGTGACGAACTTTAAAGTTCCGTCCCCGCCTTGTGGAAGAATCCTATATGTTTTTCACTAATGAAAGCATATATTACGCGGTAATCTTTAATCTTCATTTTGATATCTTCTAAAAATAGATATGTATTCGGTGTTTACAGCTATATATACAAGGGTCTTCTTTAATTGAGATAAAAGTTACACAGGAAGACCACCTTTCCCAAAAGGAATATTATTCATGTCATCAAAATTTTTCAACAGCAAATCCATCATATGCTTTATAATGTGTATACGTTAAACTTATTCCTACAATCTTCATTCCATATCAGTATTTTTCAATATTCAAAAAATTCTCTTACATTTTACATGTAGTAAAATCCAGTTACTTCTGTATATTTTAATTACCAAATGGTTCATGTTTAATTCTTCTTAATTTTTTTAGCTTTCCTTAATTTTTATCTTCCTCAAAATCCTTTCTTTTATTTTGAAATAATTTAACAAACATTTTAAATATCGGAAATGTTCCATAAAGGTTTTAATTTTTTACCTAATTTTGTCTTATTTTGAAATAATTTAACAAACATTTTAAATATTGGAAATGTTCCATAAGCATTTAAATTTGTTTCCTAATTTTGTTTTGTTTTGAAATAATTTAACAAACATTTTACATATCGGAAATGTTCCATCATAAGCATTTAAATTTGTTTCATTTTGAAATAATTTAACAAACATTTTAAATATCGGAAATGTTCCATCATAAGCATTTAAATTTGTTTCATTTTGAAATAATTTAACAAACATTTTAAATATCGGAAATGTTCCATCATAAGCATTTAAATTTGTTTCATTTTGAAATAATTTAACAAACATTTTAAATATCGTAAATGGTCCATAAGCATTTTAATTATTTTCCTAATTTTCTTTTATTTTAAAATAATTTACCAAACATTTTAAATATCGGAAATGTTCCATAAAGCTTTCGAGTGCAACGACGTACTGCGAAAGAAAGAAACCAAAACCAACAACATTTTTAATCTCTTAAAAAATTATTTCCCACCCTCATTTCAAAAACCCCAAAAAATTGTCACACATTTTCATATCCAATTAGTGCGCGCACAAAACAAAGAATAATTCAACCGAAAACTTTAAATTGTCCTTAAAAAAAAACTAAATGACTTGTTACTTTTTTTGTCTCCCCTTCTCGCCAAAAAAAAAATTTGTTTTAATGAAAGCTTTATTTTATTTTAACGATGTGAATTATGAACGTAAAGTCATAATCTTGATGGTCATTTGTGATTTCGTTCCGAACTGCATGAATGTCGAGAAAAAGAAATGAAGATGACTAAAATACTAATATAAAAGATGCATCGTGTGTTAGGTAGGTTATATTATTCCTAGATGCATCAGTCGCACACGAGGGGCAGGTGAAGAATTCTTTTTTTTTCTTTTCTTTTTTTGTTTCTGTTCAGAATTATACTGCAATCTTATCTTTAGTCCTTTATCGTTGCCAAAAACTTGAAAACATCGCCTCTTCTATATCGATAGCATCGCTTTTATATTTATATTTACAGCACTGGTGCCGGAAAAGCGTGCAGCCAAATATTCTCTATCAAGATAAAAATCAAACAGACGCGCCTCAGTCAACGAATCCCCCAAAAAAGGAAAAAAGAAACTGTAAATTAGAGTCATTTTTTAAATTAAACTTCACGCCATTATATTATATAGAAACGTGACAGTTAAAAGAAACCTTCCTTTTCTTTTTAATGAAAAATAAAATTACAATTAATTGCATGAAAATTGTACTTATTAAGCACATAATTAATTAATAATTATTATTTGAATAAATGTGGATTGATTTGTGAAAAAACAATAATCATTCACTAATTAATTATTATTATTGCTTCCATTTCCAAGAATTTGAATTCAAATCTGAATTTGAATTTTTTCTTCAAAAAAAAGATCAATTATTTATATAAATAATAATATTGTTATTTTCATAAGTAAATTTTTTTTTTTAATTTCTTTGAATATTTTCAATTTATTTATATATCAAATTCAATATTTTCATTATTTTCAAACAAAATTTTAATAAAACTTTCGAGACAATTAAACTGTTTTGTTTTTACAGTAAAGTCTTTGCAAAAACTCAATAATAAAACATTTGAAACGATTAAATTGTTTTATTACAGTAAAATATTTGCAAAAATTCAATTATTATAAAAAAAAATGTTTCCAATACAAATTCATTTTTTTCTTAATTCGTTAAAAAATGTTATTAAAAGAATTCAATTATTTTCTAAAATTTTAATAAAATTCTTCCAAAATATATTCCATTCTTTTCAATACATAATCTTAACTATACATTTCTACAAAGAATTAAAATTTTTATAAATAACAAAATCTTAATACAATTCTTCCTAAAATTTCAACTATCTGTATAAAATAACCTAAAATTGTTTTCAATTTAAATTATTTTTGCAAAAATTTTTAACGAAATTCTTCGCAACAACATAATTTTATCATCGCATATATAGAAAATAAAATTCTTTGGAATATTTCAATTATTTTCATTAATAATAAAATTTATCGGAGGATTTAAATTATTTTTAAAAATTTGAAACAAATTCTTGGCAAGAATTCAATTTTTTTCATAAATAACTAATTTCTTTACAGAATTTCAATTATTTTCAAAAATTTGAAATAAATTCTTATCAAGAATTTAATTTTTTCATAAATAATTTTATTCTTTACAAAATTGTAATTATTTTAAAAAAATTTTTAAATAAATTCTTGTCAAGAATTTCATTTTTCTCTAAATAATTGAATTGTTTACAGAATTTTGAGATTTCGAGAAATATTAAGAAATCATTTCAAAGTAAATTTCGTCGCAAAAATTATTTTAAAAATTTGAAAAAATTCTTTGTCTTTCAATTGAAATTATTCAAAAAAAAAATAATTAAGGTATTTAAAAAACCGAAAGAAATTCTTTAAAAGAACAAATTATTATTTGAAGATTGTAATAAAATTTTTAGAAGGATTTAATTATTTTTAATTAATTTAATTAAATTTATTTAATTATTTTCCTACATATTTTAATAAAATTCAATAATTAAACATTTAATTTTCGATTCTTATAAAAAACACGATTTTCTTCAAAATTTTGAAGAAATTATTCATAAAATTAAATTCTGCGAGAAATTTATTTTGAATATTTCATTAAATAATTCTAAGTTTTTTAAAATTGAATTCTTTTGTCAAATTGTAATAAAATTTTTAAAAATTATTTTATTTTTCGAGAAATTTGATGAAAATTTTGTATGTTAAAAATAATTTTCAAAATAAAATTTTTTTGCAAATAAATGAATTTCGGAGAAAAATTTGATTATACTTATAATGATAAATTAATTTTTTGAGTGACTTTTTTGGCAATTATTTTGGATTTTTGCGCCAAGTATCATATTACTTTTAAAAATAATTGAATTTTTCTGACAAATTTTATTAAAATTTATTTTTGAATATGTGAATTGTATTGTCAAAATGTTTGAAAATAATTTAATTCTTTGAAGAGTAAATAAAAAAAATCATTAAATTTTTAAAAAAACGTTACTACTTTTAATTAAAAAACCCCCAAAGATTAATTGAATAAACAATAAAAAAAGAGACGATAAAACAAAAATTACATTTTTTCCTGAAAAAGTCGTTAATATAAAAAAAACAGAAATAATAACATGTTTAATTGAAGAAAAAAATTTTTTTTAAACGAATTTCATGGCTCATTAGTAAGATCCATTCTGTTGCACTGTGTGAAAAAAAAGAATATGAATCGTTTAATTTCTATTTTAGATTGCTAATTCACGGTTGGTTTTTACCGTTTATGGCAGTTAAGAGCATTTGTTTGTGGCCGACGCGACTACAGCTGGAAAAGCGTCAGCTGGAAAAGCAAAAGTCCCGTGTTTAATGTGTGTGTGTGTTTCTATGTCTTTAACAGCCTCGCCGCGCTTGAATTTATTGCATCTTCTTTGATTTGAATTTTACCTTAACTAAACGTACAATTAGAATTAAATGTATAAATCAATTTTCATGATTCTCTAGTCTTCATTTACAGCTGCACAAATTTATTTATCTCCAAATTACAGTTTATTAATAATTATATTGTGCATTCTTTGTATATATCATTTCGATAATTTATTCCAATGATTAGTTATAGTCTTTTTCTTTATTAAATTTTTTATCTGCTTTGTCACTGTTGCTCTTTTTAAACCACAAAACTTTGTAGCATTAAATTTTGGATCATTGGATTTTGGAGCATAATATTTTCCATCATTAAATTTTGGATCAGTAAATTTTGGAACATTATATTTTGTAGCATTAAATTTAATTGATTTTGGATCATTACATTTTGGATCATTAAATTTTGGATGAGTAAATTTTGGAACATTATATTTTGTAGCATTAAATTTAATAGATTTTGGATCATTACATTTTGGATCATTAAATTTTGGATCAGTAAATGTTGTAGCATTCAATTTTTGATCATTAAATTTTGTATGTATACCATTAAATTTTGGATCATTAATTTTTGTATGTACCATTAAATTTTGGATCATTAATTTTTGGATCATTACATTTAGTATCATTACATTCTGTACCATCACATTTTTGTACCATCACATTATGTTCTATTACATTTTGTACCATTACATTTGGTTTACAATCGAATTTTTTTAACTACTCGAATTGTATTTTAATAATTCAATTATAAGTAAATGGTTGTAAAAGCTACTAATTTAATAGCTAGAAAAATAATAGTACAACACTTAATAGTGAAGAAGGCACTAGTAATGCAAAATTTACTAGTGAAGAAAAGTAATGATTAAAAATGTATTGGTATATAAAAAATCAAACTGTAAAATAGTAGTGATGGTAGAAAATTTAATAGTAAAATATAGTGATGCTAAAAATGCAATTGTAAAAAATGTAACATTAAAAATAGAAAATGCAGTATATAGTTAGACAAAATAACTAACAAAAACTGACGATAATCAAATGGATTTAATTATCTGATCCAATTCCTTAAGCAGTGCACTAATAAACATTACATAACAACAAAACTAACGAAATAATAATATAAATTTCACCATTATAATTGGCTTATCCTCGCAATTATAATTGGAAGGAGGAATCAAACAAGAAGCAGAAGGAGGAGGAGGAGAAAAAAAATTGGTATTTGAAAATACGTTGTAAAATGACTGGTTTTCATAAAATGGTTGAAGTGCAAAGTTCAATGAAGTTCACGACGAGTTAGCAAATTGTATAGGGGGGGGAGGGGAGGGGGTTAGGTGAGAGCAGCTTTGGAAAAACTCCTTTGCCCCGACACAAAAACCTTTCTCTCGAAGGATCGCACGACTTCGCGGCGGGCCAATATTCTATACACACAACATTGGAAGACACACGATAGACACAAGATGCATTCTTATATATATATATGTATAAATACACTCCACAATACAATGAAGAGAATTAAAAGGATCGCACCTTATCATCATTACGAAACGTATATATAAATATATATATAGAGTCACTGATGCTCGACATTACTTACCTTTTATAAAACAATAGCTTCAACCAACAGTCAAAAGTTCATTCTTCTCCTCTTCACACAAAGTATCTAAAGTTAGATTCTTCTAAACTTCACAGAAACTGATTCTTCTTTATTCACAGATTTGATTTATTTGTGTCTTGCGCAAAGTACTTAACAATATTAAAATTAATCAACAACGAGTTAGTAAAAAAAATGTTTAGACATTATTATTAATATCAAAGATAACTAACTTCAAAATCCTGAAAAATTTGCTCATATTGGTGTTATTAAAAAGTCTAAATTATTACCAAGTTTGCTGCCTTGCAAATTCTATGTTTTAACATTATTATTAATATCAAAGATAACTAACTTCAAAATCCTTAAAAAATTTGCTCATATTGGTGTTATAAAAAAGTTTAAATTATTATTTGCATTATTATTTGTCCACAACGTTTTTAAAAACGAAAACAAAAAAATAATGGGGTAGTACTTTTATTTTTGATTGTAAATAATGTTATTTTTTGATAATCGAATCCTTAGTAACAACTTATTTCTTAAAAATTAAGACACATGAAAATTAGATATAAATTTTATTTGAAAAAAAAACTCTTCTTTGATTTTTCGTTTTTAAAAACGTTGCGAACTTCAACTTCGTTTATTTGCTAGCTGCCTTACAAATTCTATATGAATTGGTGAATTTTTGGACCAAACTCTGTTCTATGACAACCTAACTTAAACAAATCGCTAACTTTCCTTAAAATTTGAAATGGTATATAAAAGTTAATCAGTTGGAGCAGTTCAGGACAAACAAATATTCCATTAACTATAAATTTTGTATAAAAATAGTAGATCGGAGTATAAAAATCTAGACAATAAGTCTTGAATCTTAAAGTGGGCCCGAAGTGAGCCATATTTTAATTTTTTGTTTTCACTTTAGTGCCTGTCATCCAAAACAATAAGGAAAAAATTCTTTTAATGTTTTATGGAAGTAGAAGAATTTGGTTCATTATTAACAAAAAATAAACAATTATTTTGAAAGAGAACAAATATTCCTTTGTCAAATGCAAAGCTTTCTGACAAGACCGCAAAAATTATTAATTCACCTTTAGAACTTAACAATCCGATCAAGTTCATTTCACCAAACATTGAACTGAATAAAAAATGAATGTACGAATTTTGCTCATTTGCTAAAAAAAACGAAAAAAAAACACTTTCATGATAAAAAAAACAATATGAAAAGTAATAATGTGAATATCTTCTCCTCCATGGTAAAAGAGGAATTTCATTAAGATTATAACCTCGCACATTTGGTATTAAAGCAGCCATACATTTTCCCCGGGAGGTCCGCTATGATAGCAGCCAACTTTTTTTTTCCTCTTCTCCTTTTTTACAAGAAAGTTTGTCGCCAATGTACGTACGGTATGTACAAAGCTCGTTTAATGACTCATGATGTGTACAACTGCTGAGAAGGAGCGAGACACACAGTAAAATGCAAATATCGTCGTCGTTATATTGATTTTCTTAAATTTAGACAGCTTAAAATTACAAAAGCCTCCGTGTCTTTTCAAAAAAATAAAAAAAAAAAATTTTTTTCATTTCTTCACCTCTTTAAATATACATTTTTTTTAAATTCCTTTCGGTTGAATGAATTCCTCATCAGGAAATTAAATTCTGTACTTTTTATCTAAAACAAGTGTAAAGTTTAGATTTTTCTAATTTAAAGAATATGTGTTCATTTAATAATAAAAAGAAGTAACAGAATTAATTTAATACAAAGTATGTTTGCATCGACGAAAAAACAAAACAATAATAATTAAATATTTACTTAAGTGAATTTTGCAAATTTCGATTATAAATTTACAAAATTCATTATAAATGTGTTTAAAAAATAAATTTTATTGTAATTTTTATTGTTTTAACGTTTCTGGCGAGATTTTTACTATTATTATTATTATTATTATTAATTATTTTACTATTATTCTTACTATTATTAAGTGTTTTCCACACTCTCAGTTTAACAACCATTATTTATCCAATTTAAAAATAAATAGCAAATTTCGAAATTAGCTAATTAAAAATAAACTTTCTTTTTTCCTATTCGCGAAATTGACAAATATATATATTTTTTCTTTTTCTTCATTTTTCTTCTTCTTTCGCAAATAATAAGCTTTGAAAATTTTTCCCGTGAAGCGACCTAAACATTATAATGCGCCAAATGTGCATGAGCTTACTGCCTGTTTTTACGACTTAACGAGTCATAAAAAGATTTCAAAAAAGAAAAGAAAAGAAAAAAAAATATTTCTCTAGACTCTCTTTGGTGCCTTTAACCTTTTCGATCCTACATCATTTGTGGCGCACTTACGACATTATATTATAATAATATACACTTTTTCTCTTCAAAACGTCAACTCTTGAGGATTTCTTTTCAGGAGCATACATGTAATAAATAAAACTAACCCAACTTTGTTTATCACTGCGAGAACAGAAAAGAACTTTGTTGCATAATAATTGTTTTTGCCATCATCAGTATACAAAAATATTGTGATTATAAAACACCTGAGGGAGAGAAAAATAACGGATTTTTTATGTAATGTTTTTTTTTGTTTGTTTTGGAGAAAATTATTTGTTAGAAAGAAGAAATATATTATACAGTCATTATAATTTATTATCTTATTAATTTACTTATTTAAGTATATCATAAGTATCATTTATTGAAGTATCATTTATTACAATGTATGATTTATTATAATGTCGATAGTTTTTATCCCTCAACTCTTTTACTTTTCTGATCATATCCTGTTTATTTTTTAGTATCGATAAAATTTTTCACTGTTTTGGAAAATAAAGTGCGAATAAAATTTGTTAACGTTTCTTTTTCTTTTCTTTTTTTTTAATTTGGCAATGGGAAATAATTTCTGTTTTGATGAGGCGCGGGAAGTGTGTTATTACAGATATTAAACAAGATTATAAATGTGTGTAGGTGATGGACTTTCAGTGAAGCATCAAAGTAGCTGTTAAGAGAGTGACTATATTGGCAAATCGCGACTTTGTACAGCAAATACAATGTGGGAAAAAACAAATGGCTCGAATGAAAGAGCGTTTATCGTGATATGTGAGTGGGCGCGGTGTTTCAAATACATATGTTTAAATTTTAAATGATTCTCAATAAAGCAACGTATCCAACTTCGCATTATATATTCAAGTTTCCAATTAAATTCAACCATTCGTCCAATTAAAAAATTCCTCTCCTATTCAATATTTGAATTTTTTTTTCAACATCATATCAAAACTGTCCGATAAAATTAGTGTCAACATAACAGTCGACAAATTTGCCCTTCCCGTTTTCTAATATATGCTCATTTTTTTAAGAGGCGATTTTTGGTGATACATATATATATATATATGTTTATAGGAAACCGTATCGCCCGAAATTGTGACGTTATCGGATTAGAATTTTGGAAAAAAGAGAACTGAACGAAATGAATGACTAAGTGAAAAGAAAGAGTGTCCAAAAGAATTAAACAAATTTAAAAAACATAAAAATTAATGTTATCAAAAAGAAAAAATAGAAAAGGGCAGAAAAGAAATGTAAGAAAAAGAATAAAGCGAAGAACAAGTATAAAAAAGGAAAATGGGTAATTATCGTTGAAAAAGTAAAGCAACTAATGTCTTAGTCAGCGGGATATTTTAATGAGACTAAGCGAACCTGAGGTTTGCAGGTCCAGAGAGTGCGAGGAAGAAATCCGAAACGGTACCGCAACTGAGATGACTCTTTTTCTCCTCATACTCTATTTCTTTATTCGTATTTCTTCATCTCTCTCCCTCCTTCTCACCATCCCTCTATTTATTGTTTCTACTTCTTTCAACTCACCTGGTGCGTCTTCTCTTTTATTACGTTCTCCTGCTCTTTGTTAACATAACCGTCTTCCTTTTCACACACAGTGTTGGCAGAGAGCCGCACACACTCGCTTTATGCGCGGGGGAATCTTGTTCTCATTCACAATTTTATCATATATAAATACATTCTGCACTTTAGGTGAATAAAAATTATTCAAATTTTATTGGCCCTTTGCAAAAGTCCAAACCCCGTATAATAACGACAAAAAGTTACATAATAATTTCTTTAAGCTTTGCATCTTACTTTTTTTGGATTGTTTATCGAATTTTTTAATTGCGCCACACAGGAGAAGAATTTTTATATATATATATATATACAAATTTATACTTGAAGCAGATAAAATTTAAGGAGAATAAAAATTGAAACATTAACATAGTTTAGTAGATTCTGAATCAAGGGAATAGTTGTCTAATGGAATGTTCGTCTATATAGTTGTTCCTCTAATTTTCGTTTGTAATGTTTGAAGAAAAATTTGGTTACTTTGAAATTTATTTAATGCAAATAGAAGCAGTAACTAATCAGTTCGGTAGATTCTGAATCGAGTGAATTTTCGTCTATTTGTCCCTATAATTTTCATTTGTAACTTTAAAAAAATAAGTTCGACTACTTTATTTATTTAAAACAAACAGGGCTCGAAGCAGTGAAAGTATTTAAAAATACGGACTTTACGGACCAAAAATTAAAAGTTACGGACCAACTGACAAAAATAGAAGCAGGTCGAAAATCATTATCAATTCAATTATTATTTTCCAGAATTTATATCTAAAATTCTTCTTTATATCGATTATTTTTAATAATTTTCGAAAAAGTTCTTTGACAAATTTTCAAATTCATTTCATTACAATATTTCATTTTACGAAATTGCAATTATTAGTTAAATTCTTTTATTAAATAAATATTTGAAAATAGAAACTGAAAATAGTAATAAAAACTCAATTAAACATTTTCAACAAAATTAATTACAAAATTCAATTATTTGTTAAAATTCACGCTATAATGCTTTTAATAAATATTCAATGATTATCTAAAATTCTAACTGAAATTCATTTTTATGAAATAAAATTCAATTTTTATTAAAATATTCTGCTAGAATTCAATTATTCAAATAAAAATAAAACGCAATTAAATAATTTATTAAAGAATTGAACGTTTCTTAAAATTCAATTCTCATAAAAAATTGTTATCAACAAATTATCAAATACTTGAATTCTATTAACAAATTTTAAAAACATTTTTCAGAATAATTACATTTTTAGAAAAATTCGATTAAAATTGTATAAAAAATAATTGAAATTCTGCATTGAATTTTATTATTTATAAAAAAAATTCTTGCGAAGAATTTTACTAAAATTTTCAAAAATAATTAATTTCTTGTAAAAAAATTAACAGGAATTCAATTATTTACAAAAATTTCAATAAAATTCTTGGCATAAATTAAAAATAACAAAATTCTCAGCATCCCTTTAATTACTTTCAGAAATTTTAACAAAATTTTTCGCAAGAACTTAAATATTTTCGTAAAATAATAAAAATCTTTGCAGAAAATCAATTATTTTGAATAGTCTTAATAAAATTCTTCGCAAGAATTCAATTATTAAAAAAAATATTAGAATTTTAGCAGAAGTTCAAACATTTTAAAAAGTTTTGATAAAACTTTTCTATATAGTAGAAATTCAATTATATTTAAGACAATTTTTAAAAAATTTCATAAATTCAATTATTTTTAAAATTTTAATTAAATTCTTCGAAAGAATTCAATTATTATAATCTAAGATTTTAACTGAAATCTATTTTTAAATGTTCCTTGGAATTTAATTCCTATTAACAATTTTATCAATAAATTTTCAAACAATTAAATTCTTTAAACAAATTTTAATAAAATTTTAAGGAATTTTTTCAAGGTTTTCGATTAAAATTCTATTAAAAATAATTACACTCCTAAAACGAAATTTTATTATTTACGAAAATAATTGAATCCCGTTAAAATTTTATTAATTATGAAAATAGTTGAATGATGCGAAGAAATTTATTTAAAAAATTTGTTATTAATGAAATTCGTGTGAAATTTTTATTATTTTTTGAAAATAATTAAAAGATTTTGTAGCATTTTATTAATTTTTTTTAATAATTAAATTCTTTTGGTAAATTTTATAAAAATAGTAGATATTGAACAATATTTAATTTTTGCGAAGAATGTTATGACTTTTGAAAATAATTCAAATTTTGCAATGGATTTTATTAAAATTTTTGAAAATAATTGAATTTTATTATTAGTATTTCTAAAGATAATTGAAATTTTAACAAGAATTTAAAAAAAAATTGAACATAATTGAATTTTTGCGAAGAATTTTATTACTTTTAAAAATAATTGAATTTCTACAATCATTTGTAATTTCTCTAAAATTCTCCAAATTATATCGTACAATTTACGAACTTTTCATCCTTCTAAATGAAATTACAGACTTTAGGGACCTTTTTTTTAACGGACTTTTACGAACTTGAAGCAAAGTTACGGACTTTTTCAAGATTTACGGACCTACTTCGAGCCCTGAACAAAGAAAAATGTTTAGGAGGCTGTTGATTTACCATATTTGTTTTAAAGACAAATTTTGTTCGACACAACTAAAATTTGTACCAAATAAACTTTGGACCAAAAAAGTTTGTGCCAAATAAACTTTGGACCAAAGAAATTGGTACCGAATAAACTTTGAACTAAAAAAAGTTTGTGCCAAATAAACTTTGGACCAAAGAAATTGGTACCGAATAAACTTTGGGTCAAAGAAATTTGTACCCAATAAACTTTGGACTAGAAAAATTCGAACCTATTGTTAACATTTTTAGTTACACATTTCTTCAAGTGTTACAACAGAAAAGTTTCTCAAACATTTAAAAAAAATGCTACTTCTTCAGTGTTTGAACTGAAATAAATTTCTCTTACACTTTAATAATTTCTTTTTCGATTTTCAACCAAAAAAAAAATAATAAGAATACTTTTCTTCGATTTGTGGCCAAACAAAGAACTTTTTTTCGGAAAATTGAGCGCTACTGCGCTATCAGGAAGATCGTCCCAATATTCATGTTTACTATCCATTCCTCGTTTTCTCTCTTGGAAAATCTTTTCGTGCCATTGATGTTACGTAGTTTCCTTCATACCAAGCGAATCTTGGGAATATTAAACTACAAAGAATGAGAATGTACGAAGAATCCCAGAGTCGGTATTGGAGAACGTCGTTTTTTCTTTTTTTTTGGCTATAACATTCTAGTTTTACTATCCCACCTTCGTTTCTTGTATATATATAGTTTTCTCCCAGAAGTGCAATCACTACATAGGCATTTCTCTCTCTCTCCCTCGTTTCCTCACATCCTCCAGAGTCAGGAAAATCGAAAGGAGTTACTTTTTATTATCCTCGAAGAACAATCGAAACAAAATCTCGGAAGTTGAATTTGAGGAAGTCTTCTCTCTCTCTCCTCTCAACAATATAAGGATTTGATTATGGTTATAGTTTTGAAAAATTGCCTCTGAAAAATTCTTCTTCTCTTCAAATGGGAAAATCACTTAGTGAAATTCACTTAGACAATAAGTTTCCTAAGCGAATATTTGAATAGAAGCAAATTTGTCTGTTAAATATATATTAATGTAAAAAGAGAAATTGGTTGTCGTATTTTTTATTTCGGCTGTATAGCTCTTGAAATGTTTGAATGTTATTCTTTTGTATATCATGAGAGCTATGAAATAGATACTTTTTTTTTCAAAAACTCTCGAGTATGAAGTAAAAGATATAGTGTAGCGATGAGAAAGCAAGATTCTAATGTGTACATAAAATCAAGTGGACAGTGGGGAGAGTCATATAATGTCCGAGCAGGTACTGCACGCGAGAACGGTTACCCTTAATGTGTCACTTACTATATTATTCCGTGAAACGAAGGACGAGTCACTCATCGCGGGCTCGTGAGAAAATCCGGAGAAGTTTGAAAAAAGAGAAGAGAAAAAAAAATGTGAAGAGGAAAAAAAATATGCAATCCTTGAAAGTCTTAGCGAAGAGATATATAGACTTGCGGAAATCTCATGGGATTTTTATATTCCCAACCAGGGTGGGAAATTCTCTCTCGCACTCTTTCTTTTTCTCTGAAAATAACTTCATGGATACGATTTTCAATTTTTCTTTAAAACCCCATTAATTTAATTACAGGGTTGCCATAAAAAATTAATTCGGTTTTTCCCTGACTTCTCCCAGATTTCCAGAATAAATTTTCACCTTTTCTCTGATCCTACAAAATATTACGATTTACTCTAACAGAGAAAGAAAATTTAAATTAATATAAAATTAACTAATTTTATTTTATTATAATATGGAACTGACAAAATTTATTTGTTGTTGTTACAAAATGTTTTGTTACCTCACTACATTTAATGTTATTAGAAAAAATTTAAATTGTTAGAACAACAAAATAAATTCGTCAGTTCTATATTAACAGTCTTATTGTCAACGTAACAATTCTTTTTCTTCGTGTAAAAATGATTGGAAACGTTTAAACAAATGTTCTATTAGATTTAATTATTAATTTTGTAATTCTAAAATAAATTTTTTTTAAAAATTTTCATTAAAAATAAAAACATTTATTAAAAATAAATTTTTTAATCATCATTAATATTCATAAAGGAATTAGGATTTTCAAAACATTTCAAATTCAAATCTTCATAAAATTAAACAACTTACAATAATTTAATTTAACATAAAATTCTTCAAAAAATTAAATAATTCACAGACATTTTAATAAAATCCTTCTCAAGAATTCAATTTTTTTACAAGTAATAAACATTTTCACAAGAATTCAATTTTTTTTAAATGTAATCAAATTCGTTACAATAATTGAATTATTTTCATAAATGATAACATTTTTCATTATAGGATTTCAATTATTTTTAATTTTTAAATATAATTTAAAAAAAAACTCTTCGAAAAATGTAATTATTTAAAAAAAAATTTTGCATCATTAATTCAATTACATTTAGCAAATAATAAAATTCTTTGCAGAGACAAATAGTTTCAAAATCTGCTTTTTAATAAAATTTCTCCAAAGAATTGAATTATTTAAAAAAAAGTGTAATAAAATTCATTGCAAGAATTCAATTACTATTATTAAAAAATTGTTTACAAAATTTCAATTATTTTTAAATATATTTTTAGAAAAATTCCCCGAAAAATGTAATTATTTTAAAATGTAATGTAAAATTAAAATGTATTTATTTAAAAATTTTTTTTTGCGTAAATTCAATTACATTTAACGAATAATAAAATTCTATGCAGAGATAAATATTTTCAAAATCTACTATTTTAGATATATTTTATTAATTTTTTTAAATAAAATTTCTCCAAAGAATTTAATTATTAAAAAAAATGTTATAAAATTCGTTTAAAGAATTCAATTCTTTTTATAAATAATAAAATTTTTCATAGGATTTCAATTGTTTAAAAAAATGTAATAAAATTCGTTGCAAGAATTCAATTCTTTTAATAAAAAATTCTTTATACAGGATTTTAATAATTTTTTAAAATAAAAATGTAAAAAAAATTCGTTGCACAAATTTAATAATCCTTAAATAATAAAATTCTTCACGAGATTTTAATTACTTTAAACTCAATTTCAAGTAACTTTTTCGATAAAAATGTAATTATGTTCAAAAATATAATTAAAATTTTAAAAAAGACTTCAAATATCAATTTTTTAAAATACTTTTTGCACAAGTTCCATAAGAATTTTTAAACCCATTTGCTAACAAATCAGTTTTATAAGATTTCTATTATTTGGAAATTCTTTAATTAAATATTTAAAAAATAAGAATTTTAAATAATTTCAGAAAAAATGCATTTAAACTATTCCAAAAAATTAATTCTTCTATCAGGAATTGTTAGTTATAAGCATAAAAAATGCAAATTTTCAAAGATTTTAATTTAAAATATATTCAAAATTCAATTATTTTTGAAAATTCATGATATAATGCCTGCGTTTATATAATATTCAAATTATAATCAGTAAAAATTTAACTAAAATTCAATTTTAAATAAATTTTTATTAAAAAACTCTACGAGAATTCAATTATTTATATAGAAAAATAAATAATGTACTAAATAAATGATGAACATTTTTCAAAATTGAATTATTATAAAAAATTTTTAAATAATTGAATTTCTTTCAACAAATTTTAATAAATTTTTAAATTTTTTTATTAAAATGAATTTGTAAATAGTATAAACTAAATTGTAAATTGTAAAATAAATGTAAATAGTAAATGTTTTTATTATTTACAGAAATAGTCTAGTATTTTTCAGAATTTCATTAAATCCTTTTTTTCAAACAATTGAATTCTTTCGCAAAGAATAAATAAACATGTCAAAAAATAGTTAGAAAATTGCAGCAATCACAAAAGGTCTGGACAATTTTCTCAATTTCAATTTTCATAATCCAATGACAATGCGCTCACTTTTAATATAATCTAATTTTAATCCATTAAAATAAGAATAACCACGCAGCTTGTTTTAATCCAAAATATAGAGAGAGAGAGACATTATTCTCCGAAATGCGCTAAGTCTCCCCGACGACGTATATTTTTTTTTCACATCGTGAACTATTTTGAAAAATGCCAATCCCTGTCATTCTTATATATTTACAGTAGAATGAAAGGGACAAACATTTTCGAACAATGGGGGTCTCTCCGCAGCTGAGGCATTATAATGATGGAAAATTGTAGCGTAAAATTTACTCCAGGACGGAAATCATATTATGCGTTGTACACTCTTCCTTTTTTTTAAGGTGTCACTTAACGCCATTTAGATTTTTTTTTCTTATGAAAAAAAGCAATGATTATTCTAATAATTATGGGAAAATGTCTATGGAAACTTCTTTTTAAAAGAACTTTTTTCAAACGTGTATGTTAACAACATTTTATTCATATTGTAACAAAATTTATTCATATTTTAACAAACTTTATTCATATTTTAACAAACTTTATACATATTTTAATAAAATTTATTCATATTTTAACAAATATTTAAGTAATAGGTTAATTTTAAAGGTTAGTTAAACTTGGGAATTTGTTTGAAATTTTAAAATCGATAAGGGATGGGAAATAATGAATCTTAAAGTATTCTTAAATGTGGCATGCTTCGAAGAAAGGTACCAAGAAGCAAAAAATTTCAGGTGGTTTTTAATGTTTTGAATAAAAATACAGAAAGAGAATCAATTATTCTTCATAAGTCTTCATTATATATCTAAAATATTTAATGAAAATTTGTTTCAAATTCAAATTGAAAATAAAACTTTTAATGAAAATAAATCTAACACGAACCTAAACTATAATTCGTTTGCTTCTTAGGTACCTTTCTTGGGAGCGCGTCACAAATATTAATTAATTAATAATTCATTACATTCAATAAGAATAAACATATATTTTGAAATATGAATTCTAACATTAAAAATATATTTTCTGTGTCGACAAATTGTGTAATAATTTGGTGAGAATTTTTAAGGAAAATAAACCTTTTTCCATCGGCAATTGCGAATGCAATAATATTGAATCGTAAAGAAAACAAACAATAATTTCTCGCAGGGATTGCTGAATGCAGAAGTGCACGACGAGAGTCTCTCTAAAAGCACACCACCACGAATAAGAAAGAAAGGATATATTCAAGTTGCTCCTACGAATTAAACCCATTAGAGAAACGCCTTCATTGTCATCCTTCACCGATCGCAACAAATATATACGAAGGCGAATTGCATTGCTTTTACGTAACCGATGAGGTTTCCGTTTATTTATATAATCCAAAGAGTCCCAGCTCTCTTGGAAGCATCATCCAACTATCTGGGTTGCTTCCGGCGCACTGTCTTCTCACCCATATCTTTAATTGCGGAAGGCACGATTTTCTTTTTCAAATTAAAAAACGAAAATAAAAGAAACAAGACCTTCTTCATAATTGGGTGCAATATTCTTTTAATGTCCAGTGCTTTTGTTGATGAAAAATTGTATTGTTTCATTAGAATTATTCATTAGAACCTTAGAACCTTAGAACATTAGAACATTAGAGCATTAGAACTTCTTTACTGTTGCATATTAGTGTTTTAAATTATTTTTTATTTTTATTTGTTTAGTATTTGTTAGGATTTGTTTAGATTTGTTTAGCATTTGTTCAGTATTTCTTTAGAAATTCATTAGAAGGTTCTTCAGTTTGTTGTTCTTTGTACCATCTTGTTTTCTTCAGTATTGTTTCCTTTCATTACAATTGAACTTTTCCTCACAATTACAATTGAATATTTCTTCAGCGTTGCAGTGGGAAAGATTTCTCAAACATGGTTCGATTTTTCTCTCTTCCTTCAGTGGGTTGACTTTTAAGATTGAGGCAAAATAGTTCTTCTTCAATATTAATGTACAACTTTCTTCAGTATACTGCTTTTTGTTAAGTATAATATTATTCTCTTCTACATATTTCTTCAGTGTTACAAAAGAAAAATTCTCAATATTAAGACGCAAATTTAAATACTGTGACACATATAGAATCTTCCTCTGATGAAAAAATAAAGAACCTTCCTTCGCAGAACACAAAAAACTGTCCCAATTTGCGATCATCATTTACCTCGATTCCCGCTTTCTTCCATTGGAAATAACCCATCGAACGTTCTCACGCTAAAGTTATTATTTTAATTACAAATTACATACACACACACACAGAGAGACGACGTTCCAAAATTAACTGTTGTAACTGCACACACCACATCTGACTAGATATTTAACCCATTTGTCGAGTCATTCTCCTCTTAAATCAATTACCACTTATAGATATTATTTATGCAAAGGATGCATGGAAAACTATTGCCAGTTATTGCCGCAATTCTTGTTCCCCTATGTTTTACATAAATACAGAAATTTATCATCAACGGAATAACCAACGGATCATCTTTTTCCCTCCTCCTCCTCCTCCTCGTCTCTCTCTCTCTCATTTGATCATACTGCATATGTTTAATCTTTATATATACAAAGAATTTTCTTTTATTTTTGTAACACAAATCTCGAACGAGATTTCAAAGAATTTAGTTTATAAAACAATTAGAAAAAGAAGAAATAGTTTTAAAATTGGAAGAAAAGCTTATACACACGCATTACACATAGTGACAAATGAGTTATGGATGTCCACATGATGAATTGGTCCACAGTGTAGATCATCATCTCGTTGTGCGACTCTAACCAAGATCGATAGCAAAAAAGCAGCACCAAAAAATGTTTGTCCTTTTCCTCGAATACCGGTTTTTATATATATACATATACATGTACACAACATACTGATGACCTTAAGACCATAATGATTAACGGCCGTGTTGGAAAAAAATCATAAGTCATGATTTAACTACAAAAGCATCTCGAAGAATTAATAATAATCCGTTGATGATCTCTATTACTGGATTATTCATATATATTTATATATATAAGAATACTATATTTATATATTACTATATTTATATAGTATATACTATATTTACAATCGTAAAATGTATATATGTATGTATATTGGTGATATGTTGAATCCTTGGGTTCGAGAGTCTCTGATGGTCTTTTGTCTTGTCTCTCGATGATCATTGATGTATTTCGCTTTTCTCATCGTGTTGTATCTTTGCTCCTGTGAAGATTCAAACGCTTACGTGAGTAGCCATAAGGTAAAGTGCATATGCCGATGGAACATACGTGCACAAAGTGGGGAGAAAATCCGTGCCACTCGGTCATTGGTGAATGTACCAACCGTTTGTATGTTGTACCATACCGTATGCATATAAAGGGTCAGTCTAGGAAATATCTTCTTCTCCTTGTACTTTTTCTTTTTCTTCTCTTTCTTCTTCTTCTTCTTTTTCTTCTTCTTTTGCTTTACCCTTTGAGCCATTTTATTCTCCCATGTTACAAAGCAATGCAAATTTAATTCCATTTCCTTCTCCTCTACTTCCTCTTTCACCATTTGCATATTTTCGTCCAAGTTTTCTTTTGGTTTCATTACAAAATCGAGGAATTAAAACAATTTTTGTTAAAAATTATTCCACGCGGATAATTCCTATTGAAAAATACTGAAATGTTTATCGAAATCAAAGATTTAGTGAAGCTATCGAACAACTACTTACAATTTTGATTCGCATCATTAACAAACAGCTAAAGGTTAAATTCTTTTGTTAAGAAAGTTGCAAATCTTTTTTCCCCTCAAAGAAAAGAGGGGAGGGAAAATAATATCAATTGCAGAATAACACTCTTCCTCCAGAAGGATAATAATAACAGAAAATAATTACCGAACAATCGTCAAATATTTATACATACTTATGATTTTGTTATGCATCATTAAAGTTGCATTCGGCTAAAGGTTAAATTCTTTCGGCAAACGAGTGGCAAATTTTATCTTTTCTAAAGCAGGGAGTAAGGACAGAAACTATGTATCGATGAAGGATAATGTTTTAGTGAACCATCATCAAATACCTATAATTTTGATTAGCATCGCAGAATGTTGCATTCGAATAAAGGTTACGAATTCTTTTGTCCCAAGAGTGTCAGTTTTTTTCCTTAAAATTTTTTTTCTCCAATCATGAAGGGCAGCACTACTCTATCGCTGGAGGATATAATTAATTGTAACAAAAACAACAAATAGTAATTCGCAAACCATCGTTAACTACTGATTATTTTTAGTAGCACTTGGACAAAGGCTAATTTTTTGTCAAACCTTTTTTCTAAACCAAAAGGCAAAAAAGTTCAAGGACTGCATTCTACTTTCAAAGTATAATAAGGATCTTGATAATAATAATAATAATAATAGTAATGATAAAAATGATAATAAAAATAATGATAATAATAAAAATAGCAAAAGTAATTACCAAAATCCTAAAAAACCAAAGCAACATCATTGATTGTTGCATTTGGATGGAGACCGAATTCTTCTGTCAAACAAGTGTTAATTTCTTTTCTCTCTAAAGCGAAGGGGAATATAATATCGGTTATAAGATAACTATCTTCCTCTGCAGGAGAATAAGAACAAGAAATAATACTTTCTCATGTGATGAGAATGTGATAATTACCTAAACCATCAGCAAATAGCTACTTAAAATTTTGATATGCATCATTAGAGTTGCATTTGCGGTTAAAGATTAAATTCTTCTGCTAAACGCAGTGACAAATTTTTTCATTCTCTGAGAAGAAAAGCACTGTTACTGTTAATTGAGAATAGTTATAATAAAAATAGTGAAAAATTGCGTCATTCAATAACCACTTATAATTTTTAGTAGCATTTAAATGAATACATTAAATTCTTTTCCCAAACAAGTGAATTCTAATTTTGATACTTAATTTTGTATATTGGACTTGAGATGAAAAGAATATTGAAGGATGACAAGAAAAAATTACTCAAACACGATGAAATAATAATAGATATCATCATTAAAGTTGCATTTGGTTGAAGGCTTCTTTTGAGAAAGTTCTTTTGTCAAAATATTTTCTAACTTGAGGAATTTAAAATGGATACAGTGAAATAATATCAATATTTTGTAATGGTAATTCACCAAAGGATGACAAAAATTAATTACGGAATCATTAAACTGTTAGATATGCATCACTAATGTTGTACCTAGTGGAAAAATTCCTTTGCTATACGAGTGGATTTTTTCTTCTTCCAAGCAAAGAGTAAGTAGCATCAACTGAAGAAATATACCCTAGATATGAAGCCTACAATAATAATTGTGATAAAATTTAAAAAATTACTGAAGCATCATTAGATAAGTACGTATAATTTTGAGTGTATTAGCATCATTGATTGTTGCATTTGGATAAAGGTTAAATTCTTTTGTCCAATTTTTTCTTACTTCAGAGAGCAAAACGGTAACAACTTGAGAACAGCATTCTTTCACCAAAGGATCATGTTAATTATAGTAATAATACTAATACTAAGAATAACAACAATAATAAAGAATAATTACCAAACCACCAACAAACAACTACTTTTTATTTTACCCAACCATCATCAAATAACTACTTTTAATTTTGATTTGCATCACATATGTTGCACTTTGTTAAAGGTTAAACACATCCGTCGAACCAGTGAGTATAATGGCAAATTTCTCATCATTTCTCTAAAGTAAAGAGCAAAATCGTATCACTCGAAGAATAGCAGCATTCCTCTCTCTAAACAAACCGTTTAATTTTGAAAGTAGATTTTTCTAAACCACCATAAAAACACCTGGTGAAACCAGTTATCTGAAAATTGGGTGTCAGTTTCAACTTGATTATGGGTCCTTGAGAATAGCAAAAAAAGAAAACCCACACTGTAAAAAAAATCTAAATTAGAGCTGATTTTGGTATTAATTTGGAACCAAATTTCGATTTAGTACCAAAATTGATATTAAGTAACATTCTTTTTACAGTGTAATCCTTCCTAGACTATAGAGGAAAAAGAATTCACTCCGTACTTGTGTATATCTTTGAGAACAGCTCCCTTATCTGTGAATGAGTGAATATTATTTTCTAGAGCTGTCATGTTAAGCAAGGTGCATTTCTGTTGTGTTTTTGTTGCGGCCGGCATGGCACGACGACACGTGTGCACAACCGTTTTGTGTTTGGCATTTTTTATGATGTTCAACCCCATTCAAAGGCATTTCCATCCCAGAGAAACTACGTTCATATGTTTCCTGGATGCGGGTCATAAGATGTTAAACGGACGAGCGTCACGACGACACAACAAACGATTCCTTCCAAGTTTTGAACCGTGCGCGCTTCTTGTATATATACGTATATATGTATGTATATATATATACCAAAACAGTCATCCGGGGTCAGTTTAAGCACTTGATACGTCATTGTGCTCGCAGTATATTACTGAACAGTGAATAAAACTTTGACGGTGTTTATATACGGATATACTTGTAATATAGAATATAGCTTTTGAAGAAGATTTCTTCTTCTTCTTCTTCTTTTTTTTTTGTTGTTGCCATCTCTCGCCGCACATTTGAGCGCGAGAGATGCGATGGTAATTTCCAGGCAAATCGAGAAAGGTGAACTTAACTGTATTAAGGTGACATTAGGCATCGATGCATTCACTTCTATTGGTGTTCACTTGAAAATATGACGGAATGAGGACACATTGCCACATACTCGAGGGGAAAATTAATTATTCAATTTTACTTTTGGGGTTAAATGTTTAATTTTTAAACAAGCGTTGAATATTGGTGGTTACGCGCACGTGTATATACGTTATAAACATTTCCCGTAAGATGACATGTTATGTGAGAAGCTAACATGACTTCTAATTAGCCGAATTTTACACCTGTAGGAAATAAATCTTATACTGCAAGTCAACTTTTGTCGAAAACCGTTATCAACATAATTTTTGATTGTATTTAATAGCCTTGAGAGTACGATTTTAATTACTAAACTTAATTTACAAAAAATTGCTACACAAAAAATTAATTTTGCTTTTTCCCCCCAACATTTTCTTTATTTCCTGACAAAATATATTGATTCTTTTTCCCTGATCATAAAGATTATTCTGATTCATTGTCAAAATATAGTTAGATACTGTTCTAATGCTTTTATTCGCAAATGCATGAATTCAATTACATTTCACAAATAATTTAATTCTTCATGGAAATTCAATATTTTTTCAAAAATCTACTATATTTTAATAAAATTTCTATAAAATTAATTGAATTTAAAAAAAATGTAATAAAATTTGTCGCAAGAATTTAATTATTTTCATAAATAACAAAATTCTTTACAGTATTTCAGTTATTTAAAAGAAATGTAATAAAATTCGTTGTAAGAATTCAATTATTTTTAAAAAAATAAATTTTCCGCAGGATTTCAATTATTTGTAATATAATTTTAAATATATTTCTCGAAAATGTAATTATTTTCAAACATTTTTTGCAAGAATTTAACTAAAATTTGAGAAATGATGAAATTCTTCGCTGAAAATCAAATATTTTCGCAAAATCTATAGTATTTTAAAAAAATTTCTCAAACGATTTCAATTATTGAAACAAAAAATTTAATTCGATGCACGAATTCAATTATTATGAGAAACAATAAAATTCTTCACAAGATTTCAATTATTTATAAAAGAAAATGAAATAAATATTTATTGCAGAAACTCAATTCAATATTATTTTCTAATCAATTTTTATTAGAAAATTCTACGACAACCAAATGATTTAAATACAAAAATAAAGAATTTTTTGAATAAATGAATTCTTTTAATAATTTTATCAACAAATTTTGAAATAATTGAATTTTATCAACAAATTTTAATAAAATGTTCAAGAATATAATATTTTTGAAAATAATTGAAATAAATTCAATTCAATTCAACTCAATTAAAAATAAATGCATTTATTTTTTCTTCAGTATTAATAATTTCTTTTGAAAAATTTCTTTGAATTTTTTTTAAGTAATCTATTTTCTTTCATAATTTTAATTGAAAATTTTGAAAATAATTGAATTTTATGAATAATTTTTTTCAAGTTTTTAATAATTAAATACTTCATTGTTTAACTTTAATAAAATTGTTTTGAATATAATTGAATTCATGTGGAAAATTTTATTATTTATCGAAATAATTTAATTCTTGCAAAAGAATTTTACTATTTTTCCAAAAAAAATTTATTAAACAATGGATAAAATTTAACTGAATCCTTCAGTGAAATTTTATTAAAAAATTGACATAATAAAATTTTTATAAACAAAATAGCATTTTTTAATTTTTAAAGAAAATAATTTAATATTTTACAAGAATTTTCACAAAAATGTGAATTTTTGAAATTAAATCACTTTTAGTAATTATTTCAGAATTGAATGTTTGCAAACATTTTACTAAATAATGAAATTGTTTCAATGGATTTATGCAAATTTTAGAAAATATTTTAATTCTTCTGAAGAATTTTTCAAAATAATTGAATTAAATTAATATTTTTAAAAATAATGGTATTCTTTGATAAAATTTTTCTACAATTAAATTAAAAATAATTGCATTCCTTTGAAGAATTTAATTATCAATGAAAATAATTGCATTATTGCAAAGAAGTTTATTTAAAAAATGTCAAAATCCGAATTAATAATTATTTTAAATAATTTCTTTGCATTTTTTTAAAAATAATCTATTTTTTAAAAATAATTTTAATTTAAAATTTTTAAAGTGTAATTGAATTTTATAAAGAATTTCTTTCAAGTTTTATAAAATAATCGCTTTTGTTAAAAATTATAATTAAATACTTTATTATTTAAGTTTATTAAAATTGTTATAAATCTAATTGAATTCTTGCGAAAAATTTTGTTATTTTTATATAGAAATAATTTAATTATGTCAAAGAATTTTACCATTTTTAAAAATAACTCAATATTGTTTCCAACAATTAAGAAAATAAATGAATTTTTTTGAAAAATTTTATTATTTTTCAAATTTTACTTATGAATTTATCCAAAAATTAAAATTTTGAAAATAACAAATTTTACACCGAGAAAACGATTTATTTGATTCAAACATATTTTGTTTAAATCAAACTTAAAAAATATCTTTGCTATACAGTCAAACAAATTTAAATTTAATTCAAACATATATTTTTTGGTTCATTTATAGAAATAATATATTTAATTCAAACATAATTTATAGTTGCTTTTAAATTATTTATCATCAACTTTTAAGTTTGAATCAAACATAAAATTTTTAAACATATTTTTCGTTTAACCCAAAAAACAGAAAATATGTTTGAACTAAACATAATTATTCAAACAAAAATTATTTTTGAATCAAAGCAGTAAATATTTTCTATATATTGGAATTAAGCTTTCAAACTATTTTCAATTAAACAAATATATCACTTAAAATTATTTTTCTACTTGAAACGAGTATATAATGTTTTCTCAGTGTTGTAATTTGCATTATACAATAAATTGAATATTACGTTCCGCATGTAAAATTTGTTTGTTTACGTATAATAAGTGATCTTTTCAAATTTTGATTATAAATTTATCCAAAAATTAACATTTTAAAATAAAAAGTGTTGTAATTTGCATTATAATAAATTGAATATTACGTTCTACATGTAAAATTTGTTTGTTTACTTATAATAAGTGATCTTTTCAAATTTTGATTATAAATTTATCCAAAAATTAACATTTTAAAATAAAAAGTGTTGTAATTTGTTTGCATTATAATAAATTGAACGTTGCCTTCCGCACACGTAACATTTGCTGGTAAAAATAATAATAAAGGTAAAAATAATAATAATGATAATGATAATAATAATAATAATAATAAAAATAATAATAACATATTATTAACACATGTGCATAGAAAATAATAATAATACACAGAATATAATAATACAGCACTGTCCCATTTAAGAGTCATTGATTCCAATTTTCAATCTTCTTAGGATTTTGAATTAATGAGAGCATTTTTCAATCTAATAACGTCCGTTTTATATCTATTATTATTACCCTAGAGTAATACCTCTCTGGTATACAATGTTTCCAATTCCCGTGTCGTAAAGGGAAATTTTTTTCTCCATGCTGCTAATCGTAAATAGGAAAATAAAATTTATAACGCTCTCGCGTGTTATTTATGATATTAAGTGGTAAAGTTTTAATGAAGTTATTTCTTAGTTAGATGCGGTGTATATGGGATTATATTATATAGTTTGCAGGACGGAAATCTATTTATAAAAGTATATAAGATATAGAAGTAAGTCGTCGTCTTCGTCGTTGTCGTCGTCGTATAGTCGTAGTTGGAGGATCTGTTGGAGGAAAGTAAAAAAAAAATTTAATTGCCGGATGCAGTTGAATCGATTCCCACGATTCGCCTATATACGCGAGCTCCATCCGAATCGATCAGGCCCATTATTGTCGATAACAGGTACCTGATTCACCTGGCGTGGTATACTGGTAGCCTCTTGATAGTTGCGCATTTTATCCTCCGACTATTAACTATATATGTATAACCACGCTATTATAATACGCAAGCACACACCCACTACTGAAAACATTTTTCGATTGTTGTATATTCCATTCTTTTCAGAGGAAAGAACAAAAAAAATTCGCCAAAAAAAAGTCGGAAATCCGCCAATGATGTGTTTTTATTAAATGATCATGAACTTCGTACGCGTCTTAAAAATACGTTTCAATTATTTTTCTTATTTATTTTTTTCTATCTACATTAATTAATATTATTATTATTATTAATTTACACTGAGAAAACGATTTATTTGATTCAAACATATTTTGTTTAAATGAAACTCAAAATATTTTTGCTATATGCAGTCAAACAAATTCAAGTTTAATTCAAACATAATTTATAGATGATTTTAAATGATTTATTATCAACTATATTAAGTTTCAATAAAACATAACATTTTCAAACATATTTTTTGTTTAAAACAAAGAACACTGAGAAAACATTATGCACTGAAAGAAAATGTGTATTAAATTTTGTAAAAGTATTTTATAATTTGGGGAAAAAGTGCAACAAACCGAAATTTTTATATAAAAATATTAAATTTTGAAAAAAATTATGTCGAATTTAGTATAATTATATCAAATATCAAGAATTTAAATTTAATTTTAAATATTTTAATATAACTTTACTAAATTCTACATAATTTTTTTTAAAGTTTAATATTTTTATATCAAAATTTCGGTTTGTTGCACTTTTTCCCCAAATTGTAAAATACTTTTACAAAATTTAATATACAGTTTCTTTCAGTGTACTCGTTTCAAGTAAAAAAATAATTTTAAGTGACTTTGGTCCATTGAAATTAGTTTGTAAGTTTAATTCCAATGTATAGAAAATATTTACCGCTTATAGATTAAAAAATAATTTTTGTTTAAATAATTATGTTTAATTCAAACATATTTTCTGTTTTGGCTTAAACAAAAATATGTTTAAAAATTCTATGTTTGATTCAATCTTAAAAGTTGATAATAAATAATTTAAAAGCAACTATAAATTATGTTTGAATTCAATTTAAATTTGTTTGACTGTATAGCAAAGATATTTTAAGTTTGATTTAAACAAAATATGTTTGAATCAAATTAATCGTTTTCTCAGTGAATAAAATATGTTTGAATTAAACATAATTATTCAAACAATAATAATAATAATAATAATAATAATAATTAATATACGAATAATAAATATTTATTTATCCTGAATAAGTTTTCTAATTCTGAAGTGCTTTCTTCATATTCATTTCCGTATGGGAAGAAAGAAAGGAAGCTATAATTAAATTAAGTGGGGAAGAACCTGACGAACACTGAAAACAAAAATTAGTATGGAATATATGGGATAATTTCGTATTTAAAAAAGGGTTTTCGAATATAATTAAAGAGTGCGGATTCGTTTACCAATTAAATGGAGTATAAAGATTTCATTAAATTTCAACAAAAAAATACTCATTTAAAAATTAAATTAAAAAAAATACTAATTTAGAATTATTAAATATTATTAGATAACAAAATAATTTTTAGAAGATCGGGGTTGGCACGAATAATTAATTTTGTTTTTCCCCTCCTTCTCTCTGATTTTAAGCCTTCCTTGACACTAACAAAAAATAAATTCTGATTCATTTTAAAAATAATTAGATAAAAATGTTGTATTTCATTCACTTCCGAATTTTCTTTCATTGTAAAATGATAGTCGGAAAAATGTAAATAAATTTCATATATGAATGAAAATTTTTAAAAAATTTCAAATTCAAATTTCAATATAATTCAACAACTTATAATTTAATTTTGATAAATTTAAACAAAAATTAAATATATAATTACTAAAATTTCAATAAAATTCATCAAAAGCAATTAATTATTTTTATGCAAATAGTAAAATTTTCAGATGAATTCAATATTATTGGAAAAAATTCATTTCTCAACAAAATTAATTTACTTTAAAAAATGTGATAAAATTTCTTTGCAAGAATTTAATTATTTTCATAAATTATTTTTAAAAATAATAACATTTTTCACAGGGTTTCATTATTTGTAATATAATTTTAAATATATTTTTCAAAAATGTAATTATTTTTAAACATTTTTGGCAAGCATTCAATTAATATTTGAGATATTTTTCGAAATCTGCTATTTTAATAAAAATTTTCGAAACGATTTGAATTATTAAACAAAAATTTTTAATAAAATTCTTTAAAAAAATTCAATTGTTTAAAATAAAATTAAAAACACATTTATTACATGAATTCAATTATTTTCAATGCAATTTTAAGTAAATTGTTCGAAAATTGTAATTATTTTCAAAAATTTTAATAAAATTCTTCAAAAGAATTCAATTATTTAAAATAAAATGAAAATTTTATTTATTGCATGAATTCAATTATTTCCTAAATAATAAAATTCTTCACACAATTTCGTTTATTTTAAATGCAATTTTAATGTAAATTGTTAAAAAAAGTGAAAATATTTTCAAATTTATTTTTCTACACTCTTCCAAAGATTTCATAATTATTTAAAAGAATGTGAAATAAAGAAAACTTTAAAGAAAGAGAAATAAAAATTTAGATTTTCAAAGCATTTAATTTAAAATCACGTAAAAATTCAATTATTTGAAAAATTGAAATTAGTTATAACTTCTACAAAATTGAATTATTTTCTACAATTTCAAACTAATTAAATTCACACAAAATTCAAATTTTCTAAAACTTGACCTTCATTCAAAAAATATTAATGGTAAAAATAAATTTTCTGTCATTCAAAATATTTAATTAGAAAGAAAAGAATAAATTTATTTTTTACATTGGAAATTTTTCTCAATATTCTCATGAATTTTTTATCGCATTCTCTATTGAAAAGTTTATTAAAAAGTTTTGTTAAAATAAATGTTTTAATTTCTCCGAATAATTCATTGTCAACTTGATAAGAAAATAATGAAAAAACAGTTAATTTATTATTATTGTCAAAAAATTGAAAATTTCGTTCCAATTTTTTAATCATTTCAAAGAATTTTTTTCGTTAAAAGTAATTTTTCCGTTTTTTAATAAATTTAATTTGGAAAAATGAACAAAACTCTCAACTTTTTGTTCGTGTACCTAATTTTTTTAACTATTTTCCATCTTTTTTTCTTTCTCACTGCAATTTTTTACTTATACTCTTTATCATTTTAATTATTGCTTCCTCATGTAGAGGAAGTATTTCTGTAATTTATTTTCTTTTTTAAAAGCTCGCAACAGTTTTCGGTTATTTTTAATTAAATTTTTGTTTACTCATAAAGAAGTTACTGGCAGATAAAATGATAGGTTCAATTTCTCCACTTGAGAACGCCAAGGTCGCCACTAGGTGGCAGGGAAAATTCCAAGAAACAACTGAACTGCCATCTGGCGGCGACCTTGGCGTTCTCAGGTGGAGAATTGCGTCTCCATGATAAACCTCAAAATATTCGTCAAAATTTGTCAATATTCGTCAATATTCATGATTTTTAAATTATTTTGAATCAAATTTAGATTGTTTTACTAATTTTACAAGAAGATTTAAAAAAAAAATATAGATTTAAATACATTCACTTTATTTTCTCGATATTTTGAATGTCAAAAAGTATCAATAGCCTCGTGAATCTAAAGCCTGCATTTGAGACAGACTTAATGAATTCCATACATAAAATAATTGTTTCATGCTCGAGTTTCGAATTTCGCAATTTTGAAACATTTTCTCTTTTTTTTATTTAGAGGTCAATTACAGTTTTCTTCATTATACACACACACACAGAAACTTGTATTTGTCTCGCAAGTATGTATATAAAAGATTTACCTGTTGTGTAATGTTTATGCGCTGGATTGTAATATTTACGAGAGATAAAGAGAGTGAGAGAGGGGGGGAGAGGGAGAAAGAAGAGTAACGTGATATCGTGCTAATGATTTCTCTTTGACCGAAACTCTTTAAACGACATTCACAACATATTTCATAAGAGCAAGTCGGCGTAATCGATAATCCGACTCATTTTACATCGGATAAGCGGAAAAGGATACAGAGCATGCATCGAGGTCGTAAGGTGCAGGCATCCGACCTGTACATCCAGGCCACTTTGCAGTTTATCGCACGCTTTTGCTCTATACACTATCGCTTTAAACCATACAGGCATCATTATACATACATACATATATATATACATATACATTATAATATATACACAACGACAATGTATGTACCATCTTCTTCCGTCACCCATTTTATACACTACGACCCGTTTTCTTTGCCTGACATTTCGAACCTCACGTTCACCTCACGTTCAACTAGTGTTGACTATATGCTAAAGAAATTTCCTTTTTTAACACAAAAAAAAGAAGAAGAAGAAGACATACACGAAAAAATTCCCTGGCGAAAGTTTTCACTTATTTGTTTTTCAATTTCACACATTAGAAGTGCGATGACTTATGGAAGAAAGTATATATATGTACTTTTTCTTTTAATTTTGTGTTTTGTCACAAAGTTATTTTTGTGTGATTTATCCTCGGGTCATTAATAATCCTTGGCATGTAGTAATTCAAATATTATTTCAGGCCTGTATTATTTTATACAAATTTTTTTAAGGTTATGTTATTTAGTAGTCACGTACCCCATGTACTTTACTATGAAAAAACGTCACACTGAATAACATATGACATTAATTATAACAAAAGTTTTTATCAAAGAAGAAAAATCAAAGAAAACAAAAGTTTTTGAGGGATTTTTTGAATTTCTCCACTTGAGAACGCCAAGGTCACCACCAGGCGGCAAAAGAAATTCTAAGAAGGGACTAAAGTGCCATCTAGCGCTGACCTTGGCGTTCGCAGGTGAACATTGAATTCCTGCAACAAATTTTACTACTCATGAAACAATTTAATTTTTTAAAAACAATTTCATTCTTAGGAAGAACTTTATAAAAATTAAACAACTGAATAGTTGATTTCTTTCGACGAATTTTTTGCAAATTCGTATTTAAATTATTTAACATACAAGAAATCTTTATTATTCATGAAAAGATTTTACAAAAATTTTTTTAAATAATTGAATTCTGTTTGGAAATTAGCAAAAAAAATACGAAAATTTTATGATATTGAGAATCATTGAATTGGAAAAAGATTTCAAATAATAAGTAAATTTTAAAAAGAATTCTATTAAAAAAAAGTATTTTATTATTCATGAAAATATTTAAATTCTTACAAACAATTTTATTAGAATTTTTTTAAATAATTAAATTTTCCAAGAAGCGATATTTTCTATACTTTTAGAAATAATTGGAATTCTTGTAAAGAATCTTATTATTTATGAAAATAATTGAATTTTTTAAAAGCTAGAGAAATGTTTAAAAGATAATTGAATTTTTGGGAATAATTTTGTTATTTATCATTTAAAAATTAAATTCATTTTACGAATTATTTATGTAAATAATTGAAATAAATAAATAAATAAATAATAAATTGAAATTAATAATAATAATAATTTTATTATTATTATTTATTATTGGAAAGAATTTTGATAAAATCTAAATAAAAAATTGAATTATTTCAATAATACAAATTTAATTAAAATTGTATTTCAAATAATTGTCTTCTTTCGAATAATTTTATTAAAATATTTGAAAATAAATAAATTCATGTGAAAAATTCTAATTGTATTTAAAAATAATAGAAATTCCGCGAAGAATTTTATTATTTATGAAAATAGTTGAATTATTGCGAAAACTTGTATTAAAATGTTTTTAAATAATTTAATTTTTCAAGAAGAAATTTCGTTATTTTAAAAAATAATTAAATTCTTCTGATAAATATTGTTATTTATAAAAATACTTGATTTATACACAGAATTTTATTAAAATGCGCCGTAAAATAATTGATTTTTTGAGAATAATTTTGTTATTTATCGACATAATTGAATTCCTGGGAAGAATTTTATTAAAAACTAAAAGAATAATTCAATTATTTAAAAAAAAATGTAATTAAAATTGTATTTAAAATAATTTATTTCTTTTCAACAATTACATTAAAATATTAAAAAATAAATTGATTTCTTGTGAAACATTTTATGTTTCTGTAAACTATTAATTTTCTAAAGGAATTGAAATCAAAATTTGAAGAAAATTTACATTTTTTAGCAACTCCTGAAAAATTGTATTAAAAATAATTGAAATCCTGTGATGAATTTTATTGTTTATAAAAATAATTGAATAGTTGCTAAGAAATTTAATGAATGTTTAAAAAATAATTTAATTCCTGAGAAGAATTTTGAAAATAATTGACTTATTGATGAAAATAATTGAATTATTGCGAAAAATTTTGTTACAATCTTTAAAAACAATTTAATTTCTATGAACAATTTTGTTATTTTTGAAGATAATTGAATTCTTCATAAGAATTTTATAAACATTGTTTTACATAATTCGTTTTTTTAATTATACCTAATAAATATTATGAAAATTTTATTTTAAATAATTGAATTATTCTGAAACATTTTATTGGTAATAATAATTGAATTTCGCGATTAATAAATTGAAAATAGTATTGAAAATAATTCAAATTCATCGATGAATTTTATTACTTATGAAAATAATTGAATTCTCACTTAGAAGTTTATCGAAAAATTTTTCAAAAATTGAATTTCCATGAAAAATTTCATTCATAAAAGTTAATTAAATTATTGCTAAGAGAATAAATTGTGTAAAAATTTTATTAAATAATTGATTTTTTCGATAGTTTTTTTATTGCTAATATTAGCAAATGCAAAGTAGTGGTAATTGAGAAAAACCCAGATATATAGTATAGCTTTTAGTGGCTGAAATCTGAAAAGAGTACAAAATTAATTAAATTTAAAAAAATTAATCATTCAATTAATTAATTTTGTTACATGTTTATTATCAAAATTTAAATTTTCATTTAATTAACTTTTATGAATAAAATTTTTCATGGAAATTCAATTTTAAAAAATTTTTCGACAAACTTCTAAGTGAGAATTTAATTATTTTCAATACTATTTTCAATTTATTAATCGAGAAATTCAATTATTATTACTAATAAAATTTTTTAGAATAATTCAATTATTGAAAATAAAATTTTAAATAAATAAAAACACTGAAATAAATAAAATTACAGAAAAAACGATAAACCGACAATAAAAATACAGAAAAAATATCCCCACACGTTTATATATAGAAGACAAAAAAACAAAAATTTGTTAAAATTTATATATATTATGTTTATATTTTATGGGGAAAAAAGAATTAGTTATATACATATAGTGAAAAGGAACTTTGACCTAGTAGAAGTTTTTCCGCGTGGTTTATTAACGTTTCTGAATGTAGGATTTAATAGCATCTATTTTTCAGCATTTGCATGACGTGCGTATTATGAACGCAGACTTTCACTTGCCCTCCGGTTAGGTACATGCCGAGCGATCGCGTTAAGGATCTTCTTCCCTCACACTAACAATATATATATATGTATATGTGTGTGTATTTAAAGAACATCCAATATATATATATACAAATATATTCTCTCTATAAATGAAAACTACAGAAAATCTTGACATACACCAATATAGCTTCATTTATGGAAAATATCCAAGTGATTATCCCCGACAATTTAGAAACTTGCATTTTATATTAAATTATAAACTTCATCACTGACATATATACGCATGTCACATTAAACATGTTATACAATATGCTCGTCTATATCTATATAGATGTACGTAATCATATTTTTCATATTATTTACGCATTTTTTATTTTTACTTTGCAGAGAAAATTTTCCACTTTATTTCAAATTTGTTGTCTCTCTGGTTCTGTATTTTATCTATTTTTATCTTTGCAATTATTGTATTCTTTGTTTTTTTACTTTTTTTGCTCTTTGAAATTTATTTTTAATCCGTTTTCTTCATTTATTCAACTAAATTATTAATTTACTTTTATTTTTTTAATTTTATTTACTTTTTATATTTATTTACATTTATTTTACTATTTAAAAAAAATTTCCTCAATTTAATGATTTTTAATATTTCAGATTTTAACGATTTACCAATAAAAGCTATAAAGTAATTTTCATTGTAAAATTTGTATATAAAAAAAGAATTCCAAAAAAGAAAAGAAAAAGAATTCCAAAAGAAAAGGAAAAAAAATAAAAATCACCAAAAGAAGAAACATTTCTTTGAAACACACTTTTATATACATATATATTTTACACACGAAAAAACTATTCCTCGAATGTATAATTAAAACAAGATGAATAAAAGTCCTATTAATAAAATTAAAATGCACGCGCGATGAATCCGATATTGTAAGAAATTTTTAAATGCAGATTGTACTTCCGTTTTTTTCTCTCTACGCACTAATAATAAACCCCTCTCCCCCTCCCGAGAATCGCCCATTTGAAATCTAAAATCTTTAAGTGGAAATAATTTCAATTTCAAAACCTTATTTTTTGTTTCCTTCTCACTATATAGTGTGCGCGTCGTATATATTACACAATCGTAACAAAAATTCATCCTCATTATAAAATGAGAACTATGAATTTCGTCTATATACTTGTGAGTTCCTCCTATATATATTATAACAATGGTTCGCACGTGCTTTGTAATTATACATTCCTTTAGTTTCAAGAAAACGCCACCTCACGATATTATATACCTCTACATATACACATAACCTATACAACACACTCGAAAAAGTAATTGCCATTCAATTTATGAAATTCTCAATAATTGCGTGTGCGTTATAAATTTGGAAACACACCACGCAGCAATAACGGGAGCACAAACTTTTTCAAAACTATCCCACAATAAGTAATAGAACACAATTATTTAGAACGCAAAAAAAAAATGTTAGAAACATTTTTAAAACCTCTGTAATTTTAGTCAATTATTTACGTTTCCTTTTTTTTCCATAACAATATACACTTTGTTTGCCGAAAATAGATACGCGCACACACATTAGGCATTAGTTGTATAATAGATCGTTTGATTATTTCCAATAGACTATAATTTTTCGTAAAAGGGAAGGAAGAAAAAAATTTCGCCCGTGAGATGAATAGATAATAAATAGTATATATGTGTATTCGTACTTAAAGACTTCATTTCGTAATCAATAGAGAAAGAGGAAACAATAAAATTGAAGTTACATTAATTTTAACAATAATATTGCTGACAGGATGTTAATAAACAGAAAATTCAGAACAAAAATCGTGGGTTGCGTCTCTCTCCCGCTTTTTCTCTTTTATATAAATTAAATATACAATTTTACTTTCATATATTAAATAATATATGCCCTCTAAAGAAATAAGAGAGATTCTTTTATTATTTCTTTATTTTTTTAAGATTTAAAAGCCTACGTCAATTTTCTCAGTCTGTATTTTCTATTAATCATTATTATGTATATGTGAAAGGATGAAACGAGAGGATCGAATGTTTTTTTTATTCAATTTTGCATTAGAATAATATTCCAAATATACTGTGATGCAATGCTTTCTCAATATTTTGAAGTGTATTATATTATTGTAGATGAACGGTTTTTCTAATATTATTTATTTTATCAAAAAAGAAATCATTAATCGAATAACGAATAGTCTATTATTTTTCATAATTAATTAAATAAAATGTAGCAACACTGAATGACTGAAGTGAATATTTATTTCGATATTAGTTAAAATCGCTGTAATTGTAATAATCAAGGTAATAAACCAGTGACCGGTCAACGAGACATAAACCTTTTTCTTTTTTCACCGTAAACTATCAAAATGGAACAAAAAATCTTACTTGACACCGTCGTTTTCAGCATATTGTCGTGAAAAATCCTCCAGCACTTTGGAGATTAACATTTCTTGTTGATAACCACGAGAAAAAAGTCACCACCGTTGATAGTGGAAAAAAGTCCAAAAAAGTGAGGTTAGGTTACGAATTTTCACACAAGGCTTTAAGTCTTCCGAGATATAGAGAATTTAACTAAAATATGGTAGTTTCACTAACATTTTCCATATATTACTTTAAAAGACAACTTTTCAACTATTAATATAACATTACATTTTAATTTCAAACATTTTTGCAACAAAAATAAACACTGTGCGAACACTGAATAATCGAAGCAAAAATTATGCGCACATGGCGCGAAAAAACTACAACTTCACATCGCGCATGCGCGACTCTACCACGAGAACTGGCGCGAATTTTTAAAATTAGATGCGCGCGCGCACTTTCTTTGCTACACTGTGTGGAAAGTTCTACTTTTTTACTCCGTTTAGAATTATTTATAAATAGAACTTTTCATCTCAAATAATTTTTTCCCAATAATAAGAACTGCCGGTCAGAAATTCAAAATTAATATTCAAATTTCCTTATGTAAATACACATAGTGAATTTTTTAATAAATTACCAACTGTCATGGCGGACTTATCTAATAACAATAAAGGGTCGTTCACAAACTACATCACGATATTTTTTACTAGATTTTTAACCTCTTTTCCCTTGTGTCATTGTGTGTCCGTGTCACAAATATTATTAATGCTAATCAACAAATACTTAGATCTTTTTTTTAATAATAATAAATAATTATAAAATGTGAAAAATACTTTTCTTCGTGTGCAGAGTAAATTTGCTTCATATTCACCTTTTGCTATTTTTTATCATAATTTAATTAAAACATTTTTAATACTATAAAATACATCATAATGTATAAGCAACACAATTTCTCAAAGATCACGTTATTATATTGCGGATTAATAATTTAATTTTACAGTAGGCAAAAAAATTATAACGTGGGTTGCTAAAAACTTGCCTCTCTTCCCTCTTTCTCTACAATCATCTCAAAAGATTTTACTTTCACACACACACACACATTATATTCTATATAAATATGCTCCAGTGAAGTGATTCTTTTTTTCTTCATCTCGAAGGTTTTTAAAACCTACGTAAATTTTCGCCAATTAGCGTTTCTACTATTAATCATTGTGAAACGCAGAAGCAAAATAAAGATGAAACATAACCTCAAATTATTATTGCTTTCGAAATAAATCGGTCGCATTGGTAAAGAAATATATTTGCGCGACTTTAATTTTCTACCGGGAAAAAAAAATTCAGTATACTTATTTCAATAGAAATATACGAACCATGTTAATTTTGATCATTTCGTTAATAATATAGGCTTTTCATGTTATATGTCGCAATTCATGTTAATTATTGGGGAGGAAGATTTTAAATCCTTGACATCGGAAGTCATATTCCCTTTTTAACTGGCGCAAGAAATTGCCGACTTATCGAATACTTCCGCGTGAACGCCAATTGCGGCTGACTCGTAAACGTTTGACCTTTCAGGTTGAAACGAATAAAAATTTTTCAGTGTAATGTTTAAATTACCTGTTTCGATTCGCGTGTTCGTTTTCTGAAATTAATTTCAGTCTGGCTATCTTTTCAACGGAAAGAAATTATTTTTTTCCCTTCAATACGTTTTTTTTTCACCCAACTTTTATCCATCAGAAAATTGGATATGAAAATTCCTCTCAAGATAGAGAATTTCTCTATAACTTTTTCCCATTTTTCCATTCCAAAAAAATAATAATTTCAAATCTTTCTTAAGGAAAAAAATTCTTTTTACAAAATTACCTTTCTGTAATTTTTCTTTTTTTCTTTCTTTATTTTCCCTCTATTTATAATTATTTGACACGAAAATAATTTTCTACTGAATATATTTCATTTATTAAAGATTTTAAAGGTTGCTTTTAAATTATTTTTTAATAAATAATGTTTTTTAATCGATTCTGAATTTTCTTGAACTGCGCGGAATTTATGAATTTAAACATGAGAAAAAATTCTCCTTTTTTTTGTTCATTCCCGAGGAAGAAGAAGGAGGAGGAGGATTCTTAAAATTTTTCTCTCTAAATTAAGTTCTTTATAAACTTGTAATAATCAGGCAGTATTAATTCATTAACTTAAGTTTCTGATTTCGGCGCATTCTTGATTACTGATAATTCAGAGGTAAAGTCTGGCCATTTGAAAACGATTTAATCGCTTCGTGGAAAGACTTGCGTTTACTGTAAATGCGTGCTTACGACTGATTCAGAGCTCGTTAGTGCTGGAGCCTATACTATATTCTTTTTCCTGAAACTTAAATTCTCCTTTAAAGCAAAAAAAAATAACGAAAAAATCCCATAATTACAGAATTATAAACAAAAAAAAGAAAAGAAAAATACTCCGTGAAAATGAATTTCTCAAGTCGTAACTTTTTCATAACACTCAAATTTACTTCTGTTACTTGTCGAATTAAGACAAAAAAAATTGTTAATAATTGATAATTAATTTTAATTATTTTTAATTGATAATTGATAATTAATTTTAATTCTTAATTAATTATTTAATTTTACAACTAAGAGGAAGAGGTTTTTTTTGTCGAAATAGAAAAGACAATTATTTTTCTTCAATGTATCATCATTATTATTCGTTCACCGCCGTTCTTGAGACATCGTTATATTGACAATTCATCTATTTACATTGTAATAATATTAATAATAATATTAATTTTACACTACTACAAATATACACATCTGGCTTTTTTTTATACAAAAAAGGTATACTCGAAGTCTTTACAATATTCGCCTTAACTTATTGCTTGTAAAGGAATACATTCTGTGGAAGTCGAAGAGATGACGGTTTTTTTTTCATTTTTCGCAAGACACAACAAAAGGGATTAAAAAAATAATTTAACTTCATCAACTATACAAAAGACGATTCCAAAAAAAACAATACTTTCCTCGACGAGGAAACAATATATATAATATAAAAAACAGACTGAAATGTCCACAAAGAGTACAAAAAAGACTGTGAAAAAATTTTACTCGAAGAAAAAATGCCATTTCCCCCAGTAAATTTTTTTTTTAATTTTCAATTTAATTTTATATTTTCTTCAATTCATTAATTCATTATTATTTATTTTAATAATTTTATTAAATTTATTTATTATACTTATTATATTTATTTCTTTATTTCATTTATTTTATTACATTTTATTTCATTTTATTTCATTATATTTCACTTTATTTCGTTTTATTTTATTTTATTTATTTTCTTTCTATATATTCTTCAATATGCAGTCATTTTTTGCACTTAAAAATTTTTCTCTAAACGCATGATTTCGGTTAATTAGTGAGGACAGATGATTTAAAGCCTAATTTCGGGTGATAGTGTTTGCTTTTTTAATTAATAGAATATATTATTGTTTTAAGAGTAAACATTATCGAGAAAACTTTCTTCATCATCGTCGTCACCGTCATCTACATCGTCATCAGCATTATCACCTTCGGCATAATCTATCATCTTCATCATCATTATTATAAATAAATAATCATCAAAATTCGCTCAATAATAACATAATTATCGCTTGTCATAATTTCGATACTCCAAGGCAGCAATATTCAATCTCTTTAAATTCACCTTAAATACGTATTCGTATTCGTATTCGTATTCATATACACATATGCATATGTATCTATATATATATATATTTCTTCTATATATATACATACATATATATTTATATTTATCTATATATTTTATTTATTTATTTATTTATCTCTTAAGCTAAAAACTATTTAATCATTCGCTGCAGTCTTTCTTCGATATATTATAAATGCGAGAAAAATTTGCGAGTCGTTGGAATGGGAGAAAAAAAATAATCGCATTCTAATGACTCACCTGTATCTATGTATGTGTGTGTGTGTGTAAAAAAAAAACAAAAAAAAATCGGAACTCTTTGATTAATATCACCCTCAGATTCCTTCACCTCTGATTAAAATTTACCACCCGGGGAAACTTTACTCAGCGGCGGAGAAATTGATTTTCCGAGTTCCCAACTAACGAAAAGAAAAACTATTTTGAAAGACTGAAAAAAAATATTCTTTTGCTGCCTTCGAGATCGTCGACACATTTGAAAGTGATTCTATTTCGCATTTTCGCTGTGAAATTGGCGTCTTTTTTTTATTTTTATTTAATTTTTTTTTTTGGTTCACAGCGAAAATGAGAACAAACACATAACACGAACAAACATAAATGGACTTTGGAAACACTGTGCGCACAATTATTTTGTTTGTTTGCTTTTTTTTTTGAATACAAAAAAAGAAACGAGCACAAGAGATTTACCGAATTAAACTCGGTATTGTCAAGTGTCAATCGAATTTTTGAAAAGAGAGAAAAAAAAGTTGATCAGCAAACATTAAATTTCATCGCGAAGGTCAAGAGTGTGAAAAAAAAAATCTTTTCCAAAAATCGACAATAGCTTTTTGTTCAAAGGAGAAACGAACTTGTTTTCTATTAACGTAACACATTGGGTTTGATTTTCAACTTTGGGAAAAATTGCAAAAAAATCCGTTTCTTTAATATGGAACTGAAAATTGATTTCGATTTTTAGTTTCCATATTATCGACGTTTTTTTTACCTTCTTTCAAAATTAGACTCAATTTTTTTTCGAGGTGCTTGTCTCTCAAAAAGCAAATTTGGAATAAAATCAAATTTTGTTTCTTGAGAGAGAATTATTCAAAGATTAATTAATTATGTCAAAAATCACTGATTGATGGAAAAAATATTAATAATTTTCATTATCAGCATTATTGGCATAGAATTGAAAATTAAGAATTAAATAATAATTGAATAGATCGAAGAAGCGATGCGCCTCGAAAAGTTGTATACGTTATCATCCTTTCACTCGGCTTTCTCATGATTTTGCGCGCATTACCGTCGAATAAAGAGATCCAAAAAAAAGAAAGAAAAAAAGAGCATCTAAAAAAAAGTCAATTACAAAAAAATCGCACTATAATCTCTATTCCTCATCATCGCTTACATACATTCACTTTTTTTTTCATTCTTACGCACGAATTACTGGAACAATGTGACAATAATATTAATAGCGTTCACAGTAATAGTAAATAACAAATATAATAAATTAGTTCTGTACAAAAGTGCTTCGAGCATTGATAATATTAATACTTAAACGGACGGGGCGCGCGACCCCCACAGCATTCTTCGCTCTTTCGTCGCTTTCACATCAGTTTGCAACGTTGCAAACTTGAGTTTGATAGCTTTCGAGAGCAATGACGTACGGGACACGTACGTCAAAATAAAAAAGACGGCGCGCATTCATTCTTCGTCGACGAATCAAACACAGACACACCGAGAACACATTTGCCGCTCTTGTTTTTTTTTTATCTTTTTATCATTAATTAATTTTTTGTTTTTCAATATCGTACAAAGAAAGAACTAAACACAAAAGAAAGTCTTGAGGATATTTTGTTTATGGTCCATGCGCGGCTACACTTCAGTGGCGAGTGTTGCCGCGAGAGCCGCGTCATGCCTATAATGATCGTCTATCACGTAAACACCACATCCACCCTCCGAGCCGGGTCCACTGCCCGGACTGCCGTCGCCCAGCGTGCTCGGCCTTTTCAGCAGCGCCGCCTCCCCACAACAAGAGTCGGCTGGATTTCCGGCAAAAACGGAAGTCCTCTTTGATTCCATAACACCGACCCCAACAGTGAGGCCGCACTCCTTCTCCTTTTGGAAAAGATGCGAGGCTCGATGCGCGGCAGCTTCCGTATTCAGCTGCTTGGTCGACCTCGATCTTCCGTCCTGGAGAACGGGCTCCGGCTTGTAGCCCGAGCACGAGCTGTCTTCCGTTTGAAACGAAGAATCGAGATCCTCCCTCACGGAAGCATTGTTCACGCTCTTGTTCGCCGTCCACGTGTTCTTGATCATGTGAGCGTCGCCCGCACCCAGAGTGCACACACTACCGATTCCACTGCCGTTGCTCAAGAGTCCACCCCCGTTGCCGCCGGTGTTCCCACTAATCACTCCGACACCGCGCTTACTCATGCTGCTGTGCACCGCGTTCCTCTCGTTCTGGAGGCGCGCCTCCTCGTCAGCCTTGGCCTGCTCCCTCTTCTGCCGCCTCTTCATGCACATCACGGCGATCGCCGCCACCAGGACGAAGGCCGGCACCGCCGTCGACAGCGTCGCAATCACGACCACATGCTCCGTCGTCAAGCCCTTGTTCGTCGCCTCGGCCGACGCCACGTGCTTCGACAGGTTGCCCGACCAGTAGCTCGCTCCCGACGGAGGCACCGGCACGTTAATAGCCGCCGCCGCTGCCGCCGACAGAATCGCCGTCCCCGAGCCCTCCTCGCCGCAAGTCTCGCCTCTGAAGCCCTCCTGGCACTCGCAAACGAACCCATTCACCACGTTCCGACACGTGCCCCCATTCTGGCACGGTCCGCTCTTGCACTCGTCGACAAAGATACTGCAGTCCTTCCCCGTGAATCCCGCCTTGCAACTGCACTGATAGTCATTCGTCCCCGAGATGCATTTCCCTCCATTCGCGCAAGGCTTCGTCTGGCAATAGTCCACCTTGTCCTGACACAGCCGACCAACGAAGCCAGGAACGCAGAGACAGCGGAACTGATTGATGAGATCCTTGCAGGTCCCGCCGTTCAAACACGGATCGCCCTGGCAGTCGTCGATGTTGATCTCGCAGCGCTCGCCACTGAAGCCCGATGGACAGGTGCAATTGAAGCCATTGACAAGGTCAGCGCAGGTGCCGCCATTCGAACACGGATTGGGCGCGCACTCGTCGATCTGCTGCTCGCACTCGTGGCCGGTGAAGCCCGGTGGACACAGGCAGGTATAGCCCTTGAGGGAATCGTCCTCGCAGGTGGCACCGTGCGAGCACGGCGAATCCCGACATGATCTCGTGCTGATCTCGCAGTGACGTCCTCGCCATCCCGCGGGGCACGTGCAACGATAGGCCCGCGCCGAATTCACCTTCCCAATTGCCGTCGTCGTCGTGTCGCTGCTGACAACACTCGAATTGCCATTGACGTTGCGCTCCATACTGCACGAGCCGCCATTCAAACACGGCTTGGCGTGACAATCCAAAAGCGACTTCTCGCAATCGTTGCCAGTGAAGCCGGGCGCACACGAGCAGGTGTACGAGCCCTGCCCAGTATTAAAGCAGGTGCCATTGTTCCTGCAGGGCTTGTGATTCGTACAGTAGTTCAGATCCTGATTACAGAAGAGACCACCCCAACCCTCATCGCACAGACACTCCCAAGGCTTGTGACAAATCCCGTGCTTGCAGCCCGGGTACATCTCGCACTGATCGCAAAACGGTCCCTTCCAGCCAGTGTGACATCTGTAAAATCAAAAAGAAAAATTCGCCTTTAATAAACATTGTTCGATAATTTGGGAATAATTTTCGATTGCAAAAAAAGCTGCTGGAAAAGAAGGGAGAGGATGTGGTGGTCGGCCATTACGCTGCGTTGTCCAGGGGGCTACGAGGAGTCCACAGAACCGTGACTCGCGAGCGGTGAAGGGAACGGGATGAGGCGAAACCAACAGAGATGAAAGGCCCCAGTGAGTGGAACCGAGAGGAGACAAGAAAAGAGAAAGAAGACCAACAGAGAGAGAGAGAAAAAAAAGAGAAGGAGAGAGAGAGAGAGAAATGAAACAAGAGCAAGATAGACGGATTAGAGACGAGTACAAGAGGGACAGAGGAAAAAAGAGAGAATGAAACACACGGGAGAAGAGGAGGCAGGACCCAGAGAGTGGGGACGAGTCGTCGAGTGTTCCCACGGTTCGAGGCTCGGCACAGCCGTTCAGTATGCGGGTCAAGGAAAGGTTACGCTCCTCTGTGTGTGCGCGGCTCGCTCTGCCCACTAATACCATCGCCAGCAACACAACCACTCATCGTATGGACTTTATACACACCATTAAATCCAATAAGCACACACACACACACACTCGAAAACTCTCGCAGGTAAAGTCAAGCGAAACCGGCCGAAGCATCACGAAGCAACGAACCGGGTGCAACCGCGCGGGTGTCTTCGTCGTCCTTCCTTCTCTTTCTCTCCTCTACGCCAATGGTTTTTCGCGTATCTTCATCGGTATTCAAGTACTGACACGTTCGCCGATAGACTCCGAAATTTTCGCATCAGACCTTCCCCGACGATTCCTCCACGTAATCTGAATGGGGCCGATCCCACGGTTTCTAGCAGCACGTTCATCGCCTTACGCGTTTCCGCGTAATCAGAAAGGATATGTGTGACCAGGAAAAGCTTTTTCCAGGGGGCGATCGGAGGCGAAAGTCCAAAAAGCAAAGAATTCGAGAAAGAGAGAAGCGATAAGGAATAAAATCGGGGAGAAGCGAAAAAGGCATAGAGCGAGTAAAAGCGAAACGAGAAATTGACGAAAACGAAAATCGGGACAAAAGGAAAAAGAGAGAAAAGCGCAAAACGGACAAACCGAAAAAGAAGGAATCGAAAACGGGACGAAACGAAAAATAGAGAAAAGCGAAAAAAGGAAAACACCAAAATAAGGTGAATCGAAAAATAGAGAAGAAAGGAAATCACCAAAAAAAGGCGAAACGAACACAAAAAAAGCGAAAATGGTACAAAACGAAAAAAATACAATTTTCACAAAAGCACCGATTTCCCGAACAAAATAAACTTGATTCCCGCGACGAACAAGTTCCATTGACCCGTGTGTGTCACATTTTTGACCCGGACGGAACTACAGCTCGGACACCACCCATTTCAAGCGGTTCTATTTCATTAAGGGCCTATTCATTCATTTGGTACAATTTAAAGCTGAACCTGGACCTCTAATCCTAATCCATCATCGCATGTGTATTTTATTATATTCACTAGAATATAACGTATGAGTCAGTGTATTCTCGAAAGTTTGAATAAAACTCGAGGTTTCTCTGACAAGATTCAAATCCTTTGTTGCATATGGTCCTCCGCATCTCATCAATCTAGTAAATTAATCTTGATAAGACTAGTTATTCCGAATCCATTCTCTTTTCGCAGGCAAAAAGTGCGTCACACTTTTTTCTCTAAACCGCAATTTGTCAATTTTGTTTTCTCTCCTTCTTTTTCGTCGAAATCAAAAATTTTTACTTATTCAGGCATTTTTCAGTTTTTTTTAAAATGTCTTTTATCGACTTCTTTCTTCCAAATATTATTCCCCAAGTTCAAAATTAATTCCAAACACAGATATCATTTTCACCATTTCAAGAGAGTGAATTTCAGCATTTCAAGAATTTTTTTGTTTATTCTAATTAGAAAAAAAATTGAAGCCATAGTTATAATACATTCAAAGGAGTGAAATAGAGGAGAAAAACTCGATAATGAAGATTGTGTATTTAACTTTTGAGTTAAAACCGTCAAGGAAGCGATATTAAGTAAACTCTCCTAATCAAACAGAAGAAAAAAAGCACTTCAGAGGAATCGACACTTACACTAAATGCCGCGAGACTTAACTTGAACAATAATTGGTCGAGTGATGATCAACCATCCAGAGGAGGAAAAAAAATAAAGAAGTAGAAGAAGAAGTCTTAAGTCTCGTGTCGGCAATGAGTTGTGCTCATAAATTAACTCTTCGTCATGTTCTATTACGAATTGCCTAAGCGCGTTCAATCGATTCTAATCTTAAAAAATTGAAAAGAATTTTTCCTCTTCAAAAAAAAATACCATCGACAACATTCCGTTTTCATTTTTCCCCAAAAAGACACTTGGAATTATTTCTCAAAAATTTAAATCTCTTTTTTAATATACTAAAAAAAATACTTAAAAAATACTAAAAAAATACTTAAAAAATACTTTAAAAAGTACTCGTTAGAAAATTAAAACCAATGAATTTTGAATAAATATTTAAAAAATTTCCGAAAACTTTCTTGAAATTGAAAAAAGGATTCAAACGGTCCATAATAGATAATTTTTCCTCGAATCACTTTTTAAATTCAATTCAAAAGCGAAAGAATTCGTACTTTTTAAGTTTAAAACGATTTTTTTTTCTAATTCGCGAAAAATTCTTCTATCGAATTTTTTCTCATTGCAAGAATTTAGAGACACAAATTTCCAAACTCAATTTTCTATCTTCGACAAAAATTTCGAATAAATCTGATTCGAAAGAATCAGAAATATAATTCGAAATAGAGAAAAACATTTTAATGAAAATATAAACGATTAGAAAATGAAATTCAATGAAAATAAATTTTCTATTTTTTCCTCAAGAAAGAGAAAGAGGCGAAAAAGAAGGAAAACTAATGAAAATAGAGGATTGCTAATAAAAAATGTTTCTTAAACACTTCCCACGAGCGTCAATTTAGCATCAACATACCAGTGGTATCAAATCGATATATACACCGAATACGAGCATTGAAATTGTTATCGTTCTCACCTCAGGGAACTATTAAAAGCGAGATTTGTGCCTCGGTGTGTGTGTGTGTGTGAGAACGAGTGTATGAAGTATTAAGTGGGAGGGGTGGAAGAATAGAAGATAAAGAGACACGTAGTTAAATGTCAGAAGAAGAAGACGAAGAAGAAAAAGGAGACGAATGAAGACGGACGTCAACGTCGTTCGAGGCAAAGCTCGAGGTTGCAGCTAACGGGACAATTAACCTCGGCCGTGGAGTAATTAGATGATCGAGTTAAATTCAAAGCTCGGGTTAACGGGGCGATGGAACCGAGATTTCTATCGATGCTGTATATTATGGCGACAAATACTTCCATCTCCATCGCGCAGTTTACTTCAGACACTCGTCACTCAATTTTCGATGCTCAATTTTCGACGATTCAAACCCTTGGCGATTTTTTTTCGATTTCTGTTTCACTCTCAGATATACAATAAACATGAATCCTTCCAAGATTGGAAATCGAGAGGCAAATTTAAATACCAACGCGCTTTTAATAAGCTTCTGATTCGCACTTTATAAGCTTTTTGCATCATGGAGAATTTTCCCCTCGCGCAAAAGAGAGAGAAATACCGCGGCTGAATCAGCGAATCAACGTTTAAGTGCAGCCAAGTGCTGCATTAATAGGCTTTTAATTCCTTTCATATCTCTTTGATCTCACCGAGCAAAATGCAAGGTCGTTTCATATTTCATTTCAATGAATTTCACATTTTTTTCTCTCCTTCCTCTTTTTAAAAAAAATCACTATTCCTTTTAACCTTTTCTAAGACTCTTGAAATTCTTTCATAAAACTTTTTGAATTTCCTATAATGGTGAGCGCTGGGGAATATTTACAACAAGAGTCAAAAACACTTCCTTCTCTCTCTCTCTTGTCTAATCTTTCTTGAACAATTTTTCCTTTTTGCACACATTCCTCCGATGCAATTAAAATTCAATTTCGCCTATCCAAATGATTTACGATGATAATCAAATTACTCCAGATATAATTGCTGACTAATTCGTGAATTATCTCTTTCTCTCCTTGTGGTATAATTGACTCTCCGGTTAATAAAAGGTAACTGGTTAAGTTAAGTTTTGGAAAAAAAAGAAAGAAATGTCCGGATGAAAATTGTAATTCTGCAAGAAAAAAAAGCGTTTTAAGGCGATAAATTTAAAGGAGGATTCGAAATGAAGCAAGGATTCCAGGTTCTAATTAAATTCCACACTCTTTTGCGAAGTTGAATAAAAATGTGAATGGAGAAAAAGAGGGACGAGGAGGGGCTGAAAGGAGGGAGTCAAGAGTTGGTTGCAGGTTGGAGTTCGCGTCACGATTTAGAACCGGGGAGAATGTTCGCGTTAACCCGGCGATGTGAGGTAAATCAAAGAGAAGGAAGGATCGGGGATCGCCACCGCGAGTAGCGACGGAAACGCTTCGAATTCTTCTTCGTCCTGCTTTCCTCGACAAGCTTTTGCAAAGGAGAAGAAGAAGAAGACGAAGAAGAAGAGGAAGAATTAAAAAAAAGAGGAAAAAGAAGAAGGATGAGGAGGTGGTGGTGGGAGCAGCCACATTGCATCGAACAGAATGTAATACCGGTACAGGAGTATATACTCACATGCATTCGTTGGGTCGATTGCAGTGTCCGTGTTGCTCGTCGCATCCGGGCAGGCAGCTGGCTGAAACGAGCAAGAAAAAATTCAAAGGTTAAGGCAACTCTCCACAAGAGGTCGATCGCGTCCCTCACGACTGGTAAGAGAGCGATACAATGCACTGTTGGTATGTACAGTAAAGCACAGCACGCCTCATTAATTCCTCAGATCAACTCTTAAAAACCCTTTCCGAAAAATTAAAGAGCCACCTTCGTTAAAGCCTTAATTAAAACTTCATTTAATTAAAACTCCCTGCGAACAGCTTTGCCCTCTATTTCTCGAAATTTTACCTCGCCCACTTACAAAAATCACCCACTAGATAATTACTCAATAAAAAAATCACCCACTAGATAATTACCCCATAAAAAAATTGTCCACTAGATAATTACTGACTAAAAAAATTCCCCCCTAGAAAAATTACCAATAAAAAACCTTCGCCAAGAAGAAATAATCAAGAAACATCGTCGAATGGAAAATTATCGTCAAAGAAAAAAATAGTCAACTATCACCAATAAATAAATAATCGTTTCACAATAATTTTCCATCGACAATTAAGAAAAATAAATAAATTCTAAAAAATATGAAGGAAAAAATAACGATTATTTCTCCAGGCGAGGAATTTACGATGAGCGTTGAATCATTCATTTAACAATATAATAACATAATCAGAGGATTATTAATTAGACGTGCTGTTTGAAACTGAAAAAAAAGTATTTAAATTGTACAAATCCCCCGAGGTATGCTAGTGAAAAAGGGATTTTAAAGAGCGCAATAATACTGCAGCGGTAATGAAATTGTGTCACGTTTAGAGCCGTTTGTCCAGTCCGCAAATATCCAAAGGCTCGTTTGGCTCGCAGCCACTGACAGTTACCAGCACCAATACACCCATTTCTCTATATATATATACAAAAGAAGACTCTCAACACAACTCAAATTCATATGAAAAGCACTTCTTCTCTTCTTCCTCAGTTCCGGAATTCTTCAATTTTTCAATTCAATTCAATTCCATTCCCCGAAACAAAAACGAATCGACAAAACCAAAAAAAGAATTCAGGAAACAATCGTAGAACACTATAAGTAAATTACGCAAAAAGGGCAATTTCAACGAAAAAAATGCAGAAGAAGAACAAATTCAACGGGTGAAAAAAGAAAAATTCCGAAATAGATAGAAACGACAAGAAAAGATAAGACGAGACGAGAGAGATAAAAATGCAAAAAAAAAAGAAAATGCGAAATCGGTGAGAAAAAAAATTACACACCTAGAAGGAGAAAAAAAAATTAATATAAAAGAAGAAGAAGGGGAAAAAGAAGCGAAAATAAATTGTCAGCCGCATCAACATGATTAAATTAATAGTCATTGTGGGACATCTTTTATGTTTCTCAGTTCTTTATACGACACACCGACAATGAAAACTAATCATTTGAATATCTTGCGACTTTTTATGACTAATTAAAAAGATTAGAATCCGAGAAATTTAACCTCCAAGTCACGATCAATTATAGAAATTTTCAAGAATCTCAAAAACTTAATTGTCCAAGTCCCCTCTCTCTCTCTCTCTCGCTCGCAGTATAATTTGAATTCCAACATTCAAACATTAAAAAATTAATTATCCACAGGCGAATGAGAATTTTCTCTTTCCGGGAAGAGACGAAAATATCGTCTCTTTTCGGAAATCTTTCCTTCGACGAAATTTTATCATTACGATGATAAAAATTCGAATGATTCGAATGAAAAGAGAAAGAAGAAAGGATCGATGATTTCTATACAGAAATCGTCAATTAGAAAACAGTTTTCGCGAATCGAGGGGAAAATGGAGGATATTCTCGGTTTCTAAATCGTGTTGAATCGTGTAGGCGAAGACATTTTGCGGCAGCAATCAAGTCAGCATGAGAGATTGAAGACAACGGCGTGTATGCTATAGAAATCGTCTTCGGTTTCGATTCATAATGAAGGAAGAAGAGGAGAACGATGACTACGATGACGATGACGATGATGAAGAAGGAGAAAAAGAAGCAGTCTGTGCACATATGGGAGATGCACGTTATAGGAGGTCGGTACCAAAGATCGTGCTTCAGGGTATATCGCTGTGAAACGGACAACCTCGTGCGATACATGTAGGATTCCAAGTCGATGAGGAGAGGAGCCTCTCTCAATATATATATATATGTATATACGGAACTCGCTTTCTTGAAGGATATTCTTTTTCAAAGCTATGGAGTCTCTCTCTCGAGCCAAAGGAGAAAGTATCGTTCGAGGAGGCCTTTTGCTTGCTTTTGCCTGCAAAATAAATAAATTCTCCTATATAACTCTAGCGCATCGATTAGATATTCTAGAATTATACTCATCTCTCCTCCTCCTCGTTCTTCGCCTGCCTTGCAGGAGAAATCGCAACAGAGTCATTATTACAGAAAAGAAATTCGAGAAATTACGCCTTCGAACCGGCGCAATAATCGGTGTTTTCCCATTACAATTGCGTCACAGGTTTTTGTCTTTCGAACTTCTTCGTCTTCTTCTTTTTTCTCTTTTTTTTCCTTTTCCTTCTTTTTTCTCCTTCATCGTCATCGACGATTTTCTTCTTCGTCGTCTTCATTCTCAATCAGTTTTTCCTTCGAAAATCGAAACCAAAGATGATTCAATCCAAGGGGACTCAAAAGTGCAACTTGAAAGCGAAACACAAAAATTGAGCCTAGAAACAAATCATGAAAGTAAAATTTAAAAGAACAACTCGAAAGTAAAATTTAAAAGAACATGAGAGTAAAACATAAAAGTACAACTCGAAAGTAAAACTTAAAAGTGCAACAAAGATGGGAAAAAAAAGATGATCGACAGACTTTGATGGTAGCAGGTTCTGAATGGGGTTGAAGGTGGCTGTACACGAATCAGGTATATGAGAGAGTCAAGAGAGAAAGAGAGAGAAAGAGAGATTGGGATGCGAGGAGAGAAGAGTCGGGGTGAAGCGGGTGGACCGCGTGACCTTGGCATCGAGGCAACACCGGCCGGTGCATGGAGTTCTTGTCGACTAGAGTTCGAGTAGCACACAGAGTACTCAGTGGAGTAGGTAGGTATTTATAGTCCAAGCGTCTCTTTGGATCGACGCCGAAAGGAATGAACGAGTCGTAGAGATTCCTCTGGACCAAACCAACAAAAGAAACCCCAACAACCGTGAAATCGTGTCCCACCATTTTTATTCCTCCACCTCCTCCTCCTTCTCTTTCTCCTCGTCGCAACAATCTAAAATCATACCGTCAAATTAAAGAAAAGAAATTAAGAAACTAAGAGAAAAATACTAAAGTCATTAAAACAAAGTCGATTTTAGTTTCTTTAAGAAATTAAAACTGTAAGAGACGAAAAATGATGTTTCGAGAAATATTCGAATGCAAGCCAAAAAATCGATTTTCCAACAGACGTTTTTCTTCGTTATGGTCCTAATTTCCAGGAATGCGTGTATAAATTCAATTTATTGTTCGGGATACCTGCGCTCTTTCTCACTCTCTTTCTATTTTTCCTTTTGGGCCATTCGAGTGGATGCTGTGAAAAACGACATGTGTCCAAAAGATTCGAAGAAGATTTCGAAGAAAAGTTGCTCGGGGAGCAGGTAAAAAGGAAAATTGTGAATATAAAAGCGTGCGCCTTGAGAAATGAAAAGAAATTTTTTGAGGACAAGAAGGGAAACCGTGGAGAGTTTATAAAACGCATGGAAGTGGACTGAGCCGAATGCTAGTCCAGTGCAGCTGTTGGTTAAAGCACCCAAGAGCAGCTGTCGCGGCCACTCGCTCTCGGCTTGCCGTCGTGTTGCAGCTGCTTCGTTTTTCACCCCTCAACCCCTATGTATAAAAAAAATGGCGGCGTCGTGGCACCCCCGAAAAATTCTCCTCCTCAACCCTTTGGGCTCGATTAAATATTTTCAAGACAAAAAAAACAAGAGACGAAAATTTACCATAAAAACTGACGAAAAAACGAAACAAATTTTGCTCCACACGGACGAAAACTGAACGAAATTTATTCAAAGCTAGACAAAAGCAGAGCAAACAAAAATCCCAACCGCAATATTTAACACTAGAACAATTTTCTTTAAATATTTAAATTCTCATTCCCAGGCGCATTCAAAAGTCCGAAAACCAAAAATAACAAAAAGAAAGAAAGAAAGAAGAAAAAGAGCATGACTGTCAAATTCTTCTTATTGCGTGTGTGTAACTAGCAACACGATTCATGCGAAACGTTAAGCAGACTTGGAGTATGTTTGCACTGCGCGCTTTTAAATGCTATCTGATTCGTCCGCTGTCCTATTACCGAAAGAAATGCTGTGAATGCACGAAAGACGAGTTTAGTCTTGAAAATCTCGACGAACAAGAGATAATGAAGAGGAAAATAAAAATAAGATACGCGTTAATAAACGTGTGAAGAGTAAGGTGTCCAAAAAAAAGTCCAATTAGAAGTGCGAAAAAGTTCTTTTCTCTTATCAAAAAAAAAGAGTTCGTTCAGGAAGAATGAAAGAGAAAAGAGAGAACAAGACACATCATTGAAATCAAATAATTCTATTAGTAATCCATTCGCAAACTCCGTCATTCCTCTCTGCGAGTGAATGTGTGTCCTTTACGCGAGACACATCGTGTATATACGCGCGCACAAAACTAAAAGTGCAACGACCCTGATGACTCTCCTTGTGATTTAATTTGCATGTGATTCACTTGTTGAGGGAAAAGCGAAGAACCAGGGAAAAAATTTCCTTCTTCGATTTTCTGTTTTTGTCGAAACGTAAGCAAAAAAGGGGAAAGTACGAAAAATGAGGAAAAACGAAAACTGGAGAAGCGAAAAAAGAGGAAATAGAAAAAAAGGGAATAAGCGAAAAATAGGGAGACGAAAATAGTAGAAACGAAAAATAGACAAACAATAGAAACGAAAAAGGAAAAAAAAGAAATTCGAGAAGAACCGAAAAAATTACAAAGTAACAAAGAAAAAATTAAAAAAATGACATAAGAGAAAAAAAACGAAGAAAATTCAGAAATGAATGAAAGGAGAGAATACGGAGAATAAGAGAGACGATATTGCAATTTTATTACATTCGAATCAAGGACACACTCTTTGTGAAGTCTCCTGCGCACAATAATTTCGCAAAGGCCATATATACACATCTGAAAGTAGATTTATCCAGTTGGTAATATACCACCACCACTAACCACCACCATATAAAATATGTTGGTAATGACAAAAAAATGCTAATCAGCATAGAAAATACACTGATGACTTAATGATTCGTAACGTGAGAAAAAACCCTCCAGATAAAGGAAAAATTCGCTTCGCTAAAACCATCATCGATCCATAAATTACAAACATATCACTCTAATTCGATATTTTTCCTCTAATCATATCTACAAATCTTTTTTCCACATTCTTCCCCTTCCTCGCTTTTTTCTTTTTAAAAAAACTCATGATGCAATAATCCTTCATCGATAAAGAACGTATACACGTCATTTAAAATGCTAATTAAAATTCCAGAAAAATGAAGACAAAAAAAAAACCTAGCTCAAATCCCAAAAGGAAAAAAAAAGCTTCTTGTTCAAATCAGAGAAAATTGAAAAAGCAAAAGGTATATAACGAGGGAAAAATTCCTCTTTTTCGCAAAAAGGAAAGATATTTTTAGAATGATAATTTTGTGCAGGAATGAAAAATGAGAAGTAGTTTTAATACATGTATGATTTTCATAGCTGACGAGAAAGAGAGGGCGAATGAGGGAGAGAAAAAGAGTGAGAGAGGGATCAAAAAACAAGTAACATCTACGCTTGTGTTTATTCGCTCGCCAAGTCGACTTCTCTGCTGGTCTGCGAGGAGCGACCGATCCAGTCGGTCCGCAGGTTCGCGAAGTAAAAGACGAGGAAGCTAATACACCCGCTTGCAAAGAGAGAAAGAAAGATGAACTGAGTCAGAGTGTGTGCGCGCGCGCATGAAGCGTGGGAAACTGTTCTCAGACATCAGGCTCAGGTACCGACAGGGTCTTACTTCGTCCCTTAGCAACCAACTTTCGATAGTTGCTGCTGCTGTTGCTGTTGCTGCTGCAGGAGTCGTGTTATCCCCGTTCCATTTTCAGGATATGTCTATTCACATAACATTTCGCGGACAATCACTTCTCTCCGCCGAGAGAAGTCCCATTGCCGCGTGTTTCTATTCTCTCTCTCTCAAGCAATGATCGGCGAGAAGAGTTCTTCCAATTCCAATACGAAAAAATCTGCATCCAAAAGCGAATTTGCAACCAGTTTTCGATTTCTGCAATACGAAAAATCCAAAATCTCTCCAAGTCTTTCCTAACGATCCAAACTTGATTCTCCGTACGAAAAGTTAAATCCAAATCCAATTTCGAATTTGCAACAAAGTTTTGATTTCCAATACCAAAAAATCCTTTCCGAAGTCCAATTGCAAATTGTTTTAGTTTCGCACTCGATTTCGAATCCAAAAACACGTTTTTCCAAATTGATTTGAAAAAAGAACGTGAAAAATTGAGTCAACTGTTGAAAAAACTGAAACTGGGAAAAAAGATTATAGACCGAAAAGACATTTCCTGAAAAGAATTTTGTTTTACACTTTAGAAAATCCTGGAAAGGGAATAAAACTTTTTCTTCAGGGTTTAGCATACCTCGGGACTTAATTTGTACTGTTTAATTAAATGAAAATTATTTTCTATACTTAAAACTACAATTTTATGACCAGATTGAACGAAAATTATGTCCCTTGACTTTCCAACTTTCTAATGAACGATAATATTTTTTTAAACACTTTTTTCTTTTCAATTTTATCTTGAAAAAATGTATTTTATTAATAAATAATTATTTTTCAACTCAATAAATGATTAATTCAATTAAGTTCAGAAATTTGAGTAAAATTCTTTAAAAATTCAATTATTTTCAGATTTTTAAAAGAATTTTTGTAAAAAATTAATTTTTTTATTTAGAAATTTGAATAAAATTCTTTAAAATTCAATAATTTTCAGATTTTTGAATAAAAATTTAAAAAAAATTGAATTATATTCAGAAATTTGAATAAAATTATTTAAAAATTAAATAATTTTCAGATTTTCGAATAAAAAACTTGAAAAATTAAATTATATTCAGAAATTTGAATAAAATCCTTCAAACATTCAATTATTGATAAATATCTAAATACAGTTTTGTAAAAATTCAATTATTTTCAGAAAATTGAATAAAATTCTTTAAAAGATTCAATTTTCCGAAATTTAATAATATTTCTCAAAAATTTAGTTTCAGAACTAGAAAAAAATTAAAACAAAAAAATCCCACTCAATTGATCGTTGAAAACTCCACTTCAATTCGATAATTTCTTTTCCATCGTTCAATATGCTCACAGGAAAATATTATACAATCTCTAATCCACGATCCAAGAGGTCAATAGCCGAGGAAAGAACAATTAGTAAAATATACCCAGCAGCAGCAGCAACCTCGTTTTTTCTTTCCTCCTCCTCCTTCTTCTTCGTCTTCTTCTTCTCAATTTTGCAATAAGGGAAAATCGGAGGTGAAAAAGAATGAAGGAAAGGTTAAAAACATGCGGAGATTGAAATCAGAGAAGCTGGAAGACTATTATGCGTTTTTAAAGGAGGCAAACCATGTTACAAGTGAGTTATGGCATTTATAAGATCCACAAAAAGGATAGAGAGGTGGTCTACCAATAGCTATAGCTCCGCTTGTATCATTTCCACTTGGGATAATTGAGCCTCTGCAATTATCCTACTGGTAGTTTATCATCCCATCATACGAGTCTAATATTACGAAAAGGGATTGCTTCTTGTCTAGACGCCAGTCGGCAGTACGAGAGAAACAGTAGAGAGTTTCAAAAAAAAAAAAAAAAAAAAAAAAGACCAGGAGGAGGAAAGAAGAAAAGAGAGAAAGCTCTCAAGTGGTGTATATTTTTCTCAACTCGACTTTTAAGAATTATTTTTTGAAAAACAATTAACTTTTTCCTGCTCTTCACTTTTTTTTCTGTTTGCGAAAGTTGCTTCTGTTTTTGAAACAAATTTCTATTTTCGAAATAAATTTCTATTTTCGAAACAAATTTCTGTTTTCGAAACAAATTTCTGTCTTCGAAACAAATTCCTCTCTTTGAAACAATTTTCTTTTGTCGAAACTCAAAAAAGCAGAAAAACAGAAGCAACATGAGAGGGAAAATTAGAAAGGACAATTGTTTTCCTCAGGAATGTCGAAGGTGCGATGAGAGAAAATAAGGAGAAAAAACAAAAACATAGAGAGAGAGAAACAGTAGAGAAATGTGTTTATAAACCACAGAATTTTTCCAAAGAGAAGAGAATATAAGGAGAGGGTAGACGATGTGCAAGTATACATATATATACATATTTGAAAGTGATTGGACTGCAAGTGAAGGAAGAATGCAAATGTTATAGTTAACACACGGGAGGCTGCTGCAGCTTTGTATATAACTCGAGGCAATGTTGGTTTGTTGAGCAAGAGAGTGAACCGCGCGGCTTCGACCTCTGGGATCGTAGGAGGATCTCTCTCCTCTCTTTTTTTTCCTTCTCTCTCTCTCTCTCACTCACTCACTCACTCAATTTCCAAGTAAAAGGTTTTTAATAGGAGGTTGTAGCTTACGTTTGTTGCAGTAGTCACCGGTCCATCCCGAGAGGCAAATACGTTCGCCTGTCGGACTGCAGCTGTTATGCCCGAATCTATCGTCCCGAGGCCTGCAGAAATTCTCACACTTTTGCCCATAGTAGTTTTGCGCGCAGATCACTCTGAACCCGTAGGCCATCATCGAATGAGCATTCTGCTCCTCAACCTCTATCCATTTTGGTCCAATGCCCAGCCACATCTGGGTCGCTAATCTCGCCAATAGAACTTTCTCTGCAAAAAGGGAAAATAAATTAGTAAACATTTTCCAAAATTATAAATTAAATTAAAACTATTAAATATTAATTAAAATATTGATAAATATTTTCTAAAATTATAAATAAAATTTAAACTATTAAGTATTGAATATTAATTAAATTTAGAAATATCTTTTATTGTTTCCTGAATTGGAGCAAAATTCTTCTTTTCGAAATTAGGAGAAAAAATTTTTCTTTTCGGAAATTAACTCGAAATTGACTAAAAATAATACTTTGATAGTAGAAAAAAATGTTTCTCTTCCAAAATTAGCTCGAAATTAAATTACGAACCATTTTGATAGTAGAACAAATTTTCCAAAGAGAGGAATTCGTCAGTTTGACTTTGCAAACAGAAAAGAAAAATTTGACTGAGCAAAAAAAACCAAAAGTAAATTTTTTCAGAAAGGGAACACTTTTCAAAGACAAATTTCCACTATTCGAAAATTTTTCCCTTGAAAAGAAACGAATAGCGAGAAAAGAGGAAAAATCAAGAAAGCGCAAAGAGAAAAAAAGGACAAAACTGAGAAAAGATAAAAGAAAAACCGAAAAAGGAGAAGAAAAACGTTGAGACTCGGAGAGAATACAGTTTTTTCGGTAGTGAAGAAATCTGGTATTTCGGAAGTGTTTTGCTCCTGAGAGGTGAATCGGCGCCCCGGGGGTAGACCGGATGTTCGTTCGCTATTGCCAGTCCGTCGACGGCACGCATCCGGCACAAAGAGCACACTCTGGGAAAGAGGCGTTCTTCCTCCTCCCTCCTTCTGTACATCTCCACCTCTTCCTCTTTTCTTTTGACGTTTCATTTCTTACCTCACCCACCTATTCTCAACCTCTCTATATAGCGTGAAACAGCGTTGCCATATTACGACATTTTCCCTCTCATCATATGCATTTTACTTTCTCTATTCGAACAAGATTTTGCCATCCTTCTAACCTTTTCCCCTATTTCACATTCCAATCGCCTTCATCGTTTCAATTTTCTTTTGCAAAAGTAATTTTTCCTACATCTTCTCAATGTTCCGAAATTGATTTTTTCTCATTTTTTCCACAGCATCATTACCAAATAATAAATTGTTCCTCAACCTCCACGCAACTACAGAAGAAATGCGTGAGAATTCATCCTATTAAATTTTTATAATCATTATTATGATTGATCTTCATTTATCTGGATTTTATGTTTTCCTTTTATTTTCTCTTCATTTTGTTCCTCTTCTTTTTTTTCTTGCCAGCAAAAGACTGTGAAACAAGTGCGTGTGAATTTCTGGAGCTCAGCTGGTAAACAAACAGAGTAGGGGAAGTTGATGAGGAAAGGTAGCCAAAATATGAATTTACTTGGTTCCGATAGCTCTCATCTTGGCGAAGAGTTTTTAACTTAGCAGTGATTTCTGCTTTAAGATCTTTATTTTTTTTTGCACCTTTTTTTTCCATAAAATTAATGGTTCAGGTGTATCCCATGCAGTTGGGGGTTTTAAAAAGCGTAGAACGAAGATGAGAAGAGTGAGACTGCTGTGTAGTAATCTGTATCGTTGTTTACGAAGAGAGCTGGGATTTCGGAACGATGAGGAGGCAATTGCCTGAGGAAGAAGAAGAAGAAGAAGGCAAGGTCCTGACTCCCGTTTCGCCCTGAGGCGAAATGTTACTTCCCTTCTGGGAAGACGCCAGTGCCTTTAAGTATCCACGGGCACGCCATCGGCGAAAACGGGTTCCGCCTTTTGTTCTTCATCTCTTTTCTTCTCTCATCCTCGCCTTTCTTCGGATATGGTCCATGGGGGATGAGAGAGAAGCGAAGAGAAACAGGCAGTTTCGCCGCTGCTTGAGATATTTTGTGGACGAGAGGCGAGAGGTGAGGCGCGCAAAAGAGTTGCTGCTCTCGAGAAAGGTTTTGGAACACACCGGCTAGCCGTGAGAGACGCTTTTTCGATAGGGCGTCGAATCGAGACCTAACCTAATCGTTCGGTGTTTATGATAATAAACCCCCGAAAAAAAGGAAAAATTTAGGAAACACGAAACGAATTACTTTTTCATCCCCAGGACACTTATTTTCTTCATTATCTCCCAGAGACAAAAAGATCAATTTTTTAATCACACGATCACTTTGCAATTCTAATTCGAAAATTGTCTACACGAGCAAAAAATGAGTCAGTGATCAATTATTATCATTCTTATTGACAACTAGCACCTGCTTGCTCCTTTCAACAATCACACTTTATCGATGAGCCGAATAAAACAAAAACGAAAAAGAAGAGGAACGATCCGAGAAACCGGCTCGAGATTCAAGGAAAAAAATATGTATATAGATGCAAATGAACACCTAAGATCAAGTCCTTCATTATAATAAGAAGGTGCACCATCTGCGCGCCTGTAATTGCATAGTATTTTCTTAGAAGTAGTATTTCGTCGCCTGATAATAGAGTTTTACTATTCATTACCAGAAGAGAAGAAAGAAGAAGAAGAAGAGGAATTAACAACCACGACGACCCTTTTTCCTGTGACTGCTGCGTCTATATGGTTAGGAAGCAAGAAAAAAAAAAGAAGTAATTCTCTCTGAGATAACAGACGCGTGCGTCATTGCACATGAAAGGGTTCGCCAAAGTAAAAAACTATGAATTGTGGCATGTGCTACTCGTGCTCTCGATCTCTGTTCCAGCTATATACAAGTATCTGTTTCGAGATAATAATAGATACCGAAATACTTAGAATATATATGTGTTTGTGTGTGTGTGTCTGTGGTGTACTTGACTCGTCCGCGCCAGTTCGTCCAAGTATTTTTTTAAAATAGTCGCCCTTATCGTCGCTCTTTCTCTCGAGTTCGAAAGGCGCAGTCTTTCATTTTCAATCGAGACGAATAATAACCAGAGATTCTTGAATTGTTCCAAAAAATATTATTTTCGTTTACAATTTTTCCATGTCCAAAGTTAAATTTCTCCTTTTTTAATTTCCAAACTCGAATTTTTCGAATTTTAACGTCCAAAAAGAAAATTTACAATTTCCAAACTTAAACTCCTCGATTTTCAATTCCAAGCTCCAATTTTCGATTTTCAATCACCAAAATCCCATCTTTCAGTTTCTAAAAATTCCATCTTTCTGTTTTCAAAATTCGATTTTCCAACTCCACAATTTCTCCTAGATTTGGAATTTCTGAAATCATAAATTAATCAGCGAAAGAATGGAAGATTAAGTACTCGAGTGTGGAAATAAATAAATGAATGAACGAACGAACGAGTATCGAATTAACGAGGGGAAAATCGCAATGAGAGGATTATAAAATTGCCTCTCTCGTGGAGACAAGAAAGATTTTTAGATTGCAATTCCACTCCACGTGTTATCAATTATGTTTGTCATGGGGAGACTGTGACTCGGTGGAAGTGCAGGTGTATCGGTCATGTCGTAAGCCATATAAGCAGTGCTAAAGTAATAGTGAAAGAAGAGAAAAAAATAAAGAACGGAGACGACGAGCGAATGAGAAAGAGAGAGAGAAGAGAATGGGCCTGAGAAAGGAAGCAGCATCCGAGCAACGCGGCAATAAAAGGGTTCGTTTCGCTCTTACTCGTGTGTATATGTATACATGATGGATACAATGGTGAGGATATAAAGAAGAGAGAGAGAAAGATAGGGCCCTCTCTTTCTCTTCTTCTTTCTTTCCTTAGAGAATCTCTTTTTTCTTGCCTTTTCTTTTTTTTCTCTCCTTTTCTTTTTCCCTCTTTTTCATTTTCTCTCTGTTTCTTTTTCTCTCCTTAAAGAAAGAGGGAAAAAGACAGAAAGAGTATGAAAAAACAAAAAGGGAAAAGTAGAGAAGAGAAAAAAAACAAAAAGAAGAAAGTAGAGAAGAGAAAAAAAGACAGAAACAGAAAAGTGCAGAAGAAAAAACAGAGAGAGACGACAGCAATGAGAGATCAACATCAGCACAATATGTAAACGGCGCATTAGTGATAATGCAAGAAGAGACAGACAATGTCTGCGGCACAATAAGAATATTTTTTTTTTGTAATGTATGCGCGCAAATCGCTCGAGCGCTGCATCTTCGTGCAAAAATGGAAGCAAAGAAGAGACTGCTTAATTTCTTCTTCTTCTTCTTCTGGATTTTTAACCAGTTCTCTGTTAATTATAAATCAGCCAAGCGGAAATTACGTGCTCTCACAGTGCCGCCATGCATAGCGTGCTCATCGTCGTCGTCATCATCATCGTCGTTGTTGTCGTTTGTTGTTCTATACCTTATTTCTAAAGTTGTTTCTCCTTCCGGAGATGGTTTGATTAATTCATTGGCTCCTTGACAGTGCCACGGTCATTGATCAATCAATTATCCTCCATTTTTTCCCTCCCATTCCCATTCTCGTTCCACTCATCTAATTTGTCCACTTCCTTAAATAGTCCACTTTACACAATTCGTATTACATCTTCACTGAAATTTTTTTTCCCCTCGCACAGCTCTTCAATCTTGTCGATTCCTCATCGCTTCTCTTCAAACTTGTGTCTTTTTTTTTCGCTGCATTCTGCACATTCTACTTTTTACTCCATTTTGTATTTTACTGTTTGCTCCATTTCGAATTTTTTGTTCCATTTCGTATTTTATTGTTTGATCCATTTTGTTTTTACTCCCTTTCGTATTTTTTGTTCGATTTTCTATTTTATTGGTTGCTCCATTTCGAATTTTTTGTTCCCTTTAATTTAAATTCGACTAAAAATCGATTTTCAGTTTTAAGAACTGAAATAGTTTTCACTTTTAGACAACAACTTCCGATTTCTATTTTATTTCGCTTCTAAATTTTTTCCTTTTTTCCACAGCGATTTCCCTCCTACAACATCCTCTTCTGAATTTGCATAATTCGCCTTGTTTTTTATCCATAAAAAATTATTCCACCGGCAAATAGACGATGAGCATCGCAGTAAATTAAAGAAAGTTCTTCCGGAATTTGCGGAATGTTTTTCTCTTTAAAACGAGTTTACAAAACAATTATTCTAAATAAAACTGTGAGCGCGCGAGTATTATAAAAAAAAAAGAAGAAAAAAATGTGTGTGCGTGAAACTTTTCATACATGAATATTTCCGGTTACAGCACATGTGTCACGAGAGACAACACATCATTACGGTTAGTTCTTTGATCGAACAGGAGGAGTTAATGGCTTGGTAAACTCCAATGGAGGAGAGAAAGAGAAGATTCAACGTGTATATAGTATGCAAACAAGGGAGGGCAATAATATGCTGATGAGTAAATGGCTCGAATTGAAGAGATAGTTCACCAACATAATATACATCAGTGTAATAATAAGAGAGACAGATGTGCCGTTTATTTTTCTTCGGCACTCAATAAAAGGAGAGCGAGTGAATTAATCACGCGGCGAGAAATATAGATGAGGGAAAATGATGAGCGCAAAAAAACGAGAAAAATAAAAAGAACAAAAAGAGAAAAATAAAAAAAAGCCAAAGTAGAAAAAAGAAAAAAGAGAAGAAAATCCCCAATACAGAAAAGTAATCGAAAAAAGAAATGTTGCAACACTTTTTTCACTTGTGAAAAAAACAAATGAAACATTTCTAAATATCTTCACAGTCTAGACTTCAATTTACATAGTTTCAAAAAATTTCCAAGAAGATCGAATGTTAAAAATAGTGAAAAATTCCCAGCGGAATGCATTTTAACAATTCCCAAGGTTTTTTTTCTTCTTTTCTTATTTTTTCTCCTGACAATTTCGAAAGAAATGAAAACAAACTGAATGACAATTTAAAATTGTCCAAGTTGGATGTCGTCCAAACGATTCGAGAGATATAGAAATCGAGCTTTTAAATTCAAACCATTCATCTCTCTCTTGACTATGCTTTCGTGAATTCCATTTTGGAATCTCGAGATCTCTTTCTCTCGGTCCATACGGAATTCTCCATTTTTTTCCCTACTCGAAAAAAAAATCCTCCCTCTATTCACTCGGATAAATAAACTAAATTTCAATTGAAGATTACTTTTCGTCCAATGAATATTGAAAAGAGAATTTATTTTTCGACTAAGGAATAGAAGGGAAAAAAAATAGGGAACAGAATACTCGACGACAATTGAGGGAAAAGCGAGTAAGCGCAACAGTGTATGAATGAGAAAGTCAGATTGCAGATGAAGGGGGGAGATTGAGGGGGTGTTGAACACGTAAGATTCGGAGCTTGGCGCTACAAAGTGTCGACGACGCTAGAAAGAGGCATCCTTGTGTATATAGAAGCCTAGGGTGTCGAGTTACTCTCACTCTGGTGTGTGGTGGAAGGTGGCTGCTACGGTTACACAGGAAGGAAACACTAGTGGCTCTGTTGGGTTCTATGTGCACCACGTGCACTAGGTTATTGCTTGCGAGACTCAACAACACACATGTATACATATTCAAACTTTAATGTCGTACTCATTGCACGTGTGTTAAAGGGACGAGAGAGAGAGAGAGAGAGAGAGACACCGAGAGGATGTTACGGTAATACGTCTAGCGAGAACATTGAAAAACAGGTCGAAGGACTGGGAGGCAAAGGGGGACACACAGGATAAAGCGTAAGAGAAGTGGTTCCCCACCCTCATCACACAAAAAAAAGAAGAAGAAAAAAAAGAAGTGTCGTATCTGGTGAATGTCACACACGGCCGGAAGTGGCTTCTTGATTGTCTCGGACCCGAGCCATCACATCACACCCAGCTGTCTTTGCACATGCTATCAAAGTCGTATAAGTATTTATAAATCACTTTTCGTCTCTTCTCATTGATTGTCTCTCAATCAAACTGTCAGGCGAGTTATTCCATTCTTCCTTCGCTCGCTCGGCGAAAATTTCCAATTTTTCCCTTTCTTGATGTGAAAATTCATTCTCTTCAATATTCATTCGACGAAAAATAAATCTTCAATTATACATATTTAATTTCCGAAGGAGAGAAATTTAAAAACTAATTTCGTTTTTTCGAAAAAGAAAAAGATAGAAAAATTACAAAAAAAAGACCATCCGAATAAAATTCGAGGAAACAATTGGATATCCCTTGAGAATTTAGAGAAACGTCATTACCGGAAGTATTGTTCGTGATGTTGTCCGTGTCATGATACGCCTCCACTATCAGCGAGAACGAGCCCTGTAACAGAAAACATTGGAGAATTCAGCAAACAGTTTACATTATAAATATAATAGGAATAAATAATTGTTATGACTGCGAACACACACACACACATTGTGTTGCAATCACACATTTAGTAATAACAATAATAATTTATATATAGATGTTGAAATCATTTGAATCTTTGCGACAAGGGGGTTGTATGTGCGACTCTGCTGCTGCCAATTGAACATCCGGCTTCCATCAGGAGTGTTAGAAAGGATGTCAAGGGCTTTATACACACCATTTTATATTGTTATATCTAATTGTGTAATTTGTAATCTACCATGTAACGTGTAGGTAGGTCGCCCATAGTACATTTTTACCGCCACAAAAATTTTATTTGTCTCTCAATTTTTACCTCTTCAAATCGAAAATTCAATTCATTATTTTCTCTTTGCACTTATTTTGGTATTGAAAATTAAAAACATGCAGAAAAAAGGAAAAAAACGAAGAATGAATAAAAAAATAGAAAATTACTCAACTCGGGAAAAAAAGAAAATTAAAAAAATGAAGAGTGAATAAAAAAATAGAAAATTACTTAACCAGGGGAAAAAAAATTCCCGCCTCAGGTAAAAATCGAAAAACATGTCTCAAGGCTACAGCAAAATTTGCTCCCAAAAAAAAAACTCAATTAAATTAAAAGGCTTTGGGAGTAAAAATGTCTATGTGTATAATGTGTAATTTATTAAAAGGTCTAAAAGAGCCGATGACGACGAATATAAAGTTTGCCTTTCGTGCACACGCACCTGGCGGGTTTATGTTCAAAACCGTGTCCAAGCGGAGTGAAACGGAAAATGTGGAATAAAAAATAAAGAAAGAGAGAGAGAAAGAGAATTTGGCCCCGTAAACTTGTGAGGGGTTAAAAAAGCAACAGCCCCTCCTCGTGAGGGTTGTTGGCGTATACATAACACTCTTGATGCATTCCACCGGATATAAATCATTTATACATTTATGTGTGCCAATGAAAACACAAAAGCAAAGTTTCTAGACTATATTTGCCATCCGCACACGTGCACTGAACTGGTAAAATAATTAACGACACACAGCAACAACAACAACGACGAGCATGATGTAAACCGCATTATTCAATGACTCCATATTTAAAAACAGTAATTTTCACTTTACTGGAAATTTTTCGATTTTATAACGGTAAAAAGAGGTTTTTTCTTTACTCTAATTTTCACTTTGGAAAGAATCGAGAAATAGAAAAATAAACAAATGTAGGAATTTTTCTTTCCGAAGAGTCGAAAATATTGTCGGGAGCAAAAATCGTATGAAGAATTACTCGCGACAATTAGTGCAAAACGGTAAAGTTGTGATGAATAAATTGTCATTGTGTGTGTGTGTGTGTCGTCGTTTTGTTCCCGTGGAATCTGCATGTAGAGAGAGAGAGCGTTTAATTATTAACGTCACCAAGATACGTTTCACGGCCTCATTACGCTCGTTGAATAATAAAGTTTACATCTGCCATTGTCAGCAATGCGACTCCTCGCGTCAAATAGCCGGCCGGCTCTTGAAAATAAATCCTTTCCTCTCACACGTTTTTTTTTTCCTCCTTTTTTTTTGTCGACGATTAATCCACTTTTTTCGTGAAAAAATAAAAGAAGATAACAGTTGAGATAAAATACTTTTTCACCACAAAGTAGTATACATAAAGTACACTATAAAACTTAATTATTCCTTTTCTAAAACACAACAAGATTAATTATTTAATTATCCTTTGAGGAGAGATAAAAAAGAGGAATATTTGCTTTGAAATATGTACATAGCGAAAAAGATAGAGAGATTAGGGGTTAGACAAATAGGTGCATAAGTTGTGTATATATACGGAGGTTGGAGAGGAAGAAAGGGGACATTTGGGGTCGACCCTTTTCTTGCGGCAAGGACGATGCGAACTCGAAGAAACGAGAGAAGAGTGGGAGGGGAGAATAAATTGCAGAGGAGACAAATGCCACCATGATCGCTCGCTAATTTATTACAGAGATTGGAATTAAGCCGACAAAAAGCTGAAAAAGCACCGGCATCCCGGGAACAATGTAGGGTGTGTTTCTAGAGAGCGAGAGAGAGAGACAGCCAGTGCAGTTTGGATTGTGCGCTCGAGACTCTAAAGCAGCAGCAGCAGCAGCGAGAAAAGGAGACAGTGCCAAAAGAGAAAGAAAAAGACTATTACACTGCGCGAGAGGAGCTGAACGAAAAAGAGGGAAACAATTCCAAAAACGACTAAAAAAATACGAAAAGGTAACAGAAAATTAATAATTCTTTCGAATATAAATAATAAATAGAATAATATCGAGACGCAAAGAGGACAGAAACAGCGAAAAAACACGAAACCTGCCGAAGAATAAGAAAAGAGTGTGTGGTTCGAAAAAAGGAAGCTAAAACTAAAAAAGAAGAATCAAAGTAAAGTAGATGAGTTGAGCTCGAGCGAGAGGGAAAAAGAGGGAAGATATACTCGGGAGTTGGTTCCCACGGCGCCGCAGCATACCTCCACCTCTCGCTTTATTCACTCTTTCTCACCTCTCTTCCTCTCCCGAGCATTGCACACACTCGCACATTTCATTCTCTTTCATTCTAAACTCCTTCTTTCTTCTTCTTCAAAAGCTTAAAGAAGAAATAAATATTTCCGAGGACAAACTCTTGTTTTATATATATATACATGCGCGCTCGTATTAATCATCGCACAAAGTGATGTTCGCGAAGAGGCTGCAAACATAAATGGCTCGAACAATTCAAAAAGCAGCATCGATAGCACGCAGCTGTTATATATGTTTCGCGTTTCCTCTTCCTCGTTTGTACTTCATGATCTCAGATAGGATTTCGCGTCGTCCCCTACATTCTATCCATATAGAACAATTTCTAATCTCCATAGGATCTGAACAATGTTCCAATGACCATCTCTAGTCTTCTTCTTATTCAAACTATACAAACACTTGCTTATCCGTTTCTCCATCTTTGTATAAATCACTTTGTTTCCAAAAGGGCTAATTGAGCAAATATTGGTCGAGAAAGAAAGAAATTTTTCCATTGCTCCCTTTTTTTTTAGCGAAATTTCCAATTCGAGAACAAAGTGAATCAAATTAGAGGCTCGATCGAGGCGAGAGGAACGATAAATATTAAAGAGTTATGGAGATAAGTATATTTGAATGAGCATGAATGGGAATAGTGATTGAATGAAACACGAGAAAAGAAGCAGCAGAGAGCGCGAGCGCAAGGTTCCGATTTAGAATTCAGAAGCGACCAAGCGTTACAGACAATTTTTGCTGCAAGGAGAGAAAAAAAAGAATATTTCGCAGGGGGTTAAAGTTGTTAACGTTGTTTCACGGTTTGACGGCACTGAAAACGAGAGGATTGCTCGAGCGCGCATAGTTGAGAAGAATCTATTTGCGGGACACTATTGCTATTAAAGTACAGTAGTGCGGTAGGTGGATACTAATAAGCGTAGCACAGTCCAGGTATCAGCTGATACACCTTTCCGATGACCACGTGTCGTGCCTAGGGGAAGAGGCGTTTCTCTCCTCTCCGTGTACTCTCTTTGCCGCTTTGAGCAAAAAAAAAAAAGCAAAGCAAAAGAAAAAGGAAACAACAATAACAACAACATCGTGAAGACAACCATGAAGAAGAAGAAGAAGAAGCTAGGTATCAGACGAGGTCTTTCACGAGAGACCAGGCCCTCGGGATACAAATCCATTTCACCGTTATTACCACGATTCTCCTCAGAGATGGTGTGAGCGCGCACCAAAAGGCTATTGAAACTCGCCAGAGAGAGAGAGAGAAATCATCTGACGAGAAAGAAAATCAGCCACCGAGAATGAGAGAGACAAGGAAGGCGATCAAACACCTGAAAGCAGCAAAACATTAAGAGAGACAAAAAAAAAAAGAAAGAAAGAGAAGGAAGAAAAATAAGAAGAAGGAGATGGAAAATTCGAGATGCAGACGGTGGCAAACTTGGCAAAAAAGCAGATCGCTGATTCGACGAAAAACTCGCAACTCCGTCTCTTCAACTTTTTCAGACACTGAAAGACGCCACGTCAGATTCTCAACAGTTCAAGAATTTTCCTCCTTCCGAAAAAAATCCTTCCAAGTCGCTTGCTTTTTACTCAATCTCAAAACTAGTTCCATCGGCGCGACACTACAAAATAAAATCAAAGAAATGCTTTAACAATAGTTGAATTAAACAACTTTGAAAATAGTTTACTAAATTAGTCAAAAATAAAAGTTGATCCAATTATCGAGTCAGTCTTAATTATTGCCAAATCTGATTTAGAATCAATTTTTTTTTCTTTTATTCACATGAGATGACTTTCTTATTGCACAAGGAAGGATCACGATGATCCTTTTTCGAAAGAGAAAAAAGGAACGAAATCCCAAGTTCCATTTGGAGGAATATATAATGAATATTTATAAAATTATTTGTCAATTTCGCAACACATGGAAGAAAGCCACCGATGCATATAAAAAGGATATTTTTTTTTCTCTATAGAAGAAATCTGGGAAGATCGACGAGGTCGATCTCGTCGCGTGAGTTTTGTGGCTCGCGGTGAAACTCTAAAAATACTCGGCATGCGAGCGCAAGGGGCCCAGTCAATCCTGCGTCTATTTCTTTTCCCTCCTCTCCTTTTGAGCCCCGAGGGACTCGTCTGTAATTTATACTAAACGCTTCACGAAGAGAGTAGCGATGCGCTACTCTCTTCGAAGGAGCCATTCATCCGCTCGTCAAAGGTTTCCAGACCGCCTGCTCTCTCTCACTCTCTCGAAAAAGAAGACAAAAATCACGATCACGCCACATATCCTCTCAAAATCCAAAAAGTGAATATCAATATTGATCCTCCTATTATCTCTCTCTTCTTCTTCTTCTTCTTCTATAAAACAAACACGTTTTGAAAAAACGATCTAGACACGAAGGATGACTCAAGGTGTCCTAATATACGATGACAACCTCTGAATTAACTACCCACGATCTCCTCGAGATTCTTTCCCAAGATCCTGATTCATTAGAATAATTCATGATATCTGAGAATTCTTAATACGAGATTCTTGCCGATAAGACAATTTTTTGGATTCTCAAAAGGGAAATATCTTTGATGAAGATTTTTTTTTCTGCACAAAACAATAAATTCCAATTTCTGACAAATAGAATTTGGAATAGAAGGTGAAAAATACTGCCCCCTTCGGCGCCACAAGTCAAAAGGTCCAGGAAACAATTTATACAATTACAACAAAACGATCGCTCTATAGTCAATTATCAGCAATTATCGAACCATAATTAAAATCTCAACTGCAATTACTGCCACAACAGAAATTGGATAAGAAATTATATTTTTAAAGCAATATATTCTCTCCCGGGCAGAGAAAATTTCGAAAGAAGAAAAAGATTTCTTAATCGAGTTGGTGGAAATTTAAATTCCCCCCGCCGCTCGCGACGAAACTGAATCATCTGGAGCCGAAAAATTTTTTTCCCACCGCACATAATTGTCTCACGACATCATCTAAAAAGAAATAGTTTGTGTTTGAAACTTGTTACAACTTGTTCGAGACAGGAATAACATTCCCGCGAATAGGAGTAAGAGAGAGAGAAAAAAATTCTCACAATGCGCTAATCTCCTCGCATTACGCACATTCGTGCGTGCAGGGAGTGAATAATCGAGATACGAAGAAGTGTTTACCGTACGAAGAAGTAAAGAGAGCTCCACTCGAATGGAACCAAAGAGAGTCTCTCCTATAAATGTGTGTGCACAGTGCGAGCACTGTGCTTCTATAGTGTCGTTGAGCTCTTTTAATAAGAGCAAACTCTCCACTTCGCAAATACAAACGTTAACCAATTAAAAGAGTATATATACAAGCGGCGAAGGTTACGGATTACGTATAAATATATATCCGATGGCGCTTTTCTCTTCCTCTCTTTTCAATCTTCTTTATCCTCCACCTCACTCTCTCTCTCTCTCTTTCGCCTCTCTTAATTAACGACAAGACACGCCTTCTGAATTTTCATTCGCCTTCCCCTACAAGATGAAAAAACCGTATTAATTTCCAATTAAAGAGTATGTAACTTCACTTCAGTATGTAACGATCATCATCGATCTATCATCTTCGATAGAGAATTTTTCTCCACTTCTTGCCCTCGGTGGGAATAAATTTTCATTTCATTAGTCTCAATTTTTTTTTTCGTCTTTAACAGAATATAAATCTAAATCCAAAAAAACAGAATTTATTTCTAAATTATCCTACTAAAGTATGTTGTTAATAAATTAAATTTTTTTCTCCCTTCAAGCGAAAAAACAAAATAAAAATTTACTCTACACAATAGGAAAAAAATATTAATTAGCCAAAAAAAATTGATCGAAAGCAGAATCAAAGAAAACAAATTGCATTTATTCTCTAGAACGATAACAACAGCAAGAATTTATTCTGCAAAAAAAGAAAAATGATTAATTTACCCAAAAAAAATTATCCAAAGCAGAATTTCAAAAAAACGAATTGAATTTATTTTTTAGAACAAGGACAAGAATTTATTCTGCAAAAGAAAGAAAGAAAAGAGTGAAAAAGGCAAAAATGGGTCAATTTGCCGAGAAAAATTGAATAAAAACGAAATGAATTTACATTTTTTTTGGAACATGTACAAAATTTATTCTGCAAAATAGAAAAAATTGAGACTAAAAAAGGAGAAAATTTGCGAAAAAATGAATTTGATCGAAAACAGAATAAACTCCGATTTTACTTTCTAGAACAACAAAAATCTACTCTACCAAAAAAGAACCAAAAAATAAAACCGAGAAAAAAGATTAATTAGCCAAAAAATGAAATTGATCAAAATTATATCTATTTGAGAGCGAAAAAAAAATCCCCGAAGCGAGAGCAGATCTATACTCGAAAAAAAAATATATAAAATCAAGGGTCGAGATCTATCGTTGAAGAAAATTAAAAACTCTATTAAATTAAAACCTTCTAGTCTCCTCTCTATTGTTAATCCTGACCACAAAGATGATGAAGATGATGATAATGATGATAATGATGAAAATTGAGCGGTGTTATTTTAAAACCCCCGGCTACCATAAATAGAACATTGGAATAGTGGTTGTTTTCGAAAGGCACGTTTCCGATTGGGGCGAAACCTATTTCATTTCTTGTATAGCCAATTCGATCTTACTTTCTTCGCGAGGAGAGTAGTAAACTGCTAGTGTATACCCGTCAGAACCCATAATCTGTGCATTCTCTCGTCTATAATTCCACCAGTTGGAAAGAGTTGCTGCGTGGTCCCTGTAACAACCTACCGAAAAGACCATGTGGGTTCATCACTACAACACACACGCTTCCGAGAAGGAAACTTTTCTTTTTTTTTTACTTCTCCTCCTCTTTCTTTTTTCAGTCTTTCAGTCTTTCCATCTTTCTCACACTCTTTCTCTTTGCTTCTTCCAAGTTTTAAAAGCGGTGCGCGCTTTGGCGGTCTAGGTTCTCTCTCTCTCTCTCTTTTTTTCTCCTTCTCGATATAGCTGACTTATAATATTGGCCGATACACGACCGGTCACGGTGAGTCGTGAACACCATATGGGTTAGTAAATTTAACTTGCCCTCTGCCTGCTTGTTTTGCCTGGCCAAAGAGAAAACGTGCGAGAATGAGAAAAAATCCCCTTTTTGCCAAACTAAAATAAATTACAAAAATTCTATTAATTTAGAATTCATGGAGAGGAAAAAAAATTATCGAAAGAAGAAGTAAAAAAATAGAACTCTAGTTGAGAGAGGATTTTCTTCTCTACATTGAGAAAAGAGGATAAATTTTTGTAAAACGAGACGAATATGTTCTAAAATTGAAAAATAACGGTCGATTTTTAAAGAGAAGAGAAAAGTTATTCGAGACTGGAAAAAAAAGAAAGAGGAGGGTTGCTTTCGTCGTGCCATATGCGAGTCTCGAAAAGATGACGTAGAAAACGTGGGGATGGCACCAACTCTCTCAAACGTTGGGCACAGGGAGAGACAAGTGCTTTGTGCCCGTCTCTCTTCAACACCATCTGCTACTTGTGTCAATCTCTCTTTGTCTTACGCGTGCTCTCACTTCCCTTACGCATTGACGCACGCGACAAATCTGGCGTGTGCTCTCGCATCTTTCAACTCGATTAGCGTGCCTCATATTCTCCCAATCCGAAGAAACGAAAGAAACTCTCGCAGGTCATCATCTTCCATATCTACAGAATTACTTTTCAATTTTCCCCGGCGCAAAGATTCTTTCTCTCTCTACAATTAAATTCTTTATTTCATCATTGAAAAAAAAGAAAAGAAACAAAAAATATAAAAAATAATCGTAAATTTCCAATAAAAATTTGTTTTTGTATTAAATTAGTGCGACTTACCGGCCATGAGAATTCGAAGCGGAACCTGAGCGGATTGAAGAAGTTGGGGAGTGTTTCGATTGATGAGAAGTTGACGGAGTTCTCGCCGAGAACAGGCGTGATGGCATCTCCATAGGTGCATGACGTCGATGTGTCGATTGTATTTTGATATTGCTTGAGACACGCCCGAAAACGAATTTTACAAGCACCCGAACACTCTCCTGTCCTTGTTGTACTTCCCGAGCAACACTCGCCTAAACTATCCTTCCCGTATTCATTCACAAACGATCTTAGCCTCAGCTCGAATACACCCGCGCCGTGAACCTGTAAACAAACATCAATCAATATTCAAAGAAATAACAACATTTTCCAAACAAACAAAATTCATTAAATTAATAACTAAATTCTAGAGAAATCATACAAAAAGCCACGTGACGGACGTTATTTTAAAAAAAAGGGACAACAACAAAAAATTGACACAAAATTAAGACAGAAAAAAATTGTAAAAGAATTAAACATGAATTGCAAAAGAAATTGGAAACAAAATTGTAAACGAAAATTCAAGTCTGAATGATAAAAAAAAATTGACAAAGCCAAATAATCATTCGTATCCAAAAAATCAGATAAAAATAATTTCCAATTGCTCCCAAAAATGTATAAATTGCCGCGTAGTGTAATTTTTCCATAAATTCTCGAAATGGAGTAAAATTTAATTCCCAAACATGTGACTAAGACGATAAAGATAATTTGTGTTTACCAACAGTGCGGATGATCACTAAATCCCAGACAACACAACATTTTTACTTCCAATTAATATAAATATACATAATACTAAATAAAATAAATAAACATAATTTTTTCCCCCTTTTCTAGTTTTAAATTAAGACAAAAAAAAAATTGTTTCTCACACGAAGTAACGTCAAAAAATTCACCTCCCAAATAATTAAAAACCAATTAGTCCTCCAGCTCTCTCAATTTTTGATCAAAAATAAAAACCGTTACAAAACTGGAGTGTGAAATCCTTTTTAAATAAAAAAAAAAAAGAGGAAAAAAAATTCGATCTAACGGCTTCACGACGGGAGTCTGGGAAGCATGTGCGAGCTTTTTGCACAAGCACGTGGATCTCGAAGGAGTTTGACAAAAAAAAAGTCCATCATAAGCACGAGAAAGAAACCTTCAGCAGATGGCTGCGAAAATGTTTTTGAGCTAAATTAAAAACCAAATCGAAGAGGAAAATTAAAAATAAAAAAATGCAGGGAAAAAATATTTTCCAACAATGAAACAATATGGAAAAGAAATCAAAGACGAAAACTTGGACAGAAAAAAGAGTTTAAATCAAAAAGAAATTGCGAAATAAAAGGGTTATATCGAGGTCCATAAAAATGTCCATAAACCGAAGACAAATGTTAATATCGTGCGCGACAAAGAGAAAAGAAAAATAGAGCATGGGAAAAAAAATGTATTTTTACAATATGTAAGTCGGTCAAATATTGCCAAACTTGAAATAACAAGCGGAGACAAGAGAGAAAGAAAGAAAGAAAAAAAATGCAGTCTCTAAAAATCATCACTCGTCTCTTGATTTCTTTTCGTATTTTATTTTTTATTTTGCTTTTCGTCAATATACGTGCGGCTCGTGTCTTTGCTCTTGTGACACAAATACCCTTCGTCTCTCAGTTTATAATATAACCGGCAAAGAAAAGACAAAGTCGTCTCGACGGTTCTGCACTTTTCAAATCCCCCGACGACCTCGCGCCCACGCGATAAACACTACACTATATATGCGATCTTCAAGTTCTAATTGTGCAAAAGATACAAACAAGTCCGTTTAGCGTATCGCCGCTAATATCTGTCGATGGACTTTTTCTCCATTTTGCGAAAACAAAATTCTTTTCCGCTCTTTCTTCTTTTATTTTTATTTCCCTCAATATTTTTTTTTGTTTCTTTCTCTTAATTGTACTAATTGAAACTAAGCGAAATAATTTTTACCGAGTACAATGAAACGAATAGCGAAAAAAGGAAGAAGAAGATGCGAAAATGCAAAAAAGGAGGGAAAAAATAACAAGGAAGGTAAAAAAACAGGCGGTGGAAAAATTAAAGACGCAAAAAATACCCAAAAGAAGAAAAAAAAAGACAAAAAAGAGAAAAAAAGACGAAAAAGAGAAAAAAAAGTCAAAAAGGAAAAAAAAGAAGAAAGACAAATAAAAATAAATAGAAAAATAAAATAGTCGCAAAAAGATAAATTACAAAAAGACAAACCTAAAAAAGGCGCAGAGGAAAAAAATGCCAAAAGGACAAAAAGGCAAAAATCCAAAGTATTTCAGAAAAATTTGTCAGTCCGAATCTAAATATAGATAAAAATCAGTTCAGAGAGGCTAATAAATATTTTTTCTCCTCCGCCAGACTGGAGAATATTTCTCCTCCTCCTCCTCCTTCTCCTCTCCTTTTTTTCAATAATTCGAATGAAATAATCTCGTAATAGGTTGATGGGTCAAATTAGAAGAAACTATATTACACGCTTGATTAAATTCTCTCCTCGCTGAAAGCCTCAGAGCACTACCGAACCATACACACAAGGTTTCCAAAGAACATTAGCATAACTTGAAAGCGAGAGCAGCGACCATAGGAATAATTTTTCGCCAATTCTAGGAAGAAATTATTGAAACATGAATGGGGAGCAAAAGCTCTTTAGTTTTGCCCTCGAAACAAAAAATTATCGAAATGATATATTTATCACGAGACAGAGAGAGAAGGCGATTTTTACCAGATGGACTAGAGAAAAAATTAAATCGGGTGCAAAACTACATAATTGTCGCACAAAAGCTGAGAGAAAGAAATGGAACGTTTTTTTTTATCGCCATCGGGGGGAGAGAGTTTATAACCGTTGCCTCTTCTATTACCTCGTAAAACAAAAACGTTTCACCGACAGGTCCTGGCACGGTGATTTTTTTTCGCTTTTAAACGAAGAGAGAGGTTGAATAGAAGAGAGAGAGAGAGAAACGGACTGAATAGGAGAGAAAGACAGAAAAAATGAGAATGAGAGAGAAAAAGAGAAGACGAAAGAGAGAAGGAGAGCAATGAGAGACCAGAAGGAGGTTTATTCCTGGATTCAATGACTTTGAAGTATTTATGGATCCAGCGCCTATATTTCGTCATAAACAATTTTAGTTGCGTTTCATATTCTCGTTTTGCGATTTGATTGTCTTCTTCGAAATTTTCAAACTGTCCACTTCAGCAGCCAAGCCACTTCTTCGACTGTTTCAAGTTTTCCTCGAATCTCTTTGGGGAATTCGGAAGCGAATTTTTCCACCATTGAAAATTCAACAATCTAAAACCAAATAATTAAATCAAAAGCAAAAATGAACCAAAAACAAGAAAATCGCTGTATTTTCATTGACAAATTTCCCCCGACCTTCGAATAAAGAAACTAAGCCAAAAAAATAAGTGAATCTAACAAAAAATAATTAAATCTAACAAAAAATAATTGAATCTAACACAAAATAATTGAATCTAACAGAAAATAATTAAGCTAACAGAAATAAATATCGCAAGTTAAGAGAAAAATCGAAGGTGAAAAAGAACGTAACTAAAAAGAGTCGATAAAATAACAGAGTTAAGAGAAAATAAAGGTGAAACTGACGTCGAAGACGACATTGTGACGAGATGAGAAACGGAAGAAAAGATGATCGTCGAAGCGCCAGGCTTTTGACGATGTTTTATATATATATATACGTTCCTTGATCGCGTATAAAGCGACGAGAGAAGGAAATGGAAAGGCGTCGACGCCCGAGAGCAAAGCGAGAGGAACGAAGATAGGCTAGACAAATCTAAAAGAGTGGAGCCAGATTTAGCGTTGTAGTAAATCCGCCGTTAGCGCTTTGGCCTCCTCTCTTCCTTGCAGACTCCAAACCAGTGGCGTAACAGCAATATCACTTTGATTTACTGCCAGGATATTGGTACCGTTTCAATTTCAGTTTAACTCTCGATATATCGACGCGAAGAAGCTAGTTCGAAAAACAGACATCTCCTCTCCTCGAATCAACATTTATGGGCCTAAAATGAGAAACGTTTTTTAAAATCATTTTGGAAAATTAAAAAAAAATATTGACGAGAAGGGGAAATTAATTTTACTAGAGGCAGTTTTTGCCAAAGGGAATTTTTACAAAAGGGAATTTTTACAAGAGGGAATTTTTTCAGGAGGCAACTTTTCCAAGAGAAGATTTTTCACGAGAGACGATTTTGGAAGGAGGCAATTTTTACAAACGAGAATTTTTCAAAGAGGCGATTTAAACTAGCAAAAAAACGATTTTTGCAAAAACAAATTTAGGCAAAAATAAATGTCGACAAAAATTTACTTTTATGGAAATAAATTTATTCAAAAACTGTATTATTAATTAATTTATTACAAAAATCTCCTTTTATCAAAACAAATTTTTACCAAAAAGCAACTTTCACGAAAATCGACTTTTACAGAAAGTAAATTTACACAAAAAGCAATACTTACAAAAATTGATGTTCATGGAAAGAAATTTATTCAAAAACGAATTTTAGCAATTTTTCTAAAATCAAATATTGAAAATAAAAAATCTTTCCAAACAGTTTTTCTAATTATATTAAATTGTGACAAATAAGGAATAAAAAAGTTGCTTTGCAAAGCATTTTTGTCTCAATTTCAACTATGAATGTAATTAACGAATTGACTCAACAATATTTTATTCAATTTCTCAAATAAATAAATTAGGAACAAATTTTTCAAAGAATTAATTTTTACATTCACCTCCAAATTAATTTTCCGAATCAAACACAATTTCCAAGACCTAATGAATAATAAACAATAAAAAAAATAAAACCAACCAAAACAGAAACTTAAACAAGTGATCAATCAAATAAACAAGAGAAAAACTTTTTTTCTAGAGTCGAATGACGCATTTATATCCTCAACACGAGAGAGAGAGAGACAGAGAACGATCATTCGATTAAATATGGGGAATCGAATAAAAATACCTGGAGAATTAAGACAGCTGTCAGAGGTAGGATTCCTCTGATGAACAATAATATCCATGACTGGTTGAACGCAAAAATAGAAAAAAAACACGAATCTCTCTCCAAGCGGGAGAAAAAGCAAGACGCACAAGCTTCCGAATCCACAAGGCAAAGAGAGAAAGAGAGAGAGAATCAAGAGAAAAGAAATTGGACGGCAATTTTCATCGCAAAAGAATTGTTTCTTACGCCACTGAATTCAACGGGGATCAACTGAGAAAAGAGAATTGTCAGAACTGAGAACAGAAAGAAGAAGAAGAAGTAAAAGACAAAGTCAAAGAAGAACAGAGAGAGAGAAAGAGAGAAAAAGAGAAACATATCTCCCAGGAAGAATTCACTGAGCGCACCCTTGGCGAGTATATAGTATAGCGAAAGAATAAAAAAAAAACGAGAAAAACTATAGCGAAAAGAAAGAGAATCGAAATCGTCGAGACTTTACGAGAGAATTGTTGTCACACTTCTTCCAAACGAAAACTTTTCACGCTTATAAAACTTAACGCTTCACTAAACTTTTTTGCACACAAAACTCCCAGGCGAATAAAATCCTTTAATCAGACATCGATCGTGTCATTCATCGAGAAAAAGAAACGAACACGAAAGAAGATGAGATCGTTTTGAATGAATCAATCACTGGATATGAATCGAAAAACGCGAGTCAACTTTTAAAACATATTTACCAATCAAAAATGATAGATGAAGGAGTAATTGGGAGTCGTAAATTCAATGTAATGAAATTTACTCGACGGGAGATTTCAACGATGAACGTTCAACTTGGTGACAGTTTTATGAAGCGTTGAGAAAAAAAAATTGCCTTCAATCGATTATCGTGTGCTTGTTTTCAAATGTTTGTCAGATTATTTTTACAATCATCACACACACAAACACACATAATACTACAAATTTTTTTCCTACATTATTTTCTCATGAAATGAAAGTATAAAGTATGATTAAACATTCGAGATTGTTTCGAAAGTTCATTTAATTATTGAAAAAGCCGCGCACTTGAATAATTCAATGAGGAAAAGTATCCGGTACATTTGTACAAAAAAAACTTATCATCATTACTCGCGCTTGGCATTTTCTTCAAAATATATTCAACACCACTTTTTACTATTTTATTCATTGATCGACTTTTTTTTTCTTCAAAAAAGAAACGTGCACAATCTTTAATTGTATCCATTTTCTAATAAATTAAAATCAGGTATTATGTTTGATATAATTTTTTCCTAATTAGCTTTTCCAGAGTATTTGCAATTTTTTTTTTCTTCAACTTTTATTTCTTTTGCGATGGAAAATATAAAATATTGAAAGGCGAATATTCAAAATGCAACAAATTATCAATTTAATTGCAGAAAACTTTTAATGGTGAAACGACAAGGAGATTTACGATCTGGCTTTTGACTTTATTAAAGGTCATTAAAAATTCTCATCTCATTCCGCTAAAATGTTATTGAATAATTTTGCATAATAACTTTTACAATTTAATAACACTGCACGGTAAATTTGGGTTATGTTTTAAGTTATTTGAATTACTTTTTAAAATGAGAGAAAAGTAAACTATATCGATGTAAGCAAATATTACCGTTACCGATAACCATAAGCAGATTAATTGTCATAATTTCCAACTAAAACGCTAATATAGGTGAAGTTATTTATGGAACTACCAAAATAAGTGATAATAATTGAATCATAAGTTACTCGTTTTGGAATTTAGTCGACATTCTCGGTTATTAAATCCTACCCGCAATACATTTAGTACTTCAAAACCACAATCCGTATTTTCTTTAATATCTATAATTTTTCAAACACTAAACATTTAATCACACAAGTGCACTGCTCTTTGATTACCGTTTTGTTAATTATTGTTAATACTCATTTTATTCACTTTTCGAAAAACTTTTACAACTTGACAAAGAAGACGATTTTTACTAAACGAAGAAATTTCTTTTTAGTTTCTAAAAAATAACAAAAAAAAAACAAAGTCAATGAAACTTGACAAAAAATTTAATTATTTTAATTCACTAAAAATTATTCTACTTAATTAAGAATTACAAATTTAATTCACTTTACAAGATTTCAAATAAAAAAAACCAAAAATTACTTCAACAACTTTTTTTCGAGTTGTTAAAAAAAATGTTCACTTTTCCCCCGAAGCAAAACTGAGAAAACACATGCAAATCTGAATAAACGTGAAGCGACGTTTAGGCAACTCAATTAAACTTGTTCCATTGAATTAGCGAAATTTTCCAAAACATTAAAGAGCGGAGAAATTTTCCTCGACATTTTAGGGTGTGGAAAAAAAATGCCAGACCGTAAAGCAACGCAATATGTTAACTTGTTTACCAAGAAAACAGCAAATGGAAATTCGATATTATTTGCAACCCGACCTGAAAGATTTGATGGTGAAGAAAAAAAAATTCGAACATTAAATTTTAATTTACCCACGATTGCAAGACAACAACACAAACAACAACAAGAGCAAAATTTGTAAATCTGTCAAACTCAAAAATATCCTATTTGACAAATTCGACAAAAATTCAATTCAATTAAAACTCCAAGCAGTGAATTTTTATTTTTTTTTATGTAAAAGATGTGAAAAATATTCAAATAGAAAAAAATAGTTCATTTCAACGTTCAAAACTTTAGGGGACCACACGCAGGACTTTTCAAAGTTTGTGAGAAGAAAATTCGAGACGGAGGGTGAAAAAAGAAACTTCGAGAAGAATTCTGGTAAAAATTTAAACTTGAAACCAATACCGAAAAAAAGAAATACTTCGAAAAAGCAAAATATCAAAAAAGGAAAATTAACTAGAATTCGATTTTTTATGTCCCTGACACTTTTTGTACAATTTCAATTTGTTTCCCTAGTTAGCTAACATTTCTCCAATTTTAGAAATTAAAAATACATTTTCCGCTAGGGTGGATTTTTTTCTTTCGAAATTCTATTTATTTTTAGTCAAGAAAAAAATTCAAAGACAAAAAACGGGAAAAATAAAGAAACAAAAATTGGAAAAAATAAGGAAACAAAAATTGAAAGAAAAAAATGGAAACGAAATTGAAAAATTAAAGTGAATTTTAACGAAGCCAGAAACAAAGAGCGATGCAACGAGACCGCAGATGTCACTTGCCCGTGAGCATTTCATTCAATGAATGAAAAGCTTAATGAAACTGAAGGTCGACACCCAAACAATTTACGTTCGCGAAAACATTAATTACTCTTAACTTCGATTCTTGAAAAAAGAAAAAAAATCACATTCCCCTCAAAAAGTAAAAGAGAAAAAAACTTACCGCACGGGGAGATGGTAATAGAACGACGGCAGCCGTCCACACAAGCATCGTGGTCCACATGTTTACTTTGTTAATTTTGGCGTGGATATTCAACGCCTGATATCGTCGCCGAAGGAGCTTTTTGCTCGAATCTCGGCGGGTTATCTATTCGATGATAAAATAACACTCGACTGCATAGCCACCTGGGACAAAACACCAGGGTGTTCCGTGTTTTGACGGCAATTTACAATACAAAAAGGCCCCCTCTTTTTCAAAGTAGGCCTTTCTTCTCTTTCTTTCCGTCGACAAAAAAATTTTTCCCAAAAAACAGAAACAACAACAAAAAAAAAGAAAATTAAATCCTCAAAAAAAAATCACTGCACTTTTTTTTGTTGACACTTGTATATTCCAGTAATCCAATGGGAGAGCGCCGGTCACTACAAAACGAGCACGTTGTCGAAATAATCTCGCCTAGTTTACTATTCTCTCGCACATGGCAAAGGAGAGCATCTTCCACGAAGCACCGATATAAACTTGCTTTTCCCGATGCAGCTAAGTTTAATAATATATATATATATTTTTTTTCCCAAAAAACACGAGGAAAAATAAAAATTTTGTCAATTGTGCACTGTTGTTATTATTATTATTTGTTAATTAATAATAATAATAATAATAGGGAAGAGGGGACTTTGGGGAAAAAAGGGGGAAAAGAGACGTACACACAAAAAGCACGAAAGTCACTACTCCACAGCCGGGGTACTACTGGCACTGGATCAGCGGCTTCAAAAGCCCCCTTGCCTCTCTCTTTTACACGGAACCGTCCTGCCAGTTGGCTCGTCGGGAAAGTAATAAGTATCGCACACACACTCTGTCCCACTCTTGGCCGCACACAGTCCCTGCACCCTCCTTCTCTCTCGATTCGCTTCTTCTTTTTCAGGCACTGCCGCTACCGGCGCGATACTAGCGCCGCACAACGCAAAAATCACACACCATAAAGAGCGCGCCGGCACACATCGGAATCGACAGATGGCCAAATCGAACTCTGTCAAACAGAATTCAAAAAAACACACTTCTTCTTTCGAAAAAAATTGTCGTTAATCCAAAAGTAGTGGCACTTTCTTATCACTGATAAATCTTCAATTTCACAAAAAAATTGGTAACACTTAAAAACGATTTTTTATTTTTTAAACCACGCGTTTATGTGAAATAAATTTCGGCAGCACGACGCATCTCATGTAATGTGCAACCCTCGACTGGAGGTAGTAAACGGGCAGCACCCCTACTTATAATCATGGTCCCATCGGGTCGGTGGGGGGAAAAACGAATTCAAAACGAGGGGCTGGTGGCTGAGGGAGAGGGGGAGGCAGCTGCAAGCCGGCTGCACGCGCCCTCCCCCACCACTCGGCCACGACGAGACACCCCAACCACCGGTGAAGAGACACACACTCTTCTGACTTCCTTGTCAAACTGTCATATCTTTCTCTTTGTCTGTTACATTATTTTCAAAAAAACACTCGAGTGCATTTTATCATGTGTGTGTGTGTTTATTGGGAATTTGAGAGTAAGAGAAAGAAAATGATAAATTGAAGGAGAAAGATGATTATTTCATCTCAAAGTTTCGTGTGTGTGGGGGAAGGGTAGGGGAAACTTGGTGAATGCGATGATGCGAATGTGTAAGAGTGGAAGAAAGACAGAGAGACAACTCCCACCCCCCGCTAGAAGTGGATGGCACGCGACGCGTGCCACCTTCCACTGACGTCACATATACGAGAGTGTGTACGCGTCTTTGGATGCGTTTTACGCTTTTACGTATATAGTGTTGTATATATAGTAAAGTGGTTTGTACAACCTGATCGAGAGTGACGGTGTCCTAAAAAGCCATCATACTCCAAAATTGATGAAGGGGATATGTATACGTACAAACAACACTCGAGAGTCGTTCATCTGCATTTGGATTCTTGCTCTGGAATCTCCTGCAAAATTGCAATTTATTATTAGTTATTAAATTATACATTAGAGCGAAAAGCGGGGATGGAAAAATATTCTAAATATGAATTCACGGAATTCACTAATAACGAAAGTGAGGTTAGGTTTATAAAAAATTACCCGCACTGTAAAAAATCCTAAGAATATTACCCACATTAAATGTGGCTATTTTACAGACTTTGGGAAAAGTGCCGCATTCAATGTGGCAACATAACCTTATTTAAAGCGTCACTTTTCCCAAAGTCTGTGTAATTTTCTTAGGATTTTTTACAGTGCGCGCACACTGTAAAATAACCTAAAAATATTACCGCACAGATTAAATTTGGTGCATTTTACGCGCAGACAAGTGCGACGTATTAAATAAGGTTATGTTTTCAGATTATTTAGTGTGGCAACATAACCTTATTTAATGCGTCACTTTTGTGTGTAAAATGTGACACATTTAATCTGTGTAATATTTTTAGGACTTTTTACAGAGTAATTCAATTAATAAATTGTAAAAAATGAGATTGAAATAAATGCAATGAGACGAACAATAATCTGTTGAGACATTCAAAAACTGCGTCGTTAAATGTTGAAAGAAACTTTTAACTTTTTGAGAATTCTAAAGCTTCTGTATATAAAGAATTCGAAATATAAATTTATAGCTGTTAACTGTGTCGTGTTATTCAGTAGTCACGTGCTCTAATACTATGTATAACAATAAAGGACACGTGACTACTAAATAACAAGATGCACCTTGAAGACGAGCATTTTGATTTCTTTCTGTAACATAAAGGTTATGTTACAATACTCTTCCTGTTTTGCGCATTATGAATAATTTTATAAAATATAAAATTTTATTACTTTCCTAAATACTTGAATTATTGATATTTAATTTTTTTTTCGAAAACTTTATTAAAATATAGAATGAAAAATCATTCAATAACGAAAATTTAAAATAGAGTAATAAAAAAAATAAAATAAATTTTGTCAAGAATTGAATTATTTTCTCAAATATTAATAATATTCTTGGCGGAATTTCAATTATTTTAAATTTTTCAAAATTTACAATCAAATTTTTCGAAAAATGAAATTATTGTGCAATTTTGTTTCTAATTTGTCTCTTGACAATAAATAATAATAATAAACATAATAATTAAATTCTGATAAAATTTGTTATAAAAATTCAATTATTTAAAAAATTATTCATTTTTATAGTGAAGTAATTGATTTCTTGTAGAATTTTCTAATAAATATTGATTTAAAAATAAATTTCAGAGAAAATTTTCGATTGTAACTGAATATCGTATTTAAAAGTATTTATTTATCTGAGAATTCTACGAGAATTCGCATTTATTTTACTCTAAACATAAACATTTTATTAAATAATTGAACTTTTTTAAAAATTGAATTTTCATGAAGAATCGATAAATTTTTAAATAATAATCAAATTCATCTAAAATATTATTTTTATAAAATTTTTTTAAGTAATTGAATTTTTCGAGAAATTTGTTAAAAATTGTCTATATATTAAAAACCATTGAAATTCTGATAAGAATTTTATTAAAATTTTTGAAAATAATTGAATTTCGAAGAAAAATGTTATTATTTATAATTTTATTATTTATAAAGATTATTTTAATTTTGACTAGAATTTTTGAGAATTTTGAAACGTAATTGCGAATTTTTGTGAAGAATTATGATACTTTTTAAAAATAATTCATAATTCTTGAGGTTTCCAATAATTTTCTTATTAATAATAAACGTTTAGTTTTAAAAACGTGGGAAAATTCCGTTTTTCAACCTGGAAAACCTGTAAAAGTCAGGGAATTTGAAAAGGGTAAAAGTGTGGCAACCCTGATTAAGCAAAAAAATTTCTAAACATATAACCTTCTTTAAAAAATGTTAATTTAATTTTAATTTACAATTTCTTTAAAATAATAATAATAATAATCTTTGTCCCGTTAAATTATTTATTCATTTAGTTCACTAATCGTAAAGTGTCACAAGTAAAAAATACAAGAAGGAAATATACTTTTAAAAATACAAAATTACAAAACGGAAATATTTTATTAAAATTCTTATTATAAGAAAGTACAAGTGGAAAATATAAAAGTACAAAACGTAAAAAAGGCGCAGGTGAAAATTCTAATTAAGAACACAAGTGAAAAATATAAAAATACAAAAGGGAAAAAGGGGAAAAGCAGGTGAAAACTAATTATAAGAACACAAGTGAAAAAAAAAGAAAAATAGGAAATTTAATACAATAGAAAAATAAAAATAATAATAATAATAATAATAATATTAACAATATTAAAAATAATAATAATAATAATAATAATAGAAATGATAATATTAATTATATTAATAATTTAATAATAAAATATTTTGAAAAATAGTAAAAAAGATATTGTATGCGGAAAAATATAAAAACACTATTAAAACGAATTCTAATTAAGTCATGACTAATTAAATAAAACTCGCCCCACTGTTAATATTTAAATTTCATATCGCGTGTTGCGCAATATTTCAAATATTATCACACAGGCTTTATATACATAAAAAAAAGAGCGCATTTTTCCTTCCCCCAAAAGCGACATTATTATCGTTATTTATAATATTTAAAAATTCACAACGCAATCTCAGAGTAGAAGTAAACTATGATTGGTCAGGCTGATTATGTATATATATATGTGCTGCGTTTAGAAGCAAAAGCAAACACACCTCCACCTGCTTCACCATTAATAAACCTCTATTGAAACAGGATGCACTTCATTAAAACTGTTTTTTCTTTCAATTTAATATTTGTTCCACAGTGTAAAAAAAAATCTCCGAAATTCATCTGCCGTTCAAATAAATATTGAAACATGCTTTAATATACCCTGAAAGAGAGCGAGAGAGACTTGTTTTTTCTTATCCGAAAATAAAAAGAATCACCTGCAGAGATTTTTTTTTCAAGAAATTTAATCAACTTTTGGACTTAAACTTTGAAAAAGTTTTGTATTTTCAGTGTTCGGACCAGTGAAAGTACACTGTTAAAAATTTCGGGAATTTTTCCAAACTATTGCATGGGAATTTTCCTAAAATGTATTAGGGAAAAATATTTTTCCAAAAAAATGGTAATTTTTCAGAAATGTTTGACAATTTTTTGAAACAATTTGAAATTTTCCTAAATTTTATTAAGAAAAATATTTTTCTAAATAAATGTGGAAATTTTTCTAAATTTTTGGAAACAATTTGAAATTTTCCTAAATTTTATTAGGAAAAATATTTTTCTAAATAAATGTGGAACTTTTTCCTGTTTTTAGGAATTTTTCGAAACAAATGGAAAAAATTCTTTGATTTTTTGCGGCAGTTTTAATAATTATATTAAGTTTTAAAAAATATTTTAAAAATTATTGAAGAGTTTCTAATTACATTCTCATCAAAAATAAGAAAGTATGGAATTTTTTTAACTATATTTTTTAAAAAGTGAAAAGTAATTTATTAGATTCAAATAATCAATTACTTATATCAATTATTATCAATGTTAGAGATTTTTTATATGAAATGAAAAGTTTTAAATTCAGTATATGTTTCTAAATTTTTCTAAATTTTTGGAAACAATTTGAAATTTTCCCAAATTTTATTAGGAAAAATATTTTTCTAAATAAATGTGGAACTTTTTCCTGTTTTTAGGAATTTTTCGAAACAAATGGAAAAAATTCTTTGATTTTTTGCGGCAGTTTCAATAATTATACATTAAGTTAAAAAAAATGTTTAAAAAATTAGTACTGAGTTTCTAATTACATTCTTATCAAAAATAAGAAAGTATGCAATTTTGTTAACTATATTTTTTAAAAAGTGAAAAGTAATTTATTAGATTCAAATAATCAATTACTTATATCAATTATTATCAATGTTAGAGATTTTTTATATCAAATGATAAGTATTAAATTCAGTATATATTATGTATTATGATTTACTAATAGTAAATATTTATTAGTAATAATATTTATGAAATTTTGAGTAAAAATTAAGACTATAAACAACCAGTAAACGAAATTTTATTTAAATAAAGTTTTAAATAAATAATCTTTGTAAGGAAAATACCTACAAGTCTTAATAAAATTTATGATACAGATCGTAAAACATTTTCATTTTGAGGCAAAAAAATAAAATACTTGAAATATTGTTTCGTTTTGAAAGGTTTGTCACATCTGGTTTGTCTTAGGATGACCAGCTAAGGGTTTTTTCGTTCTTAGAAAGTCTATTTTATGACTTTTTCAATACTTTTTTTTCTTATAGTTTTATTTAACTGAAAAATTTGGTAAATTTTTGGGATTGAAATATTCTCTCGAAATGTTTGGAAATTTTTTCTTTTCTCAAAGAAATTACCCAAGGAAGGCATTTTGTGCGTCAGTTGCTCTTAAGCATTTGCCGGAGTAAAAAGAAAACGCAAGTGAAAAACTAATTTTGTTTAAAAAAAATATTAAAAAGTGATTGTGAAAAATTATATTAATGGAACATTGACTTCTTCAAGGAGCATATAAAAGGTAAATAATATTTATATTTATCTATTTAATGTACTTAAAAAATTATTTTTAAAGTCATTGTCTTTAGGTTTAAGATTAATAAGAAACAATTATTAGTGAAAAATTACTAATTTATTATTAATAAGTAAAAACTTTTTTAGAGTTGTTTTTAGTACAAAAAAATTATTTAAATTTTTTTGGTCCAAGTTTGACAGCCCGCATTTTCTAAAAAAAATTACACGTTAATGTCTATAAGTACGTCTTATAGTTTATTAAATTATTTTTAAAATAAGCCTAAGATCATTAAAAAAGGTTCATTATTTTAGAACAGGGTGTCTACTATTTTCATTCAACAAAATTCCCCGTTATTTCCCGGTTATAGCCTAATTTTTTCACGGTTTTCTTTTCTCATAAAATTTAAATTTAAATTTGATTTCGAGCATAAATAAATAATAATTTTAATTAAAAATTTGGAAAATAATATTTTCAATTTTTAAAAAATAATCTTGTCTTTTTATAATTATAATTGGAAATTTTCTTATTCAAGTTTATTACAATTCTATTAATAATAACTGAATTACTGCAAAGAATTTTACTATTTACAAAAATAATTAAAATATTTATGAAAATAATTTAATTCCTGTAAAGAATTTTATTACAATTTAAAAAAAAAGTGATAATTAATTATTTACTTAATAAGTAATAAACATTAAATTTGCTTAAGAAATGATAAATATCATTTATTTGAACATTCAGAAATTTGAAATTATAAAAATTTAAGAGAAGTTCAATAATTATAACTATTGAATAATAATAGAATAATATAATTTTTAGAAGCAAAAAATTAATTTAAAACTTTAAGAGAAACTTTATATTTTAAAAATAAAATTATAATTACGGTCACTAACATTATTTTCGAAAAATTTAAATAATAATAATATAATAATGATTCTATCACTCGGTTTCCAAATTAATTATGTGTTGAAGTTATCGATCACTCCGAGTCAAGTAAATGGAAAAAATTAAAACAATTCCTTTAACGTTTTCAACAGCAAAGCTGCCCTCTTCAGAAACGTAACAATTGTGAAAAAAATTAAATTATATATACATATTTAAAAGAAAGAAATGAATGGAAGAAACGTCCTCATCACATCGTATGCGATTCATTTCTTTCTTTTAAATATGTATATATAATTTAATTTTTTTTCCGCAATTTTTACGTTTCTGAAGAGGGCAGCTTTGCTGTTGAAAACGTTAAAGGAATTGTTTTAATTTTTTCCATTTACTTGACTCGGAGTGATCGATAACTTCAACACATAATTTAAATAAAATTCTTTCAAAGAATCAAATTATTTTAAAAAAAAATGTAAAGCAATTTCAATTGTTTCAAAAATTTTCAATTATTTGTTTAGAAAAATTTAATTATCTTGAAACAATGGAATTGAAAAATTTCAACAATTTCATTTTTCAGAATTAAAAAAAGAATTTGCATGAATTCAATTTTAATAAAAAATTTGAAGTGCAAATCGTTTTTTTTAAATTAACTAATAAAAATTTTAATAACTAATCTTTGCACTAAGAAACATGAATTCATTAAAATGTGACTATAAATCTAATTATTAATTATTAAATTAAAATACTTTGAAAATTTTATTTGTTAAAAACTTTCTAAAGAAATTCTTTAACAAATTCAGTTACATATTTTCAGTCAAATTTTATAATATTTCTATTATCTCCATAATTTTTTTAAATTTATTTACATAACCTGTTTGAATTAGTGCATGACTTTTAATATGAAATTAATTTTTTTCAACTAATTCAAAGTTAGAGAAGAGTATAAATATTTAGAAAAATTGAAATAAGAAGTAATTGTATTTGCTTAAAAAAAATTAAAATAATAAAACTTTTTTTAATTTTGGTAAAAAAATTCCCGGTTTTGTATAAAAATCCCGGTTAAATCCCAGTTAAATTAAATTCCCGGTTATTTCTCGGTTTTCCCGGATTTCCCGGTTTGTAGACACCCTGTAGAAGTTATTCTAATTTTTGTAAAACATTAAAAATTACGATTTTTTAAAAATATGTGATTAAAATATTCGCTAAATCACTTTCAAAAGATCTTGTTCTTTTCAAAATTTTATCTTTTATTTGTTTTAAAAAATAAAACAAAAAGAGTTTTGGTTTCCATACATTTTATGTTTTAAAATGTTTTTCAGTCACCTGAAAATGGGTGGTCTCTCAATTTTGACTGGTAGTGTAGTTAAACAAAAAATGTATTTAAAAATGTTATTTTGGATTTAAACTTAACAGTTGATGGTAAATACTTAAAAATAAATCTTAAGTTATGTTTCATAAATTAAATGGTTTATTTGTTTAATTGAACCAAACAATGTTTCAATTCAACTTAAATATAATAATAATTTCTACTTTATTATTATAAATTTGCCGAGTGATAGTTTCAATTATTATTCAACTTAAATATGTTTGAATAAAATTTATTTAAATCAATTAAGTCGTTTTAACGAAAAATTACTTGGTTCAAGTATTTTTATTTATTCTATACAATACCGTATACCTTTGCTTCTGGAATGGAGGCTCCTTGCTGCATGGTAGGGAAAACCTATTTTCTTTCACGGGAATATTTTGATAATTACCTGGTAATACCATTTTCTGAAGGTTTATGACTAAATGTCATACAATTGAAAAAAGTGCAAGAAAAGAAAGAATAGTTCCTCTCTTTGTGTACCTACATTATTAAAGAGTGTAAATAAATATCTCATATTTATTTCTATGATATACAGTGCCGCCCAGCAGGATTTGCCCACCCTGTCACAGTTAAGGGTGTTACAAAAAGTTTTATATTTTGATATTATTATTATTATTAATTAATTATTATTAATTGTTTAAAAAACAGCCCTTTTTTAAATAATTATTATTTTGAAAACGTTTTATTTTTTGTAGAAAAAGTTTGAAATAAAAAATGTTCAATTCTTGATGTAGATTTAAGAAATAAATAAAAAATGTTATTGGACCAATTTTTTTACTATGTTTTAAGGTTGTTTTAAATTAAAAATATGTATAAGGTAAATAATGGTAAAAAAATTTGTTCAAAAAAATTTTTCATTCTTTTTTTCTTAAATCTACATCCAGAATTGAACATTTTTTGTCTTAAACTTTTTCTAAAAAATAAACCGTTTTCAAAATAATGATTATTTAAAAAATGGTCTGTTTTTTTTAAACAAATGATAATAACATTCCAGCAAACAAATTTTATTATTCATGAAAAAATTTAAATATTTATAAAAATAATTTAATTAATGCGATGAATTTTATAAAATATTTCAAATACTTAATTTTTTTAACAAACTTTTCAACTAATTTTTTTCAAATTCTAATTTAAAGAATTAAATTCTTGAGAAATTTAATTATTATTATTATTCCCTGTTTTTATTACTCATGAAAAAGATTGAATTCTTACGAATATATTTACAGAAAATTTAAAAAATAATTAATTCTGTTTAGAAATTTTATGAAAATACACTACCGGCAGAAATTTTCGGTACGAACGACGGGCAAGTTAAGAAAAGCTGCTGCTGAAATTAAATTAACATATTTTATTATTGAAAAATGATAGAAATTTGGTTTTTGCATTATTCGAAAGCCAATTAAATATCTTTAACAGTTGATCGATTATTCAAATAAAATAAATTATTTTTAAGTTTAAGTGAAGTTTTAAAGAATATAAAGTTAAACAAACTTAAAAAGGGCTCCAAATGTGACCACCAAATTTCTATCATTTTTCAATAATAAAATATGTTAATTTAATTTCAGCAGCAACTTTTCTTAGCTTGCCTGTCGTTCGTACCGACAATTTCTGCCGGTAGTGTATTAGATATTGAAAGTCATTGAATTAAAAAGTTTTTTAGGAATAATTTAATTTATACTATTACTTTATTACTTATTACTATTATATTTTTAGAAAAAACCATGTTTATTTTTCCACTGCACATGCTTGAAATCAATTTAAATTAATCTATAGTTCTTTTACAATAATTGAATATTCCTTTTAATATTTGTCTAAGATGAATTCCTTTTTTTTAAATTATATCCTTTAATTATTACCTGAGAGGGTATGTCTGAGGAAGAGATTTGTGTAAAAACTTGTTTTTGGTACTTAAACATTAAATACTTTACTTTGAAGTAATGAAAGGTGAAATGAAATATTTTTATAATAACAATCTTAAAATTTAAGTTTTTTAAAAAAATGCATTCTTACCGCATTCTGAACACTTGTCAATGAATTCAGTGCAGTTTTCATGTAACTTTTTATAATTATATATTTAATAATATATTAATTTATATATTTATAAAATTTCAAACATTTAAAATTATTTTTGCAATAGTGCGAAATTGTTTTACGAAGTAATATTTTAACTTGTTGAAAATCTTTGTCTCTAAATCTGCGAATTAGTGCAGATTCATTTACCAATTTGAATTAGTAATATTTTTTACTAATTTTTAGTAGTTTTTTACTAATTGCTAGTAGAAAATTACTAATTCAATTAGTAGACCGTATTTTTTACTATTTTAAATTAGGAAATTTTTCTACTAATAATTAGTAAAAAAAACTACTAAAATTAGTAAAAACAGTTACTAATTTAATCAGTAAACGTATCCGCACTATTTCATTAGTAGAAAACTACTAATTCAGATTTAGAGAGTATACCTTTGTTCCTTCCGCAAAAAGTAAAATTGTTTCTCTTATTTTAACGAGGTTAATGTTATGTAAAGCTCTCCTTCATTATTGATAACTAGAATATAGTTCATAATAATTGCTATTAACAATAATAATTATTAAATTTAAAATAATTGTTTACCAAAATCTACATATATTGCTCAAATAAACATAAATTTGTCCAGAAAAAAGATTTTTTTGTAACGAACACTGAGAAAATAAATTGTTAAACCAAACATAATCAGTCAACCAAAAAAATATGCTTAATTTAAACATATTTTATTATTGAATTAAACTTAATTTTTATTGAACCAAACTTACTATGTATTGAATCAAAATTATTATGTTTACATCAAACATAATTTTTGGTTGAGTGTATAACAAAGATAATTATGTTTGATTCAAATATGTAGTTTTCTCAGTAAAGGACGAAATTGATCTATTTGTTAATTAACATTGTTTGCAACAATTTAAATAAATTGTTTCATATGCATTATTATTTTTCCAGTGGTTATACTAGATTAATTGAAATTGATTTCGATCATGTACAATGGAAAAATAAAAAATTAAACATGACTTTATGTAAACATATTGAAAATTGTTAACTTAAAGTAACAAAAAAGTATATACAATTAAAAATTAAAAAATTGGTTTACAGGCAAGTCTTGCAAATTTTATTCCCTTTAATTTAAGACTAAGAGCATCAAAATCTGATAAAATTTGTAGGCTCTAGACAATTATGAACAGTAATTTGTTAAAAAGAAAATTTTTTATATTCTTTTCTATGCATTACTGTACTTTTAGAGCAAAAAAATTTTCTGTCTTTCTTTTAATTAGTTTTTTGAGTCGTTTTTTGAGTATTATACTTAAACTTAAAAAAGAACTAATTCGACAATTTTTACTTTGGATTCGGTTTTAAAGGGCAAAAATACATAGGAATCTACTGCGTAATGTCTCAGCCAAAACACTTTTTTGTGCCTATGTAATGATTACTCACAGAATTTAGGATTAATGTATCAAAATATTAATTTCTATATTTTTGTTCATGTACTTAGTCACAGATATGGTGTTCATTTGCTGCTTTTGCGATTCAAGGACTGATTCTTTTGATCAACATATCAAACATTACAAATTTCATGGCACTTTAAGCAAATATAAGCATTGTGGTTTCAATGGCTGTAAACGTACTTTCGAATCTATTGCTAATTTAAAAAAGCATCTCTTAAGGATACATAACAGAAGATTTCGTAAAATTTTATATAAGAATATGTCTGAAGCTTTAATTAATAGTACAGGTCGTTTCATTTGCACGGTTATGATATGCCAAAAAGAATACGTTAACTATAAAGATTTTATTAAACATTTAAAACAACATATACTTAAAGGTGACAATGTAAAATGCCCATTTCCAGCATGTAATAAAACATATAATTTTATTAGTTCTTTTACTAGTCACTTTTCGAAATATCATAAAAATATTTCACATGAAAAGTTAGATGAAAAGAACTCAGAAAATTCAGATGCTAGTGATAGAAATCAGGAAGTAGAATGTGAAGACATGAGTTATTATGTAGAACCTGTTAATCAATCTGAGTACAATAAAAGTCAAAATGATAATGCTGCTTTCAGTACTGAACAGTTCGAACATCTCTATTTTAAAAATTTAGCTACATTATATTTGAAATTAGAATCTGAACTTCTTGTTCCTGCATCTACTGTACAGTATCTTGTGACAGAAATGGACAATATTAATTCGCAAGGTTTAGAAGCAATAAATTTTCGTTTAAAATCACAAATTAACATGCTTCAAAATAATGACCCTGAAATTCTTAAAATTATTGACGAAACTTTATCTACAAATCCTTTCAGTAAATTTAATTCAAAACTATTAACAAATTATAAAAGAAAAATAATTTACAAGAATTTATTCACGTATGTTAAACCGCAATCCATTTCATTAGGTATAATAAATGAAAGAGAAGAATTCTTCCATTTTGTAAAAATTTCGAAAACATTAAAAGCCATTTGTAATGATAAATCTGTTCATATCAACTTACAGACTCCGAAAAGTGATACAAATGTTCTTCGTGATTTCACTGATGGGCACGTTTTTCAATCATCAGAATTCTTTCAAGAAAATGAAGAATCTTTTCAGATTATATTGTACCAAGATAGTTTTGAAGTTGTCAACCCTATTGGTCCATCTCGAAAAAAACACAAAATATTGGCTATGTATTTTGTTTTAGGAAACTTGTCTCCACACTTACGAACTCATATTAAGAATATTCAATTAGTTGCATTGTGCAAAGAAAAATATTTTTCTCATGAAAAAGTTTATGGGACAATTGTTGATGACTTAAAAGAAATTGAAAATGTAGGCGTTGAAGTTTCACCAAACAAATTTGTTAAAGGTTCAGTTGTTTTCATCGCTGGAGATAATTTAGGAAGTCATTCTTTAGGTGGATTTCCCGAAAATTTTAGTAAATCTAAGTTTTTTTGTAGATATTGTTTTATTACTATGGATAATTTTCAATTAGGTACTAAAAAGTGTCATAATTGTGATACGGAAAGTGATATGGACTTGTTAGAAGTAGATGATTCTCAAACTGAAAATTTTACATCAGATTCTATTAATCGGACGACAAAGGATTCTGAAGATAGCGAAGACGGTATAGATATTGACGAATATAATAATGAACTTAATGATTACGTGCCTTGTTCATATAAATTAAGAACTGTAAAATCTTATAAAAAAGCCTTGACAAAAAAGAAAAAAGAAAAACATTATAAAGGTGTTAAATTTGATTCTGCTTTTAATCGCTTAAAATACTTTCATGTATGTAAGCCTGGATTACCTCCATGTCTTGGTCATGACTTAATGGAAGGAGTATGTGCTTTCGATATTCCTTTATTTATCCATTATTTTGTTTCAAAAGGTTGGATTTCTTACTATTCTTTAAATCAAGCAATTGATAAATTTAAGTACAGTACTGATGATCGAAGAGATAAGCCAGCTAGAGTTCCTGAAAAAGGAGGAAAACTGATTGGTGGCGCATGGCAGATTTTCAATTTGCTTCGCCTTCTTCCACTTTTTATTGGATATCAAATCGAAACTTCTGATGAAGTTTGGATATGTTTTCTTAAATTGATAGAAATAGTTGAAGTGATATGTGCTCCTGTTATTCATAAATCTTATGTGCCATACCTAAGTTGTTTGATTAATGAGTATCTCGGTTTAAGAAAGCGACTTTTTCCCTGCACCAAATTACGCCCAAAGCACCACTACTTAACACATTATCCTGAAATGATTATGCAATTTGGTCCGCTTCTTAGAGTATTTACATTAAGATTTGAATCGAAACACACGTTTTTTAAAAGAGCAACACGAGTTTTAAAATGTTTCATTAACTTAACGTGGTCACTTGCTGAGAAGCATGAGCTTTTTCAAAGTTTGATGCGTTCAGGTGCAGGAATACGAAATGAATTAATTCTAAATCAAGAGTCAGAGCTTGTGATAGATCGTTATAATGAATCTTTACAAGAATGTTTATTCTTCCTTCAAAAAGATGGAAAAATAACTGAATGTGCTACTGCTATTTTTAGAGGAATTCAATATAAAAAAGGAGATGCAATTGCTTTACGTCAAGAAGCTTATCAAATTTCAGTCGAAATAGGAATAATTGATTTTATTTTATGTGATGAAATGGAATGTTTACATTTATGTTTACGAGTTTTGGATACAAAATTTAATCCACGGCTTAGATTGTATGAACTAGGTTCTTTCAATCATTATGAGTGTCTTCCTATTCAAAAACTTCTATCGTATGAACCTCTCCATGTTTACGTGCAAAACACCACATCATACGTAAAAATAAAGTACGGATTAGTAGCAAATCCTCTTTGTTAACTTACTAAATTTTATAATACAAAAGTTATTTAAAAGAAATTAAATTTACTTTCTACATTTATGAAGAAAACAAATATTTTTTTACTACATTACAATTTTATCATTCTTAATAAGTTACTTTAATTAAATAAAAAAACATTAACTGTTGAAATTAATTTTTGTAAATGCTTCAAGTGATCACTTTAAAATGTTTATGTCTGCTTATAAGTATTTCTTGAAATAGTTTGTTAAATTTTTCGATGTTGAGAGGAATACTTGAAAGTAAGTTTTCTTATACTAAGAGTTAAGACAAAAGTTAAAACATAAAAAATTAGTTTAAAATTGTTATATTTAACGACATTGACAAAATATACTGTTTCAGTCTGACAATGCCACTATTTAAAGTAACAAATTTTGGAGGCACGAAGAGAAACTTAGCTGTTGGTTCCAGTCTTGAAGAATTAACGTCAAATGCTTGTCAGAAATTAAAACTCCCTTCAGATGTTACATATAAGGTAAATACATGGATTATTAAAAGTTTCAAATTACTCATAAGCACAAATGTCGTAGAAAGAATATTTTGTAAATTCTGAATATTATATTTTACAGATTGTTCTTGAGGACGATGGGACTGATATTGATGATTACGACATGCTAATCATGCTGAAGGAGTCTTATACGAATGCTGCTCTACAATTAATGATCCTACCAGAGAATAATGATTGGGAACCTGTAGCCAAAAGACCTTCGATTGGGAACTCACCTCGAACAGGTAAAGAAAAATAATTCAACAATGTTTTCACAACTGTACTTTTTGGCAAGATGCATGGAAATTAGGGAGGGTCAAATTTTTAATAACGTGTTTTTCTAATATTATTGTATAAATTTTCAGGAAAAGAAATCAGCAGCATTCTAACTTCTTCTGTTTGTTCAAAAGTCAGTACCATCGTTCCTTTGGGTTCAGCATCTGTACCAATTATTTGGGGAAAAATGGTTCCTGAAGGATTTGAAGACTCTTCTAAAAATAGAACGGCTTTGGACAATCAGTTTGTTAGAAATCTGGCAGATTACATGAAAAATAGCCTTAAAGATACTACATTAAAAGCTGCCGAATATGTAGCTAGACAGACAGTGAATAAATTTCCCAAGGCTTTTGCCTGTAAAACCTGGGATGACATGTCTGTTGACAACAATTGTACATATTCTGATGGTGTTAACATTTTGAAAATGAGAATTTATGATCGGGTGCGGTATATTATGGAAGATAAAGATATAAGAAAGAGAAAAAGAATTACACATCAAGAAAATGAAGAAGCTGACTCAAATCAATTGGAAAATAGTAAAACTGAATCATCGAAAAGGTTAAAACTAGAACAAGATGAATATGGATGCGTTGCTTATCAACCTTGTTTGCCAGATGGAGAATCAGAAGAAAGTCAGTTGGAAAAAAAAGAAGTTTTATTAAAAGACTTTAGAGAAGGACACCTTACTGAAGAACAAAGAAATAATTTATTAAATAAAACTTACTCATGTCAACGCATTACCATCAATAAAAGAAACAATCAGGATGCACAGCTGTCTGAAATCCTTTTATTACATTGGCCGCACTTAATGACACTACCTTATTTTCTTGAACATTCTTCTGTTCTTATTGGAAAAAATGTTCTTTATACTTGGAACGAAAATATTGAGAAAAAAGGAACAGCAATATACAATTATTTTTATTATTACACTCGTAAATTTGAAAACATAAATAATCGTCCCAAAAAATCCAAAGACATAGAAGAAGAAATAAAGAAAGCAAACAATGCTTGTAAAAATTTAAATAGCAAGTTACCTAAAACGATTGCTATTTTTCTTATGCTTTCCTGTCATTTCGGAGAAAAGAAGCTCTTCACTTTTGTCGTAAGTTTTATTTAAAAATATAAAAGTAGAAACTAAGTTGTAAAAATTGACTAACATTAATAAAAATTTATTGTTTTTCAGGACCCTAACTCGACGGATGAAGATGTCAGAGAAGATTCTTCAAGACCGATTTTGATCGTAACAGGAATGTCGGAATACGACGAATCTTGCAAGTGCAAGATTGTAATTGAAAATCAGACTGTTTTGGAGGTTGATGGAATTTTGAGAGGAATATTGCTTCTCCTTTTAACCCATTACGTATATGGGTATAATTACGATCCAGAAAAATCATCTTCTCTGGAATTCATTCAACGGTAAATTTCAAATTTTATCGCTTTGCTAAAATATACACGGGAAAACGTAATATAATTAATTTTAATATGCGTCTAAAAATTCTATTGTAAAAGTGTTATTAATAGATTGTTTATATTTTTTATGTTGCAGTATGCTGCTGGATATAAATCCTCTTAAAGGACACAAAAGAGGTCGTCAACGAAAAGGAGCACAACTTCGAGAAGACGCCAAAGTCACAAGATTAATAAATAATATTATAAAAAATGAATTGTAGTTAAAATAATGTGAAAATCTTATATAATTAGTTTTAAAGTTAATTAAATAATTTTTTATTTTTTGCTTAAGAATGTTTGTTTTACTTATGTGTTTAAATAAATAGTTTATATTTTTAGCTTTATATTTTTGAAACTTTTTTCTAAACATTCTAAGAGAATTTTTCTAAATCTTATAGGGGATATAAAAAAATTTTTACGAATTTTTCTGTATTATTTTAAAGTAATTTTCTAAAATAATGTACAGAATTTTCGAATCCCTAAAAGAATTTTTTCCAATTTTTCGGTGAATTTTTATACATCATTTTAAAGAAATTTTTCTGAAGATAGAAGAAATTTTTCCAAATTTTTGGAAACTTTTCTATGTTATTTTAAATGAATTTTTTAAACGTTTATGGGAATTTTTCTAAATTTCTGGAAATTTTTCTACATTGTTTGAAAGGAATTTTCCAAATCATTTATGGGAATTTTTCCAAATTTTTAGGAATTTTTCTATATTACTTTAAAGGAATTTTTCAAAACATTTATGGAAATTTTTCTAAATTTTCGAAAATTTTTCTATATTATTTTAAAGGAATTTTCCAAATCATTTATGGGAATTTTTCCAAATTTTTAGGAATTTTTCTATATTACTTTAATGGAATTTTTCAAAACATTTATGGAAGTTTTCCGAAATTTTTTGAAATTTTTCTATATTATTTTAAAGGAATTTTCCAAACCATTTATGGGAATTTTTCCAAATTTTTAGGAATTTTTCTATATCAATTTAAAGGAATTTTAAAAAAATTTTAATGAAATTTTTCCAAATTTTTAGGAATTTTTCTATATTTTAATAAGGAAATTTTCCTAAAAGTTTAAGAGAATTTTTCCAAACTTTTAGAATTTTTTCTATATTATTTCATGGGAATTTTTCTAAATTCTTAGGAAGTTTTCGATAATTTTTCAGAAAAATTCCCTTATTTATATAAGGAAATTTTTCTAAAAACTTTAGTGGAATTTGCTTCCTAAATTTTTTTGGGAAAATTTCCAAAATTTTTCTAACAGTGTATTTTAAAATACTGACTTTACGGACCAAAAATGAATCACTACCAATTCAATTATTATTTTCAAGAATTTTTAACTAAAATTCTTCTTAAAATCGATTATTTTTAATAATTTTCGAAAAAGTTCTTTGACAATTTTCAAATCCATTTCTTTACAATATTCAATTTTTCAATTATTTGTAAATTCTTCAATTATGTATTAGAAAAGAAAAACTTCAAATAATATATAAAAAAAAATTCGCAATTAAAATTTCTCAAAAAAAATTAATTCCGCAGAATCGTTACTTAATTAAAAATATGAAAAATTCAAATTTTCAAAGATTTGAATCTGAAACCGTTTCAAAATTTAATTATTTCTAAAACTTTACGCTCTAATAATTTTAATATTCAATTATAATTTAAAATTTTAACTGAAATCCATTTTTAAATCAATTTTTATGAGAAAATTCTACGAGAATTTCATTATTTAAATACAAAAAAACAATTTATTGAATAATTACATATGTTTCTTAAAATTGAATTTTTTTTAAAGAATTGTGTCAATCAATTTTCAAATAATTTGAATTCATTTGCAAAATTTTATTAAAATAGTTTTAAAAAATAAAATTAGGGGAAATTTTTGAAAATAATTGAAATTTGGCTAAAAATTTTATTAAATTTTTTGGAAATTATTCAATTTTAGAGAAGAATTTTATTATTTATAAAGATAATTGATAATTTACGCAAAAAATTGCATTGAAAATTTTGAACGCAATAATTTTATTCTTTAAAGAAATTTAATCAAAAATTTATTAAAAATAATATTTAAATTCTAATAAATAAATTGTAGCAAAGGTTATTAAAATAATTAAATTTCTTTGATAAATTTTAATAAAATTTTTAAGAATCATTACATTTTTCGAGGAATTCGATTAAAATTGAATGAAAAATAATTGAAATTCTGCAATTAGCTTTATTATTTATCAAAATAATTGAATTCTTAATAAGAATTTTATTATTTACCAAAAAAATTAAATACCTGTAAAAATTTTATTATTTATGAAAATAATTGAATATTGCGAATAAGTTTATTAAAAAAATTGGTAAATAATGAAATTCCTGTAAAATTGTTATTATTTTTTGAAAATAATTAAAGGTTTGTGTAGAATTTTTTAAAAATAATTGAATTCTTTTGGAAAATTTTATTAGAATAGTATAGATACCTATTAAAAATCATTGAATTGTGGAAAAATTTTGAAAATAATTGAAATTTTTTCAAGTATTTTATTAAAATTTTTGAAAATAATTGATAAAATTTCGAAGAAGAATTTAATTATTTCTAAAGATAATTGAAATTTTGACGAGAATTGTAAAAAAAATTTTTGAACATAATTGAATTTTTGCGAAGAATTTTATTACTTTTGAAAATAATTGAATTCCTTCAATGATTTGTAATTTCTCTAATATTATCCAAATTATATCGTATAATTTACGTACTTTACGGATCTTTTTCAATTGAATTACGGACTTTACGGACTTCAAGCAAAGTTACGGACTTTTACGGGATTTACGAACCTAGTTCGAGCCCTGAATTATTTTATTTTAATTTTTTTGTTTTTTTTCGTTTTCTTTCCTCTTGGTCGAAAAAAAGGTATAAATAATACACAGTCACAACAATAGAATATTCTTGAGAATTTGGAAATGAATAAAAAATCTTTTTCATTCGATGAAGTGTGAAAAGCTCAGATTTTTTTTTTTTTTTTGATTTCTAGAGATTTATGGTATAAAAATAAAAAAAATGACAAAACGACAGAGAAGTTGTGTTATTAGGAGGAGAGATTTACGTGCATGAGTGCCTTCGACACACTAAACAAAATGCTCGGGGAATGGGGAGGAGGGGTGGGGGCAAATAGGAAGAAGAAAAATGCAATTCGTGTTGAGAACAATGCAAAGTCGATGCGTGCGAGAGACAGGTCCAAAAGCATTATGTTGAAAATACAATGGCTGGGCGAAATGTGTAATCTGTCACCCCACAAAACATTTTCAGGGTCCTTACCACCCCAATATCTCGACGCACACTGGCAATGACGTCAGAGAGGCCCATGAGGCCTTCCTGCCTACCAACCATGCTGCTGACTAAACATTATATCGTTTAATGTGTAAAGTGCACACTGCAGTTGTGCTTGTGACAAAAAAAAAAAAAAAAAAAAGAGAGAACCCTCAGAGAAAAATCAATAGTACACTGATACGCATCAACGATTATGGTGCTTGGAATATTTCACTGTTTACTTATTCTGTAATATTCCTTTAATTTTAGAAAAAAGGCGGGGAATTTTACAGAGAAAAAAAAATTAAAGAACTTTTGTACTATTTTTGGAATAGTAGAGAATTTCTGATAAGTTTTACTAAACGAAAATTTAAGTCAATTTATAATATA